>JAOEGL010000003.1:123474652-124767569 GCA_034509955.1 Urosaurus nigricauda
TTGGATGAAGCTTGGAACCTGGCCAGGTGAGAAGATATACTGCTGGGTTAATTGTTTGTTTTGTGTTCTTCTGTTTGCAAATGTCACATTATATTTATTGGAAATGACTCTGATTTACTCAGTGCCATACTGTGTTTAAAAATTCAGATCACTTAATTTTGCCAAAAAAAAAAAAGAGTATCACATACAGGGGAAAAAAAATCCTTTAGATAGAGGCTTCTCTTTCTGAATAACACAACACAGTATTTTGTTTTTGCTTTCTGCTACTAAAGAATAAATCAAATACATACATCATATGTGAGCAAGACACTGCTTTTGATGTCGGCATCAAGACAGCACCTTTGTGCTAACAGAAGTGCTTTCAGAAGCCAACTGACTGCCACTTGCTTAAGTACTTTCTTAAGAAATGCCTGCTCTGGAATGCAAGCCTGAGGCAATCCACACAATCGGCATGCAAATCTGAACCTTGTGCCAGTCTAAATATGAAATCCCCACCAGCTGTTTTTCTTGTGGGCTGGTTCCTGACAGCTTTAGTACAGGCAAACAGACAACATTAATACTGAAGCTGCAAAACCATTACAGAATGTGGGGATATATCATTCATACAAATTAGTTATGCCCATTATCACAAACATTAAATATTCCTTTTGCTTCTTTTAAAAATGTAATTAAAAATTATTTTGCTGAAAAATGAAGCATCCTTTGTCATGTGTTTATGGTCTTTTGGGCACTTGGGCAAAGACCTTATTATTCATCCAGGCATTTTCAAAACAGGTTTTCAAAGCTGTAGATTCATTATTATTTTTAATGATTAATGGTATATACAACCTATTTTATTTCTTCCTCTACTAAAAAAAAAACCCCACAAATATTTTACTGCTTGTTTTCATGCTTTTATGTTGTATTTTGACACTGTATTTCATCCTTAGCACTACTCATAAGCTGACCAAGCAAGCAATACCACTAATAACAATAAAAAACAAATTACATCACACATATTCAGACCCAAGGTCACAAATACAGAAAAGATGGACATAAAAACGACATACAAAGACATGTAAACACAAAAACATTTTTGTATAAATGCAATTAATGGATCCATAGAATTATAATTATTCAGAACAAATCCACTTAAAAGTCAAAACATAAAATGAGTAGATGAGCCCAGCATTACAAGCCTTTGCAGTCAGTTCCTAAAAGCTTGTTAAAATAGAGCACTTTCTATTTTTCTAATGCCGCCATTTTCACATCTGGTGGCAATGCCCAAAGGTAAAGACATTTTGGAGAGACGTACATGTTAAAATAATGAAGACATTAAAGATTGACTTTCCATTAATACAAGAACAATATTTTTTAAAACATGCTGGACACACAACAGGGAAGAAACATGGGGAAATTATATTATATATTACTGCAGCAATTGTATATAATATAATTTATGATAAGAAATGTGGGGTGGGGGATGAAATTTTATCAGTAGATGAGTGACTACTAAGACTAATAAAAACACCAAACTTTATTGGCCAACCAAACTGGCCATGTGGCAGAAATGTAACATCCGTTTGCATCACAACAATATTGGATTGCAAAGGAAGTGTTATTATTGTGATGTAAATGGATGTTACATTTCCTGGACTTTAAGTATCTCTCATTTGTCACATGGCCAGAAGGAGGAGGAGCCAGCCTGCAAGATATGCCCCTTTATACCATTTTATCTAAGAAGAGAAATAGTAAATGCAGGCCTATGAGTAACATCTTCATTTTTTTTTTCCTTCTGTTTGGTTTGTAACATCTTGCCTGATGAAGAAGCCAGTGAAGCTTCAAAAGCTTGCAACATGTTGTGATGATCCGAGGGGTTAAGCAACCGAGCAACACCCTGCTCCTGGTCCTTAACCCCAGGGGATCTTCTTTTGGGTTTCCCCCTTGGAGTCCTCTGGATCCCTGTTTCCACTCCCTGCTGAGTGGAATGGGCACCTTAGAGGTCCTCCAAACCTATCTATTGCTGCCACCACCTAGCGAATTACAACTGAATTCCCCTGTCTTAGCACACGCTAGGGCTTGCTAAAGGGATTTATTTTCTTTTTCACTTCCCACTTGCTACCAGCAAGCAACCACCGAGCTAAGGCACATGTTGTAGGAATAGAGAGCAAACAGATGCGTTCAAGAAAATGGCTTTATTCTAACTACACAAGAATAGAGCATAGAGGTATCTCATTCATGCAAGGTCTCCCTGCCTTGCAGGTACAGGAGCATAGTTACACAAATGTTCAGTTCAAGCAAGCCATAAGAAACATAATAAAAGGCCTAAATCGCACTAACTAACATAACTCTAAACTACTCACATAGAGATATGGATTTGCAGTCTTTGAGGAGTCTCTGGATGTGGGAGCTGGCCCCTTTTTGGCTAGCTCAGACCACATCCCAGCCTGCCCTGTTGGCAGACGTTCAACAGCTGGACTTCAGGAAGAAGAAGACCGAAGACTGAAGACAAAAGAGCACATGGGCTCAAGGCTTTTTAAAGGTTTCAGATAGAAGGTTCTTGAAAAGTCCCGGTCCAATTCACTGATTGGCTAAAGGGCTATAGGTTACCTGTGATGTAATTACTTATTAGCATGCATTGCCAGCTCTCATTAGCATGTACCACCCCCAGATTAACCCTTTGCAGTCTGAGAAAGCCCCCAAGTGACTGGTGGGTCCCAGTCACTACACATATATATTGTGCATTTTGCTTGGCCAATAAAGGTATCACTGTTTGGTGGATTTTTGATTGGATTTGCTAAATGGCCAACATGGCTACTCCTGGATGTTGTATGTATGAAACATAATATAATATAATGCAGTCTGATATGTGCAGTATTTAACATTTCCATTCAACTATTTATATTATTTTAAAATTAAGCACACTTTAAAAAAAGTTATTTGAAACTTTTCTCAGTGTTAATGTGCTTAAAAAGCATTTATTAGAAAAGAAATTAAAGTATAAATTTATCAAAAAGTTTGTGGAATAACTTCAAGATAAAAAGTGCTCCAAAAGTGCTATCATTAATTGGATATTTTGCATGGCTTTAGCACAATTTATTTCCCTCTTCCTCTCTCCTAGCCCCCTACGTGTGTACCAGCAAAGGACATTTAGATGGGGTTTTGGTTATCTCTGGTGTAAAGCCAAATCATAAAGTTAATTATACCCATCATTAATTTGGCCCAAGGACAGCTTTCTCTCTGTTGGGAAAGATGTCAAAAAGCAATTAAAATAAACCTGATAGGACATATTATTGAATCCATATACTCTGGTCTCTAAGGCAAAGTTTGGATTTCATGTAATCACTTATAACTTGACTTTCAGAGTTGCCAAATGCACAGAATTCATGTCACCTCAAGATAACTGTGCATGTTTAGTAGCTAACCCTTAGCTGTTTCTGATAGTGCAGTCCCAAATATGGTAACAAGACCAAGGGTGAATCTATGGAAATAAAGAAGTTTGGTACCACTTTAACTGCCATGGCTCCATCCTACAAAATCTTGGGATTTCAGGTTTTGTGAGGCACCAGCACTCTTTGGCAGAGAAGGATAAAGACTTTGTAAAACTTCAAATCACAGGATTCCATAGGATGAAGCTGGAGCACTTAAAATAGTGTCAAACTGCATTATATCCCAAGCCTCACAAACTCACAGAGGTAATTATTTCTGAATAAACAACTATAAGAGTGAAATATAATTCTTCAAATATAATATAGAAGACTACTTTACTTAGTAACTCAGAAAATTCCTAAGGACAAAGATATTCCCTGAGTCCACTGGAACCAAGAATTAATCCATGCCTTTATACCTTGTGATTCCCCAAGCTCACCCACTACAAAGAGCTAACAACCCTTTTATATTTGCAATCCCAGGTAGAAGCTAAAATCTATGTGGCTTTGTCAGTGCTATGAGTTGCTACCCACCCAATTGTGCCAGCAATTATGCACATGAGGCTTAAGATTTAAATTCTGGGTACAAAGGCACAGAGCTAGCCAAAACATAAGTGATGGTCATTAAAATATATATCAGGATAGTCAAAGTATTTCCTATTCCATGTCTCTGCTGCAAAGCCTGTTTGATATGGCACTAGAACTGTTGAGTGTGGAAATCAGAGACAAGAAGCTTATCTGGATATATTATTCCTGTGATTATCACATAAGGATGAAACATGGAACTAAATCAGGATAGTAGAATATATGGAAAAATCTATTTCAGCCAAAAAAATCTAGGCAAATTTCAGTAACCCAGAGGGCCTTATCCACCGCTGCTCCGAAGTTATGGAATGACCTGCCGAAGGAGATCTGCCACATTTCTAGTCTTACGGACTTTAAGAAGGCTCTTAAGATAGATCTCTTCCAGCAAGCCTTCCCAAACTAATCTCGTCTCCCTGTATACAAATATGATTTTGATTGTGATTTATGTCTCTCTGTCTGCCAATTTTTCCCTAATTTTTAATACTATTTTATTTTATTGTCTTTTTTAAATTGTGATTATTTAATATTGTAGTTTTAGAACTGGGATAGGGGTTTGGGAAGTGATTAATTTTGAATTTTATTGTATTTCTATTGCATTTTTTACTGTTGTAAGCTGCCTGGATTCCTTGTGATTGGGAGGGCTATACATAAATCATTTGTTATCAATTATTATTATTATGGCTCAGCCTTATCACAGGGCAGACCCAGGATGTAACTTTTTAAAGGTGGATTTTATTGCATTCACCCATTGCCAGCCAGTATGAAGCCACAGGCAACCTGGACTTCTCTCACAGCTTGTCAAGAATGGGATTTTCCTGTTCTTGAAAATATGCTGAACAGGCCCAGAGAAGCCCAGGTTGCATACTGATGTGGAGAACAGACAGAGTTGAGCCAGCATAGCAACAGCCAGTCAGGAGACAGTTGGTGACAACCAATCAAACTGAAGGCTGGAGATGATAAAAAGGGCAGCTGGTGAAAGGGAGAGTTAGCTAGGGACAGTTAGGGATGATGTTTGAGAGCCCTGAGAGATGAAGAGCCTTGGTGGCTAGGTTATGGCAGTTGGAAAGGGTTTTTTGGGACCCAAGATAGGGACCGTTAGAGGTAGAGTCCAAACGTAATAATAATAATAATAATAATAATAATAATAATAATAATAATATATTTATTTATAACTATATAATGAACTCACTACACTTACAGAACTCTAAGAGAGGGAATTGCTATGTTGTAATATCCTGGGGGATAAAGTTGGCCTTGGTGGCTGGTACAGAACTAAGTTCAGGAAAGTAACTATTCTTCTCTGGAGACAGGTGCGAAGGAAACCGTTTCTGTAACAAAGCAAAACCAAGACAATAAGAACTTTATCGCATGCACTTTTAAAACCGTTCTGGGGATGGGGACAGGACTCGCAAGGGTGAGCGTGAATAGATTTTACCACATTCACAAACGTCCACAAAAAGGTCCCGTTCCGGCTCTTGGACCCAAGCTGTCCCTGTTCAGAGCCGGTGGGTGCCATTTTGTCTGTATGGAAGTCTTCCGACCAGAACATTTAACACTTTTTGGCACTGGACAGGGACAGGTGCCGGAACGGGACCTTTTTGCGGACGCATGCATGTGTGGTAACATGTGTTCACGTGTGCCCCTGCGAGTCCCGTCCCTGTCCCCAAAACGGTTTTTAAAGTTCATGCAATAAAGTCCTAAGACTTTTAAAGAACAAGTGCATATTCCATCTCAACAAGTGAAACATTGTTTAAATCATTTTTCAAATAAAGTTTATTACTGTTTCAAAGGAAGTCTCAGGCAAAAACCAAGATGGCATCCACTCTATTTCACAGTTCAATGTGTCTTCAACATGGTGACTGAACATTTCTATCACACCTGAAGGGAGATCCCAGTTTGGGGAACACAATGTAGGCTGTGTGATATGTAATCCTCTCTTTCAACATCCCTTAGTATCCTTTGCTACCACCCCTGCTGTCGGAAGCAACTACCTTTGTTGTTATTACCTGCCCTTGAGTTTTCCCCAATTCAAGGCAACTTTGTGTATGAGACTGTAGTGAACAGGCCGATCTATCAACCAATCACGAAACAGCATATGAGCAGCCAATGGGAAGCCGGCTGGGCAGGGCTATAAAAGGGGTTTGCAGAGAGTGAAAGGGGTGTTTTTAGTTTTGGGTTTTGAGGGAAAGAGTCACGTTGAAGGGGGGGTGGACTCTTAGAGTTCCTGAGGGAACATTTTAGTTTTAGTGGTGACCACCAAGAGTGAAAAGAGTCCAGAGAGGGACTGTGTAGGCTTGCGGGAGTCTAGTAGGAAGAGGCTCAGAGCAAGCCAGTTATTAAAAGGGATTTTGAACTATGTATTGGAGATAAGATTGCCTGTGTGGCTGTATTAATATTATTAGTTTGAAAGGAATTCTTATAACTACATAAAAAGTCCTTAGTAACAGCTTTGAAACCTATTTATAGTTTATTTTTATATTTTATAATAAACTTTTATTAGTGTTTGAAATACAACTTGGCCTCTGTTTGAAACAAACCACACTACCTAATATAAGAGACACAGATGGGCTGTGTCTTCTTAAAGAGCAATGTTAGGGTGAAGGCTGGCAGAGTCCTTCACATATTTGGTGGCAGCGGTGGGATTGAAACTCCCATAGGGCTGCCACAGTTGCAAATAGGTTGTGGGTGGACTGAGAGTCTGAGAGTTCACCACATAATATTTTGGTGGCAGCGGTGGGATAAAAAAGCCCAGGGTGCTGTCATCATAGACACTTGGTGGTGAAAAATAAAGGGTGCATGACATATAATATCTCCAAAACCACCTATCCTCAACTGCTCTGTAATTTCAGGCCCATGACCTCCCTGATTGAGTCTATCCATTTGGTATTTGGTCTTCCTCTACTTGTACTGTTACTACCCTTCACCACTGATTTTTCTCATTTCTGTTATATTTACTGTCCAGTTCTCACATCCATACATGGTGATGTGGAATACAATGGCTTGGATGATTCTAATTTAGGGGCTAAACAAACAGGCAAAAAGAGGTGCTTTCAGGCTGGCTTGAAGGCATGGTGCTTAGATGACACATGCCTTCATTCCTCCTTCTTATGAGTTTAAACTGCTTTTCTTAAGGTATTTTCTGCATACATGTTGAACTTTAAAACTTCTTAGTTCTAAGTATTCCTTATGAGGGATGATGAGGATACAAAAGCTATTGGTTTAACAAATATGGTGCATGTACTGGCCAGAATTCTGTGAGTACAGCCCAAAATATTCTGGTCCCAAAGCTGCTCTAATATCCCCCCCATTTCCTTGGACTCTCCATTGTGATCCCAGGCAGCTGTGCCATCTTGTGCCACTGCCTCTTCCATGTGTCACTCACTCTAAGGTCAGAATAAGGTGCCTAGTTTCAATCACATGAATGGATAACTTATTCTGACACATACCCTGTTTCTCTGAAAATAAGACATCCGCAGAAAATAAGACCTAATAGAGGTTTTGCTGAATTGCTAAATATAAGGGCTCCACTGAAAGTAAGACCTAGCAAGGTTTTTGTATATAAAAATATATACAGTATATAATAAATGTTCTTTTTTGTTATTGTTCAACAATAAATGTGAATTCTTCTTCATGGAAAAATAAGACATCCCCTGAAAATAAGACCTAGCAAATCTTTAAGAGCAAAAAATAAAATAAGACACTGTCTTTTGGGGGGGGGGGGGGACAGTAGCAGCAGTGGCACTGGACAGCACAGTGAGATGTGTGAATATCTTCAGCAAAAGGTGATTAAAAAAACAATTTAAGGGGTGTATACTGTGGGCTTGGTGCTGGACTTTATGCGGATAGTTTGCATCTGAACTGGGATTTAGGCCGTACATAGTTCAGACAGCTTGCTCTGTAATGGGGAGAGAAAGGATGTTCTATTTGGCCTGTATGAATAAGTCCTGAAATGATTTGGATTGCTGCATGTCTCCTTATTTGTCCCATTTTCCTCTATTTTTGTTATGCATCGGAGAGTGAGGTCCCACACTATTGGGTTTTTCTTGTCATAGTTAGTTAGGGCTTGGATAGTCTCTACATTTGTTAACCACTTCTTCTTGTACCGATTTCCCTGCTTCTCTCATTTTATTGTATTACATGTGGCTAGGATTAATTTCAGAACCCTGAGAATTAGGCTGCACCCACATTGCAGAAATTATTCAGGTTGACACCACTGGAGATTAGTGCACTCTTTTTAAAGTGCCTTTTCCTCTATAGATAGAGGTGTGTTTAAATTTACAAATGGGTTTTATTGCATTCACCCATAGCCAGGTGAATGCAGCCTCTATAGAGCCTGGAAGCCAGCAAATGCAGCCCATATACAGCCTGGATGTCAGCCAGGCTTAATCCCTGGCTTTTCAAAAATGGGATTTTCCCATTTTTGAAAAGCTGCAGAATAAGCCAGCTGGCATCCAGGCTTTATACCAGCTGCATTTACCCTGGCACAGGTGAATGTGATGGCACCTGTTTGTAAATTTAAATGTGCTTCTATCCCATCGGGGATAAGGCACTTTAAAAAGAGTGCACTAATCTCCTTTAACTGCCATGATTCAATGTGATGGAATTCTGTGATCTGCAGTTTTGTGAGACATTTAGCCTTCTCTGTCAGAGAGCTCTGGTGCCATGACAAATTAAAGTTCCCAGAATTCCATAGCATTAAGCCATGGCAATTAAAATGCTGTGAAACTGGATTTTTTTTTTTTTTTGCAGTGCAGATGCAATTCTCATGAATTGTCCAGTCCAGTTTAGATATAGCTAATTCATTGCCTTTGTACTGTTGATAATCATACTAATATACAAGCAAGCAAGCAAAAAAAAAAAAGTATGATCTGAATGTTGCAAATACAGTAAATTATAAAAATGATTGCCACATTGAAATTCTGCTGTGTTTCATTTTTAAAGGCACTTGAACCTTCAAGGGCACTTAGGAGAGCAAAGGATTCAAAATGACATACATGCTCTGGTGGTCATTGACTGAACAATAAATCCAAACAAAACATTTTATGCTGTACAAAAACTATTTTAAGATAAGGTCACCGTTTAAAGTAAAGGCCTAGTGTTCCATGTGGACTCTGAGATAAATGTATGGTATGGATTGGACTATCGATTCAATACAACTGTTAATAAGCCAAGATAGAAACTTTTAAAGAAAGATGTGCACCATAGTGGTATTCGTAAAATTAGCACGACTATCTATCTATCTATCTATCTATCCATCCTCCACCATTCTCTCTGGACAGGACCTAAGGTGACAAATATATATAGTGTCTAATTTAAATCCTGTTTATTTCAACAGGTCCACTAAGCTTAAGTCCAGACCCAGCTTCATGAAGCAATGACAGAAACATGGTTTATACATGGTTATACATGGTTTGTTGCAGATGCATAATACAGACCACATTTAATTTCCAGATGTGCCTACAAGACTTGATCATGTTTTATAATATTTCACCCAAGCAACCCTGTTGATTTTGATAAGTTGAGTAAGTAAAATGATTTTCAGAATTTGTATAGACTTATGTTCTATACTTTTGAAGGACAAAAGTACAAAACACACACACACATACACAAATACACATACCACATTATTGTCTCATGTCTATATTCCAGAATGTGACCCACATTACATATATATGAGATATAAGGTGGCTTACAGATCTTATAGACAACACCGTCATAATAAAATTCTCTTGAGAAAAAGGACAACAGTTATGTTACCAACAATATATCAGACAGTAGTGGAAGGAAAAGAAGAAGAAGAAGAAACAACCCATACAGAAATCAGACCCAAAGTCTGCCTAAACTAACAAAATTAGGACTGGAGCACATGAGCAGCAAAAGGCAGCTCCATCCTGGGTTTTCTGAAAGTGGGTGAAATCCCACTGTCCTCAGGGCTTGCTCCCAAGGCAGGCCAAACACTCACAGGCTGTCTACACCATGTAGCATCAAACCACGTTTTGTTGTCATCTCCCACCATGCATGCACATCATCACACTAACACACTGGATGTTTTGGACTTCAGCTTCCAGAATTCCTGATTCTTAGTCAAACTGGCTGCTGAGAGTTGAAGTCCAAACACCGGTAGGACCAAAATTTGGGAAACACTGTTCTAGAGTAGTGCTATTCAAATGTGGTGGTCCATTGAGAGGTGGGAGGTGGATGGAAATCCCAGCTTGTATTTTAAAATGTGGTCTGGCTTCCCCAAAATGGACAGGGATCCAGGCTCTCCCTGCTCTTCCAGCATCTCTTTCTTAATGTGTGCATAATCTGGCAAGAGATAGCTCTGTGCCTAACACTTCAAACAACATGCAATTCATATTTATTGAACGTAACTGATACAGGTAAGTGGAAGCTATCTTGTTTATTTGCTTAGAAAGCAAAATATCTTTTTTCAGCCATGAGACCAGGATTTAAAAAAAATTAAAAACACCTCCTGCTAAATACAGTGGAGGAGTAGAATCATAAGTAAAGAGGTGGCTCTTTTGGAAGCCTGCTTTCCTAATCTATAAATCACAACAGTTTGAAGCATTCCCTTTAGCTTTCTAGAAAAGAAGGAATGCTATAGGAAGTATGAAGGAAAGAAATGTTGGTTGCCATAGGTAGAAGTCAGAAAACTCTCTGTGTATAGTGGAGCAGAGCAGGCAGCTGTCTTATAGTCTCCTTCTTTGCTACCCAGGTTCTTGGGTTATTTTATTCCTGTAACAGTTAACAATGGTTTGACTGTTTTAAAATGTATTTAACATATTGTTCAAAGGTTTGTAGACTGCAATAAAGTAATGCTAATACTAAAAAAAAAATGACAGAAATTGAAAAAGATTTTGTGACACAGAAACTGACTTAATGGGAAAATGTCATCTGTTGAGTTCCAGACTTTCATACAACTATTAAGGGAGTCAAACTAGGGATGGTAAAAGTGGAAAGGATCTTACTGGACCTTTAGTTAAGCTCATGTTTCAATACATGCTGGGTTACACCCGTACCAAAACTTTAAGAATGTAAATCTTTAATCATTTCATTCTCACATACAAGAAAGAATCATTTCAAAATATTTCTCCCTTTTGTCCAAGATTACGAGAATCTTTTTACTTTTTGATGGTTTTTCATATTGCATGACTTTTGTTTAAAAATTAATTTCACAAAGAAAAAAATCCAGTGTATCTGTGCAAAAATACAAGGCTTCTGCACAAAGACTGACCATTTTCTTGAGGGGGTGTGTCACTGTGTCAAGATACTTTTTCTCAATGAGGGTGACAAAAATTGTGAGCATTTTTAGTGCCCTAGAACAGACTATGGTCTGCACCTCTCAGAATCCCCCATCCACTTCTCATAGTGATAGAGATTCTGAAAGCTGCAGTCCACACAGCAACTTACTGAAACTCTGACAAATAAATGACATAGAAACCCAGGCTCTTGCATTGCTTCTTGAACATCCAGAACTGGAATGGAAAAGATTAGTGTATTTCTTTCAGGATTCAATCATTTTGCATAGTTCTAGGTTATCTCTGGAATGGAAAAGATTAGTGTATTTCATTCAGGATTCAATCATTTTGCATAGTTCTAGGTTATCTGTTAAGACCAGCCTCAGCGGAGAGTATTTCAGGAACCCAAATGGCACTTCTAATGGCACAGTCCCACATAGCTTGCTTTTTCTTTTGTTTTGGGATGATATGAATTATCTTTCTCAGCTGTTGATTTTGGGTGTCATCAAGCAAAAAGAAAACATTAAATAACCGCTCACATACTTGTTTTCATCCATCCTATTTTCCCTCTGTCTCTGTTCCTTTGAAGTGCTGCCCAAACTATTGACCCGAGCAAAATCTACAAGAAATATCTATTGAAAGCCTATTAAGGTATATGCTTGAAAGCTACAAACCTCCTTCCCCAATTCCTTTTGAATTCTGTGACTTCTTGAATCTTTTTTCTCCTCCCAGATAATAGGAAAAATGTTAATGTCAGCAAAGCATTTGCACAATAAATTGCCAAAGCTGTAATCCAAATCTTTTGGCTTTGCTTTTTGCTTAATTGTCCTTCAGAAGCTGTTTATTGCCTCATCTAGTCTTTCACCATGAGCATTATCTTCTCAGTAAATCATCCAGTCTAATCATTAACAGACAGAATTGGATTCAGCAGTAAGACTAATGCATTCATCACCTTCACTTTTATGACATTCGTCTGGCTTTCAAATGGATGTTCCTGCGGATCAGTGCTACGTCTTCATCAGTTGCTTATCTAGAAAGAAATATTGTGGGGTGCTTTTGGAAATTTATCTCAAATGATGGGCTCTAAGCTCTCAGTGTTCATAAAGCACAAGTGAATAGCATATTGAAATGTATGGGGATACTCAAACCAGCAGTTACTTATTAAACTTGCAACAATTTTATAAATTATTATAATTATATTGACATATTGCAGAGATAACTGACACTTGATATCTCAGCACTCCCACTGATGAGCCATAAAATGCAAACAAATGAGCAAAAATGATGATAACAGTGCAAATGGCTCTGTCTTTTACTCTACAATCCAGATATAATTTAAGTTTAAAAAAATTGTGTTTTGTTGTTTTTAAAAAGTCAGATGGAACAGGAAGAACATAAAGGTATACAGAATGTTGATGTTAGAATGACAATCAAGAGAATGGATAGGAAGAATTTAAAGAGAAGTTTGTGATGCTGCAGCAAAGAAGGCAAATGCTATTATATCCTACAATAATAATAATAACAATAACAACATTAACAACCACCACCATGTTACACAAGCAGTGGTGCATTTATTTGTGTCGTTCCAAGTGCTTGCGTAAATAGTGTGCAACTGGACATTGTAGATTCCTCCATCACTCATAGTCAGGAACTCATTGTCCATGAATGCAACATTATTTAGTAGCTTTTCTAAAACCATCTTGTAAGCTCAAGGGAAGAAAACATTTATACAGTTCAGAATTTCACAAACTAAATTAGGGGCCTGCCTGTTGTGAAATAAGAGCAAAAACCTATATTACTACTATGGCCAAAGGCACAACTGAATTATTGCTAGGTGCTGACTTGCTGCTCATTCCAGTGTAGGGATGCTAGACATTACTTAGGATTTCCCTTGCTCTTGTTTAACTTTGCTGGCATTGCGGTTGTGTCCTTCAGATGGATTAAGTTTAATTTGCCCTCATTCATCCCACTCCCCACCCAACCTCCACCCCATTTGGCTCACCTGATGACAAATCTTAGCCAAAAGAAAAGTTTGAATGTCAGATTCCTCTTTCAAAATAGCCCTAGGATCAGTTTCTGTCAGGAGAAGATATTTATTTATTTATTATTTATTTATTTATTTTATTTATATACCGCCTTTCCAAAAAAGATCAAAGCGGTTTACAAAAGTGGATAAACAAGGGTTCTCTTGCCTCAGGCAAGCCCTGGTGGAGCTGGGCCTGCCTCTTCTCTCCCTCCCTAGGCAGAGGATGGCAGTTGGTATGGAGGGAGAGTCCTCTTTCCTCAGGCAAGCCCTGGTGGAGCTGGGCCTGCCTCTTCTCTCCCTCCCTAGGCAGAGGATGGCAGTTGGTATGGAGGGAGAGTCCTCTTTCCTCAGGCAAGCCCTGGTGGAGCTGGGCCTGCCTCTTCTCTCCCTCCCTAGGCAGAGGATGGCAGTTGGTATTTGTGTCTGATCCTAAATAGTAGAGCCACTATAACTTTATGTTAGGATTATACTCTCTTTCTCAAACCAGCAGTTACTAGCACAACCATTCCTAATACGCCCTGTTGATATTTTACTCTGGGCCGATACAGACAGCCACTAAGTAGCATGGCCGCGATGATACTAGGGTTAGGGGCCACACACCGACTGCACAGTCCCTAAGCCTGGTACAGCATGGTGCCGGCATCATGGTGGCCTCCCATCCACACAGGGGCTGCCATGAGACTGGCTCCACCACTAAGTGCCCAAAAATGGCACACAGGAAGTAGCATAATAACGGTGCCACTTCCTGGTTGCAGCGCCGCAGCAAAGGAGCTGCTCTAGGGAGCTCCTTTTTGTTCTACGGCACCGCAAGCTTCATTCCCACAGCAACCAAAAGGCCACGTGAACAAATCCATGGGAGAAAGGAGCCAGGCAGCCCCTTTCTCCCATAGCTATGGCTGTCGGGGTGTCCGGGAGCATGAAGCCCGAAGGACACCCCTTCCAGGCCATGGAGAAACTGTGTTTTGCCACTTCTCCATGGCCTAGAAAAGCGCCAGATTGGAGTCTCTGGGCTGCCAGTGAAGCTGCCCTGGTCCCAATCCTCTGAAGGGGCAGTCTGAATAGCCCCTCTGTTATGTATTTAGTTCCACCACTCATTTGAAACCCAAAACAATGACTGTGTTCCAGAATTTTGGAAAGCACAGCCTTATTAGTTATGAGCTGTGTATTAGTACACAGAACTCCTTGAGTTTTCCCACTGATAGAAATGGCAGAAATAAGCAAGAATCAAAAATCTAGCATGATTTCCACTTTCATTGAAAATTATTGACTAGATTCTAATCACCACTTTTTGAGTAATATCTTAGAGTGGATAATATCATAATGAGTTTTTTTTTTTTTTTTTAAAAATGCAACTATTTATTTTGATCTTTTTCAATCACAGCTCAGCCCTTGTCTGAGCAGATGAAAATAACCTTGGGACACATAAGCCCTGTTCTTGCCACCATCACATTGGTTAATAAAAATGGAAACATTCCAGTTTCAGGGCAGCCATGATCAAACAATTGCACAACTGGGGCTACTTCTGCTACCATGTTCCCACTAAGATGCACTCTACCTAACCCTGCCTCCCTGCCCTATGCCCTACCCAGCATGACTTTTGGGATTTTTTATTTTTACTTTTTCATGCAATTCCAGATTTCTGATACTTTAAGTTAAGGGTTTTAAAAGAAATAGAAATAGAAAATAAATAAATAAATAAATAAATAAAGGCAATCAATCTGCTTAGGAATAATGAGAGGGAGGAGGACAAGGGGAGAGGAGAAGACACTGGCACCATGTGGCTATTAACACTGCAACTGCCCTGGCAGCAAAATTTTTGGGAGCGTGCAACCATTTTCTCAATTAAACATCTTGTAGTGTTGAGATACCCCTTTATTTGAGAAACAGAGAAAAAATGTGAATATTCTTTACATCTTTAATATTGTGACTTGTTTTAACAGTAATTTATAGTGTCTCAATCCAGACTCCACAGTTATTCCTGCATTAGTTCTATGTTCCTCCAGCTCAGCTATTGAGGCACAAAACAGTGGCAGCCAGGGGAAAAAAATTCAGTGTAAACTATTATCACTTGCATTGCTCCCCAAATCCTTATTGTGAGTTCTAATAATGGTATGGAAAAAGATTTTTTTTTCACATACCAGTTCAAGGAGGAATTGGAGATCTGACCTTCAAATGTCAAAGCACAGATCTCCCCACAGAAATAAAAGGTATGTTTCAAAAAATGCAAAGAACATGCCACACATCTCATTAAAAAAAAAACCAAAAAACACAGGCCTACAATTATGGAATCGTAGAGTTGGAAGAGACCACAAGGGCCATCAAATCCAACCCCCAGCCATGCAAGAATACAGAATAAAAGCACTCCCAACAAATAACCATCCAGCCTCTGTTTAAAATCTCCAGAGAAGGTGACTCCACCACACTCTGATTCTGTTTATTCTGATGTCAAACAGTAATTAGCATCAGGAAATTCTTCCTAAAGTTTAGGTGGAATCTCTTTTTCTGTAGTTTGGATCCATTGCTCCATCTCTAAATACCCCGATTAGCTTCAAAACAGTAGCAGCAGCAGCAGCAACTACAACAACAACATTTTGTGATGTGGAACATTCAGGTTTAATGCTAACCCGTCAGACATAATCTCTTCCAGACCCCATTTTAGCCTGCTACATTTGTCTTCACCTTCATGGCAATCAGTCAACAGCCTGTGTCTAATGGACATGTTCAGTTTCAGACGTTCACCTGATATTTTCACTTTGATTATGGATTGTACTGTTTGGGATATGTCATAATGCACATTTAAAAAGTGAGTCCACTATTAGTATAGAGGCTGTAACTGAAAAAATTCATAAGGAATAATCAAACCTTTGAAGCAGTCCATTATCAATGAATTCAAAAGAATCTACTTCTCAGAACAGTTTGGAATCACTCTGGTGGATACTGAACTGCCTACTTGAAAACATCAGCTAAAGTATGAGTGTCATATTTGATAAGAGTTGTAATATGTTGGTATGTAAAGAGAATTGAAAGAAAGAGGAATCTGTGACAGATGGAGGAGATCCTTTTTGGAAAGTTTATGGCATGTTTAATGGGAAGTTTTATATCAGTGTTGAGTTTAGAGACATCACCTAGTATCTCCATGTACAGCCCTCCCTCCATTTTTGCAGAGTTTGAGTCCGAGGTCTCAGTCCTTTGCTGACCGGCAAGTGGGAATGTATGTGTGCCCATGGCTTGATTATGTGCAAATTTCCATTTTTTCAATTTGTGTATGTGTGATGGTGTTGGTGGTGGTTCCAGAATGAAAAGAGGAGGGGGTCCTGTGAAAATGAAGGGACAACTATATATGTAAAGCAAAATTCATTTCAGAATAAAATTTGTAAAACTGTATCTACTTATATGAGCCTGTCCATGCAGATCTCTGAAGTAAGCTCTTCAAAGGAAGGTTTCCTCTTGGCTTTACCACCATCTCAGGCATGTCTGGTGAGGATATGAGAGAATGCCTTCTTGGTGACTGCTCCCAAATTATGAGATTCCCTTTTCCAGAAGATCTGACCGAACTGTTTTTCTGCCAGCAGGTAAAGGTATTTTATTTAAGGAGGCATTTGGTTTTTAGTGAGTTGTGGCAGAAAATAGAGTTGGGAATAGTGTGTTTATTGTATTATGTTTAAAGCATATTTTAATGCTGTTAAAGAACCAGCATGGTGTAGTGGTTTGAGTGCTGGACTATGATACTGGGAGACCAGGGGCCTAAGCCATGCTTGCCCATAGAAAACCACTATGACCTTGAGTAAGTCACACTTTCTCAGCCTCAGAGGAAGGCAATGACAATCCACTACTGAACAATTTTTTCCAAGAAAACTCCATGATATACTCTCTTTAGGGTCACCATAATTTGAAATAATTTGGAGACACACAACGAAATGCTGTTTAAATTTGTTTTTAAACAGTTTTAACTTCTGTTTTTTTAATAGAAATTTATTTTCATTGTCTTTTATGATTTTGAAACATTTTACACCACTTTGGATCTCATGTTGGGAGAAAGGTGAGATATAAATTAAATATATACACAAGTAAGGAACAAATAAACAAATTTTAAAAATTGGACATTCTTTACCTGTGATAAATCTATTTATTTGCTCCCCATAATTCATCCTCCTTCCCCCAGAGATATGTGTTTCAAGTTAACCTTACATTTATCATGCAGTCATAACAAACTGAAGCACACTGAATGCAAAATATGTAGGTCAGGGCAATTATTGTTCACTTCCTGAAAAAGCCTACCTCTTCTAAACACAGGCTAAACTTATTGTCTAGTCTGACCCTATGTTGAGTGGTCATCTCTACATATTATGGTAATGACTTGCATATATTAATTGCAACTTTAAAGCTCTCTGCAGAGTTGTTAATCCAATAATATACCTCTATTTGGAAGACATCCAAAAGGAAGTTTTCCTGGCAGAAATTCAAGTAAAATCAAATTATAGTCCATGTACACATTGGTAGAAACCAACAAGTTCTCCTTTACAATCTAAATTACATAAACACTTGCAGCAGCTGTAATATTTAGTGTTTGTTTGTATTAGATATTATATATCTAATTCATGTCATATTTAATTACTCTTGAGGTATGCCCACAATACAGAAATAAAGCAGTTTGACACCAGTTTAACTACCATGAATCAATACAATATAATTCTTGGATAGTTTCCTGATATATTTATCCTTCCTTGTCAAAGGGCTCTCATGCCCCAGCAGATTACAAATCACATAATTTCATATCATTAAGTCATGGAATGTGATGGTGCCAAATGCTTTATTTCTGCAGTGTGCAGGAGCCTTGCACAGGGGGTATTCTCAGTTTTGCCTCATTTTAATAAAGTGGAAGTTACCAGTACATGGATAACAGCTAATGAAAGATATGCCTAATTCTTATCAAATCTTGCTGCAGAAACTAACCTAACATAAAGCACATTGTCAAGCAGATTAAATCTTGAAACTTTAATGGGGTAGCTTCAAGTTAAATGCCACTAGGCAGAAAATATTACATAGTAATAAAATGGTACACTCAGTCATGCATGCTTATTGAACTTAGCAAGCTTAAAAGCCCTGGCTCCCTGGCTCAACAGCAAAGCAAATATCTGACAATTATATAAACTGATATAGAGTGCTAGCGACACTGAGATATTCTGAAATTTTGGCATATGTAATTTTCCACATAGCCCCAGATGGACCCTGTCAGGCAGTCCACCATAATCCCAAAGGTGAGGGGACACATACACACTCCATCCAGGTGAGGTCAGCCTAATGGGACCTTTTGCCCAGAGGTTAGATTTGGCCTATATAAGGTCCCCAAAATCCTTGCTTAAAGTGTTAGTTTGGATTCCATGGGGACACCGTCTCTGCAAACTCTAACTAGCTCTGGCACGCACGTTCATCCCCACTCATTGGAATGGCCACACCACCCAAACTGGATCAAGTAAGCCTTGTGTTTGAAGCATCACCATTAGTTCAGCCTCTACACTCTTCTAAAACTAACCCCTAATTTACTGAGCCTTGTGTGAATGTGTGTGTGGTTGTAACTTGCCATGTAATTTTTGCCAATAAAAGAAACTTTTACTTATAAGAATTCTGCCTCTGTACAATTCCTTTGAATCCACTTTTTTTTTAATACAAAAAGGGAGATGATATCTTGGTTTATTTGTCGCCTAACCCACTCTGAGCTAAATAAAAGTCCCCTACATAGATTTTGGGCTACAAGAGCCAAAATAAGATGACCCATCAGAGAGACTCTTCTGAAAAAAGGCATCCCATTTGTAGCAGATGATAAAGGTCATATCAGCCATGACTTTAGCTTTCTTTGACACAAATGGCATTGTATTGTGAAATGGGCCAATACCATCAATTTCCATAGATATTTGCTTTGTAACATTATTCTCTCTGAAGAATCAAATTATAGTTTTGAGCTGGAATTAAGGTAAATAGATATCTAGTATTTGAACATTTAATCTTCCCTTTCTGATCTCTGGGTAACACATATTTGTTCATTAACACTTACTTTAAAACAATGTTGACAAAGTTTTCCATAATCTGTTGTTAAGTCTTCATTTTTACTTGTCCTTAATATGAAGGGATTGTTTCCTGTTCCATAGGATTTTCAGTGAATAACCTCTGTGTCTCCAAGGGATATGAGTTCAAAGAGGATTGATTACTTCTGTAAACAACTAGTCCTGACTCGAGGTCAAACAGAAGAGAAGCTTGGGGGGCAAAACAGACAAAAGAATAACAATTTTAAAAGTTGGTGTTGGTGTTTGTGTTTTTATAAAAGCACAACTCTGAAGCTTAGCTTCCCTTTTTACAACCTCCTACAGTTTTCTTCGATTTTGCCAAGGTTGCTGTGGTCCTGCTGGGCTGCCTAGTTTTCAGCTGCACCTGGTCTTGCTCTGCTGCCTGGGCTGGTCTCACTGGGCTGCTTGGTTTCATCCCGCTGGGCTGCCTGGGTTGGTCTTGCTGGACTGTGTGAGCTGGTCTCACTGGACTGCCTAGATTGATCCCGTTGGGCTGTCTAAGCTTCACATGTGGTCTCACTGGGCTGTCTGGAGTGGTGGTTTGAAGTGGTTCCAGGACTACTCACTGCTACAGGGACCCTTGTCTCTCCCGTCTCAGGGTGAGTTTACATGTTGGTCCCGTTGGTCCCCTTCTTCACTTTCCTTCTTCAAAGACAACACAAGTCTTAAAATTGTGGAGGTTTGAGAGGAACTCCTTACAAACGCTCCCTCGTGCCTCTCTTCACCAACTGGAAGTCTAAGGAACATGTCTCCCTTTAATGTGGTGATCTTAATTAATATTAATAAACTTTCCTTTACCTTTTTTCTATTTAATTAACAAGTAATAAATTGCTGTGCAATATCTGTTTATTTCTTTTGTTAACAGAATGCCCACACTTTTAGAACAAGGGAAGGAGAGAGTTAAATTAACTAATTTCTTAATATTTTATTGTTCATTTATCACTTTATTTAGGCACATTAATTTTGATTTTGTGTAGTTTATTTGTAGGGGAGAAAAAGGTCCAAATGAATCAACCACATTTTAAATATGTGGTAATATCTCCATTGGGTTTGAGAGGAAGAAGATTATAGTATCAGCAAACACATTCATGATATGTTCATGACCATTAATATTTATACTTGCAGTGCTATGATGTGCTTTGATTGGTGAGGCCATTGCTCTCAGGCAATAGCAAATAGGATAGGTAACAAGGGACATATCTGTAGCTGTATTTTTGCCTCTCTATAAATTAAACAGTGCAAATTGGTTCTTACCTGTGCCTCAGCATTTGTTTGACATCCTGCTTGAGGCATATAAATTTATCCAGCATCTGTGCTGAGTATCAACATCACCCTTATCTGTGCACCATTTTCCTATCATAAAACCATGCTCACAATGGCATATAATAACACAATTTCTCTCAACTCCTCTAAAATCAAATAACAATTCATCTTTTAAAAAAATCAAATTTGCAAAATGACTCTTTGGAGCATCTTTTCTCTGAAAAAACAATAACAGATTAACCTGAATATTTTTCTATGGATATCCAGTTTAAAGAGGCAGATATCTGGATGAATGGCCAAGAACAGATAAAAAACAAACAAACAAAACAAAACAAAAACAACAAAGACAGAATCCAAAATAAACTTGGAAAGTTAGTTCAAATAAATGCAAACTCTAATTGTAAGCAAATAGACTTCAGGTTTGTTTGTTTTTTTAAGTGTAAAAACTATTAAACACTGTTGGTTTGCATTGGTATTAATAGACAAAGATTCTACCACCTTAGACTGATCTACCACAGAATATCAATGCTCAGATGCTCAGCATCTACAATAAACTACAAGAGCAATGCATTAAGTCAATTTGCCCCTTATGCTGTTATTTTGGGTTGGTGCAGTGCATAGAAGGGAGTTGCATGTAGCTTTCTCTTCACAAGTGATAACAATAATATAAACTTTATCATTTTCATTCAAATCTGATATACAGCAGGAATGTTTAATTTTAGTTCAATCCCCTGAGGTGATATCTCTGTAATTATGAACTCTTGCACATGATGAGAATTGCTTTCTATGGGTCATCCCACTGTTTGATTTTTTTAAACCTCCTCATTCATTTGTCATTAGATAAGAAAAAGCCTCTCATGAGTCTCTGAATACTAAATTTATCTCTTTTTCCCCCTAAAGAAAAGCCATTGACTTTATAATATATGTCTTAGATTAGTTATCCCCCCTCCACTTATACTTGAAAGGATATCCAGCATATTTTGGCATATAATTATGCAAGCAGATAATTCAAAGCTCACACTGTACTTCAGCTCTCTATAACTTTGCGTAATTGCTTTCAATCTTAAAATGCTGAGAGCCAATTAAATTGGAACATTACGGGAATGTTATTAATTCAGTTACAGCTATGCAAGCTGCGAGATACCTAAACTGTCCAAGAACTTAAAATGCCTTAGGGCAATTTTTACAATTCTCAGAATACTTTTGGATTGCTATTTCTGTCTCAGGCAAGACATACATTAATTATAAAACTTAGAAAACAAGATATATAATAAAGAAAGAAGCCACAGTGGTCACTATGGACAGACAATAGGTTTAGCAGTCATTCAAAGGGTATCTAAAGTATCCTATCCTTTTACTGTATCCAAAATAAGCAGGGCAGACCAAATAATTTTTGTTGCCTATGGAAAAGGCAAAGTAACACCCCTTCTCCATATTATGTGCAGAAGCTAACAGTATTATCAACTAAATACTACTTGAACACTGGAATGAAATAGACTCCCCTGGCTTATTTGGAAGCAGTGGGCTATTTTGGTGACATAGGGAGCTCTGGGAGATTCTGGAGTGATGGCCAGAGGACTAGCATTACCATTCCCTAACATCTGCTGTCTGACACTGTTGCTAATATACGATGGTGAAAATGCCATCAGCCCTAGCCAGTATAGTCAAGAGTGAGGAATGCTGGGTGTTTCAGATCAACAACTTAGGAGGAGTACACTTTGCAAGTCTAATGGTGGTGCTCTCCATGCATGTTGCTGAACAGTTATTTATTTCTAAAATAGCCTTTTGGAAAATGTCAGTAACTCTCCTTCCCAACTCATCTTCCCCTACAGTAGCTTGCTGGAATAAATTAAACAGCTTGTGTGTATATGTGGCCAAGATCCAGTGGTATTGTCTTACTTGATGCTACTGCTTTCCCCAAAGAAATTAGGAATATCTGCTCCTCCCCGCTTGTAGCTCTTAAAGACACTGAAAACCAATTTAGAGTGTTTCCAAGCTTTGTAAATCACTGTTTCTCAGGCTATCTGATGGGAGACTGAATGTTTGAAATGTGGAAAATAAAAACATTTAAGAGTTAAGAGTAGAAGCAAAAGAGGTCATTTAACAAAAGAAAGGTTGAAGAACAAACAAAAGGATAAAGCAGATGCTGATATAATAGTCATTTAATTGGTAATTATTTAATTGGTAATCACCCTGTTTTCCTGAAAAAAAGACATCCCCTGAAAATAAGGCCTAGTAGAGGTTTTGCTAAATTGCTAAATATAAGGCCTTCTCTGAAAGTAAGACCTAGCAAAGTTTTTGTATATAAAATATATATACAGTGTATAATAAATGTTCTTTTTGTTGTTGTTCAAAAATAAATGTGAATTCTTCTTAATGGAAAATTAAGACATTCCCTGAAAATAAGACCTAGCACATCTTTGGGAGCAAAAAATAATATAAGACACTGTCTTATTTTTCAGAAAACACAGTATTTAAATATTGAACAAAGACTGTAAGAAAGAAAGATATTTTTCATGGGCAAAGTTAAAGAATAAACAGAAAAGAACAAACAAAATAGTATTCATAGAGGAAAATACAGAGGAGATGATATTGAAGGTGAAGAAGGAAAAAGAAGGGAGCAAGTTTATCAGTTTTGCTATACACAGACATATAGATATTTATGCATAGACAGATCCTGAATTGTGTTGTTGCATGGGTGTTTGTATAGATAAATAGGTAGATATATATACTGCATAATGTACACACACACACACATACACACACACGATTAAATTTGGAGTGGTTTATTTGGGATTATTGTTGATACTATTATTAATATCATTTTTCTGAAGTTGATTCTGAATTTTGGAGATTTAAAGATATTACTAAATCTATAACAACATCAATTAAGTGGAATTTGAATAGAATAAAAGAACGCTATTGACTGAACCTATTGGATTTATTGAATGTGTTTATTTGATTGAAGTCTTGAATCATAACTCTGAATCAATTCAATCAATTAATGCCTCCCGCTTTCCATGGATAAAAGAATGGATTTTATTAAAGGACAGAAGATTGGTGCAGTTGGAGAGGATAGATAACGTTTTTGGATGGCATGCCTATATGGTTTATAATGAAATAATTTTTTTGAATAATTTTGTTAGACAGTATCTATTTAGAATATGGGGAAAATATAAGCTTTATATTAGTAGGAAAATACTGCTATGGCTTTCCATTAATGAAGCTTTCTATAGAGTGGAAGAAGTAGACATAGGAAGATGGGTGACATAAAAGGATCTATTAACAAAAGGTACAGATGGAGAAAATAAAAGGAAAATGCCCAAGGAATGGATGGAGGCAGACTATAAATATAAATGGCATCTTTATAGACAGTTAACAGACAGATTTAAAATAGACAAGAGAAAGAGAAATATCTTTATCTATAAAAGAACAGTAGAATTGTTGTAAAAGTTAAATTTGAATTAAGAGAAAACTTGCATAAGAAGAAAATAGTCATTATTATAGATCTGCAGGTCTTTATTTTTAAGTTGTTTGTAGTTGTTGTTCTATATCTGTAATTTTGTCTATGTTTGTCATTAGGTAGATTAATGGCTATGTGTGTCAATATGTGTTTATGTAATTGTTTTATATTCTTGGTCTATGTTCTTTATCTTTCTTTTAATTCAATAAAACTTTTTATTTTTTTATTTTTTTAAAAAACCACCAATATGAACACACATGTTTAAGTCAACTCAGAAAATGCATACTTCAGGGTGGGAAATGCCAAATAATACATGAAAGTCTCATTATGGTAGAAATTGAAGGGAAGTTTTACTATCTGATTGGGTGCTGGGATATTGAGAATGGTGGTGGGATTCTGAAAAATATAGTGACGATGAAACTGACAGTTTTTCACATCCTTGTGCAGAAGGTGTTTCCTGCTTGCTCGGACTTGTGAAACAAAACAAGCTAAACCTGAATACATTTACAGGGCTCAAACTTGGCACCAGATTCATCCATGGTATTTGTACAGTTTTGTTGTCTGACATTGGCCCAATCTAGACAGGCACTATGCGGTGCCTGGGTGGCGCAAATAGGGTTCGGGAGGGCACAGCGTTTAGTCTCTCCTGAACCCTAGTGCGTATGGGTGCCACCATTTTTAAATTGTGGCTTCCATACGGATGCGCCATGATGGCGTCATGACGTGTGCAGTATTTAGAAGTGTTGTGCATGTCATGATGCCATTGTGCCGCGGGAGGGCACCAAGTGTGCCCTTTCTGTGGCGCAAAAAGGAGCTCCAAAACGGAGCTCTTTTTTGCTTCTGGGTCTTTGCTGTGGCCTTTAAATGGCTGCGGCAAAGACCAGGGAGAAAAGGGTTGCGGTGGCGGGGTGCAGTGGGTGCCCAGGGTGTGCCTGCTGCACCCTGCTTTGAGGCCACAGGGAAGTGGCAGTTTGCCACTTCGCCGCGGCCTCCAGAAACGGCGGGATGGGGCCGTGGAGGCGGCCAGTGCGGCAGCCTTGGCCCCATCTTGCTGCTTCTTGGGCCGAGTACAGACCACCCCTTTTGGGCAGTCTGGAAAGCCCCATTGTTCCCTTTTTGGCCAAAGTTATTTGATATTACACAATCTGAAGCCCTACCAGACAAATCTTGTGTCACTAGTTTACTATCTACTGTGGGCCTCCCGACAAATTATGTGAAGATCACAAATCTGTTGAAAGTATCAAGGAGCCATAAACTGTTAGTGAATGAATTGTCAATGAATACAGCTGGATTGGGTGTACTGTATATACTTACACATGATTATACACAGTTTAAAACTTACACTTTTTATACCATTGGACTGAGAAACACAGTAGTGAAGCCAAGCAGATATTATAACATATTAGTTTGTTAGAAAGAAAGTTTATGTTCCTTCTTTTTCCTCAATCCAGTTTGTTTGTTTGTTTGTTTGTCTTGCTTTAAGCTTAAATTAACTTTTTAAAACTTCCTCTACAGTCTGATTTATGCTCTACTTATACTCAATGATCACTATCATGGACATAAAAAAATTTAAACAAAGTCTATATTCAGCAAATTAACTCCTTTCTCAGCAGTAAGCCAGGGACAATAAATTGGTTTGGAAAAATCACTTTGAATTGGCATTATGTGCCCCTAATAGATCTGTGAGACTGTCCTTTCATAATTTTACTAGCAATTTAAGTGCTTTTCATGCTTACTAACTCAATTTGGATATTGTAAGCTTGCAAGTTAAGAACATAATCCTTGTATTTCTTAGTAATCTGGTAAAAGCAAAAGCTAGACAATATTGTCAGTTGGCACATCTGAAGATCTGTCCAGAATGTAAATGCTGAAGCATTTATTCAAAGTATCTGTATGTCTGTGTTATGTTTAGCTGCACACACACACACACACACACACACAGAAGATAGATAGATAGATAGATAGATAATTATGATGAAATATATACATTTATATGCTGGACATAATTTTTTTTCTTTAAAAATACAATTGTTTTTTCCACCCCCACAGATTCTTTATTCATGGATTGAACCATATAGGACTTGAAATATATAGCAAGCTTTGCCATTTTATATGTCATATGCTATGGCAAGGGACAATATTTTTCTATGTCATTGTATTTAATGGAGCTTGAGCACCCACCGATTTTGGTATCCATGTAGAGTCCTGGACCCAAACCCTAGTAGATACCTAGTGCACACTGTAGATAGATGAATGGATGATTGATAGATAGATAGATAGATAGATAGATAGATAAATTATAGATTATATAAAATGTGTTATTTGATAGCTCAGATCCTCAAATTAATATGAGCAAGTCACATGATTCTGAGAGCTAGATTTGGTTCAAAAGTGTGGGTTTAAAGCTATTTTTAATTTTTTAGTGGACATTGTTTTTTTTAAACATGTTTTAGTGCTTTTACCTGTTTTTAATCATGTTTTTAAAATAGTATTTTTGTTAATATTGTTGTTTAACTCTTTTTATGCTTTGTAAACTAATGTTTTTCTTAATCTTTTTTAAATGGTTGCAATTCTCCTTGAATCCCATCTTGGGGGAAAGGTGGGAGGAAATTTCAATAGATAAATAAAAAACAGTCTAACCTTCATATCCACAGGGGATCTATTCTCAACCTCTCCCCCCACAGATAAGGAAAAATGTGCCCCTATCGGAAGGCACAGTGGGGTCCACGGATGCTGAAATCCCTGGATGGCAAGCCCTTGAATATTGGGAGTCCACTGTAAATAGACATACAGTATTCATAGAAGAAGATAGCTGTGTTAAAATGATGCAAAATGCAGAAGATGCAGAATGTTTGTTTGCAATAGTAAGCCATTAAAACATGCCAGGTTTTGAAAGCTGAATGCCTTAATGCAATATTGGCATTTCATAATATATAAATATTTCTCTGACACTAATCACATGGGTGGAAGGTATGCAGCCATTTGATGATATATGGGTGTATGCATCCATGTCATGACAGGAGGACCATCTTCTACTGCTTGGGAAGATAAGGAAACATTTCTTGTAAATTTTGAATCTGGAATGAGTTTTCTGTAGAAGAATCTAAAAGTGATTCCATTTGGAAGCCTTTTACATTGTCACGATTGTTCCTGGTAATTTTAAAACATGATTAGTTTTTTGTTGTACATGTTTTCCACAGTAAGAAGGACACTGTTTCTCTGTTCCTGTATTGGCCCTGGGAACTGATTTTGCCCATTGGAAGCACAACATATTGTTCTTAGTATATAGTGACTGAGACTCATGATTTTCTTTCAGAATTTACAAACGTTGTAATAAATTCTATGGTTATGATTTTTATCACCTATAGCATGACCATTTTACAACTGGATTACTAAGTCAATTAGAAACTTAATTAACTGATAAAAGATTTAAAAAAAAAACAGGTTAATATGCCAGAATTGTAATAAGAAGGTACTAAAGCAATCAGTTGTGGCCCAATAAAGGGACTGCCATTTGGACTTAGGACAAAAAATATATAAAGGCAAAATCTCCTCTGCAAGGTACAAAAATATAGCCAATTATGAAGCAGTCAAAAATGGTTGAATTTTCAGCACTAATGTTTGAAATAAACCCAATAAATCCTTTGTGTATGGAAATGAAGTTGTAGATCCAGTTTTAACTATGTTCATTAGTGCATAAAGACATAGGAAACTGGTCTTTGTACATGGGGATGAACTGGAAGATCCAGTTTTGCAATGGGATTAGCCTGTGGTGAGTAGAATATACAGATGCAGGGCATCCTGATGACAATGGGGTCAGATAGTGTTGAATTGTGTATAGTGTGTCAGGAAACCATCGTCTGTGTTCAAGACATTGCTGAGGGAGTGTAGTTTGTAGATGAATTACAGTTCTGCTGTTTCTTTTTCCAATCTACATTTTTAGTTCTTTTGTTTCATTGCTGCTCTTCTGAGGTTTGAGACATAATGTCCAGGGAACACTTACAACCATCGTTAATATTATACCTACAACTTCATTTCCATACACAAAGGATTTGTAATTTGAACTGACATCTTCACATACCAATGGCATATATATGTCTGTCCCTGGCTTCCACTCCCCAAATGCATTTGAGGAAGTAGACTGAAGTCTGTGAAAACTCATGCTGCCAATTTCTTTCTTTCAGTTAATCCCAAAGGTGCTACAAGATCTCTCTATATACCATTTCATAAGGTAGGATGGTGCCTGACTGCCCTCCTTCACATACAAGTGGCAAAGCATCATTATCAGAGACGTGGTGATAATGGCAACAAAGCTACAAACAAACAAAGTCTGCCTTGTGAGCCAATTTCGCTTGAGAAAGAATTCAAAGGCTGGAATCTTGGTACAGCTTTAAGTTACACAATACTATAAGGAGGTATCTAGTTATCCAGGAATCCTATTTTCCCTTATTCGTCCCTCCACAGCATAATGGATCAGCATACAATCACATATTCATCACATACAGAAAAGCCACAAGGATCCCCCCCCTCCACCGGAAGAACAAGATATTAGCCTATGATAGTATCCCCCATCCTCACAAAACAGAAAACAAAAATTTACACACTCAAAAGCAATCTACTCTCCACACACACGAACACACACACAACCCATGATCATGTCCCCAAAGCATCTTGTTTTCCTTATATTTATTATGTTCAGAACTGAACTTAAGCTACATGTCACATTTCCTGCATGAAAAAGAGCCCAGTTCTTCCTCATCAGAACTTTAAAGTGGTAATGAGGGAACCTTACAACACTTGTAAAACTACTTACACATTTTGAGCATTTCCTTGAGGTACTTGAAATATTTGAAGTGTGTTTCAAACATTCAAAAGAATATTGCAAACCAAAAAAAAGGGGGGGGGGGAATCACCACCATTGCCGAACAAGATAAATGTGTAGAAGCAAAGCTGCAAAATGCAACCATTCAGTGCTATATTATGTTTCCTAGGAAAAGATCTTCAAATTTATTCTTTAGCATAAGTGGAGGGACTGACTGGTCTTCCAAATAAATTTACCCATGGTGGTCTCACCACATACAGACAAGGAGAACAGTTTTTATGACACCATATCAACTCAGGTATGTAGATGTAAGACATTATGACTGAGGGGATAGTTCTCATGATTCAATTTTATACAGAACTTGCATATTTTAATGGTTGCTTTATACATGACAGAAGAAAAGAACTGAAATGTAGATGGTAGTTTTTGAGCAAGCAGAGCTGTGACAGTCACCAAGCAGGACTCCACCACAATTATTCATGACAGCCTCACTTGCTCGTGGGAGAGTACCAGAAACACCATCTTCTTTGCACCCTCCACTATTTTTCTTATTGGAAAACTCTTCTGAGTTATGAACTGGAACAAAGCTGTGTTGTGAATGGTATATATATATATATATATATATATTACATGTAGCCCATCCCTTCTGGAAGTCATCTCTTTTTCCGTGAAAGGACTTGAATTTCACAAATGTTGAATAAATGTTATAATGAAAGTAAAGGCATATGTTCCTAATAATAATAATAATAATAATAATAATAATAATAATTTTCATGTCTGCCTTAACAATCATGGTTTGTTATTTCAATTTATATCTACTGTATATCTATTTCTTTCTATTTAATTGACTGATAAAGTATATTGTTGTCTGTAATCTCTGAACCAGAACATCAGTATCCCACAGCAGTTGAGCAATATTGGTCCACAACATAACTTGTTCTCATTTTCCCCCCAGCCTACTTCAGTTAGCAGCCTTTTGCTTAAACAACATTAATGCCCTTTCATATTGAATCATGCCAGATTGAACAGGCATCCATCAATGTAATTTTCCCAACTCCCTTTAAGAAGTTGTACAAGCTTCCCTAGAATATCAACTTCACATTTGAAGAGGAAAAGAGAATCAAAACAAAAACACATTTTGAACAAGAGAGTGGTTTAAAGCATCTCACAGAGGTGTTTCTCTCATACTTGTACATCGTTCAGGACTTAATTATTCACAGTGGAAGGGCCATTGCAACATTCCCCTAGCAACTTGGGAGCTTCTACACTGTGCTGTGCCATCCAGTGAACCTGGACATTCAAATTCATAGCTAAGGAACCCATGTTATAGCTCTCTCCCATAATTTCTTATTGTTCTCTCTCCATTATTTCAGTTCCTGTTCTACAACCTCTTGTCACAATACAACACATAAGTAACTACCTACCCTCACATATTAAAATACCATTAGTTACACAGCTATCTTGGATTTCTTATTCCTTCCCTGTGGCTCTTACAGCATGAGGGAAATGTCAGAAGGTGTTCTGAAATTTGCACCACACCTCCACCAGAATACATAGCAGTTTAGGTAATATGAAAAGTTTCTCAACAATGTGTGATCCACAGTGGACATGCCATTCATTAAGTTCAGCACAATGGTCTTCAAATGAATATACCTGTGTGAGCCAATCCATTGAAAGAAGAGTCATGTGCTTATTGCCAGAATAATCAGCAATTTAAAACCTTTCAATGTTAACTTTGGGTCTTTACAGACTGGCCTGAAAGGCTGGCATTGGGGCAGACTCAGGGTACAGCGTCCTGATGATGAATGCCTTACTCCCCCCCCCCCAAGTGCCCTGACACTGCACACCACTCCAGACAGTGCACAGCATCATGGCATGCCTCCAGCACTGTGTCCAGATTATGCAGCGCTGAAGGGGCACCACATACGCTAGCAACACCATCGGACCTGCCCTCAAGTTGAAGTGCCCTTTCTCCATGGCAACACCATCTGGCCTAGGAAGGAGTGAAGGAGAGGCCTAGGCTAGCAACACTATCAGACCTGGTCTCAAGTTGAAGTGCCCTCTCTCCATCTGACCTAGGAGAGAGTGAAAGGACAGGCCAAACACCATCAGGCCTGTCCTAGATTATGAAGCAGAGCCCTCCCTCCAGTCCATCTGCCTTGGTCCAAGCCTCAGAGGGAGAGAAGAACTTTTGGACCTGATCTCCTTCCCCACCACCATTCCCTTCTCCTTTTGTGTCGTGTTTTTTTAGATTGTAAGCCTGAGGGCAGGGAACCGTCTAATTAAAATAATAATTGTAAGCCGCTCTGATAGCCTTTGGGGATGAAGGTTGGGGTATAAATAAATAAATAAATAAATAAAACCACACCACCACAGCTATGGCGCCCTTTCAAGGGCGAGAAAAGGAGCTGCTTTCTGCAGCTCCTTTTTGTGAGCTTGGAAGCCCTGATCAGGGCTGCAGAATGAGGTTGCCATGGCCCTGATCCGGCAGGAAAAGGGGCAGCTTCAGGTAGCTCCCTTGGGGAGGTCTGTAGAGCCCCTTTTTGTATGTTCTAGTCTGCATTGTTCATCTTTTAAATTACTGCCTTGAGTCCCAATTTTAGAGGAAAAGGTGGGATATAAATTAACAGCAACAACAACTTTGAAGGATTCCTCCCCCCCCCATGCTTAATTTCAAAATTTGTTTTTGATCTTTTTAAAATGTTTACTTTTTTTTTTAGGATGCAGTGCTAGGTCCATCTTTTCCTACTTAGGGAAAAAGACCCCATCCTGATTGTACCAAGGAAGGAAGAAAGTGGATGGCTTTTTACACAATAGCCTTTCAAGGAAATGTATTACAAATAAGAAATGCAAAGCAATAAAGCTAAGAGATTCATATTTTTACGCATGATAATCTTCAAACCACAGGAACCACAGCAGCTAGAAAATGCAACAATCTATGCACTAAGCCAAGCATAGTTACACAATACAAAACTACTATCACCTCTAGCTGCAAAGTATGCTTCTTCTTATCTGTGTATTTGTGGAAAAGAGCATAGGAATATTTACCACAGCACATTATATTTGGCAGGATCAGATAAGTTGTTTCCTCCTCTGTTTCAGTATGTTCAGTAAACAAACTTTTTTCCTTAGGTCCACCACATTAGAGACAACTTGATACATGGATCTGGGTCCATAAAATTGGGTAGGGATGAAATAACCTGTGTTCATATTGTAAAACCCTGCTGTGTTGTCTTCAGTGAAGCTTACCAGTTCTTCCATGCTTGATAAGGCACAGCCTTTCAAAAAAAGAAAAGAAATCACAATAAAATCATCAACCATATGTTGACTAGAATGAAAACACAGAGAAGAGAGAAGAGGGAAAAGAGAGGAGAGGAAGAAAAGAGGAGAGAAATTTTCAAATACACTATAACTATATGCAAGATAATGGTCAAATACTGAAGTGAACTGATAGTCTCTAAAACAATAAGCCCAAGCTTTGCAGCCAGGGCTGTTTCTGTGCAATGCTCTTTAAAAGAAAAGGCAGAAAAAATATGATCCAATGTTTGACAGAAGAGGTGTTGTGTGTGAGAGAGAAAGAAAAATATTAATAGTGGGATTTTAACTTTTTTAAAAAGGATCATCATTCTTCTGTACCGGAACAGAAGACACTGAGTTAATCTTGTCTCACACTCTTAAATGATACTGATATTCAAAAAGTAAGTGCTGAACAGCTAAGGCCTTATTCTCACTTACAAGTAATTTGGTTTGTGATCCAAATCAATAGTTCGCTTCAACAGTAAGCATCATTCACATTACATTTGTGCTGGTCAAATTTTCCTGTTGCAAATTAACTCACTTCTCATTCATATTTACCAATGAATAGAATCATGGTAATCACATCAATGTTTCTACCCACATTTCGTGTTCCAGCCATTGTTGTAGCAACCACAAAAACAAAAAATAGCTGGCAAATTTAAAGGGTGTTTAAAAGGGCAGGTTAACAAAAAGTACCACGAGATGGGGAAAAGTTCAACAAAAGTTTAAAAAGTTACACATTCACACTAGCACTGAATCGATTTATTGCAAAAGACATGGGGAATTCTGCCTATCCAGAAGACACTCTTTAAACAGGTCCAGTGCCAGGTCCCCCTCGACAAACCACGTGAGGGATTTGAAGCAAGTGCAAACAAGGGCCATTTAAACCACTTCAAACCGGTTTGCAAACTGGTTTATTATGAAGTGGGAGTGAAGCCAAAGTTTTTCACTAGTCTGGGATTTTTATCATCAGGGTTTCCTCAAACTTGAGAAGCACACATTTTGATCCCTTTTCCAAAATTTTCCAAATATTGCTTACATCCCTGATACAGAGTGGAGGCTAACAAAAAAATTATAAATAAATAAATTGGATAGAATAGAAAATAATAGCCTTTTTGCTAACCAACCATGGAAATAAAGAGTCCAGAAAGCCACTTTATTTAATCTATTCATCTATTTAAAGTTTAACCTCTAGAGATACAGAAAGAAGTAACCTTGTGTGTGAGCTTCTGAGTCAGGGAAACTCACCCAAACCTCCTCTCCATCTTTCAAGCAGCCACACCTGGCAAGAAAGTCAAACTGTGGCCTACAGGCTAACTAGAGCTCACCAAGGATCTAATCTGGCACAAACCAGGTTTATATGTGCCCTGAAAGCCCAGCCAAATTTAACCATGGTTTATGGTTCTATGAGAGCTGACCAAAACCTAACCATTCAACTGGGACCAATGTCCCCATTAAGGCCTATCAGAAGCCAAAGTCTCACAAAGGTCTACAGTCCTCATGTTGCCCACTGAAGGCCCAAAACAGAAGGGTCAAAAGGAGTTGCTTCTGCCCACTTTGGGGGAGTGCGTGCAAATGATGCATGCCCTCAAAATGGCTGGAAGCTGTTCTGAGGCAACACGGAAGCTGCAAGAACCAACCCAAAATTGAGTAGTGAAAAATCACTCCTGCTGATGGCCCATTTGGGACAATGGCAGTGGCCCAATTTCAGGGCGGGCTGTGCAGTCGCCATGGTCCCAGGCCAGAAGCTGCTCTTAGCAGCCTATCTGGTTCACCCCTGCTTCACCTATAGGCTTAATGTAGACCCAGAAACCTAATCAAGGTCTATAGCCCATGTGTCAGCCTGACAGGGGCCTATGGCCATGACAAAATCCTACAATCTTAGCAAAACGCTCGTGTGGTTTGTGCTGCATTGAAGACAAAAGTAGTTGTCAAAAAAGGGCATGCAGACAAGCATACAAGCCTGGCAGAAAATCCCACAGGCCAGATGAGGCTCACAGTCTTAGGTGAAGCTGCTTGGCCTAAGGGTGAAACATAAAGGTTAACCCACAACATGATGAGCTAGTCTCTTCACCAAGCCTAACTTCAGGTTGCTGACTAATACAACCAATCACTTACTGGTCCTGAGAGACATTGGCCTAATCACAGGTTGGGACAGCTAAATCTGCCCAGGCCCAACTAAGACCTATGCATTCCTATCACTCCCATATCATTTAGGCCTGACCACATCCTATCAGCCACCCAGAAAAGCTAGGACACTGCTAACTCCTACACTGGAAGACTGTGGGGGATCTTACCATGCAGCAGAGTAGCCTAAAAATCTTCACTGCAGCACAATCAGGCCCCCACCAACCCCACCAATCATAACCAAACAATCTTGTGATGCATGCTCTGCAGCCCTACTGGTGATGTATGCTTGCTATCTTCTGATGCTCATGTGTCCTGCCACTCTCCCCTGATTTCTCATGCACTCCACTGCTCTCCACCAATAGCTCTGATGACTTTGTTGTTGTGGTGATGTGCCTTTAAGTCATTTCTGACCTATAATGGCCTAAGGCAAACCTATCACAGGGCTTTCTTGGCAAATTTCTTCAGAAGGGGGGTTGGTATTGACATACTTTGAAGCTGAGAGAGTGTGATGGGCCAAAGGTTACTTACTACTTTATCACACTAGAGGATAAACAGGACTTAAACGAAAGTTAAACAGGAAATGACCTATGTTTATCATAGTTTCCATGGCCTAGCTGGGATTTGAACCCTAATCGTAGTCCATCACTGAAACCACTATGCCACACTGGCTATCATCCAGTTAAAGATGGAGATAAGGGGGCATCAGGAATATATGAACCCCACAATTCTGCCTCCTATGATCTCTATTACAGTACACAACACAACACTGGGATGTGTTTACACTGACTTCTTCCAGCAGAGGCCAACAAAAACATCTTCCCACCTGCAACTCTGTTTGCTGCAGAATAGGAGCCAAATTCCATGTATTTATGGTACTAAAATGTAGCAGTTAGACTGTCAAATTTTAGAGATTTCTTCCTCACACATTCAGTCATCAGTCATTTAATAGACTATTATAAGTATGTTCTTCCAGTATATAAAATACTCAGGGTTTTTTTTAAGGTAACTGAATATGAAAGGAATCACAGTGAAAGGTAAGTGACAACTGTGAAAGGTATTTCTTCTGTTATATAACATGTACATTTAAAAATAATCAAAGCTAAAACCTGAAGATGTTCACTGATGCAAAGCTATATCCCTCAATGGGAGTTAGGCAACAAATTTTGAAATTTGTTTGTTTGAAGTGTATTTCTTATTGTCAAAACTTGCTTTTTAAGTACAAAGCAGGAGCAGGCGAAATATTAATAGTAATGAATGAATTTCCATTTCAAAAGAAAAAGAACTCATTACAGTGTCAGATGCTAAGATTATCTGAGGTTGCAGCTTTGTTTAAGTAGAAGCTGCCTTCCAGACAGATCAGAAGCTGGAAAGCAGATGTCTTCAATTAACCACTTTCTGACTGGGTAGGCATTTTGGAGTGTGTTTGCATGTAACAGATGCAAGACTTGTCAAAGTAAACTGGTGAAAATGGGGGGAGGGGTGGTCTCCCATTAGAGGCATAGATCTCTGGGGAACTTGAGGGGGTGAGTTCTTGGGAATTTATCAAGTATGCTTTAATTTTTTAAAAAAACCCAATCATAAACAAACTTCCCTGAGAAATGTCTTACCCACCACTACTGTGCCTCCAATGCAACAGTCAGACATGAAGGAGGGATATTGTTAATTCAAGGAACTTTTTTTTTTCAACCACGCAGGAACATAGTAAATCTAAAGAATGCTAGCTTTTTTCCCTCTTGAATAAACACAATATGTAGCCTACTACCCCCAGAAATCCTCTTAAACTCACTAGGATTTGATTGCACTAGTTCTGTGACAGATAAGACAGTGTAAAAAGAGTTCCTTGTAGAAATCTCTCCCACATAGGCCAATGAGTAGTACAGGTCACTAGTGAATGAAAAACTTACCACAATGAAACATCTTCCACTGTGTTCCTTTCAATCTTCTTGTTCATATTTCTGTATTTTCTATGACTAATCTGCATGCCCAAACATGGCCAGCCCACAGAGGCTGGCCATCAAGCCAAATGCCAAAACCTATTGAGCCATGTTCACCAAAAATATTCAATGAACTTCCTATTTTTAATGTAGGAAGTTCCCTTGTGACCTGTCTAAAATACATTACTGGTAGGTTGGGTCCAGATTTGTGGGTAATATTATGTAGGTCTGCATGGTAGGAATAGGATGGAAGAAGGCACTAACTATTTTGATTGTTCTGGTGTATTGTTATGCCATGTGTATGTGTGCGTGTGTAAAAGAGACAGTGGGTCTAGTAGAAATGTGTGTATGAAGATCATAGCTTATACTGAAGATGAAAAGGTGATGGGAGGAGAAGGTGTCAAACTCATCATAAGAGCTGACTGAGATCTTGCACCAGAAGACATCTCTTAGCATGTTGCTATGAGATGTCACCTCGTGTAAACCCTCCAAAACCTACCCTTTCTGTGTATTACCCCCCCCCCCCCCCGATGGGCTTGACTGTATTGGCAGAGAGGACATGGAACAGTAGAAATATGTCCAGCTATTTTCCTATAGCTGAAGCAACTGCGACAGACTTCCACAGGGACCTGTTTGGCAGTCCCTGAAGACCCCAAGGGTGATGTCATTACTACTCAACCAGCAAAAGGAAAATAGATTTATGCTTCTCTGCTGCTTCTTCCACTCTCCCACTAATACAGAAATGGCTGTCTTGGGCAAGCTGGCATGCCAAAAAGAAGGTTTTTGCAGGAGATTTTGGTCAGTGGATAGATGGAACAAAATTCCAACTCCTGCAATGAATTCCAAAGTAGATTATGATGGCATGAGGCAGGCTTACCTTATTGTAACTCACTATAAAGATGCGAGATACTATGTAACAGTCATATGCACCAAATATATTTAATTGTTTAACGTAGTGTACAGATATTACAAACGTATTGATCCCAGGCACAGGAATATAGGTAGGGTGAAGAAGGTGCATATCACCACTGCAACCCAATTTGTTTACCATATGTATGAATAAATTTACTCACCAAATGCATAACAAATGCATATATCCTTAGATAACCACAGTATGATTTTGCTGTTTTAATAGCATTTTAAATCATTATAGCAAATTAATGTTCTTCTAAACAAGAAACCACTACAAGCACAAATTAATGATTCACATTAATCTCTATATTTCACTTGATTTTGGAACTTACTATAAGAGATGTTTTGTTCTGTAGCTACATTTATGTTGATTATTAATGAGAACACTAAACCAAAACTAAGAAAATAAATCATACCCTAAAACATGTTCAGTTATTTAAGCCTGTGGTTTAAAAGCTGCTATTTTGGCAGGCTTCCCATTGTAAAATATAGTGGTATTAATTGGAGAAATAACAGTAGAATTAGTCTACCTGCTCCTCAATCCATTAAACTTTATCACACATCATATATAACTGATATACTTGCTGGTATAATATAACATGGTAAAATTAGGCTTCTGGGGGTTATTAAGGTATATGTATTCATTATGCATTTACTGCATTTTGTGAAGTTAAACTTGCTTATCTACACTGAATTAATTGCTGAATGAACAGAATGCAAAGTGATGACAAAAATTTACTTACAGCTGGCTTTAAAGAAGAGAAATCAACACATTCACACAGGATTTGTCTTTCAAGAGCCGAGAGTCATAAGTAGTAAATGGAATGTCCATACTGAAAGGCAGTGATTCAGTTAATGTGAACTGCCTCAAGCTTTGTTTCCAGTGCATGTAGCCTCTACCATGCAGATGTGATTTCTGGATCCATGAAGTGCATGATTTGGTCTGGCACTGTTTACAGACTCAGCACTTCCCTACCATTCTGTTGTTGTTGTTTTTTTCTCCTTTCCTACATAAACACAACTGGCTTGTGGGCAGTCACAAAGCAGAGAAATGGGCCCAATGGCAGGGAAGAAGCTGTGCCACCTGCTTCTGCTAAAACAGGATGCATCTGTTTTTTTGCCACAATCTCCCACACCTGGGAAGGGGAACAGCAGGTCTTGCTCTCTTCTGTTCCACACTACTGCTTTACACCTGGTATCCCTGAAGTGACACTGCCAAGTTTCTGGAAACTCAGCCTGAAGGCTCCCATGATATCACCCTCCACTAATCAGTGCCTTTGAGACACGCATCCCAAAACAATTAGCATACACAGAAAGCATGATACAGATTTGAGCTTGGTTCTGTACTTTTCATGGCATCATTTAACAAGGTGACATCTGTGTATTTGAAACATTCTACATGTGCATTGGAACAAGTAACAGTGAGTGCAACCTACCAGTCTAAGGCTTCCTGGTTGCCCTCCCAGGAGTGAAGAGGACAGCTCTACACTTGGCCAACTCACAGGAAAAAAGAGGGGAAAAAATGTGAGGGAAACTTGTCCTGGCAACCATTTGGCTGCTAAATGGACCTGCAAGCAACACATCTGCTGTAGCTATTCACGGCAGTCCATGAGATCCCCTTGAAATATTACGGCATACTAAACAATCAAGGATTGAGCTGAAACAGGGCCGAGCTGTCACTCTGTTCACTAAGACACAGATATGTGCTAGACAAGTAATTTAAGGTCAACCGTGTAGGGGCATCATTATTAATGTAATAAAATTACAGCTGCTCCAATTAAACTTTACTGGGAGCCACTTGTTCATGAAAACGTAATGTTTTTTTCAGAGCTCCTTATCATTTTGCTTCCTGTGAGATAAACTGTTAAAATTCATTTGGAAAATGGGTGGTATTGATTAGATCCAGTGATTAACTGAACGTTGACAAGAACATTCATCATATTAAGATGTTTCTCTGTAACAAGGGCTTGATAGATTTTTATTTTGTAGTGTTAAAGGTGACGCATTACTCCATATACATTTTTTTTCTGTGTAAAGACAAAGATAAAGGTGAACTACCTTCTCTTGATAGTGTGCTTTTTCAAGAGGCCATTTACACCATGCCCTGTGCCTTTTCATTAATCAGCATCTTACTGATATCTCTATTGGAAAGGACCCTGAAGCAGAAAATTGGTTATTTACAGAATGGCCAAGTATTATATGTTTCATGTGGGTGTTTATTACTATTTGTTGCCATTAAAGATTACATTTGAAGGCCCACATCACCAAAGGGAGGGGGGAAGGAGAAAAAGGTATTCAGTCCAGTTTTATGAACTCTCAGCATCCACAGCCAGAATACTGGGTGCAGGTGGAGGAGTTGTGGTCCAACATATTTGGGTGCCAGCATGCAAGCAAACTGGCATGCTCTGTACTGTAGGATACTGTACTCCAAAACAAGCAAGCAAACAAATAAAAAACCCTAACCGAACAAAAAATGAAACAAAACATAAACCTTTTCACTCTATTATTGCAGAGCTTCATGTTGCTGTTTATTGGGCTAGTTTACACATGTAGATGTATCATCTGGTGACTATAATATCAGTGATTATTTGCACCTATGGATAATTGCTGGAATTATCACATCAGTGTTAGAAATATCACACCAGCATCTAATTCTTTATACAATTATGGGGCTATACAAAGAACCATCCAGCTCATCTGAGTGTCTGAGGGAGTTTAAGGGCAGATGCTAGATTCCTGTTAGTGACATATATTTATTTTACATGTGTGTCCATTCTGTTTTAATCAGTGGATCTGAGAAACTGGAGCATGTCCAAAGGAGGGCAACTAAAATGGTGAACGGTCTGAAAACCACGCCCTATGAGGAGCATCTTAGGGAACTGGGTATGTTTAGCCTGGAGAAGAGAAACAAACAAACAGCTTCATTTATATACTGCTTCATACCACCTAAGGAGTGTCTAAGTGGTTTACAACTGTAAGCTACTTGCCCCCAACAATCTGGGGACTCATTTTAGCGACCTCGGAAGGATGCAAGCCTGAGTCGAGCTTGAGCCCTTTTGCTAGTCTTGAACTCGCAACCTTATGGTTTTGAGTGAGTGGCTGCAACACAGGCATTTAATCACTGCACCAACAAGAGAAATAGAATATGTATGAAACAATGAATATTAGTGCACACAAGCTTACCATATATTGTAAAATATGTTTAAATACACTTTAGTCAGTAGTAAAAAGATGTACCTGAATAATTTTTAAAAATCCATAAATCCCTTATGAAAAGCAAAAAAACAAGGGAAGGAAAAGGGGGCAAGTAACATTTAGAGAAATGCAAAGAAATTGAGACTGAAAGCCACATCTTGTACCATGAAAAAGAGATGACAGTTATTCACACATTGGAAACATATGATCTGTAAGTCCCTAGCATAACCTTCTTTTCCTTTTGCATATACAGAAACAGAGTTGCACTTGGAAAAACTGTGTGACAACTTAACTGAGCTGTAGAGTTACAGTGCTCCCATCATTAAGGCAATGAGGAAGCATTGCGGAAGTGACTTTTCTAGGTAGAGGTCTTTGCAATGCTTTATTCTGATGACTAGGCCAGAGCAGAGCTATAAAGTTCACCACAGCCATGACTTACCATGATATGAGCAGCAGAGTGTAATCAGTCCAAAAAATAAATTAGCATCACTGTCAAATGTCATTGTCAGCCTATTGTTTTCTGTCTCGTAGTCAGGATGAATTTGTACTGTGGCTTATATTCAGAGCTTTATTAAAGAAGGACATTTTAGTCATTCTGATTTAATCTTTGCCAGGACTTATGCTACATATTTGGCTTGCCTGAAGAAGCTGTCAGAAAACATAATTTATGGGAAGATCTAGAGGGCAAAGAAAACAATGAGCCAGCTTACCACACTGTCTTTTCCCCTTTGGAATTCACACAAGGACTTTACTCCTTCTTTGCAAAAAGCAAGCAGGCATCATAACTAAGAAATAACAAATATGTCCTTTTTATTATTATTATTTTCATGGACATTAATTTTTTTAAACAGTCCCTCCTCCCCAAAATCAGTGTTTTGCCTCCAATTAAATGCAGTTAGAACTACCGGTTTTTAATTAATTTATTTTTTTACTTCATTAGAGTACAGTGAATTCTAGATTGAAATTGTTATTGCCTTAAAATAAAATCCCAAAAAATCCACACACAGCTTTTCAAAAGCTTTGCTTAACTAAGTACTTGGCTTCTGGTGTCTAAATGGGGTGGTAAAAAACAGAATCCAGAAAAATGGCAATTCTAGGGCTTATTTATATACATGAATATAATTTGAGTTCTCTGAATTTGATTTTTTTATTCCATTTGGGAAGAGAAAGTTACCTGGAGAATAATAACTTTACACACTGCTTTCAACTCTTTGGAGAAAACATAAGTGTGTATTAAAAGGGGTATATGAGTCTTGTCCAGCACCCATCCCTCATGATTTCCATATACCATGTTTCCCTGAAAATAAGGCAGTGTCTTATATTAATTTTTGCTCCAAAAGATACACTAGGTCTTATTTTCATGGGATGTCTTATTTTTCCATGAAGAAGAATTCACATTTATTGTTGAACAAAAAAATGGGCATGCTTCCAAACAAAAACTTTGCTAGGTCTTTGAAGGCTTTCATGGCCGGCTTCCATAGTTTGTTGTGGAGCTTTCGGGCTATGTGGCCACATTCTAGAAGAGTTCCTTTCTGACATTTTGCCAGCATCTGTGGCTGGCAACTTCAGAGAAATGAAGATGCCAGCCACAGATGCTGGTGAAACGTCAGAAAGGAACTCTTCTAGAACATGGCCACATAGCCCGAAAGCTCCACAAAAAACTTTGCTAGGTCTTACTTTTGGGGGAGACCTTATATTTAGCAATTCAGCAAAACCTCTACTAGGTCTTATTTTCAGAGGATGTCTTATTTTAGAGGAAACGGGGTAAAACTACACATCTGAGACCATGGCCAGGGATGGATGAGAATTCTGTGTCCTCTCTCTCTTTCTTCCCTCAAAAATATGTAAAATGCAAAGGTGGAAGGAACTAAAAACAGTGGGTACTGAAATTTTCAGCACTTGTATCTGATTAGTTGCTGAAACATCTCTATCTATGAGAATGATGTGGATTGGGACCCTGGCATGAAGGCAAAGTGTTACATGCTTTTGCCTTCCTTGCTGTGGCCCCAGTGTTGTGGTTAACTTTCCACCTCCGCCAACTGTTTTTTTTCAATAGGCTCACCAAATACATACCATGACATAGCTGAGTCTTGCTGTTTTCATGGCACTAGTGAATGAGACGAGTCACACATTTCCCAGTCTACTATGTTTTCCTTCAGCCCACCAAGATAAAATTCAACATCATTATTTAGACTGCAATAATGTTTTATAAAGTCATGTAATGGTATTGCTAAAAGTATTGAAATTGTGATTAGTGTCTGTGGGAAGGTTGCCTGTGGTGTGCTATTCACACTTGTTTCCTATGGGCACATTTAAGACTATTAAGAAAATATTTTACTTCTTGGCTTTCATTCACCCTCTGAGAAGTGTTATGTTGGAAATATGTTTTTCCTTTACATCAGACACAGAATGAGTTGCATGACTGTACCAGTTCAAGGCACATGTCATGTTCAATTTCTGTCACTAGAAGGGCTGTCATTTTGTTACAGTGAATTTTAAGGATACTCATAGCCTTTTTGTGGCCAAAGATTATAGAAACATTGAGACACACTATTGTCAATGTATTTAAAAATATAAGCACAGCACCCCTGCAGAGAGGATGAGGACCCAAAGAACATTTGAGAGGGAAGGAGAGGGAGCTTACCAGCAACTGCACCTACCCTCTTCCTTCACTATAGGATTCTTTCATCACTAGCTAAGTGAGTTGCTTCTTTACAGGACTGAGGTCCAACCAGCACTCTTTAGCAGGTTCTCCAGCTGGATTTTATCAGCTCTTTTGGCTGGGCATTTTATAAGTGGAACTACTGGTTTGGCACCCAAAGGGAGTTGTCTCTTTGAGGAAGCTATTTAAGCAGGTGTCACAAGGATGAAGGTCTGTCCTGTTGCTGCTTTTCAGGACAGAAAAGTGTTCCTGCATACAGATACTGCCTGCTGGGGATAAGCAAAAGAGTATACAGCAATAGCAAGTACATTTCTATATTGCTTATCCTTGCACTTAGGCACTCCCTAAGTGTTTTACAACTGTAAGCTAATTGCCCCCAAACAAGCTGGATATTCATTTCAGCAATTTTGGAAGGCTGAGTCAACCCTGAGCCCCTGGCTGGTATTGAACTCACAACCTTGTGGTTTGTTAGTGAATGGCTGCAGTACAGACATTTAATGACTGCACCATCAGGGCTTGCATTATGAAACAATTAAATATGCTCTGTATAAGTTGCATCCAGATGTGGGGGGGGGGGGAGGAGGTAGGTTAGTGTATTTGCTCTGGATTTTTTAATTAATTGAACTACCTGAAATTTATAATGCATTTCCACTTCATTAAGAAAACAGTATTGCTTAAGGAAAATATTAGGATAAAATATACACCTTGTGACAAGAGTGGTGGCGGTGGTTACTACACAGAGAGACAGATAGCACTGAAGAGCAGTATAGGTGTTGGAAAAGGAGAGTTCAATCTTTTCTGTCTTTTTAGGTGTCAGCATTCGTTGGGATTTGATGCCATACCCCTCCCTGAGAGTTTAGTTCCAGAAGACAAAACAGACCTACTGCTGAGCCTGACAGCCATATGTGTACTCCAGAGGAGGAGGTAGCTCTGAGTCCTTGAGAAAGGCAATGTCTTCAGTAGTTTTCTGTGGGTTTTCAGGCTATGTGGCAATGTTCCAGAAGAGTTTATTCCTGATGTTTCACCAGCATCTGTGGCTGGCATCTTCAGAGAATGCTGGCATAGATGTGAGTGGGAGTATACTGTGTGGGTTGGGAGGATTGATTTCCATGTTAATCTGTGTATTGTTCTGTTGTCAGGGTGGGAGGAAATGCAAAGAAGATTAGTGTCTGTTTAATTAGCAACCATTGTCTGCTGGGAAAACCCCTGACCTTAGGTGGGTTTCATTTGCATTTTTCTGGGTTTTCATTTTAGTGTTTTTCTAAGGTTCTGAATTGCAGAAAGTCGAAACCTGAACAAGATGTGATATGTCCTAAGTTTGGATACCAGTCTAGAAAATACTAAAATCAAGACCCAGCAAAATTCAAATGAAAACCACCCAGAAACCCAGATCTCACAGTGAAGTAGACTTGTCTACTCCTCTATCACTCTGCCCATTTTTTTTTCCAATGACTGCTTCCAACAGCTTAAGATAGATGTATAACAGAATTGGGAAGAGGGTGGTGTCAACACTGATCCATATAAACCATTGCAACCCTCTGACCCTGACCCTGCAGATAGGAACAGAATCATTACAACACAGTCCTCTCACTCTCAACTTGTAGAACTGATCCAGGAGGATACCATGGCTGAAGGCTGCTGGGAGATAAGTAAGAATCAGCAGGACTGCTGCCTCCCCATTCTTTTCTGTTTTCAGACAGATGACCTATCACAATGACCAATGCTGATTCTCTCCCAGAACAATCTTCAGACTGGAAAATTCTAGATGAGTGGCTTCTGAGATTGTTTGGAGGACAGCCACAACCACCACCACCACCACCACTTTCTCAAGCACCTTAGGAGGTGTTTGCAATTGTATATTAGTTATCATAGATCTCTGCTTTGGGTGAGCTTTTGGAAGAAGGGACACACTTCTTTTAGGATGCTAGGTACTACCCACTCATGCAAAGAAGGGTTTGCTGAACCCTGACCCAACCCAAATAATGTTATTCTGGGCAGCCAAGGCGGTAAAGAATCAAGAGGTTACATGGTTGGTCAAGTGTACACCATCTTGTTCACATCATCAGGCCTCAAAAGTTGAAACTGATTTCATAACTCAGATGGCATACTGGAAGCCTCAATCAGATCTTTAGCAACAATAGCATTAAACTTGTTGTAAATAATTGTTACTGTGCCTTACAAGTGCTGTGACAATTGATTGAATGTCACTTTGTAGATTCTTGCACCACATTTACTGGGATGACATTGACAAACTTGAAGTTATGTGCATAAGCACGCAACAGTGAATTGCAGCCAGCCTTAGGTTGCTGACATAGATAACTGTATACTTGTTTTCAAGTATCATCTGAATTCTTTACATTTATAAATATGCACCTAACAACAAGCAGTGCAATGTGTGAAATGGCCCAAAAGCGTGTTACAACCCCCCTACACATTTTCTGCTGCCTACTTTACATTTGTCTGCTTCAGCTAAACCTTAGATTACAGTAATAGCTCCCTTCTCTCACAGAACCATGCATTTGATTTTCTAGGCACCATCACTTGTGTAAATCATACATACGGCTGAATGCATGTTGACTGAAATTCCTAGTTTACAGAAGGATGGCACACTCCTCACACTACCTGGATTTAGCCCATAGTTGCATCTGCTGATTAATGCTACCTTCACAATGTAAGTGAGGAAATTGTCAACCATGGCTTGTGAATTTTATTGTGAAACCCATTGGTATCATTCATTTTTAGAGTTTTAATCACATCTTTGTCATTGATGGATAGATCATATCAGATTTAAGCTGCAGGTAATCTTCATGATTGCCTAGCTATGATGTTATGTTGCTGATAAAACTCTCCAAAAGATTATATGGCCTTGCTGAAAAATCAGACCACAGTGATAGCATTTGTTCCAAAATGGTTTATGGCGTTTGACAAAATTCACGATTGAGTAGTGCACATGAAATTAGACTTCTAAATGGACAAATACACACTTTTGTGGTACTTGGAACATTGTGGTCATTACATTTTAGAAAGAAGTTCTCAGTCTCATTTGAAGGAGCATGTTCCACTTAATGTACTGGGGAGAGGGAGAACTTTTTTTTAAAAATCTTTTTTATACTCATTACTGAATTGCCATTGGCTGTTTATTTTTATTATTTTTAAAATAATGAGCACAATTGCCTTGTTTGATTTATCTTGGTTCATAAGTTCAGCCTAACCATGTTAACTTCTCTTGGTTATCTGCCATATTACCATTATGCCATTGACTACAGAAAATCAATAACATAAATTTCCATTCTTTTGACATGATGACTTTGGTCCTGCGGTTATGGGAAACTGTGACAGGACAAAAGACAGCCTTCAATAAAAAAGATATTCTAGAAGTGTCATCAGTGCTTCTGTTCAATGACAGGAAGTTATGTTGGGACATTGAAGCAAAGTTAATTGTTGTATTAATAATAATAAACATATCTATTATAAGAGCATAATAATAATAATAATAATAATAATAATAATAATAATTTTTATTTCTTACCCGCCTCTCTGTCAAAACAATCAAAGTGGGGTACAGCAGAATTAAAAACAGTTACAGTTAAAATAATTCTACAGTCCCATCCCAAACCTCCCCCCCCCTCTTAAAATAGAAATAAACTAGCAAAGATTAAAATCAAGTTACTATCAAGTAGAAATAAAACAAAACTTATTACACATATTTAAAACCCATGGTGCTGGCCACAGCATAGGGTAACTTGAAGATAAAAAGGGTCAGGGAGTTGGCTGGAAGATTTTTAGGAGCCGGGAAGATTATACAGTTTCTGGGAAGGCCTGCCAGAAGAGATGCATCTTTAAAGCCGTTTTGAAACAGCCTAACGTTGTGATAAGACGGATCTAGTCTGGCTGGCCATTCCGTAGCCTGGGAGCAGAAGCCAAAAAGGCCCTCTGGGAGGTCTGGGCCAGGCTAGTCTTCATGGGCTGCAGAAGATTCCTCCCAGAGGACTGAAGTGTGCAGGGGGGGGGGGATGTTGGTACAGGGAGAGGCATATATTACAACATTGCACTGCAAAATGCCCTAAGTCTCTAGTGGCCTTGTTCCAAAGGAAACCTAGCCTGGAAAGTACCGAACACTTGTTGGAACTATCTTGACACATGCAGAGGTGGGGTGAGCATAACAACAGGGGGAGGAGGGGAGACTCTATTAATTGAGAACCAATTGTTGTGTATTTGTTATTCTATTGTTGTTCGCTATCTCAGTCCATGCGGAGAAGCAGCCAACAGGTTCCTGTGAGGTACAACAAATAAGAAACACACAAGAGCTGGAGTTTGGGATGTTACAAAAAAAAGAAACTTAATAGGAAAAAGTTAACTGTTAATTAACTGTTACTGGGATAGATATTTAGCTCATTAACAGTTAATACAGTTGGTACTTCATGCTCACAGATCCAACCACCCATGACTTGAAAATATTTAAAATATATATATAGAAATTCCAAAAAGCAAATCTGTCTTTTGCTATTTTATGTAAGGGACGCCATTATACTATTCCATGGTATTTAATGAGACTTCAGCAGACACTGATTTTGGTATCCATGGGAGAGGGGTGGGTCCTTGAATCAAACCCCAGTGGATACCAAGGGTCCACTGTATAACTGTTAAATCTGTTCTGATAACTTTCTCATTTCTGGGGAATTCTATACTAGACTGTGGCATGAAACTGGCTTTCTGATTTCTTCTTCTCCACTCCCACCTACTGCTCTTGGTGCTATTCCAAAAACCAGCCCTCCACAGTCATATTTTCTGCTGTACAGGAGGCAACTGTAATTTTACTTATTGAAACTCTTCTGTCAGCAGATATCCCCATTAGATTTAGTTTTCAGGACATTGTTGACAATTTCTTTGCTAATATTATGCTCACTTTTTAGCCCTTCAGTTTGAGCTGTCACTCTTGAGATTGCATTGGCTTTCATGTTGTGTCTTTTCCTGTGTTACATAATTGCTTTGATGTGATTGGTAGTATGCCACATCTGACGCATATAATACAGATACTGTCCTGCAAGTTATAGTCATAGACATAGTCTCTATTCTTTCCCACTAATTTTCTCGGTCAGTGTCTGAAGTGATTTCTCAAAACATCAGGATCAACTTGATACAATAGGCTGGGGGTGATTCCATGTGTTGCTGTTCTCCCATACCTTCAAGGCTTTTCTGACTTATGGAAACACTAAGAATAACCAATCGTAGGGTTTTCTTGGCAATATTTGTCCAGAATATGTTTCTCTGTGACTTCCTCTGGGGCTGAAAGTGTGTGGCTTATCAAAGGTCACCCAGTGGGTTTTCATAGTTGAGCAGGGATTCAACCCCTGGTATCAAGAGTCCTAGGAGTTTATCACACGGGAGGAATTTCTCTCCATTTCGAAAGAAATGGAAGTGAGACCAGTTCGGAATTGAGTAAATTCGCTAGTTCAGCAAATTTATGTGATTGCGTATTGACACTGCATTGCGTTCAGAACTGCCCGAAATTGCCTCCCAGTGCCCGGAATTGCATGTGATAGTTTCTCACACAATCACGCAAAACTCCACGATTGCATTCAGAAGGACTTCCCTTTGCCTGAAAATGTGTGTGATCAGCTTTCACACAATCACGTGAAACCCCATGATTGCATTCAGATTGCCATTGGATTATACTTCCAATTCCCTTCGTGTGATAAACTCCCTAGTCTAACACCCAAACCATTACATGACACTGGCTCTATACCATCTGACACCCATAAAAAAGAACACAGATTTGCAGCCATTTACAGTGACTAGAAACCTGAATAAATGTCTAAAGATCTTGTTTCTTCCTTTAGTACCTAGGGCAATGAAACCAAAAATGGTGTGGTGGTGGTGGTGGTGGTGGTGGTGAAAATACTGCTGGAACAGGTGTCAGGATACAAAACAAAGACTGGGCAGTGAGCCCAGTAGTGTGCTTTCAGAGCTGTCTGTCACAAGGCAAGTTGTTGCTGGAAGAGCAACATTTCATCACTTACTATCCCATTGTCCAGTGCCGCAGAAATACTTCTTTTGGGGTGGCCAACATGGCTTAAATGATGGATTTGCAGAGCAGTTTTAGTTGTTACAATGGTACAATGATTGTACCATATAAAAGTGATTTTTTTTAATAATTATGAAGTCAAAATTCGGGCATGCATGTGTGTTTGTGTGCCTCCCACTCACCTGTCAATTTACAGTGACCCCATGAGGTTTTTTTAGGCAAGGAATAACCAGAAGTGGTTTTGCCAGTTCCTTCGTATGAAATATAGTCTACATTACCTGGTATTCATTGCTGGTCTCCCATCCAAATATCAAGCAGGGCTGACTCTGCTTAGTCTCCAAGACCAGATGAGGTCCAGTGCCTTTAAGGTTACATTATAATTAATAAACAGACTGTCAGCCATGACTCTAAGATAGATGATAGAATATAAATTGTCCCAACTTTTGGGGCCTTCATTTGTATAACTTCAGGCAAAATATAGTCCTTACAATATTTCATTTTATTTTTTGACCAAAAGAATTTTTTTTAAACTTTTCATAAGGGAGATTTTCTTTTCTAGTCACTTCATTTTTGTGCCCCAAATGCCTTTTATTTTATCATGTGCCTTAATCAATGATTCATTACTACACTGAAATTCCTCTAAACAGAATTAAAGCGAAATGCAAAAACATCACTGCATTTGCCATCCCCACTGTTTGACATCCACACATAATTATACTAGTTTTTCCCCCTTAGTTGAAAACATTTAATTAATCTTACTTTCTTCTGGGCAGCATTGTTGAATAGTAAGTTTTTATATATTCCTACTACTAAGGGACTGCTTTTTAACTTAGAATGCGTACAAGGTTAAACCCACTCATTATGCTAAAGTGCAGAGAATATTTTTTTGTAAGTTGAAGGTTATATGATATGAACAATAAGTTGATAGTGACTCTCATACCCCACTAATTTATATGGTCAAGTTTTGCTGAGTTTAAGTGTGTGTATGAGGAGGCGGCTAGAAGGGAGAGTACTAAAAAAAAAAAAAAAAACCTACACAAAATGGGAGCAGAATATGTGTGTATGTGGGTGAAGATGGCTCTTGATAACCACATTGAAAAGAACTCTCAGGTAAAGCACAGTAAACCTTGGAGATAGTTTTGGTCTGAAGGTCAACTTAGCTGACCTTTACAGCAAGGGTTCTGTGCTTTTCTTGTGAATCCCTTACCCTAACTTCTACCCTAGCCTATCATGGGGTTTTCTTGGCAAGTTTTACTTGGAAAGGTTTTTCCATAATATTCCTTAAAAGCTGAGAGAATGTGGCTTGCCCATGTTCACTCAGTGGTTTCCCATGGCTGATCAGGGATTCAAGCCCTCGTCTCCTGGAGGCCTAGGGGAACATTCAAATCACTGACATGCTGACTCTCAAGGTGGTGTGAAAGTAATACACATTCATAATTCTCCAGCAATAAGTCCAGCAATCAAATACTTAGAAAATTCTTCCCTTAAAACAGCTTTAAGTAGCTTGAAAGAGAAACTGGAAAAGTCTGGTTGCCATGTAACACATTTAAATTTTACATGAAAAATGAATGTGTATTTAGATTCCTATTGATATGTTAATACTCTTGACAGCATTTCAGTCTCTTAATTGGAGATTATGAAGACTTGCTGCAAATGCATATTTACAACAAGATAGTGTTTTATTCAAGGATCGGGTTAATTTTAGAGTATGTTTTTCACTTCAAATAATCTTTGCTCTTCCTCCTTCCCTCCCTACCTCCTTCTGTTGCTCTTCTGAGTTTATAATCTTATTGAAGCTATTTTTCATGGTGAATAGATCCCTTTTTTATATTATTGGCTCTTAACCCTTCCAGAAAATGTCATTGTTAATTCTTTGTGTAGGGGGAAAATCTTGTATCATGTGATAGAATAAATAGCAACAGTGTCACAACTCAGACATCCTCCCCTATTTGGGGGAGTGCTGTGCTGTAGAGCAAAGGATAGTTATTTTATACCAGGTTGGACAACAATTCTTTTCAGAAATTTTCATCCCATCCATGTAACTTCTGTACATGAGAAGGGGAAACAGGGAAGATGACACTAGGTTCACAACTCTATGTCACCATTTTTTATAGATGGATGGTGACTTTATATAATGGAGAGCTTTTTCTATATTTTAGGTCAGGAATATTAAGTTGCTCACTTTTCAGCCCACTCATAAAACTTTATATAATACAATGTATCATTCTATAGCCTCTGGAGTATCAGCTAAATGACATAAAATTCAATTTAGGCAGTTAGATCTATGTCTGTATCAGTCAGGCTCATTAAGGAACTGATTACAGTCTGGAAAGAATGGAAGATGCAATGGAATGTAAGTAGACAAGAAATGCTTCCACAGTTGTACACTAGAGAGGAATATTAACATTAGGTGTGGTCACTACACTAGGTTTCATTAGGGAACAAGATAAAGGATGAGTCATAAGATAAAGTGCTTTGTTGACTGGTCAAAAGACAAGCTGAGTGGATATAGGGAGAGAATAAAAAGAAGCCAACAAACAGATCATATCAAACTGCTTTATAGTGAGTCTCCAACACATAAGATGCTGCTTTGCTCAACAGTCTGCTTTATCACACTAGGGAGTAAACAAGATTTAAACGAGAGTTAAACAAGTGTTAACAAGTGAGAAACATAGGGCATTTCCTGTTTAACTCTCATTTAAATCCTGTTTGCCCCCTAATGTGATAAAGCATAGTGAGGACTATTCCCCAATAGCCCTAAAAATTGTGTCCTACAATGCAGATTAAGGCTAATAAGAATAGATATACAGATTGTCTACCCCTTATCCAAAATGCTTGGGACCAGAAGTGTTTTGGATTTTGGATATTTTATTTTATTGGATTTTGGAATATCAGTATTTGCATACACATAATGCACAATACACAATGCAAGTGGTGTACTATGTATAGTATTTGCAAGGATAGAGAGATATGAGGTTGGAGAGAAATTGGGGAATCACATGGATCCAAGCGTAATGCTCAGTGTAAATCCATGCCTCCCACCATTTCACAGATCCTTGTGTGCCTCTACAGATGTGTCTCTTTCCAGCCTTGCATCTCACTCATTTGCTACTTGTGTTGGGTATGAGATGTGAGGCTGGAAAGAGATTGAGGATCTGAGAGATGAACAAGCAGGAAAACTGCAGCTGCTGCATCAGAGGCAGAAACAGGTTGCTGGAGGCCAAAAGTTTCACTTTTGGTGGTTTTGGAATTTTGAATTTCTGGCTTAGGGAGGCTCAACCTACACTTAATTATGAATGCTCTTAAGCTATAACAAGGAGAATAGCTCTTGTATACTTAAGTAGTTGCATAAGCCTGTTAGAACTGTGTAATCCGACATACACATGAGAAAATGTACTTGAACAGCTTATAAACTATGACTTAGGTTGCACATTTAAGATGTTCTGAATATGGTACAATGGACAGATTTTTGTACAAGTGAAAGTTGTTTATGAGATGTCTTTTTTGTCCCTTAACAGACACTACAAAATTTAAGATGATGATGAAAATAATGATGGTTTGGAAGGTCACGATCCCACATGTGCTGATTATTGCTAAGCCTGTAAAAGAGATGTAGAGAAATCATGGATCAGTCCTTATTAAATTCCCTTAAAAATAACATCTTAATGACTATATTAAATGATGTGATGATGCCTTACATGCAATGCACTGTTATATGACGAAGCTAGAGTGTTCACACATTGCTAAGCCTATATCCATAAATACTTACAATAGATACCCTAAAAAGAGTGATAAAAGAGCCCATTCTTTTCTCATATAAATATCCTGAAATGCCAATACTAAAAAATGCTTAAGTGGAGTGTTGATGTTAATTTGGATTGTCTGGCTTAACCACCATCATGAAGTGGGCACTCTGTTGACCAAAAGTTGATACTTGGACCCCAGGCAGAATCCAGAATTAGTTGACAAGGGATATGGACCCTCACTCCCTTATTCTAAGAGATCGGGGTGGGGAAACCATGTCTGTTTCATCTTTCTGTGGAAATTCTCCCTGAAACACAGACCCTTTCAAAGTGCAGGATCCTAAATCACAGGAATACCCCCCCCCCCGGATATTCAGTAAGACACTCCCTCTCCACAAGTAAAAGGCAGTGGTAGATGATGACATCCATACCACTAGGACTATAAATCTGTACTTCACAGTACTCCAAACTTTAAGGAGATATGCACTGGCTGAAATCTATCTTAAATATAGGGGTATATGTGCATTCTTAATGTATCTGTGATTTCACTATATTTTCTCCACTCCAGGCTTTACAGGAAATTTATTTTTCCAGAAAAGTATATTCTGGTGCTTCTCTGCCCAAGGAAGGAATTTACAACCACTCAGGGGGAAAAGATACTGGAATGGAAAGTCAGAAAGATGGGTGAAGAGCCAAAAATATTCAAAAACAGTTGAGAGAACTACGCTGTTCTGCAATTAAGTGGATTCCTAACTCTCATTCAAAAGATATTTTTAATTATCTTGAATAACAGAAATGAAAGCAGCTCTTGGAAATCAATAAAACATTCTAGGATTTTAATCGAGCATGTATAATATAATCATAGTGTCTTCAGCCCCACCTGCAAGAGACCCCCCCCCCCCAAAAAAAATATAAGGAAAGACAGTTTTTTTCTGTAACATGCAACATGATTTACTGAAACCTTTATTTTAAAAAATACTGTGCTAAAGCAAGTTCTACAGCAAATACTTTCTGGCTGTGCATGCCATTGTTTAACAATAAAAGATGCATCTGCACACAAGAGGAAGGCATGGGGAAACATTTAAAAGCTTAGTTTATGACACCAAAAAAAAACCAGATACCTGGCAGGAATACCACAAGACGTATGATGCTTTATAATGTAGAGCTTTACCAGGCAATTTGGACGAGTCACCCCTCTTTTTTTAAAATATTGCCTATCAGTCACATGCCACTTATCCACCAGCTAACTTCTGCCTTGTCATTTAAAAAAAACAACAACGAACATACACAATTCAATGTTATTCCTAAACCATCCTTTTGCCAAGCCAACCATGGATTCATTTGATCCGTGAAAACATTGTTTCTTGGTGCGCAACAACTGTTTCATAAATTGTTACCAGCTTGTTTACAATTTGCTGGCATGAAAAATGGAAATTGTGTTGGGATTTATCACAGCTGAAATTGCATTTATATATAGATACAGATCATACTTGAACCTTAAGTTCAGAGATGAACTGTTTACTTTGAAGATCCGATTAATATTGTTTTCTCAGAAGATTCAAAGTAACATGGGAAAACTCAAACAATTGCTTGTGACCAATTATGTGTGGAGACCTTTGAGATGAAATAAGTGACATTTGTGTGAAGGGCTCTTAACATATATAGCACCAATGTCTTTCAGCATTTGTAAGTTGAGAAAAAAGTAAGAAAAAGAAACAACTCAGTTCTTGAGACATACTGTGACAAATTTGACTCATGCTTGGGAGTTATAGCCTTGATGACAGCAACACACTTCACGGCAAATCATATCTTGACTGAATAAAAGCGTTCATCAATAAGCAATAGAGAGATATGTTCAAATAGAGAATGCTTTCTCACATTTTATACAGTAAGAATCACTTTAAAAATCCCAACAATGTAATGTCTTCTTCCTACATTCCCAAATGTGGTCTTACTGCTTGGACAGATTAAGTGCCATTTGCCAAACTGTTACCCAAATTGCACTACAAATAACTTTGCTAGGAGAATTTATTTTAGCTGAATAGGGAGCAGTGAAAGGGCTTTGGGGCAACATAAAAAGTTAGGAAATTTTGGTCTATGCATATTGGTTCCAACCACTAGAACTCTAGAGTGTTGTTTTATTTATAACAGAAAATGTTGTTTTTATTTGCAAAGGAAAATCAATTTTCACACAAGAACACATGCTCATACACACATACAAGAACTAAAGATGTGAAAGGTAGTAGTTTGATAGTAACTTAGAGGAACAGGTGATATGTTACCAGTTTCAGAGGCCAGGCTCTCCAATGGGGGAAAGAGGCCCAGAGTGATTGGACTCAGATTGCTACTTGGGATGTAAGTTGGTTAGCAGTGCCAAGGAGTCTAGGTGAAATCCAACAGAGTGTCTGCCTCGTTTCAAATGAGACCGAATTGGAATGATACAAACAGCCGTTTATAAAGAGTGAACACTTCTCAGGAATTTTGATTATGTTTCCCAGGAGGAAAGAGAGTCAGAAAGGTGTGAAACCCATAGGACAATAGATACAACATCCTAAATAAAAGGTTATATCTCTGCAAGGCAATGTTGTTTGATTTCCACCCTTCTGACAAATGTCAGGCACATTGTCCCTAACACCACACTCCCAATAATAAAATAACCAATTTCAATGGATGCATGTTTCTGTCAATAATAATAATAATAATGATTTTTGTTGTTATTATTGTTCTGTCCCAGAACTGAGACTCAGTGCGGCTTACACCATTAAAAAAACAGTACAATTAAAAACATTCAAAATAGTACATTAAAATGGAATTAAATTACTACAATAATTAAAACAAATTACATATTAAAATATCAAATACTTTAAAAAGATAAAAATGTTTAAAATACATTCAAACAATATAGCACCTCAGGCCATTTTTTAAAAGCTTTCTGTTTTGAAAGTCTGTCTGAAAAGGAAGGTCTTCACCTGTTGGCAGAAGGCCATTAAGGAGGGGATCATTCTGATCTCTCTGGGCAGGGATTTCCAAAGTCTTGGGGCAGCCATAGAAAAGGCCCTCTCGTGTCCCCACCAACTGTGCTTGTGATGGTGGTGGGATTGAATTACTTGAGAAAAAAAAGCCAATATGAATTATCTGCCCCTCCATCTTTCCAGTGGTGGCTCCTGTGCTATTGATCAGGAATAAACGCAGTGAATTCTATCTGTGCCACAAATACTTCATTCTCAACATGGTCATAATATACAACCGTTACTAGCAGTAGACTTTCTGGGCTATCCCATCCCACCAGCTGACACTGAAATGTACCCAGCCAAAAATTGAGATCATAGTATCCTGGCAGCCTCCTTGATGTGTGAAGGATCTGCAAGAATTTCTGTACTTGGGCTTTGACAACTATTATTGCAAGTTTATCACAGTCTTAGCTCAAATTGCAGTACCCTTGACAAAATCACTTTGGTCCATCTCAAGGCCCAAGAGTTGTTCCAGTACCTGAAACAGTGGTTCACCTTTGATTGAGTCCTTTAGAATCGGGTTCCTAAGCTCCTTTTGTTGTAAAGACAGAGGCCTCAAATGTGGCCATAGGAGCAACCATAGGAGCTGTTCAACATATACATGAAACTTCTGGGAGTCATCTGGAGTTTTGGGATGTGGTGCTATATCAATATGCAGATGACACTCAACTCTATTACTACTTTCCACCTCAATCCAAGGAGGCTGTCCTGGTCCTAAACCAGTATCTGTCATCAGTAATGAACTGAGTGAGGGCAAACAAATTGAAACTTAATCCAAACAAGGCAGAGGTGCTCCTGGTCAGAAGGCAGATCAGGGAAATAGGGATTCAGCATGTGTTAGATAGGATAACACTACCCCTGAGTCTGGGGGTATTCCTGGACTGAGAATTGAACTGAGAAATTCAGGTCTCTGCAGTGACCAGGAGTGCTTTTGCACATTTAAATCTTGTGCAACAGCTGCACAAATTCATTGAAAAAACCGATTAGCAACACTGAATCCAGAGGGTATCACGTTTTTGCCAACTTTCCCCACAACATTGTTCTGAAGCTTTCTCCATAAAAGAGAGGTGTTCTCAGAGTGGCTTAGATTATTAGGTAGTTCCATCACCCTGCAAGGAAAACACCACCACAACCCTGCAGAGAAGAGAGTTCCAGCATCCACTCCTGACTCTTTTCCACAAGGCTACTGATTGTATGCCTAATTCTTGCAGAGGACTACTGGCAGGAGGAGGCTCCAGGTTCCACCCAGGATTATTCAGCAACACCTGCTTCCCTCCCTAACAGGTATATAAGGGTCTGGGTGGCAGGCTTGTCACCTGAGGGAGCTTTCAGGGCTAACTGCTTTGCTGGAGAGTGCAAGGTGTTGTATTATTATTATTTTTTTCTTTTCAAATTGTCTTAGCTGCAATAGCTATGGTGTTTTCAGAGAGTCTGGGAGGAGGAGCTGCCAAGGTAACAGCCATTGGTATTCTAACAGGCATGGGGAGATATAGTATGGGGAGAAAAACCCACCAACAGAAAGCTCAAGAGAACATAGAATGTCGGTTGTCCCTGGATGGTCCCTTACTTCAGAAAGTCTGCATAGCCTTGGCAACAGGCCCCATGCTGCTGCTCAATGCCAGGTCAGTGAGTGGAAAAACACCACTGATCCACGATTTGAACCTGGATGAGCATGTCGACCTGTCTTGTACTACAGAGACCTGGCTGGATGAAGCGGGGGGTTAATCTCTCCCATCTTTGCCCACCTGGGTTCTCCATTCAGCAGCAGGCAAGGCCTGGGGGCTGGGGGGACAGAGTTGCAGTGGCCTATCAGGATGCCATTTCTCACACTAGGTGCCCTGTCCCACAGTATGTTGTGTATGAGCATGTCTATTTAAAGGTGGGTGACTGGGACAGAATAGGGATTCTGTTGGTGTACCGTCCACCTCACTGCTCAACAGTCTCCCTTCCTGAGCTGGCTGAGTTGGTCTCAGCTGTGGTGTTGGAGACTCCGTGGCTGATTGTGCTGGGAGACTTCAACATCCATGGGGAGACGGCTCTGTCAGGAGTGGTGTAGGACTTCATGTCTGCTATGACCACGATGGGGCTGTCCCAAGCAGTACCTGGTGCCACCCATGTTGCTGGACACACTCTAAATCTAGTTCTCTGTGCAGGACAGGATGTTCATGATCTGGGTGTGGAAGAGCTCTCAGTAGTTCCATTGTCATGGACAGATCATTAGCTACTGGGGTTTAGACTCACTAGAACTCAAAGCCAATTGGGGGTGGGGTGGGGGAATTAAGATGGTCCACCCCAGGAGGCTTATAGATCCAGATGGAGTCTGGATAGCTCTTGGGAAGTTTCCTGTTGCTTTGGCAGGTGATACTGTTGAAACCTTGGCTGATCTCTGGAACAGGGAAATGGCCAGGAAAGTGGACACAATTGCTCCTATTGAGTGGAACTAAGCAAGCACCCTGGTTTACCAGGGAGTTGATGATAATGAAATGAGTGGGACAGAGACTAGAGCAATGGTGGCAAAAGACTTGTAGTGATTTCAACCGAACATAGGCAAGAGCTCATTGGAAAGTTGATGCCATGGCAGTGGTGGCAGCAAAGAACTCCTTCTTTGTGGCCACCATTGCATCTGCACAGTGTAGTCCAGCAGAGCTATTCTGAATGGTGAGGGTTTTTTTTTTTTGGCATTCTTCTCCTCAAGAGCATTATATAAACTACACTGAAGCCTGCTGTGAAGAGTTTGCACAGCACTTTGCAGATAGAATCACTTGGATCCATTCCAACTTGGATGAGATAGGTCTGGTGGATGTAACCTTGGCATCTTCCTCCCCAGTGTTATTAGATACATTTCAATTTGTGCAACCTGAGGAAGTGGCAGAATTTTTGGAGAGGTGAGAGCCACCACATTCCTACTGGACCCATGCCCATCTTGGCTGTTGAAAGCAGCCAGACGAGGACTGGCGACTGGGTGAGGGAAGTAGGCTGTCCTGGTCCTAAACCAGTGTCTGTCATCAATAATGGACTAGATGAGAGTAAACAAATTGAAGTTTAATCCAGACAAGACAGAGGTGTTCCTGGTCAGTCATAAGACAGATCAGGGAATAGGGATGTTGTCTGTACTGGATGGGGTTACACTCCCTCTGAAATCTCAGGCTCACAGCTTGGGTGTGCTCCTGGACTCCACTCTGAGCCTTGGATGCTGAGGTCTCAGCAGTGTCCAGGAGTGCATTTACACAGTTAAAACATGTGCACCAGCTCCACTCATTCCTTCACATGCCAGCTACAGTGACACATACCTTGGTTACATCCTGTTTAGAATACTGTATCATGCTCTATGTGGGGCTGTCCTTGGAAACTGTTCAGAAACTGCAGTGGGTGAAAAATACTGCAGCCAGTGTGTTGCTCATGTCATCCTCTTGCTTAAACAACTACACTGGCTACCAGTCTGTTTCCGGGCAGAATTCAAGGTGCTGGTTTTGATCTTAAAACCCTAAACATCTTGGGTCCAGACTATCTGAAGGACCGCATCTCCCTATACAACCAGCCTGAGCACTGAGATCAGCAGGAGAGAGCTTTCTTTCAGTCCCACCACCTTTGCAAATGTGGTTGGTGAGGACTGAGGAGAGCCTTCTTCGTGGCTGCTCCCAGATTGGGGAACTCCCTGCCATGTGAAGTCAGGTTGGCTCCCTTTCTGCTCTCCTTTGACTGGCAGCTGAAGACAATTTTATTTAGGCAGGCATTTGGTGGCTAGATTTTTATCTGAGTGCTGTTCTAATGTTTAATGTTTTATTATTATTGTTTTGAATTAGGCTGTTTTATCTATGTTTTAGTTGTTAGTAGTGTTTATTTTTCACTGTTGTATTCAATGTTTTAACCTTGTATTTTTTAATATATTGTAAACTGTCTTGAATCCCACTGTGGGAGAAAGGTCGAATATAAATCTTGGAAATAAATAAATAATATATATCTCTAGGTCCCACAACTAGCTAGCCCCCTCCCCTTCTGGAGTCCCTTCTGAATTGCCCTTTCAACTTCCTCAAGCAGACACATATTTATTATTTCCTTGTTACATTCTTTTTCAATGGGTAACCCATCAGTACTGATCCAACTAGTAAATAGTGAGTGCTTGGCAAAATTTAACGATTGCACTAATTGTGCTGCATTGCATAGAAAAGAAGCATTGCATATGAATTGTTAATAAAACTCTTGTGCATGATTACTTTAGAGTAAGGCTGCATCCACACTGCAGCAATAATCTGCTTTGACACTACTTTAACGGTCATGGCTCAATGCTATGGAATTCTGGGATTTCTAGTTTGTTGTAGCCCCAGAAATACCTCACAAAACTACAAATGCCAGAATTCCATAGCATTGAGCCATGACAGTTAAAGTGGTATGAAGCTAGATTATTTCTGCAGTGCAGATGCAGTGTAAATCTTGCTGAAGTCAGTGGCAGCTTCTTTCAAGAAAACATGCAAAATATTAGACATTATTTATCAAGGCTTATCTGTTATTAAACAACTCTGATTCTCCCTTTCTGTATTAATATATTTTTTAATATTCACAAATCTCAGATTCCCCACTGCCTCTATTGCTATGAGGCAGATGACTTTAGCAACTGTATCTTCTACCAGTCAGTAACATAGGATAACACTGGCACATTGTTTTTTATATCTCTATGAGGAAATATAATTAAAAACATATTGTTCTTAGTGGAAGTGGGAAAAAGCCAAGGAAGATCTCCAGGGTTCTCTTAATGGCCCAGGTCCCTGGAGGTCCATCTGTTCTGCAGCTATCACTACTGTGGATCACAGCAACAATAATTATTCCCAAGTGGTTTGATAAAGATACAACTCCTTTTAGAAGCATGAATGTGTTTTCCTGTTTCATTCTCCAGCCTCTTATTGTGTATGAAACAGATTTAGCTGTGAATAAATTTACACTGAATATAAACAAGTTGCTTCTAAAGTCATTTTGAAAGCAATGTGGGCAGACTTGTTTCTGCTTCCTGTCCATGACTCAGATGCTTCTTCTACCTCATATGCATCCTCCTCCCTAATTAACAGTTGCTATATGTGTCTTGGTCTTCTTTCTAATTACATATTTCCTAAATATTGCTTTGTTCTTCTCAGCATGTCTATAATTTCTGGTGAAAAATAACCTTTAACTTTGATGTTACTGAAACACGTCACATAAGTCTCCCTCTCCTCAAATGAGTTGCTTGCTACAACCCAGAAGCAACCTACAACAGTTTCAATGAGTCATTTTATGGCCACTGTAGAAGGCAAAAGACAATGTTTTATGAGCAGTTTTTAGCTTGCACAAAAGGACATTCTCTTCTGCTCTTCCCTTGTACTCAAAAACATCCCCAAAAGCTGTTCAAGAAGGTCCATTGACCCAACAGAAAAGACTTGGAGAAAACAAATCCATTCCATCCAATGATCCCCATTCCTCCTGTGGATAGATACAGTTGGATATAAGCCAAAGCCAAGGATCCAATGTATTATTCCCACTGATGGGACCTGTTTCAACCAGCAGATTGGAATGAGGAATGAACCTCTCTCCAGCATGTCTGAAAAAAATATCCAGGGTCAAGAAAATCAGTCAAGGAGAGGTAAGGGCTTCTAAGGCCAACTTCTAAGGCCAACTAGTTGCTTTAGTGTATAACAAATTTTCTGTTGTATATTAACAAAACTGAAAAAGAAATGGGGTCAGATGAAAATGTCACATATTCTAATAACATATAATCCAGAATGTGGAGGTCAAAATTTTCCCTCAGTAAATTTTGGATTTGAATATAGAGTGGCACACAAAAACATAAAGTCCTAAGTCTAAACTATACTTTACCACTCCTCCTGTTCCATTCTTGAGGGAGTCCAATGAGCAATTACTATAAAGGTTTGATCATGTGTTTCAACCACATCTTTTTTGTATGTAATACAATGGTATTCTTGAGAATATAATGTCCATCTTACACCCATTACATCCTCAGTTGAGATAAACTCATTTAGTAACTTTCTAGATGTCTGAGAGGGTAGTTCTACATATATTTATCTTAAACTAAACCTCATCAGATACTGCCTAAATATCATAAAGACACTACATCCTATCTGATCATGGAAACTAAGCAGGGTCCTCCCTGGTTCATACTTGAATGGAAGACTGCCAATGAATAAAAGGTATTGTAAGATATAATTCAGAGGCAGCAACTGGCAAAAGCATATTACTGCCTAAGAAAACCCTATGAAATTCATGGGGTTGCAATAAGTTAACTGTGAATTCATCTATGAATTGACTTGATACACTTGCTCAGATTAACATGTGAACAAGAATGTACAGTGGGTCCTTGTTATCCACTAGGGTTTGGTTCCAGGACCCCCCGTGGATAACAAAATACATGGATGCTCAAGTCTCATTAAATATAATGGCACAACAAAATGGTGTCCCATATATAAAATGAAAAATCGAAGTTTGTTATTTGGAATTTATACTTTTTTTTGGGGGGGGGGGGAATATTTTCAAGCTGTGTATGCTCAAATCTGTGGATAAAAAATCCATGGATAAGGAGGTCTGACTGTACCCATCCTCCATTGCTGTTGTACATGATGAGCCCTCCCTTTGCCATTAACACCATCAGAGGAAGAGAGAGTCCTGCCAGCCCCATCAGGCCTGGCCTAAATCAAGCGGATGAGCCCTCCCTTTGCCATTAACACCATCAGAGGGAGAGAGAGTCCTGCCAGCCCCATCAGGCCTGGCCTAAATCAAGCGGATGAGCCCTCCCTTTGCGGTCTACATCATCTCAGAGGGAGAGAGAGGCCTGCCAGTTCCATCGGTCCTGGCCTGAACTAAGAAGAAGAGCCCTCCCTCCAGTCCAATTGCCTTAGTCCAGGCCTCAGAGGGAGAGAAGAACTGCTGGACCTGATTCCCTTTCCCACCAACAATCCCTTCCCCTTTTGTGTTGTGTCTTTTTAGGTTGTAAACCTGAGGGCAGGGAACCATCTATTTAAAATAATAATTGTAAGCCACTCTGATAGCCTTTATGGCTGAAGAGAAGGGTATAAATACTCTAATTAATTAATTTATTATATGTGGAGTCGAAGGCTTTCATAGCTGGCATCCGTAGTTGTTTGTGGAGCTTTCAATGAAATCCATAAACACCTGGACAATTTCAACAGGAAAGAGGAAACCCTGAGGGTAAACAGTCCTTGGATACCAGTCCTGAAGAACCGCAAGGTCATGACTCAACCTATGCAAATGAGAAACAGCCCAAGCTTCCCAGCAGACAATGAGCACCAATTAGCAGACATTAATCCTTGTTTCCACATCCTCCCACCCTGAGGACTGCCATTAGCAACAGAACAATACATTTGCAAATTACTCCTTTCTTCAAAGGGCCACACAGGTTATATATATCCAATCCTTTTCCAGGCCATTCTCTGAAGATGCCAGCCACAGATGCTGGTGAAATGTCAGAAAGGAACTCTTGTAGAACATGGCCACATAGCCTGAAAGCTCCACAAAAAAACCAATTAATTATATATTTATCTTTCCTAAATATTGCAAGACATTTTCTGGAAGTTTGATTTTTAAAGGCACATTTAACATATGCTTTTAGTTTAAAAAAATACTAATTTAAAATACACATTGGCAAAAAAAATGCTGATTTAGATTTGTAATAAAAACATAGTTAAATTTAAAATTAAATGAGAGGGTTTTTAAAAATATATTAATACTGTAATGAAATAGAACAGAATTGCACTGTATATTATAGGTAATGTATGACAGTGACCTGGTCAGCAACCCATACTACAAAAATAAATCCAAAAATAAATCAAGATATTACCTTCACATTTGTGCAATGTACTAAAATATTCTAAGAGTTTAATGGCATAGCATAATAACTGATTATGCTTAAAATTCTGCAACTTAAACTCCTATCTTATATGGATAGATAAATCCTAGAGGTACAAGCAAGGTTCAGGAAAAGGAAGAGGGGCTAGGGAGCACATCACAAACATACAATGGTCAATGGAGTTCAGGAAAATTTAAAAAATAAATCAGGATATAACATTCACAATTGTGCAATGTACTAACAATATTCTATCAGTTTAATGGCATAATCTAAAAACAGCTGAAAGATTTATTTAGAATAAATCAATCATGTTGACTTTTGTAGTCAGCACTGGGAATCAAGGGATAAGGAAACTGGCTTGGGAGTGAAAATAATTTAATATGAACTATGTTAAAATGGAAACTATTTTTCTATATTATTTTTCCTTAGTTTCATACAGATTCAAACCACATTTATAAGTTCCTAATTGTGAAATTTCTGCCTATAAGACAGAAGGAAATCCCTAAGGCAATAATAAAACTTTTGTTCTAAGTCCTAAAGAGCAGACAAAAAGGGGAAAAAAAAGAAAAGAAAAGAAAAAGAATATATGTGCTTTAAAAAATCCATGAAAGTTCCAAAGAGCTAGTAAATACAAATCCCTTAATGTTTCAGATTCTTACAAAGTTCAGCACACATTAATATAATTTTACTCTCTCTAAATTCTTCAGTCCCTTTTAGCAAATGATCTCTTGAGAATTCTGCAATTATTTTGTATTAACCTTTGGTGGTGTCTTGTGTGGAGATTTACATTAAAAAAAAAAGATTTATGTTATAGAATATTTTATATTTTGTTTTTTGAAACCTAATGAAATACTTTTTTTCTATTGGTATTTTTTCATAACATTTTGGGATGAAACAGTCTGTGATAAGGTAAAACCATGCATGCTGTTTTTGCTCATTGTGTAATTTTTGTAAAATAATCTATATGTAAAACACAAAGATGTGCAGGGCAATGAAACATCCAAACTCTCATGCTGCTATGCTTACTAATTGTGCTTTTGTTCCTCCAGAGGAGCCTATAATCATACACATCAAATAGGTTAGTTCTTGTTCTAATGGCTTTTATCCTGGGGAGTGTGAGAGATGTTTTCTGGCCAAAGTCTCTGTTGCCTCGATCAATAGAACAGAAAAGAACAGAATCTCTTTGTACTTTACTCATCACAGTTCCAGTCTTGCATAGCACAGTCCTCTGTATGTGTACTGAGGAGTCAGTTGTATTATGTTCAAGTGGCTTTCTTCTTGGTAAGGCTTTGTAGGATTGCTGCCTCAGTACATTCCAACAATGTAAAATCCAATTTTGTTCATGATAAGAGGTCAGTCCAAGCAGCTTGGGGAGCTGGGTGTGCTTAACCTGGGGAAGAGAAGGTTAAGAGGTGACATGACAGCCATGTTTAAATATGTGAAAGGATATCACATTGAGAATGGATCAAGATTCTTTTCTGCTGTTACAGAGAGGATACAGAACAATGGATTCAAAAACAAGGAAAAGAGATTACACATAAGCATTAGGAAGAACTGTTTGATAGTGAAATGTGGTGCCTCAGAGTGTAGTGGAGTCTCCTCCTATGGAGTTTTTTAAATGATGGCCCTTGAGATCTCTTCCAACTCTTTGATTCTATGAATTCCACTGGAATCAGGGTTGCCAGGCGAACTAGGGGATGGTGTTCCTGTTCCATGAATGAAAGAGGAATTTCAGCAGGTGTTCTGTGTCATTCAAGCAACATTTGCTGAAATTCCATCTTGTTCACCTTTGTTCAAGGAACATGAGCCCTGTTCCTTGTCATCTGGTGACCCTAACTGGAATTCATTTTCAAATACATTTATAGAGGATTTAAAATTTAATCCAGTACATTACAGTCTTACATTTGTGAAGAGACCTTGGAATTCCGATGCAGTTTTCTTCAAGATCTTCTACTAATTCCTCCATGTGCAGGAATAAACTTCTTTGAAATGAGTGGGAATTTCAATATACTGATCATATGTGTCAAGGACATAGGGAATTCTTGATTCGAGCAATTAACTGGCTTTAATAGCGTTCCTTTTGAAATATCGGGTATAAATGAAACTGACTGCAGCCATGATCTAAGACTTGTATATCTAGGCTTCTGAATCACCTAGTAGACATGAGCTAATAGGGCAGGGATGAGCAAATCATGATCTACTTGTAGACCTCTGGGTGACTGCATGATAGAACAGTCAGATTTTTTGATTTTCAGATATTTAGCAAGAGCCGCAACAAAATGTCTCTCCTCCTGGCTTAAATGAAACTACTAAATAGAGGAACTTTGGGACAAGCAAGAGTTTGTTTTATGACAACACTGTGAGTCAAATTCATGCTACTCAGAACAAATTCCTGAGCTCAGAAAATCCTCTTCTGAACATCTGCACTTTCTGGAATGCCCATAGGATTCATTCTATTGACATTCAAATTGCAGAAATGTTCTGGCAAGAAAGCAGTCAGTATCTTTCTAGGCTTTTTCCACATAGGGATGAGATATGTTTATTGCCTCTTCTACTTAGCAAGGAAGGATAACTTTGCAAAACAAGGAGAGCTAGAGTGATCCTTGTCTTTCTGCCAAGTTGGGCACTCTACCACCATTGACCTACACTGAGAGATGCACAACATGAAATAATGGCTTTGCTCTGTTTAATAGTAAATCTGGCTATTGCTTCCCAATAGCTGACAATCTCTCATATAAAGCACTGCAAATTCCTCCCAAAATGCAAAATAGGAATGGGTGCCAGAAAATACAATCTCACTCTGGTCAAGAATGACAGCTGCAACACATAACAATTTTGGTTGTTTTCCATTACACCTGGAAAAATTTGATAATTTATATGGGAACCAAGGGTCATAAATAAGAGGTACCAGAAGGCTTCTCTGGATGTTTGGCTTTATAAATCAGTGTGCTCTGTATCATGCTATTTGTTGCACAATGTACAGTGTTATACAGCAAGGCCAAGATTGCTAGGTTCTGCAAGGTTCAGTATCATTGTATACATAAATCAAAAATGGTGTGTGCAAAGAGTACATATTAAATACAATATTGATTTGACTTGCCTTCCCTGGGATGAATGAGAGAAAGCAGTTGGGTCGCAGCTATGCTGGAATTGTTTTGACCTGATTTGGCACTGCTTAAAGAAACTCATAATGCAAGCAAGAGGAAAAGCAAGGGAGGAAATGAGAATACGGGCTGAAGAATTAATAGTCTGAAACACAAGGGGGGGGGGGAACCAAGAGAAGCACAGCCTCTTATACAGCAGAGGGGTTTCGTGGGTACATGTTAATATTCCCCTGAGACTATTTTGCTTTACTAAGGAAATAAAGCCAGTATAGAATAAGGAGAGACACAGAAAGAATTCATGTATAGGACAGGGATGGAAAGAATATTCTAAAATATTTTAAAGGTGGTTGAAAAGCATAATCCTTGGGTATCAGGAAACCCTAAAGAGTAGACTCCTGAACCAATTGGTATCTTTACCATTGAGGGTCACATTCACATGGGAGTAGCATTTTCTGTGCAGGATACAACATTTTGTGCACTGAAAATAGTATTTCTGTGCAGAAATATTCTTTTGTATGTGTGAAGAAAATGCTATTTAGTTTTTTTAAAAGCAAACATCACACATATGAATTTTGCACAGACTAAGGAATTAATCACATTTTTTTTAAAAAAAAACTTACCCTTTCTGTTTTACAGTGAATTACAGGATACAGACAGGAATTATTGCATGTAAAATGCCACTGATGCCACCACCTGACTGCATCCTACCTAAAACCTGGCTCCCAGTTGCTCTTAGCCCACCGCTTTTCAAAAACTGGGTATGGCTGGGAGCTGGGTTTTAGGTGGGATGTAGTCAGGCAGTGGCAGTGGTGGCATTTTCCATGCAATAAGTCTCAGCTGCACCCTGTAATCAAGTCTAAAATGGAAAGGTTAAGTTTTTTTAACAAAAAAAATATGATAAACTCCTAAGTCTCAAATTGTGAATAGTCTTTAAAAAGGCACTGTTTTTGAAGGCTTTCTTGCAATTGAGAGGAAATCACTAAATCTATCCATTGCTTCCTTTGTGAATGAAATTACTGAGGAATTGCATCTGTAACATAGAAGTCCAATCAACTTCAAGAGGAATTGGCACATCTATTTTGTAGCTCTACACTCATTGTCTGGATTGTGCAAGTGAAATCAGAAATCAGTCTCTGTGTTACATCCAACTTCTGTCCCTTTACAGAAATTTTGGACAAGTAGAGCTGCAAAGGGCAAAGTGTGGACCAGGGCACATGGGCCTCCTGTAGATGTTTTTATGGTTTTCACTAGCTCCAGAATCCTCAGATTGACATTTTTTTCTGGTCAGAGAACGAGGTGGATGGGATGACTCTCTCTCTCTCTCTCATCTGTCTGTTTCTAAAGAGTTTCCAAAACCACTCTGTATTTTTTTTTTAAGATCAAAAACATGCATTTTGGAATACCAGAAGACTTCCAGCTACTTTGGAGTTTTGCTTTATTTTTGGTAACCCATGGAAACCCCTGATGCCCCCACATAAAAGTGGCCCTAACCTGCCACAGTTGCCCAGTTCTATTGAAGAGAACACAAGAATACAAATGCACAAATGACTCAGTCTTTTGTTATATAGAAAGCACTGGGAGTGGGGCCAAGGTTCTCCAAGGTTATTGTTCTCCAAGGTTATTGACTGGCCATTGCTGTGGGAAGGAAGCCACCCAATAAGACAACAACACAGAATAGGAGGAAAAGCCCACAATTTTATTAACAAACAGCACAAAAGGTAGGGTTGGCCCAAAGCATAAGATCTGGATCTGGTAACATCAATCAACACCCTGGTTGATTGATGTAAGGTTGCTTGGTCATGACCAAGTACCGGGGTGATGCAGGGGCAACAAAAATGCCCTCTCGCATATATGCAATTGGTCAATCACATATTCCAATAAGCTTCTAGTCACTGGGAGATGTTCACTCGATGTGGCCTCCACAATGGCCACACTGCCTGCCCTCAGCGCTCCTGAGTCCAATGGACTCCCAATCCAGTCTGACTGAGCCCTGGAAACCACACCCACCAAATCAAAGACCTATGCTGCTGACCTAAAACAAAGTTGTGACAAAAACACCCTAGCTGAGGGAGGGAAGGAGGGTGGGAGAGCCAAGCTAAAATGGTGCCAGATGGCTTACGATGTGGCCTTAAATAGGACCATCCACCAATAGGGAGCCTGGAAAGAGTAGAGGCACCACCGCCCAGGCCCCCTCCACCAATAGGCTATGCTTGGGTGTCCGAGCCAGACAATCAATAATAATAATAATAATAATAATAATAATAATAATGGTTTATTTATAATCCGCTCCTCTGTAAGAACACTCGGAGCGGAATACAGCATATTAAAAGACATGAATTAAAACAAAGTTAAAATTAAAACAACCCCATAACCCACATTCCAACCTCCCGCCCATTAAAAATAAATTAAATCAGCAATAAATTAAAAACTGTAGGATCTAAAAACAGTATAGGTGTATCCAGACCCCTTCTTATGTGGCCACATCATAAGTTGAGGGTCGGAGACATGGGAGTAGGCGAAAAGCATAGTCTAAGTCCGGAGCCAGGGTCAAAGGTTTCAAGGGAAGGCCTGCCGAAAGAGATGCGTCTTTAAGGCTGTTTTAAAGCAGTCTAAAGATGTCATGAGACACATCTCCTCCGGCATACCGTTCCAGAGCTTGGGAGCGGTGGCATAAAAAGCCCTCTGGGAGGTCTGCGTCAGCCTGGTCTTGATAGGCTTTTGCAGATTTCTCCCAGAGGATTGAAGAGTGTGGGGAGGATCGTATGGGGAGAGGCGGTCCTTGAGATAAGATGGACCCAAACCATGTAGAACTTTAAAGGTTAAAACCAGCACCTTATACTGTGCCCGGAAACTAATAGGCAGCCAGTAAGAGATCTGAGCACTGGAGTTATATGCTCTCTTCTGGAAGCTCCGGAGACTAATTTGGCTGCCATGTTTTGAACCAATTGAAGTTTCCGGGTTAAGCTTAAGGGCAGCCCCATGTAGAGTGCATTGCAGTAGTCAAGACGTGAGGTGACCAAAGCATGTACCACAGTTTCCAGATCCCTCATCTCCAGGAAAGGGCCCAGCTGGCGAATCAGCCGAAACTGATAACAGGCACTCCTGACTGTCGCATTCACCTAGTCATGTGAAGCGACGAGTCTGGGAGCACCCCCAGACTGCTAACAGGGTCTTTCGAGGAGAGTGTGACTCCGTCTAGGAGAGGGAGCTGTATTCCCAAGCCTAGTTTTGGGCTGGTAACTGTCAGAACCTCAATTTTGCCTGGATTCAGTCTCAATCTGTTTTCCCTCATCCAATCCATTACCGCTGCCAGGCAGTCATTGAGAGAGGAGACGCCATCTGAGGTCTGCGCAGATGATCTGGTCATGGAGAAATATATCTGAGTGTCATCAGCATACTGATGGACACTTCTCTTTTGCAATGCAAGCTGAGACATGTGGTCCCAGCACCCACTGCAAAAGACCCACCCTTTCTGTTTCTTATCTACTCTGAGAACTGGGTTTCATCCTGGCAATGGCCACAATCACCTAGTTGGTAAGAACTCATAAGAGGTGTATCTGTCTTTAAAACCTCTTTCCTTGTATGTCCAAATCATAAATAGTTATTAAAATCATGGTTGAACCTATTTCTGAGGAATGTACATAAAGTAATTACAATAGTGGGATTGGAAGTGCAGATGTACCATTTTGCCACAGTCTTATTTCCAAAAGAAATATATCTGAAATCTTTTCCATAATGTAGAAATATGCCATTTCCTCCTTCTCTTCCTTCTTTTCCTCCCTAAGCATGAGTTCATTTAGGTGCATAAAGATGGGAAAGGGCTCTTTTAAATACATCTTTTTCCTGTGTGAGATAAGAATCCCAAACACATAGGGGTGAAACAGATGGGCAGGAAAAAGTGGCTTGCAGCTGCCTTTTCTAAAGCAACATTGAAACCCCACCAACCACACCACCAGCTCCCAAGGCATCTGGAGTCTTCATGTCATGACCACATGACATGGCTTCAAGCCAGGAAGAAGCGGAAAAAAGCTGCTTCTTTTTTGAAATGGCTTTTCTCTGCATAAAGGCACTTTTCTGCTGGCTTCAGGGCATGTGTCATCTAAATGCCACACCTTCAAGCCAGCCTGAAAGGACCTCTTTTTGCCTATCTGTTTAGCCCCATACATACCAAAGAAAAGCACATGAAGAGAGAGTGGAAAACAGGATATCTTTTAAAAACAAAAAAAAGCAAAAAAAAACCCTTTTATTTTGTGTCAGTAATCTTACTCTTATACATAAAGGCACTTTCCTTCAAGTGTTACTTAGGAGTAATTACAAATTTGCAAGACATTCTAGATTATATTAAACTGAGGTTAAAATAAACATAAACAATAGCATGACCACCTGAACATTCCTATTCTACTCATGATACAGATAGTGTTCTGCTCTTGGAAGGTCATGGGAATGTGGGAGCCTGGGTGAAGCAGGCAGCACCTCTCCATTCATCCCAAAGTCCCTGTTGGTCAGTTTCTTTGTCTCTCATGATCTGTATTGCTCCTCTGTGATGTTGATGTCCACTAAATATAGCTTGAAGTCATAACATCATTAACCTTTGTTTACTTGGAGGAGAGATTACACACCTCAACTATGTTGTCCAAATAATGGCAGACCCCATTGTCATAATTTATTACAAAGCCTAAGTGAGGCAGTGCCATGCTGCATAAGTTGCTAGTTGAAAGGAAATCCTTCTGACCTCTGTGGCAGTGTAGAGAAATCAATTCCATTTCAATCCCTCAATTGATATTGACTAACTTAAGTGTTAATATTAGTGAAGCTGTGAAAGAGAGTATGGAGCTGATGGCATAACATGTTTCCCTGTGCAACTGAGATAATAATTAACTGCATCTTTCACTGAATTGCTATAAATATAATGCATTTAGGGGCACAGGAAAGCATTGATTAAGCCAGCCAGCAGAGAAGAAAGAATAAATCAATTTGGAATTAATTATGTCAAACCTTTAAGTGTTTTTTTTATTTAAAAAATGGCAAATGGACAGGCAAGTTAATGATTATGAAATATACTAAACAAAGTGGTGAACAATTATTTGAGTAAGCATTGAACCTTGGAATCAATTTAGATATGATTGATTCCACTGTTGCAATTGAATTGATGAGTTGTTCTATAGCTCCTGGTCCTCAAGTTTCACTAAAGATTAAATACCAGATATATAAGAGCTGAAGGTGTCTGCTGTTTTCTACAATAACTCACCTTTAAAATGGCATCAAATTTACATCAGTCAAAGCACTGTGGTAAGTGTATTGATTTGTAAAGTGTACTTGTAGAAGGTAAAAGCCATCTTGCTCTCTAGTGATCTAAACATTGCAGATACTATGTTTTGTTTTGCTTCTGGTTCTGATCTATGATATAAATACAGGATCTCCCATTATTTCAGGGCACAACATTTCACAGAACAAAATTTCACAGTCCCTGCTTTGGCACAACACAGGGATTCCCTGCAAATATATGTGAGTGAAAACATGTAAGAATGAGGCAAATATGAAGATGAAATTTGCCATCTGAAAACTATATGTTCCTTTTTTACTCCGTGAATGGAGGGAGGGATAGTTTGGGGATTAGGGGCAGGGGTGGGAGACAGAATCTATCCCATAGAAGGATAATGGGAGAGAGTAAGCAGAGATTGGGGAAAAATCCTTTTTTGAGACTAGAATCACTAATATGCCTCAATAAAAAGGTCAGTGGCAATGTTGGCCAAAGGAGTCTAGGAGCTGTAGTTTTCAAAAAGTAAACCTTCCAAGCAATGAGAGAAAATAGCAGCTTCCTTATGAGGAGGAAGAGTCTGACTATATTTACAATGTTAATATCAGGACAACATTTGGCAGCTCTGATCCTTATGTAGAAAGATATTTCAGAAGACACCAGAAAAGTTGGTGTTGCAGCACCATGGACAGGACCTTGTTGGCAACCTGAATGAGGAGTTACATACCTATTGGATCAAAGTACTGCCTTTAAGTTTCTGTCTTTAAGGGGTGGTTCTCTTACATTCCATTCCATTTTAATTATGTCCCATCTTCTATATTACTTGTGCTGCTGATCAGCCACTGAACAACACAAAGTCCCTGATTTGGAGGATTCTGGGCCTGTGTGCCCTGTAACCTGTGTCACTGGTCCTGCTTTACTGGCTGATTCTTTTTTCTCTGAGCCACAGTTCCGGCTACTTCTTGAGTTTGGGGACCATGAAAAAGTACCTTGATAAATAGTGTTCCCTGTTATGAAGCTTACAACTATCATTACTCTTCCAGAAGTAAGACCTCTGCATCTGATGGTTATTCTGCCACTCATCTTGAAGAACATTGGTCAAGACTGTTCCACTTGAACATATATATCATCATCAGCCCTAACACACCAAAAGCCTGGACAACTTGCCAAAACAAAAAGATTATTATATTTGACCTTTTGTATGTTTTTAGTTTTCACCTGTATCTGTTCTATTTTTTATAAGCCACCTTGTATACCAGGGCTGAGAAAAGACAAGAAATAATCAAAACAACAACAACAACAACAACAACAACAACAACATTGCTGTAATTCCTCTTCTCACTTAAATCATTCTCAATTAAATAAGCACCATTTAATTTGGTAATTTCTAAAATTTTCAAAGTAAAAAATCTGTTGTTAAGGTTGTGTCATTCCAATGCCAACAAGGGATCACTTTAGGTGACAGGATCATTGATCCAAAGCTTGGGGCTGAAGCTACAGTACATGAAGTATCATTCAAGTTTAGGAGAGCCAGTATGAAACCCTTGATTTCATTGAAAGGAAAATATTGTATTGAACAGTAAATTGTACCCCCCCCCCCCAAAAAAAGACGGGGGATAAACCAACATCCTAATATTTCATTCCAGCATTTTTACATGCAACTTCTGCTATAGAGGAATCTGCATGGTGGGATATTGTGCCACCTCCTGTTTTTAAAAAATAAGTTTATGGAGGAAATTTTATGAACATGTGTAAGAGATACTTCAGGAACAGAAGATTCCATACCTCTGGCTAGATAATTTAATTAGATGATCCAATATTCCCTTTGAGTTCCATAGCTGAAATTTACAATCACACACACATATATATAGGCCATAACATCCTCTATGTGTACATTTAGGGATTCTACATTTAGGGATAAACTCTTTGCTTTGAGTGACATTTTATAGGGCATCAAAACTCTAATCACTTTTGAACTTCTGTCCATAATTTCACCCAATCAATCAACATGTTCCTTCTCAGACATGCCTGAATGAAGTAAATAAGTAGTTTTCAATCCAAAAATGACAGCACTATAAACATTTTGGGGAAAAATTGAAGAGAGAGAGAAAAAAGAAGAGAACTGTGCTAGTTTTCAGTAGTTTCATCTTATTATATTTCTGACACAGTTTCTGAGATTATATAAAATTTAGTACATTTTGAAATCTCAATGACTAAGGTCGATGGGTATCATTCCCCTGCACCACAAGCAACAAAATTATAATGGTGAAACCTTTATATATGTGAGTGTGACTTACGTGAACATGCAATGAACACTGTTTTAAGGAGGGTTAATTACACAAATAGGTTTGTTTATTTGTTCATTTGTTTTTAAAAAAGATGTGAACACAGATTGTTTGGCAGTAATAGGCATAGTTAGAGCAAACATATAAATGTAGATATACTTTTTTTAAAAAAGTGGTGAACCAATGTTATCAGATGATAGTATCCATATGCAAATCTATAAATATGGAAACAGGGAGAGTTAACTAAATGTGCATTTAAATACAAGTCAGGGCATTTTCATATTCATGCTCTTCTATAACTTCATCAGAGCTGTTTATTTTATGTATTTTTTGGCAGAAGACAATTAGCTTTTTCACCCTTTGGCCAATAGCTACATTTCACTGAGCTTGGTGGTGAGCAGATGCAGTTATTTTGGCAACTGCTAGGATTTCACAACATTATTCTTACTCTTGGTGCTGCATTTTCTCTGAAGAAATTTCCTCTCTTCCCTCTCTCTCCACTGCATAATGACTGTTTAGACATCTAGATGTTTTCAATGTCTTAAAGAGGTTATGTGATTCTAAAAGACAGCTTTTCAGTTTTAATTAGAATGCTTTTATTGAGTCTGGATTGCTGAAACCACAGCAGATGCTGGGCCTGTGGGTCTGCTAATGACTTGGCTGTGAGATGTTTACAAGATTAAAAGAGTTATCATCCACAGCAAAGGGCGTAAGTGTTACCTAACACTAGAGGATTTCCGAACAGTAGGGGCAAAAACAGACCAGGCTAGAAACTACACTGGACTGGACTGCTGCTGGGGTCTTCTGCTACTGTTTTCAGCTGGATTGTTTTGCAATGCACCACATTCCAAAAATAAAAATAAAATAAAATTTAAAAAGATTGTAAAACCTGAATTCTAGAAAGCTAGCATATATCTAGATATCACCAACAACCTCCTGACAAAATGAAAGCCTGTGACTTATAGCATCATTTTTTCTCATCTGTACTATTTTTAACATCTTTGCCTGATGAAGAAACCAGTGGAGCTTTGAAAGCTTGTGACATCTATTTTATGCATTTTGGTTGACCCAATAACAATATCACTGTTGTCTGGATTTTGAATAATATTCTATATCTAAACATTGGTTTTGAACTGGTATCATTGTCATGTGATCTCTGGTGATTTTTAACAAATAATGCTATACATCCCCAATAAACAACGGTTCCTAGAATACTTTGGTGGAAGCCAAAATGGATGAATGGATATAAAACTGATACTTTTTTTATTTACTTGATAGCTAGTTTAATGTGATATGTTCTGTTTTCTTTCAGAATATTTAATAATTCTAAATGAAACATAGGCAAGATTTAAAGAAAGTTGATGTACTCACTACTCCATAACAATAAAAGTTGCTATGAAGAGGGTAATGGGTTAAGAGAATACCTGATTGCAGCTGTCTACCTGAGAAAACTATAATTCCATCAGTGGGATATTACTTAGTTCTTTGTGTTTTATTTCAGTATTTTCCCCCTTGAGTTTTTAAATAAGGATCTCTTGTGATTAAGTGCAACAGAATTAAGAGTTACTTTTAAAAGGAAGAGGAAATGAGACCAGCTCCTAGTACTCTTCATTATCAACCTGACTGAGTAGCCATTCACTAAGCTCTAGGCACCTATCCCCCTTTGTTACTAGTGTTCAACCAATTTGTTTTATCTTCCCTGTGATGTGAGCACTTAATTAAGTAGTCTAATTAACTTTTAAATTGCTCAAACTCTCAGAAGAATGATGGTCCATTGTGAAACTTTCCTGTAATGCTCCCTAATCAACCTGGCAGCTGTCCTGTGTTGTCAGTAGTGTCAAACGTACATCTGTCTTGTCATGGTGGGTGGGATTATGAAGTGAAGAATATCACAAAAACATAGCAAACTGTCTCATAACCAGATGAAGCTATTGGCCCATCTGCTTCAGTACAGTTTACACTAACTGGTAGCAGAGATGGGCCTATCTAGGATCTTGACAAAAAGTGTGCCATTTGCTCCCTGTTATTCTTATGTGTAGTTGCTAGGGATTGTTGGGACAATCAACAAGCAAATTGTTGCTACCAAGCTATAGCCCTTCACATTTCCCCACGTTCATCCAAAAGCCCTATCAAGTTTAAGAAAGTTTAAGAAATAACACTACCAGTAAACTATAAACAACATCATTTTTTAAAAGAAAGCAAAGTCTGATCCTTATAGTTATTGTTTTTTTAATGTCTCCTTATTCTGCTTGTTGTCAGCTTCCAGAACAGCAAATATGTGCAGTAATGACTCCAAGTTTGTATGTAAATAGTATCATTCATGTTGTTCACACATTCTACACCTGTGCAACTGCAGAGGGAGTGGAGTGATGCACTGCCTTGGCTGATATTGCCAGATGTGCTTGTCATGTAACTTCCATTTCGATTTGCAGTGGAGGGGTAGGTGCCCAAAAAAGACCAAAACACAGTGATGGAAGTAAAAGGCCACAACTTTATTAACAACAAAACAAAAGGTAGGGTTAGCCCAAAGCATGAGATCTGGCTGATTGATATGAGGTTGCTTGGAATGCCAAGCATCGGGATGACACTGAGGCAATGAAATGCCCTCAGACAATTTCATAAATGCACAAGTACAGGTAACATAAATAAGCCCCTAGTTACTGGGAGTTAAATACGATGTGCCCCCGCAATGGCCACATCACATGCCCTGACTATTCCCAGGTGCGAAGGACTCCTGGCCCATTGCTCCAGAGCCCTGGAAACTACACCCCCAGTTCCAGAACCTATGCTACCACCCAAACAAAGGTGTGATAAAAAACACCCTAGCCTCGGGAGGGAGGGAGGGAGGGAGAGCAAAGCTGGCAATGGCGCCGAGTGGCACAGCACAAGGCCTTATATAGGCTTCTATTCCAATGAGGGGCCTGGAAACACAGAGGCACTGCCTCCCCAGGCCCCTTGCTCAATAAGGCTGCACCTGGCTGTCTAGGGTAGCCAGTAGGGGAGCACCTCCACACTCAGTGCAGCATGGGACATCTAGTCCCAGCACCCAGTGAAATTGCCTCCCCTTCCACCCCAGCGGACCAATGATGGGCCTTCCTGCCCGTGCAAGGCCTGTTGGGGTGGAGGGAGGCTCCACAAAAGCGAAGTGGTGGGCACCACCCCACCACAGCAATTGCACCAGCCTGATTAATTGGGTGGTGCCATTTTGGGAATTTTTTTGTCTGGTTGAGGTGGGTGTTAGGGGTTTTTGCAGCAGTATGAATATTTGGGAGGATTGGGTGGGCAAAACTGTTGCATTTTGGATAGATCAATTTCTGTCATCTTTAAAAATACACTGAATTTTAAATGATTTTGGGTACAACGGAGGGGAAGATCTAGGGATTTCAGGAGCTTTGAAGTGGCACCCTGTGTGAGTGTTCTTCATCCTTGTGTGTGCCTCTTTCCCACTGCCTTGAATCATGCCTTGATATTTCCTCATAAAACAGCAAGTTCTGAAGGGAAATGGCATGGATATTCTCTTGAACATAAGTAAAAGACATTCAATGGGGCTTTCTAGATTGGCAGGAAAGTGTGACATGAAGTTGCCTTTTCCTTAATGCTTAGCAGCTACACCACAGCCTTTAGATGCAGCTGCGCTGTTTCGCCGTTTTTAAAAAAGAAGCTGGGAAAAGCAGCACCTTTTTAAAGGCACTTCTTCTCCCCTAAAACACACAAAAAAGTGTTTTCATGGCACACTTTCCCTTTTTGTCATCTAAAGGTACACTTTCATGCAGCCATGAACACACCTCTTTTTGCCAATCTAGATCAGGCCATAGGCTTGTTTTACTAGGGATAATGCTTGATGAGATATTTTATGAAGTTTCCAATTCCTTGTTCTTTCACTCCATGCTATCTGTTGGATCAAGTATTTCTAACAGTTCTTATTTGTTCCAGTTATTTTAATGTCATGTCAAGGGATATGCTGATGATGCAATGTTCCTAATTCCCACAATACATAGGACTGTGTCAGCCCTTCATTTGCCAGATACACTAGCATAATCAGCATGTATAGGAAATAAACAATTAGCTAAAATCAGCCCTGAACATTTTGAGGTATTTAATTTCCTTTTATCTTTTGCCATTACTATTAGAGTCATTGTGGTGTAGTCGTTTGAGCATTGGGTGATGACTCTGGAGATTAGGGTTCAGTTCCCCTTTCAAACATGAAAATCCACTGGGTGCCCTTGGAGGAATCACACACTCTCAGCCCCAGAAAACCCCATATAAGTTGGCTTTAAGGTTGCCATAAGTCGGAAACAACTTGAAGGCACACAACAATTACTATAAAATTGACTGGAGTTTGGGAGTTTGGGGAATGTGTTTTTGAACGACAACAACATGGCTTGTATATAGTTACTAGGAAGTAAATTTTGCTCTGTTCAATGTGGACACTCTCCAGTAATTGTATACAGTGGTCCCCCGGGATACGAAGCCCCCGGGGAACGAAATCCCAGGGAGCCGAAACCGCTGGGGGCGAAAAAAAAGCCCCCGGGATGCGAAGAAACCCCCGGGATACAAATGAGAAAAACCATGTGGCCCCTTTAAATTGGCTGCATGGTCCGTCAGAGAATGCGGTCCCCCGGGAAACGAAGATTTCCGGGTTACGAAAGGTAATCCGGAACGGATTACCTTCGTAACCCGGGGGACCACTGTATTAATATTACAGCCTTTCACTCTTAAAGACAACCTCACCCACCAGTTGCAAAGTAAACATCAGTGATCTGTCAGAATAAGGGTGGAGACATGTTCTCTCTCTTGCTTTCTCACTCTCTTCCCAAGCAATAAGAGACATGACCTGAATGTGTAGATTTAGATGGATCTGTGTATTAACTGGATAAATGCAAATGGTACTTTCTAAGTAATTTTCCATTATGGCTTAATCCCCACTGTTTAATGATTGGCTAAAATATACCTAGTGTGCCCATGTGATTTGTTATATAATGTGTGCTGGTGCTTTCCAAAAAAAATAAAAAAATTAAAAAAAATTATAAATGGTGAGGTTTATGTTTGGTTCACTGGCAGATTGTTCAGTTTGAATGTTGGATTTCTGGGCTGGCATGTTTTTTAAATAAGTTGTTGTTTTCAGTTTACTAAGGCCTCCTTTCTTAGGACCTAAACAGGAAAGGTTTCCCTTCAACATCCTCAAGTCTGAAATGCTTTCATAGTTTTGTTAAACTTCCAAGCAAGAGGGGAACACACCCTCATCAATCACAATGGCTGTTCCATAGAAAGTGGGGATGGAGTGTGTGGGAGAAGGAGGGCCAAGCCAGAATTCACTCTACAGCATCATAATTATGGTGCTTATATATGTGAAGAACATATAGTATTCTGGCCAATATTGCTGAGAGTTGTTCACAATGCAAATCTTCATTTGCAGGATAGAGAGGTTGTATTCTATATTTTATTGATGCTACCTGTGATTGAACTTTCAGTTAAAAATCTTTTCCCCATTATAAATGCTTCTTGTCTCATGTGTTTTTAATTTTCTTTAATTTTTAAAGTCATTTTCCCCAATTGAACAAATATTAGCTGCTTCTAAGATTTACACCCTATTTTAGGGTTGGGAACTTACATATAATTTCAAGGGATCCCACTGAATGTAATGGGATTGATTTTAAAATAAACATGGGCTGCAAGACTTTGGATAACATGAAGAACTATGAGTAGAGAGATCTTGTAGCACTTTTGAGACTAACTGAAAGAAAGAAGTTGGCAGCATGAGCTTTCATAGATCTAAGTCTATTAACGCTCATGCTGCCAACTTCTTTCTTTCAGTTAGTCTCAAAGGTGGTACAAGATTTCTCTTCTCCTACTGATTCTACAGACTAACACAGGTATATCTTTGAATTCTACCATGAGAAATTGTGCCCTGTGTAAGGTGTTTCTGAAGCATGCAAGTGCCTGTGACACTGCATTAATATACTTAATACATCTTGGCCATACGGTTCCATCCTTTGTTTTACAGGTATCAGAGGTGGGTATTTACTCCCATTCTGAATAAATGGTGGTTCTCTCCAAATCCATGCAGCTCTTTCTCCATCAAAGGACAATATCTTTGAAAGATCACAGAGTGTTTGTCCAGAGGAACACAGAGAGCTTGTTTGTGCTAATTATGTCCCAGGGTGACAAACAAGCACAAGGACAAGAAGAGTTCAGCAGGAATGGAATATTTTCTTTGTCAGTGTAAGAATGAGGAAATAAGGGGGAAAGTAAGGGAAAATAAACATGATACAGACAGCCCATGCAAATTGGTAGGATTTTTGCACATCAGCAATATCTGTTTTTAACCTGTCTAGAATGTTTGGCCTAGAAAGAAAGAAAGTCTAATATCCATGAAGGTTGGAAAAGCCTCTTACAGATGGATTCAGGCAAGTGAAGATGACAAAGTTTCTATATTCTTCCTACACAAGACCTGCAATTTAAACAAAATGAATTAGGAAAAGTCAGACTGCAGCTGGTTTGATGTGCTCTTGGGAACTAGTCCTAGGACCAATAGTAATGTAGGGCATGATTCCCCCCATCTTGATTGCTATTAATTTGATGATGGAATAACATTAGAAATAAATACCAGGACCAGAGTGGCAAGTGTGAGTGTGAGGGGGTACTCTTTTGATTGCCTCCATGGTTCGAGATCAAGAGGTTTCAGGGGGCACAGGACATTTGAACATGGCATGAGCTGGAGGTGAGTTGGTAGGCTATTTAAGGCCAAAGAAGGCCAAAGAAGCATTTATCCTCTTAAATGCTTCTTTGGATCATTGCAGTGTGGCCTCCCCCCCCCCCACACACACACACATATACACGCACTCAGCTACACACTCTTGAATTGCTAGGAAAGTGCCAAACAGAGGTACGGAACAAAGATTTCAATAGTCATTATCTTCTAATTTATAAGACTGGTTTACCTTCAGAAGTTAAAATTATACACAGATGTGTAATAGATGAGAAGGTAAGTGTGTATATAATCTATAAATTATTGATAAGAACAGCTGCTTTAATAATTGCTACTTGTCCGTGAAAAGAAATACACATACATATATGTATTGGGTGGGAGGGTCAAGATTCCCCATTCATGGAGGTCAGCATATTAATTTCTTACCCACCTCTCCCCATGGATTGAGGGGGGAAACACCAACAATTAGCAGACAAACAACATCAGTTAAAAGACATCAGTTAAAATATACATCAATTTAAAACATACAACATTGCCTTTTTGTGACACAATTGAATCAGTTTGGTGGCAAAGCTTAATGGTGTTGTCAAATGAATATTCCAGTAACACAGGCAACAAACCTGGTTTGCTCCCTATCTTCTTTGAAGGAAGGGGTTGTCGTAAATTTGGCTAAAATTAAATCTTACATAAGGATTAGGAGCAGTAGTAGATTTGTTTAATGTGATGGAGAGCAGAAGAAAGTCTAAGGATTTCAGAAAAAAAGAGAGCTGAAATAAAGATTCAGTGAAATAAATACTAAGAAGAACATAAGGGTACCTGGAAAAGAAATATGTGGAATGGCAGTGCTGACTGGTGGGTTTCATGTTATTGGAGTGGTAAATTCATTGTGGGTTTTAATCTGAAATTTAAATGAGCTACTCAGAGTGTTGAAGCTATTCTGGGGATAGAGTTCAGACTTGGACAGCTCCTTGAACATTCAGAATGAAATCCCAAGTGAATCCACCATTTCACTGATATGGAAGCCACAAGCCACTGTTGTGTGCACAAGAATGATTGAATCATGGGGAAACTCTCTATGGATACAAAGAGCTCTCATTTTCAAAAAGAAGCCATTTACCCATAGAGGGTAAGCAGAACAGCCAAAATGTGGTAATAGTTAGGCTATGCCCCACCACTCCCCCTCCATGTTTATACAGTATGAATCAGAACACATGAAGGTCTTCTTTCTTTGCAAGGGGGAGGGATAAAATTTGAATAAAAATTGAGTATGTCACAGGGGGGATTTTTATGCATGAGACCTGCAAATTTTCAAAATGATCAGTTTAAGATTTAGGAATGTATGTTAAATGAAAAACAAATTTAACATTCATCTTGTTCTCTCTGTGTGTGTGTCTGTCTGTCTCTCTTTCTCTGCTCAGTTACACCAAATTTACAGAATGCAAAATAGTATTAGGGTGAGTGGATGATGGGTTTAGAGAATACAGTGTCTGAAGCAGAAGGACTTGAATGTCCAGCATTTTCCAAGCATGATACACACTCCCGTATCCTAAAGACTCCACAAAATTTTTAAATTCCCACTCTTGGATAAGAAAACTAATCAAGACCTATTAATATAGAAGCAGCCCAATGGCATAAACTTCCTTGCCTCAAAACACTGGGACTTATAAGTCCTTATACAACTTTTTACTGTGGTTAAAACACAGATCTGTCAATCACAAGGCTGCCTCCCTTTATTTATTTATTTATTTATTTATTTGGTGTGTGTTCCCTGTTTCTATGTTAGCCCAAGCAAAGATATATTAGTGCCTCCTCCCCTTTCAACAGATTATGGAGAAATGCATCACTTTATAGTTTGATACTGAATTGATCTCTATGTCCCAAATATTTGAAAATATTTGAAAAATGGTAAAGAAAAAACACAAAAAATGTTTTTTCAACTTTTGAGAATTCCTGGTGAGAAGAATGCTGGACTGATGGGAACTTCACAGTTCAGGATTTATTCTGCACAAAAATTGCATCCAATTGTTTTGCACAGAAAACAATATTTCATATGCAGGGAATGGAATTATCTACATGGAAGATAAAGATTAAATATATAAATATTAATTTCTGCATAGGAAATGCTAATTTTGGCTCAGGAAATGCTGCAATAGTGATTTCTCTGTGTAAGATTCACACATGGTCGATCTGCATAGAAAGTAGCATTTTTGTGTGCAGAAATCAATATTTCTGAATTGAAATTTTATTTTCCATTCAGAAAATTCAGTGCCCTGTGCAGAAACTGCTATTTTCTGATCAACACAGCCATGAGTGAATTTTGCCTAGAATAAATTCTGAATTACAAATATTGTTTGAAATCTGTGTGGTTTTTGACGTTCTCACAGTGGGATGAATATTACTGAAATTACTCATTGAAGAAATTACTTTAAGAAGAAATTTAGATTATTATTTTTGAAAAAAAACCAACATCTTTGCTACAGAGAGAGAAAGAGCGCGCAAAGTATTATAAAATATTAAAACAAAGAGATTTAGAACCAGATATGGTTAAGCAAATTATGATTAAGTGGTCACAAGATATCGGGAGACAATTTGGTCTGGAAAATTGGGAAAAAATATACATATGAACAAATTCACCTTATGTCGAGACTTTAAAGATAATTTCTTAAACATGATATATCGATGGTATCTATCCCCATCTAAATTGGGGAAAAAAGTACAATACAAGAAATGATAAATGCTGGAAATGTCAGGAACCATATGGCACATTCTATCACAAGTGGTGGAAATGCCAAAAGGCAGACACCTACTGGAAAAGGATAAAGAAACTTATATTTGAAATACTATACATAACAATGCCACAAGAACCAGAGATCATGCTATTAAATATAACACATTAAACAGGAAGTTCAGAAGAAAAAAAATACAGAATACTACTTTACATGTTATCATCAGCAAGAAAGGTGTATGGCAAATACTAGAGAAGACAGATACTACCTACAAATGAAGCATGGTTGATGAAAGTAAGGGAAGCAATGAACATGGACATCCTAACTGCTTTGGTACAGGAAAAATCACCAGAAGATATAAAAGAGGAATGGTTACCATTTTAAAAAATATTGGCTGGAAAAATGGCCAAATCTTAAAAAAAAAAAAAAGATAAATCTGTAAAAAAAAAAGATAAATCTGTTAGGAGAAAATATTAGTGGCAAATAGTAACAGTCCCTATTTGTAACCAATTTCTTCTAAATTCTGTTTCACTAACAGCTAGAATTTTAGTGCTACTTTCTTGAACAAGTTTTCCTTTACCAAAAAAACAAAAACAAAAATAAACCACAATTAAATTTACAAAGGTCCCTCATGTTTAATATATATTCATAACCTCTGTTCTAGAACTGATGTTGTAGTATAACAATTTACATGCAATCCTTAATCAAAATGAAGATATGTTTTGGTCACTTATGAAATGGTTTAGCAAAATGGTAAAAATGAAGGGATAGAAACACTTTTATCAGGACTTTAGAGCTTTTTCTAGTCATGGAAAAGCTTTTGTAAGTCCTCAGATTCCATCTGAACATTGCCTCTTGAAACAGGATAAACTGGACAGTTTTACTCAGAACTTAGAAAAGTTATCTAAGTACGCAAAGGCTGCATCTTCACAACATAAATAATTCAGTATGACACTGCTTTAACAATCATGGCTCCATCCTCTGGAACCCTGAGAGCTGTAGTTTGATGTGGCACCAGAGATCACTGACAGAGAAGGCTAAATATCTCACAGAATTACAAATCCCTGAATTCTATAGCATTGAATCATGGCAGTTGGAGTGAACCTGGATTATTTCCGCAGTGCAGATGCAGACAAAGTCTCACAGGATGTGGGATTTTGGGAGTTGCAGTAAAAAAGTAACTTTACCAAACTCAGATTTCACTTAACATTGTTTTACTTATCCATTGTTTGTGAGCTGAACAGATGACACTGAGTAGCCACGTCCCATGTATGCACTAGCTCCACACCTGGCACATATGTGCAGCTTCATGTGTGCAGTGTCCACATAATGTGGAATCATAATCATATTGGGTTCCAGATGATAAGGAAATATTCACATGCATGACTAAACTTGCAAAGGGACTGTATTTATACTGTCTGCACTGATGCTGGGCATGGGCCAGTTGATGTACATGTATTTGCGTGATGGGATATGAGTACTTGACAGGACCTAGGTTTCCTTTACAAGATGAAATCATGGATCACACTTCTAAAAATGTTGAACATTAATTAGTGAGATAAATAACTAGGTTTTTTCCCCTCCCTTCTTTTGCCTTTTTATCTTGCCATATTTCAAGTAATTCATAAGCTGAGGTACTTCCTAAGAAAGCTGGAAATAGATATTTCATGTTCTGCAGGGAATGTAATGTGTGGTTGTTACTAAATAGGTTCAAACGGCAGGAGATTGTTCAATTTTGGGACATGAGAGAAAAATTGATTTAGGAGGCAGCCTTGCTAAAATGGCTTCAGAATTTAAATCCACAAATGAAATACCTCTTTGCCATCAGAATGGAATCTCAAAAAGCCAAGTTCTGAACATTTCTTAATTCATATTGTGCCAGAGTAGATTATTCCCATGACAAAAAATACAGTCAAAGGGAGGAAAATCCATATAGAAATACAATGTTATGAACACATTTTTCTTCCTTCCTATTTCCACTTTTGAAAACAGATAAGAAATACTCTAACTGGAAAAAAAAAAAATAGAGTACTATAACAAAACCAAAATCAATATCCTTCATGTCCCTTATCCCATTCTTCTTTTTTCTTTTGCCTTTGGCCCACACTAATAACAGTCCATGTGGTGTCCTCAAATGTATTCATTATTTTAAAATGTAAATGATGCCTATAAAAATTTGCTATGGGGTAACAAAAAGTATTGTCTCTGCAAGTATGAATAAGATTTTATGTCAAACCAATAATGTGTATTTCTCCGTACTAATATTATTGGTTCATATTTGTTTCTGAATGCTACAACCAAGATTCAACCTTTGATGTGTGACAGTTGCATACACAGTAGGATACAGTCCTTGTGATACACACACACACACACACACACACACACATATATATATATATACACGCACACACACACATTCCCATAACACTGTGGGGCTCAGCAATGTGATAAAAGACCAAGAAAAAATATTGGTTTGCTCATTTTGGCATGGTCCAGTTGACCTGGATAATTCTATTGTTCAGAAAATAAACATTTTCCCTTCTGTGCTTTTTCTCCAGAGCTGTGAGGAAAGTGAAAAGGAGAGTTTGACTAGGCATGAGAGTCTGCCAGGTTTTGTCATTCAAGGTGTATCCTGCCAGTGGCTGTGGATATTTTGCCAGGATGGCATCAGGCAGAAATACCTCCGGACAATAACATGGGGGGTGCCACTCATCCTCCAGTCTGTCCTTCATGACCTCCATTATAGTGAAAGGGACTGGGCAGCCAAGGTCCAAGGACTGTGAGAATCTCATGACCTGGATGTTTTCTGTGAATGCACATATTCGTATGAAAAATAAAATTCTATGTTCATTTATAGTGCCATCAAGCATTCTAAGCTTGGCATATCAAACCAGAGCCATTTGAATGTTAGTGGTTCCAATAGACTTTTTGCCCTTTCTGGTAGCTCTTCAAAACAGTTCATCCTGGAAATATGAATTTTACATGGAATTTGTTAGGAATGACACCACATTTTCCTGGGATACATCTTAAGAAAAGTGCCTGAGTACATGTGCCCTATGGGCAACCATTCAGGACTGTATTTATATCCCTCTTGATGAACATCATTCTTCTTGTCCATGGAAGGAAGGTAAGGTTAATGATGCATGGACAAAGAATGAATGATGAAGGCCAAGCCAGCTGTTCCAGACAGCAAGACAAAGGAAACATAAATTATGAGCCTGTGCTCATGGGTGTGTGGGAAAGGATAAAGGGCACCAGTGAAACTGCTAAGTTAAAACTCATGAAGTGCTTAGGAATTTGGGGACAAAAGCTGCTGTGAAGAGGGAAAAAATAACTTTTGAATATTTATAAGCCTTAGGGTTACAAAGTGTACCAATATACCTTTGTTGAGAATAAGTTCCAATTAAGCCATTGAGACTTAGTTCTTAACAGCCATGTACGCAGTTGCACTGTAAATTTACAGTGGGGTTGTAATCGTTTTGTAAAAAGCATTGTGCAAACACAATGCATATGTGCATGTGCATGCTCGTGCACACTCGTGCATATACACACACGTTTATATATTTATAGGGCATCACTACACGTTAGAAATGACTCTGGGCTTGTCTACACCAGCCAGAATATTCTGGGCTGCTCCCATAGTATTCTGGCTCAAATGCTGCCCCAGATTTCTCTCATTACCTCTGTACTCCATAGTGACATTGGGAAGCTGTCTATTCACATGTCAGGCTGTGCTGCCCAACACTGCTACAGTTGTTGTGAGGTACTCCCTCTGAGGTCAGAAATGAGGCACCCAGTATTGATCACATGGCTGGGTGTGTTGTTGTAACTTCAGAGTGAGCAAGTTGCAAATTGTAGGGGCTCCCAAGAGAGCACCCACTTACTATTGAATTCAACGAGGAAATTAGTTTAGCTCAATAGGGAATGGTGAAAGTGCTAGGGTCCCAAACCCAGAACTCCAGAGGCAGGTTCCATATTAGTCAGTTTAATTTATAGCAACAAGGGGAAATCACTTTCAATCAGATACCTTCACTCACACACACATAAAAGAACTAATGATGTAAAAGGTGGTAGCTTGATAGCAGTTCAGAGGGTAGATCAAGACATTACCAGTTCCAGAGATGGTTCTCCAACCCACTGTAGAGTGGATCATGCCCAATTTGCTACCTTGAAATGGGGTGGCTAGCAATATTGAAGAGTCTAGCAGGGTGTCTACCTAGCTTCAACCAAGACTGAATTAGATTGTCCCATACAGCCATTTATATAAGGTAAACTGGGTCTTTGGGACAGATTCACAGGAATTTTGAGTGGATTTTCCAAGAGGAAGAATGGCCAGAAATGTGAAAATGATCAGAAAATAAATGCAAGCATCCTAAACAATGAAGTGTCATTTCCAGATGGCAGTGACCTTCTTGTTCAAGTGTTCCTATCAGATACTGTGTGCCCTCCTACCATCACATTCCTTTGTGAAGGGATTATGCAGATTTGAACCTCAAAGGGTCTAGCCTGTCTACATGCACTAGTGCTGTCAAGCCATATCTACCAGATCCCCATATTTGGGCAGACTACCTCCTAGCATTGAGGCACCCTTCCATGGCTATGTGACCAAACACCCCATTTAATATTGAGTTGATAGCAAAGGTCCATTAGAGATGATGGAAAGCTGGTCCTTGTAGTAACCAGTGAGGCACATGTATAAATGGTTGTCTGCAAAATCCAGAGAAACATGTGAAGTTGTTGAACCAATTTAGGAAGAGATTGGGCTGATTTGGTGCAGAATTGGCCTCACATTGTGAAGACAGTCTGCATTTGAATTGGACATTTGGCCCTGCATCATGTAGAAAGTCATATGAGGGCGGGGGAACGCTGGTTTTATTCCATTGTCTTCTAAGGGAAATGTCTCATGTGTGGAAGTAAAGCTTGTCTGTATGTGAGCTAGGGAGGCAATGACTATTTCCACAGTTCTCACTGTTGACAACACATGTCTTGACACATTGAGAAACCCATGGGGGGGGGGTGACAAAAATTTAAATTGTGAAAAATAAAAAAAGTGCAAATCATCTCACAGTAACAGTTGAATGGGAAAAATTTAAAATGTATGAAAATAGAATAAGCAAATATTTATATTGCTAATATGCATATTTAAACATTCAAGTAAACATTTTGGGAAGCCTGGATGACTCTGGTTCCTTGCCATGTATACATGGGATAATTGCCTGTAACCACATCTTAAATCATCCATATATCTGGGAAACTCGTATAATTGGGGAAACATTGATAACCAGGTTTGGCAAATGTATCTATACGATTATTATATCTTTTAGATATCATTTCAAGACTTGCTTTGAAATGAAATCACAGTAATTCAGGACAAGATAATTTTTAGCAGTTCAGATATTATTGAACTCCAACACCCATATTTAGTTTGTTTTTTAACATTTGTATATTTTATGTGATTTTATAGTTGGTGTGGATGTTTTAATATATTTTTTAATTTTATTGAGATTTTAAATGTTCTATCTGTGAACCACCTTGAGTCTCTGGGAGAAAGACAGCATATAAGTGATTTTTTAAAAATTCTTTACCCTTCTCCTTGCAAACATGGAGTCCCACTATATCCAGAGGAATACAGGTTCTCCAGTTACAGATTATTTGTGCTAGTGGAATACAGCAATTTTCTATCCTTCCTTTTTATTCACCCTCTTTTTACTGCATCATCCATTACATCCTTTGAGTAAATTTTGTTATTATTAATTGCCCTTGCATTGATCCTGACTCATTGTGGATGAGACATGTCAAAGATCCCCTATCCTCCACTGTTCGGCTCAGGTCCTGCAAATTCATGCTTGTGACCTCCCTGATTTAGTGGAAAAATCTGATACCTCTCTTGCTTGTACCCTCTACTTTTCCTAGCATTACAGTGGTCCCCCGGGTTACGAAATTAATTGGTTCCGGCTACTTTTTCGTAAGCCGAAAATTTCGTAACCCGGGGCCTATTTCCCATAGGAAATAGGTAATCCGTTCCCGAGGCCTGGCGAGGGCCTCCTGGCTGAGGAAGGGAAGGTCCGATCCGGCGGATCGGGCCTTCCTTTCGTCAGCTGCGGAGGCCCAGCCTGGCTGGGGAAGGGAAGGTTCCCTTCCCCAGCCAGGCTGGGCCTCCGGGCCTGACGCGAAAGGGAGGCGCGATCTGCGGGATCGGGCCTCCTTTCGTTGGGCGCGGAGGCCTGGCTCCCGAAGCCAGGCCAGGCCTCCGCGCCTCAGACACGAAAGGAGGCCCGATCCGCGGGATCGGGCTTCCTTTCGTTGGGCGTGGAGGCCCGGCCTGGCTCCCGAAGCCAGGCCGGGCCTCCGCGCCTCAGACACGAAAGGAGGCCCGATCAGCGGGATCGGGCTTCCTTTCGTTGGGCGCGGAGGCCCGGCCTGGCTCCCGAAGCCAGGCCGGGCCTCCGCGCCTGAGGCACGAAAGGAGGCCCGATCCGCGGGATCGGTCTTCCTTTCGTTGGGCGCGGAGGCCCGGCCTGGCTCCCGAAGCCAGGCTGGGCCTCCGCGCCTGAGGCACGAAAGGAGGCCCGATCCGCGGGATCGGGCTTCCTTTCGTTGGGCGCGGAGGCCCGGCCTGGCTCCCGAAGCCAGGCCGGGCCTCCGCGCCTCAGACACGAAAGGAGGCCCGATCCACGGGATCGGGCTTCCTTTCGTTGGGCGCGGAGGCCTGGCCTGGCTCCCCAAGCCAGGCCGGGCCTCCACGCCTGAGGCACGAAAGGAGGCCCGATCCGCGGGATCGGGCTTCCTTTCGTTGGGTGCGGAGGCCCGGCCTGGCTCCCCAAGCCAGGCCGGGCCTCCGCGCCCAACGAAAGGAAGCCCGATCCCGCGGATCGGGCTTCCTTTCATGTCTCTGTTTCGTCCTTTTTCGTCCCTTTTCCTCCGAGGCCTAGCCTCGGAGAAAAAGGGACCCCGTTTCGTCCCTTTTCCTCCGAGGCCTAGCCTCGGAGAGAAAGGGACGAAAGGCCGTTTCGTCCCTTTTCATCCGAGGCCTAGCCTCAGAGAAAAAGAGACAGCCTTTCGTCCCTTTTCCTCCGAAGCCTGGCCTCGGAGGAAAAGGGACGTCCCTTTTTTTCGGATCCCGGGGGATCCTTCGGATCCCGGGGGATACTGTCGCGGTCCCGCCGGTTTCGGATCCCGGGGTTTTCTTAACCCGGGGGATTCGTATCCCGGGGGACCACTGTATTGTTTTTTTCTAGTGATCCATGTCTTCTCATTATGTAGCCAAAGTACAACAGCCTCAGGTTGACAGCCTCCTGGCTTCCAAGGAGATTTCAGGCTTGATCTGTTCAAGGGCCCATTTATTTGTCTTTTTGGCTGCCCATGGTATGCTAAGCACTCTTCTCCATCACCACCTCACAAATGTGTTGATTTTCCTCTTATCTGCCTTCTTCACTGCTAGTAGCATGGTGTCATCTACATATCTTAGATTGTTGATGTTTCCTCATTCAATAGCTATTCTTACTTCTTCTGAGTCTATGCCTCCTCTTTCTATGTTATTTTCTGCATATAAGTTGAACATGTAGGATAATAATATACAGTTTTGCCTGACCTCTTTGCCTATTGGGAACCATTTTTCCCTCCATATTCTGTTCTGACAGTAGTCTCTTGTCCTTGGTACAGATATCTCATCTGGTCTATCAACTGTGGTGGCACCCCATGCGCTTGAAAGCATTCAATAAATTTTTGTGATCTATGCAGTCAAATGCTTTGCTCTAATCTATAAAGCACATGCTGATTTTTTTCTGGAATTCCATGGTGTACTCCATTAACCATTGTATGCTTGCAATGTGATCTCATGTCTCCTCCTTTCCTGAATCCTGCTTGCACTTCTGGAATTTGTCTCTCAATGAATGATTAGAGTATATGCTTCAAAATTTTGAGCATAATTTTGCTTGCATGGGAGATTAATACTATGGTCTTATAGTTGCTGCAGTCCTTTGTATCTCCTATCTTGTGGATTGGGATATATATCGATTATTTCCAGACTGTTGGCCACTGCTTTGTTTTCCACATTAGTTGACATATTTTGGTGTTCCTGGTGATTAATTTCCCCCAGTTTCACTTTTTGCAATTTCTACTTCACTTTTTTAAAATAAGGGATTGGTTCTTACTACATATGATTCTTACTACATATGTCATTCATTTTCTGATAACTTTTGTATAACCTCTGTATATTGCACTCACCACCTTTTTATTTCTTCTGGATGCTGTAGCATGTTCTTTTTCTTGCCATAGGGTATCCTGCCCATTGATTTGAACTTCCCTTTTTCTGGGATCCTTTGAGTATATCAGTGAAACAAGAATGGAGCCCAGAGGAGATGGACAAAAAGGAACAGCTTGCAGCTGCTTCAAGAGTATGGCATGCAGATGACACACACCACTGGCATGGGTGGAAGGTGGCTGGAAGGTGTCCTGAAGCAAAAGGAACAGTAAAAAACTGCTTCTTGCTGGCAGCTCATTTAGGATCATGGTCATGGCCTGCTTTGAGAGTGGGCTTTGAAAGCGGGCCATCAAGTCACTGTAGACCCTGTCCAATCAGGGCTTGATCACACCTGGACTGACCACAGGCTGCTCCAAGCCACCTGTCTGTTTTTTTCCCCCTAAGAGTGACTCTTTTGAAGTGGGTCTAGCCTCTTTGACTAGGCAGATATCTGAAGATAGTGCTGGAGGCATCCTGGGTCTGGACATCACCAGTATGTGGATTGTTCCATCTGCAGATCAGAAGGTGTGAGCTGAAGTCCTCAGATGATTAGATTAGGTTGAATAAATTGAAAAATAGTCCAGACAAGATGAAACTATATTGAAATAGGTTCTTTCTTTCTTTCTTTCTTTTGTTCTTTTTTGTCAAAGAGACACCAAAAGAAAGAAAATAAAATCTGGAAAACACTGATCATGAGAACTTTGTTAGTACACTCCTTCTTGTACTGAGTGAGAAATGCAAGACATTCCAGGCATGTGTGAGGTATTTGTGGTGCAAAAGCTCCAGCACTGAAAAGTGGGTAGCTGATACTCTTTCAGACTACAACTCCCAAAGTCCATCAATGAGCAAGTCAGTGGTTGAGCTAGCTTGGGAATTCTGGGAATAAAAGTTTCAAAAATTATTTTCTCCATTATTTGGCCACTTTCTATAAAACCTCTAAAACATAAGTAAATTAATATAAGAAGTGGATTTCTCTCTTTCTTCTTTAACCAACCACATCTAGATAACTAGTTTTATTGAAATCTGTTTTATTTCTTTTGATATTTTCAAGTGTCTGTTCCTAACACCCATTTATTTGAAAGGATTCTCCAGCTTTTAAGGAACACGCTATTTGCTAAGTAGAACATCTTCAATATCTTTCTTTCTTGTTTCCTAAATAAACAATACTATCTGTAGATCTGTCAAACTTGCTTCCTATTTTTATGCAAATGAAAACCTTGATCCTTTCCAGAGAGAAACATACCAATAAATAGGGAGAATACATTCTCCTTATTTACATTAAAAACCCATCACAATGACAAGGAAGTGATAATATTTAATTACAGCAAGACAAAGAGACTGTCTTAAAAGTTATCCATCATGAATGAAGAGCTGGGCAACTTCACATCTTTTCTAACACTTTTAAAAATAAATTCTTGAAGGGAAATAATTTAATGCAGCAAACATTTTAAATTGTTCTTAGGCCCCTCTCTGTAACCAATGGGGAAGGACTTCATGACAAATTCACCTCTTTTAACTTTCAGAGGTGAATTTGTTCTAATGAGGAAAAGGGCTGGGGGGGGGGCAATTAACCCACTACTTTTCCACCAAATGCTTTCTCTGAACCCCAGCTTCCACCAAATGTGAAGACATCCACAAATCACATGGTGACCACCAAAATATCACTATGACCCAGAGACCAAACAACATCATGAAGTGTTAGCACTTGGGTTCTCCACACCTAAAGTTATTCAAGACTCAAAGGTCAGGAGAAACGGTTATGGCCACAATTTCATGGGATAAGGAAGGTACTTTGGTGACATCAGAAAGGCCAGACAGTTAAGGCAGACTATTATTCTAACTTGCTGTGCCGATTACATTTAAAGGAGTCATTGAAGAAAAAATGGCAAGGGAAGCTGCAGAAAGATGTTCTCTTTTGGAAGGTCAAAGCTCGCCATCTTGGAAAGACAATTGATGTTTTGAAGAATTTGCGGTCTGAGTGCAAACACTATCCACCCTGTATGTTTTCCAGGCTATGAGGCAATGTTCTGGTAGTATTTATTCCTGACATTTTGCCTGCATCTGTGGCTGGGATCTTCAGAGAATGCTGACATGGAAGTGTGTGGGGTATATATATTTGTGTGACCCTTGGTTGGGAGGAAGTGATTTAAATGTTAATCTGTGTTAGCCTGTTGTTGAATGGCAAGACCTCAGGGTGGGAGGATATGCAGTAGGATATGTGTGTCTATTAAATTAGCAATCCATTGTCTTCTGGGAAATCATCTGACCCTGGCTGGTGTATATTTGCATGTATTTAGTCTTGATTTTGGCATCTTTCAGGACTGGTAGCCAAACTTTGATTGCTTTCAGCATTTCTTTTTTCCTGTTGAAATTGTCCAGGTGTTTGTGGATTTCAATGGCTTCCCTGTGCATTCTGACCTGATAGTTGTTGGCATGGTCCAGAATTTCAGTGTTTTCAAACAGCATTTTATGCCCAGGATGGTTTATAATATGTTCTGCTACTACTGATTTTTCTGGCTGATTCAGTGTCTCTCATGTTACTTAGTTTGTGTTTGGTGGCCCCTATTTGCCCACAGCTGCATGGTATGTGGTAAACTCCTGTGGCCTCAACAGGGTCCCCTCTGTCCTTCACTGAACAAAGCATTTACTGGATTTTTGGTCCATTTATAGATCATCTGGAGATTATGTTTCATCACCAGTTTCCCTATTCTATCTGTGACTCCTTTGATGTGTGGTAAAAATACCTTCCATTTGGGTGGTTGTTTGTCTTCACTCCTATGGGTTTTTTCTGGGTCTGGCAGCCCTTCTGATGTCTGAGGTGAAAAGCAAGCCCTGGAAACAGCAGCAAAATACCCCACAACATGGTTCGTGTGCATTCCGACCTGGTAGTTTTTGGCATGATCTAGAATTTCAGTGTTTTCAAATAGTATTCCATGCCCAGGTTGGTTTATGACATGTTCTGCTACTGCCAATTTTTCTGGCTGCCTCTGTCTTCAGTGTCTCTCATGTTCTGCTGCTTTTAGCGGTCCCTGTGTAGACCTGCCCGCAGCTGCACAATATGTGGTAAAATCCTGCAGCAATGAGAGGGTCTTTTCTGTCCTTTGATGAATGCAGCATTTGCTGGGTTTTCTTGGTACTTCTGTAGATCTTTGGATCCACTTTCTTATTCAAAGAATGGCCTGGAAATTCAAATTGGATTTTGCCTCATAAACTGATCCTCTTCTGATAAATAAAGTTATTGTCATTGTCGTTGTTGTTGTTGTTGTTGTTGTTGTTGACATCCTCATTATAGAGCAAACACACTTAGTTATAGTATTACATACAGTGGGCCCTCCTTATATGCAGATTTGTCATCCATGGATTTGAGCATATGCGGATGGCAAGCCCATGGGGATGGAGGGGGGGGGAGAGGAGGAAGGCATGTGCACAGCGTGGCAAAAGAAAGGAGGAGGAGGAGGAGGGAGCTGTGGAGACAGAGATGAGAGTGGGAAAAGTAAAAGGAGGAGGGAGGAAGAAGAGGTGGAAGAAAAGAAGAGGAGGAGGCAGTGGGAAAAGGATGAAGAGGAGGAGGGAGGAAGAGGTGGTGGCAGTGGGAGGAGGAGGAGGGAAGAAGGAGAGGTGGCAGCAGAGAGGAGGAGGAAGCCACCTGGGGGACATAGCACAGAGAAGGGGCTACTCCCCAACCACCCAAAGCCTACCTTGCCTTCCTCTCCTCTTCCTCCAACTCTTCGTTGTTCTTTCGCTTGGTCCTGGGGTGCAGGAAGCACAGCGCTGGAGTCTCATCAGGTCCAGAGCCGAAACAGAACGTGAGGTCATCCAGACAGGAATGGGTACTCTGGAGTGCTGGCCTCAGAGCTGCCATCCAGGTCTCTTCCTTCCAGTGAAGGGACTCCCAAGCCTCATGGTTCCTGCTGGCTCCATCAGGCTTGGGCTAGCCCCTCCATCTGACCCAGTGGTCATATGAGCTTGCCCAGGCCTGACACCAGGGGCAGCAGGAACCATGAGGCAACACTCCACAGTGCCCATTCCTGGGGGTGCTCTGCAGCCTGGCTGGATGACCTCGTGGTCCGTTTTGACTCCAGACCTGCTGATGCTCTGCCGCTGTGCTTCCTGCCCACCAGGGCTGGGCGACAGAAGGACGAAGAGTGGGAGGAGTAGGAGAGGAAGGCAAGGTGAGCTTCAGGGGGCTGGGAAGGCACAGTCCCATTGTCACCAATAGTTGTGCAGCCATGTGGCCACACCATTTTTGAAGTCAATTGGACTTCTGCATATGCAGATTTTGCCATACATGGGGGGAATCCAGAATGGATCCCCGATGTATAGCAAGGACCCACTCTACAAATATTTTAGTGTAACATATTATATTTCTTTATATACCAAACATTCTAAAACCTAGGGCTCTCCCCAGACAAATTGGGGGGGGGGGGAGGCTGAAAGGATATAAAATTACAAAATGAAAGAATTAGACCTTGTTGTTAAAACATTTTTTTCTTCTCTTTTATGAGCTGGAATACACAACACACACACACGTGATCTTGTCAAAGGAAGCTAAATCAAAATGCTTCTATACCTGCATCTTATTGGTCACTATCACCGTAGGATGGCTCTAGGATGGAACAATGTGTGTGGCTTCCTGTGTAGAGTGGGTTAAAATATCTTTTTTCTCTTTATAGGTTTGTGAATTTAAGATGAGACAAATTCCCTAGAGAAAATCTGTATAGCTCTCATATTGAATTTCCAGTATTAGAAAATAAACCAAACTAATCAAACAAACAAAAACAGATGTATTTATATTTAATTAATCAGTTTTGTCAACAAAGATTGAGGGAAAATAGACAGCAGTGGCATCTGGTTGGCTTCATAGTGAGCCACATGTGAATCCACTAAGGGCTTTTTGTCTGGATTTCATAGCAGCTATCTGAAAGTGCTAAACCTTGGATAGCATCTTTTAAGGTTGGATTAAAACCCAAAGCAGGTTCGCTCTCTCCTACTGACATGGAAACTGCCATGAGTGAAATAAGGGCTGCATTTCCATTGGAGAAATAATCTGTTCCACTCTGGGCCCACAACAAACTCCAACTCCCAGAATCCCATAGCCCTGAGCCAAGGCAATTAAAGCAGTGCCAAACCGGGTTATTTCTCCAGTGTGGATGTAGCCAAGGTTTCAAAACAGCAGCAAAAACAGCAGAATCTTGTGACACCTTAAAGTCAAGCAAGGTGTTGTTGTTGTCGCAATTGCCATCATTGTTTTGCCAGGCTGAAGTTAGTTGATTAGATCTTTTTTAAAGTTTTTTTTAAAAAATCCAAATTCATTGAGTGCCTGCAAGTTCTAATACTATGACAGTTAGGGGAGGAGGGAGGGATTTTTTTTCCATCCATTTTTTTCAAACCACACAAATTTTTATAATGTGTCTGTGTACATATATGTGCCTTCAGGTCTCCTGTCAATGTATGACAACTCTGTGATATTTTAATAGGGCTTTCTTAGGCAAGGAATCCTCAGAGGTGGTTTTGCCAGTTCCTTGCTCTGAAATATAGCCTACAGCACCTGGTATTTGTTGTTAGTCTTCCAAGTATTAACCCAGGCTGACCCTGCTTAGCTTCCAATATCAAATGGAATCTGGTGGTCTTTCAGGTATTTAGGTAGACTATGCTTTAGGAAGTTTCCACTTACTTGCCTTTCTTTCTCCTTATTTTTTAAAAATAGTTTCATAATCTAACCTTAATCTTGAATAACCTCATGACAAATCTTTCTTCCCCCCTCTCTCTCTGTGGGGGGTAAATATAGCAAAATTGTTCATAGGGTGACCTTGTTCCTTTTTATTGTGAATTATACTGACTTGATGCTGTCTGAGATCAGGTGACATTGTTTCAGGTTATAACAGATTGACAGACAACATCAAATTGGGAAGGACAGTGGAGGGAGTTCTGTGCCACTCTGGCCAAGGCATTGGGTCACTTTTATTGGCAATAAATTCATTCAGTGGCATGTTGAATTAAATGATTAGCATAGAGAAAAGTGTTGTAAAAACAAGTGGCTTGAAGTGTGTGGCTACAAAAGGCACAGAATGTGCTGCAGACCTTATTATGCTGAATTAAGAGGACCTCTTGTGCAGTACATTTCCCTGTCAGAGTGGGAATGTGCTCTGCTGATTTATACTTTTGATTATTAGGATCTGTTCTGCTTGAGGAGGCCTCTAATTCATCAGGCACAGAATTCTCCAATGGATCATTGTCTCCCTCTTGGATTGTATCAGTTTGTTGCAGGAGAAATTTAAGCTATCACAACATTTTTTTAAAGGCAAACACACACACACACACACACACACACAAAACACACTCCAGACAATAAATCTATTGTTGCAACCTAATGTCTCAGCAGATTTAAAGGTTACACTTAATAGGATTTTGCCACACGGCAGTGGTTGGCTTTATGCCATCAATGCAGCTGAAAGCTTATATTTCCATATACAAATAGAAACATGTTATCTTTCTTTCCTAGAAAATGGCATTGTTCTTGCAGATCAGAGCTCAAACATTATATTGATTCGTTTGGCTGGCTTTGTAAATGGCTACCAAGTTTTGTACCTTAAGCAGCAGATACTGGGGCTCAGGGAGGAGGATTTATCTTATTCTGACCTAAAATTATTACGGTACATTGCAATATCGTAAGGAAAGGGGGGCTATATGGGAATGGTAAAACCCACACAATCTGCCTCACTGAAAAATTCACACATTGAGCTAGGTTTCAGGGTGCAATCTGAGCATACATGATGCAACCACTTTGTTGACACTATCGGGCTTTCTAGACCACCCAAAAGGGGCGGTCCATTCTCGCCCCAAGAAGCGGTGAGATGGGGCCAAGGCTGCCACACCGGCAGCCTCAGAGGACCCATCTCGCTGGTTCTGGAGGCCGTGGGGTAGCAGGTGCCCAAGGTGGCATGCAGCAGGTGCCCTGGGTGCCTGCTGAACCCTGCTTCCCTCGGCGGGGCCGAGGAGAGAAAGGGGCCGCCGCTGTTTGAAGGCCGGGCCAAATACCCGGAAGCAAAAAGGAGCTCCTTGAAGGAGCTCCTTTTTTGTGTTGCGAAAAGCACGTGCTTGGCACCCTCCCGTGGCACTATTGCAACATGGAGCGTGCAGCATATCTAAACTCTGCACATGCCATGACACTATGATGGTGCACCCGTATAGACACCACCATTTTAAAATGGCAGCATCCATACAGCTTAGGGTTAAGGAGGGACTAAACGCTACACTCTCCCTAACCCTAAAAACGCTCCAAAGAGCCCTAAACGCACCTCTTCAGGCACATCTAGATCAGGCCTATGAGATTATCCCACTTAAAATAATGTGACTTACTCCTGTTGGGATACAGTCACTTTAGGGGATAACATCAAGAATAATCACACTAAAAATGCTGCCAATGGTGCTGGGTGACTGCATTCCAGATCCCAGCTGCTCTTAGCCCATCACTTTTCAAAATTGGGAGCCTCCCATGTTTGCAAATCAGGCAGCTGAGCAATCATGGCTGAGAGCCAGGATGGTCAGCCGGCTGCATCGGTTGCAATTTTTAGTGTGATAATTCCTGATTACATCCCATAAAGTGACTGTATCCCGGCAGGGGTAAGTCTCATTATTTTAAGTGGGATAATCTCCTAAGAAGGCCTTAGGAGGTTTTGGTCAGTGCCTGAATGGGAAGGCCGCATGACAACCCAATATACAACCATCCTAAAATACACACAGCATTCCCATGCAGAAAATGTTATCTGTGCAGAGACTCATATGCCCTGTTTTTTGGTGAAGAAATGCATATGTTTTTAATGCACAGAAAATATGTTTCTGTACAGTACAAAGAATCCTGCAATAGTCTTACTGCAGCCTGCATTCTTCATGATATGGGAATCTCCTTTCTAGGTTGGGAAATGTACAGGAATCTTCTTTCCATCCCTAGCAGGCACCTTCTGAACATACACACACACAAACCGCTGACCTAGGATACATGACAATATAGGCAGCCAGTCAGCCAGCCAAGTTCTCTTCTGTGCCAGAAAAAGGAGAAAAAAAATAGTAGCAGTTCTAGCAGCTCTCATGCAGTTAGAAGGCCAAAGTGATCCACCAATTTTTTTGAATGCCTGACTAGAACCAAGCAATTCTGGGAAGCATATAACAGACATTCCCACAGGATGTGGAAAATGGGTCCACATCACATACACACACACACACACACACACACACTTTTTTTTTTTTTTGGTACCATGTGAAAGTCACTAGAGTTATTGTTTTTATGGTCCACGTTCTCCCCTCCTCCTTCCATGGCAAGGTGCATGTGGAAGTGCCACTGCTATCAACCTCCTTGTTCTCCACAAGGAGTGATGAGGGCTTAACTGTGCCAGTTTTCTAAGGGGTGTGGATTTTCCTTCCCACCTCAAATGCCAAGAGAACATGTGCCTCCATCCCACCTAGCCATAAATGGTTACAGTGGTTCTGTATGGAAGCAGAGTGAATTGGAAGTAGGGTAGGCAGTGTCAGAAAACTTGCATCAGCTGGCAGCCAAGGGGTATTGGCCTTTTTATTCCAGTGGTAGGTACACCAGTGTCCAGATGGATGCATACTGTTGAGATGTTTTGGTTTTTTCCCCAAGTTATTTCTTTACTGTGGGAACTATGGCTATCTTTGTTTTCACTGTTGCCATTACTGTTGTTTATTTAAATACTGTAGATTATTGATAGAATAATACCTTTCTTAGGGTTTTGTATTTCGGATCACCATCCCCTCTTCTCCTTTCTTCTTGCCTGGGTTAGACTTTTCTCATATTTATTTTGTTACATTTTTTCCCCATAGTGTTCTTTGTAGTTTGACAGAATTTTAGGTGCAATTTTTTTTTTATAAAGCAAACAACTTGCTGGACTATCTGGGTTTGTTGAACAATTAATGAATAGAGATTATGTTGAATCAATTAGTATAGTAAATAAGAATCTTCATTTCATTCTCTGTGCAAACATTTAGTCTTTCCTCTTCCCTCCTCCTTTCATTTTGATCTTTTAGGATGGCAATTCAGAGGGTCATCAACATTCCTTCATCCAGAGTTATAGCTCTTTCTGTTTCCACACTCATTCAGTTAGTATCATATATTCCTACACACATGATTAGGATGGGGAAAATAAGAGATTTAGAGGAACATAGAGGTTTTAAGTAATACTGTATATAGCAATATATAATTATGAGGCTAGAATTCAGTATCTGATTAACAATTATGCAAGGTTTCATCCACACTACAGAAATAATCCAGTTTTGGCATCGCTTTAACTGTCATGGCTCCCTCCTAGAGAATCCTAGGATTTGTAGTTTTTTGTTGCACTAGAGCTCTCTGGCAGAGAAGGCTAAATGTCCTACAAAACTACAAATCCCAAAATTCTATAGCATTGAGCCATGGTAATTAAAGTGGTGTCAAATTTGATTATTTCTTCAGTGCATATGCAGCTTAAGTGAATTTACATCTGTGGGAAATGGAATTGTGCAATTTTTGCAATGTCTGTATTTAGCAAGAAACTGCCATGAATTTACTACGTGGGGGAGCAAGCAATGTGTCCATTGACTGTTGACCTATGTGGGTTGAGATCAAAGTACATTGAGATTGATGTACAACAAGTATTGATGCCCATCAGTGATTCTTTTTTTAAATAAATAAATAAATAAATAAATTTCATTAATCAAAGAAAACTAACAACAAAAAGTCAAACTTTACAAAAGCAAAACAACCACAACAAAATTATAAAGATAAAAAACATAAAAAACACACAAAGCAACAAATTAACACAATTTACCCCTTCCCCTTCCTATTCCTTTGATAGTTACTGTCTTCTCCAGATGTTTTACATCAGAAAAAAACAAAAACAAATATTACTATATGGTTAAAATAAAAATTACAGGCCCGAAACAGATGGGTGCTATAGTGTGCCCTTCTCATGTGCTAGGGTTGTCTTGGGGTGGAGCTTATACACGCCCCACAATCCTAGCACATGACAGGGTGTCGTCACTGCACAGCACTGTTTATATGGCATACGCAGTGACAACATCACAGCTGTGCAGCATCTATATGGCACTGCCCAGCTTCGACGTTCCAAAAGTGCCACCAGAGATGCAATTGTGATGCAAAAAGGAGCTGGGTTTTGGAGCTCCTTTATTTTTACTGCACACCTTCACAGCTCCATGTAGTTGCTGGGGCAATGGTGTGCAGTAAAAAGAGAAGGCTATAGACCACCCTTTGGGGGCAGTCTGTAAAGCCCCATAGTTTATCTTTTTCTATTATCTTTTAAGATCTTTTCTTATTTTAAACCTATCACAAACATTGGGCCCCACTCTAGTTCAAATAATTTATCATTGGTTCCCAATCCTGTCTGAATTTATCTAGAGAACCTTTTCTCAACTGCTGAGTCAATTTACCTGATTCCATATAATCATAATTTCTCCACACCCATCAAATGCTTCTGGTGCACATCCAGGCATAGGCTTGGAAGTAGCAATGCATGTTAGTAGAGACTGGTTCATATTTGGATACTCTTGGATCTTGGATACAGCCTATTACTACTTATAATACTCTATGGAGCAAAACAGATGGACAGGAAAAGGTGGCTTGAAGCTGCCTTTTCTGAAGCCACATTGAAACCCCACCAACGGCACCACCAGCTCCCCAAGGCATCTGGAGTGCTCATGTCATTACCACATGACATGGCTTCAAGCCAGGAAGAAGCAAGAAAAAGCTGCTTCTTTTTGAAACGGTTTTTCTCTGCATAAGGGCACTTTTCTACTGGATTTAAGGCATGTGTCATCTAAACGCCACACCTTCAAGCTAGTCTGAAAGCACCTCTTTTTGCCTGTCTGTTTAGCCCCTATGGGGCTTTCTAGATTGGCAGGAAAGGGAGACATGAAGTTGCCTTTTCCTTAATGCTTAGCAGCTACACTGCAAGCCCCAGGTGTGTAATAAAAAGGCATAGGGCAGCAACACTGAGGAGGTGTGGGGAACGACTTATCTGAAGTCTTTTCTGTTGCTCAGCAACTACATTGGAAGCTGACAGGATGCTAGAAACACAGGCGGAGCAGCTGCACGGGTGGCAATGAACGGGGCTTTTGGCCGCACTGAACCTTTAATTTTTTTATTTTTTTATTTTTTGGTTGCTGGCTGCGAACTGCGCAGTTGCACCGCTACATCATACAGGCAATTGTATTGCCAGCTGCGAACTGTGCAGTTGTGCAGGTACATCACACATGAACTGTGCAGTTATGAAGATCTGTCAAATTACCATTGTGGTTTTGCTTCCCTCTTTTAAGTGTGCAGTTGCATCGGTGCACCATGAATGAACTCCTTTATTTTATAATAGTTATTATTATTATTACCCCACCCCTTTGAGATCAATTGAGGTGTCTTACACATTAAAATACTATTACATCAATAAAACAAACTGCATCCTTCCCCCCTTAAAAAGATATTAAATCTGTTACAATTTAAGTTTATGAATAAACTTCTTTATTTTATGAATGAATTGACATTTTATGTAGTTGCATAACAGTTACAGCATCCCAGAGTCCCTACGGTGCATGTCTAGGGTTCGGATTAGAGCTGGAGCTAGGGTTTGAGAGCTTTAAAAAACTGCACAGTTGCACTGCAGCATTTAGACACAGCTGCACCGTTACACCCTTTTGAAAAAGAAGCTGGGAAAAGCAGCTCCTTTTTAAAGATGCTTTTCCCTCACTAAAATGCAAAAGAGGTGCGTTCATGTCAAACTTTCAGTGTGGGTCATCTAAAGGCTACACTTTCATGTCATCTAAAGGCTACACTTTTGCTAGTCTAGATCAGCCCTATGTGTCTGTGCCTACTTCACATCAGGCCACATCATTGGATGTGAAATATTGACTGACAGCAGCATAGGGACAGAGAAGATGTGATGTGGAAGAACAGACTGAATATGAGAATAGAGGATCTTGAGCAACAGCAAATATTCTGTTATAAATCCCTTGCACAATAACAAGATACAAAGGTGTAATTATGAATCTGATAATATCCTGCTAAGGAAACCATGGCATGATGGTCTTAGACAAAGCTGAACCAAATTTCTTTCATCGCTCAAAGTGAAAAAGTTATATATTTGTTTAAAGAAAGCATATAGAGGGTATTAATAATCAAAGAGATTATTCTGTCTCTGTGCTCAGATTTCTTCCTGGTCATTTCATCTAGTTACTGTACACTCTCTTAAATGTCCTTTCTAAAAGACTAGCAAATTTCTCTTCCTTAGCATTAACCGCAAGATGTTGATTTTTCTCTCTCCCTCTACTGTATCAATGAGGATGTCGTGGCTCAAATGGTTAAGACATTGACTATGTTGATTGCAAGATCAACAGGTTGGCAGTTTGAGGCCCAAGTGCTGCATGATGCAGTGAGCTCCCATCACTAGTCCCAGCTTCTGCCAACCTAGTAGTTCAAAAGCATGCAAATGCAAGTAGATAAATAGGTGCCACTTCAGTGGAAATATAACAGTGTTTGGTGCAGTCGTGCTGGCCACATGACCACCAGATCAGTCTTCGGACAACGCTGGCTCTTTGACTCGGAAACAGAGATGAGCACCACCCCCTACAGTCGGTTACGACTAGACATTAATGTCAAGGGACTACCTTTAACCTTTAAAAAAATAAATCAGTGGAGGAGTGCAAGAAAAATGTGAAGCAGGTCCCCATTTTTGTTTTTCTCTCTTTTTAAAAGTGTATTCAGTGTGCTATCACTTGGTTAGAATTTTTGTTCATTATACAACAAATGAAAGAACATAGGAAAGAGGGAAGGAGAGAGGAGGAGAGAAGAAAGGAAGACTTGTTTTCTGATTATCCCCCAAAGGTCAAGATGACAGAATATGTCAATGTTGTGTGGAAAAAGCAGCCATTTGGCACCAGTATGTTCATCCCTACAGGAATTGTATTGTTTCATTCTGCTACTAATGCCCTTCACATATACATCCATTGTCACATAGGACAGCATGAATGGACTGTGAGAGAATGGAGCAGTCAGGAAAGATGTATGGGTGTTTCTTATGTGATTTGCCCTTCCCCATAGCTACATCATCCACACAAAGCCTCTAGACACATGAGACTGCAATACAGAAAAAAAAAAAAACACATTTTCAGTCCGGACCAGATATTCTCTTCTTCCTCCATATTGATTAAAGCACAAGACATTGAAATTTGATTTTTCTGTTCCCCTGAGGTTTTTAGATTTTGAGGTACTTTATTCATAGAAAGCATTCTCAAAACAGAATGATGTTTCTCGGACAATTCTCACTTTGTAATGTGGTCACTAGGTTGTTCATTGTAATTGTAATGGTATTTTAGGGTGCGGGGATATTGGGGTCAGGGATTGTATGTTTTAACATGTAAGCCACCCCAGTTGTGCTACACAAAGAGGCAGGATATAAATAAATTTTATTATTATTATTTTATCAGATCCTGCAGATGATCATTTTAAGGTCAAGTACACAAACCACTTTAATATCATGTAGTAATCCCCCATTATAAAAGCATACAATTGAAGAATGTATAAGAAAAGATTGAAATATCATTGTTAAAAATCCTTGTGTAACATTATGGATTTCAACATTTCTATTCCACTTTTACATGATAAATCATATTCATGGCAGCTGGAAGGAAAAGAGAAATTAACACAGAGACTAGCATATCATACTAGCAAACATCAAACAGCATTAATGAAACATGTGTGTATGTGTGTGTCAACGTATATACCAAAAATGCCCATTATAATAACAGGGAATGGCACTTTCTCATATTCAGGTTAGGAAGATGTTTACACTAAAGCTATATGTAGATGATGATAACTGTATCATCATCCAAAGCAATATGTCCCATACCGTTTGCTAGTGAATGTATGATCAGGAGGCTGTTATTGTCTTCATGTGCCACTTGCAGGACTTTTCAGTTATTTTGTACTGGTAATGGCCTACAGTAAATGCCCAGTAGATTTTGTGTGGTCTTGGAAGCTGTGATAATAAAGAGCCCTCTCATTATCACAGCCTTCTTCACAGATAACAAAAGGCTAAATGCAGTTGAATTTTTATGCTCAGTGTCACAGGTGACAAGATAGGAATTGCCCAAACAGAAGATCTGCTGGGCAGGAGTAGGAACCTTTGATTCTGAGTAGCGGTTATAAAAGCCAAGGAATCTTTGTGTCTCGCTCTCTCTAAACAGACTATGAGAACTGGGGGGGGGGGGGGGGAGGACATCTGGAGTTGGAACTATTTTTTGGGAAGGCTGCTCAAAGCTGAACAATGAAATCCTGACTCTCAGCTATCCCATGAACATCAATGACTACAACTGAATATGTGAGTAAGATTAGGAGAATGTACTAGCCAGTCACATTAGGATATTTTGATTTTTTTCTTGATTTGACTGAAATAATCTACTCTGTATCTTATACGTCTGTCTGTGCCTGAAGAACAAAATGGTTCTTCTTGTAAAGAGATATCCTTTTGCTATGAAGATTCCTTTTGCCTTAAGGCAAAAACCTTTCTCCTTTAAAAGTACTTCTTTCATCCTCATGTGGTTCACATAAGCAGGGTCAGCCTTGGATGGGAGAATGCCAATAAATACCGGGTACTGTAGGCTATATTGTTTGTATTAAGGAAGGAATGAGAAAAATCACCTCTGAATCTCTTGCCTAATTCCCTATGACGTTCATGGGGCCACCATAACTTGACAGGAACATGAAGGCATGTGATCTTTCTCTCTCAAACACACACAAACGAAAAAAGATTCCCATTTTTTTTCCTGATAAGGAAGAAAACAAATATTTAGTTCCAATTTTTGCCCATAATTAACATATCCCAAAGTATTGTAGAAAATTATTATTTCCTCCTTCCCATTGGTGCTCTTGACAAAAACATTGGTCTAGGCATGTCTTCAGGTGTTTGTTTGTTTGTTTCCTACGCAGGAAATCCATTTTATATATAGAAAATTTCCTTCCAATGTTTCAGGATGTTCAAATAAGGAGACTCTACTGTGAAAGCTTATTTTTTTGTTTGTTTTCATCAGAAGAGAAAACTACAATAATTATTTGTAAGAATGAAATAGTTGAGTATCTACATCCCTAATCCCCACAGCACTTGGAGGGAAACTATTTTCCTAGTAACAATGTATTGTTATGAGCTACCCTGTTATATTCCAAAGTATGTTGGCATGGTCTTGAGTGGACAATTGAGACTGTTCCAAGGAGACATATAGCTAGAAATAGGTCTAGATAGATAGATAGATAGACAGACAGACAGATGATAAATAGATAATACACAGTAGGACAGTGTTTTGAGCCCTGGACTATGGCTCCAAAGATCAAGGTTCAGTTCCCTGCTTGGCTATGAAAAGCCACTGAGTGACCTTGGACAAGTCACACACTCTCTGTCCCATATAACCCCGTGGTAGATTTGCCTTATGGTCACCATGAGTCGGAAATGACTTTAAGGCACACAACAAAAAGAAAAAAAAAATAATACATTTAAAAGAATAGGAAAGTATAAACCATATGAACATATCTTTTTGTTGTTTCTCGAAAATAATACAGACATTTTTTAGGTTGAATAATAATAACCTTTGTGATCAATAATAATAAAAAAATCTACATTTAATGTCAGGTTGGGGTTGTGTGTGTGTGTTTTGTTGTTGTTGTTGTTTGGTATATGTATATGTGTGTGAAACAGGATCCAAAAGCATATGATATTTTACTGACAAATCACCCACATGACTAGCATGAAACTGAATAAATTTCTCCTCCAGCCTTTGAGGGGAGAGCCTTATAAGACTCTGGGCTTGTCTCTGGAACTTTTCTCCTCCAGCCTTTGAGGGAAGAAGGACCCTGCACTCTCCTCCCTCTTCTTGACCCAACTCCAATGAGAGCCACCTGGAGGACACCATGGCAACTGAGGCTAGGCCTTATGAGACTCTGGGCTTGCCTCTGAACTTTTCTCCTCCAGCCTTTGAGGGAAGAGGGAAGCTCCCTCCTTTTTCAATCCTCTGGAAGAACCCTGAAGGAACTCCCCCCCCCCCCGGTTGTTTTAAATAATTTATCTTAATTCTTATAGAATCATAGAATCATAGAGTTGGAAGAGACCACAAGGGCCACCCAGTCCAACCCCTGCCATGCAGGAACTCTCGATCAAAGCATCCCTGACAGATGGCCATCCAGCTTCTGCTTAAAGACCTCTAAGGAAGGAAAATCCATCACACTCCGAGGGAGTGTGTTCCATTGTCGAATAGCCCTTACTGTCAGGAAGTTTCTCCTAATGTTGAGGTGGAATCTCTTTTCCTGTAGCTTGCATCCATTATTCCGGGTCCTCTGGAGCAGCAGAAAACAAGCTTGATCCCTCTTCAATGTGATATCCCTTCCAATATTTAAACAGGGCTATTATATCACCTCTTAACCTTCTACTCTCCAGGCTAAACACTCCCAGCTCCCTAAGGCGTTCCTCATAGGGCATGGTTTCCAGACCCTTCACCATCTTAGTTGCCCGCCTTTGGACATGCTCCAGTTTCTCCACATCTTTTTTTGAATTGTGGTGCCCAGAACTGGACGCAGTATTCCAGGTAGGGCCTGACCAAAGCAGAATAGAGTGGCACTATTACTTCCCTGGATCTAGACACTATAATTCTATTAATGCAGCCTAAAATTGCTTTGGCCTTTTTAGCTGCCCATTGCACTGTTGACTCCTGTTCAGCTTATGGTCTACTTGGACTCCTAGATCCCTTTCACACGTAGTTTCATTCAGCCAGGTATCCCCCATTTTATATCTGTGCATTTCATTTTTCCGCCCTAAGTGCAGAACCTTACATTTCTCTGCATTGAATTTCATTTTGTTAGCATTGGCCGAGCTTTCCAGTCTATTCAGGTCATTTTGAATTCTGATCCTGTCCTCTGGGGTATTAGCTACTCCTCCTAGTTTAGTGTCATCTGCAAATTTGATATGTATGCTCCCAATTCTGTCATCCAAATAATTAATAAAGATGTTGAATAGCACTGGGCCCAGGACAGAACCCTGTGGGACCCCACTGGTCACTTCTCTCCAGGATGAAAAGGAGCCATTGTTCAGCACCCTTTGACTTTGGCCAGTCAACCAATTACAAATCCATGTAACAGATAACTTGTTCAGCCCACATTTTACAGGAATGTCATGGGAAAGCTTGTCAAAGGCCTCACTGAAATCAAGATATACTATATCCACAGCATTCCCTTTGTCTACCAAGCTGGTAATTTTATTTAAAAAAAAAAAAGAGAGATCAGGTTTGTTTGGCATGACTTGTTTCTCTGAAACCCATGTCGACTTTTTGTGAACATGGCATTGGCTTCTAAATGTTCACACTCTCTGTTTAATTATCTGCTCTAGAATCTTTCCTGGTATTGATGTCAAACTAACTGGACAATAATTGTTGGGATCCTCTTTTTTCCCCTTTTTGAAGATGGGGACAACATTTGCCCTCTTCCAGTCTGCCGGGGCTTCTCCTGTTCTCCATGAGTTCTCAAAGATTATTGCCAGTGGTTCTGATATTACATTTGCCAGTTCTTTTAATACCCTTGCATTTAGTTCATCTGGTCCTGGAGACTTATATACATTTAGATTAACCAGGTATTCCTGTACTATCTCTTATTCTGTGCTGAAATTCCCCTATTCTCTCTTCTGCTCCATTATCCTTAGGTTGAGCACCCTTTGCCCTTTCTGAGAAGACTGAAGCAAAAAAGGTGTTGAGTAATTCTGCCTTTTCTCTGTCCCCTGTTAGCATTTTGCCGTCTTCTGCATGCAGTGGCCCAACCGTTTCCTTCTTCTTCCTTTTGCTGCAGACATATCCAAAAAAGCCTTTTTTATTGTTCTTAACCTCTTTAGCAAGCATGAGTTCATTCTGCGCTTTAGCTTTTCTGACTTTATCCCTACATGTGCTTGCTGTTTGTTTGAATTCCTTTTTGCTGATTTCCCCATTTTTCCATTTCTTATACATGTTCCGTTTAGAACTTAGCTCAGTTGAAAGTTCTTTAGTCACCCATCCTGGCTTCTTGAGATATCTTCCATTTTTCTTCCTCATTGGAAATGTTTGAAATTGCACCTTCAGTATCTCCTTTTTGAGAAACTCCCATCCATCTTGAACTCCCTTCTCTTTTAGTATTCCTGACCATGGGATCACCCTCAGTATTTCTCTAAGTTTATTGAAATCAGCTCTCCTAAAGTCTAGAGTGCGTGTCTGACTATTCCTAGCTTCTCCCTTCCACTGTATAACAAACTCCAGGAGAACATGGTCACTTCCACCTAAGGATCCCACCACTTGCACCCCATCAACTAGGTCTTCCCTGTTAGTTAAGATAAGATCTAAGATGGCGGATCCCCTTGTTGCCTCATTAGTGTTAGTTTTTCTTCCCACCTGTTTTGTTCTGTTAATTGTATGTATTTTCTGCTGCCGTTGATTTGCTATGTATTTTTGTTTCTTTTATTTACTGCTATTGTTAACTGTTATTTTATTTTATTGTTATAGTTTAATATATTGTTATGTTATATATGCTTTTTATTTCATTGTATTGTAATTATTTTGTATTTCCTTATGTTGTAAGCAGCCCGGATTCCCTGTGATTGGGCGGCATATAAATAAATAATAATATTATTATTATTATTATTATTATTATTATTATTATTAATCTCTCTTACCCTGTTAGGATGATAGAGAGAAAAGTTCACAGGCCAAATAGATGGTAATATACATCCCAAAATGATGTTGACTAGAAGTCCTCATCTAAAAGTAATGGACTATATTCCATGGAATATAGGAACAAAACCATATGTGCAGTGTTAGAAAAGATAACATAAATTATCAAATTGGTCAGCTCTCGGTCCAACACAATGCCCTATACCAAGAACTAATGGGATAGTGAATGGTAAATGGAAATAATCATATAAATGTGTCAAATAAACTTTACTATCAGTGCTCCACCTGAATAACATCTTGCCACATATTTGACAGATACTTCTAAAAAAATGAAAACTTCATACCCAGCCTTCATGGCATATGGGAGCAGCTTTTTTTTCAGACCTCAGACATTTTGTTACATAACAGTTGTCCATTTATATGGCGAAAAGTGTAGGAAGTGACTTCTGTTTTTCAATTATTAACTTTATACAGCCTCCAGGGAGCTAGAAATAAAATTGCTTCTTTCATTCTCTTTTATGGAACCATGAGGTTTTTCCTACTATTGTATTGCATATATATATTTTTATAGCATTAATATTTCTTCCTGACCCATAAAGGATCACAAGAAGTATTACAGACACTCAAACTGGGGACCACTAGTTTTGTATGGACAACTCCTGTTGACAATACCACTTTTTGGTATGAGTCTATAAAGTACCATTTAGCTTAAAACATAAGTGAAAACTTTATGACTGATGGCTGAGACAATAATCATTTGCTTAGGCCTAACCTCAATAACTAGAGTAGAACCATTAAAACAATGTCAACTTGGTAAGTTAAAACTGATGCACTGAAACAAGACCTAAGTTTACTCTTTCTCCCATCCTTTTGGTCCATAGCAATGGTTTATGATTGCAAAATAATATAAAAGTCCCTTTTTATAGAGATCCTGGTGGTGAAAGAGAGATCCTGGTGGTGGGGGAAAGATACTTAAACACCAAACATAAACATAAAATGAATTCCTCACACTCAAAATTTAGCTGTAATAGAGTTGCCATTTGTCCAAGAAAACCAGAAAAATCCCAGATTGAAGGGACAAATATATATATTGTGTGTATATCAACCGGCTGGACCAGTTGAAGCAGCAAATCTCAGATTCCTCTTTCATCGCATGTGTAGAATTTGCACAATCAGAATGCAAATTAATAATATGCATAATTATAATAATTTGCATAATATGCATATCATATGCCCAGATATGAGGGGTTGGTATGTGGCATCCCTAAGCTGTTGTGATATTACAACCCCACTGCCATTTTTCCTGCTTAGTGTGCCTACCTTTCCAGGTAGTTTATGCATAGGTATGCAACAATGACAATGAGGATGTGCTTCTGGATATTACTTCTTTAACAGAAAAGTTGGTGAAAAGAATAAGGATAGATTCCTGTACTACAAAGAAGATCAGTTCAATGTTTCAATTTTTTTTAATATATATATATATATATATATTCAAAACAGACATTCACATGTGAAATGAAACCACTGATTCAGGTAAGCATTGCATAAGGAAACAACATTTTGAACCTTCTAGAGACCACTTGAAGATTTTATCAAAATGCATTCAAGGATGACTTTTCCCTCTTCCCCACCAGCCTCCACTTTGTTATGTTTTCGTCACCCAGTTTATAGATCTAAGGTTTTTAGGCATGCTGAGATAATCTGTTGAGTAAGTCTTTTGTGTTTTCCCATTTTCTCTGCTTTCACACGTTCACAAGGAATTCTAGAGACCACGGCTTGTCTCACCTTTGTAGATAGGCATATAATAGGGTTATATGGTGAGCTATAGTAGAAACCTACCCATTCTTACTTTAAATTTTGTTTATAGCATTTTTATGCAGACATGCTGCTGCATCATGACATCAAAAATCTGTGATTCTTCCACCCTTCACCACCATACTTCCAATGCTGGTGCTGCTGAAAATTTCCAGCTAGACTCAAGCCACCAATTTATCTTCCTGGTTCAAGGGAATATCTAAGGTATTGCCTACAGGACCCCATTACCCAGTAGTTGCTGTGGAAAGTTTCTTGTGAGTCCATTGGGTCCCTTTTTTGGGAGAAAGGTGTCATAGAAGTGAAATAAATAATTAAAAAATAATCACAAGAAGTCATTAGTGAAACTACATTGGGTGAGGCTGGGATTCATCATCATTCCCAATTGCCATCTCTAAAGCTTGAAGATTAAAGAAATCTTTGACTCAGTTGGTATACTTTTGCCTTCGTAAGTTGCCTTATTTTAGAAGTAAAGAGAGACTTGGTTAACATTATATTTTGGCTGTATTTTTTTATTGACAAAAAGTTTAAGTAGACTTAGAAACATGAGTAGCAAAACTTGCAGTGATCAAAAGGGTTAGCAACAATGACATCTGAATGATTTTGTTTTACATTAGATTCAATCAATTTGGATTTCTTAAGTTTGGATTGCAACATAGAAATATTGTGAGAAACTATATTTGTTTTGACAAAAGGAGGATTGCACCATAAATACATACATACATACATACACACAGACAGACTTGGTAATGTTAGTTCTTGTTTACCAGGCACATTGGTTCTGGATGTGGAGAAATGTTTCTGTTCCCAAAAGGGAGGGACCACCTCTTAGAGCTCAGCAAAATTAGCTTTATTTCTGAACAGTGTTTAAGAGAAATAAGAAGAATGCTAAAAAGTAGGTCAAAGACCCTTTGATGAAACTAGGCTGCAAAATAAGACTTAACCTTTTGAACTATGTAAGGTGTTTGGAGTGGAAGAGGGAAAACAATTGTTCCAAGATTTGGATGCTGAGGAATTTTAAGATATATTGCCAGGTGATAAAAAGAAAAAAGTAACAAGATTCCGTGGCACTGATATCCGATGAAAAATCTGAAGTTAGGTTTTTGGAGGGAGATGCTGATGTCTGCACAATGGTGATGTGGGATGAAGATGAAGATTCTTTCTTGTAAGTGGGTGAATGAAGATCAGACTACTATGTCAGAGAACTCTGGAAGCATGAAAATTATGAATGAGAATGCACAAGTTGCGATGAAAAAAAAATCAGGAATGAGATTAAGGGAAAATACCAACAATTGACCTTTGAGGAGGTTGGGGGGGGGGTAGTAGCAAATGTATGTATTATTAGCTGTGAGGATTATACCACAATTTCTATGTACATTTTTGAGAAAAGTAATATTGTGTTAAAACTAAGCTATAATATAGACTGAATGCAGTTTAAATAATTTAAATGGCACTGACATAGGATTGATTTATGCACTAATCATAATGAGATTATTAAAAACATCTTCCTATTTGATTTAAAAGAAGAAAATAATTTTGTCTTAATGGAGTACATAAAGTTTAAACTTGAGTTTATAGTATGTGAAAATTGGATATATACAATGTGGATAATGGATTTGCTTAATGGTTAAATATAATGTTCAAATATTAAATAGGATGAAGTGAAGATAATCATTGATAAAACATTATTTGAGCTTTGAAGAACTTTGTTTAAATGGAAGTAATTATTATTACTATTATTAATAGATAGATACTGAAAACTAAGATGATATTAACTGTTTTGTAAGACAAGTATTTAGTATGCTAATTTTACTAACAAAATATTGGTAGATTATAGAAAGTAGTGTATTTATCTCTGTTTTTGATGGAGGAGGCTTAATTAGGATTAGAATATAATAGCTGAAGAAAAGATTGGAGGAGACTTATTTCTTGTTGTTATTTTTAACTTTTATTTTTTATACTATAATTCTAACAAAAATATTCTTTTTATGAAAAGCTGATCTTGCATTAATTGAACCTAACTTTTGCTTCTTTCCAGGATCAAAACAATGTAAAAAGTTTCTAGATTAAAAAAAGGGGGGAGGGCTTATTCAACCCATTTCTCTCATTATTACATGGTTGGTCAGCAAAAGCTGAAGGCTAATTTTCTGCAGTTTGTGTACTTCCCAAGTACCTTTGGAGAAAAGCTCTACATCCATAGACATACGAAAGTTGACTATGCCAATCAGTATCTTTATGTAAGTAGCTGCATAAGCTTTTAAGTAATTATTTATGTGACTGCTTTGACCATTTGCCCAATGACCACCTTTTACCAATGAAAGCTATAAAGTACTAGCCTTCTGAAAATGTGCCACTACTACAGAAAATGTGCTACTACTACTGCAGCATAACTGGATTCAGACCTTTCTTTACAACCACATAAAAGACTGTATGACTCACTAATCTTTTATAGTGACTGCTACATTAGATGGATATTACGCTTTATCACACTAGGGAAAAACAGGATTTAAACGAGAGTTAAATAAGAGTTAAACAGGAAATGTCCAATGATAAACATAGGGCATTTCCTGTTTAACTCTTGTTTAACTCTCATTTAAATCCTGTTTGCCCCCTAGTGTGATAAAGCAGAGACATTGAAGTATGCATGCTCACAATACCAGGCTGGTGCCCATGAAAGAAACTGTCTATTCCCAATGGAATAAGCATTATAATCAGGAAGCTAAACTATACTGCAGTGCAGATGTTGCCATACTGAAAATTTGTACTGGCTGGAGAGCAGTGGAAGATAAGGAGTCTTGGAGATGTCTCATCCACACCATGAATCAGGATTTACTGAAGGCTGGCTAACGATAACATATTTAATTCTTCACTAAGTTTCTTCTTGAAGGTAACAGGTAATCAAAGCAATTTTCTTCCTGCTATGAAAAAAGTCTTTAAAAACCACACAGTTATTGAAGACTATTCCCCATTCAGGAGTTATGCAGCAGAAAGTAATCATTTTGCACAAAAAAGCACCATTTTCTGCACACAACACAGTATTATTTGTTTAAATGCAGAACATATTTAAATGCACAACTATTAATTTATCTGCAGAAAATGCTATTTTCCATGCAAATAAAACTTGTGTGAATCTTACATAGAACAACCCCCCCCCCCCCCAATAACATGTGAAAGGGATCTAGCTACATGTGAAAGGGATCTAGGAGTCCAAGTAGACCATAAGCTGAACATGAGTCAACAGTGCGATGCGGCAGCTAAAAAGGCCAATGCAATTTTAGGCTGCATCAATAGAAGTATAGTGTCTAGATCAAGGGAAGCAATAGTACCACTCTATTCTGCTTTGGTCAGGCCCCACCTGGAATACTGTGTCCAGTTCTGGGCACCACAATTAAAAAAAAGATGTGGAGAAACTGGATCGTGTCCAAAGGAGGGTGACTAAAATGGTGAAAGGTCTGGAAACCATGCCTTATGAGGAAAGACTTAGGGAGCCTGGGATGTTTAGCCTGGAGAAGAGAAGGTTAAGAGGTGATATGATAACTGTGTTTCAATATTTGAAGGGATGTCACATTGAGGAGGGAGCAAGCTTGTTTTCTGCTGCTCCAGAGACTAGGACCCGGAACAATGGATGCAAGCTACAGGAGAAGAGATTCCACCTTAACATTAGGGAGGTCTTTAAGCAGAGGCTGGATGGCCATCTGTTGGAGATGCTTTGATTGAGAGTTCCTGCATGGCAGGGGAATGGACTGAATGTCCCTTGGGGTCTCTTCCAACGGTATGATTTAATGATTCTATGAAAGCATAGTTCTACAGCAGTGCAGCATAGTTCTGCACTGAAGTAATTTTTTTCCCAAAGAAAATGATTCGTGTGCAGAAAATGATGCTTCTGTGCAAAACAATCACATTACAAACTGAAGATTCTTGTCAGCCCAGGATTCTTCTCAGCAGGGTTTCAAGATACCTGACCAATACAGTTTTTGACTATTTTGAAATATTTTTGAATATTTTTTTCCATCCTTAATGTCTGAACAGAAAAGTTTCATGTGTAAAATTTTTTGGCAGGACAGATCTCAAACTGAAAATAGTTTTGAAATCTGTGGATTTTGAAGATTTTCTCACAGTGAGAACAAAATATCAGAAATAACAAGTTGCTTTCTTTGAGAGAAAAAAATAGTGAGGAATTATGTCTTATTGTGTCTTATTTCAAACCCTAAGATTCAGCAATAAGAAGCTGCCACAAATGGAGAAGAATTCTGTATCCTGAATTTGCATTGTATACCACAATTGTATGGAAGTCGTAATCCTTTCACCAAATGCAAACATACCTATTTAACAAATCCTGTCAGGGCTACTCCCAATTTTCTTCATACCAATGGTATAATAGGAAAATATATGGGTATTGATGATATTGTTAAACAGTGATGTTTAATAATGTTTGCACATCTGCTAAAAATCATGCAGAGAAGACCAATCTACTTATTGCCTACTCCTGACCTAATAATGCATGTGCAGTTCTTTTGCTGCTTCAGAGCATGTAGCAGTTTGCACGGAAAACAGCTGAATGCCTGCTCAACCCCAATTCCTGGGTTTTAATCTCCCCCATCACTAGGGAAATTTCACCTTTTGACCAACCAATTCACTTAACCTGATTTAGGTTTTTATTGGAGGAAGTCAAGATCTTTTTCATAAACTCAACTTGTGTTGTTGTCCCCTGGTTCTTAGAACAATAACAGAGTTGTTTTTTCATTAATCATGAATTGCATTTCTAAAGCGAGGCAACTGAGCTGACAAAGGTCTTAACTTCAGCGAGCAGTCTTTGCATTTGGGGAGATGAAACTGAACTGCATTTATGTTACTACACTCCTCAGGCTCTCTCTCTCTAATTTTGTAAGGTGTGACCCTCTTGCTCCTCTTACTTCAGAAGGTTAGAGGTTACAACATCTAAATGGAGTAATGAACACAACTAGCAACCAGCTAGCCAATTATTCCATGAAGGTGCCTGCCTTCTGCCAAAGGCTTGCTGAATTCCAGCACAGTTTTCCAGTAAATATACCCAGACTGTGATGGTAGATAACAACACATTGACAATCATGAATTACAAAAGCAAATATTTTAAGCAAAACACAGGGCAGATTTGGAAGGTTGCTGCTAGGGCGAAGTATCTGAGGAAATTTGAGTGAAGCAAATAAAATAAAATAAAATAAAACTATGACAATTGTTTACACCTAGACATTGTGGAGAAGAATTAAAGGAGAGAGGAAATGTTTGCCTCCAAGCCCTCTCCTTTTTACTGGTTGTGATGTTTGCACACTACTTCATTGGGAATAAGGTGACAAAGCCATTTCACAGAGAGGGTAATACTCCATGCTGTCATTTAGAATGAATGGAATATTGCCAAAGGGAACAGCACATTTCACAAGTTACACAGACTTTATGGAAGTGTCTTGCTTTGACTAGTCAAATGTTCGTGTTTTTCCTCTCCTCATTGACACTGTTTTATCAGGAAAGTTTGAAATCATCCTATGTTGGCTAAGTCCTTCTCAGGCATAAAATTTGCCCAAATGTCCTGGCATCTTAGAAAATATCAGTAGGGCAGCACATTTTATAAGTAAAGTCCTCCTCCTGCTCCATTTTATTCAGTTATATCATGGCTGTCTACTAAAATAGGGACTCAAGGCAGCTAACAGCACTTTTAAAAGAGTACAGTTCAAAACGCCACACTCTGAAGCTGCCCTGACAGCGGTGCAAAGGGACAGTCTGTTTCGCTCCTAAATGTGGCTAACATTTAGTTAATGAAAGATTAATTATATGTTTTACTTCAAGATGAGAATTCACCTGATGACTTTGAAACCATGAAACATCTTTTTAATAGGTCAAGGATGATGTCTAAAGACCATTCAGCTAAGCTAAGAATTAAAAGGAGCATGCACAAAAAATGGGAAATGGGTAAAATCACCAAAAAATTCAAACAAATAGTCAGCACCTGTAGGAAGAAAGTCAGAAAAGCTAAAGCACAGAATAGGCTTGCTAGAGAGGTTCAAAACAATGAAAAGGCCTTTGTAATTATTAGTTTTATGTCTATAGTAAAAGGACAAACAAGGAAATGGTAGGGCTGCTGCAGGGAAAACATGGTAAGATGCCAACGGGGGCAGAGAAAAGGCAGAACTATTCAGCACCTTCTCTGAAAAGGAAAATAGTGCTCAACCTGGGGAAAATAGAACAGATGATGCAGTAGGAGAAATGAGCACAGAATGGGTGATAAGGTAGTACAGGAATACCTGCCCAGTTTAACCACATTACTGCACTTCCCTCTTATAGTGCTTCTATTCCACTTGTACTGCTGTAGCTGCCTCCTGTTGCATTCTGAAATTTGTAGTTCAGTGAGGCCTAAGAGCTCTCTGGCTGAGAATTCTAAATATCTTTCCTTAAAGTGCAAATATCAGAATGCAATAGGAGGCAGTCAGAGAAGTAAAGTGGAATAGCAGCACTATGAGAGTGTGGTATGGTAGTCTAGTAAATGAATTCAAGTCTCCAGGTCCAGATGAACCACATCCAAGGGTAATGAAAGAACTGACAGGGGTAATCTCAGAACCATTTCCAATAATCTTTGAAAACTCTTAGCAAAAAATAGAAGTCCCAGAAAACTGAAGGAGGGCAAATGTTGTCCCCATCTTCAAAAAGGGGGGGGGGAGGACCCTCAAATTACTTTCAAGTTAGCCTGTTATCACTACCAGAAAAGATTTAGAGTAAGTTTGTTAGATAGTCTGTAAGCACTGAGAAAGTAATGTCACAGTCACTAGAAGTGAACATGGGTTTCACAAAAAACAAGTCATGCCAAACTAATCTTCCCTCTCTCTCTCTCTCTCTCTCTCTCTCTCTCTCTCTCACACACACACACACACACACACACAATTACAAACTTGACAGATGAAGTACTTGTTATAGATACAGCATACATTTATATCAGTAAAGCATTGACAAAGTTTCCCATGATATTCTTGCAAACAAGCTAGGTAAATGTTACATGAATTTGTTATTCATTGACTAGCTGAACTCAAAGGATGCTCACCAATGCTTCCTTTTCCCACTGGAAATAAGGTGCCACAGTATTCTGTCCTGGACTCAGTACTTTTCAATATCTTCATTAATATCAGATGATAGAATAAAGGGTACACAATCAGATTTGCAGATCTTACCAAATTGGGCAGGGTAGCTAATACTCCAGAGAACGGGATCTGAATTCAAAATGACTTTAAAACATTACAGAGCTGGGCCAAAACCAACAAAATGAGTTTCAACAGAGAGAAATGTAAGGTACTACATTTAGGGGCTGTGCAGACCACCCCTAAGGAGTGGCCTGCACTCGCTTTCAGCTGAGCGAGATCTGGGCCATGGCAGCTGCACACCGTGGCCCCAATCTGGCCTTTCCAGGACACAAAAAGGAACTGTAAAAAGAAGCTCCTTTTTGGACCCTGGAAGGAACGCGATAGCCATGGCTCTGTGGCTTTAATGTGGACCTTTGGTGCTGTGTCATGAGGAGCACCATGATGGCTGTGTGCCATGTGGTGAAGTGCACAGTGTCACAGCACCCTGGGGGCAGAGTAAGTGTGTGCATCATGTGAACGCCATGCCCCGACTCCGTCTCCAGGCTGGCCTTAATGGCCAGTCTACATAGGGCCTTAGTCAGGAACAAAAATTGAAATGCATAGATATGGGATGGTGGCACCTGACTTGACAACAATACATGTGAAAGGGATTTTTTTTTTTTTTTTGGATATAGCAACTTCACATGCTGAGACCTTCTAGAAATGTAAATGCATGTCTATAGTAGTTTTATTGTTTGCTAAAAGCACACCTCCTCATTTCCTGTTTACCAAAAAAAGCACACCTCACTTTTTGTCCCTGAAGAAGAACCACTATTATCTCTTACCCTGTCCTTTGTCCAAAGGAGATGCCTGCATGCTGAGGGGAAACTTTCCTAAAGATGCACGTTGCCTAAATATTATTATTATTATTATTATTATTATTACCTTTTCCACCTCATTTCTTTTACAGCATGAAGCTAGACCTGTGCATTTCTTCATACACATAATTTGTAAGTAAACTTGTTTATTTTCACTTTAACCACGTTACTGTATTTTGAATGGGGACACGTGGGACTGGGAGATATAGTGGACCTAGTTATTTCCTGATCACCCATATTCCGCTGTGTTTGCTCTCATAGGACTCTTTCAAACGGGGAGGAATTTCTCCCAACTCCGAATGGAGCCAATGCGGATTTATGTAAATTCGCTTGTTTAGCGAATTTACATGAACCCCTGCTCCGTTCGGAATTACTTCCCATTACCCGAAAATAACCCCCTCCTGCCTGAATTTGCATGCGAAGCTTTAATTCGCAATAAGGTAAAACCCATGATTGCATTCGAATTGGCTTCCCTCTTGCCCGAATTTGCGTGCGAAGAGTTAATTTGCAATAACATAAAACCCATGATTGCATTCGAATTGACCTTAAATTATACTTCCAATTTAGCCTTGTATGAAAGAGTCCATAGTGAGATTAAACAATCTCTTCTGCTTTCCTGAATGTCTAGCCAGGTCAGTTAAAGCAGTTTCAAGGTGGATTATTTCTGCAGTCTGTTTCTGCCCTATGTCAGACTATCATGAACAGCCCTGTTCAGGACTTGCTGATTTGGGACCACAGTGTCTTTAATTGAATCCATCCCCATGGAATGCCATCTTCATCTTTTCCACCTGCCTTATACCTTACCAAGCATTATTTTCTTTTCTAGTGAGTCTTGTTTTCTTATGATATGGCAGTTTTAGTTAATGAAGGTCATATGTAAAGGATCTCTCATTCTGAACTATTTCTTCTCATCTTGTCCCTGGGGTTTTCGTTACACCAGGGGTGGGCAGTTGTAGCTATTCACATGCTGTGTGGCTTTCCACTCCTTTAGTCCTAGCACAGGCAGGTGCATAACCATGGGATTAGGAAATTAAATAATAATTATTTTTTTAAAAAAATATATATCAAAAAACAAACAAACACATACTGTTGAGTGTTCAGAAACCCCAAGGAAAAATTGTGGACTGATAAGAATCTTTGTAGTTCAGGACTTTTTTTTGGGGGGGGGGTCATTTTTTATTTTATTTTTTGTGCAGAAAACAACATTTTCTGTATGGAAAATATTTCAATGCAGAAATGTTAATTCCTGCAAAGAAAATGCTGATTTCTGTGCAGCAGAAAGTGGGGATTTAATACCACTGTGCAGATAGAAAATAGCCTTTGAAAATTGTTGAATATATTCATTGCTACCTTGTAAAGAATTTAGCAAATAATTGCATCCTTCTGTGGGAATCACGATCAAAGATATCTGAAGGGCCAGAGTAAACCTCCCCATTTTAAAACTAATCTGGGAGTCATTCCTCAAGGCACAAAAGTCAAGGTTAGTGCATCATCAGTAAATGTTGCACCAGCCCTTCAATTGTTGTACAGTTGTTGTACAATTATACAGTTGTACAATTGTTGAGACTCTTCTAGTTACTTCTTAGCACAGTATCTATTGACGGGCAGCCTCTCCTGCACCACAAATGTCATCCAACATCTTTCACATGTGAGGGGTGCTCAAGCCCAAGTTCCTCTCAGCCACTGTCACTGTTCTTGGAAACTGTGGTAGTTGACAGAAACACTGTTGAATAGTGTGGTACAGGGCAGGAAGGTCCTGCAGTAGCTTCTATACCATGCACATAATACTATTAGGAATGCCTGAAAACATGTCCATTAAAATTAGGATAGGACTCAATTATTTTTATAACTGTATTTCAAGCAATTGTGAAATAATCTGCTTGCCATGTTAGTAAACTACTTAAGTATAAAAAATACTGACTCAGTCTTGCAGTAAATATTATTTGAAGCACTTAAATGCAGTGAAGTTCATTTAATTGCACAAAGGTTTCTAACTCGGTCACTTCAGTCTCCGATTTATGTCATCACTAAAAATGCACTTCAGGGCAAAGGCTAAATGTCAGCAATAACTAAAATTCCATTTACCCTATAATTGTAATCAAACAGTTCTACTTCACACTAATGGTCTTTCTGATGTGCAAATCAACAACAAACTGTCAGCTTCTCAGACTTTCCCATATACGCATCAGTTAGCTAGAATCCTATGTGACTTTTATTTCTGTCTGCATGTCTCGAATTTAGGATTCTTTAAAATTTGACCTTTTAGTGGTAAAACACCAGCTTCCTTTGCTGTTCATCAAAGACAAAAGATTTTTAACTTGGCCTTCCCCTACCTATGGTTTGAAATATCAGGAACTTACTATTTACTAGTTAGATATTTTGAAAGATAGGTGAAATTGTTCTTTTTTTAAAAAAAAAAAAAATGCCACTCAATATTTAATGTAAAGGTTAGGAGAACTGCAGCCTTGTTCACAGTCAACAGTGAAGTTCCAGTGGCAACAAAATTCTTTGTTACATCTACAGTGATATAGAACTGCCTCACTATGATATCCTTCTACACAGTTGACACATGAACATTGATTGTGTAAAAGAACATGTGGATGAGATTAGAGGCATGAGTTTTCTGAACTCAAAAGGTGAACTCGCTTCTGGCATGGTGTCAATTTACTTTGAAATGTTATGCACTTATTCCTGTTCAACAATAATTTTTTTTTATTAAATAGGAATGAAAGTAGCTTAGGAATATTGTAGACACTTGGATCTAGTGATACCTATTCATCAATATATCTGGACCTGTTTGCCTTGAATAACAAGGGTAAGTGATTGTATAACATGCAAGCTGAGGCTTTGATAACACTCAAAACTACATCTAAAGAAGTGAGTTTATATCACTAAAATAAAAACCAATTAGTATTAAAAGGTGCTGCCGCACACTCTCGTTCCTCCTTGTAATTCTACAAGAGACTAACATGACTACTTATTTGATTTTTAAAACATATTCATTAAATTTATATCCCACCTTTCTCTCAAAAATGGGATTCAAGGTGGTTTACAATAATCCAACAAAGATGCCACTGAAACATTAATGCACAAAAGCAAGGGAAATACTTTTTTCATCAGTTCTTAGAAACAGGCATTTCAAATAACACAATAAACCATAATTTGTTACTTTTGTAGAGGCAGGGTGCTAATGAAGACCAAACATTACATTTTAAAAGTAATGTGATGAGGAAGAATAAAATTCTATGTGTGTAAGAAATAACATTTTCATTTCACTTCTTAATGTCATGTGGAGGCATTTTAGAGGAATTATGACAAGGGTTTTCAAGTTTTATGCCATTTTCATACTAATCCTCAGGTACATGTGTGTAATTTTAAAAGGCATAATGAACAAATAATGAAAAACAGCAAGTGATGCAAAGCATTCTTAAATGTGTGTTTCTTTTAAAATTTATGAAAACGGACTGGGAGGACTTTCCAACAAGCTGCATAATGCATCAATTTTTAAAAAGTAACTTTCCAGGATCTGCTTTTTGACACTGAGGTAATGCAATCTGCATGATATATTGACCACAGTGCAATGAAAGCAAGGTGCTCAATAAAATAACAGAATCATATTTGAATTACAGTAGTAGCTGCCAGCAGGAATATATTTGTAGGCTATGTACTGAGGCCTCAGAACAGGTTTTGCTGGGTATTTGGTGCTTTCTCTTTTAGAGGCAAGTCCATTTGCCTTCATTTGGGTAAAAAAACCAAACAAATACTGTAGATGTAGCTGGGCTTAAAGACCAGGATAAGACTGGATCTTTACAAGACACCAGGGCACAATTGTTTAGCTAAGTCTGTATTCTCCTTTTACACATTAAAGTGTTGCTCTGTGTTTCAATATAATAAAAGTCTTTTGAGTATGAAGACATCTGGTGTTTACTGCTGTTTCCCATATTGATAGCTGGACATGGACCTTAGACCACCTGATATTGTCTCTGTAGACCCAGCTGGTAGCTCTCAAATTCTAATGACTCTCCCACAATTATTTTCTATGGCCCCCATGCTTTAGGCACTGCAGAAAAAGCAGAGATATGAGATGGATGCTCCTTTTGTTTTCTTATCATAAATGGATGATAATGAACATGAGGAAAGTGTTGGAATTTAGTTATTCAAACACATTCTCAAGACTGGGGTGCATTTGCATGTGCATGCTACAGAAAGAGAGAGAGAATGGGAGAACATGGCAAAATGATTGCACAGACTTTGGGGAGACAAGTAATAGCAGGGGAGAAAGGAATAATATTTTAAAGTAATATATGACATCCTCTGTCAGCAATGCCCTTCTGCACTCTACATTGGGCAAACAGACCAATCTTGCGCCAAAGTATAAATGGACACAAATCTGACATTAGAAATGGGAATATACTAAAACCTGTTGCATAACTCCTCAGTCTTTCTGGGTATTACATTTCTGACCTTATGATAGTGGTTCTTCAACAAAAACAAAAACAACAACAACAACAGCAACAACGAAGATTAGAACAACTGAGTTACAATATACCAACAAACTCTAATCTGTCATCTGTGGGTTAAACAATGGCTACCTGGCCGAAAAAGGGGGGTATGGCTAGCCAAGTCTGGAGTAAAGATGTAAAGATGAGCTGGCAGAGATACATTTTCTGTACCCCACCCCCCACCTTTGGCTCTTACCATAGCTCTTACCATAGGTTTTAAAAAAAAAGGTTTTGTTTTATTTTCTCCTTCGATGTATAAAACTCCAAATGCTGTTGCAGATCAGACCCAATGACAGTGTGCACAGGCTAAAGGCCCATTCCTTCCCCTTCCTGCTTTCTGGCATCATCATGTTCAGATGATGTACATGGTGTGAGGAATCTGGAGAAGATCTCTCACATTTCATACCAGAACCAGGGGTTTGATGACCAACCATGAAATAACGACACCAGAAACAAGGCTCAGGGGTTAAGTGAGGGCCTCATTATTTGACCTAAGAACCTATTTCATGAAATGAACCTGGGGATAAGCAACAGGAGAGAGCAACCTGATGTGGGTCCAGCTGAAGCCAGGCCTCTGGAAGCAGTTCCAGAACCCAACCCTTCACCAAAGGATACCAAGGTGTACACCAAACTCTGATATTATTCTCCACCACATAATCTGCCAATGACAACCTGTTTCCAGACACTACCCATACCAATTGAATGTCCACTAGATACAGTATATTGTGTGTGTGTGTGTGTGTGTGTGTGTGTAGAGAGTTAAAGGGGAGAAAATTTCTATCAAGCCCTTAAGCATCCAGTATAGCTCATAGTGCACACAGGGCGGGAGGGTGAGTCAAAGATGAAAATCTGAAAGGGGCTTGTGAAGGGGTGGCAGAGCCACAAAACACCCCAACTCTGATCTCTCGGGAGCTACATCCTTGGATCCAAAGCCAGACCAATTAAATCTTGCTTATGTTCCAGGAAGCCAACAGATTGTGCCCTCACCAGAGTATCTGTTAGATACTCAGGTTTAGGCACTCATAACAGCCTTGACTTGCATTTAAAAACCTTACCTGTTATTTTGAATCTCCATTCTTGTGCCGTGGAGACTGTCTGCATGGACCTCTCACAGAGCTGCTTGGTGAGTCCACCAGCCTCATGGGGCGCTTGTTCAGTGGTCATAACAAGGCACCCAGCCTTGAGACCTCAGAAGCAAGCAACCTCTGGCAGCAGCAGACACCACAGTAGATTTAGTACAGTTGCTGTTGTTGTTATTGTTTTATTATTACAGTTATTGTTATGTTTGTACTTATTGCTGCTGATTTGGGGTTAAGGAGGAAGGGATTGTGGGATTTATTCTATTTTATTGGTTGGATTTTATTGATGTAAGGTGCCATTTTATGTTAAAAGAAAACAAATAGTTTCCAAAATATTTCAAATATGAATACTAATAATTCTTTTGTTTTTATTTTTTTTTCTCTTTTCTTTTTTTAAAATTCATTTTCTGTTTGTAGGATATACAAGGAAGACAATGGTACAATGAGGGAAAAATCTATTATGTGAATTTATATTACTTATGGTTAAACTAAAGATTTGTCTGAGATGATACAGTGAGTCTTAAAAATTCACAATATGAATTAATTTCAGAATTAATGAAATATAAGATGTAAATAAGGTTGCTATGAAGAAAGCTAAGGGTATTACTTAAAATTAGCAAATATGTACATAGAAGATAAGAAAGTATGTCGTAGATTCTAGGAAGTACTGGAATTGTGTGTCTGGGAGTAGTATGTTTGGAGGATGAGGATTTGATTTTGTATGGATGAAGAAATGGCGCCGCCCGACTCAGCGGGCCGGCGCTGTTGCCGCGCGCGGGAAGCGACTTGCCGGGCCTCCCGCTGCGCGGTCTTTCCCGGCAGCCATTGCGGGGGCGGGCTCCCCCGTGATTGGCTGGCCGGGAAGTAGCGCGGGAACGCAGCCCGCCTTTTTCGCTGGGACAGACTACATGTCCCAGAATGCAAGGCGGGAGAGGCGGGCGGCCTGATTGGCTCCCGGCGGCCCGCCTCTCGATCTCATTGGCCCATCAAGGTTAGGGGCGGGGCTGCCGTGACGTGGCAGCTCCTGATTGGCCTATGGGCCTATATATTCAGGCTGCGGGCGCAGAGGAACGCCATTGCGAGTTTCGGCTCTGAAGTGTTCAGAGCCGAACGAAGAGCTCCGGGCAAGGCAGCCCGGGCAGTCGTGGCCTGGTGGCCATTTTGGAGTGCGCCACACGAGGCTGTGGGCGCTTTGGGTGGTGTGTCCACCCCTTCCTATCCGCGGTCATCGTTCCGCGGTTGCGCCGCACGTCCCTGTGGGCGCATTTGAGGGCATACGCCCCCCCCCCCTCACACAACGCGGTTTTCCCATCAACCGCGGTTCTTGGGGGGTGTGGGTAAGTTTTTTTTTTTCCCCCCTCCCCTGCGGTTTTGCAGGGCCCCTTTTGTCTTTGTTTTCGCTGGCTGGTTTTGTGCCTCAGTGGGACTGAGGGGTTTATAATTTTGCTCCTGTGTTCGGTGGTGAGTTCAAGCCACAGGGCGCTGTAGAAGTTAATTTTTTCCTTTTCTTGCTCTTTTTCTGATGTGGTTTGGGGCGGTGATCGCGGCTATTGCCCTGCTGAGCCCGCCCTCTATTTTTCCGGCGAACCCCCCCCCCTCCCTGGTTCCAAGGGTTCTTCCTAGTGGGGTGACAAATGCTTATCCCTGTCTCCTGATCTGGACGGCGTCGCTTTTGGATTTTTTCGTGAGGGCAGTGATCGCGGCTGCGGCCCTGCTGAGCCTGCCTTCAATATATTTGTTCGTGTTGAGGGAGCGGTGATCGCGGTTGCGGCCCTGCTGAGCCCGCCCCTCCAGCCGTGATTGACTTTGTGGGAAGTCCAGTTATTTTGCAGCTGTTGGACTTCGGTTCATCATGCCGTCTAAGTCAAAAGGTGCTCAACAGCAAATGAAAGCACCGTCGTCTCGCTCCGGACGCACGGCAACATCTCGCGGTCGTAATGCTTCGTGTGCTGCGGCATCTTCGAGCGGGGAATCTCGAGGTATCGATTCGTCGGGCGGTACATCCGGAACAGGCGCGGTACCGGGTGAAGGGCCTGCTTCGCATGCATCATCAGTTATCTCTCAATTGATGGCGGCGGAGCTGGCGCGGTCCTTTTCGGATATAATCTCTAAGGCACTTGCAGCGAGCGGTTCTCCATCGGTAGCAGGCGTGAATGCATCTGAGACTGCGGCGAGCAATCCAGCTTCGGTCGGGGCGACGGGCCCGGTTCTGGCATCCGGTTCGGCGTCCAGTTCTGCTACTGGGGCCCAGGACTGTCACGTGGCTGGGCAATTGGCGGCTTCGAGTTCCAGCTCGTCTTCCAGTTCCAGCTCTTCGTCAGATTCAACCAGTTCCGACGATGAAGTGTTGGGAGTGGCGACAGCGGCTGTTTCGTCCAGTAAGAGGCGGAAACACAAGAAGAAGTCGAAGAGGAGGAGGAAGAAGTCGAGGCGTTCCGCCTCCAGTGCTCCTGGGACTGTGGTGGGGCTGGAGGGTACGTCCTCGGGCGTCCCTAATGGCAGGGATGGTTACTGGGTAGAGCATGCTTGGGCTCCTGGCCTGCCTTTGTGGGCCATCAGGAGGAGGGCCTGGAGACCGGGTTTGCAGGGGGTGTGGGTCGACGCTCAGGCTTCATCCATCCCAGCTTCTGCTCCTGGTGATCGCCCCCCAGGCTCACACTTGTCCAAGAAAGTTCGTAAACTTATTTTGAGGGGCTGTTATGTTGATGTTTTCACCCTCCTTCAGCCGAAAGGTCAAGAAGCTTGGGCGGTCACTTCTCCGAAACGTGCCAAGAAGCACCCAAAGGTTCCTCCTGCTGAGCACAATTTCTCTAATTGGCTGGAGGGTTATACAGTTTTCAAAGCGGTCGTGTCCATGGCCTTCCCTGAGAGGGCCTGGCATCTCGACTGCCACTTGTTGCATGTCCTTCGGGCTAGGTCGGTTGCAGGGGAGGCAGCAGCCATTGCGTACGACGCTGCTTTTAGGCAGCAGGCGTCGCTTAGCTCTCGGGAGCGTTGGGATCAACTCCACAGCGAGATTTGGCTGTTAGAAGTAGGCCCGTTAGCTAAGTCCAAAGGGGCCTTCAAGGCACCCGGTAAGCGGGAGCGTAGGCTCGCTTGCTGGGATTTCAACGCGGGCCGCTGCACGCGAGCTCATTGCAGATATGAGCATTGCTGTGAGTTATGCAGAGGTTCTCATCCCAAGATCTCCTGCTCCCGTAATAGTTCTCAGCCCTTTCGACAAGGGCGCCCTGCCCAATCGGCAGCCGGCAAACGTGACGGGGCCCCTGCCTCTGATGCCGGTGGGTCAGGGAGCCAGAAATGAGGTGCCTTCTCCTCCTAGTCGGGGGTTCGCTATGGCCCGATCGCCGGTTAATGTGGGAGCCCTTTTGCCTCTCCTGGAGGTTTATCCTCACAAAGAAGCTGCCCGCCTGCTGTCTGATGGGTTTTCTTCTGGTTTTCGTATTCCCGTGGTGGCCCCTCCTCCTCCTGCGGTGGCAAGAAATTTAAAATCGGCTCGGGATATGCCTGACGTCCTCCTCAGTAAGATTAACAAGGAAATTGAGGCTGGTCGTATTGAAGGGCCTTTTAGTTCCCCCCCTTTTTCTGATCTGCATGTTTCTCCGCTTGGGGTTGTTCCCAAGAAGGCACCAGGGGAGTTCAGACTCATTCACCACCTGTCTCACCCACCTGGGGCCTCGGTGAATGATGCCATCCCCGACGAGTTGTGTTCTGTGAAATATGCCTCTTTTGATCATGCAGTCCGTTTGGTTCGCTCTTGTGGAAAAGGGGCGTTAATGGCCAAATGTGATATTCAATCGGCCTTTCGTTTGTTACCTGTTCACCCTAGTGATTTTCGTCTGCTAGGTTTCAAAGTTGGTGAAGGGTGGTATTTTGATAAGGCCATGCCAATGGGGTGCTCTTTCAGTTGTGCTGCGTTTGAGACCTTTAGCACGTTTCTTGAATGGGAGGTCAAACGGCGTGCATGCTCCCCGTTGGTGACACATTATTTGGATGATTTTTTGTTTGTCGGGAGGGCTGGCACCGATGAGTGTAAGAAACTCTTAGATTCTTTCTCTGCCCTGGCCCGAGAGATTGGGGTCCCATTAGCGAAGGAAAAAACCGAGGGTCCTGCTTCATCTCTCACTTTCTTGGGCATCCAACTGGACTCTGTCCGTGGCACCTCCTCCTTGCCCCAGGCAAAATTGTTAGCGTTAAGGGCCCTTTTAGCGGAATTTTTGGTTGCCAAAAAAGCCACGTTGAAGCATGTTCAATCCCTACTAGGGCACCTTAATTTCGCTTGTCGTGTGGTGGCGCCTGGACGGGCCTTTTGCTTTAGGCTGGCCAGAGCAACTGTTGGCGCTCGCCTCCCCCACCATCGTGTTAGGATCTCCAAGGGTGTTAAGGAGGATCTCAGAGTTTGGGAGTCCTTTCTTTCCAATTTCATTGGCGTGGCTATTTGGCAGAAGTCCTGGCAGTTGGGCGATCGTTTACAAGTGCATTCCGATGCAGCTGGGAGCATTGGCTTTGGGGTCTATTTTCAAGGCCATTGGTGCGCACAACGGTGGCCACAGGAGTGGGCTCAGGGAAATGTGTTGAGGGACCTGACTTTCCTGGAATTATTTCCAATTGTGGCTTCCATTCGCATCTGGCGGGAGGATTTTGCCAACAAGAAGATCACGTTTTGGTGCGATAACCAGGCGGTTGTTAACGTGGTCAACAGTATGTCTTCCTCCTCTGAGAGAGTCATGCTTTTAGTTAGGAAAATGGTACTCGATTGTTTAATTAATAACATCTCTTTTTCCGCACGGTTCGTACCTGGACTTGAAAATAACATCGCTGATGCTCTCTCTCGCTTCCAGGAGGAACGATTCCGTCGTTTGGCTCCGGAAGCGGACCCCTCCCCTGTTCAGTTTCCTCAGGACTTGTGGGACCTTGGACCTCTATCATTATGAAGGGCATTTTGGCGTCCATTGCTCCTTCCACTCAGAAGGCCTATATGAGGGTTTTTCCTAAGCTTTCTGCTTATTTTCAAGTTTGCAATATACCGGCTCATTGGCCTGTCCAGTCCCCTACTGTCCTCGGCTTCATGGCCTGGTTATATTCTAACGGGTCCTCCCCTCGGGCCATTTCTGTTTTGCTGGCGGGCATTTCGTTCTTTTCTAAAGCCTCTGGTCTTGGTGACCCTTGTGCCTCCTTCCAAGTCAGGCGGACTCTGGAGGGTTGGAGGCGATCCCAGGGTACGTCTTTGGATGCCAGACGTCCCATCACGCTGCCGCTGCTCGAGCAGCTTTCTATTGCTTTACCTGTGATTTGCTCTTCCCTATATGAGGCCGGTCTGTTTCGGGCGGCGTTCGTTACTGCATTTTTCGGGGCCCTTAGGTTGGGGGAGCTCGTTCCTAATTCTGCTAATGATACCTCCGAGCGTTCTCTCCAGGTTGGGGATGTTTCTTTCACCACGAGTTCTGTTTCATTATTGGTTCGGAGGTCAAAATGCGACCAACTGGGGAAGGGGTCCATCATTACATTGAACCGCTTTAAGGGATCGCTGGTGTGCCCTGTCCGTACCTTGCACGCCTTCCTGGATGTTCGCCCGGTTGGTTCTGGTCCCTTGTTCTGCCACTCTAATGGAGTTCCAGTCACGCGTTACCAGCTGGTGGCAGTGTTGCGTTTGGCCCTCAGACATTTGGGTTTGCCAGCGAAAGACTTTGGGGGTCATTCCTTCCGGATTGGGGCAGCTACTTCAGCTGCTCAAAGCGGACTGGCTTCTGACTCTATTAAGCATTTGGGACGCTGGAAATCCAGGGCTTTTCTGGGTTATATCCGCCCGGACCGGGACCTGGCTGAGGGTCATTGAAGGTATGGTTGCTCTACTGGTTGGTGTTGAGCCTGAATGCGATTGATAGGGTTGGCGGCAGGCGGTTCGTTCCTCACCGTCTGTTTGGCGGCAGCATAGGCCTGGATCTGGGGTTAGGGGTTTCCAGGGTTCGATGGCTCTGGATCGGGAGTCTTCGTGACCCGGGTGTTTGGAGCGTGCTGAGGTAGCCAGTGCGGGGGCTACAGTCAGGTGACACCCGGTGACTAGAGTGCCTTGCAAATCGGTGGGTGGAGCACAGTTGCCCGACTGTGCTTTAGGGCGGGGCTTGGCACCTACGTCATCCCGATGCTTGGATATAAGCAAACATTCGTTAGCCAACGGGGGTTTGGCTGATGCCCAGATTCAGACCTTATGCTTTGGGCCAACCCTATTGTTCATGTTGGAATTAATAAAGTTGTGGCCATGTTCACTCCAATCCTTGTGTAGTTGTGTTCTTTCATGGCAGCTGACCTGCGAGGCAAATGGCGCCGCCCGACTCAGCGGGCCGGCGCTGTTGCCGCGCGCGGGAAGCGACTTGCCGGGCCTCCCGCTGCGCGGTCTTTCCCGGCAGCCATTGCGGGGGCGGGCTCCCCCGTGATTGGCTGGCCGGGAAGTAGCGCGGGAACGCAGCCCGCCTTTTTCGCTGGGACAGACTACATGTCCCAGAATGCAAGGCGGGAGAGGCGGGCGGCCTGATTGGCTCCCGGCGGCCCGCCTCTCGATCTCATTGGCCCATCAAGGTTAGGGGCGGGGCTGCCGTGACGTGGCAGCTCCTGATTGGCCTATGGGCCTATATATTCAGGCTGCGGGCGCAGAGGAACGCCATTGCGAGTTTCGGCTCTCCCACCCTCCCTCCCTGGGAGTCGTTTGTCACAACTGGTGCAGGGGCGGCAGCATAGGCCTGGATCTGGGGTTAGGGGTTTCCAGGGTTCGATGGCTCTGGATCGGGAGTCTTCGTGACCCGGGTGTTTGGAGCGTGCTGAGGTAGCCAGTGCGGGGGCTACAGTCAGGTGACACCCGGTGACTAGAGTGCCTTGCAAATCGGTGGGTGGAGCACAGTTGCCCGACTGTGCTTTAGGGCGGGGCTTGGCACCTACGTCATCCCGATGCTTGGATATAAGCAAACATTCGTTAGCCAACGGGGGTTTGGCTGATGCCCAGATTCAGACCTTATGCTTTGGGCCAACCCTATTGTTCATGTTGGAATTAATAAAGTTGTGGCCATGTTCACTCCAATCCTTGTGTAGTTGTGTTCTTTCATGGCAGCTGACCTGCGAGGCAAGTTATTGTTATTATGTATTTCAATATATTGTTATTTGTAACTGCCTCTTTTTTAATAAATAATTTTTTTAAAAAAATTGATGTAAGCTGCCTCAATCTTGTTGGAGAGGCAGGGTAGGAATATTATTATTATTATTATTATTATTATTATTATTATTATTTTCCTCTGATAGGGGAACTACCAGCCACCACTGATCAGATGAAGGACTACTCACCTCTCATTGTTGTCACTGTATTTTATTCTGTTTGATTATCTGCATTCCTTTCTCCTTCTGTGTATAGTGTCAAGAGTGAAGTACTCTTGATATAAAAGATCTTGGGGCCTGGGGAAGAATTATTTGCCTCAAGGTGCAGCTCTCAAGATTGTAGTTTAAGGGCCTTGATTGGTTTGTTGCACTTAGGCAGACACCATCATAAAATTGTGTATGTCTTGTACATTACAGGTTGCTAAAAAGTAGCTGCTGCTCATGGGAGGCAAACTAGCTTATTCCAGTGCTAAGCTTAGATAATTTTAGTTCTGGATAATCAGTCTATAGCATAGGTCCTTTTAAATGGCACATGTGTTCAGAATGAGGTTAATGATTATTATAATAATAATAATAAGGTTACCTTCTGCATCCCATGGTTCAGCTGCTATTTCTGTAAAGTTAAGCAGCAAAACTATGGTCACCCAGTCATGCTGGTTTCCACAGAGCTTGGATCTGTGGGGTTTGGATGCCCCCAAGCTGCCCTGGCCAACCAGATGGGGGTGGCTTCAAGATACTCTGGGGGCATGGTGTTTACATGTCACATGCTGCCAGAGCTGCCTGAAGCTGCCCTGGGGTTGCACCTGGGCCACCTAAGGCAGCTTTTCGCCAGCCCAAATAGGAGCAAATGTTTTCTGCTCCTTTTTGGGTCAGCTTCAGAGTAAATTGGGGCAACAGCATGTGGCTGCCAGGGCAGCCCAATCTGCCCTTTTCAGGCAGTCTATTCTGGCCCTTGGTTGAAAATCTACCTGCCTTTAGGATAACTTTCACTTTGTTGTTTGAATGCTTAACTAATTATTTTCTGTTCTCTTCTGATTTATGTTTATGTTCTGTCACAAACAATGGTTCAGCACCCCCCTGCATCATACAGGGTTTGTTTGGTTTTTTTCACATAATTCTCCTTGACCTTTACTGTCATTGTAAGTACCAAAAATGCAAATGCTGGGTAGAACTTGTTTGCATATGATGCTACAGAGAGAAGAGTTGAAAAGCTTTAGTAGTTTTAGAAACTTGCCAAGGGACAGTGAATATGATGACTTGATTGCCTTTAGGTCTCAAACATTTCAACGTTTTAAAAACGGTTCTTTTGAAGAGACTGGTAAGCAATATGACATGTCATAAGGGGGAGGGGTTGCATTATTCATTTCCTCTCTCTTTTAAAGACACAACTGATTTATTTGTGACATGTAGAATGCTGCATTATGGTAATGGAAAGACTTGCTCTCAAATGAGATCGTAACAAATCATACATAGATGGATCCATCTTAAATCTCTGCAAGTGTTCTCCATAGAAATACTCTTGTGTTCTAAATGTTTCTAGTTATACAAGCATTTATGATGCAGAATAAGTAATTCCAAAGTAAAAAAATTCTATTTTAGTCTCATTCATCATGCTGTCAATATTGATTTCTAAAACTTAAAGGGCCAATAATTGCAGTGCTAAACATTTTTAAAATGATTTTAAAACAAACACTGAAGCCCAGTTTCTTGTGAATTATTGGATGGCTGAGGCCTTTGCAGTATGAAAATTTGGCAATGTGTGCAAAATGATTCAAGATATATAGAAAAGCTGTCTGGTGAGCCAAAGTCCCAGGACTGTACTGCTTTCACTAGGTGTTGGAAACTCTTTCCCAGATGAATCACCTATGCTATGCAGTCCAATGCAACACCAGTCTAACCCCTGCCTTCACCAACAAATGATATCATCGCCTCATCCTTCTGTCACTACTTAGAAGGAGAAGGTGAATAGAGCTTTCATTGATAGCCATTTCTTAACTATACCAGTATGTTAAACAAGAAGAACCCAAACTGGGGTAGCAAAAAGGAGATGTAGTTCCTGCCTGCTCAAATCAAAGAAGGACAAAGTAGATGTTGTGAGAAGAGCTGGGGCATGGGTCAGCTTGAGGGTTCTAGGAGCTGTAGTCCAAGTAAAAGCCACTTCCTGCAGCTGACACCAAAGGTGACTTTAAAAAGCTAAAAGAGATGCAGGTTACAAAAATGCAAACATAGATAAAATCAAATTATGGTTAAATGTTAGTAAACACCAGAGTAATGTCTGGTTACTGTGTGTACATGGTGATTTTTTTTTTCATTGATAATGCTAATTTGTCAAAATGGGTACATTTCCTTATATTTAGAATGGAAACACATTGTGATTTAAGGGAAAAAATGAATTTGTAAGGAATTAACATGTACATATTTGTCCATCCAGGCACAAGGTTATGGAAGCTTCTGTTTAGCTCTTAAAACTCTGGTTTGCATCATTTTTTGTACTACCACACTAGTACTGAATCAGATTTTTCACCTTCTTCCACCTTCAGGTAGGCATAATGTAATTATTTCTATGTTGGAATTTTTTTTCAATTATTTTTCTGAATTTATATTCCACCTTTCTTCTTCTGTAGGATCTAACGCAGCTTACATCCAGTTAAAAGCAAGTCGCAGCTAAAAACTATTTGTAGACAGTTAAAAACCAATTAAACAAGCAATTTGGTCGAAGACAAGGAACGTCTTAAAACATAATTAAAGCATAATAAAAGTCCCTTCTGCCAAATGAGTTATAAACAAAAGGTCTGCCTAAATAAAAAGGTATTTGCCAGGTTGAAGGGGGGAAAGGGGGGGAGGCAACCAAACCTTCCATTGAAGGGAATTGCACAATCTCTGAGAACCCTCTCTCCAGTGTTCTCCCCAAACATGCCCTTGATGGTGGTGGGACTGAAATAAAGCCTTCCTTTCACGTGTAGAAAACATGTAGCCATTTTAAGCCTAACTATATGTTAGCTTAATCATTAGATACAACTATATTCGTTGTTTTAACACTCAATGACCAATATTAATGATATGATTCCTGGGTGTTAGGGGTGGGGAAATACCAACATTTTTCTCATGGCAGACACACTGAGACTCTCTTTCCAAAAATAAGAAATAAAAAGAAACAAATAAATTGGTGCATTATTGCAAGATCTTTTTTCTTTGAGAGAGTATGAACAGGTTTTTTTTTCACTTCTTCTTATCAGCAGCCAGCATAAACATTTTAAAAAATGTAAACATTTTTTTGTGTGAAAATGATAATTTTTGCAATAAACATTGCATTTTTGTAGTCAAACCCACATTTTCCCCACCAAAAACAATAGCAACAACAACAACTTGGGCAAAAAGCCTGCATTAGAGGTGTACATCACTTGATCCAACTCTCAAATTCCAGGAATGCAGGACGTGAGAATGGCAATTCACATTTGGAATGTAGGAATATTATTTGAGGGCAATATGAAAGAAATAAAAAGGAAGATTTTGCACATTTATCTAAAATCAATGTTTTTCCTTCTCTCCCCTCAACTTACAGTCTGTTCCTTTATGCTTCTGCACTAATACAGTTATAACAGGTCAAGAAGCTGACCCAGTTGCACTGCTATATTGAAAAGGGAGAGGTTCAGAAAGGTTTTCAGGAGGACAAGTTCTTTCTTGTTTGCCTAGACTTGGATTGGCAACTCACTCATCCACAGAATCAGAAATCACTTTTGATTTTCAAAGGCCAGCAATGAACTGAAAATACTACAGTACATTAACCTCAATGTACTCAAGGTAACTGAAGTTTGGTGGGACCTTAGACAACATGGCAGTCTCCATTCTCTGAGGGGTCTCTATCCTCCTTATCACAACTACACATTCACTTTTTTTCTTTTTCTTTTTGCTAGATTAAGAGGCAGGCAAAGATAAGTGCCGCCTCTTTAGTCTTATTAATGCTTACTTAGATGTGGCAAGTAAAAAGGTGAGAAGTAAAGAGACAGGGACAGGAAAATATCATGGGGACAGATGTAAGAAGGCAATAGTATTTCTTGCTGAGACACAGACTGCCAATTTCTGATGGATGCTAACACCTGATATCCATCCTGAAAGATTTCAATGGTATTATTATTAATTCACATGTATGGAATTATGGGAATTATGGCTAAGATTCACTTGTCTGGTGTAATATAGGGCTTGGACTTGTTGACAGCAGCAGAAATTGGAAGTGAGGAGAATAAAAAGAGAAAACCTTCTCCATTCCTCTTCAGAACGAAAGATGCCTTGCATTTGTATTTACATTTCTATACTGTTTCTTCATAGCAAACACTCCCATCTTTATTCACAGGAAGACAAATTCTTTAGTCAGCAAGCAGTGCATGCACATAAATGGCAGTAACAAAGCTATTCCTTAATTTCATTGTTTGGAGTACAGATCCACGTGTGTCACACAGGCTGTATTCCAGCCTCTAAATGGAACCTGCTGCCTTAGACATGTTGGAAGACCTTATCTTATTGTTAGTGTTAAGGAAGATTTATTTTCCAGACCAATGGACTTCTGTACATGGAATTGGGGATCACTAGATTCTCTTTTGATTATGGAAGCAAAATGCATTGTGATGCCTCCGGCAAGGCTTTTTGTATGCATTATATAAAGAGAAAGTTATAATTGTATTGTGCCATCTTGTAATGGTAGGTATTTGGATTTTTTTTTTTTACTACGCTCTCATCTCCATGCTAAATTCTGTGCTCATGAAAGTCAATGTCATCAAGACATAATATCTCATAATTATGTGGATTGGATCCCTTTATGTCATATTCAGTTATCTGATATACTTCCAATTACATGAGAAACAGAATCTATAGCCCTCAGATGACTTCTGAGAACTCTTGCAAAGTTCAGCTGTAGCCACAGGCTAAGATTTTGTTTTATTTGAAAAAGTAACATATGCATAAGCTGTTCCAATAGTTTTCAAACTCTATAGTTTTAAAATTGGATTTAGAGAAAGGAATTAGTGAAGAGGAAATTTTTTTGCCTTTCTTGGGCATAATAAACTGGGGAAATAACAAGATGTAGGCTGAGTGGTTAGCCTGAATGTCCCCATGGACATGACTTCTGCTCCAATGTTCAGACAACTCATTTCATTACGTTCTCCATGTGGTATTGTACTGCAAAGACTTGTTTATAGCATGTAGCAAAAGATAACCCCTTTCCCTTGAAGTTATTATTCAGAAAAAGCAATTCTACTAAACCCCTAATACTGCCAAATAGAACACAATTAGAGAACTAAAACTTTTGTTAAGAAGTGGAGGGTTTTTTTAGATTAAATTTGTATTTTAGCATGAACAATCTAATTCACAATCAAAGATAAATAAATGGAAAAGAGGAAAAGGGGGGGGGGGAGAAAGAAGTGGGGAGGGAAGATAAAAAAGACATGCAACAGTCCCAAATGTAATGAATAGAAGAAGAAGAGGAAAAACAAAGAAAGGGCAAATATATTATTCTATCTTTACATTTCTGATTATATAATCCTACTAAAATTGTTAATAACCATAGCCACAGAATATTACATTGTTAGATTTCTTATTGTTCAAAAAATCCGAAAACACTTTCCAAACTTTCAAAAAGTCTTCAATTGGCTTATCCGTTAGACCATTTGGACCTATTGAACCATTTGGGAGATCTTGTTGAGATGTTGATAACAAAAGAACATGTCATATTATTCACTTTAGCATCAATATTAAAAATCATTTACTTTTAGTGTAATATAACACAGGAACATGTGTAATGCCTAAGTGTTACAGTAATAAGCCCATTTCAGGAAGAAAGCAGTATATACAACTTGAATTAATATCTGTGCTTATGTCAAGTTTTGAGGATTCTTGGGTCAGTGGCCTACAGTGGGAACAGAGTCAACAAACGGGCTTGTTTCCTATCACAACTACAAATTTGATTCCCCCTTTTCCCTGATCCCAAACTACATTGTTGTCTAGCCAGGGCAAACCTGTGATATTTTGCTCTCTGATATATTTCAGGTGAAGGACACAATTTCTGGCTGTGTAGGCACTTTTCTCAAGTAGATCACTCCCATCCTCAGGAGAGCAACACGCTGAGTTGCAAACATCAAGTACACAATTATCAAGTACAGAGAAACTAATCACATGCATATACTGTACTTGTAAATCTAACCTATGTTATAAAACCCATTTTCTAATCTGGTTATCAGTCTCAAGTACTAGTTCAACTAACTCTCATTTTATTGCATTTCTGCTAACCCAACCTGAATTTGTCCCATCCTTGTTATAAGACTTGATTTATTTGATCTTCTTTTCTTCCGAATGAAATTCACAACATATCTTAATACACATTGAGTACACTTAGTACACACACATACAAACTCTTTAACACATTTCCTGCATGTTTTAAAACAATTTCCTATTGATTAGTAATTGTGTGCTTGTATGCACACATTTTTGAATGCTAAACAGTTGTACATTTGTATCTTTACACACACACACACACACACACACACACAAGAATATAGTGCTTGTGGTTTTCCCCCAAAGTCAGGAAACCAAATGACAGGTGCACATTTTTGTACATCACATATTTGAAAAATTCTTGCAGAACACAAGTTGCATAAATTAGTTAAATATGTTTCTAATGTATATTTATTTTATATCCCTAACTATCATATAAATCTTGTTGAAGGATAAGATCTTTGCCACTGGTAGGACTTTGTAATATAGGCATTTCAAGCTACAAAGAAAAAATATTACCTGTTTTGATTTCCTACAAAACATTGCATCCATTTGGTTTATTCTGACATTGCTTGTTTAAAATAACCTTACCTTCTCTTTCTCACCTCATATTTCAGAGATTTTGCATTCTGTTTTCTAAGCACTGTTAATAATACACTTTTTTTTATTTTTCATCGAAAAATAAGCAAGGAATGTAAAGCTAAGTATAACCTTCTAATCAGCTTACTTACTTACTCTATCAAGGTCACTTACAATTGAATGACAAATGTTTATCAGGAAAAATGTGACTCAGGGGATTGAGGAGTAATTAAGTACAATATTTTAAAGGTATGATGAGCTTAAAACCCATAAGTTTTTCCCAGTTGACCTTTCTGCCAACATTGGAAACCCTATGTTCCTTCCAAACTTGTTTGTTCTCTCTTTGACATCTCAGACCCACATCAACACCCATGCAATATTTGTGGAGATGAATGTAAAAAGATTTCACTCCAAAGACTCCTGGAGCCAAAATATAGTGTCCTTTCCCCCCCCTGCAGATATAATTAACATAATGAATTTTGTAAATGTGTGTGTCTGCCTATGTATTCCTCCCAAAAGCCATGTGCAAAGGAACAGATTGTTTAAATGTTATGTGCAATACTAATTGGGGAGTAGTGCAAGTATTGTAAACTAATTGGGAAGTAAAATAAGTATTGTATACTAGTTATCTATATCTCCAAGCATCTTGGGCTAGGCTTGGTGGTGAGAGGAGGAGGGGGAGAAGGAGGAAACATTATATTAGCAGGAAACCTAAAGAGACAAACAGAGGATTCAAGAAGGAAAAACTGTTTTAAAAAACCCATTTATTTTGTAAGCACACAAACTGATACACAAGAGGTGATATAAGGGAGGAACAGAGAAGAAGTTTGAGTAATAGCTGGAAGATAAAGTTCTGAACACACAAAATTAAGAAATGACAAATCAGAAGACATCCCTTGAAAGTGAGGACAAATCATCCAAGTGCTACCCTGCTTGCTGTAAGCATAGGAAAGCATAGAAAATATGATGACTGAATTCATACACTAAGTAGCATTAGTGACTGCCTCAAACAAAAATCATGAACATGTCACATTTATTTCTCTTTAAGGAGTGGAGTGGTAGTGGAAATATATACTTCTAGGGTGGGAATCATATAGCCTGTAGGCTATGTGTTTTGGGTTTTTTGTTTGTTTGTTTGCTTTTTTATTTTATTTTGGGGTTTTTTAAGTACATTCAGTGTGTCTCTCACGATACCCACCAAATGTTTAAAGCTGCCAGCACTTTCCCATCATTTCTTCAACCAAAAAAGTGTGTGCTTTTTTCCCTCTCATAATCACATAAACAGAAGGGAGGTTTCCAAGTTGTTGTTTTGAAGGCCCTCCACCTTGTACAAAGAACTTTCTTACAAAAGGTCCCAAAAGCTACCAGGAGTGATGCAATATCACTTCTCAGTCCCCAAAATTCTGATTGTGAATAGACCTGAAAAGCATGCCCACCATGATTTAAAGGTAAAAGTACTCCCCACTGACAAGGTTGTCATGTCAGAGCCAGCATTACCAGAGACTGCTCTGTCATTGTCTGGCCAGCATGATGAACAGAACAATTTTTACCTTCCCATTGAAGTGGTATTTACCTACCATACTTGCATTTGTATATTCTAAATATGGCTAGTGGGTCACATTCATCTCAGTTCATCAGATTTGCCATTATGGAAATCCACAAAGATTTGTGTGGAATGCCTCCAGTTATGTGACTTTTCCCTACTCCATGGTAAAACCAAAGTCACCTCAAAATGTTTTGTTGTATGAGCTGTAGCATATAATGGTGCCCTTCCTCCAAGACAAGGGGTCGATAGAGACATGCAGGATATTTTGAGCCAACCTCATTGTTTCCTACCCATGGTACTGACCCAATACAATCCCTGGCCCAGTGTGGTGACAGGCAGGTGTTCACATACCCAACATAGCCAGTGACCTATTTCCACCGTGACAGGCTTCAGCATGGGCCTGTACAGAGAATGCAACAATGGTGGCAAGTAAGGGTGTGCCAGGCCATGTGGTCTGCAAGCTGTCACGACAGAGGTCCTGCTGTAAATAGCTGATCTTTTTTAGACCTGGAACAATTGCCTTTTGGGCCAGGATCAGTCCAGATCCATCAGATCAGTATCCAGCCTGGCCAATCCCAGCCTGGGGCTCTTGGCCTGCATTATCCATATAGCATGACATGGGGACAGGGGGAACATAAGCCTTTTGGCCTACCCTGTTTCCCCAAAAATAAGGCATCCCTATAAAATAAGACCTAGTAAAGGTTTTGCTGAATTGCAAAATATAAGGCCTCTCCCAAAAGTAAGACCTAGCAAAGTTTTTGTATATAAATATATATACAGTATATAATAAATGTTCTTTTCCCCCCCAATAATAAATGTGAATTCTTCTTCATAGAAAAATAAGACATCCTCTAAAATAAGACCTAGCACATCTTTGGGAGCAAATATTAATATAAGACACTGTCTTATTTTTGGGGAAACACAGTATGAATTCAGCCCCAAGGTGTCTGGTAAACAATTTTTATCATCTGAGCCAGAAAATTACAAGCACGTCCCTGCCAGTAAAGATATAATAAATTGTATTCTAAATTACTGATAATTGATTAATAACTACTAATAATTTGTCATTTTTTCATGGCACCAAAAAGGTATTACGTGAGGCAGGCACTACCTCCCCCCTCTCTGATGGTAGGGCCAAACATGAATTTTAGAAAATGTAGGCCATGAATTATTGGATTAAGTTTTCCAGTTTATTCTCATATGCTGTTATTTTATATCTACATTCTAAAGAATTTCCCAAACAAAATAAATACAGTGTTAGCTAACAAAATTGCCAGTGTTGACAACATATAGAAATAAGCCGGTGCTTATAAAGGATGACAAGGCATTAATGCTGTAATCAGAGCTCCTGCTGCGTATTAACAAGAGAAAGTAGTGAAATATGACAATGTGATAAATATTATATATTTTGCCTGATTTTCCCCTTAGCTGTTCTTATTATCATTTTCCTACTTCTAACTCTTGTTCAATATTTAAAGAAGTACACAGTACAAAATTTCAGCAGTCATTGGCTGCAGTAAGGTATTTTGATCTGTAATATTCAAAAAGAGGGAAATATGGGTTGAATGCTGTATTTTGAAACCTGGGATAAGGGAAGTAATAATAAAAGCAATCTGAAGTAGACAAAGAGCTGTCAGGGAAAGCAGCAAATATTTCCCTCTGCTGCAAGTCTTTATATAAAAAATGTCCTCTTCTGGCACTGAACTTTTTGAATTTTATTTTAATGTGTTGGCAGGATTGAATTATAAATATCGAGCATGTAACAATCCTTTTGAATCTTACTACAGGACAATCCCCATCAAAATATATTTGCTCTTGATTTTAATTTGAAGTATATCCAGTAATTACAGCTATTGGTATACTTTAGTTATATTATTAAGTACCTGGTAGGCTACTACACACTCTTGATAGATATCACTGGCTTGTTAATTCACATGTTAGCTGATCCATTTGAGCAAATTCAGACGCTGATATACATCATGTCAGCAGAAAATATAGCCCAAATTAATATTTATGCTGGCCATAAATATAAAAACATATCTTAAGTTCCATTGTATTATGAAAATTTAAAAGAATAATTCCAATGTCAATAAGAAAGATAAATGGTACTGGTCGCCTCTAGGGCCCTTAGACAATTGCTAATGATGGTGGTCTCTGGATCATTCTAGTTATATAAACCTTCTTCTCACTGCAATGTATTTTTCTCATTATAATATGCAGCTGAGATAAGACCACTAAATACAGAATTCAATTTTCATCACAAATTTGAAATGTAGTTCTCATTTAGTCTCAAAATGACTGACTTAAATCCAACCATGTGACTCTGTTTTAATCAACCAGCTCCACCATGAATAGCAGTGGCTGTTTCAAACTTTCCAATATCTTTGCTGTCAATACTTCATGCAAATAGTTCTAACTAGTTCTAACTTATAAACGGATAAGGAGGGGCATGCCTTTTTGAGTGGAACCAACAACCTGAAAAGCATTAATTTTATCATTAGGTGGGTCAAATACAGTTTATTTCCCAGAACTCAGAACACTTATTTTTGAACTGCATCTCCCAGAATCTTTGAGCCACTTGAGATATACAATTCAAAAAGTAGTGTTTTCAGACTCTATATGTATTAGGCCTGAAAAATTTGAGGTTGAAACTCCTGGGAAAAATGAAACCTTCTAAGCCTTGTGTAGAAGACCACTGAGCATTGGATAAATTTGTAAAAATGAGAAAATGCACCCCAAATAAATAAATAAATAAATAAAAAAGAAGATACTAATGTACATATAGAAACATTAGAAATGTTACTGGAATGTAAAGAAAAATACAATGTACTCTTTAATGTATGGTAGAAACTATGACCTGAATGCTTGCTGAATGTTCAGTTACCAGTAACTGATGGGTGAATTGAAAGCATATATTATTGCTTGTCATGGTAATTTATCTTCAAACTAGATTTTGAATGGATAACCCTTCAGACAGAGGACTGTTGTTTGACTACCCTTCTGTCTTTTGTAAAATAGTACACATTTCTATCCCAGAGATTCTCTCCCCAACCCCTGCCACATATATTTACTGTCTTATGTGGGAGCCTGCACCAAACTCTGGAGATTAAATACTTTTGCTAATCTTGTTCTTGAAGGAAGGCATACTTTCAAAAATTGTCTTCCTGCTGCTTTTGAAAACTGCACAGGTTTTTTTTTTGGGGGGGGGGAGACAGAGCTTGGGGCTTATTCTGTGCAAAACTGGCATACAACATTATTGTGCCAATGGCAGCTTTTTATGGTTTTCTGTACGGAAAATGTTGTAATTGAGGGACTGATTTTGAACAAAATGTGCATGTTGGGGTGTTTTGCATGGAAAACTGTTCCACATTGGCCTGTGAAAATGGCATGGATGTAGCCACTAGGGGGAACTGAACAGAGGTAACTACAGGTCAAATGGCAGGCATGTGTGAGTCAGCATTTGGGAGCAGTGCATCATGGGACACCTGATGCAACATGCATAGTAGGTGAAGTCAGTCAGAGGTGCATCATGGGATACAGTATGATGCAACAGGTACTGGGGATGAAACCAGCAAGGTTTCATTGGTGGCATGGCTGTCACATGACTTCCTATAAAATGTAGAATGTGACTATCTCCATTGTTGGGTTGTTATGGTTGGCGGTTGGCGAAGCATTTTGTTAGTTTTTATATTATTTATTTATTTATTTATTTATACCTTGGTCTTCAGCCAAAAAGTCTATCAGAGTTGCTAACAAATTATTAATTAGACATTTCCCTGCCCTCAGGCTTACAATCTAAAAAGACAAGGCACAAAAGGAGAAGGGAGAGGTGGTGGGGAAGGGGAAATGTCCAGCAGATCCCTTCTCCCTCTGAGGCCTGGACTTTGGCAGATGGACTGGAGGGAGGGCCCTTCTTACTGTGGCTAGGTCCGATGGAGCTGGCCTGTTCTTCCCTCCCTCTGGATAAGGGTGAAGGGAGGGAGGGCTCTTCTTAAATAAATAAAATAATAAATAAAACTTTTATTTATATCCCGCATACGCAATCAAAGTGATGTACAACAGTTCAAAATACAATTATATGCATATAAATCCCCCAAATTATAATATTAAAATCCCAACATTAATTATAAACTCTTATTTACACTATTAAAATTAACAGTATGCCAGATCATCACAGCCAGAGCTATCAAGAGAGATATGGGGGTCTTTACATGGCCGGGGGCTGTTCTGAGAAGGCCTGCTGGAAGAGATCTGTTGTGATAGCTTTCTTGAAGCTATCTAAGTTGGATATTTGACGGATCTCATCCGGCAGGGTATTCCATAAGGTGGGAACAACAGCTGAAAAAGATCTCTGGGAGGTCGCAACCAGTCTAGTCTGGATTGGTTGTAATAGAGTCATCCCTGAGGATCTGAGTGTATGGGGCGGATTATGTGAATACAGGAAATTCCTAAGATAGGTTGGGCCTAAGCCATGTAGAGTTTTAAAGGTGATAACCAACACCTTGTACTGTGCCCGGAAACTAATATGCAGCCAGTAGACTGACGTCAATAATGGTGTAATATGGTCACTCCTAGTTGTTCCTGTAATCAGCCTCGCTGCCATTTTCTGTACCATTTGGAGTTTCCGGACTAGGCACAAGGGTAGCCCCATGTAGAGTGTGTTACAAAGTCAAGTCGTGAGGTTACCAGTGCATGTACTATGGTTTCGAGGTCTCCCATTTCCAGGAAAGGGCACAGTTGGCGTATCAGCCAAAGCTGATAACAGGCGCTCTTGACCGTTGCATTCACTTGATTCCTCATGTGAAGCAGGGGATCAAGAAGCATTCCCAAACTGTAAACTCAGTCCTTGGAGGGGAGTGTGAACACCTCTAGGACAGAAGGTTGCAACCCAATATCTGGTTCAGGAGCCCCTATCATTAAGTACCTCTGTTTTGTCTGAACTCAACTTGAGCTTGTTTTCTCTCATCCAGTCCATTACTGCCACAAGACACTGATTGAGGAGAGATATGCCATTTGCCATCATCACTGATGACAGAGACATGGAGAAGTATATTTGGATGTCATCAGCATACTGATAACATCCCGGCCCATGTCTATGGATGATTTCTCCCAGCGGCTTCATATAAAAGTTGAATAGCATTGGGGACAGGATGGCTCCCTGAGGGATGCCACAGTTAAGCTCTTTTTTTGAAGAGCTACTGTCTCCGAGCATCACCCTCTGAAACCTGCCTGAGAGGAAGAAACAGAACCACTGTAAAGCAGTGCCTCCGATTCTTAACTCTCTCATGCATTCCAAGAGGATGTTGTGATCTATTGTATCAAAGGCTGATGAGAGGTCTAACACTAACAGGGTCATGCTTCCTTTGTCGATGCTTAGACGAAGGTCATCAGTTAAGGCGATCATGGCAAGGCCTAATGGAGCTGGCCTGCCCTTCTCTCCCTCTAGCTGGGAGTATTCAAAACGGCTGTCTGATACTCTGTGCAATCCTTGTTTATAGTTAGAAACAAAGTAAAGCCTTTGTGTTGAGTGAATCCTGTTTTCCAAGGTTTATTCCTTCAAGCCAGAGCACAAGGCTGAAGCCTGTGTGGAAGGAATATTTCCTTGCAGCTGGAAGCCTTTGCACACTTCTCACAGAAACATTCTTCTGGGCATTCTGCCTGTGTCGATCAACTCTGCATGTGTTCGTAGTGGACACAGCTCTGCATTCTACACCATATTTTTTATGTGCAGGTGACAACCTTTTTATATGTCAAAGTAGAATTTCTGTGCAGAAAATATCCACATTAGTGTATAACCAGCACCAACAGCAGTTTGTCAACAGAATCTTGCGCCTCTTGAAGTTTCTCGGTATTTTCCAAAGGCAAACCTACATCAAGTGTTTAGAGTAACCTAAATGGGATGCAACTAAGGCAAGTGTCATTATGCCAAAAGAGATATCTCTAGGAATGGATGCAAATGGCACAATAGAATTAACTATAAATGCACACCTGCCCACCACCAAAATTTGTGGATAAAGACTCGGAATCTGTAAATGTGTATTTCTTCTTGTCTGTATTGAGCTGCAATTTGTTCACACAGTTCATAATCAGCACTGTGAATTGTGCTCAGAAATAAAACAAGATAGATAATATGACTGCAATAAATAAAAATATTATAGTTGTTTAATAATTTATTTCAAATTTGAATTTTAAGACATTTTTTGACATTAACAAACAGTCTTGTAGTTCACTAAGCTGCCATTATAACCAATAAAATAACTAATAGGAACATGAGCATAGCTGTTGAGATTATGCAATTTCTGCTTAATAAACGTTCACATTCTTATTTCCATTGCAAGAGCTAAATTACAATATGCTAAATAATCTATATTCTGAAGACATCTTGTAGATAAAAGGCTAAACTGTGCCTTATGTTTCTCTGCACATGTGATGGTTAAACTGGGAACCTGAAATGGTTGTGTGAAGAAGATAAAAGGAAAGTCTACCATGCTCTAAATAATTTCTTAAAAGTTAATTTTAACTATTTCAGGACAGGAGGATATGCTTTAAGGACTTGGAGGGTCATGTTAAACTCCTCTAAGACCTAGGGGTCAGATTGAATTGTTCAGCCACAGCTGTCATTTTGGGCTAGTGGAAGTGAGGTTCATCACTCCTAGTTGTTTTGCATGTCTTTGTGAAAGCTGGTCAGGTAAGGAGGAAAACAGGAAGAAAATGAATTCATTTGAGATGTGATGCTGCAAAAGAGTGCTGAGGAATCCATGGACAGGCAAAAAGACAAATGAATGGATTCTAGAGCAGATCAATCTAGAAATCTTCCTGGAAGGCAAGATGACAAAACTGAGGCTATTATACTTTGGATATATCATGAGAAGGCACAACTCATCGGAAAAGAAACAGTAATGCTAAGAAAGGTTGAGGGAAGTAAAAAGATAGGAAGGCTATATGCTAGATAGTTTTTTTATCTTAAAGAAGTCCTCAAATAACTGGTGGGCCAGTCATTACAGATGGATTGTATTAGGGAGGTCGGGGGGTGGGGGGTGGGAGCAGGTAGGACTTTGCAGGAACTAAGCAGAACAGTGGAGGAAAGGAAGTCTTGGAAATGTCTCATCCAGAGGGCCAGCATGGGTTGAGATTGAATCAAAGGCACTTAACCACCACCACCACCACCACAACAACAAAAGGACTTTGATGTTAGGGAACAATTCCAAGCAGTTGCTTTAGGACTGAAAAATGGGATTTTTTTTGTGTGTCTGCCTTGTGTTTTGGTGGGAGTCTTGGGAAGCTGGGGGAGGGGGCTGCAATAGAACCCCAGTGGGCTACACAATTCTTGTTTCACACAGAATTCCTATCCTTATCTGATGGCAAGGGTTAACTTTATATGAGTCAATACTAAGAGTGTCAGTTCATCACACCAAGGCCAAACCCCAAACCTCAGATGTAAACTCAAAATTGTTATCTAACCTACTTTAACAGTAATGCCAATCTAAAAATTCAAAAATAGTTCTGAGTTGAGCAGATTTTGAGCTGAAACCTTGGTAAAAAGGGGATTGGTGGTCTCCTGAATCTCAAGTGGCAAGTGAATGCAGTGGGGTGAGGAATATAAGGGCATGTGAAAGAAGTTTCCAGTGCAGAAGCATAGATCAGCATATGTCATTAAGGATCCTCAAGGAAGTTATCAAGGTGATCTCACCAATTGGATTGTGCTAAAGCTCTTTCTCATTACCCCCTTCTTCCCTGTTCTGCTTCACTGATTTTCACCAGGTTAACCATGTAAAATATGGCAAAACTACTCTCTCTTCATATAATATGTCATTTCAATATCATATTTGATCAGTCATCAAACATTAACCAGAGCAATTTGATTCTCTATGCTTGTTAGCAAGATTAACGAAAAGAAGAAACTGGAGACTGATGCTTTGTTCCTTTGCCTGCCTGTCCTCTACTCAACTATTTTTCTTCTACTTTGGTGCACTCTTTCAAGAAGGAAGGTGGGGAGAGCTGGCAAAGATGGGCCAGCCAAGCAACAAATAATAATAATAAGAGAGCTGGTGCCAGCCAATCACAGTGAAGGCTGGAGAAGATAAATAGGGCTGTTGCTGAGAGAGAGAGTTAGATAGGGAGCGTTATAGTCAAAGTCCAGAAGTGAGGGACTTAGGCCCAGCCAATACAGACCTGGGGCTGAAAAAAGAGTTTTGTAGGGCTGGGCATCCGAATGCAATACGGGGCTTGCAATGATTATGTCCACGCGATGCGGTGCCCAAACAGCACCACATTGCACTATCATCATTGTGCGCAAGCATGCCAATGGTGCCCTGCATGCAGTGGAAAACCCGCGTGCAGGAGCGGGTTCTTTTTAAGCCTCGCAGAGACTGCAGCATTTGTCTGCTGCAGCCTCCAGCCAAGGGAGAAAGGAGCAGCTAGAGCAACCCCAATCTGTACAGCCCTTAATTAGGGTCTGGTAGGGGTAGCTTCCAGTAGTGAAGGTCTCCCTATGCACACAGAACTTAAAGAGAGGGAGTTGCTGTGGGGTCATATCCTGAGAGATACTTAGCCTTGATGGCTGGTGTAGGTTTAAGAAAAGAAACTAAAGATAAGGACAGTGTGACAGTCATGGATATAAGTATGTTAATTGCTGGAGAGAGTGTGGGGAAGTTAACTAAACATGTAACTGAATGAAACTAAGAAAATACTACCTTAAAGTAACAAACATATGCAGCATCTCAATAAGCAAAATAGTGTTTAAACATTTTTGTAATTAAAGTCTTATTCCTGTTTCAAATAGAGGCTTATTTGGCCCTTGAGTAATTTACCACAGTACTGACATTTGCAAATGGAGAAACAGTTTTACACCCATAATTTCGTGTTCACAAATAAAGTGACTGTCACATATAGTGGCAGCAGTGGGATAATAAACCCCATTGTGCTATCACTTGAATAAAAGAGTAGGGTGAATGGGACACATCCTGCTTTATCACACTAGGGGGGCAAACAGGATTTAAATGAGAGGTCGACAGGAAATGCCCAAGGTTTATCACAGGACATTTCCATTTTAACCCTCATTTGACTCTCGTTTAAATCCTGTTTACCCCCCAGTGTGATAAGGCAGATCGTGACAGCAGGGCACCCTCTATGTGCCCTAGCAAAGTATCACAATAGCAGAGTGTCCAATGCAAAAGAAGTATGACTTCCAAGTCTAATTTTAAAACTTGATTTAACCTTTTGAAAAACATGTATCTAGCAGGAAAGAGCTCTGAAGCTACGTCAAGATTTTGGCAAAATTAATTCCTTTCTTAAAATGTTCACATCTGAAAACAAAAGTCATAGCCATGTTGGTTTCCCAAAGTAAGCCTGTAGAGGAGCACTGTTGCATCACACTTCCAAGTCAGTGCAGTCTCTGCACTGTACATAATTAATCCTTTAAAAATAAGCCCAGAACACACATGCTTAGTGGTCCCTTAATTTCCATGCCAAACACCATTTCAGGTGTTGAGATGTCATGTCCTAAGAGCTGTGACCTACATACAGAAACACATGCATAATTTTATTAATGTAAGAAAAAATATTTACATACAATTGAAGCTACCTACCTCTGAGCACTGATAATTGCACAGCTAAATTGATTGCTAACAGTTCTTTGAGTATTCCCCAAATCAACTATTTTTCTTCTTTCAGGAAAAATAATCTTAACAAGATTATTGATTATTCTAAAGTACTATATTTTAATCAGCTTCCAATGAAAGAATATATTTATTTACCATTATCATCACCTGTCTTCATCCATGCATCCACTGACAATGTAAAAGTTGAAAATATAAACCCTCAAAACAGTGGAGATAGTCTTGATACATCTCTGCTAGATAATCTAGAAAATGGATACCTGTTTTCATATGTCACTCTTTTGATGGAATTGTTGTTGTCATCTCCTTCCAGAAAGGACATAAAAAGAACAGAACTAAACCAAGAAGAAAATACTAATGAATAGAAAGAAAAGAAGGAAAGAATTAAACAAAGATACTGGAATTCTTTGCCATATAAACTGAAGGAATCAAATTGAGCAAGTTAATGGGTTAGAGGAATAATTATGTTAATATAGCTCTGCTCTGAAAGGTGGTAATAAGTCTAATTTTCCAGGCAATAGGCAATTTGACTTCTAATTATTTCATTTATATTACACTATACTATGAATCATTTAAATCATATCTTGCCTTTGATTCCACCCACAAAGAGCCTTGGTGGAGGAAACTGGTAATATTTGCTTAAGGAAAGATTTAGTTCTAAAAAAAATACTGAAATACTTAGTAAGTATAATAGAAAAATAGTATCATAGAGTTGGAAGAGACCACAAGGGCCATCCAGTCCAACCCCTGCTATGCAGGAACTCTCAACCAAAGCATCCCTGACAGCCATAACACATGTTGGGATAATACAGTTCTTAGGATTAAATCTATTATTTGTCCAACTAGAGTGGACACATTATTATTATATTTTTCTGATTATTCCTAGCAGTCGCTTGTAAATATAATGTAAGTCAGATTGATCCATTGATTTTCTTGCTGAGAGTTGATTTTAACAATTAGTTGATTTTAGCAATTAGTCTGTGAAGTCTATGGAGTTTTTTCCTGCTAATCAATTAACCATTGCGTAGACATTTGTTCAGGGGAGAAAAATAATGTCTGCCTTTAGCAGTACTTTGAAAATAGAATACTAAATATTTTTTGTGGGGAGTACCCAGCTACATGGGAAAGGCCTTTGAGGAGGCCATAGCTGCCTATGTAAAAACCTGGAGAGTACCATTGCTGTTGGCAGATAAAGATGAGGACACTATCAACATAAGTGGCACAGAAATGAAAATAGAGAAGTTCATTTGGAGCAGCTTCACTCATTAGCAGAGCTACTTTGAATCTGGGATTCTTATGCCTCATCTGCAGTTGTTTCTTGTAGTGAGAGAGGGCCTTGGCTAGCAGAAGTCCACTTTGCTAGTTTTAGTGAGTGAGGACCTTATTAGCATTGTATAGGAGAGGGCCACACAGCTCAAACTGGTGTGGAATGTACTCATTAGTCCTGGGGTGGGGTTTGATGCCTCCTTTATGTTAGCCTGCAGTTCCAGTTTATAGAATAACATCCTGAGGACTGTGGCTGATCTGTAACAGAGAGCTAGGACTTTCTGCCACATACTAAGTGCTCTCCAGAGGCACGATGAGCTTCTGTGAGTCACACCTGTGAGTCACTACGGGGTGAAGCTAGCAGTCCCAGAGCCTTTCTGGATCTTTCTAAAGTTCCAGCGGGGGTGGAGATTCTGTGAGTCACTAGGGGTGGAGCTAGCAGTCTAGCTCTATATGATCCCTCCCAGAGCCTTTCTAGACCTTTCTAAACCAGTTCCTGCTGGAGAGAAGGAGGGGGAGAGCAGTTCTGGGTGGCTATTTTTAAGTGAGTGAGAGTTGAATTTTTGAAAACTCTTGGGAGAGTGTGTTGTTGCTGGGGGAGTGGAGCTTCTGTGATTCACACCTGTGAGTCACTAAGGGGTGGAGTTAGCAGTCCCAGAGCCTTTCTGGACCTTTCTAGAAAGTTCCAGCAGGGGTGGAGCTTCTGTGAGTCACTAGGGGGCGGGGCTAGCAGTCTAGCTCTATATAAACCCTCCCAGAGCCTTTCTAAACCTTTCTAAACCAGTTCCTGCTGGAGAGAAGGAGGAGAGCAGTTCTGGGTGAGAGTTGAATTTTTGAAAACTCTTGGCAGAGTGTGTTGTTGCTGGGGTGGTGGAGCTTTGTGAGTCACACCTGTGAGTCACAAGGGAGTGGAGTGGAGCTAGTAGTCCCACTAGCAGTGATTGGGAAAAAAGCCCAGGTCACCAGGGGCCTTTAACCTTTGTGTTTATCAGGGGATCCTTTTTTCTGAGGGGGAAGCCCATTATCTTATTTCAGGGAATAACTAACACTTCTCAATATGGACACTGAGGGGACTGCTGCAGTCACCTGCAACACTTGTGGGATGATTGTCTTCTTACCTACTGATGTGCAAATATTCACATGTCGCAAATGCAAGTTGGTAGCTCTCTTAGAGGCGAAAGTGCAGCAGCTGGAGGCTCATGTATCTACACTTCAACATATCAGGGAGCAAGATGCTTTCCTGGACAGAATGGAACAAACGGTCTTGGACGGGGACCACAGAGAGGAAGTTTCTATGGAGGAGACTGTCACTTCATGTACACAGGAAGAAGACAGCTGGAGGAATGTCACACACAGACGAAGGGAAACCAACAATCTTTTTGAGAGCTTGCAGCTACAGAATCGATTTTAAGCTCTGTCCCTTATGAAGGATGATGAGGAAGAGCAGCATGGACAGACTTCAGGAACAGAGCAGAGGATCCTGAGAGTTCCATCACAGGGAACAGTTGCAGCTAAGCCTCGGAGGAGGCATGTGGTTATGGTGGGGGACTCCTTGCTAAGGGGTAAAGAGGGAGAGATTTGTGGGCTTGACAAGATTCCTCGGGAGGTGTGTTGTCTCTCTGGGCAAAGATCCATGATGTGACAGAGAGACTGACAAGACTGGTCAAACCTACTGACAAATACCCCTTCCTTTTGGTCCACGTGGGAACGAATGACACAGCAAGACACAGCCTTCAAAATATCAGAAGGGATTACAAGGCTATGGGTAAGAAGCTGAAACAAATGGATGCACAGATTGTCATCTCGTCTCTTCTGCCAGTAGAAGGGCATGGTCCAAGAAGAGAAAGGAAAATAGCAGAAGTCAACAACTGGCTCCGCAGATGGTGTCGCTGAGAACAATTTGAATTCTTAGAGCATGGGTTGCGGTTCCATGAGAGGGGACTTCTGGCAAGGGATGGGCTGCATCTCACGCCAGTTGGAAGAAACGTTTTTGCCAACAGTCTGGAAGAATCTGATCAGGAGGGCTTTAAACTGAGTTATGTGGGGGAGGCAGACAAAAGTGCTTGAGAAAATAGTCATACTGTCATAGACAGAACAAGGCAAACAGTGAAATGACACAACAGTAGGAGGCAAAAAATGTGCACAGGCAGCAAGTCCCAGCAGACTGGAGGAGGGCACATGTTGTCCCAATCTTCAAAAAGGGGAAAAAAAAAGGATCCTAACAATTATCATCCAGTTCGTCTGACATTAATTCCAGGAAAGATTCGAGAGCATATCATTAAACAGAGAGTCTGTGAATATCTAGGAGATAATTCCATAATCACAAAAAGTCAACATGGGTTTCAGAGAAACAAGTCATGTCAGACAAATCTGATCTCTTTTTTTGATAAAATTACTAGCTTGGTAGATGAAGGGAATGCTGTGGATGTAGTATATCTTGATTTCAGTAAGGCCTTTGACAAGGTTCCGCATGACGTTCTTGCAAACAAGTTTGTAAAATGTGGACTAGACAAGGTAACTGTTATATGGATTAGTAACTGGTTGACTGGCCGCACCTCTGATTGGCTACCGGGAGAGCGGGAACTCCGAGCAGCCTGATTGGCCCTCTCGGGCCCACCAGGCCACCTGATTGGCTGAGGGCTCTTGGAGAGGCAGGGCCTCCTCTTTCTGGGGCCCTCAATGGTTGATTGGTCTATTTAGGCCTTTGCGAGGCGCTCCTCGGTGCCATTCGCAGTTTCCTCTGCTGAGGAGCAGAGCTGGGATCAAGCTCCATTTTACTGGCCCTGCACGGGCCTTGACAGTGTGTCTGGGGCCTGCCGGTGGTCCGGCCGCCATTTTGACCGGCCCTACATAGGCTCTGATGGTGTGTCTGGGGCCTGCTGGTGGTCCGGCCGCCATCTTGATTGGCCCAGCAAGGGTCCTGACGGCTGGCCAAGCTTGGGCCCTGTTGTCTGGCCAAGCTTGGGCCCTGTTGCAGGCCTCCATTGTGGGCCTCTGTTTCTTTGGCGCAGTGGGGATGCTGACAGTGCTCATCAACAGTGCTGGTAGGGGATGCCTACCCCCCCCACAAGACGGGCCCTCCGAGCTTCTACCTTGTGGCCCCCTCCCCCCTTTTTTGGGTTCAAGGGATTAAGTCACCTGCTCCTCTATTTGCTCAAAGTAACTCTCGTTGACTTCTGTACTGTTTTGTTCCACCACTCTAATTTTTGCTGTGCTCTCGGCTGCGGCCCTGCTGAGCACGCACTTTTAATTGGGACTGTTTCGTCTGTTTTTTGCTTTTGCTGTGATCGTGGCTACGGCCCTGCTGAGCACGCAAGAGTAATCCTGATCTAATTTTGAGCTTCATGCCATGTGTTGCAACTTTGGCCTCTCTGGTCAGAGTCAATTTTGAATATCTGGCTTTAGCTGCCCCTTTTGTTCTACTGCCTTTATCATGCCACCAAAGGCAAAAAAGACCACCAGTGCATCTCAGGACCGTAGGTCCCGTCGGAGCGTCATTAGAAGAACATGGGAGGAGCTAGCCCTGGAGGGAGAAAAAATTCTGCTAGACCTTCTGCACGCGGGACCGGGTCATCGACGAGCGCTTCCGAAGCATCTGCTACTCGTCCTATCCTGGCTCACCCTTCCCCTGCGCAGTCAGCTTCGGTTGTTAGCCAGGAGATGGCATCAGAATTCACCAGATCCATCACCGAAATCATCACCAAGGCAATGGCAGCTGCACAGACTTCTTCAAGTGATTTGGCGTCTTCACCTAGTGCTCTTCTGTTGGGATCCGGTGCCCAAGCGAACGTCAGGGACCAGCAGCTCGGATGTGCTGTCACCAGCCTGGGGCCAGGTGCTTCTTCGGTGATGTTGGTAGCCCAAGTCATTGCATCTAGCTTGAGTTCATCATCTAGCTCCAGTTCTTCTTCTTCCAGCTGTGAGGACGACAATGTGTCCATTGTAGCCCATGGGACCAGTGGCAGGAAGAGGAAGCATAAGAAGAAGAAGAAGAGTCAGAGTGGAACTGCGGCTGTTCCTCTTAGGGGACTTGCAGGTGTGGGTGAATCTGCACCGGGGGTTCCATCTGATCAAGAGGGCTATTGGGTTGACCATGCACTTGTGCCCGGGCTACCACTGTGGGCCATTAGGCGCCTCTCTTGGCACCCTGGTTTATAAGGAGTGTGGGTTGACCCTCAAGCTTCTAGCATTCCTGTTTCTGCTCCAGGTGAGCGCCCTCCTGGCTCTCACCTTTCTAAGAAAGTGTGTAATCGCATCTTGTCTGGCTGTTACATGGATATTTTTACCCTGTTGCAGCCAAAGGGTCAGGAAGCCCTTGATGTCACTTCTTCAAAAAGGTCCAAAAACACCCTAAGGTGCTGATCGCACATTCTCCAACTGGTTGGAGGGTTTCACCATTTTCAGAGCAATTATCTCTATGGCTTTTCCTGAAAGGGCTTGGCATCTTGACTTCCACATGCTCCACGTCCTTAGGGCCAGGTCTGTGGCAGGCGAGGCTGCTGCCATTGCCTATGATGCTGCCTTCCAACAGCAGGCCCTCCAGAGCTCTAGGAAGTGTTGGGATCTTCTTCATAACAAAATCTGGTTGCTTGAAGTAGGCCCTCTCACCAGGGCAAAAGGACTTTTCAGACAGGTTGTCAAGAAGGAACATAAATTGGTCTGCTGGGAATTCAATGCAGGTCGTTGTTTCCAGTCTCATTGCAGATACGACCATAGTTGTGAGTTGTGTAGGGGGCCGCATGGCAAGGCTAACTGCTCTAAATCTGGTCTTCAGCCCTTTCGTCAAGGGCGCCCTGCCCATGCAACAGCCAGCAAAAAAGAAGGACCCTCTTCCTCTATCGATGCTGGCGGGTCAGGAGGTCCAAAAAGAGTTGCTTCCTGAGGTTCATCCTCCTTTTTCCCTTGCCAAGACTCCTATTAATATTTTGGCCTTGCACCCATTGCTTAATAATTATCAGAACAGGGAAGCTTCTTCGTTCCTTGCGAATGGTTTCTCTTCTGGTTTCCGCATTCTGGTCACTTGTTCCCCCCCCCCCACCTTCTGAGGCAAAAAATCTTAAATCGTCACATGCCGGAAGTGCTCTTGACCAAATTTCAGAAGGAAATCGATTTGGGACATGTTGCAGGCCCCTTTTCTTGTGCTCCTTTCCCGAATTTTATGGTGTCTCCATTAGGAGTTATCCCTAAGAAAACGCCTGGCGAATTCCGCCTTATTCACCATCTGTCCCACCCCCCGGGGCATTCTGTTAATGATGCCATTCCTCGAGAGCTCTGCTCTGTTAAGTATGCATCTTTCGACCACGTTGTCTACCTTGTCCGGGAATGTGGATGTGGGGCCGAAATGGCAAAATGTGATATACAGTTGGCCTTCCGCCTTTGGCCAGTTCAACCTGATGACTTTTATTTGCTGGGTTTTAATGTACCGGGCCTTTGGTATTTTGATATGGCTATGCCCATGGGTTGTTCTGTTAGTTGCTCTGCATTTGAAACCTTCAGTACATTCTTAGAGTGGGAGGTTAAGCGCAGAGCAGATTCCCTGCTTGTTATGCACTATCTGGATGACTTCCTTTTCACAGGGCAGGCGGGTTCTGGCGATTGTAAAATGCTTTTGGACATTTTCCACAACATTGCAATTGAGATTGGGCTTCCCTTGGCAGCGGAAAAAACAGAAGGACCTATGCCCTCCCTCACCTTCTTGGGTATTCAATTGGACTCAGTGGCAGGGGTCTCAAGTCTCCCTCCTGCCAAGTTAGAGGCCTTCAAGCTATTGATTGAGGATTTCCTTGTTTCCAAAAAAGTGACCCTAAAACAGGTCCAGTCCCTCTTGGGGCATTTGAACTTTGCTTGTAGGTGGTGTCCCCTGGTCGCCCTTTCTGCGCCAGGCTAGCCAGAGCCACTGTGCGAGTCTTCTAGCCACATCACCATGTGTGTATCTCAAAAGGCATTAAGGAGGATCTAAGGGTCTGGGATTCTTTCCTCGCCCAGTATAATGGTGTCTCCATCTGGCAGAAATCCTGGCTTCTTGGGGATAGGCTTCAGGTTCACTCCAATGCTGCTGGGTCCCTGGGTTTCGGACTCTTTTTTCAGGGGCATTGGTGTGCTCACAAGTGGCCTGACTCCTGGGTCCAGCTTGGGGTTGTTAAAAACCTCACTTTTTTAGAGTTATTCCCCATCGTCACAGTTGTGTTTATCTGGCATTCTGACTTTGCAAACAAACACATCCGTGTGATAACCAAGCGGTTGTGGCAGTGGTCAACAGCTTGTCCACCAAATCTGAGAGGGTGATGGTCTTGGTTCATAAGCTTGTCCTTCAATGTTTAAAGTTTAACATTTCCTTCTCAGCAAAATTTGTGCCTGGTTTAAAAAACGAAGTCGCCGATGCTCTTTCTTGTTTCCAGGAAGAAAGATTCCGGCAGCTGGCGCCAGATGCAGATCCTCTCCCAGTGCCATTCCCAGTGGAGATGTGAATGGTTGGGCTGCCTCTATGATGCATGGCATTTTGTCCTCCATTGCCCCTTCCACCCTTAGAGCATACAAAAGAGTTTTTTCCCAGGCTGACCTCCTTTTTTGAGGCCCTTGGTATCCCGTCTCGGTGGCCTTTGAATTCGGATTATGTCCTGCACTTCATGGCGTGGTTGTAGTCGAATGGAGCTTCCCCCCGCTCCATCTCGGTGCACCTTGCAGGAATCTCTTTCTTTGCTAAGGCCGCTGGTTTGCAAGATCCATGCGCTAATTTTCAAGTCAGGCGTACCCTGGATGGCTGGAGACGTACGCATTCAGGCACTAAGGATTCCAGGCAACCTATTTGTTTTTCTCTCCTGGAAAATATTGTTGGCCAACTTCCAACTATCTGCTCCTCCCTTTATGAAGCCGAGCTGTTTAAGGCTGCATTTGTCACAGCCTTTTTTTTGGGGGGGGGGGGGGCTTTGAGGGTGGGTGAACTAGTACCTTCATCTAAATTTGATTGTTCCAACAGGCATCTGTACATTAATGATGTTTTGCTGCATGTTAGCTTTGTACAATTAATTGTTCATAAATCAAAGTGTGATCACTTTGGCCATGGTGAAACCATCACATTGGGACGTTTGAAGGACTCACAATTGTGCCCTGTACAAACTTTAAAGAAGTTCCTCAGGCTCTGGCCAGCGGGGCATGGATCCTTATTTTGCCATGTGGATAGATCTTCTGTCACTTGCTTCCAATTCATTCCTGTCTTGCGGCTGTCGCTGCAAGCACTGGGCTTCCGTCCGGAGGATTTTAGGGGACACTCCTTTTGCATCGGAGTGGCCACTTCGGCTGCCCAAGCGGGGCTATCCACTAGGGATATCAAGTGCATTGGGCATTGGAAATCCAGGGCCTTTTCAGGTTATGTTCGCCCGAACTTGGACCCTTGCCAGGGTCAGTGTTAAATTATCATGTCTTTAGGGTTGGCGGCAGGCTTCCTTTCAGTCTGCCTGTGTGGCGGCAGCATATGCCTGGATCTGGGGTAGGGGTTTCCAGGGCCTGCTGGCACTGGGTCGGGAGTCCTCAGACCCGGGTATGGAGTGGTTTGCTGTGGCCATTGTGGGGGCCACAGTCGGTTAACACCCGGTGACTAGGATGCCTTGCAATTCGAGTTGAAGCAGCACAGTTGTCTAACTGCGCAACAGGGCGGAGCTTGGCACCTACGTCATCCCAATGCTTGCGGCTGCAAGCAACCTGGGGTGTTGCTGATGTCCAGATCCAGACCTTATGCTTTGGGCCAACCCTATGGTTATGCTGCTTGTTTGAGCTGTTAATAAAGTTGTGGCCTTTTTCCTCCATCTTTGTGTTATGTTTCATTGAGCCGGATTTGCACAGCAAATGACTTAGGGAGCTGGGGGATGTTTAGCCTGTAGAAGAGAAGATTAAGAGGTGATATGATAGCCTTGTTTAAATATTTGAAGGGATGTCATATTGAGGAGGGAGCAAACTTGTTTTCTGTTGCTCCAGAGATTAGGACATGGAACAATGGCTGCAAGCTCCAGGAAAAGAGATTCCACCTCAACATTCAGAGAAACTTCCTGACAGTAAATGCTGTTCGACAATGGAACACACTCCCTCGGAGAGTGGAGGAGTCTTCTTCCTTGGAGGTCTTTAAGCATAGAATCATAGAGTTGGAAGAGACCACAAGGGCCATCCAGTCCAACCCCCTGCCATGCAGGAACTCCAAATCAAAGCATCCCTGACAGATGGCCATCCAGCCTCTGCTTAAAGACCTCTAAGGAAGGAGACGGATGCTTTGATTGGGTGTTCCTGCATGGCAGGGGGTTGGACTGGATGGCCCTTGTAGTCTCTTCCAACTCTATGATTCTATGATGACATGTCCTGTGTGATGCACTGTTTTGATGTGTCATAGGACACGTCATAGATGTGCACTCCATGTGGGAGGGACTGTGCAATGATGACGGAACCCACACAAAGTAAGGCTTGAAAGCGTGTGGCTGCTACATGCTCCTGAGCCCTAGTTTTGGCCCGAGGATGGTGCTTCCTGCCTGTATGTCTCTGGCCTGTATTATCAAAAACTGTAAGATAAGTAATTTGGTGTCTTGAGAAAGAAAACCTATTAACTCTGATATGTATTCAAGAAAAAGAAGTTCTTTCATGTCTGCATCCTAAGAACATCTAAATTATTGTTACTGCTAAAAACAGACCCAGAATTGTTTATATCCCATCACTTTCTGAGTCATAAAACAGTAAAAAATTAAATCATCAGCCCTGGTGGTGCAGTGGTTAAATGCCTGTACTGCAGCTGCTCACTCAAAACCATAAGGTGGCGAGTTCAAGACCAGCAAAGGCCTGAAGCTCGACTCAGGCTTGCATCCTTCCGAGGTCACTAAAATGAGTACCCAGATTGTTGGGGGGCAAATAGCTTACCATTGTAAACCGCTTAGACACTCCTTAAGGGTATGAAGCGGTATATAAATGAAGCTGTTTGTTTTTGTTTGTTTATAAATGCACCTGTATTTTAAAGATTGTTATATCAAACAGATGCATATAAATAATAATTATAGAAAGGAATGTGAATTTTGGTTGAATTCTGGTAACATTAGGGTATTCGTGATCAACACCATCTCTGTCTGTAATTCTATGCTTGCTTATCACCCATTTTCTACATCTTAGCTTCTAAACACTTGCCATTCTGCAGTACTATGTAGTACCACATTTCAGATAAGATTAATAGGCTTGTTCAAAATACAAGGACAAGAGATGTGTCACTGGTTTGAATAGGCCTACAATTTTATTTATTTAATATTAGATATTCTGCAACACCCAGAATATTGTGTGGAGTCTACTGCTACAGTACCCCTTGCCTTGAATAAGAGTGAGCTATATGCAGACATGAGGTAAATGTAGTGTCAGTACTACCCCTTTCAAATGAATTTATATCTTCAGGTGTTAAGGGAATCTTTCCCAATTCAATCCCTTCCTCATGTCACTTGATTCTAGATTATCTCTAAAGGAACCATGCCTCACCACTCATATTCCACAACCCTAAGTGGTGAGGCTGACAAATCTCCATCAGCTTAAAGGTGAATCTGAGCATTCACCCATGTCAGCATTATTCAACCTGTGCAGACCCATTACAATGACAGAATAAGTACATCTGAATTTTGAGATAATCACCATTGTCATTAACTAATAGACAGAGAAGGCCAATAAAAAATAGCAATAAAGCCAATCATCCTGAGTCAATTTGGTATACAGGTCAGGAAATAATAATAACAATGCCCCCAAATTATAGATAATCATACACTTAATCCCAAAGTGAAAGGTTGGGGTAATGCTGCACAAGAGAGTTGGTGAAAAGCAAAGAGGATCCCCCCCAAAAAGTTCTTAGATAATGATCCCAATCAGGATCAGACAGGCACCTGCACCTGCACCTGCACCTGCACATTCTTTTCCACACATGATTTACTCTAACCTTAAGGCAGCTACAAATTCACTCCCAGACAAAATTTGTTAAGGTTGCAGAAAGAGGAGGCAATTGTGATATTCAGTGTGCACTGTCAACCGCATGCTCGACAAGATGGAACATGGGTCAAATCTTGCAGGCAAGTTCCTAATTAGATTTTTCATTACAGTGGCAGACCTAATTTTGCTCAGACAGATAGAAGATTTCATAGAATACATGTTTGGGATTTTTTTAAAAAGAAAAGAAATAATAGAGGGCTTTTTATTGTGTTTTCATTTTACTCTGCTAGGTATTTATTTTTAGGTTCAGAAGATCCACCTTTGAATCACTAAATCTGTGCTCGATACTCAGGAATGACAGCCATATATGCTTATATCTATAATAGGACAGAAGAGTGATGGGTAAAATAAGTGAATCCTCCCATGTTATTTCTCCTGCATCATAAAATCTGTTCCTGATATATTAATCTCCACAATTGAAGCCCTTGTGAATAACCTCTTCCCATTTCCTCTCACCTTCAAATAAATGAGATTATGCAGTGTGATGGTGGGTCTCTCACAGTTCACACAATGCATTTAGCCAAAAAGCCTACACATAGTATTGACATATTCTTTGTGCATGGTATAATTTTTTTGAAAGTGGGACTATTCTGATCTCTCCTGTTGAGAATGTTGCTTGAAAACATACTGTACATATGAAATGTCAAGGCCCTAATTCAGAAAGCAATGGAAGGTGTCATCTTGTTCTATTTGCTAAAAGGTGCTTTAAAAAGATGCATCCTCATTATATAAATGACACTTTCCTGAATAGAAGGTTTTAGGAATAGTTCCCTATGTACCCTGCACAACATTTATAAAAGACTGCCCTTTATTTTGCTGAATGAGTCTCTGAATTCTGTCTTCTGTTTACCAGTCATATTAAATATGAAATTATTTTTCTCCTCTTATTTGCATACTGTAATAAATGGATTGAAGCACATGTATGTGATCATTGATCATAAGGCTAATTTAAGATGCCATTTGGATATACATTTTTTTTGGGGGGGGGGGGTTGGGGAAGAACAAATAGTTTCACCCTTTGTCTATTCACTTGGAGAAATCCCTTGAGCTCTGCCCAGTGTTCAAATGGCTGTTCACAGTTTTTCATTCTGTGTGTATGTGTAAGGGGGGCATAGCTGGGTGTTTGTGCAGAAAACATGGCTTTCTGTTTAGAAACGTTGTTTTTCTGCACAGGAAAATCATGTTTTCCATGCAGGAAATTTGATTTCTGTACAAGAAATGGCACTTCTGTGAAGAAAAGGCCTTTTTCTGAACAACTAAAGCCAACATGTTTTTTTTTTTTCTTTCACATCAAATATGTCCCCAAATATAATTCTTGTTCATCTAGGGCCTTATTCCCACTATGGTTTAAACTGGATCGTGATTCGATACAATCCGTTTTAAACAGGCATTGTTCCCACTTAATCCAAATCACTGAAGCAATTCCAAAAGGGAGGTTATGCTTTTCATCCCTTTAACCTGCATCATAAAGAAGCTAGGTTTTTCCACTCCTTTGGGGATGAATTGATTTATTTTCAAATAACCATTAGTACTACAATGAATATTCAGTAAACCATAAAATAGAACAAATAAACATAAAATCTAGAATCATATAATATATAATTATCTTTCTAATTGATTATTATATCTGAAGCTGGTGGTACAACCATTTTTGAGCTAGCTCTTCAGCAACTTCTGTCTTCCTTATGTCAGATGATCCTTATTTATTTAAAGTAATGTACAACTTTCCACTACAAAGACACTCAAGTACCTGCTAGGAATGTGAGAGATGCTGGTGGCCATTCTCAACTCTAAAAGGAGTTGAAAACATGATTTTATAGAAATGTTCATAAGTTACGAGGTGCTTTTAAAAAAGTGGTTTTCAACTTCTGACCCTTCAAATGTTTTGGACTTCAACATCCAGAACCACAAGACAACATGACCCATGTAAAAGAAGTCTGAGACTTAAAACACTAAAGGTGGGGTGCCACTGATCCAGCCAGAAACATTCATTTAGGCAGTTGACCGAAGTTGCACGAACAAAGCAGAAATAATCCAGTTGACACCAATGTTAACTATCATGTGCTCAATGAAATGGAATTATGGGAATTGTAGATACAGTTTCTGTCAGAGAGCCTGGTGACAGAACAGATTACATTTCCCAGAATTCCATAACATTGAGCTATGACAGTTAAAGTGGTTTATTTCTGCAGTGCAGTTGCAGCCTAAGAATGTTTCTATGTTATACAGTTGCAACAGTATGATTGTCATGGCTGTAGCCAAGAGAATCATTAGGGTCATTAAGGCCAGCCTGGGGGCGGAGTTGGGACATGGCATCCACATGACACATGCCCCGACTCTGCCCCCAGGCTGGTGTGACACCATGTAGTGTTCCACATGGTGTGCAATAACATTCATTCCTCTAGTGCTGCATGCACATGATGCAGTGCCAAAGGAGTGTGGAAAAGCCATGCACCAGTTGCTATTGCACTCTTTCTGGGGCACAAAAAGGAGCTGATTTTTGCAGCTCCTTTTTGCGCTGTGGAAAGGCCAGATTGGGGCTGTAGCGTGTGGTTGCTGCAGCCGCAATCTAGCTAAGATGGGGGCAGCTGCAGGCCACCCCGTCAGGGGCAGTCTGCACAGTCCCTTAGTGAGGGACTGACACCTCTCTGCTAGAGAATGCTAAAGCTAAAGTTCAGAGGAGTACAGCAGAGCTTTATAGCATATACTTCTAAATACTTCACCAAACTATAAATCCTTGGATTCCCAGGCTGGAGCCATGACAGTTAAAGTGGAATCAGACTTCTACAGCTGTTAAACATAGAAACACTCACAGTTTCAAAGAGTGCAGCAGCTTGATTGTTTTAGCTTGCACTATATTCCTCTGTGTACCACTTCTGCTGCTTTACAGGCAGTTTGCCAGCATGACACTTCAGAAATCTGTTGCTTTTATGCATAACAATAACCATGTGATTCCTAATGCTGTGTGAAAGAACACCATTAAAACACCACTCTTCAAAAGAGTGGCTAGAACAACTGACAGACCATTTCAGTATGAAAGAAACTCAGTGTCTCATCTGGAATGGTCTACTTCTCCTACTCAGCTCTAATGGATTCACTTGTCACTATGGTTTGGATTTGATTGGCTTCCAAGGTCAAACAATTATCAGCATCCAACAGATTCATAGTAGCCTGGAATATGATTGCCAATTTGATTGACATCAGCAAGGCACTGTTTTAATGCTTATTAATTCAGCGAATTATGTAATCTCAAAGACAGTTTCAAAAGAAATGAATAAACCTAGTACTATCAATGAATACCAGATAAGCTTCTTCTTCTTTTGGACATGGTTTAGTTACTTGTTGCCATGTCTTTCAGGGCCTCTGGCAGCTTTCCAGGAAATAATACAACTTTTAAAAGGAAACAACAATATTTCTGTTATTTTTTAAAAAGATTAAAATACTTGAAAGCTTTAATGGGTTCAGTCTTGCAGTCTGTAAAATACTAACAGGAGACTGTGGCAGGCCTCTTGATTCAGCACCAGAAATACAAAAAGCCATTTTAATATTATATTCTTCCAATTTTACTAGAATTTAGTGGGTACGGGTAATTATCTAAGTGTCAGTTGCACTATGGTCAAAACAGCTATGCACTGTTGTTGTGTCCTGCAACAACACAGAACAACTGTGAATCATGCTGCTATCTGGTTTCTGTACCCTCAATATGTTTTCTGTGCAGACCTACAACTAGAGATGGAAAGAACATTCAAGCAATAGTAAACGAATGAATGACTGAATGAACAAAAAACAAAACATGTTTTTCAAGTGTAAATAAACCCTGATGAGAAGAACTCTGAACTGATGAAAATCATTATAGTTCAGAATTTTTTCTAACAAAATTCACATGTAGGTATTCTGCACAGAAATCAGCATTTTCTGCATGATACATAATAATTCAATGCAAAAATGTTAATTCCTATGCGGAAATTGCTATTTGGGGGGGGGGGGTGCAGAGCTATAATGCAGGAATTATTTTATGTTAAATTTGCATGCATAAAAATCCAGTTGAAACCTATGCAGTTTTTGGAAGACTATTCCAAGCTAGGGTTTTATTCAGCACATCTGTAGTTGTTTATGTTTCCTCCCACAGAGAACAGAATTTTTTGCATAGAAATATTATAGATAAAATGCTGTTTCCTGTGTAAAAAAGTGAATTTTGTGCAGAATCAGTAATTAATTACAATATTTCCTGCACATAAAACCATGTGCCAATTTTGTGTAGAATAAATCCAGAACTACTAAGATCCAGTTTTTAAATTTTTTTTATTACGTTTTATCAAATAGCAATCTTATAAACAATAGAAATAACAGACCTTGGGAATGAGCAAAAAGTATTTCCACCCAATAATACATTCTTTTGAAGTTGTAAAAAGATCCAGAAAGGGAAATTATAGATCATTTTGCCACAGGACATTATCAGATGGGAGGAATTTTTCTCAATTTCAAATGGAGCCAGTTCAAAATTATGTGAATTAGCTAGTTTAGCGAATTTACGTGAATTCTAATTGTGTTTGGAACACATTCAGAATGACGTCCCGTTGCCCGAGAATGACTTCCCATAGCCCGAAATTGCATGAGATACTCTAATATGCAATAACGTGAAACCCTATGATTGAATTCGGAATGATTTCCCATTGCCCGAAATTGCATGAGATACACTCATTCACAATAATGTGAAACCCCATGATTGCATTCGGATTGCCATTGGATTATACGTCCATTTTCCATCGTCTGATAAAGTCTACAGTCAGGTGGTCAGTGTCCAAGATGTCCTTTCAAAACCCAGCTTGGTGTGAAGGTGGAGCAAAATAAGATATATGGTTATCGACATAATCAATAAAAACAGACCAATCTTAATGAAAGTGTATGCCTTGTTTTGTTCAGATCTGTTATTGAAGGAATAGGAAAGTTTTTTTGACAACCATGCATCCCGGACCTTGAGCCACCAGTTTTCAAGTAACAAATTCCCTGTCTTCCAGCATCTCACAATTTTGGTTCTACTGCAGAGATTAGGAATATGACGAGTCTCTTTCAGATTACTATTGGCTTTGCTGACGTTTGATAACAATAATAAGGCCGGACAAATTTTCACTGATTTTTTAATAATATTATCTGCATCAGTATTGCATTCCAAAAAGCATTGATTCTAGGACATTTGAGCCACATGTGTGTGTAAGAATCTTGAGCCTTACAGCCTCTCCAACAGTATGCTGAAACATTTTTCAATAGCTTTAAGAATTTCATAGGGCTTAAATACCATTTGTCTGCTGTTTTTAAAGCACTCTCCTTTGAAGGTGCTGGTCTTGATTTATATATGGAGGAGGACCAGATGCTTGCCCAGGTTTCCTCTGATATATCCCTATTTAAATCTGGCTGCCATGTTATTCTGGCAGAATGATTTTTACCATAAATAAACTGTATTAGGTTTTGGATATAGTGGCTGCTCCCCACTTGGATTGTTCCTTATCTATACAGATGGATTCCTACAAAGTTGGGGGTTATAGAACTATAATCTTTTAGCAGGATATGGCGTGCAAAGAAGTGGACTTGTGACATTTAGAACCAAGTGAGATTAGTTTCTCTCATGGCATTGAACAAACAATCTCAGCTTTCCCACATCAAATGAGTCCATTATTCTATATATTCCACATTTTCTTTCAATTTCTGTAGTAGACTATCTCATAAAAGCTGGGGTGCACTAAAAAAGGACACATTGGTAAGGGATCAGGGATGATTAAGTGCATCTATTGTTTCCATATGGGAGTGGAATTGTTGAGGAACAGATTATGTATCTCTCTCTAAACTTCTTTTGAGCCTTAGTAGAAAGGAAGATATTAAGATTGGTTAAAGTATTATCCTCTAGTTTCATATCAACACATCTAGTGGGATGTGATTCTATGACAAATTGGGGGAATTGGTTCAGATAAAAAGCATGAAAATATGTATTGAGTTCAGGAATTGCTAATCCACCTTCCTTAGCATTAGTGAATTAGGCCATTTTGGGAAATCTGGGTGTGTATTTTCACCTTGGAATATAAAATTGGTAATTATTTTTGCCAAACCTTAAATGTATGTGGGACTGGACTAATAAGAATAGATTGAAATAAAAAGGAACAGTAAACTCAGAATTTTTGTGCAAGCAGTGAACCTTGTATGATGAACCAGAACAAAACTTTATTGACGTCACAAAACCAGAAATTCACTATTCCGTGTTTAAGATGGAACTGCCCCCCAAAGCCCAAACAGTGTACCAACCAACAACTCTACCCCTCTACTTTTGGTACAAACTACACCCTCCTACTATTATTATTCCCATGAGCTAATTTTGCCACCAACGAATCCCTCTTTCCTATCCAAGCCGAGCCATACCAACCCCCCATCACATTTTAAGCTGCTGTAAAACAATTCTCCAGGTACCTGCCCACCCAGGGTCAGCCACCTGCAGCCTCATCCCCAAGCACTATAGCAAAGCAGCCAAGCAAAACTACAACAGCACTCTAAGCACACTAATCCTAACCCTTCATCCCCATACAAATCACACTACATTTATTGACAGAACCAATCAATTAACCTTGGCTCTGACACAATTGTGGGGTTAGAAACATCTTTACCAAGGCAATCCTGCCAAGAAATGAGAAGATCAGCTTTTTCAACTCCCTTACTTTAGCTTTCATTCTCTTAATGACTGGGTTATAGTTCCTAGGGACCGACTAAGATACATTCTTTGTGATGAGAATGCCCAAATAGGAGAATCCAGAAGGAGATGTTTGTAAATTTGAAATACACAACATTCTCTCTTGATCTGATTGAGAGACTATGTGTGTGTGTGTGTGCGTGTGTGCGCATGTATTGGATGGATGGATAGATAAATAGACCATATTTTAGAGCTGTGGTAATTAATGCTGAGCCCTGAGAATTTCCCAAAGGTATCTAGCATGCTCTTTGTGACAGGAAAGGATGATTCAGGATTCTGGACCAATAGAAATATGTCGTCTGCATATATAATTATTTTGAGCTGACAGCCATTTATCTGAGATCCTAACACACTCAGCATTGATCTAATCATTTCAGCTAAAGGTTCTATATAAATTCCAAAGAGGAGCAGTGATAGTGGGCAGCCATGTTTGGTGCCTCTATGCAAACGAAAGCTTTTTGCAGCTCCTTTTTGTGCCCTAGAAAGGCAGGATCAGGGCCATGGTATGCTGGTTTGCAGCCGCAGCCCCAATCCAGATGAAGAAGGGGCAGCTGGAGGCCACCCCTTCAGGGCTGTTTGTTCAGCCCCTAACCACACAAAATGGAAACCCAGGCAGCTCCCTCTGTTGGGTGCTGGGAGGGGAGCAAAGCAAAATGAAATGGAGGCCACCTCATCCTGTCCTCATAATCATACTTGCTGTTTCTGGCCCCTGAAGCAAATCTGCGGTCTGATCTCCAATATTCCTATCACTGCAGATTGACAGATCCTGTTATGAAGAGAAATTCTGAATCCTAGGGCTGACTTTTTTGTATTTATTGTGCACCTTTATTTAACTATTGCCCACTCAAAAGGATTCCTGCTGTGTCTAGGTTCAGCATCCATGTTAGATTCTTTTTCCAATTCCTGAGGCACCTTGACGTCCAGCGCCTCACACAATTTAAGCATCTGGTTATTGGTAGAAACAATCAAGGTGTCATTCGTATGGAAAACAGTCAATTTGAAAGGAAAGCCACACTTTATTTTATAGTTGCTTCCTGCAGGAGGGAGGTGTATGGCCTCAGGTTTCATCTCTGCATCAATGTCTCTGATGAGAGATATTGAAACACCTCTATTGGACAGCCATTGTAAGGTAATTTTTTTTTATTGAGAGATTGTTCAAGATAGAATTTTTGACAGGGAACCTTGCAAATCGGATCAAGGTATCTCATGGTTGCATGGATAATTTCTGTCTCGGACCAAGCGTTCTGCTTATTTTTTTCTATGTCTGACTCATTTAGGTTTAGCTTAGGACAGATGGTATTTGTGCATGCAACTATAAGAGATAGGAGGTTACCTGGCCTTTCCTTCTCCTCCACACCTCTCACACAAATGTTGAGGTAGTGATTTCTGTACTCCAAATCCTCTATCTTCGATTGCAGGTGGTCAGCAGATTTTTCCAAAGTTAAGAGCCTATCTGCATGAGATGAAGTCTTTTGGAAGGCCACATTCACAGTCTCTTCAATATCTCTGATGATCCACATTAAGGCTGCCAGCTTAGTATTTATCAATTCAAGAGCAGAAGCCCAATCACGCTGTAGATCTTTCACCAGCTTTTCTCTTAATTTCTCTAGACATTTTTCCCCTTGCATTTGGGCTTCCCTGGCCTTAGAAGATTAGTACACTCTGTCACTAAAAATACTTGAAATGTTTAGATTGTTGTTAGGGTTATGCTCTGCTCAAGGAAAGATGTCAGCCATGTTGGATCGTCGGCCACACACCCCAGAACTACTAAGATTCTTGTTGGTTCAATATTCCTTTCATCACTGTGTTCTAATATATTTAAATCATATTTTGATATTTTTTCATATTTTAAATATTATTTCCATCCCTAGGTTTTAGCCTTCCCTGAAAAGAAGAAAGAAAAAGAATGGAAGATGCTGACAGACAGATTTTAAAAAATGGGACTGATTAGACAAAATTGTATGCAGGAAAATTAGTATTCAATTAATCAACTGCCAGCAGTTTTTTTTCTTTCTTTCTTTCTTTCTTTCTTTCTTTTTTTAATAATACGTGTGTTCTGTGTTTGCTTGACATGGTTGGGGACAAAAAGTTCAGCATACAAAACAGTTTTCTTTCTTTGCCATATTGTTGATGGTTTCTTCTGTTTCCAACTTTAACTGCTTGCCCATTTCTCATAAACTGAAAACAAACAAACAAGAAATTAAGATTGCTTAGAGTTCAGCAACTTGTACAATCCCTCCCATGTCTACTTAAAAGTAAGTCTTATACTGAGTTCAATGTAACTCACTCCCAAGCAAGTATGCGCAAAATTGCATCTTTAATCTCTTAATAAGATGTACTAAAATAAGTCAGGGAAGGCTTATCACATATTTTCAGTTGTTAAAAACTGAAATGTTCATCAGAAAGGACACAGATGTTTTCAAGTACTCTGATGAACGTTCATGGTTCAGTAGGCTATTTTTATAGAAATGTAATTGCTGGTGTGCATCTTGCTAATTCAGTTATTTATCAATAGGTTTCTTTATAGACTAAATAAAATATGATGTCACTTGAAATGTTCAACAACAATTTCCAAGCACAAGCAAACTGAAAACAAAGGGTGGATGTATGTGGAAGTAGTGCATTAGTTAGGCACTTCTATTTATTGAACAGCTCCACAAGATGTCCTTGAAGAAGAAATATTTAAAAAGAATTCTTTACAACCATTGTTGAGAATAGTAACTACCACAATATCAACATTATTATGAATCAGTGCCTTAAAGTTAATTGCTGTTTTGTTTATTTTCAGACTACCTAGAATTTTTAATCATCCAATTAAAATCATGGAGCAGTAAGTTCAGGTAGCACTGTCCTTCTCCGTGTTTGACAGTTCTATTGGGGCTGGCTCTGCTATTAGGTAAGGTGAGACATTTAAACAGCAGATTTGTGAAGGTGCCACCACAATGTTGGAGGACAGGGCTCTGTGTCAGGTAGCTTCCCATAATCCATCTTGCTAGTTTCATGTGTGCTGAAAAATGTTGTCCCATCACTGGCTGAGATTCACCAGTAATTTTTATACATCAAATGAAATTTGGTTTATTGCTTCTGACAGTAAAGTATATTGAGCTATCTGCAGGTTTTGTCCATATAGCACCAACATAAAGCATACTATTTTCCTTCCTTCCTTCCTTCCTTCCTTCCTTCCTTCCTTCCTTCCTTCCGTGAATATAACAACCCACATTCCCCCACACATGGTTTTACTAAACTGTAATATTGTGTGTGTGTGTGTGAGAGAGAGAGAGAGAGAGAGAGTACATAAATGCAATTATTGGGAATGACAGCTCAAATGTAGATATGACCAAGCTTGAAGTGTCGGAATTCTTTTTTTGAGTGAGTGTCACTGTTTTTTTCAACAAGGGACCCGCTAACTGGCTTCCTATTCAGATCTTGGTGTAAAATTGCATAATAAACAACAACCATGAGACAGAGTGAGAAAGCCACCACACACTACATTATGAATGTCATGAAAGGGCACAAAATTGTTGGTTGTTTAACCTGCTATTATTCTGTTTTTACTGCCAGGGATGCAGAGAGATGATTGTGGTATTTTCTGCATCATGTGCCAAAATGACATGGCTTGCATGAGATCCTATGCCCCTTGACTAGATTTGAATTGCTGTTTTGTGCTCTTCCACAATGTGCTCTACCATAGGTAGAAAATTCTCTTAGTAAACAAAAAACAAAAATGTTTTCCTAAGATTTAAATTCAAGTGTGTAAAAGCTTTGAAAGGGGAAAATAAGTGGGCAAAATTATCTAGTTAGTTCTTTCTGAAGCACAGTTTTCTTTCCTATAAATGGACACCTTTCAAGAGTGCAATCATATACTTTATTCAGAATTGCCATTTCAACTCCATGCTGTGCTCTATGGTTGTAATGATGGGGCAGCTTTGTGTTCTCGAATGAGCATTGCAATGTTGGGCAAAGAGTCCAGAAGGCTTCTAAGTTTGCTTTCCCTTCAGTGTTGGCCTTTTTTCTTTTCCCTCTTGGTGAAAGGGACCTGCAAGTGGTAATGAAGAAAAGGCAATTGCACAGCCATTGATCATTGTGGTTTGAGCCTTGCAACCTGACTGAGAGGGACTGGGCCTTCTTTAGGAGTACTGAGTTAGGTGTTAGACAAGCATGCAGCTGAATGGCCTGATACCTGATTACAGGCCACATCTTCAATTATGTGGCCTTCCTGGAGGCTAAGACAGTAGTGCAGCACCTATTTCCACAGACCCTTTCCTTGCTCCTCTTAAATGCCAGGTCGGTGAAAAATAAATCCCACATAATATACGATCTACTGGAGAATGAGGACGCCGACCTGGCCTGCATTACGGAAACCTGGCTGGGCGAAGATAGCAGCACAATTTGGGCTAAGGCCCTCCCAGCCGGGTATGCTGTTCAGGAACAGGTTAGGGGAAGTGGGCGAGGGGGAGGTGTAGGCGATCGCCAGGAGTGCCTGGTATCAGCTTCAGCTGATACGCCAGCTGCGTCCCTACCTAGGCAAGGAGGACCTAGAAACAGTAGTACATGCACTGATAACCTCTCGTTTAGATTTCTGTAATGCACTCTACATGGGGCTACCTTTGTACCAGGTTCGGAAGCTTCAATTGATCCAAAATGCAGCGGCCAGATTGTTAACAGGGGCTTCAAAGATGGAACATATCACCCCCATCCTGAAATCCTTGCACTGGCTGCCAGTTTACTTCCGGGAGCAATACAAAGTGTTGGTTGTCACCTTTAAAACCCTATATGGCTTGGGCCCAGGTTACTTGAGAGAACGTCTCTCCCTACATAATCCGCCCCACACCCTAAGGACAACCAACAAGAAATTGTTAAATTACAAGCACACGAGACTAACATCTACGTCTCGTTTAGCATTCTCAGCTGGGGCTCCAAAGTTATGGAATGACCTGCCGGGGGAGATCCGTCTGATATCTACATTGGAGGTGTTCAAAGAAGCATTGAAGATGGATCTCTTCCGGTGGGCATATCCACCTGATCTTATCTAACTCCCCACTGAATTAGAGCTACCCCCCAGTTATTGTGATGTACCTGTTGTTGATGTAGTTGTTTTTAAACTGTGGTAATGTTATATTGATTTTATTGATTTTATTACTTTGTATTTTTATCATGTTGTAATCCCGCCTTGATACGTAGGGAGAGGTGGGACATATAAATATTGTTTTTGTTTTTGTTGTTGTTGTTGTTGTTATTATTATTATTATTCCATTGCTAATTAGGCCAGTCTTGGGGAAATAAACAGGTACTTTTTCCTGAGCACAGAGGTGGAGGCTGGGAGGAAGACAGTTAGTTGCTGGACACTAGGGATTCCCAGAAGTGTCTGTGCTGTGCTAATAATGGTGGCCTCCAACAGGGCTTGGGCTTTCAGCCAAGTTAGGTTTTCTAGGTTTGTTGAGTCCTGTACCAGTCTGCATTAGATCTGGTGGGAGGTTGTGTCCTGGTCCTACAGTGTAGTCCTGTAGCCTGCTGTACTGTGACTTGTTGATGGCTAATTGTTCTGTCTGTTGCCTAACTGGACCAGATTGATGGTGTTATATCTAGGACATAAGCCTCTGATGGAGAGGATACACTGAAGGTGGAGGCAGGCCCAGTATAAGAGGAAGGCTGTAGGCATGGACCTATAGGGTTTAGAAAGTTTGGATTGTAGTTTCCAAAGGGTTGGAAGGCCCTGGTGGTGCAGCCTGTACTGCAGCCACTCACTCACAAATTGCAAGGTTGCGAGTTCAGTACCAGCCAAGGGCTCAAGCTTGACTCAGGCTTGCAACGTCATTAAAATGAGTACCCAGCTTGTTAGGGGCAATTAGCTTAGACATTGTAAACAGGCAGTGCTTAGGTGCACACTGATAAGTGGTGTAGGAATGCACTTGTAGTGCCTAGAACACCCAGCTGAGCAATCAGAAGGCAGCTGAGGACTAGCCAATAGCATGTGAGTGGGAATGCCTAACATTCCAAGCTGACCATTGGAGTTAGTTATTGGGAGCTTGATTGTTAAAAGAGCAGTTGGGACTCTGAATCCTGAGGTTTGGGTACAGCTAAGCCAGGGAAAGGGCTAGTGTCCCAAGAGGTTTTGAGGGAACCGGTTGTTAAAGGAAAAATACAGCGTTTGAGTTGGGGAAAGAGTTACACCTGAGGGAGGGTGAGCTATTGAGGGAACCGGTTGTTAAAGGAAAAATACAGCGTTTGAGTTGGGGAAAGAGTTACGCCTGAGGGAGGGTGTGCTCTTGGAGTTCCTGAGGGAACAGTTTAGAATCATTCATTGACTGCAAAAGGGTCTTATATGTCTAAGAAGGGACAGTGTTAGGGAGTCTAGTAGTGAGAGGCTTGGAGCAATCTGGTCTCTAAAAGAGAGGTTTTGGTTGGTTTTCCTGAGATAGTATTGTCTGTGTGGTTGAGTTATTATTAAAATTGTAAAGAACACTGTATAACTAAGTAATAAGTCAATATTAACAACTTTGAGTCTAATTTATAGTTTATTTTTACATTTTACAGTAAACTTTTTGTTAGTGTTTGAATAACTACTTGGCCTCTGTTTTATAATCAAACACACTACTAAATATTAGAGACACAGAGGTGCTGTGCCATCTTAAAGAGCAGTGCTAAAGTGAAGGGTGACAGGAGTCCTTCACATAAATTGGTGGCAGCAGTGGGATCAAAATACCCATAGGGCTGTCACAGCTAGAAGAAGGTTGTGGGCGGACCATGGGTGGGTCGCTACAGTACTTTCTATTGCTATTGCTAGTTAGCTGCACTTTTTGTTGTTATTGTTGTTCAGTTTGTTAATATGAGAAATCCTAACTTTTCTTTCTGTTGATGATTTATGGGTCCTGTAGTTTCTGTGCAGGAAGACACATTGCTAGTCATAAACCCTACTGAAAGTGGCTGATGGTGGGGTTTCAATGTGGCTTCAGAAAAGGCAGCATCAAGCCACTTTTTTCTTCCCATCTTCCCCCCCCCCCCCATTATTATCTTTGATATGATAAAGCTGAGATAAAGACTGATTTTTTTAAAATAAATAAATAACCTGGAAAACATTTATGGACCTTGTAAGCATTGAGAATTCTTATAATACAATAATTTATGACTATGGCTACTACTAATTTTAGTAGTAGGATCATTTAGCTGGCATTGTAATGGTAAAATTATATCTTCCTTTTTTCCTTTTTTTTTCTTCATTAGAGTTTGGATGGGGGGGGATCAGGATCCTTTTGTTTCTTAGTTATTATATACTGTTTCAGTCAGTTAGTGTTTGTTCAGTGTTTTATTGGTTTTTTTTCACTAATAAAAATTGAGTCTTCTTTATCCAAAATGCTTGCCATGTGAAGTGTTTTGGATTTCAATTTCATTTTTTTTTAGGTTTCAGAATATGTGTATTTTCATATATGTACATAATGAGGGAGATGTGACTCAAATCTAAACACAAAGTTCATTTATATTTCACATAAACCTTATACATACAAGGTAATTTTTTATATTTTTAATAAGTTTGGGCATGAAAGAAATTTGTGTACATTGACCCATCAGAACGCAAAGGTGCCATTATTTCAGCCACCCATGACAAAAGTTTTGATTTTTTTTTTAATATTTCAGATTTTGGAATTCTGGATAAGGGACAGTCAATTTGTATATATTAGTTTTAGATTGATACACACACACATACACACACACAAATTTTTCTACTATTTTTGTCCTCTCTCTTTATTTATTTTTTTTCTGAATGTTTTTGGTTTTGGTTGTGAACTACACCATTTATTTTAAAATTAATAAATATATAATATTCACACACACACACACACACACAAAACCAAGGCCCTAATACTGATCTGGGAAAAAATTGAAGGAAACATGCAAAAGAAAAAAGAAAAAAAGTTTTCCCTCCTGTAGAATACTTAAACCTTGAGGTATAGCAGTTACTGTGTAATTGTAATATGATATTAGGTTTATCATGTGGCTTTGTGTTACTAGTGGAAGATTTACCTTATCTGTACTGTCCTATGTATATAGACATTATTAATCTCAAAGGCAGTTTCAAATTATTTTTCTGCACACAGTTACCAAGCATTTACTTTTATGTCCAGTGAACTCAGACAGTAAGGTCTCAGAGTCACCAGTGCAGTTGCTGTTGTGGTAATTATTCTGAAACGCTGAGAAGGATAGGTCTAATAGACAGGTTAATGTAATTTCTCTAGCTTCATGCTTACGTTTTATCAGATACAACCCAGATTAAGAATTACACTGTTTTGAGTTGAATTAACTATGGGAAATCCAGTTTACTTAGTTAAACAGGAACAGAATTGGGTATAATGCAGCCAAAATTAAACACTGTCAGAGTGAAGGGACTGTTACTGGAAGTGGCCTGTATAAAATCATGGCATAAATGATATCCATTTATATGCCCCCTAGATGAACCCTGGCTGCTGGTTTAATCCTGTAGGGTGAAGCAAGAGGTCACAGACTCACTGCCTCAAGGGGAATTCCCCTCTTAGCAAATATTGTGACCAGATAGTCTAGGAAGTCGCAATGGGATCATCACCTAGTCATTAGGAGGTGTAATGTTTGTCCTCCTTAATCCGCTGAGTTCTCCCCTTCAGATCATAGATTCTATGACTCAGGATGCTTCCACAATAGATTAATCCTTCTAAGACAATCAGACCCTATTGTCCAGACATTTAGTCCACCATTAAGCACTTTTGCCAGAAGGGGGTTTTCTCCTATAAAAACTCCCAGTTTTAGGCACTCAGTGTGCCAGACTACAAGGTCTCCATATTCCACATCAGTCTGATCTCTGAACCTGGACACCGACAAGCCCCGCTCAAACCCACATTGCGGAGCAAACCTGTCCCAGACCCACCTTCACTCATTCGGCTCCCAGAGGAGAATCTACACTTTGGTAAACATCACCCTAGTCAAGCCTCGACTATCCCCAAGACTACTGACCTTCCTGAGCCTTGTATGTATGTATGTATGTGTGTGTAAGTGCATCGTGTGACTGTCTTTTTCCCCTTAATAAATTGAATATTATTAGATAAGCCTGTCTCTGCTCAATTCCTTCAACCCCGGTCTTCTTGGTATACATAATGGGAGACGACCTCGCAAGGTTATTGTAGCCGACCCATCTCACAACTTGAGCTCATAATAAAATTCCTCAAACCAGGCTCTTGGCTACAGGGCACTCTGACTGTGTTGTGGTATTCTTCCCAGGCTTTTATCTCCAACTCTTACTGGTGCAGCTGTTTCCCGATTACTCAGCATTTTGTATAAATTATTTAAGAGCAACATAAGCATCCTCTTTCTGACCTCCTCTGGCTGAACAAAAGTAGAGGTAAGTCCACCTCCTCATTCTCCTCAGTGCCTGAGCTGGCATTGACTTCTGCTGTACTGGTACCAGGTTCCTGACTGTCTTTACTGGCAGCAGTCTTTGCTGACACAAACACTGAGGAACTGGGGCCAGGCTCAAGGCTGGGTTCCTCTGCTTCCTCCTCTGAGTCTCCAGCTTCTACACAGGGAATGACAAGATGCTCTAAAGCCATGCATAAATATCCCAGTCAAATTTGCCAAACCAAGGCTTGAAATTATATTTGAGGGAATTTCCTCCTCCCCCCCCCCCCCCCCGAGAATATGTTGACATGACAAAATCAAGATTTCTTTAGTGACTCAGGGAGGAAATGGGGGGAAAAAAGTGATTCACTTTCCTTTTCACCAGCCTAGCTTTAAATGTGAAGAAAAAAGAAAGAAGAAAGAAATGAAAAGGAAAGATAGCTATGTCGAGCCTGGAACTTCTCCTGGCCAAACATAGTTGTGAAAAGCAATCAGGGATTGTGGTAGGCTTGTAGAGCCTGGGTGGGGAGGTCATTTCCCACACACACACACACACACACACAAAAATTGGAGCAAAAGGATTCTATATTGTGGGTAATCTCCTTCCCCATCCCATACCCCACAAATTATTATAATGAACTCACAGAGTTCGATCTGCATGCCTCTTCAATTAGATGGAATGATAACACTATTGGCTAGCCTACTAAAGCTTTCCTTTCTGAGTTTACTTGCAATTCCCAGAGAAGCTGTGGTGGCTTTGATGGGTGGAATTTATCCAAGGCACAGTAAATAGATAGAGATTGTCCATGTTATTATGGGAAAATATTTGTCACAATTTGGTGCTAAATGATCGATTAAGCAAAATTATTTCTAAAACGCAGTTATATTACGTAAGAATCAAATCAATATTTCAATTCAGCATAGAGAACATATAGCCTTCTAGATGTTGTGGCACTGCATTTTTCAAAATACTTTCACCTGGTAGAGATGAAAATGACTAGAATTGTTTTGTTGTTATGAAATGACAACACTGTCTTCATTTTTCGACCTGCAAGAGGGGGATATCTATGGAGACTATCTGAAAGAGTGTGTGTGCTTCAGAATTTACAACTATGCCACTATACCCCCAACCAGTGTCACTTTTTCCTACGGATCCTCCTCAGGGAAAGTAGCCACCAGAAGTATTCCTTTGCAGGAGATGACATTTTTCCACACACTGGTGGTTTTTGTCCACACAGCCTCCATGTCAGAATGTTTGATATTTATATTAAAAGAGTATAGCAGACTAGTGATTTTTCTTTATATTATCACTCTGGGTGTTCAAAGTAAGTTTTTTTTTTTAAAAAACTTATTGTTGTTTCTTTTTTAAAAAACAAACAAAACAAAAGTAGTTCAGAGCCAAAACTTTTGTTATGGGAGGCCTTAAAGCTGGATTCCACATGTACACCTCTGCACAGGATGCTAATATGGAGATTCTTTCAGCTAGGCAAGAAAGGTATGAAGTTCCCTTTGAGAAAAGGGGGAGTGGGAGTAAAGCCTGTCACACATCAACCTATATACACAGACCTAGTAAGACAAATCATCGCTAATAAAGTGGGCTATGCATCTGCCTACCTACTATATACTCTGATGTCTTCTTCAGATTATTTGCTATATTGTTAGTGCTTTGCTTTCCAATGCTCATTACCTCACATATTTCCAACAGTCAGAACACTCCTTCCTGACTGAGTAACTCCCAAAGAATCCTAGGGTGCTGAACATGTTATATTCTACTTTTTTAAAACAACAACAACAACAACAACTGTGACATGAATGCATTTTGCATGTTTGCAGATCTCCATCTACCACCACTAGCAGTAGCACTATTTTGCCATGACAGGAATTGGGATAGCAGCAGTCCAATGACCTACTTGAAAGTAATTTAAAATCATAAATGAAACCTCTATGCCATATTAAGTATTAAGTGATAATGCAATAAAACAACTCTCTGTGTAGTACAATAAAATGAAATTACAAAATAAAACTATTCAGCCAGGAAGATTCACAGTTTTCCAGATGTTTGGAAATATAAACATCTTTCCTGTAAGATCTCTTGTTCTGTGGGCCAAGGTTAAGCAACACTCTCATCTACAGAGCTTGTGATGAACTGCATTCTTTCAAAATTGAATACACCCACACCATGACATTTTTCCATGTGCACAGTCTAACATCTATTTATGGATGTCAAAGTGTTGCTTCTTTCAGTGCCTGTGTTCCAAACCTTAGCAATACACTTATTCTTTGATTTTATCAGGGAGAAAGTATTTGTTGATAAATGGTGGATGCACTGAAACTATAACATTTTATATTTTCAGAGAAGATCTTCTTTAATCTTAATGCTACAAAATATTTACTTTGTATGGTTTTACCAGGTGCACAAAAAACACACATATCTAAAATGTGTTGGGAAAGGCAGCTATGCTTAAGTCCAGGTAAAAGAATAGTAGAAATAGATGTTAAGCCATTAATCACTAATCCTGTGTTATGTCAATTGCAGTTTTTATTACCTCTACCCCAGTTCAATATGATTGATGACCTTTGCAGACCAAAGGTTGTACACAACACTGAAATCATGACACCTGGTGCCTTTTACACTACACAGTTACAGCACTATGATCCCAAATTCTCTGCCATGACTGTCTTGTTTTGCCTTTGGGAAGTTAGCCAAATTCCCAGCTCAAAACCTCAGTATTTCAAGCAGGAACAGGGAGAGAGGGAGAGTTTGGCTCACCAAAGTGTCCATAGCAAAAGCAGAAGTGAAAAGCAGGGGTCATTCACAAGTCAGCAGTCAGTCCACTCAAGCAATCTAAAGGGGTAATCCAAAAGAATAGTCAGGCTCCAAGCAGAGATCAAGGCAAAAAGGCAAAAAGGAAGATGGATGGTTGTCAACCATACTGGAGGGAGGTGCTGGGATATTTCCAGCCCATCCAGATCTTGCAGGTGCTATCTATTAGCTGCCTGCTTCTTCCTGAAATGTTAAGAACACCAGCATCTCTCTGAGGGGGCAGGTACTGGTAAGTTTGGCTCCTCATCCGAGGGGAGTGATTGTAATGAACTTTGCTCCTGGTAACTCAACATGGCAGTACCATTTTCAATATTAGCACTAGCCGCCTGTGGTAAGATGACTCAAGATAACAGGTTTGCAACCTTATAAAAATAAATTGAAATGAATGATTCTCTGTGGGGAAAACAATAGCAATAGCATGTACATTTCTATACCGCTTATCAGTGAACTCAGCACTCTCTAAGCAGTGTATAGTCTGTAAGCCAATTGCCTCCAACAAGCTGGGTTCTCATTTTTCCAACCTTCAAAAGGTTTGAAGGCTGAGTCAACCTTGGAGCCCTGGGATTGCATTTTCAACCTTGTGGCTGCAGTACTGGCATTTAACCACTGTGACACTCAGTTCCTGCCTTGATGGCATACTTTGCTTGTTGTCCTCTTCCCATATTTTCAACACCACTACAAATGTAAGTAGAATTCAAACAGACACTCCTTATACTCCCACATGCAGGAATTGCTTTACCAATCAACAGTTAAAAAGATGGGCCTCATAATCTTTCAGCAAGTGCATTATGCTATGTTTCACAAACATTGCTGTATTGCCATTAAACTGTAGAATAGAGGACAGTGTTTTCCCATCTGATGATATTTTAATGGACTGGAGAAGCAGCTGATCAGACTGCATGGACTTCTGCAATGTATTGTGTTGCCTCACTGATGTTTTTCAATGAAACCAAATAATGTTAATAATATCAATGCAGCAAATGGGGTTAATAATACCAATGCAGCCGATAATGGATAGGAGTGTAGTGCAGCAAAGAGATTCACAGCTATTATAAACTTATATTCCACTTTAACTGTCACTATTTGTTGCTGTATGACTTCAAGCCATTTCCAACTTATGGAGACCCCAAGGTGAACCTATCACAGGCTTTTCTTGGCACAGAAAAGGTTTGGCACTGCCATCCTCTGAGGCTGAGAGACTGTGACTTGCCAAAGGTCACCAAGTAAGTTTACATGGCTGAATCAGGATTTGAACCTTGGCCTCCAGAGTTATAGACTAAGGGGCTCGACAGATGGGCAGCTCTGTGCTGCCCCTTTTAGATCTGCATTTTTGCAGCCATAAAATATTCCTAGGAACAAAAAGAAGCTGCCAAAAGCAGCTTCCTAGAAGGGGCATGATTGGCGTGCACGTGCCCCCCCCCCCCAGTCACGTCACTTCCTGCCAGGGTTGTTAGGGTGCTGTGAGATGCTCACGCCATCATGGTGCCACCTGTGTGGAGGGCAGCAAGCCATAATGGTGGCGTCCTCACAGACTAGGGCTGCTGGGTATGTAAATGCCCAGCCTCATCTAGCCCTGGTTTGCTGTGAGGACACCACAAAATGTCCATCTGTACTGGGCCCAATATTCAAATCACTGAACCACGCTAGCCCACTGCTATGCTAACATCCTTTAGAATCCTGGCCTTTTTAATTTGATGATTCTTTAGAGCAGCTTTGGCTGAGAATTCTAAATGCTCACACTAAACTGCATGATTCCATAGGTTATAGTTCCCAGTCACTGAGTATGAGAGTTCGCTTAATCTTGTTCAATTTTCTCACTAGTTTTTCTCACAGTTTTTCTCACAAGATTATTGTGAGAATAGAGTGGGGACCTTGAGCTCCCTGTGGGAAAGCGGGGTGTAAACCTAATGAAAAACTAGCTAATTAACAAACCAACTACTTGGATAAACAAATGATATTTCCGATACTTCCTGGATTACCTGACATTATGTAACTTTGCTGCATTGTATTGATAAAATATTGTAACAACCTTATTATTATAACCCTTCCATAACAATAATAACAAGCTAGTCCCCTCTGTTGAGTTCTACGAATAACTTTGCTATTTCATAGAATTGTTGTCTTTTCCCTGATATGGTCAGCTTCACAGAAGATGGTACTACTGTTTGTAGGTTAGAAATTTGCAAGTGACACATCACAGACCAGTATGGTTCTATCTCATCCTCAAGCCTCAAACTGTGGCCTGACTCTTTAATCTGATTGTTTTGGTGACCAAAACTGTTCCTACTGTTCAGTATTGCTTTGCATTCAGATCACATGTGCTGACAAACCTACTCTTATTGATTTAAAATATCTATACCCTGCCTAAGTTCCCCAGGCACCTTACAACACAATGTTAAAATCTATACAAGAAGTAACAACTTTAAAACTAAAACAGCTAAATTAAAACTAAAAGAGCTATAAAACATCAAAAGAAGCCATAAGTAAATATTATAAAAACATAACATCACTACAACCCCTTAATGTATCAATCTATAAAAAAGTAGACTCAGCTGAAAGCTTGAATAAATAATAGTATTTTTAACTATTGGCCATCATGAAAATGCCAAGCAGGCAAAATGAATATGGTATGATAACATAGGTGGTGATAAGTTGCCACTCCATTACTACTTGGTGCTGGATTGCTGTTAGTGGCAGAGTGGTGACCAAAGTCTCATTTTTTTCTGGTCACTGGAACAGATACAAGGGGGTTAACTGAAGATATTGTTCCACATCACAAGTACCAAACTGGTATCAAATAACTTCCATACAAAATGATAAGAGTTTGAAGATATTTTGGAAAAAAAAAATCTGTTGCAATTGCCTGCGCAATATACATAACATGTCCTACACTAATTTTTTCTGTTGTTTCTTAGGTATAACTCTGTAGTGCTCCTATAGGAATAACTTGGAACAACTATTGAAGCAAATTAAGGTGTGTGTGTGAAAAAGTGTGATTATCGTTGAAGTGTTACAGGTGAAGTGCTACACCCATTAAGAAAACAAAAATAATGACTGCAAATAAATTAGATAACCTTAAGTCAGACAGTGAAGACATTGAAATGGTTAAAAATTGCTTATATCTTTATTCAGTCATTAATAAAGTCATTTTCTGTCAAAAAATCAGAAGACACTAAGACTTTGAGGACAGGCATGAGGGAAATAGACAAGATCTTTAAGGTAAAGATATATCACTGAATACCAAAGTTCATATCACAGTGTTTCCTATTTTTATGTATGGTTGGACAATGAAGAAAGATGATAGGAAGAGAATAAACTTATTTGAAATGTGGTGCTGGATAACATGGTCTGCCAAACAAACAAACAAACAAATGAATGAATGAATGAATGAGTACTAAAGCAAATCAAGGTAGCTTAACGGAGACTGTCACATTTCAGACTTATTATGAAAAGATCTGGCTCATTAAAAATATGACAATTCTTCATTATCTGATAATGAAAAAATTGCAGGTTAGGGACATAAGAATGCAGACACGATAATCTACAGTGGTCCCCTGGGTTACGAATCCCCCGGGTTGCGAAAACGAAAGCTTCTGGGTTACGAAGGTAATCCCGGAACGGATTACCTTCGTAACCCGGGGGACCACTGTATAAGCAACTTATTTGTAATATAACATTTAAGAAATTGTATGATTTGGGGGTATATACTTCGAGGTAACAGGAAGTAAAAAGAGAAAGTGATTAAAAAAGAAAGAATACTGAAATGTATGGGTATAGTGTTTGGGAATTGTTTTTAAAGTGACGTCGGAAGTATTGATCCGTAAATTTCAATATATTTTCTGATACTATGTAGTAACTTGAAGCTTTTTTTATTGTTTTTGTATATAAAATGTTTTATAAATAAAAAAATTGCAATTCTTGATTAGGGAGAAAGTAGTAGGAAAAGAGGAATGTCACATTACAGGTGGATAGACACAATCAAGGAAACCATGACCCTGAGTTTTCAAGACCTAACTGGGGCTGCTAATAATAGGGTGAGTTGGAAGACTCTTATTAATAGGGTTGCCATAAATCTAAATCAACTCAACAGCAATTAACAACCGGGTTATTATGCCTGTATGTTTTCTCTAGTTCTGACAATCAGGAAAAAGGTAATAAGAATTGTTGTTGTTGTTGCTATTATTATTTTAAATCCAGTTATAGTTAATGGGAAGCACAGAGCTTTATTTTCTTGGACACACACAAACGCACACACGAAGTCCTGATGAGACATTTTACTTTTTATTGGAAAATAAGTGTCCTCTAAATTAATGTCAAGGATAACTTTCAGGAAATTGTTCTGTTTAACCAGTAGACATATTTTATTTTATTCCTGCCAAGGGGCCATTTTAACCTTTCAGCAATTTCCTTTCTTCCAGAAGCCATCAATAAATAATTGAATCGACACAGTATTTAAATAGCCTCAGTAAACCAAAACAAAGCAAAAGTTAAGAAACATAGGAAACAAGATTAAATCAAGCCAAAACAATTCTTTTTCTGGAATTCCCACACCAGAGTGTCAAGGGAACACTGCTGTGCCTTGAAAAAATTGTTAATGTGCAAAAGGAAATAAATAGTTTTAAAGTTGCTGAGAATTCAAGTACTTAGTCACAGAGGATATTGTTCCTCCATTTCTGGGGATAGGCCATGGCTCTGTGATGGAACACATAATTTGCACACAGGAAATCTCAAATTCATGAAATTTCCAGGTTGGGCTGGGAAGAACTATTCCCTGATACCTCAGAACGCTGCTATGAATGAATATACTTTGAACTTTGACTCCAATATTTAGAAGTAGATGTTTAGGGAAACTGCAGCCCAAGGGATCTGGAGGATGCTTGCCTTTTGCTGTGGACAATAATGAACTAGGTAGATAATGTTTTTATCTAGTATAAGGCAGATCATTAATGCATGGATAGAGATAAATTTTAGAATGCCTGACATATTTGAAGAACTCTTGGTTATTAAGAAATTATTTAGAGTTTGCCACTTATCAGGTGTTTTTCTTAAAAAAGGAGACAAACAAAATATTATCTGAAAGATAACTTGTCCATCACTACAGTCGCAAGCTTCAAGGTGAGCCCAGATGTAAGTTTTGTGGTTCTTAATTCTTGTCTCAAAAATAGCTATATCACAGTGACCATAGCCCTTAGGAAAAGTACACAATCTAAGAACACTATGGTTTGTGTAGTGTACCATTGCCCCTTACAGGTAGTGGAGTGAGAGGCTTTCTTTTTTTCCTCTCCAATGACAGTCAAAGGCAGTCTCAATGGGGGAGAAAAGTGTTAAAACACTGCATTTAGCATGTGTTACCTAAGTGTGTTTTCCTTAGCTTGTTTTACCTAATAAAAATCCCAAAGGTTTTGGAAATGCAACAGCACAGAGACTTTTAAGAAATTCAATGTATTCTGCCTAAGAAGGGGGCAGATAACCTCACACAGAACAGAGACAGCTAGGATCTCAAAGGAAGTTTCTTTTTGTGTTGCAAATAAAATTTACATTTTATATCCAGGACATTATGTCTCTGTCTACTAGAGCCCACATGGGGAAACGGGAGGCATGGACTTTGCCTACCTGGACATCCCTCTTTACCATCTTAACTGAGAACAACAATAACAATATCTTGGCAAAAATTAGGTCTGGGATTCTAACATCTTTCTCCCGTATAATTTTTAACAGTTTTGCCTAATGAAGAAGCCAGTGAAACTTCTGAAGATTGCACATGCATTGTGTACATTTAGGTTGGACCAATAAAGGTATAACTTTTCCATGTACTCAGTTTTCTTTTTTGTCATTCCCTCATTATTTTTGGTTTTATACCTTCAAAGTAGAGCCATTCTTAGATCTCTAGTTCTTTACTAAATGTTTTTTCCAGGCCGTAGGTGCAAAAACAAAACAAAACAAAAAAACCTCTCAGGATGGAACCCATAATAAAATAAATTGATAGCAACAATAAGATAAATAATGGAATTGCATTTGACCATTGAACATTTTTATGGCAAACTTGCATAGGGTCCGATCTGGAGAAAAGTATTGCTTTGAAATCCCTCTTGTGGTCCTTAACACCAAGGAGTACAATCAGTTGTTATAACTATGCTGTGTAAGAAGCTTTGGGGGGCTTTTAATGTTAGTAGCAGTAGATGTGAAAGAGCCATCAGTACTAAAGTAAATGGTTGAGCTCTTGAGAAGAAGGAATATGCCCCTCTAAAAGGCTGAGTGAGATGGATTGCTAAAACTTCAGAATCATAAGGGAGTGTTGTTTGCTACTATTGTACTGAAGAACATAAAGAAATAATGAACAAAGCAGAGAAATAGTTGACACTTTACAACTCACCAAGGGACACTCTGCTAAAGAAGCCTTAGAGGATTGTAAGTATATTATGCATAAAAATCATTACACTGGAAAAAACTAATAGGGACAAAATGGATAACTAAAGCAAAAGAATTATTGTGTAAAGAGCACCATGCCTACAGTACGGTAATTCCTAAAGGCACTTTGAATATAAATAATTCTTGAAAGGAAAATATAGTTTATCCTGCCAGAGCAAGAGTTACAAAAACATGTTTTAGATCTTCTTTGTGCTGGATTCTGAACATGTAGCGGAAGAACTGTTATAGTTAATTCACAGTTTATTGGTTAGCCAGAGGTAATTATGATAATAAAACAGAACAAACAAAATGCAATAATATGCTTGGGAGTTGAGAATCATACCATACATTATGTTAAAGCATGAAACATCAGATCAAGTAAGCCTCCCAAATTTTTCACCAAGATATCCTTAGAAGGTAATTGTGTGCAAGCTTGACAGATTTGGGCTACTCATTACATAATACATTTGCATGGTTACTCAAATCACTTTGATTTTTGTCACATTATTCAGATTTTGTAACCCATATAACAAATTGACTAGAAATATCTTTCTAGAAGAATAAATACACACCAAGTTTGAATTCCCACCTGATAACTTTGGACATGATCCTCCTTTGGACACGATCCAGTTTCTCCACATCCTTTTTGAATTGTCGTGCCCAAAACTGGACACAGTATTCCAGGTGGGGCCTGACCAAAGCAGAATAGAATGGCACTATTACTTCCCTTGATCTAGACACTATACTTCTATTGATGCAGCCTAAAATTGCATTGGCCTTTTTACCTGCTGCATTGCACTGTTGACTCATGTTCAACTTGTGGTCTACATGGACTCCTAGATCCCTTTCACATGTAGTATCGTTCAGCCAGGTGTCCACCATCCTATATCAGTGTGTTTCATTTTTTGGCTCTCAGTGCAGAACCTTACATTTCTCTGTATTGAATTTCATTTTGTTAGCTTTGGCCCAGTTTTCTAGACTGTTCGGGTCATTTTGAATTTTGATTCTTTTCTCTGGGGTATTAGCTACTCCTCCTAATTTGGTGTCATCTGCAAATTTGATAACTAGGCCCACAATACTGTCATCCAAGTCCTTAATAAAGATGTTGAATAGCACTGGGCCCAGGACAGAACCCTGTGGCACTCCACTTATCTCCAGGATAAAAAGGACCTGGAAGCTGAGAGGAAAACAGAACAAAAGTTAACAACTTTGCATCAAAACAACTTATCAAAACATATGTATGTATGTCTTATAAAAGAAGACTTCCAAAGTCCAATATGTTGGATTTGCCTGCAGGCCAAAGCCTATGGCTGCTGCTATGGAAGCAGGTCCAATCCTAAAAGAATGGGTGCCAAATTTAACCCCCCGGAAACCCAGGTTGTTCAACACTAGATTTAACAGACCAGAATCTAAATTTAGTAAAGGGGGCATTTTTGTGTCAAAAATAGAAACCTAGAGGAAGTGCCTTGCAAGCAGACATAAGACTGCAAGGCCAATACAGGGCACAATTCCTTCTGAGGACAGGACCCCAATAAGATCAAAGTGCCCTTCCATTTCTGATCCATCTTGGATCCCCCTCAAAATAATCTCTGCTCACTGGGTGGAAAGCACCAAATCATTGAAGGCCAAAGCTTTGTCTGACAGATCATACCAACTCGCTTACCCTAAAATCCCCCAAAAATGCATTTAGTGTGGCAGCATGAAAAAGAGCTATTTCAAATGGTGATGCGCGAAGCACAAACCATTGTTTCCTTAGCCCCCCCAAGCATAGTCAGAGATCTTGACTTCCTAGAGTCTACACCTCAAACCCTAGCCCTGCTCCAACACTCCATCATCCTTCTGACCCTAAAGTCAAACGTGCTGTCAGGCAAGCCTTGGACCTTCACTGCAACAGCCAAAGCACTCAATTTATCTCAAATGGTCTGTGGTACAGCCCCTCCCCCTGCTTCCTAATATAAAAAACACAGAACTGCAAGCAATGGTCAGTTGGAATCACCTACTCGGTGCCAAAACCAGACTCTGTCTAAACTCTTCAAAATCTTAGCAAGCCCTCCGGTAGGCTGTTCGAGTATTGTCAGACAGAGATAAGACCATAACTTTCACAATTACACTCCTCCAAGCCTCCACAGTTCTGGTATCATCACAACTGGGCTAGCATCTGTGATGGGAGCCAGATGCCTGAAACAAGACAATTGTTGATGAGAAAGGGCATCAGTGATTTCATTTTTGACACCCAGAACATGAAAAGCTGTAAAAAGGATGTTATGGCAGAGACATGAAACAACATGGCCCTCACAAGGTGCATGATACACTGAGATCTAGACATCATGCAGTTCATAACCTGGACTGTGGCCATGTTATCATACTAAAAATGTACCACAAAATTCTCCAAGTCATCAGCCCATATACACACAACAACAACAATGGGGGAAAATCCAAAAATGTCAAATTGGACAGAAAGCCCACAGCTTCCCTTCTTTCAGCCAAACCTGTGCACACCTATGTCTGTTAAAATAAACCTCAAAGACAGTGGACTCAGAAGTGTTGGAGGACATTGCAAAGCATTGCAAAGCTTAAGTGTACCCCTCCAAAAGGAAACCAAATTAAAATCTTGGAAAAATTCCAACCCAACTTGTAAATCAGTTTTCATAGCCAGCATGATCTGGATCCTGTGATGGGGAAAGTGACACTGATTACTGCATCACAAAACTGTGTCACAAATTACTGCCTGACCTCTTTGACTATTGGATCCACTCTGCTTCCCTGAGTTCTATTCTGATGGGGGCCTCTTGTCATTGGTACAGATTCTTCTTCAGGACTATCAGATGTAGTGGCACCCCCTATTTCTTTGAGTGCATTCCATAGCTTTTCGTGATCTATACAATCAAGTGTTTTTCTGTAGACTATTAAACACATGCTGACTTTTTTTTTTAATTCTATGGTGTGCTCTATTAGCCATCGTATATGTTTGCAATGTGGTTCCTAGTGTCCCTTCTGAATCCTGCTTTCACCTCTGGGATTTCTCTCTCCATGTATGATTGAAGTCTATGCTACAGAATTTTGAACATTATTTTGCTTTCATGTGAGATTAGTGTTATTGTCCTATAGTTGCTACAGTCTTTTGTATCTCTTTTCTTGTGGATTGGTATGTATATCAAGCATTTCCAATCTGTTGGCCATTTCTTTATTTTCCAAATTTGTTGGCATATTTCAGTTAGCACTAAAGTTGCAACTGTCTGTGGGCATTGTAGCAGTTCAATTGGGATATTATCTGTTCCAAGTGATTTATTTTCCCCATTTCTTTTACTGAAGATTCCACTTCACTTCTTGGAGTTTGGATTTCGTCTTCATATAGCTCCTCATTTCAAATGTGATTCATTCCCTCATCTCTTTTGTATAACTCTTCTGTGGAATTTCCTCCAGTGTCTTTTTATTTATTGAATCCCACTATGGAAGAAAGTTGGGCTATAAATCCTGGAAATAAATAAAATAAATAAAATATTTTTTTCTTGTTCCTGTACTATGTTATTTTTTTCTCCATAGATCATCCCTGCCCTTGGTTTGAACTTTCTCAGATTTTTTTTTTTTATAGAGGTACCTCGCTCTTCCCTTTTTATTGTTGTCTTCTATTTCTCTGCATTGGTCATTGTACAGTGGGCCCTTGATATCTGCTGGGGTTTGATTCCAAGACCCCCTGTGGATAACAAAATCTGTGGATGCTCAAGTCCCATTCAATCCAATGGCATAACAAGATGGTGTCTCTTATATAAAATGGAAAATCAAGGTTTGCTATTTGGAATTTATTCTTTTTCTGAATATTTTCAAAATGTGGATGCTTGAATCCATGGATAAACTATCAGTGGATAAAGAGGGCTTATCCCTGCATGTCAGATGTTGCACAGTTGTGTTCATACTTCTGGTTTTGTTCCCATTTCCCTTTTCTTTTTCTTTTCTTCTTTCTTTTATTGCTTGAAGTGTTTCATCTGTCATCCATTGCTTCTTATCTTTCTTTTTGGACATTTTTGAGATGGACTGTAACCTCATCTAATACAAGCTAAACCCCTATTCTTGATCTGCCTTTTGACTAATCAGGGTCACCTCTGATTTACTTGGATTAAGTTTCAATTTGATTGTCTTCATCCAGTCCATTACTGATGATGATAGATGCTGGTTTAGCACCAAGAAAACCTCCTTGGATTGGGGTGAAAATGAGTAGTAGAGTTGAGTGTCATTTGCCTATTGATGACACAGCATCCCCAAACTCCTGATGACTTTTCCGAACAGTTTCAGGTATATGTTAAATATCATAGTAGACAAAACAGAATCCTGAAGGACCTGTTGGCCATAGGCCAATGACTAAGGGGTGAACAGGTGTCCTCCACCTCAACACCACCTCCAGGAAGAAATGTAGTCACTGTAAAACAAGTGCCATCCCAGCAAGATGGCCCAGAAGGATAACATGGTATTGATGGTATCCAGAGTTTCTGAAAAGTGTAGCAAAACAAAAACACGTGCTCCCTGTCCAATTCCTGAGATAAGTCATCCAACAAAGTGCCCAAAGTCATCTTTGTTCCATAGCCAAACTTGGAACCAGACTGAAATCAATCTAGGTAATCTGTTTCATCCAAGAATCAGGGATGCTTTTTCCAACAAAGACCAAACAGCTTCCTCTTTCAGACAAGTTTGAACTTGAACATGAGTTTAAACATGACCATTTAGTGATCTGTCCATGACTACAGAACTTTACAAAGATGTTCCACATCACAATCACCATCACTCCTTTTATCACAGAAAACAAAGTCTACAGTGTCTACAGGAATGAAAGGGATGAAATACTACTTGAGACAGACCCATGCCATGGAGTCCATGAAGTCCTAAGTCACTCCTCACAGGTCTGGGCATTCATGTTCTCCAGGATTACAAGCCAAGAAGACTCCAAGACTAACCACAAGACCATTCCAGTTATCTCAAGAAGGAGACTGTTGATCAGAAGGGTAGGTAGTACAGCAACAGAATCCCTATTATATCCCAGCTTCAGGTATATTTTCTCAGAGCCTGTAAACTTGTCCAATTGGGCACCTGATCATTTTCACCTTCCCACCCACTGGGTCTCACCTGCTGCTGCACAGAAAGGTCTGATGGGCAAAACTGAGATAGATTATCCCCAGCTGATCCAGACAGATCTCAACGGTACAAGCCAAGTTATATAAACCTGGATATGAATGTAAAGATTCCATTTGGCAGAATAGCCAATGCATGTTGAAAAGGTTATAAACAATTTAATGAAACTTAGCCAGATTTTTTACAGGATTTTGTTTTTAACAAACTTACACTGCTGCTGCATTTCAGCTTAGATTAAATTCAGTAAAACAATTGTTCACCATAACCAACAAATTTGAAGGGAAGGCAAAAGAATGTTGATAAGCTGCAACATTACTCTTGGTAGTTTCAAACAGGCCAGATGCAAGTGATGCTGAGGATCTTGTGTTTTAATATCCCCCCCCCCCCCCAAAAAAAAGAGGCATACAACAGATTTCTAGCAGTCACCTATCAGGTCCTGGCTTAGAAACCACCGGATAAGCCATTCTATTCATCCAGTAATACTATTTCCCAAACTAACCTGCTGTCACCCACCTACTGGTTATTGAATTACATGGCTTTAATTCAAATGAACATGTGGGTTGAGAGTTGTTATCCTAAATCCTATAGATCAGAATACATTATTGAATTAAAATTTACATAACTGTTTAATACCAGAAAATAAGAAGCCAGAAAAATTAGTCATTTTATACAGCACAAATAAGGCTTTTAATATCTAAGTATAACTGGGACCCTTCTTTAACATCAACCCTTCCTGTTGGTTTCAGCTTATGGTGACTCTATTAATGATAGGTATCCAAGATCCAAGATATTAAAAGCCTTATTTGTTATTAACAGTGATGCTAAGGTCATACAAACTTGGGGTTGTAGCTTCCTTGAGCCAGTCTATTCACCTTCAATATGGGTTTTCTCTTTTTTTCTAATGCCTTAAAGTTCACCAGACACTGTTGTCTCTTTTAATAAGTCATGTAGTCTCATGATGTGTTCAAAGTATGATAGGCTCAGTTTAGGCATTTAAGCTTCTAGGCAGAGTCAAGCCTGATTTGCTTTCAGGTGTATTTATTGTTTTCCTTTTGGCAGCCAATGGTATCTGTAGAACTCTATTTCAGCACTACAGTTCAAACAAATTGATCCCCCCTGTTGTGTTTCTTCTCTGTGTAGCTTTCACAACTACACATAGAGTCAGAAAGACTATCATGGTTGATCCTGACCTTGGTCTATAATAATACACCTTCACATTTAAAAATCTTAGGTCTCGTCATGATATACTGTAAAGGTACAGAAATAATATCTGGTCATCATTATTTTTCCATCTTAATTTTCATCTGTAACTTTGCTTTTGCCCTTTCTTATTTGACTTTTCTCAATAGACCTTCCATGTCTTTTCTGTTTTTGCTAGTAGCATTATGCCATCTGCATACCTTAAATTATTGATATTCCTTTGTCCAATTTTCATTCCTACTTCCTGCAAGTCTAATCCAGTTTTTTGTTTGATATATTTTGCATATAAATTAAACAGAAAGGGTGATAAAACACAACCTTACCTGACCCCTTTGCCAATTGGAAACCAATTTGTTTCTCCTTATTCTGTTCTGAGAGTGGCATCTCAACCTGAGTACAGGTTATTTATCAGGACAATTAAATGTTGTAGCATACTAACTCCTCCTCTTTTTCCTCCTCTTCCTCCTCCTCCTCAATCTTTAGTTTTCCATGATCTACATAATAAAGACTTTGCTATAATCTGAAAATCAAATGTTGATTTTTTTTTTGTGAAATTCTTTGCTTCATTATGCAATTTATGTTTTCAATATGATCCCTTGTGCCTGTTCCTGACATTGAATGTCTGTCATTTCCCATTATATAAGGTTAAAAAAACCTTTCTCATTTTTGCCCTTCCTTAGATACTTGACATTCTGTTTTCCTACAGTTAATCTAACTCTTCAGTATGATTGATGGGGGTCAATATTTAGCAGAATTTTCAAAATATGTATGTGTGAGAAAGTGAAATTGATAAATATGCCAATCTCTGTTCAAGGTTCTAGAACGGGCTGTCTATTCTCGCTGTCTTGAGTTTCTTGAAGCCAACTCCATCCTGGATCCTTTTCAGTCTGGTTTCTGCCCTCGGCACTCTACTGAGACAGCCCTCACCAAGATCTCAAATGACCTCTTACAGGCCAAGGCGAATGGACTCTACTCTATTCTCATTCTTCTAGACTTGTCTGCAGCCTTCGACACCGTGGACCACTGTCTCTTGCTTGACTTACTTTCTGACCTCGGGTTCTCCGACTCTGTTCTCAACTGGTTTAAATCTTACTTGTCAGACAGATCTTTTGCCGTGGTCACAGGTGGTCAGACTTCCTCCTCTGTTCCCTTATCTGTTGGAGTTCCCCAGGGCTCTGTCCTAGGTCCCCTTTTGTTCTCTCTATACACATTGTCCCTTGGTAAACTCATCAGTTCTTTTGGTTTCTCCTATCATCTGTATGCTGATGACACACAGCTGTATCTTTCCACCCCTGACCTTTCACCGGGGCTTGAACAGCAAGTCTCCTCTTGTTTGGCTGCCATCTCGCAGTGGATGCGGCATCGGCGCTTGAAGCTCAACATGTCTAAGACAGAGCTCCTCATCTTCCCACCTAAGCCCACCCTTCAATACTCCTTTTCTGTTTCTGTTGATGGCACTTCTATCCATCCGGTTCAGCAAGCCCGCAGTCTTGGTTTCATCTTTGACTCCTCTCTGTCGTTTATCCCCCAGATTCAGGCCACTGCCAAGACCTGTAGATTCTCTCTTTACAACATTGCTAAAATCCGTCCATTCCTCTCAGCCTCCACTGCCAAGACTCTGGTCCATGCCCTAGTGGTTTCACGACTAGATTACTGTAACCTTCTTCTGACAGGTCTTCCTCTATCTCACCTCCATCCTTTAATCTCTGTCCAGAACTCAGCTGCATGTATTATCACATCTGCTCGCCGCTTTGACCATGTTTCTCCCCTCTTGTCCTCCCTTCACTGGCTCCCCTTCCCCTTCCGCATCCAGTACAAGCTTTTGTTACTGACTTTCAAAGCCCTCCATGGACTGGCCCCTCCTTACTTGTCTGACCTTCTTTCTCCTCACACTCCTTCTCGTACCCTCCGTTCTGGTAGTCAGGGTCTCCTGTCCCAGCCAAGGATTTCCACTGCCCTGTCCCGGATTCGTCCTTTCTCACTTGCTGCCCCTCACTCCTGGAACCTTCTTCCCCCACATGCACGCATCATCACTTCTCTAACCAGGTTCAAAACTGAGTTAAAGACTATATTGTTTAGAGAAGCTTTCCCAGATGTGTGACTTTGTCTGGCCCGTTTTAACTGTGCATTACGAAGCCGAGCCCTCCCTCTAGTCCATCTGCATTGGCCCAGGCCTCAGAGGGAGAGAAGAATCACTGGACCTGATACCCTTCCCCATCACCTTTCCCTTCTCCTCTTGTGTCGTGTCTTTTAGATTGTAAGCCTGAGGGCAGGGAACCGTCTAATTATAAGTTTATATGTACAGCACTGTGTAAACCTACAGCGCTATATAAATAAAGGTTAATAATAATAATAATAATAATAATAATAATAACCATGCCTGAATTTCTTAACTCTTCCTACCTCCATTTACCATTCCATCACCCCCACTGCTCTTTTTTTTGGGGGGGGGGGGGGAGGTATTTCTTCTTCTTCTATAATCTAAATACTTGACTATATTATCAGTGTATGTGAGGCCAAATAATTTCTATAGTTTTCTCCCTGCTGAAGGATAAAAGAGATATGTCAGTTCTTACCCACTATTTGCACCTCTGGACTGTTTCTAGAAATTACTCTGCACCGAAATTCTGCATAATTTTTCCCCAAATCATATAAAAATGTGAAAAAAGGAAGGAAGGTTTAGAAGAGAGAAAATATGAAGAGAGAAGAAACTAAAAGAATATTAGGCAGCCCAATGTAACCTGTTGGATTTCTAGAAGAACTGCTTATTTTTAACTATAGTCTCCATCTCTGCCCCAAACAAAACACATTGCAACTTATTGTATACCAAAGGGAAGGCTAAGCTAAAAGAAGGGCCTGCTAGATATGTTGGACTGGCACTTCAGAGATCCAGGTTCATGTCCACAGTGAACCATGAAATTTACTGGGTGACCTTGGGTTGATGTTTCACTGTCTCTCAGGTTTACATAACTCACAGTGTTGTTCTGAGGATGAAGTAGAGTTGGAGGAAAATCATATATCTCATCATAGAGGAAAGCCAGCAGAGAAATGATAAAGGAGAAAAAAGCTGACAAAGGAGAAGGAATAAGAAGGAGCATTAGTTTTTCATAATATCAGGAAGTAAAAGAATTTAATGACTATAAACATGACGTAGTAAATTGGATATCACATGCATTCCCTTTTTATTTGATTTTGTTTTTGCTTTCATTACTATATGGTTATTATGTGCAGTATGTTAGTGTGTAGATGTAGATGTGTAGAAGTTGTAATTTTCCCTGTATATGTTGTTTTATATTATTAAAAGTTGTGTTTTAATAATTGTTGTGGCGTAATATCATTTTCATTCACTATAAGCTTTCTTTTTGATTTCTTGATTCTTCCAGACCCAGACAGTCTTTTGCTGCTAGTAGCACTGGTATTTTCCATCTAAATGACATTTGGACATATTGTTCTATCATAGCCACACCTGTAAAAATTCAGATAGATAGAGCAAAGCATCCCTCAAAAGGTATGTAGACAAAGAATAAATGGTGCCACCCAATTTACCAGGCTGGCGCTGTTTCTGGGAGACACACCCCAAGCTGTAGGCACTGCATGGACTTGCCTGCCATTGGTAAATTTCGGCAGGAGGAGAGGAACCTACACGCCAAGACTTTGTTTCTTTGGCCACGCAGCCTTTCCTTTTTACCCAGAGCCGAGCACCATCTTGAGCCAGGGTCTTCTTGCCTTCAACTCCACGGCTTTTTTCCCTTTTCCCCGAGGGTGGGGGGCCATTTGGAGCAGTGAATTGCCCCTCCCCTCCCCTCCCCTCCTTTTTGTTGGCATACTGTTTGTGTCCTCCTACATCACTGGGGCTTTGGTGGGGGGTTGATGGGTTTTGTTTTCCCACTCCTACTTTTTCTTTTTGGCACTGGGCCTCCACTGTGCCCGTGGCACATAGGCTGGGAGGAAGAATGCAGATGCCATCTTCTTGTTTTATTGCTGCTTCAGTGCTTTTGATATAAGACATTTTGACCACGAGGTTTTCAGTTTGTTTTTTGCTGCCTGTGGATTGATCCTTCTTTTAATACTTTAAAATTCTTGATCACTCAGTGAAGCCTCACTTAATTGGTCAAATTTTGACATCTGGGACTACCAATTGCTGAGATATTGGGCATCTGCTGTACTCACGGTGGTTGTGCCAGTGCCATATTGTTGTTGTTGTTGTTGTTGTTGCTGCTGCTGCTGCTGCTGCATGCCTTTGACATCAGCCCATTCTGAACACAAGGTTTTATTTTTGCTGCCTTGTTCTTGTATGGGCCTCCCATGATTAGAAAATTTTTGGACAATTGTGACTACCATTTTTTGGTCGCTGTGGACTCCAACTGAGCTCATCTGTTCATACGAGTATCATCATGATACCTCAGCATTCTAAGTCTTATAAGGCACAGTCATGCTCTGCCCCTCTTAGATTATTATGCTGTTCCAAAAAAGCTCAGTCCCATTCTGCTCCTGGTTCCAATCCTGATAAATCTAATCCAGTCCAGCCTCACCTTTCCAGCGAGACTCAGCCCCTTTCTGCTCCTTAAAATCCATTTGTTTATTGCATAATTGCGCAGTGGGCATTCCCTTGGCATCTATGTCATTCCAATGCTTGATGTAATAAGCAAACCTTACATCAATCAGCCGCGGTGTTGATTGATATACCAGATCCAGACCTCATGCATTTGGGCCAACCCTATCTATGTTTGTTGTTAATAAAGTTGTGGCCTTTTTTCAATCCAATCCTGTGTCCTTGTTTTCTTGGGGCCTCACCTACCCAGCAATTGTTCTCTGTGCAAAATAGCAGGGAAATAGGTCAGTTTCACTTTCCCACACAGATATTTCTGCTAGTCCTTCTGTGAATTATTTATTTACAGTGTTCTAGGGAATGTTTTCAATGGAAAGCATTTGGATATAAATGGAAAATTCAATTGAATCGCATTTCATTCAGTTTTTCAATTCGTTTTGTTTCCCCCATTAGTTCTCATTTTAATACCTGTAATCCACCACTGCATTTTGTGTCTAAGAAATTATTGCTTTCAGTGTTTACTTCACCATGTGGCGCTCAATCCACATGCCTAAGGGGAATGGTTTCTGAAAGATCAAGACTGCATCCATATCACAGAAATAATCCAGTCTGACACCGCTTTAACTGCCATTCCTCAGTGTTTTGGAATTTTGGGAATTGTAGTTTTGTGAGACATTTAGCCCTCTCTGGCAGAGAGCTCTCGTGCCACAACAAACTGTAATTCCAAGAAACTCACAACATTGAGCCATGAGTGTTAAAGTGGTGTCAAACTGGATTATTTCTGCAACCTATGCCACTGGGTGATTTTTCAGACATACAGATTGGTCCTTAGTCTAGAAGATATCTTGAAATTCAGCACACTAGGGGGGAAAGCGGATATGATATTTGGTAGACCATGCTGGTCTAAACTAGAACAATAGAAGTGGTGATCAAAGGAGTAAGAAGAAAGTGGGCACAGTGTAAAAAAAAAAAAAAAAGGCTGCTCAGATATGGCAAATTTGTCTTTCTTTCCTCACCAAGGCCATGTGACCAAGAAAGGGGAGCTACTGCGGATGTGTGTGTGACTGTATAGGAACCAGGACCAGAGACCATTTTCTCCACTGGTTCATCACAAGCCATACAAACACACACACAAACACACAGAGGCACTCCAAAAATAAGTTATTTTGAACTTATTATTCCTTTTCCCATTCACTAAAATGCCAAATGAAAATGGTATCATGGCACAGTTGTCATTTTGGAAGGAAAACACAAGAAAACAAGGTTGAAGCATTTAGATCCCAACCAACTGTCAAAAGCCCTGCCCAGGCATTACATAGTGGAGGCAAGCACCTTATATGGTAAATGGAAATGCCATTTACCATTTACTCATCTGTACTTGCTGAAATTAAGATTGCCATATTAGCAGCACCTAATTCTCTGAGATTTCAGGACTCAGACTTGAAGTCACACATCAGATCCTTGTAATAACACAGATACAGGGCAGGAAAAGATTGGGAGGCAGACAGGAACTGCTTCCTGGCCAGCTAAATGAAATGAACATGTGGGCAGTGAACCCAGAATTTGGGTAAAAAAAATAATTGATCAGGCAATAAAGTAACTCATAACTATGTGCACAGTAATCACATGAGACCTTATACAGCACCCTGAGACCTGGCAACCCTACCTGAGGGTTTTCGGACTATGTGGCCATATTCTAGAAGTCACACTTTCTCAGCCTCTAGAGGATGGCCATGGTAAACCCACTCTGAAGAAACTTGCCAAGAAAACCCCATGATAGGGTCATCATATGCTGGAAACAACTTGAAGGCACACAATAACACATAAATAAATATCTTGATCCATATACACTTGGCAAATAAATCAATTAAAAATATTAACACAAAACATACTAGCTTTATGTCTTTCTCTTCTTCTTTCTTTTATTGATATCCCACTTTTCTTCCAAAATACAAGTCACATGATATTATTCAGAAATGAATCTGAAAGCAGCTTTGATGGATGGAGGAAGGGAGGAAGGAACTAAATTAAGAGAGTGAAGGTTATTTTTCCTCATTTAAATGTGCAGAATGGCTGTTTGGAGGAACTGATGAACAAAAGTTCAAAGGGTATGCTATTTGAAATGTTAGGTTTTTTTAAAAAAAAATCAAAAAATCACAATGGTGAAGTTCATTAATATTATTACATTCTGGATTTAATGGTCTTATGCCCTCCTTCAGGCACTGCTGTGTATTACTTAAATTGTGAACCATTTAATATTTATTTTCTCTTTCCCTTTATATACAGGCCTTTGACTGTTTACTGTCTGTGGAAAGTCTTTTAATTGGGGCATGCTGCAGTTTATAATTTATTATTATTATTAACTTCTTTTAAAACTGTTTTAAATAAATATTTTAGTATTATTGCTTGTTTTTTGTAAAAACTTTTGCATTATTATTTTTTAGCCACATGTGGATTTAACATACTATCAGATGCTTTGGGTCCCATTCTGAAAGATAGCCAGGTTGTGTGTCTGTGTGTGTGTGTGTGTATGAACACAAACTTTCCATGCTCAACTAGTGCTTCTATATTCTTGACAGGCTAACAACAAATGAACAAAAAGGCTGTTTGCATCATCATGAGTGGATGAATATAGGAACAAAATGGAATTTGTGTCAGCTGCCTTAGTGTTAAGTCATTTAGTTGGGAATAAACACCATTTTATTTGTCAAGTCAAAAACATAAAATGAGTATCTTCTGCCCGATTGCTCTTGACTACAAAATGGTACTTTTAAATGATAAAAAAGGCAATTGAAATAAGCAGCATGTGTTCCAATGGATTCTGGGATGTCACTAACTGCTTATGTGCTGATACCAAACATGTTTGGTGCTAGCTATCTGAAGGGTATCTGAATCTGGAAAATATGAAGTTTACAGCTTCATGTCAAAGAAGCTGTGAACTTGTCCACAGTTTGCCTTGTTGGGGCATGTCGAATGAAGAATCTAACATGAAACATGCAGAAGATCTTCTTCTGAAGCTCAGCTACAGGCTGCATAGAAAAATTCATCCCATGCAAACTGCTGCTTCTGCCTGGATAATGAATTGGAGGACAGCCAATGTCTCCCAAAGGGGATTTAATTATCATGTTCAGGATATTTACAAACCATACAAACTGCTCCCTCAAACTCCAAATCCACGCTACACCACCACAAAAACCAACTACCAACCAACCAACATGGAGAATTTATTCCTCTCCCTTATCTATCTTTTTGCTTTTGGGGTTCTGATCCCTTCCCTGGAATGTCACCCAGTTTCCTGTCATGTGACAGCTATGACTTTTGCACAATTGAAGTCTGCATAGTTCACCGCCTGTGCCTGTGCCATCAGCTTCCTATGCCTAAGAGCTCTTCAAATGCTGACACATGATAGCTGCCACGTGAACTCTGGTAACCCTGGCACCTTTGTCCTAGTTCCTCCTGTGGCCACATCCATGGCATTTTCTGGACCAGAGTTCTTTGTGCTCTATATGTCCAGAGGACCGAACCCAAAATTGTTGTTAATTGCCATCAAGCCAGCTTTAATTTATGGTAATCATATGAGAGTCCTTCAAGACACCACTGCTCAGATCCAGCAAACTCAGAGTTGTGGCTTCCTTGAGTGGGTCTATCGATCTGGGATGAGGCCTTCCTGCCGTCTCCAATCATAAATGGATTCAAAACACAAGGAAAGAAATTCTGCCTGAACTTTAGTAGGAATGCCTGGCAGTAAGATCTGTCTGACAGAGAAACAGAATGTCTTGAAAGGTTAGATGGTCACCTCTTGGCTGCTTTAGATATACAGTTGGCCCTTCACACTCATGAGTTTCACTTTCATGAATCTGATTATTTGCAAGTTTGGAGTCGAAAGCTTTCATGGCTGGCATCCATAGTTTTCTGTGGGATTTTCGGGCTATGTGGGCATATTCTAGAAGAGTTTCTTCCTGATTTTTCACCAGCATCTGTGGCTGGAATCTTCAGAGAAAATGTGGCTGATATCTTCAGAGAAGATTTCTGAAGATGCCTTCCATAAATGCTGGTGAAACTTCAGTAAGAAACTTTTCTAGACCATGGCCACATAGCCCGAAAAACCCACAAAAAACTATTTGCAAGCTGCCGATCAGTTTCTGGGCACAGTACAAGGTGTTGGTTTTAACCTTTAAAGCCCGTCATGGCTTGGGCCCATCTTATCTAAGGGACCGCCTCCTCCCATATGAACCCCCCCGCACACTCCGGTCCTCTGGGAGGAACCTGCTTCAACCCATGAAGACCAAGCTGGTACAGACCTCCCAGAGGGCTTTTTCGGCTGTCGCCCCCAAGTTGTGGAATGACCTGCCGGACGAGATGCGTCTCATTACATCTTTAGAAGGCTTTAAAAGAGCCCTAAAGACGCATCTCTTCCGGCAAGCCTTTCCAGAGAATGTGAATATCCCCAGCTCCATACCTAGGTTTTAAGGGCTTTTTAAATCTTTTCCTGCATTTTTCTCCATACAACCTAAGCTGGGTCCACTCCCTACTATTGTGTATTGCTGTTTTAATTTATTATGTTTTTTAACTCCATTGTGATTTAATTCTTTTTTAAGGGAGGGTGGTAAGGGTAAGGAAGGGGTATTTTAACTTGATATTGTTTTAACCTCTGCTGTACTCCGCCCCGATTGCTTGTTCAGAGGGGCGGAATAGAAATAAATATTATTATTATTATTATTATTATTATTATTATTATTATGTTTCCCTGCTTCCCTTTCCATCCTCCATCCTGAAGCCTTGTCTGGTGCTGGACATCCAGGTGCAGCTGTTTTCCACCTCTCTGGCTAAATATGTTTGTTTGCTTTTGTGTTTCGCCATTCACTCCTGGAGCCTTACCTGTCACTGGTCACCCCACTACATCTGCTTCACTCCTCTCTGGCAACATCCAGAGTTCCCAGGAAAGCAATTTCCACTCTAAGATACTTACACAAACAAACAAACAGTTTCATTTATACACTGCTTCATACTGCCTAAGGAGTGCCTAAGCGGTTTACAACTACTTGCCCCCAACAATCTGGCTTGACACGTCCCAAAATGGCAGGAGAGAAGCAGCAGTTTGTTCATATTCCTTAGGTTCCTTAGGTTTGGGAGGTGGGGTAGAGATACTCGTGTTTTTTCTACTTTTGTGGAAGTCCCGAGCATCTAACCCCCATGAATGCGGAGGACCAACTTTAGATTCCTGCACTGGCAGTAGGGTGGACTACATCATCCATTCAGTCCCTTCCAAGAGTGTATAACTTTCTCATCTGGGTAGTAATCAGCTTACCTTGCTGTGCTTGGTATCAGGCTCTTTAGCCCTATAGATAATAAATGCTAGATATATCACTGCTGGAATAATATGAAAGTATTATTTCCCTTTATCATATCATGTTGTGGTGAACAAACAAAACAACTGCTGACTTGAATGACAATTGGAAACATAAAAAACTAAGAAACATAAGCTTTGTCTATTCAGTTGGTTCTAATTATGCTAATTGCTAACAATTTATCAGTTAACCATCAACTCCACACCTTTCTTTTGAATTCCCCTCTATTATGCATATTTAGACTTCTAAAGAAGCAAAATAGTAATGAGAGAGTAGCTGATCTGTATAAACAACCAATTGTTATTTTGCAACTGGGTCATAATGCAAACAACAACAACAAAAGAAAACAAAAAAGAAAAGAAGAAGAAAAATACCCCCCCCCCCCCAAAAAAATCAGTTTCTGTGTTTTCTTGCTTACTTTACAAAAGGTTTTGGACAATGAACTCCTTTAACAGCCAGTCAGACTATTAAACTCAGAAAGTCTATATGTAGACATTTGTGAAAATTAATTTATATTTTTATTAATGCTTTTGTATTGTTTTTGATGTGTATTAAGTATGTTGTGAGCCTCCTTGTATCCCATTATTGGGAGAAAGATGGGATATAAATGAATACAGTTGGCCCTCCTTATCCATGGATTTTTTATCCACGGATTTGAGCATACACAGCTTGAAAATATTTCTAAAAAGTATTAATTTTAAATAGCAAACCTTGATTATTCATTTTTTATGTGGGGCATCATTTTCTTGTGCCATTATATTTAATGGGACTTGAGCATCCACGGATTTTGTTATCCATTGGGGGCCCTGGAACCAAACCCCAGCGGATAATAAGGACCCACTGTATATCACCACCACCACCACCACCACCGCCACCACCACTTCTTTGCCACACATGCACCTGGAATTGTGAAGGTTGCAAGCCATCAATATTTCTGATCCATTTTAGGGTGTGTATTCTCTCAACATCCCAGGTCCACTCCAACACTGGGGCCTGATCTGGTGACACTACATCACTAATCATATGCCGGTCTCATATATAAAGCTATGCCAGTCTCATATATAATGTCACAACTATGACATTATCTGAATGTGGGTAGTTAGGTTTTGAGAAAGAATATTAGCTTCCTCCACTGCAAGGTTTGCAGGTGTGCACTTTTGGGATTGAATGCCTGGCATACAGTATATATGTAAACGAATGAAACCAGAATCCTGTGTGCTTCATTTCTTTACATATATATAGGAAGGCAAATATTTCACATACACTATTATTGTCCAGATACCATTTCCCTCTAGGGGTATATGTTCACTCCTTGAAAATGAATGGGAGATCTAGCCTCCGAATGGTGAAACTAACTCTTTTATACACCACCTTCATTTTAGCAAGCAATATGAAAAATCGGCAACTGAAAGCTAGTAAAACTATATGAGCAACCCGGAAGTTTTTTTTCCGAGTGCTTCTGGTAATAACCATTGTGGCATTAGACCTGAAGAACCTCTGCAACATTGCCAGGGCTACTTCTGCTGCCATCAGTTACCTGATGGTAACTGATCCATCATCCAAAAGTGATGAATACAGCATAGTGAATGAGCTCACCTTCTGTAAGCAGAAAGTTCTAGATTACCGGTAGTTCTCTTAGGTCCAAAAGGGGGAGGCCAAATAGAGCAGTAGGAGACCACATTGGCACCATCCACACTAGGACTGCAACAACCGCATGTGTCAAGTCCCAATCTTGGTCACTGCCACAGTCCTGAATGAGACTGCTAGAAGGAATGGATTCCATCTGCTCCTTCTTGGCCTGGTTCTTTGCAAATGATACTGCCTTGGTGTGGATTCAGGTTGCATTCAGGGTGTGCCATTTACATGATGTACACTCTGAATGCAGCCTTAAGCTGTGTCATTTTGCACATGTGTTTCAGGTCTCTGAATTTTTGAGCAAGTAACCCATTTTCAATGGAAGAACAAGGATTGATCACACTAATGGCTGTATACATTCTAATATTAATTCTTTACCATGGTCCACCAGATGCAAAAGGAATTCATGGGAAAATTACTCCTGAGGAGAATCAACTGAATATGGTGCTTGGTCATCCAATTTTTCCAGATTATTGCGGGTGGGTGAGGCTCACCTAGCCTAATTTTAGGTCCAGCATGAGCTCCACTCCCTGCCCCAGGACTATGCAGCACACTGTACAACAACATGAAATTTGCTGGATTTGGTGTGTGTGTGTGTTCACATGCATGCACTCACAATATAATGCATGCATCCACAATATAAAATTAGGGATTGGGGGATATTTCTGTTATTCTGTAGTCAGTAAAAAAAATATCCAATTTCCACAATGTCCAAAAAAGTGAGTTACAGTAGTTTAAGTTGGACTTACCGCTACTGTAGTTCCCTAATAAGGTGCCAGTCAATGTTGAAGTTATCCCTTTCTTACTACCAAAATTGAAAAGAGACACAGTTCTCTCAGTCAGGCTCTTCCTTTGGTTATCCAAGAACCAAACCATCCCATCTGCACAAAAGTCAATATTACTTCTGCAGCTAAGAATAAGCTTCTTATGTCAGCACTTTCATTAAATTGAAATGCAAATGTCAAAGACTATAATTTTTAAAAAATCAGTGAAGGTTATAATCCTTTTTTAAGGAAGATAAGACTTCTTAGCATTCATACCTTGTTCAAATATACTGGCCAGCCCAGAATAATATAGTGAAAGGTAATGGTAAAACAAATTGCGTCAAATAATTTGAAGAAAAAAAATACAGATAGGAACACTACATTTTTATTCCTTTTTTCTTTCTCTTTCTCTTTCTTAATAGTGAAATACACCTTGGCACATCATGTGGTCCTTTCAGCATAAAGCTCAATTCTTCAGCTCTGAGCTGTGCAAATTTGAGGGAAACTGAACTTCTTATCTCATCACTTAATTTAAATCAATTTTATTGAATGAGTAATAAGGATCTGCTTGTTCCTTTAATTTTAAAATGCTAAGTACCTGAGATATTTGTCCAGCAGTTTTGATGCTTTAATTCATTGCCCCCAGGGGGAAAAAAGTGCTGTTGTTTGGCCATAGACCAGTTGTGTGCTGCCAAGATTTAACAATAAAGGTAGAAGTGTGCATTATAATCTGTGTATCAATTTCTGAAATTCCTAAAGTATATGAACATTACTTGCTAACCACTCCCCTCCTACATGATTTTAAATCTTTTTTTTTTAAACCAAGGAAAATTACCACTTTTCTAGCAGATGAACATAAGTCTCACTTTCTTTTCTTTATAAAGGATTTCACTGTTTTGTTTAATTTCATAAAAACTGGAACAACAGTAAGATGGCCATAAATCATAATGGATTTGGGCACCTGTACCTCAGAAAAGTCACTTTTCAAGCTTTACACAAAAGAATAAATCATATTATTACACTGTACTTGCTCCAAGGGGGAAAAATGGATTCCTCTGTAAATTAAGCCAGATGTTGTTTGCCTCTTTTAGGGTTTGGAATTAGTTTCCCAAAACCACAAATGAGGAGACAAATTCTGAAAGACTCACAGCTTTTACAGAGCCACACACATAGGTGGAACAGCCAATAATCCTTTGTTTGCATTTCTTATATTTGTAGTTCTTATATTTGTGTGTTTCGTTTTGAATGTGTAACTGTACATTTTACCAGCTTGTCTGTAAAAATATTATGGGAGGACCTTGTCTAACTTCTCAGTGAAATCAAGATATACTACATCCACAGTGTTCTCCTTGGATGTATATCATCCTGCTCTGGAGACCTCAATTCATTTAGAATAGCTAAGTGTTCCTGTACTACTACTTTAGCTCTTTGGGCTTCAGTCTCCTTACTGGATCATTTTTTTCGTATTTGCATAATGTTTTCGTATTTGCATAATGCACACTGTTTTCCTTTCAGAAGAAGACAGAAACAATAGAGTATTTTGCCATCTCATTGTCTTCTGTTAGTATCTCACCATCTTCTTCAAGCAGTGAATCTACAATTTTTTTCTTTTTGTGATTGCTCCAAGCATATCCCTTTTTATTTTTTACCCCATTATTTTTAACTTCTGTAACAATTCTGAACTCATTCTGAGCATTAGATTTACTAATTTTCTCTTTGTAAGTAATGGCTATTCCTTTGTATTCCTTTTTGGTGATTTTCTTCTTTAGCTTCTTGGCTATTGTATATCATTTCAAGTCTCAGATCATTTGAAATATCTTTATACATCTATCCTGGTTATTTAAATACACCTATCACTTTCCTTTTTCAATGTAATTGTTTGGAATTGTGCTTCTATTATTTCATATCAAAGAAATTTCCATGCATCATGTTTTCTGAGAATTTATTGCCATGGAATTTGAAGTTTTGTGCAATATTTAGCTTTGTCTGTCAAAGAGCTCTGGTGCCACAACAAACTACAAATGACAGAATCCCATAGCATTGAGCTATGGCAGTTACAGTGCTGTCAAACTGCACTATTTCTACAGTACAGATGAGACATATCAAGTCTGCAGTCTGGCTGGACTGGGGAGATAAGTCTCTAGTTGGCTCCCATAGTGATGTTACTGCTATTTCTCTTTTATTTTCTACACAAATGCTCTCAATCTATTTTACTTTACATCATGAATCTTCTTACAAGTGTAGACAATTGTGCTGTTGTACATGGGTCTTCTCACAATTGGACAATGTTTACAACGTATAATACCCCCCCCCCTTTTCCATTTTTTTGTGGGGGAGGAAGATATACCCTTCTATTTATACATAACATGGAACTCATCCCACCAGGCTTCTTTGATACCTATTAAATCATATTTGCCTTCCTGTATTAAGAATTCTTATTCATAATATTTCTCATATTTTGTCCATTAATTTCTAGTTGCTTCCTCCTGTACCGGGACCATTGGTTGCTTCTTTTACCTTTTTACGAATTCCCTGTGTAAAACTGAGTACATTGTCCCAGCACTCAAAGTCTGCCTGCCCTTCTCTCTCTGTGCATGTGTGTCTTAAGTTTCCCTATTGACTTATGGTGACCTCATGGATTTCATAGGGTTTTCTTAGGCAAGGATAATGAAATAAAATAAAATAAAATTTTATTTATAACCCACCTCTCTGACTAAGCAATCGAGATGGGGAATATTCAAATGTGGCTTTGCCAATTCTGTAATCCCCTCACGCCCCTCCATTATTCAATTTAAATCTCCTGATCAGGTTTGCAAGATTCCAGGAAAATGCCCAAACCACTGTGAAGTTCAGACCATTTGTTACCAGAAGTACTTCTTCATAAATGCAGACCATGATCCAAGAAGCCAAATCTGAAGGCATCATATGCAGCACTCACTGTTCAGTTCTAGTATTCTTTTTTCTGTTCTTGGAGCATGATCATAGTCCCTTGTAATATATTGAGGGCTGTATCTCCAGTAATCACTTCTTCCCACATGTATCAGAAGGAAAGTAATAATGTATCTGATAGGTTTGATGAGAGGAGACAGATTTTCTGTTATGGCATGAATGTGCACACCTCCAGTACAGCACCTATTTTGAGACATCCTGTAGGAACAGCTCATCATTGTTCTTGTCAGCAGAAAATCACTCACAACTGCCCCTGTCTCTTCATTCTCTGTAAAGTGACATGGGTCTTTCAGTTCATAAAACACTCAAAGCCCACTTCCAATGCACTCTGGGGCTAAGATTGTTATCCTTGTTCCTATGCCACATATTCACTGATTAAGAGAAGAATTTGTCATTACCTCTGCAGCTTCAAAATCACTGTACAGAGCTTATTGCATGAACTTTAAAATTAGCTCCAGCCTCCTAGGCTGGAGCCGGGGCATGGGATGGAGGCAGGGATTATCACATGCTAAATCAATGTGTGATCGCCACCTGCCATCTTCCCGGGACCAAGCCAGGTCCCAGCCACGCTCTACCAGCGTTTTTTCAAAGTCAGAAACTTTCCAACTTCAAAAAAGTACTGGCAGAGCATGGCTGGGATCCAGCTTGGACCCGAGCTGATGGTGGGTGGCAGTTACACAGCAATTTAGTATGTGATAGTCTCCGTCCCTCATCCTGGCTCCAACCTGGGAGGTTGGAGCTGGTTTTAAAGTTCATGTGATAAGCTCCTATATTTCATGATGGTTCTGCTCCTATGTGTAACATTATTCTAAGTATATGCTTCCCCTGTTTGCAAATTGTCTATTTCCCCAGAGACATCCTTGATGTCTTGACAATCTCAAAAGACTCCAACCTCCTTGATAGTTCTGAATGTACATTTTGAATGTACATTTGAATGTACATGGACTACAAGCTGTTGAGTCCTTCTTTTCAGCAGTGCAACCAGCTTGCACTTGTGGCAGATACCTCCTCACCACCTCAGGCTAAACCACAAATGTAGTAAAGATGTTGTATATCACTGCTGAAGCTGCCTGAGTATCCATGCCCATTTTCCCCATTGAGGCAGTGTCACAGCACTCTGGGTCTCCCACTCAAACATGCATAACAACAGAGACTGTCAAAACACCAGTCTAGATCTAAACGATTTCTTGTTCTCCTTTCACCTAGTACAGTAGCTCACTTTCTTTCTGAAGAAGCATTGCTCAGTGCACATGGCCCAACTCTCTCTCTCTCTATCTCTCACACACACACACACACATCTCCACACATACTAGCCCAACTCCATAAGACCTAGCCTGAAAAAGAAGAGCCCTCCCTCCAGTCCATCTGTCATCATTTGGCCTGGGAGGGAGTGAAAAGGCAGGACCAGCTCCACCAGGCCTTTCCTGAAGAAGAAGAGCCCTCCCTCCATGGCATCTGTCAACATGCAGCCTGTGAGGGAGTAAAAAGCCAGGCCAAGCTCCATCAGGGCTAGCCAGAGCAAGAAGAAGGGCCCTCCCTCCAGTCCATCTGCTATGATCCAGGCCTCAGAGGAAAAGAAGAAACACTGGACTTGATCCTCTTCCCTGCCACCATTCCCTTCTCCTTTTGTGTCATGTCTTTTTAGATTGTAAGTTTGAGGACAGGGAACCATAGAATCATAGAATCCTAGAGTTAGAAGAGACCACAAGAGCCATCCAGTCCATCCCTCTGCCATGCAAGAACTCTTGATCAAAGGATACTCAGCAGATGGCCACTCTCCAAGGAAGGAGACTACACCACTCTCTGAGGGAGTGTGTTCCACTGTCATCTGTAAGCTGCTCTGAGAGCCTTTAGGGCTGAAGAGTGGGCTATAAATACAGCAAATAAAATAATAAATAGCCAAACAATCAGCATTAACTCAGAAGACACAAACTCACTTTGGTTTCTTTCACCAAATCACAAACAGTTTTCACAATGATGTGAAATTATTCTTAAGTCAATGAAAAATGCATTATTTTGTTAGGAAAAAAGGTGCATATTTAGCCTAAAGGCCCTGAATTTTAGGCTAATACACTGATTCAAGTTCCTTTCAGTTCCACAATCATATCCTGGTAAAATGTATTCTCACTTTCACATTGAAAGGAATTATGAGCTTTTAATTTTGATGTTCTCTTTTACTACCCTAAGTTACACTAAGTATATGCTGTATTTAGGGGGGAAAGGAACTTCTATTTATTTACAAATTGTTTTCATTTATTTAACATGCCAAATTGTGCTGCCAGTTTCATGTTTACATGACATAAGCAGTAAACAAAATATTATTAAAATATGTGCTGTTCAGATGACATACTGAAATAAATTCACATAAAAGAACTTTCCCCCTTTCTTGTAAGTTTTCTTTGCACGTATTACTTCCCATACTCTGACATTGACACCTCTTCCTGTGTCCTCCTATGGATACCATAATCAGGTCAAGAGGAAGACAGGAAATTTAAATATATATTTTATGCTTAATTACTTCTACATTCATCTGAGGAAGTAGACTGAAGTTTGTAAAAGTGCATGCTGCCACATTCTTTCACTTCTTCTTAAAGGTGCTACAAGATCTCTCTACATACATTAATGGAATATTTTGGGAAGCCAGTCAGACAAAATGAAATTTTTTCCATTGCTGGAATATGAGACAATCTGGTTATGGAGGAAGAAATACAAGAATTTTAAATTTTTTATATGCATAAGAATAATAGATGTCAGATTTTAGGATTCAGAGGTCCTTTACTTTAGATGGAATTGAATGTATCTTTGAACCAGGAAGAAGAAATCATTTGCACTTTACAGAGGGCTAGGACCTTAGTGGCTTTCCAGATGTAACAGACCCTAAAGCATAGAACAGCAATTTGAATTGTATGAATTTAGCATGCCTGAGTTATACACTCCTGCATACCCCACAATTCATTTTGGGGTCCTCATATTGTGATGTTTCATATTTGGAAATAGCATACTTTTGAGAGACCAATTACAGTGTGCCAGCATCATATGCGGGCATTCCTTATATGGCTTCCAGCATACGCCTGAAGCTGCACTGGAAAAAGAACCCTTGTGCACCTTGGAAGAAGTAATGGAGAGTCTGCCTGTGCCCCATGCCATGCCGCGGGCATTCGCCCCATTACTTCTAATGAGAGTTGAGCATACACATTTTTCCCCCTTACATTGGCGGGGGGCAAGAACTGATCACCCACGTAAGGGAAGGGCCCACTTTTAAGAAAAATAAATAGGTGAGGTCCCTAGAAAAAAAGGAACAAATTCCCTAGGCATGTGGAAATCCATGTAAACAAAACTACTAAAGGGCTGTACAGACATCCCCAAAGGGGTGGCATGCAGCTGCCCCTGTTTCAGCTAGATTTGGGCTGTGGCCTTTGCAGGGTGCAAAAAGAAGCTGCAACAAGTGGCTCCTTTTTGTGCCCTGCAAAGGGCACAATAGCCATGTTGCCACCATGCTATGACCTGACACTGACCCAAAGCTGGCACAAACTGCTGGTCTGAACAGCGCCTAAATCTAAAGTGCTTCGTTCTTCCTCCAAATATTTTGCATTTCTCCTTTAAATCTGAATCAAAGGAGTTCTCCCTATTTAAAGCAGTAAGCCAGCCTCTCTGCTTACCCCCTGTTGTAATTCCAGCCTGATTTCTCCATCTACCCTTCCCAGGACCATCCTGATCTCATTGCTACTTTTATTAAAATCATCAGCCAGACTGGAATCTTTTTGTAGATTCTCAGGACAAGCCATTCAGCCTTTGTTACCTGGCTTTGTTACCTAGCCCATCATCTCAGGCTACATCAAAACATAGCTGCTGTGCACACAGCCCAACCCACACACAAGCTCATACTGTGCATGTTCTGTGTCATCCTCAGACCCCCCAGCCCAGTCTGGGTCATTCCAGCCTTCCACCATCTTTTCTTTGAAGGGGTAAATATAACCCCATTGCAAACCATAAAACTCCAGTATCCCGTTTCACTTTTCCATTTTGGTTAGCTCTGTTTGCTCTCTGTGTGTATTTGAATTGCTATATTGTGTGAGTGTGTGTTTGCAGTCTACATATCTTCTAAATAAAGATTCCTTAATTTACAAAGAATCTATTGTCCTCTCAATTAGTACTGATATAAACTGGGGCTCCCCAGTCTAAAGCTTCTCCAAGCTTCTCACAAAGCTAATTTTGCCAACATTTAAAGTGTCCCTGAGAGCTGGCAGGAATCCCAAGTCGCCGCACCTGTTCTTTGGGTAACACGTGTGTGCTGTCAAATTGACTCTTCTCTTTATTTAGTCTCTTAGGCATCATGCAGAACACAAAAATGACACTGTTCATGACAAAATGTCTTACAAACTATATCAGATGGACAGAGCAAAATGAGAAGGTAAAGCCCAAGGGTGGATGACATTCAGTGGATAGCTGGATAGCAGTGTGGAGGAAAAACAGGTAGTGTGATATTAAGTTGGTTCAGGATATATTTTACTAAAGACTTAGGACATGGTATAGCAGACACCACAAATTTCTGTGAAAATAGTGTATGCCAAGTTTATTACGTGCTCAGCATCACCTTGATAGAAATCAGCTGTTCTGGTGCTTGGTATTACAAAGGCTCAAACAAGAAAATCCCTATTAAATTTATTAGATTGGAAGGCCTGAGAGATGGGTCCTTTTTATTTTTTTGTTCATTGCCCTCTGCTTATGTAATTCCCTTCTTAGGGAGAACTTGCATGACATGTACTTTACTGGCTTTCAAACAGAGCTCAAAATCTCTTTTATTTCAAATTGGCTTTTAATATCTGTTTTTCTGTCGTTATTGCTTTTCTTGGCACTGCTGTAATATTTTAGTTTTCAGAACTCAGAAATTACATATTTTGATTAAAGCTCTTACAATCACACATGGTCATGCTGCCTGGAGGATTCTGGGAAATGTAGACATAAAGGAACTTACCAAATTCTGAGATTTAAAGAGTGGCTTTTGCTGATACTGTTTATTGTAAATTTGGTGCAAGCCTCCTTGAGAGTGTACTGCCTTGACATATTTTGAAATAAATTAAAAATAATAAATGATAAAGCAATCATCTTTCAATGATGGATAGCCATTGCTATCCATTTATAATTGCTGAGATCTGTGCAGCCATTCAGAATTGCTGAGTTCTTGTGTTCAGCATCAAGCTTGGTGGTTACTTCAGATGAAATGCTGTTCATGACACTGAGATATCAAAAACAGAACACATACAGAATGAAGCTTCTGTATCTGTAATAAGCTATCTGAATGCAACCTTTGTGAACTTGCCCTCCTCCCTCTCTCATAAGCTGGTTGCATTAAAGTAGACATTTAACTATCTCATCATCATTTTAGTACCCAGCAATTAGCCTGAAAGAGAATAATCTACACTTATTTTAACTTATAACCTGGACAAGATTTATGACACATTTTGGTTATGATTTAAGGAGAAATGGCAGGAAATGTTTCACTGAATCTTGATGTAGAAGACAATGACTTTTCTCTGTGTATGCCATCAAGAAATATGCAGCTGCTTGATGAGGGAGAGAGTTCATGCCTAAAGAACAATATCCAGGATAAATTTGTAAAACTGTCATGGTCTCACAATCTCTGACACAAAGAGCACCAGCTTGTCTACATTTTGTGCGCTCATTGTCACCTTAATTCAAAAAAAAAAAGTCTCAATTTTGTCTTGAGACAAGCCAGAAAAGTAGAATAAAATGGATTTGTACCTTTCCACTGACAACCTCATCTGAGATGGATAAGAGAGTGCCAGACTCTTTCACAGTAGCTCCTCCAGAAATTGTTGGACTGGAGCTGCCATGAACCCTCACTATTGAGAGATACTTACCCATCTGTATTTGATACACTAACTTAGGATCTACGGAATGACTTGTGCTCAGTTTCCCTCTATTTCCCAATTCAGTGAAGATAACAGTACATCACTGGCTAGTTAACTATGGAAAGCCATGAGTTTTCAGAACTGTAAGACATGCAATTTGAGTCCAGGACCCTGCTTTGTTGATTCAAGAAAAGACAGACATGGTTCTTTTGGTCACTTAAAAACTGCCACATGAAAACCACATCATCTTTTCATATCATTTGCATGACATGCATGTTGTGTCATTTGCATGACACTGGTCATGCAAACAACTGGTTTTAGATCCTCAAAATCAGTGTTGAGCTATGTGTTGGCTTGCTGGTAGATAATCTTTTTGAATAGTTCCCACCCAATTGCTCCAAACCCCTTATTTATAAGAGTAGTCTTGCTACGGATAAACATAACATTTCTGATTCAGCATTGCTATCCCACATTACATTGTTTCCACCTCATGAAGCCCTACTATAGTCATGAAAGGTCCACTTTTCAGCCTTTTTTCTTTGGCTTGTTGATGTATGTAAAAATGTCCATACTTTTTATTTTAGGCAGAGCAAAAGAGAATCATTTCCACCACTTCTGACTCCCTCCCTCATGGTGCAGCTTAAAACACTGACACTTTTAAAAAAGCAATTAATTATGTCACTTATTACAAAGCCCCACCTACCCTCCCATGATGTCTTATCATGCATGTTACAAAATATTTTAATAGTTCAATATATTTATGTATAGTAAGAAAAAATCCCAAATGAGTCTTAAGAAAAGAGTCTTAGGAACAGCTAGCAGTGAGCAGTGGTTCTCACGTAGTTGTCCTGGTCTCAAGCATTGCCAGAGAATATATTTTATTTGGGCACATTCCTGACTTCCAGGAGGAAAGAGAGTTGTTATGGTCACTTTGATTCCACTCCAGTTGGCTCTTGGGTAACTGGTCTTCCTTCTGTTTGGTTTCCCCTTATTAGGCTTCTTCGGGCTTGGAACTGGTAGCTGGTTTCATAGTGGCCACACAGACCAGCACTTTATGCAGGCCTGGATGGTGACTAAGGTTAAGTGTTCACATGCTGGAAACCCTTACCATCCCACCCCACCACCATTATGGTGCATGCTGTCCACACGGCATGCACCATGATGTCTGTGGTATGCAGTGTCCAAACGGCACAGTCCGGAAGGGGTATCATCATGGTGTGGGAGCGCTCCTGTGATGCCTCTTCCAGGAAACTGCTCAGAGCAGATTCTTTTAGGGAGTGGATCAGTGCCGCAGCATCCAGCTCCTGTGGCACTGATCCTGGGCAGGAAGGGGCAGCTTCCAGCTGCCCATCTGTACTGCCCCTTAGTCTTCTTAGTCATATCCAAGTAGAAAAGCTGGGTTTCTGCAGCTCCCTCCCTGCTGTTCTTGGGACTTTTCTCTTTTTCTGAGCAGCTGTACTGAGATCCAGATGTATTGCCAGACAACCTGAAAGCCCTATTAGAAATGTTTCTGCAGCTGAAGAGGCTAGAGCACCTATGGTGAGATCTGTGGGACCCTACTACTTCTGTCTTTTCTCCAAAACTGGCACTCATGCCAGCTTACAAGATACAATGATTATAGTTAAAAGAATACAAAATGCCAGCAATTAAATACAATTAAAAGATGAACAGAAGTTAATAAGGAGCTCATTGGATGCCAGGACTGGTAAGTTGCTTCACTCCAACTCTTCTGGAAGAAGTGCACAAAGTCTCTGGAGCTTCACACAATGAATATGTAGATGGCAGTCTTACAAACCAAGGTGAAGTACAGGGATACATTGTGGTGGTTGTGGTGCAAGAATTGAGGAGTAAAGGAGGTAGTGCCCGATGGAAGGCTGAGAGCCTAAATGTGGTGGGGGGGAATCAAGCATGAGAGTGAGGCAAGCTAAAAGGAGGGTATGGTCATAATGGGCCTAATTGTTAGTCCCAACAGGAATAGGCCCCTCACATCAATTACAGTTATATATGTGTTGACTCACCACATGGCTTAAGTTATTGTTGACTCACTTCAGTATTTGAGTCATTGGTTTTACACTAGCTGGGACAAACACTATAATTTAGGTGATGGGGATGGCAGCACCTTTTCTCCCACCTTAGGTGGAAAAAATTCTGCTCAAATTCTGCTCAAAAGTTCTGCTCAAATTCTGCTCAAAGTTTTTAAAATATAGAGAAAATAAATATACAAATAAGAAAGAGAGAAATAGAGAAAATTATGACAATGTAGACAGAATCAGTGAAGCCTTCCCTCTCCAGTGTATAGCCTATACAGAATAGGGATTGAGAAGGACAGGATGAAGAAAGAGGGAGAAGCTGAAAAGGTGTTGACAGTTAAACAGTAAGATTTTAGAACTGCTAGATGGAGGATAACAATATATTTTGTGATAGTTAAGATTGCACAAAGGGAAGGAGTATAATGAGCACAGTGAAAATATTATGTATGAACTAACAATATAATGCATGTAATCAGCCAGTTGGAAGTTCAGCCATCCAGAGAGAGGAAGGAAGAAGGGAGGTTCACCCATCCAGATTGATGAAGGAAGAAGGGAGCTCAGGAAAGGTACAGGAATATTTTCAGTCGTATTAGGGGTGATATAGACTGTCCCTTTGCACAGCGTTTTGATGCTGCATGCTCTGAAGCTGCCCAGAAGCTGGCTTCAAGCTGCCCGGCTGCTCAAATGTGGGCCAGCTTCTGGGAACTCCAGAGGTGTGGTATTTACACGCTGCATGCTGCCAGAGCTCCATAAAGTTGACTTCCAGCCATGGCGGGGCAGGAAAAAACGGCTCTCTGTCATTCCTTTTTTAGCCAAGAAAAAGGTGGATTGGGGCCGTGGCGTGAGGTTGCCATGACTCCAATCCGTCTTCAAAATGGGTCGCTTGAAGCCACCCCTTAGGGCAGTTTCATTCCATAGTGACAGTAGTTTCTCTCCTACCCCCCCCCCCCAAATAATAATTGTGGATGCTAAGGATGGCACCTTGCATGTTTTGCTATAAAAACAGTTTATTAATAGAAGGCATCATTCAAGTCTTCAATCTGACTGATGCGGCTATATCAGTGAGCCTAAATTGTTTACTTGAAACATTAACAAGGCTGGTTACATGGGAGTAAAGCACAGCCTGAACCTCTTACTTTGTGAAACAATTATAGTTTTTTGCGATATATTCACCTGCCACACTACCAAAAGAGACAGGGTGAAAGAGCAACACCTTTTTCTTTGGGTGGTTTTCTTGGAGAGCTGGCTAGAAAGGAATGAGATAAGTTGATCTGCTTTCTATAATGGTTCTAAAATGTTATGGTGACTGTTTTTGTATTGTTTCAGCAGCAGCCACTTTATAGTTATGATTTTTCTCTTCTGTCCTCACATGTTTCAAATAAAAGCGGGGAGAATTGAAGCTATGGTTGTTAACTGCCATTGAATTGGTCTGAGTCATGGCAACCCTGGGAATGAGACATCTCCAAAAACCTCTATCCTCCACTGCTCTGCTTATGTTGTGTATATTCAGGCAAATTCTGGATGGCTGAACTTCCAACTGGCTGACAGAATGAGTCTATCTATCTGGTATGAAGTCTTCCTCTCTTTCTACTGCCTTCTGCCTTCCCAAGCATTATCATCTTTTCTAGTGAGGCATGCCTTCTCATTTTGTGGCCAAAGTATGACAACCTCAGTTTTGTCATCCTGGCTTCTGGGGAGAGTTCTGGTTTAATTTGTACAAGGACCCATTTGTTTGTCTTTTTGGCTATCCACAGTATCTTCAGTATCTTCAGAACTCTTTCTCAGCACTACATCTCAAATGAGTTGATTTTCTTTTTTCAGCTTTCTTCTGAGCAGCTCTCACATTGGTACATGGTGATGGGGAATATAATGGCTTAGACAATTCTCATTTTACTGCTCAGTTGTATATGTTTGCACTTTAGGATCTTATCTATACTACCATAAAACACAAGCATGTGGTTTAACTGTTTTTATGTTTAACTTTCAGCCCAATTGATTAAAACAAGTGTATCTCTTATGTTTGTCACACAGGCCCTGGAATGGGCCTGTTGCATTACAAAAGGGTGTGTTATGGAAACGGGAGGTGGCATAGAATGGATCTTACCACACAGGAAAACGCCACAGGTGGAAGTTCCCATTCTGTTCCAGATGCATTCCCCAGCGGCCAATTTTCAGGAACACTTGGGGAATGGAATGGAAACTTCCAGTGGTGGTAGCAGCATTCTCTTGTGTGGTAAGATCCATTCTATACCACCTCCCATTCCCATCACACACGTTTTAGTAATGCAACATGTTCATTCCAGGGCCTGTGCAATAAACTTACCAGTGAAAAACAAATGTCTGCAAGGGAGGGTGCATATCTCTGCATATCTTCTTGTTCGGCATGGGCATATATTTCCATCCATAAAATTTGGCTTTACACTGAAGAATTATTCTAATTTGAGAGATGCAAATATTAACCAGTTTGGCTGAACTAACAGAGCCCCATTCACCTTTGCAATGCTGGATACTACAAGTAAGTACAGCAATTTATTCCATTAAGGCTGTTAGGACCATTACTTTAATGGTGTTGAATCTGAGTCATTATGATGGATAAACAGTTCTGCTGATGGTTATCCCAGTGTTAATCAGTTTCCTTCAGCTTACTGCCTGTAAATCCATGCAATATGAGTTGAAATGGTTGTACTTTTCTCTGTGGATAGAAAAATGAATAAATAAATAAAGTGCATTTTGTGCTTACTCCGAAGGGAGTTTAATGAGCTTTATCCCCATGTAAGCAACATTATAGGGGTTAGTGCTGATGGTGCTCATAATGTATGTAATAATACAGCAGTTGATCTGGTCAGTATGGAGTTATTTGTAGAGCAAGTCTTAGGATGGGACCATCAATTCATGAAAATTTTTGATAACAGGCTTAATAGCAGTTCTTTATCTTTGTTATAGCTTTAGACCATTGGTTCTTCATTTTGTTTTATTCAGACAATCTTGTAAAATCCCATCCAGTGTACTTTATACTGTCCTTGATCCCCTAATCTTTTGGTAGGCAGTGCAGCGTGGAAAACAAAATGGGTAATATATTCCAACTTTAAGGCAGCCAAGTAGACAAGATCAGACAAAAAGATACTGATATGTATCAGAACCTATCCATGCATATTGAAAGCTTAAAATCTGAGCTGGAATATATGGGGTATGCATTTCAGGTTTGGTGTTACTAAAATGTATCATCAAGAAAAACTGTACCCTATTTAAGCCCGTACTCTGTTCTGCTCCATCCCATAGCCTTCATATCAATCAGAGGAACTGCAGTTTACATAGGATTTAGCAGGTGGTCATCATTATCATCATTTATAGATGATGATAATGATGAACAAGTCTTTACTCACTGTGCCATGCAAGCTCAGCAAAAATCCAAATGGCACAGTAAAACGTACTCTTCCAGCTCAATAAATGTGTCTGTTTGTGTCAGTATATTGTCATTACATGACTGGAACAATAAAATAGCATATCCCTTACTTTATATTATCAGTGGCACTTCTATTTACCATAGTGATATATGCCATATCTGATACTTGATTCTGTAATGCAGTGCCAAACACTGATTCCTGAATATGACAAACCTGATTATAGCATTTTTGAATAAGGTTTGTCTTTGTGGCAAACAATACTTTCCAAATGATGGACACTTTTGCATCTCTTTGAAATTTAAATGAATCTTTACATGGCTAAGGGAATTCTAGAACTTTTGTATATTCAAAAATAACTTTCCCCAAGTGCTTATATAAATGCTTTGGATTTTTCTTAAGGATTATAGTAGACAATTTCAACGATCAAGTTGAAATGCATGGGCACTTAAGAAAACTGCACAATTCATTTTGCCTAACAGGAACACTCAGAAACTATCTTGTTCATGACAGTTTGGAAAGGTTTCAAAATCCTTGTACTTTATGACTTGATTTCTCACAAAATTTCCTAAATTTTGTTATGTGGAGAAAGAAATAAAAAATAAAGTTGAGCAAACTTCTTTTTTTCCACGTGTCTTTATTTTTTGATAGAGAAACAGATGAGAGAGCTAAATGAAATAAACTAGATGAGATTTTCATTCAGTCCCCAAATTTCTAGCACTGAAGTAACTTTAGTTCAGGGTTGAGAAATATGGTTTAGCTATCCAAAGAAAAGAGGCAGACCAAGTTACCAATGGTATGTGAATTCAGTGGACATAAAATTTCTACTCATGAATGATTTTCAGTGTCTGACTTTCACTAAATTTTGCCACAACAGGGAAAGATTTAAAAATAGGAAGGTAATGGACTGGTAGTTAAGTCTTTGAGATTTTTCCCCAAAGAAAGATAAAACACTACAAACTGTACATTTTACCTCTGCACTGCCTAAATGTTTTTCCTCTGAAACAACAATACAGAGACATCTTGCGAAATTCAATGTTCTATGCCTATGGAAAGGACAGTTAGTTTCATGCAGAACAAGGATAGTCTGGATCTCAAGGGAAGTTGCTAATGGAGTTATAAATTCATTACTTCTATTTTATTGCCGTTTTGTCCTTAGTCCCCACATGGCCAAGAAGGGGAGTGGCCTTTGCCTCCATTGATATATCTCTAGAACAAGTGAATTACAACAGGAAAAAAAATCTAATAAAAATGTAGGACTGTGACTCTACCATCATTACTTTTCTTCTCCTTTATGATTTTTAAACATATTGTGCCTGATGAAGAATCCAGTGATGTTTGGAAGGCTTGCATGATATATTTTGTGCATTTTAATTGGCCAATAAATGTATCACTGTTTTGTGGACTTTGTATTTTATATGTTGATGCAGGGCCTGGACACATACTTCTCAATATTTTCATTCTCTGCAGTGCTATAAACTGAGAGACTGAAGATAAATAAAACATTCTTATTGGGGCCATGTTCTCATTTTGCTCTCCTCTGTTGCTCTGTCCTGGATTGCATTTGCCAATATTCCTCATCAGTGGCTATGATGATTTAGGGCTAAATGTAATTTTAGTTGAACATATTATTTGCTTATCCTCTATACCTTGTAAATGAGTTAAGTTCAAAAGGAATAATACAACAGAAAGGGACAGAAAGGGATGCAAATCTTCATAAATTGGGTTCTCACATGCAAGGATGAATAAATTTACTATTTTCTTCTTACTGCAATGAAGTATGTGCAGTATTTGAAATCTATTCACAATTTTGGACTTATTCTGTAAAAAAACAAACAAACAAATAAAACACCTTTTAAATAAGTCTTAATTCTCACCCATCTAGGATTTTCCTCCTCAGGTTTCCCAACACTTGAGCAACCTATTTTTCAAATATTTTTAAATATTATTTCTGTCCCTGGTGACAAGTGCACTCTCCTTCCATCTCAATCGACATTTTTCCAAATATTTGTCCACATAACAAACAGTTCTTAAGCTTAGAACATTACCAAATTACCTCTCTCTCATGCTAAATAAGAATTCAGAATACCCACAGTTCAGAAGTCATAGAAGATTAGATATCCAATGTCAAATAGTGGAGGGTCACAAACTAAATTATCTGGATTTTCAAGGCTAACAGTACAAAGGTGATAAATCAAGTACTCACAGTAGCTGAAAGTTTACTTCCAGTGATTTTACTGAACGATGGTCCCAGCTTATAAAGCCAGACAGATCAGCCATGGTCATGGCTTTCATCCAACTACACTTTCTGCTGACAATCCTGTAGATCTGGAAGACTTGGCTGGCTATCAGGCATCTGCTGCAGCTGTAGTATTTCTGCTTCATCTGCCTTGGAAGACAAACTCTCAAGTGGGGGGGGGGATGACATAAATAGTATTGAAGAACATTAGTGGTAGCCATTATGGTGTGATTAAAGAGTGATTTAGAATTTTCATCAATAACAAGTGATAGAATTTTATGAAAAACATAATGAAAAAATTAGGAATAATCTTTTTTTTTTTCATGCTGAAAAAGCCTTTGATAATATCAACTGGGATTTTATGGTAAAGGTGCTCAAAAATACATACAAATTTCATAGTTCCATGAAGGCTATTAATATGTACCATACAACTCAGATAAATATAAATGGAGAAAAAAATATCTTTATGACAAGTATACAGTCATTAATGTCTCAAGGAGAGTCAGCTGAAGGTGGTCAATCAGAAAGTAGGTTATCATTTAATTTAAGAGATAATATTAGAGATGTTAGATTTACCACCTATGAGTATTCCTTAAGAAAACCCTATGAAATTCATGTGCTTGCCATAAATTGACAAGAGACTTGAAGGAACATACAGACACTTACACAGAGAGATGTAATGTGAAGAGACAAAAACATGCTACAAATGGAGATGGCTGAGAATTTTATTCCATTTGTTTTCAACATTTATAAAATGTGCTAAATTTGACAGTCTGAGACAGTGAGACAGATCTACCAACTTGGGATCCTGATTATCCCTATCACAAGGGATAATAAAGATCCGCAGTGTAGCAGGATCATCTGTCTCAGGGTGGGGAATTTGGAAGTGTCTTGAGACTAATTTCCTCTCTAAAAAACCTCCAGGTGCCAAAACATCTGAAAAATACTTGGGGGGGGGGAGAAAGAGAGTAGGAGATTTAATCCGCTCCTGCTGACAGCCTGACTTTGGGAGCAGGCCGTGCACCTCTGTCCCATAGCGATCACAGCCTGATTGTCATAAAGATATATATAATGTGATATTCCACATTCAAAGAGAGAAGTCCTTTCACAAGCCTTTTTCATCCTGGGAGAAAACCTCTATAATCACCACCTAGGATTTGCAAGTTCAACATAATAATTGTTAGAGATATCAGTGGTCCCCAACATTGGATATCTAAATGTTGACGGACTTTACCCTCCTCAGAGAACATGGCCAATGGCAATAAAATAAAATAAAATAAATCTGCATCTTACAGTCTGACAACAGTTGGGGACCAGCAGAATAAGGACCACCAGTCTATAAATCAGGTGCTTCTATATACCACAGTCCTAAAAAGTTTGTTTCCTGAACCGTACCTTCTATATTACATCTCAGTCACAGCCAGTATTTTAGTGAATCATTTATTTTCCTGTCCTGAACTATCTGTGTACAAGCACTACAAGAGGGGGAGGAAAGCTGCAGCTCATAGTATACTGGATAATTTTCATCTTTCTACATTAATAACAGTATTTGACAATTCTGGGGTGAAATAGATAGGCAAAATAATCAGTTTCAGGCTGGCTTCAAGGCAGGGCATTTAGATGATGCTCACTTTGAAGCTGGACGGAAAGCACTCTCTAGTTGCCTTAAGGGGAGTAAAGCTTCCTGGAAAGTACACAGCTTTGCATGTGGGTATACAGTGGTCCCCCGCCTTACGAATCCCCCGGGTTACGAAAACCCCGGGACCCGAAGGCAGCGGGACCGCCATTGTATCCCCCGGGACCCGAAAGATCCCCCGGGATACGAAAGAAAAAAAGCCGCGCGGCCCCTTTAAATGGCCGCGCGGTCCGTTTAGAATAGCGGTCCCCCGGGAAACGAAAGCTTCCGGGTTACGAAGGTAATCCCGGAATGGATTACCTTCGTAACCCGGGGGACCACTGTAAATGTACCAACACCAGTGCGGCTCTAAAGGGGCATTATTTTCAAACCCTAGCCCCAATTGTGCATGCAACTGCCCTGTTGCAGGAACACATTTAAAAAGAAAATGGCTGCTGTACTCAAGTGGTGGGGGTGGCAATGCTGAAAAGAGAAACCATGGAACCCTCATGGAGATTAGTATAGCATACAGAAAACAGACAGTCAAAAAGGGACATAGGGTGAAGGGGGGAGGATGAAGGGAGGGATGATTGTACCTTGCTGGCATCTGCATGGGCACACTTCTGCTCTGATGCCCTGTCCAGGTGAAGCGCTGCACATGAAAATGTGTGCAGGTTCACAGGGACAGACATGTAATGGGATGGCACCCACTGGTGCTGCACTCCTGGGATGATGTACAGAGATGATGGTGGGGACATTAAGAAGAAAGCTGTGCTGTGTGGTCATAACATGCACACTCTAGCCACCTTGGGAGCCGCCAGTGCGGCTGGTGGGGTTTCAATGTGGCTTTGGAAAAGGCAGCTTTAATCCATTTTTCCTGCCCATCTGTTTTGCTCCTAAGTCTTCTGGATGTTGGCAAAGATTAAAGGAATGGAGTCCAATTTTATGCTCTCCCTCAGTAAATGAAAAACTGCTGCTGTTGATGCTGGGTTTCAGCTAACCAAATACTTAAGATTCAGGGACTTCGGGGACTGGAATATCAGTATACAGAAGGATCTTATAACACCTTTGAGATTAACTGTGCAAAAGAGCTTTCATAGACTTGGTCTATGACATATCTCAGGGACCAAGTGTACAAAAGATTATGCTATAACTTTTTTCCAACAAATAGGAATGATTTCAGCTCCTTCTTTTCCTTCTCCCCGAGTCCTCTAAAATGCAAATTATTTTTCCTTGATTCTCCCAATCTTGCAAATTTATTTATTTATTTCTTCTTGAAATCTTTTGAGGTCTTATGCATCCAACAACAAGAAGAAGTCTCTCATATATTGAGCTGTGCAGAGACTACCCACTACATTTGCTTAGCTAATCCCTGCTGGCTCGTATTCTTATGTTAAACCTTTATTATACATGATATTAAGCTTTTATTAAAGATTTTCACAGCAAATGACCTGTGAGCCACCTAGTGACACTACTAGAGTTCCTTGAAACAGTCTTTTTTAAAGGATGCATTTTTGAATCACTGAAATTGCCTCCACACCCATCCCCCGACCATATTTTAAAGCTATAAAGATATAATTAATATTGTTTTTAAATATATGCTTCAAGTTCCCTCCTAAGATGCTGATGGTCTCTGTTCCCCAAAAGAAATAAAATTAAACTTGACAGTATGTGGAAAATGAAAATAAGATATGCTCTTAAATTATATTTCCCAGAAAACTAGAATAAATTGAACAAAATTACTTGTGAAATAGTGTTATTTATGTGTCTGCGTCACTGAGGTAATAACTTATAGAAGTTTATGACTACAAATGAAATGCTATCAGAAATTTGTAATACATTTCTTGGTTGTAGATTAATAACAAAGGTCTATAATTTTTTTTGGTGGGAGGAAAGACTTCAGTTTGAAGACACCTTATGTATAATAGCATTTTTGCATGAATCTCAAAAACAAGTGTTTATGTTTATTCCATTTTATTTTAAATCAGTCTTTTTAAAAGCAATAGGCAGAAAATTTTTCAGCCTCATAGGAACATTGACACTGACAGTTTACAATTAAAGAAATGTTCCTTCATGTACATTTGAGGGCCTTCAGGAGCAGGAGAGCAACTGTAATACCCACCTTGGAACCGTCTAGGAATCAAGGAAAAATATGGGTCCTGATTATATGTTTAAAAGCCTCCTTAAATAAAAAAATGATTTTGCTTGCCAGTGAAATTTAAGGAGGGAAAGGGGAAGACTAGCTTCCTGCGGAAGTGAGTGACAATGGATGGGAGCAGCTACTCAGAAGGCTCTGTCTCATGTCCTCACCAAGCAAGCTTTGGGATGGTGACAGGATCATGTTCTCCTGCAAAAAGTGAGAGTTGTGCTTCACAAAGTACTTACATAGATACTGAAAGGGTTAGATAAGCTTATGCCTGCATGCAGTGCCCAGTTTCCTCATTATCTATTGTCACTTTTACTACACCTTCAAATTGTTTTCAACATATAGCAATGCGAAGTTAAGTCTACCGTGGGGTTTTCTTGGCAAGATTTGTTCAGAGAGGTAGGTTGTCTTTGCCTCCTTCAGAGGCTGAGAGTGTATGACTTTTGCAGGTCACCTAGTGAGTTTCCTTGGCTGAGTGAGGAATTGAACCTTTGTCTCCAGAATTCTAGTACAATGCTCAAAGTACTACACCATGTTGGATTTCCCTATTGTTACTAGGCAAAAGAATTAGACATCATGTTTATGATGGTTGGTGACCCTAATTAATGAACTTATGGATTCTGATAGTTGATTGTCTGTTTTGTTGTTCATATGTTTTGTGATGGTTGATCTTTTTGTATAAATAAAACTGCTTGCTTGCTTGCATACAAACAAACTAATCTAGGAAATGCCTTTGTACTGTATTAACACAGGCAACTTTAAAAATCCTAATTAATTCAAGTCATTGCAACTGGAACACAAGTGAGGTGAAATAAACGATCAACTTAATAGAATTGCCTAATGGCCACTAGCATTTTTAATTGTGCTTTGTGGGTACAATTACATCCTAATTAATCAAGAAAATTGGAAGACTCAAATGATGGAGGGGAGGGGTTTACAAGAATCAATTTGGCAAGGTCTATGCAGCCAGATCTGCATTTATGCATCAAGGGGCATTGGGGGGGGGGGATTACCTCTCAAATCACTTTTGCAGGAGCTTTAGCACTTTAGAAGAACAGTTATACAGAGGTAACTTCTTCCAGCTGCCAGAGCTGGTTAACTGTGCATCACACATATTCTGACCCACATTACAGCAGACTTCATTTGTCAAAGGCCCTTCAAGTCATAGAGTGCAGTACCAGATCATGATAGAAGTTAAATAAACTTTGCAGTTTTTCTGCCTTTTCTAATTAATAGGTATTCTGATTTTTTAAAAAAATGCAGAAAAGTGGGAACATTATTAGAATCGTGGGCTTTCTAGGTTGGCAAAAAGAAGTGTGTTCATGGCTGCATGAAATTCTAGCTTTTAGATGATAAAAAGGGAAAGTGTGCCATGAAAATGCTTTTTTCTTTTTTCTTTTTTCTTTTCTTTTCTTTTTTTTTTTTTTTTTTTTTTTGCGTTTTAGGGGAGAAGAAGCGCCTTTAAAAAGGTGCTTTTTTCCCCAGCTTCTTTTTTTAAAAACTGTGGAACAGCACAGCTCCATCTAAAGGCTGCAGTGCAGCTGCTAAGCATTAAGGAAAAGGCAACTTCATGTCACACTTTCCTGCCAATCTAGAAAGCCCCATAGAATCATAGAGTTGGAAGAGACCACAAGGGCCATCCAGTCCAACCCCCTGCCATGCAAGAACTCCACATCAAAGCATCCCTGACATATGGCCATTCAGCTTCTGCTTAAAGACCTCTAAGGAAGGAGCCTCCACCACTCTCCGAGGAAGTGTGTTCCACTGTTGAACAGCCCTTACTGTCAGGAAGTTCCTACTAATGTTGAGGTGGAAACTCTTTTCCTGCAATTTGCATCCATTGTTCCGCATCCTAGTCTCTGGAGCAGCAGAAAACAAGCTTGCTCCCTCCTCAATATGATATCCCTTCAAGTATTTAAACAGGGCTATCATATCACCTCTTAACCTTCTCTTTTCCAAGCTAAACATCATTCCTCATAGGGCATGGTTTCCAGACCCTTCACCATCTTAGTCGCCGTGCTTTGGACACACTTCAGTTTTTCCACATCTTTTTAAATTGTGGTGCCCAGAACTGGACACAGTGTTCCAGGTGGGGCCTGACCAAAGCAGAATAGAGTGGCACTATTATTTCCCTTCATCTAGACACTGTACTTCTATTAATGCAGCCTAAAATTGCCTAAAATTGCATCAACATTGGCAAGTTCACTCATGGCAAATGCTCTGTGCTGATTGTCACAGACTTAGCTGCCCGTGGAATTGACTTCCCCTTGTTGGACAATGTCATCAACTACAGCTTTCCAGCTGTAGGACAAGATCACAAACAATTTGGTGAATGAACCCTTGCCTGAAACTGTCAATATTGAAGATCATTCCCCATTATTCTGTTTTGCAAGACTATTTAATATTTAATAGTTTGGGTAAAGGACGAATGGAGGAGGAAAGCAGTGCTTTTCAGTATACACACACACACACACACACACAACATAATTAGAGATTGCTTAAGGCTACTCAAGGCTAGCAGAAGCTGCATTTCCTTTAAGGAGGAGAAAGAAAGAAAAGGAGGAGGCTGTAGTCCATGTGCTTGGGTGAGATCTAATTTAATTTACACTTGAGCCAAGGCTAGCAGGCTAGCAGAAACTGCATTTCCTTTAAGGAGGAGAAAGAAAGAAAAGGAGGAGGCTGTAGTCCATGTGCTTGGGTGAGATCTAATTTAATTTACACTTGAGCCATTGCATTCTGGGAGCCAGTGCTGGGAGGCTACTTAAGGCTACTCAAGGCTAGCAGAAGCTGCATTTCCTTTAAGGAGGAGAAAGAAAGAAAAGGAGGAGGCTGTAGTCCATGTGCTTGGGTGAGATCTAATTTAATTTACACTTGAGCCAAGGCTAGCAGGCTAGCAGAAGCTGCATTTCCTTTAAGGAGGAGAAAGAAAGAAAAGGAGGAGGCTGTAGTCCATGTGCTTGGGTGAGATCTAATTTAATTTACACTTGAGCCATTGCATTCTGGGAGCCAGTGCTGGGAGGCTACTTAAGGCTACTCAAGGCTAGCAGAAGCTGCATTTCCTTTAAGGAGGAGAAAGAAAGAAAAGGAGGAGGCTGTAGTCCATGTGCTTGGGTGAGATCTAATTTAATTTACACTTGAGCCATTGCATTCTGGGAGCCAGTGCTGGGAGGCTACTTAAGGCTACTCAAGGCTAGCAGAAGCGCGCGCCTAACGGCGCGCGAATTTTGATTTTTTTTTAATTTTATCTAGTCAAGGAGGTGTTTAGAGAATAGAAGAGGAGCCGGCCTGAAGCATCAGAGGAAGTGAATCAGAGACTTGCCTTTGGAAGGAGCTTTTAGCCAGGAGCTCTCTACATAACTATAGGCCCCCTGACTTGAACTCAGTGACAGAGCTTGGGAATAAAGGCCAAGTCTAGCAAGGGAAGCCCACAGTCTTGTTTCAGTGCCTCCTTAAGACTTCTCAGTATGGACACTGAAGGCCCTGCAGCAGTCACCTGCAACACCTGTGGGATGTTTGTCTTCTTGCCTACAGAGGTGGCGAACTACACCTGCCACAAGTGCAAGTTGGTAGTCCTCTTGGAAGAGAAAGTACAGCAGCTAGAGGAGCAGATATCTGTACTCCAGCATCATAGAGAGCAGGAGATTCTCCTGAACAGATCAGACCAGAATGTCTTGGGTGGGAAACAGACAGAGGAAGTTGTTGGGGTGGAGGAGGTCACTCCACATATAACAGAGGTAGATGCTTGGAGGAAAGTCACACACAGAAGTAAGGAAACCAGGGAACGTTCTGTGAGCGGCTTGCAGCTACAGAATCGCTTTGAATCTCTCTCTGTTGTCAGAGATGATGAGGAAAAGCAGCAGGGACAGACATCAGGGACAGAGCAGGGGAGCCTGAGAGTATCACGAAAAGGAACAGCCACTGCTAAGCCTCGGAGGAGGCGCGTGGTCGTGGTGGGGGACTCCTTGCTGAGGGGTACAGAAGCAGTGGTTTGTGGGCCTGACAGGATGTCTCGGGAGGTGTGTTTTCTCCCTGGGGCAAAGATCCATCATGTGACGGAGAGGCTGACAAGACTTGTCAAGCCTACTGACCGTTATCCCCTTCTTTTGGTTCATGTGGGAACCAATGATACTGCAAGGCACAGCCTTCAGAATATCAAAAGGGATTATGAGGCTCTGGGAAGGAAGCTGAAAGAGATGGATGCACAGGTTGTCATCTCATCTCTACTCCCGGTAGAAGGGCATGGTCCAGGAAGGGAGAGGAAAATAGCAGAGGTGAATAACTGGCTCCGTAGATGGTGCCGCCAAGAACAGTTTGGATTCTTGGATCATGGGCTGCGGTTCCATGAGGAGGGACTTCTGGCAAGGGATGGGCTGCATCTCACACCAGTTGGCAAAAACGTTTTTGCCAACAGTCTGAAGAATCTGATCAGGAGGGCTTTAAACTGAGTTATGTGGGGGAGGGAGACATTATACTGGAAGACAAAAGGGATGGAGAGAATAGTCCAAGTGGCATAGAGGGAACAAGGCAAACAGTGCAAGGACCCAACAGTAGGAGGCAAAAAAATGTGCAAAAGCAGCAAGTAAAGAGGACACATGGTCTTAAATGTCTCTACACTAATGCACAGAGTATGGGAAATAAGCAGGATGAACTTGAACTCCTAGCACAACAAGGGAAATATGATATAATAGGCATCACTGAAACCTGGTGGGATGAGTCTCATGATTGGAATGTAGAAATAGAGGGGTATAACCTTTTTAAGAGAAACAGGCCAAGTAGGAAAGGAGGAGGAATAGCATTATATGTCAGGGATATTTACACCAGTGAAGAGATCCAGGAAGTCAATACTGGAAGCCAGGTGGAGAGCATCTGGATAAAAATTAAAGGAGAGGGAAATAACAGGGATGTTACTGTGGGAGTCTACTACAGACCCCCAACTCAGGCAGAGGAATTGGATGATGCCTTTCTAGAACAGATGACCACACAATCAGGAAGGAGAGATGTAGTAGTGATGGGGGACTTTAACTATCCGGATATTTGCTGGAAGTCAAACTCAGCCAAATCCTCAAAGTCTAGCAAATTCCTCACTTGCCTGGAAGACAATTTCATTGTCCAAAAGGTGGAAGAGGCAACAAGGGGATCAGCCATTTTAGATCTGATCTTAACCAACAGGGAAGACCTAGTTGATGGGGTGCAAGTGGTTGGATCCTTAGGTGGAAGTGACCATGTTCTCCTGGAGTTTGTTATGCAGTGGAAGGGAGAAGCTAGGCATAGTCAGACACGCACTCTAGACTTTAGGAGAGCTAATTTCAATAAACTTAGAGAAATACTGGGAGTGATCCCATGGTCAGGAATACTAAAAGAAAAGGGAGTTCAAGACGGATGGGAGTTTCTCAAAAGGGAGATATTGAAGGCACAATTTCAAACAGTTCCAATGAGGAAGAAAAATGGTAGATGTCTCAAGAAGCCAGGATGGATGACTAAGGAACTTTCAAATGAGCTAAGTTTTAAACGGAACATGTATAAGAAATGGAAAAATGGAGAAATCACGAAAGAGGAATTTAAACAAATAGCCAGCACATGTAGGGGTAAAGTCAGAAAAGCTAAAGCGCAGAATGAACTCAGGCTTGCTAGAGAGGTTAAGAACAATAAAAAGGGCTTTTTTGGATATGTCCGCAGCAAAAGGAAGAAGAAGGAAACAGTAGGGCCACTGCGTGCAGAAGATGGCAAAATGCTAACAGGGGACAGAGAAAAGGCAGAATTACTCAACACCTTCTTTGCTTCAGTCTTCTCAGAAAAGGCAAAAGGTGCTCAACCGAAGGATAATGGAGCAGAAGACAGAATAGGGGAATTTCAGCACAGAATAAGTAAAGAGATAGTACAGGAATACTTGGTTAACCTAAATGAATATAAATCTCCAGGACCAGATGAACTACATCCTAGAGTATTAAAAGAACTAGCAAATGTAATATCAGAGCCATTGGCAATAATCTTTGAGAACTCCTGGAGAACAGGAGAAGTCCCAGAAGACTGGAGGAGGGCAAACGTTGTCCCCATCTTCAAAAAGGGAAAAAAAGAGGATCCCAACAATTATCGTCCGGTTAGTCTGACATCAATTCCAGGAAAGGTGCTAGAGCAGATCATTAAGCAGAGAATCTGCGAACATTTAGAAGCCAATGCCATAATCACAAAAAGCCAACATGGGTTTCAGAAAAAGAAGTCATGCCAAACGAACCTGATCTCTTTTTTTGATAAAATTACCAGCTTGGTAGATGAAGGGAATGCTGTGGATATAGTATACCTCGATTTCAGTAAGGCCTTTGACAAGGTTCCCCATGACATTCTTGCAAACAAGCTTGCAAAATGTGGGATAGACAAGTTAACTGTTACATGGATTTGTAATTGGTTGACTGGCCGAACTCAAAGGGTGCTCAACAATGGCTCCTTTTCATCCTGGAGAGAAGTGACCAGTGGGGTCCCACAGGGTTCTGTCCTGGGCCCAGTGCTGTTCAACATCTTTATTAATGATTTGGATGACAGAATTGGGGGCATACTTATCAAATTTGCAGATGACACTAAACTGGGAGGAGTAGCTAATACCCCAGAGGATAGGATCAAAATTCAAAATGACCTGAATAGACTAGAAAGCTGGGCCAGTGCTAACAAAATGAAATTCAATACGGAGAAATGTAAGGTTCTGCACTTAGGGCGGAAAAATGAAATGCACAGATATAGGATGGGGGACACCTGGCTGAACGAGACCACATGTGAAAGGGATCTAGGAGTCCAAGTAGACCATAAGCTGAACATGAGTCAACAGTGTGATGCGGCAGCTAAAAAAGCCAATGCAATTTTAGGCTGCATCAATAGATGTATAGTTTCTAGATCAAGGGAAGTTATAGTGCCACTCTATTCTGCTTTGGTCAGGCCCCACCTGGAATACTGTGTCCAGTTCTGGGCACCACAATTCAAAAAGGATGTGGAGAAACTGGAGCATGTCCAAAGGAGGGCAACTAAGATGGTGAAGGGTCTGGAAACCTTGCCCTATGAAGAACGCCTTAGGGAGCTGGGGATGTTTAGCCTGGAGAAGAGAAGGTTAAGAGGTGATATGATAGCCCTGTTTAAATATTTGAAGGGATGTCATATTGAGGAGGGAGCAAGCTTGTTTTCTGCTGCTGCAGAGACTAGAACGCGGAACAATGGATGCAAACTGCAGGAAAAGAGATTCCACCTCAACATTAGGAGGAACTTCCTGACAGTAAGGGCTGTTCGACAGTGGAACACACTCCCTCGGAGTGTAGTGGAGTCTCCTTCCTTAGGGGTCTTTAAGCAGAGGCTGGATGGCCATCTGTCAGGGATGCTTTGACTTGGAGTTCCTGCATGGCAGGGGGTTGGACTGGATGGCCCTTGTGGTCTCTTCCAACTCTATGCTTCTATGATTCTATGCTCAGATAAACACTCAAGGGTGGACTAGGTGAAAAAACAAATCCACCACCATGTTAGAAAATTTAATGCACAGAAGCTCATATTGGAGAGCCTCACTTAGGGGCAAATTAGAAGCCCCTTTGCACTGGCTTGAGGGTGGCATCAGAGTGTGGAATTTAGATGTCATACACTCTGATGCTGCCTCCAAGCCTGTGTCATACCAGCCACCTGAACACATTGTGGGCAGATTTGCAGAGGTCCAGCAGCACAGCATTTATACACCCCATGCCACAGGAGCTAAGCAAAGCCACAGTGGTGACAGAAAAGCCCACTTTTGCTGGCTCAAAAAGGAGCATCATTTTGCTGCCTCTTTTTTGGGTTGGTAAAAAAGCCAGATTGGGGCCATGATGTGTGGTTGCCACAACCTCAATCTGGCTTTCTCCAGGGTGGCTTGAAGCTGCCCCTTCAGGGCTATCTGTTGTGGCCCTAAGTCAGAATGACATCAGAATATGGCGTTATTGGGAATCTGAAAAAAAATCCACACCACAACATCAAGTCCCATTCTGTTACTTAGAAAGGTATGGGGCTTGGAGAGTCTCTACTAATAACAGTAGTTTATGTTTAATATTTTGGAAAATGTTATTTTGACTTGTGAGAGTGTGGGCAACCTCTAGAACAAGAAGCACCTTTATATACTGATACTAACAGACTGAGACTCCAGGCATGGATGAACTAAGAGGACTTTTTATTTGGAAAGAATATGAACGAGCACACATGCAAGAATAAATCACTCTAACATTCAGCATTCAGAGCCAACCAGAAAGGAAATGTGAAAAAGAATAGAGAAGGCTCAGGTGAAGACTATATCTACCTGTCTTGAAGACTAGTCCACAGAAAGCAGGAACAGTTCAGATGGGAATCTGAGGGAAACAGTGACAAAACACAGACTGGGGGGGGGGGGGGACTGTGTGCTGAGAAATCTGTATGCAAAGCAAACAGTAATTACACCTTAATACAATCTCCAGGCTGAAGGTGATTTCATAGACTCATAGAGTTGGAAGAGACCACACCATCCAGTCCAACCCCCCCCCCCCGCCATGCAGGAACTCACAATCAAAGCATCCCTGACTGAACGCCATCCAGCCTCTGTTTAAAGACCTCCAAGGGAGTGTGTTCCACTGTCGAACAGCCCTTATTTTCAGGAAGTTCCTCCTAATGTTGAGGTGGAATCTCTTTTCCTGTAGCTTGTATCCATTGTTATGGATCCTATTCTCTGGAGAAACAGAAAACAAGCTTGCTCCATCCTCAATATGACGTCCCTTCAAATAGTTAAACAAGGCTATCATATCAACTCTTAACCCTCTCTTCCCAAGGTTAAACATACCCAGCTCCCTATGTCTCTTTGGCCCAGCTTTCTAATCTATTAAGGTCATTTTGAATTTTGATCGTGTCCTCTGGGGTATTATCTATTCCTCCTAATTTGGTGTTATCTGCAAATTTGATGGCTCCTAGTTCTTTCATCTAAATCATTAATGAAGATGTTGAATAGCACTGGGCCCAGGACAGAACCCTGTGGCACCTCATTGGTCACTTCTCTCCAGGGTGAAGAGGAGCCATTGCTAAGTACCCTTTGGGTTTGGCCAGTCAATGAATTACAAATCCATTTAACAAATGCATTGCTCCATTTTGTTAATATGTTATGGGAGAAAGGTTTTAGCTTTGCTTTTCTTTGTAATATTTTAAACTATTTTCTGTTCTTATGAGAGACACTTTTAAACACACATATGCACACTCCTCACATACAAACAAAAGAGTTACTGCACCTCAGGAGCATTCTCTTGATTGTGTTGCTCAGTCCCGATACAAACACAAAAACAATTTCCTATGAGGAGCAGCCATGATATGGTGGTGAATTTAAGTAGCTAACAACTAGAAGTAGCTCAGGCATTTGAATCAAAAACAGAAAGGGAGTTTCCCTATTACTTTTCTGCTTTACAGGAGCAGAAGCTTGATGATAGGAAACCAAAACTGGTGATATTCCAAGCATTCCAATTGCTGTACAAATAGGCTTTCCATTTTTCTGATTTGCCATCTGTTTCAGGGAAAAAATGGAAATGCAATATTAGAGTTAAGGAAACTAAATAGCATTTGCTAAATCATGCCTTTATTACAAAGACTATATGAGATAAGCATTCTGTGTTGAGCATAAATGTAGAGGGATAGGTCTCCTTTTCTCCTCTTCTTCTAGTTTTCTTGTCTTCATCAGTGTTGTAAAAGAGCCACAAGTCACAAGGTAAAAACCTCATAACACTTTGTTACCAGGGATGATGCTCTCATCTTTGTCTCAAACCTTATAATATCTTGGGCTGGGAAAAATACATGATTCAGGTCTGGGCTATTTGGCAGACTGTATCTCCCTGTATGAGGTGTCTCAGGTTGTAAGATCCTCAGAAGAGTCCTTTCTTTCCATCTCACTGCCATCACAGGCACGGTTGGTGGGGACACAAGAAAGGGACTTCTCTGTGGCTGCCCTTAGACTCTGGAAATTCCCTTCCAAGAGTGACCAGAATGCCCCCCCCTCCGTTTTGTTGTCCTTCTGTTGGCAGACTAAGACCTTCCTGTTCAGACAGGCATTTGAAACAGAAGGTTTTTAAAGAACCAACTTTTTGAACATTTTTATCTTTTTAACTATTTTTTATTCTTTTTCATGCAATCTGCTTTAATAGTGTAATAATTTAATTCTGTTTTAATGTAACAATTTTCTGTGTTTTTAACAGGAAACCAGCTCTGTCATATAAAGATATTTGTGACCATATAAGGAGATATGACTGGTTCAGCATGGGAGAAGATCATTTGACTCTAAGCACTGCTGGAAGCTGCTGAGCCATTTAACATCACAGAATCCTCTGGAGGGTTGGAGATGCATGCATATGGACAAAAACGATGCCAGGCACCCTATCTGTTTTTACACTGCTTCAGGATATTGTTTCCCAGCTTCCCGCCATTTGGGGCCCTGAGGGTAGGGGAGCTGGTCCTGTCTTCGAAGACCTATTGCTCAAAAAGATACTTGTGCATCACTGATGTTTTGTTCAATGTTGATGCTGTATGTTTGACAGTTCTCAGGTCAAAATGTGATAAACTGGGCTGAGCCTCATCGATCATATTGGGGCACCTAAAAGACTCGCACCTCTGTCCTGTTCGGGTTCTAAAAAGGTTTATTAGGCACCAGCCTGCATGTCATGCTGATGGCTCACCTGTCACACGCTTTCAATTTGTTGCTGTGTTAAAGCTGGCCCTTCAGGCGATGGGTCTTCTTTTGGTTGAATTTGGGGGCCATTCATTCCGCATTGGAGTGGCCACATCTACAGCCTGTGCTGGACTCTCTACTGATGTCATCAAGTAAATTGATTGATGGAAGTCCAGGGTGTTTACGGGCTATGTGCACCCTGATTTGGACTCTTGCTCAAGCGGATGCTATTAATGTTATTTGTGGAGGGTTCTTTTTCGGTTCTTAGGGTTGGCGGCAGGCGCTCTTTCAGACCTGCCTGTGTGGCGGCAGCATAGGCCTGGATCTGGGGTAGGGGTTTCCAGGGCCCGCTGGCACTGGATCGGGAGTCCTCATGACCCGGGTAAGGAGCGGTTCGCTGTGGCCATTGCGGGGGCCACAGTCGATTAATACCCGGTGACTAGGATGTCTCGCAATTCGATGTGAAGCAGCGCAGTTGCCTAACTGCGCAACAGGGCGGAGCTTGGCACCTACGTCATCCCGATGTTTGCCCCTGCTACCAAGGGTACATCAACCAACCAGGGTGTTGCTGATGGCCCGATCCAGACCTTATGCTTTGGGCCAACCCTATGGTTTTGTGTTGTTCTGCATGTGTGGAACAGTTAATAAAGTTGTGGCCTTTTTTCCTCCAACCAGGTTTCTGTATTTATTGGGGGGGGGGCCTGACCTGCGCGGCAAATGGCGCCGCCCGAATTAACGGGCCGGCGCTGTTGCCGCGTGAAGGAAGGCCTCTCCCCTTCCCGTGCGCCAGGCTTGGGTGCCCCAGCGGCCGGTGCGAGCGCGGGCTCGATGCTGATTGGCCACTGGGAGGAGCAGGAAAGGAACCTGTCTGATTGGCCACAGCAGGGTATGGTGTGCCCTCCTATTGGTGGAGAGCTCGGAGAGGGTGGTGCCTCCATCGTTCCTGAGCCCTCATTGGCTGTTGGGCCTATTTAAGGCCGTGTAAGGTGAGCGTCGGCACCATTGCCAGTTCTGCTCTCCCACCCTCCCTCCCTGTTTAGGGAGTTGATTGTCACAACTTCTGTTCTGGGTGGCAGCATAGGCCTGGATCTGGGGTAGGGGTTTCCAGGGCCCGCTGGCACTGGATCGGGAGTCCTCATGACCCGGGTAAGGAGCGGTTCGCTGTGGCCATTGCGGGGGCCACAGTCGATTAATAACAGGTGACTAGGATGTCTCGCAATTCGATGTGAAGCAGCGCAGTTGCCTAACTGCGCAACAGGGCGGAGCTTGGCACCTACGTCATCCCGATGTTTGCCCCTGCTACCAAGGGTACATCAACCAACCAGGGTGTTGCTGATGGCCAGATCCAGACCTTATGCTTTGGGCCAACCCTATGGTTTTGTGTTGTTCTGCATGTGTGGAACAGTTAATAAAGTTGTGGCCTTTTTTCCTCCAACCAGGTTTCTGTATTTATTGGGGGGGGGGGCCTGACCTGCGCGGCAACTTCTTTTGCTTCTGGAACTGGTAGAGTATTACCTTCTGCAGTCTTTAAAGTCACTTTCTGCTACGACCTTTTATATTGTTGGTTCTTGTAAATATGTGGTTGAATGTGCTTTTGTATGAGTGGTGATTCTCTTTTAAATACAAAACTACTATTAAGTAGTTTAATTACTTAATGCTTAAAAAGGGGGAAAATTGCATAATAGGCTTTGAAAGATAAACTCGTATGTTCTTGTGTAAGATAATTTACATATGAATGATTAGGACTGGGACTGTGTAGGCTTGAGGGAGTCTAGTAGAGAGAGGCTCATTACAAGCCAGTGGTTTAAAGAAAGATTTTGGTCTTGGTACTGGAGAAAAGATTACCTGAGTGGCTGTATTGATAGTGGATAGTATTTTAAATCAGTCTTTTTAACAGCAGTGTGAATGCTTATTCTTTGCATTTCTAATTTTAAAGGGAAGCTATTATAGATAGAGAAGTATGTGTGTATACATTTGTGTGTAATTATATGTGCTTTAGCTAGGAAAATACCTATCAGAGAGTATTTACTTTCCTGAAATTGATGCCAAGGGTCATAGAGCAGGGATGGGTTATAGAGGTTGTTTTGCAGCTGCCAGGCACCCCCTCCCTTAAAAAAATGATTGCAGACCACTAAATAAACCCTTTTAAAATTAACATTTTCTTCTTCTGAAGACCCCCCACATATTGCTGTTCTAACCATACCTCAGGCTATGTTCTTCCAAATTTAACAATCTCTTGTTTTTAAACATTACCCTTTTTTTAAAGCAGACTAAGCAACGAGCGGTGAAGTAAGGGGTTTTTTTTGTCCGATAATCCCAAACCACCTCTCTGTTGGCCATCCTGAGTACCTTACACTTCAGCCTTGGTTTCTTCCCTTGCCAGATGTATTTCAGAAAAAAATCCTTCTTCCAACTTATTAAAGGTTTGTTGTTCATTAATACTGTAATAATCGGGGGGGGGGGGGATATAATTTTTTTGTTGCATGTTCTTCTTGATAGCTGATATTTGTCCCAATAAAGCTAGCTTATGTTTGCTCTATCTCTGACAGTCTTGCTTGATTCATTCCATACCTTTGCATAGTTATCATGTAATAACAAGGAATTCTTATCCAAAACTGATATTTGGTTATTTAGTCCAGGTGTGAATAAGCCAGACTTACTCAATGAAGGGAAATGCATCTACAGTTTATTTGCTGCAGCGAATAGGTTTCACTGGTCTAGAGACTGGAAAGGATGACATAAAGGAAAATAACAGACGTCCAAACATATATACATTTCCATATGATAATCACAAAGCATACTATCACTACATAGCTATGGTATCACAAATTAGCAGGTCACATTTGTGAAGCATGCATACCAAGCAGGTCATGTACTACCATCCCATGATGACCCCTTGTTAGCATAGTAGCCCAAAAGAGAAGAGGGTACCTTTTGGCAGAGAGGTGTATTTTAGGCTCTGTTACATCAATAGGGCAGCAAAAGTTCAGGAGCTTTCTATGATCTTGCAGGGCTATTAAACGGTGCTAAGCATCTTCTATGTACTGACATCTCTTATCTACTGCACTTTGCAGTTTTGTTCACTGTCACCCACTTACTCATATCATTTTTAATAATCTTTCTATGTCAACTTTAGTTTTTGTTTATTAATTTTAAACCTTGATATTTCTCCATACGCTTCTATTATTTCCAGCAATATATTGATGTTAGCCAAAGGATGATTCAGTACTATCATCATATCATCTGTGAATGCTTCCACTTTATAACAGTATCTTTTACTTTACAGTCCTTGTATAACCTCGTCTGTCTTATTCAACAAAACTTCCAATGAAAGACTAAACAAAAAAGAGGAAGGTGGACATACTTGCCTTGTCCCTTTTTGGATCTTGCACAAGTTCATTAATTCTCTTGACTGAGATTATTGTTGACTAATTATCATAAATTGCCTCTATTCAGGTTATGAAATTTTCACCCAATCCCTTCTTCTTTAATAAGGTAAGTGGAAAATCCCAATTCAACTTGTCAAAAGCTTCATCTCTTTCTAAGAATATTAGTGCTGCTTTTCAAACTTTCTTCTCTAAGCTAAAATCTTCTAGATGAGGATAATATTGGAGTAGGTGTATTTGTAGTTCTAGTTCTTGTAAAGTGTGTGTGAAAGTGTGCCTCTGTGTGTTTCTTTTAATAACCAAATTTTGTTTTTATTGTCCTTCTGATAATTCCTGACACAAACTGCAAACTTTTATCCCCATACTCCAATGCATTTATGTGGGTTTTTTTTCTTTAAAAAAATCTGAGCTAGATCACAACAAGAAAGTCCCAAGGGGTATGCATATCTCAATAGTTGTAGTTCACAGAGGCTTTCATAGTCATTTCCTGAATGATGTGTGCATTAGTTCACAGTGGGGCTAAACAGGCGAAAAGAGGTGTTTTCAGCCTGGCTTGAAGGTGTGGCGTTGAGATGACACATGCCTTGAAGGCAGAAGAAAAGTACTCTTACGCAGAGAAAAGCCATTTCAAAAAGCAGCAGCTTTTCCCCACTTCTTCCTGGCTTGAAGCCATGTCATGTGGTCATGACAGGAGCACTCCAGCTGCCTTGGGAGCCGGTGGTGCAGTTTGTAGAGGTTTCAATGTGGCTTCAGAAAAGGCATCTTCAAGCCACTTTTTCTTGCCCATCTGTTTCGTCTCAATAAGACTAAAGAGGAGAAGACAACTTTGTCCCCCCCCCCCCAATTTTCTTTTCTCCCCTTTTCAACTCAGGCTCTGCATTTCTCTTCCCTTCTGCAAGAAGCATTGCCTCATAGCAAGGGTGAGACAATATACAGTCACCACCACCACCAGCAGCAGCTTTTCCCAATAAGTACATTGCTTCCTCCCTGAAATGTCAGGATTCAGGTATCCTGAAAAATGTACAGATGTGGGACAAAGGTAACAGGTTTACTATGGGTCATAGGAAGCCATGATGATCAAACATTTAGACCCAGAGGAGGCAATGGGTTATGATGCAATCATAGCAGGACATAAAATCAGCAAGTGGCAGAAAGTGCAAAGTCAAGCCACATGGGTGACTTGTATAGATGTAACACACTGGGAAGAGGCTGAACTAAATGCCTGGAGATGGCAAATGTATATAAGGGAGGAGCTCCAGTGCCCAGTGTGGGTGTCATATAGTGTATTGTATAGGTTTGAGGTTCTGTCCGTGTGAGTACTGCTTTGTAAACAGTGGAACAAAGATTAAAGTGCCTCTGACTGAGAGTTCAGTGTGTTGTTTCATTTGTTGCTTATCTGTGTGTGGAAGAAGGTTTTCTCCATCCAGCACAGGCCCAGGGTGACTCTTTGGGGTTTGACCTGTACTGTACTGTACTGTTTTGGACATTGGACTACTGGTCGCACAAATGCTCCAACAGGAAAGATCAATGCAATTTCTCTTGAAAAAATGCAGAGGGAGGAGAGGAAATCATCTTGGCCTCCTGCATCAGCTAAGCTTCATGGCTATAAGAACTACATGGGGGTGGCAGTCACAGAGCTAGAGGAACAATCAGTGAAACATTTTAAATATTCCAAAACCTCATTCACACTCACATTTTTGCATCAAGGAGATTGGGGTCTTCTCGACGATGCTACACCAAATCGATCAGGGTCATTGTTCCCACTATGTTCACCCTGATCAAATTGCTCTTTGCAGTTCATGCTGCAAGGGACTTGGCAGTGTAGGTGGCAAGGTGAGGTGAGGAAGAAGAGGGAAATCTTGGTGGCAATGATGGGGGTGAGGAGGAGGAGGAAAATGCAGAAGGAGGAAGAAGAGTCAAGCAATGGTGGCAGCAGTTGCTGGGCAGGATGAAGAGAAGGAAGGAGTAAGATCAGGGGAGGAAGAGGAAGCAAGAGGCTGTGGCACCAGTCAGGGACAAGGAGGAAGAAGAGGAAGATCAGGGGAGGAAGAGGAGACAAGTGATGGTGGCAGCAGTTGGGGGAGCAGGAGGAAGAAGGAGGAAGATCAGGGGAGGAAGAAGAGGCAAGTGGCAGTGGCAGTGGCAGTGGCAGTTGGGGGCAGGATGAAGAAGGGGAAAGAGAAAGATTGGGGACAAAGAGGAGGCAAAGGGTGGCAGTGGTGGTGGTCAGGGAGCAGAAAGAAGAAGAGGAAGGAGGAAGATCAGGGGAGGAAGAGAAAGCAAGCGGTAGTGGTGGCAGCCAGGGGGCAAGAGGAAGAGGAGGAAGGAGGAAGATCAGGGGGAGGAAGAGAAAGAAGGAAATGGTCCACATGATCTGGATTGATCCGGTAGTGCATTCCCACTACCAAAGATCTGAATCCTTGTGGGCCACAGGGGGGGAAAACTTGCTAGTTTACCTGGTGTAAAATGCACTGGGACAAATGGGTTTTTCTCCACCCCCACCCGCACTAGCTACACCGAGTGCAGTTGGGGGAAATATGAGCACATATGAAATATCCCAGATTCCACACTGGGTTATTTCATAGTGTGAAGGGTGCCAAAAAATTGATTTATTCAGCAACAAACACCCACCCACCCACAGAAAACTCTGAGCCCACGGACAGGGAATAAGTGGGTGCAGAGGTGCCAGCAACTAGCAATACCTGACAAAAATGGAAGAGCTATGTTGTCAGAGTTCTCACTTCTTTTGACCAATAAAAGGGAGGACACTCAATGTGACAGACAAGGCCAATTCAGTTAGATCTGTGAGGCTGCCTGGGAGAAAGAGAGAGAAACAGTAAGCAGTACTTGTAGTCTCTGTGATGGTGGTGGTGGTGATGATGATGATGATGATGATGATGATGATGATATGAGACCATGTTGTCTGCATGCAGTTTGATGTTTGGAATCATCAACCAAAGACCATCTTTAGTGAATGGTCTCATCACAGTGAAATACATATTTGATTGAGAAAAAGATGTCTATTGTAACTGTTTACATGACTAAGGTCTGAAATAGACAGGCCAAAAGAAGCTGTTTCTGGACACTTTGGGTGCATTGCATGCAGATGAAACATGCCCCCAAAGCAGATGGAAGCCATCCTGAAGCCACCTAATGCTGCCCAAAGCTGCCAGCAAAAGGACTGGAAAAAATCGGGACTGCATCAGTGGCCTGCTTCAGGAGAGGGTCATGCAGTTGCTGAGGTTCCAAAGTGATCATGGCTAGAGCATTTGCTCCTGCAGAGCGGCTTACTTCAACAAAATCAGTACTGGTATGGGTCAGGAAGTGAAATCATTTCTGAGAATATCAGTCTTTAGGTTAGAAAGAAAAACAACATAAACAACATAAATTGCAAAGAATGAACATGCTGGAAGTAACTGCTTGCTACTTCCATTTTTGTCCCCTGGAGGCACATGGATACTTGTTGAAAGCATGACTGCGTATTACTTTACTTCCAGCAGACCATGAGTCAAAACAATCTATCACTTCATTTCCCACTGGGCTAGCCAGATGCCCACAACTAGCATAAATCAGAAGCCCATAAGTAGCATAAATGTGATGTCTCAGCCTTATGCTTTGATGATAAATTTTTACTAATTAGACATATATCTATAAGTGAATGTTCCATTGAAATTACACCTAGTAAGCTAAATAATAACATAAAATAGCTGCTATGCTTTGAATCACATTGAGGTCATAACATTTTGTCATGCATCCAGGTTTTCTCTTCAGCCTTGAGGTATACATATTAAATCATACAAATAATAAATGTGATTAAAAGATTTTCCTGTTCAAGTAGGAAGGAAGCAACATAGAAATTTAATTGTATTTTCTTGTTGTGCCAAATATCTTGAGATTAATTAATTACTTTCTCTCCTGTCCAGAGTGATAAGATGTCTGGAAGATTTGGTTTAGGCATAGTAACATCTACTTTCATGAGCTGAGCTGAGTACAAACGAAATCCAGTTTTCTGCACTTAAGATATTGACCCATGCTTGTCATTTTATTCATATTCTTCAGGAACATTATAGAACCTTTCAATAGCAATGTAAACCATCAGTTTTCAAAAATTAATGTGCTTTTCATTTGTAGTTTGTCATTGCTGTTCTCATATTCAAAGTTTCATAGGACAAAGCAAACTTGAGATAGAAGGAATAAGACTTTTGGGCCATTCAGACTACCATATAAACCGGTTTGTAACTCAGATTAAAATTGGGAAGTTCATAAAGGCACCGTTTTTTTCACTAGGAAATCCGGATCTTGCACACCCAATGTGGCACAAATCCCCCTAAACCCGTTTTTTTCAAAAGTGGGGTATTTACCGTTTCTTTTCAGAAAAACCAGTTCAATTGAATGTGAACTTGGCTCTGATCATGATCGGGTCAAATTCAGGGGAGGGATAAAAGCCAGGGGGTGGAACATGCCTTCTCTCCCTCCAACCACCAGCTTTAATCCAGTGTTGTCTAATAGTTTTTTGCAGCAGGAGTGCTTCATCGGGCACTTCTGAATTTTTTAAATTATTATTTTTACAATTTGACACCTTATGCGCATTCTACATGGGGGTCTTTAAATGGGAGGGGGAACCCCCAATCCATATATGGAAGCTAACTATCCATATATGGATTGGGGGTTCCCCCTCCCATTTAAAGAGTCTCATATAGAATGTGCATAAACTGTCAAATTGTAAAAATAATTTTAAAAAATCAGAAATGCCCAATGAAACACTCCTGGTGCTGAGAAAAATGGAGGAGGAGGAGGAAGGGGAGGATCCCCACAATCTGCACTGCTCCCAGCCCTATGCTCCATGTGCATAATGTGTCAAATGTAAATAAAGTATAAAAAAAAGCAAAGCGCCGGATTGAGAACTCGTGCAGCCAATGTCTGCATCAGACGTCACCATGACATCATTTGATTGACAACTAGGAGGCTCCATTTTGAATCGTTACTTTTGCATGTATGAACCTCAGCGGGGTAAAATGCACTGGGAAGCATTGATCGGAGCAAAGAGTAGTATGAACTTCTTTTCAGAGAGATTCAGTAATGGCATGCACGATCTGATCCGGATCTAACCAGGGCAAATGGGCTAGTATGAATGTGGCCTTTTTTTCTGAAACCTGGTGCTTCTTCAGGAATCTTCTGACACCTGCTTGTAGGCAGCTATGCACAAGCTCTAGATTTTAAAACTATGAGATATTCACTTGAAGATGTTCATGATCATAAATGCTAAGAAGAAACTGGGAGATTATTGTATACCAAATCCATGCCAGGATAGATGTGGCTTGTAACCATCACCAATGGCTCTTATCACACTGCCTTATTCCCCAGCAGTAGGCAGCCAATATCCAACCTGGGCTTCTCCCAAAACTTCGGGAGAAGCCCAGATTGGATATGGGCTGCCTACTGCCTGGGCACAGGGCAGTACAATAAGATTCTTTGGTTACAGTTACAACCCATGTCTATCTTGGCACAGATCTGGCATGCAATAATCTCCTTAGCATTTATGATCATGAACATGATCATGATTCAGGTCAATCCTGGCACAGGTTTGTTGTGCAATAATCTCCTAAATTATAATGTGACAGTTGAATCTTGTACTTCATTTCTCTGTTCTTTCCTGTGTCACTTTTGTTTTCCTGTACTGAGAAACAAAGTTAGAGCAATGTTGTTCACATCAGATGGAGTAAGAGGGTGTTTCAGTAAAAATGATGTTGATGTTCAAAAGAGTAAGCACTGTTAGAAATCAAGCTGGCAATTGGCACAGGTCCAAGCCCTCAGATTGCATCTATTTTTATGTTTAAATGTATTAATCCTTGGATGATAGACTACAACTGTTAGCTTCATGTAATTAGTAATCTCCTCAGACAGCATTCCCATCCTTAGCACCCTTGTTTGGAAATCACAAAGAATTGAATGCAATTAAACACAATTACTTTAAGCTTGCATCACTCTAATCCAATTACTTAACATGTTTAGTCGTTTGAAGCCAAATCCAGTGAGGAGATGAAAGCTTGCAACTTCGACTGAATATCCTTAACTCCTATTCACATCAACAATTCATAAAATGTCTTCAGGGGCATACAAAAGCTTCCCTTCTTAATCTTTGTCCCTTTGGAGTCCAAAAGAGTTGCACTTCTGATTTCCTTTGTAACCTAATCTCATTAAATTTTAGCTACTATCAGTCAATGCTGCATATTTGTCTATAATGGGTCTACATTACATGAACACATGAAGCTTTAGAGCAATTTCAAGGTCTACTGTAATTGTAAGCTCCTGTATATGTCTCAAGGCCAGCTCAAGGCACTTAGGCCTGTTACAGACGGGTGCTTTTGGGCGCCCTGGCGATGTGTTAGGGTTGCCCAGGGGTGGAGTGATTAGGTGCTCCACAACCTTAGCATGTGGCCAGGGCATCATCATTTCGCAGTACCATACAGATGGTGTGTGGAGCAATGACGTCACAGGTGTACAGTGTCTATATGGCTTGGTGCACCTATGAAATCATGGATGCACCCAACAGTGCTTGTAGCGTTGCAAGTGCAACACAAAAAGGAGCCGGATTTCCGCGTTCCTTTTTCCTGCGTAACTTTGCCGTTCCATTTGGTTGCAGCGGCGACAGTGAGGAGGAAAAAGAGGTGGCTCCACACCACCCTTTTCGGGTGGTCTGTAGAGCCCCTATGCTGTCTAAGGAAAAGGACAAGATGGCTTCCCTTCCTAGCTAAGTATAGAAAGTGATACTGGGAGTGCAGCTCTGCATCAATGCTGGTGATGGAATTAGATCCTCGCTTCACCTGAGGACTGCCACCCAGTTTAGGGAGTACAGGAAAGGCTGTGAGCCACACACAGCTCTGTCCTCCAAGTTAGAGGAAAGCCCTGGGGTCCAGGATACACAGGTCCAAATCACACTGCAGAAATGTATTTGGGGGCATACAAAAGCTTCCCTTATTAATCTTGATCCCTTTGGCGTCTCTGAGTATGAGACTGCTTCAACTGCCCTGGCTCAATGCAAGGGAATCCTGGGAATTGTAATTTATTGTGGCACCAGTGCTCTTTGACAGAGAAGGCTAAATGTTTCACAAAACTACAGTTCTCAGAATTCCCTAGCACTGAGCAAGGGCAGTTAAAGTGGTCTCAAACTGGATTGTTTAAAGGCACAGAACAACATTGGAGAAATATGTTATAGGCCAAGGCTGACTGACACTGTGTCTTCTGCTGTCTTGTGGGTGTTGTGGCTAACAAGGTAGGTATAATGAGGCAATGTCGAGAGACTGCCAGACTTTCCCTGAATTGCAAGAAATCTATCCTCGTTGTTTATCATCCAAAGACTAAGGATGGGTATCATCCAAAAACACAAGAATTAAATGTGTTTTTGGCATCATCTAGATTTTTGTAGAGGGTAAAATATTAAATAAAATTAGTTCATCAGTTTATACAAACAAAGAACTAAAACCCGTCCCATATTATGGGTGGAAAGTCATATTTTAAAAGTATACATGCTATTGATCTAAATCAGGAAAGCAAACTAAAAGCAATCAGTTTCCCTTGCTAAATTCAATATAGCTAAAACAGAACAACAGGCAAGATCAGCAAACATATAGTTTCTGTTGTTGATCATTCACCATACATACAGCTTGCTTAGCTATAGCTCCCTCTTGCTCAGATTTTACTCCTGTGTAAACAGATTGATTTCATACAAGCTCCATCTGCAAGATTCATGTTGGATTTATACCTCTAAGAGAGGGAAGTAAGACCTGCTGACTCCTGTATATTTGCCATGTGTAATACCAAACTGTCTCAGCTGAAAGCTTCTATTTTTTTACCACACTCTAGCTTGACTTATAATACCCTTCTTGCATATAAACCTGACACTTTTACCATGTGGCCACAAGTTAGTTGCTTCTCTTGTTCAAAGTCAATATTCTCCCAGCAGACTCAATTAAATTACTGCACTGTGCTGAATCTATAGTTTAGAGTATAGATGCAAGTTTTAGAGACAACAAATATTTTACCAGATGCCTTTGGAACATGATCTGCTTAGTACAATTCACAATCACTAAAAATAACAAACTTTGGTTACAGAAAATATAGGTTTCTTGTACTTTCCTCAGACCTTTTGGAGGGCATTGACTTGAGTTTGCCACTCAGACTTCCCTTTTTCCTTGCCAGATAGTGAAAAGAAGCGAAGACATAAGAGCTGGTGGCTTTTTGTTTATGTGGAAGCAGTTCAAGCATGCAAGACATTTGGCCCAAGTGCCAAAGTCAGTTATAATTGTTGTTGGGTTTTTTTTGTTGCTTGCTTGCTTGTTTGCTTTTCCCATTCCAGAACTCAAGGTGTCTTACAACAGTTAAAAGAAACATAAGTTAAAAAATAATTTGTACTAAAGTTTAAAAAAATGGATTTAAATGAATAAAAATCAATAAAATTAAAACATAGTCATTAATAAGAAAACAATAAATACACATTAAATGATATAATATATGGATATGATAGCAGCACACACAATAAGATAAAACGGATGAATATGAATATGATAGCAGGATGAAGGAAGGAAATGCTTTGAAAAATTAGGTTCCCCCAAGCATTGCACAAAGAAAGAACAGCAAAAATATAGTTACCAATGTTACTCATGTCATGACATGGTAAGTGTAGTTCATGGCTTACATGCCTACTTTCAATGTGGGCTAGGAAATGTATACTTTTCAGCTGTTGCTGGCTTCACCTTCCATCATCCCACATCAAGTAGGCAAACAGGAATTATGAAAGTTGTAAAGAATGATGGTAGTTGCAGCCCAACATTATCTAAAGAGTCAACATCCCCACCCCTGTTTTCAGTGTATTACTTTATGTGACAACTATTTAACATAGAATAATTTCCCCTAAAACACTTCTGGAATGCACAAAAACTGGGTGAGAAATCTGCAGAAATATTCATTTTCTCCCATAGTGATAAAAATATACAAAAAATATTCAAAATGCTTCAACAAGTCTTTGTAATAGACAAGATCTCTCAATATCTACACATGTCATAATGATGTGTTCTTAAATAATAAGTAATCAAATTGGTGGAGAAATGGCATAATAATTTGTATCCTGTTGTGGTTATCAGTTTATAGCAAAGTGTCTCCAAATCCAAGGTTCCCAAATGGTTTTGAATTACATCTTCCAGAATCCCTGACCATTGGCCAAGCTAAAAACAGCTTCTGGGATTTGAAGTCCATAAACATCTGGGGACATGGCTTTGGGAGTCTTTGCTGTAGATGTAGAAAGTAAATGTACTTGATGGGAAATATTGGCTTTTGTTCTTTACATTACCAACAACAATCTTAAAGGTTTTATCCACATACTGAGGTGCTTTCCTCATTAGTTCAATGCCAGCCACTTTTATTAATCTCTTTTTTTTCTGCACTGTTTGCAAAACACATTTATCTTTTCTTCTTTCCTCATTAACCTCTACCAACCACCGAGAAACACAGACATAATGTTAAGCTTACATTGTATCTCATCATAGCCTGATTTCCATACCACCTTTCCCGGCATTTTTAACTGCAGATGAAGCTACAGGTTCACCTTTTGCTAACAAGAGATCATGACTTGAATGTAAGCAGTGTACTCTTGTTTGTAAATGTTCCAGCTAGACTTTTCCCCTTGCCCCATACAAAAATCTGGCAATATGGGAAACAAAGGCAATCAGCTAAAACAAGTGATATTAAAACACCTCAGAAGACAGCTGTTCTCATTCTCAGAGGAGGAGAAAATGTTAAAGAAAATGTACCAGCAGACTCAGTAACACAAATTATGTTAGGTTTATGTAACAAAGAAAAGCAAAGTACCCCAAGGTTAATTGAAGATGTCTCAGTGGACCATGACTCCAATATTCTCCTACTATTGTCCTTTTATTTGTGTTCAACATCTTGTGTCTGTGAATAAAACATCTAGCTCACCAGATTCCTTTTCTATGTATCTACAGTATCCACAATGTTCATGGAACAATGTCTTATCACTTCAGTCTTCTCAACTGAAAACTGAATATTGTATTAACTTATTTAGGCTTCCCTTTAATGGCAGGGAGTGGGAAAGTGGCACCTAGGGGCTGGGTGCATCCCACAGGGCACCGTTTTGTGGCCTCTGAAGCTTTTCTTGAAGCTTCAAAGTCCCTAAACCTGCCATTTTTCTTAAAAAAAAGGTGATTTTTCATACAACTTTCTTTTTCATGTAACTTTCAAGTGTTTCAGAATGCAGCACCCATTTCCCCCTAGATCCCCACAAATAATCCTCCCCCCAAAAAATGTAGCCAAAAATAAGTCAGAAGTGATGTGCCATCACTTTTGGCAATGTTGTTTGCACCAATGCAAGCCCCAGAAGGGGGTAACAAGTGAAAAATGTCCCCACCTCTCCTCAGTTATCCCCCCTGTTTTATCAAGCCTTATGATGGAGATATAAACAAGGGCAGAAAATACAAGTGGAGAATTTGTAAAGTAGCAACATTTTGGTAGTGGCGGTGAGGAATCCAGGAAAAAGAAGCATACAGAGAAGACTGACAAGAAAATGTGAACGTATGTATCAGTAGGTGTTGAAAAGCATGGAGGGGATCCATATTACATTTTCAGATAATACAAAACATTAAGGCATAACTTTAGAGGATGGGACAGAGTAGTTCAAAATGACTTGGAAAGAACACCTGAGCTCACACAAAACAATTGAAGTCAACAGACGCAAATGCAAAGTTGTACTGGGTGTAAAAAATAAGTAAAAATTGAACAAATAGTTAAGAGTTGCTGGATACCTGCTTTGGTAGTGGTTTATGTGCAGGGAGTTTGCTACTATAGCCTAAGCTGGACAGTAATAAACAGTGTGATTCAGTTGCCTATTCAAGATGTCACATTTTAAAGAAACAGAGGAGAGCAATAGAGATTATCAGGATTTTACCAAGAAAGGTCGCAGGAAGGGGTATATTATTTTGAGGAAGAAAAAAACCAAAGTGGAGCATAATAGAAATATTCAAATATTTGATGTGTAATTACATAAGAAAGGGGAAAGAAGTTATTTGATGACCCAGTGAGGAAAATTAGCTGTAATGGCCTTAAATCATATGAGGTTGGGTTTAGTTGAATATTAATGGAAATGTATTGATAGTGAAACAAGAAAACCAATTATCTTCAGGGAAGATAATCTCATTTGTGTTGGAGGTCTTCAAACAGAGAAGTTCAGTCATCTGTTGAAGATGCTGTACAATGTCTAACCAAAGAGGAAATGTGAGTTTATTGTTATAAAAAAATTAATGGTCCATAAAACTGGTATCTGAGACTGACATTTATAATTATACTAACCAAACCCCTTTATCTTTTAGAGAAATACAATTTGCAGCCTAAAGATAATTCTAGCTGACATATATTTCAGTGGGAAAGAATTCTAGCCACACATTTGAAGATACCCACAAATGAAGGTATCATTCATCTGCTTAGTGTTGTGTTTGATTAACAAATAAACATAAAAATTCAAATAAATATACAGCTGAAATGAATGCGTCATCAGACATTTTCTGGAGTTAAATATTATGGTATCATTTATTTATGGCCCCCAAAACACTGCAAAAATATCCCAGTTTGAGACCACTTTCACTGCCCTGTCTCAGTGCTAGGGAACCCTGGGAAGTGTAGTTTATTGTGGCCTGACAGCTGTCTCTGACAGAGAAGGCTAAATGCCTCACAAAACTACAGTTTCCAGGATTCCCTGGGCAGTGAGCCTTGGCAGTGAAAGCAGTCTCAAACTAGAGGATGGGACTACATTGTTATAGCTTGTGTCAGGAATTGCCAGAAAATACTACAGGACAACAGAAACCTATTTTTCTTTTCTTTCTTTTGGACATACAACTAGCCTAGAAACAAGAAGTGTGTGTGTGTGTGTGGTGGGGGGAGATGTTGACTGGCATGTGCTATATTTTTCCATGTTTCAAAGGGACGTCATACTTGCAATGCCAAACTGCTGTACTTCAGTATAATATGTGGCTCAGTTGCTACTGCTCTCCAAATGTATTGACATACATCCCTGTGGAAAATGTTGCCTTGATTATCAAAGTCATTGATCATGATGAAAGAGATGCAAATGCAAACAGAGGGAGAAAAACAGTTTTTGCATATCCAAATGTATAAGTGGTTTTGCATTAGTGCACCTTGTAGAAAAATAATTAATATCTTATGCATTATTTCTCATCCAGAATCTGCTGCTAGTGGTCGCAGCGAGATGGCTGAAAGAGTGCCCTTTCGATGATGAAATGGGTAAGAGTATCTGGCTTGCTGAAACACAAAACAGACAGATTATGTTTTATTTGGACATCACTAGCCACAGTTGCTAAAATAGCTCCTTCTTTGATAAACAGGGGGAAAGCACAATAGTTCAGATCCAGAGCAGGAAAATTAAATTATTCGGTTTCAATCCATCACCTTTACCCCCATTCTAGCTATACTACATTGCAGTTGCAGAGGACTCTGTTGCAATATTAGAAACATGATAAATAAAGGGAATAAAAGTTGACATGTATACAATATATGAAGCATAAAAAGGTATTGGAAAAAAATGTCTGCAAAGTCTCACATAAGGGTTTGTGTAAAAAGAAACATTTCATTGTATTTTTGGCCACTTTCCCCTTCTGTGAATGAAAACAGGGTTTTCAAAGAAGAAGAAAAAGAAGCAGAAGTAGAAATAAGCAGCAGCAGAAGAAGAAAACTTTACAGAAGATAGCTGTCTTTTTAAAGGATTCTCTATTTGAAGATGATCCAGTAAACCAATAAACAAATCCACATCCAGTAAACAAACAAACAAGCAAATAGGGGAGAAAAAAAATCTTGCTCATCAGTTATCACTGGGGTTTCCAACTGAGCAGATATACAGGTCACATGAATAGAGTATCTCCCAAAATGATATGATGTACTGTTGCGTCACATAGATTCCTTGATATCTGGTGCCTTCAGAGTACTTTGCCTATCCCTTCCTCTTTCTGGTTGCTTCATTGCCTTCCCTGGTGTGATGCTCAACGTACTCCTCTAAGAGTCAAAAGAGAAAGCAGGAAGGACAGATTGGGTTTATATACTCTAAGTCTGCTCTCACACTTGTGTCACAGCACACAGTGCCATAATGTTTTTTATTATTATTATTTGCAGACTTCCATTCCTTCCAATAAATGCAGCCCATCTCTATAACCACTACACCACTCACAGTCACAGGGATGAGTTGTACATCTGCTTAACTCCTAGTAATGATTTTGAAGTGTGCATACAAATTAACATACACATTAACACATACAATTTAATATTTTTGGTCATCTTTTGCCATCTTTTCCCCCTGATGCATTTCCTCTGCATTCTCATTGCATAAGTGGCTCTTCTACTTTCCACTAGAGCACTTTTTGTCCCTAAGCCAAAGCGTGTTTGGCAGTTAACAAGGATTTCCAGATCTTTTGCTACATTAAAAGAATGCATTTATCTTGATAACCTGTCAGTGGATTGTCCTCTCCCACACTCAATGGAAAATGATGAAGAAAAGCTCAGATAAAGATAGCTTGTTATCTAAAAAGAGGTTGATGTTGAAAGATAGTAGGCAGCTACAAATTCATCCATTAACAGACATGTAGCTAACTAAAGGAATAACTTTTAGACTAGAAATGTTACTTTACTATTGTATTAATAGATGATAGATAATTAGATAGACGGACAGACAGATCATAGACAGATATGCAGACAGATAATCTTTTTTACTTTATTTTGTAACAGTTTCTGTCTAAAACTTAACACATGAGGAAAGAAAGAAGTGTAATAAATTGTCTTTAAAAAAATTCTAGAGGCAAAGAAAATTTTCAGCTTCATATGTTGTTTCATTATTATCCATGAGAGCAGCCCAAATTCTATCCTTTTTCAAACAAATAAACAAGCTAACCAAAAATTCCATTTTTTTATCTGCTCAAAGTGCTGATAGCAGCAATGGTACTGGAAATCTATTATTTTAGATCTCTCACAATGAATCAGCAACTAATGCATTGATATTGTGGAAGTGATGGAAATTAATGGATATAATTTTTCAAAGTGGTCTCCTTTTTCATGGGAGGGGGCGGGTCACAGAGTGAAACTGATATGGTCAAGAACTAGATTTATTTGTACTTTGCAGTTTGTAGGGAAGTAGTTTTTTATTCTTTGTTCTTATATTCTCTAAAGAAGTCAAAATATACTCAAAATGTTTTGTAATTGCCTTAAATGCCCCCTCGATCCCTGCCCTTCTTGGATGACCGCGCAGGGAAGAGATGTAGTGGTGACACTACTTCAATGGGTCATCAACACGTCTCTTGGGGAGGCGAAATTCCCATCCCAACTCTAGCAGGCTGTGGTTAAGCCTCTATTGAAGAAACCCTCCCTAGATCCTTTGCTAAGAGACAACTACAGACCGGTCTCCTTATTACCATTCTTGGGCAAGGTGATCGAGAGGGCAGTTGCCCACCAACTCCAGACAGTCTTGGAGGAAGCCGATTATCTAGACCCATTTCAAACTGGGTTCAGGACGGGCTACGGAGTTGAGACGGCCATGGTCGCCTTAGTTGATGACCTCCATCTGGGCATGGACAGGGGAAGTGTGACCCTGTTAGTACTCTTGGACATCTCAGCGGCTTTCAGTACCATCGACCATGGTAACCTTCTGGAACGCCTGAGGGGGCTAGGTATCGGAGGCACTGTACTTCAGTGGTTCTGATCCTACCTCTCAGGTAGATTCCAGATGGTGAAGCTGGGAGAAAGTTGCTCTCAAAAAAGAGAGCTGACATCTGGCGTCCCATAAGGCGCCATCCTGACTCCCATGCTATTTAACATGTACACAAAACCGCTGGGAGAGGTCATCCAGAGACATGGGGAGCGGTGTTATCAGTACGCTGATAACACCCAAATCTATTTCTCTATGTCTCCGATTGATGCAGTGACTGAGGATGGCATCTCTCCTCTGAATGCCTGCTTTGACTCGGTAATGGGCTGGATGAGGAAAAATAAACTCAGACTGAATCCAGAGAAAATGGAGGTACTTGCAATAGGCTCTCCAGGCCCAGGGATGGAGATCCATCAACTTGTCCTAGATGGGGTCACACTTCCCCTAAGGGACAAGGTTCATAGCTTGGGGGTGCTCTGGACTCGTCTCTACATCTCAGGTGGAGGTGACTGCCAGGAGCGCCTGGTATCAACTTGGCTGATACGCCATCTGCGTCCCTACCTGGGCAGGGGGGCCTACAAACAATAGTACATGCACTGATAACCTCTCGTTTAGATTTCTGCAAGGCACTCTACATGGGGCTACCTTTGTATCAAGTTCGGAAGCTCCAATTGATTCAAAATGCAGCAGCCGGACTATTGACGGGGGCTTCAAGGATGGAACACATCATCCCCATTCTGAAATCTTTGCACTGGCTGCCAATCTGCTTCCGGGAGCAATACAAAGTGTTGGTTATTACCTTTAAAGCCCTATATGGCTCGGGCCCAGGTTACTTGAGAGAACGCCTCTCCCTACATAATCCACCCCGCACCCTAAGAACTAGCGACAAAAAGTTGTTAAATCATCATCATACGAGACTAATATCTACATCTCGCCTTACCTTCTCAGCAGTGGCTCCAAAGTTGTGGAACGACCTGCTGGAGGAGATCCGTCTGATACCTACATTAGAGGTGTTTAAAAAAGCGCTGAAGACGGATCTCTTCTGGTGGGCATATCCACCCGATCTTATCTAACTCTCCCTGTATGGAACTACCCCTGAAGTTATAGGTCCTATGATGTAATATGTTTTTAATGTGATATTGTTTTAATCATGATTTTATTGTACTGTATTTTATCATGTTCTAAGCACAGAGTATGGGAAATAAGCAGGATGAACTTGAACTCCTAGCACAACAAGGGAAATATGATATAATAGGCATCACTGAAACCTGGTGGGATGAGTCTCATGATTGGAATGTAGAAATAGAGGGGTATAACCTTTTTAAGAGAAACAGGCCAAGCAGGAAAGGAGGAGGAATAGCATTATATGTCAGGGATATTTACACCAGTGAAGAGATCCAGGAAGTCAATACTGGAAGCCAGGTGGAGAGCATCTGGATAAAAATTAAAGGAGAGGGAAATAACAGGGATGTTACTGTGGGAGTCTACTACAGACCCCCGACTCAGGCAGAGGAATTGGATGATGCCTTTCTAGAACAGATAATCACATACTCAGAAAAGAGAGATGTAGTAGTGATGGGTGACTTCAACTATCCTGATATTTGCTGGAAGTCAAACTCAGCCAAATCCTCAAAGTCTAGCAAATTCCTCACTTGCCTGGAAGACAATTTCATTGTCCAAAAGGTGGAAGAGGCAACAAGGGGATCAGCCATTTTAGATCTGATCTTAACCAACAGGGAAGACCTAGTTGATGGGGTGCAAGTGGTTGGATCCTTAGGTGGAAGTGACCATGTTCTCCTGGAGTTTGTAATACAGTGGAAGGGAGAAGCTAGGCATAGTCAGACACACACTCTAGACTTTAGGAGAGCTAATTTCAATAAACTTAGAGAAACACTGGGAGTGATCCCATGGTCAGGAATACTAAAAGAAAAGGGAGTTCAAGACGGATGGGAGTTTCTCAAAAGGGAGATATTGAAGGCACAATTTCAAACAGTTCCAATGAGGAAGAAAAATGGAAGATGTCTCAAGAAGCCAGGATGGATGACTAAGGAACTTTCAACTGAGCTAAGTTTTAAACGGAACATGTATAAGAAATGGAAAAATGGAGAAATCACGAAAGAGGAATTCAAACAAATAGCCAGCACTTGTAGGGATAAAGTCAGAAAAGCTAAAGCGCAGAATGAACTCAGGCTTGCTAGAGAGGTTAAGAACAATAAAAAGGGCTTTTTTGGATATGTCCGCAGCAAAAGGAAGAAGAAGGAAACAGTGGGGCCACTGCGTGCAGAAGATGGCAAAATGCTAACAGGGGACAGAGAAAAGGCAGAATTACTCAACACCTTCTTTGCTTCAGTCTTCTCAGAAAAGGCAAAGGGTGCTCAACCTAAGGATAATGGAACAGGAGACAGAATAGAGGAAATTCAGCACAGAATAAGTAAAGAGGTAGTACAGGAATACCTGGTTAACCTAAATGAATATAAATCTCCAGGACCAGATGAACTACATCCTAGAGTATTAAAAGAACTGGCAAATGTAATATCGGAGCCATTGGCAATAATCTTTGAGAACTCTTGGAGAACAGGAGAAGTCCCAGCAGACTCGAGGAGGGCAAACGTTGTCCCCATCTTCAAAAAGGGGAAAAAAGAGGATCCCAACAATTATCGACCAGTTAGTCTGACATCAATTCCAGGAAAGGTTCTAGAGCAGATCATTAAGCAGAGAGTCTGTGAACACTTAGAGGCCAATGCCATAATCACAAAAAGCCAACATGGGTTTCAGAGAAACAAGTCATGCCAAACGAACCTGATCTCTTTTTTTGATAAAATTACCAGCTTGGTAGATGAAGGGAACGCTGTGGATATAGTATACCTCGATTTCAGTAAGGCATTGACAAGGTTCCCCATGACATTCTTGCAAACAAGCTTGCAAAATGTGGGATAGACAAGTTAACAGTTACATGGATTTGTAATTGGTTGACTGGCCGAACTCAAAGCGTGCTCAACAATGGCTCCTTTTCATCCTGGAGAGAAGTGACCAGTGGGGTCCCACAGGGTTCTGTCCTGGGCCCAGTGCTATTCAACATCTTTATTAACGATTTGGATGACAGAATTGGGGGCATACTTATCAAATTTGCAGATGACACTAAACTGGGAGGAGTAGCTAATACCCCAGAGGACAGGATCAAAATTCAAAATGACCTGAATAGACTAGAAAGCTGGGCCAGTGCTAACAAAATGAAATTCAATGCAGAGAAATGTAAGGTTCTGCACTTAGGGCGGAAAAATGAAATGCACAGATATAGGATGGGGGACACCTGGCTGAATGAGACCACATGTGAAAGGAATCTAGGAGTCCAAGTAGACCATAAGCTGAACATGAGTCAACAGTGTGATGCGGCAGCTAAAAAAGCCAATGCAATTTTAGGCTGCATCAATAGAAGTATAGTTTCTAGATCAAGGGAAGTTATAGTGCCACTCTATTCTGCTTTGGTCAGGCCCCACCTGGAATACTGTGTCCAGTTCTGGGCACCACAATTCAAAAAAGATGTGGAGAAACTGGAGCATGTCCAAAGGAGGGCAACTAAGATGGTGAAGGGTCTGGAAACCTTGCCCTATGAAGAACGCCTTAGGGAGCTGGGGATGTTTAGCCTGGAGAAGAGAAGGTTAAGAGGTGATATGATAGCCCTGTTTAAATATTTGAAGGGATGTCATATTGAGGAGGGAGCAAGCTTGTTTTCTGCCGCTGCAGAGACTAGAACGCGGAACAATGGATGCAAACTGCAGGAAAAGAGATTCCACCTCAACATTAGGAGGAACTTCCTGACAGTAAGGGCTGTTCGACAGTGGAACACACTCCCTCAGAGTGTAGTGGAGTCTCCGTCCTTAGGGGTCTTTAAGCAGAGGCTGGATGGCCATCTGTCAGGGATGCTTTGACTTGGAGTTCCTGCATGGCAGGGGGTTGAACTGGATGGCCCTTGTGGTCTCTTCCAACTCTATGATTCTATGATTCTAAGCCCGCCTCGATCTGTAGGGAGAAGCGGGAGATATAAATAAATTTATTACTACTACTACTACTACTACTACTACTATTATTATTAAATTCCCTTCATTTCTACAATTTCGTACCCAGAAAGTTACACATAACAGCATAAATGCAATGTGCCTCTTGACTAAAAGCTTTATTTAAGTGCCTTCAGCAAACACCAGCAGCAGGTTTTTCAAAGCTTCCCACACCCCTATGCAGCTTGATGTTATTTATCAAATACAAATGATTATTTTTGACCAGCTAATACTTTCTAGATTGAGAGCCTTCTTTCGACAGCAATTTTAGCTGTGTTGATCCCTGATGTACCAGTGAGATATGTGACAAGTACTAGACAGTGGAGTGGGCCACAAGGTAGGGATAGTAGGGATTTCATTGTTGCTAATATCTTCAATGTATGCCTCATACTTTTTCTAGTGTCTTCATTTTATTCTGGATGGCTAGCTAGGTCAGACTCAGCCAGGGAAAGCACACACACACACATTCTGCCATGCACATTTGTTGACTTCAAATCCAATTAAAAATTTAAGAGTAACCCTCTACAGCACAAAGAATGGGATGTCTGAACTTTCAAATCTCTTTCAGAATGAGGAAACACCATCAATCCTAACAAAGTTATCTCCTGAGAAAAAATGATCCATTAATGTAGCACTACTATTACTAAACACTTAAGTGGTCATTAAGGTCCATTCAGAATTGAGTTCATACATGGAACCATTGCAGCATAGAATCCCAATAGCATTTTATATTATGCTGCTCTCTACAACATTGCCTAGATTTCTCAATATTCCAAATCCCCCCTTTCTTTTAGAAATAATATCTGTCTTCCCACTGAAGGATAAAGCAGATGGTATATTTATTGGTTTCTCTTCTTTTCTTTTTTCTCTTTTCTTTTTCCTTTCCTTTCCTTTCCCTTCCTTTCTTCCTTCCTTCCTTCCTTCCTTCCTTCCTTTTTTTTTTTTTGCAGAGTGCTTCCTCAAATGGTGAAAGATTTTTTTAACAGCATGTGATTTGTAGCATAAGCTTTTGTAGATTTGTTCTACATCATGCGATTCCTCATTTCCTGTTCACAAACTTAGCCAGAGTCAAAGATGACATAAATTCAAGAAAATAAAATATAGATTAAGAACCAAGTTACCTGTGATGTTATCATCCCTCTTTCTCCCTCACCTACATTTGAGTATTTGTAAAATAAAGTTGTTTGATGGCATATAAGGAATATTTTACGTGACAATAGCTGAAATGTGGGATTTGGGGACTTTACAGACCACCCAAAAAGGGCGGTCTGAAGCCTCCTTTTTCTTCTGCACTCCGTCACCGTAGCAACTAGACAGCATGGTGAAGGTGCACAGAAGAAAAAGAATCATTGAACGCCTGCTCCTTTTTGTGTCGCAATTGAGATGCAAAAAGTGCAGGTGGTGCCTTCGGCATGTAACAATTGTGCAGCTCCGTATGGACACTGTGCAGCTGTGACGGCATCGCTCCGTACAACGTCTAAACAGCACTACATAGTGATGATGCCCCAATCACATGCTAGTGTATACGCTCTGCCCCAAGGCAACCCTAGCATGTGATCAGGGAGCCCTATAGCGCCCATCTGTTTAGGGCCATAGTTGTTTTTTTTATAAAGTACATGAATAAAATTAACTTTTGTTCACCAATATTACCTTTTTAAAAATATATATCTTTGTTCAGAGTTATTTGCATCACATTAAAAACATACCCACATTCAAACACACACACACACACACATATCTATGTCTCACAGGATCTCACATTAAATTAACAACTCTACCCTCACATATCTTCACATTGTAATCAACCTTATATCTGAGCTCCCATTCCTTCTTTCTTTATTCCTTCTTTCTCATTTATTTTGTATTTCTTTCTTTCTTCTAATCCTACCTCTCCTCCTCATTTCTTTCTACCTCTTTCACCCTCTTCTCGTTTCTCTTGACCTTCCCTCTCTTCCTTATATGCCCATTCTTCTAACATCCCCTATTCTTCACATTTAAACCATCTTCTTCAACCTATTTCTTCACCATACCTTTCACTTCTGCCTAACTTCTTCACATACTTATACCTTCTTCCACTTACCTCATCCCTCTCCTACTCTAATATTACCTTTTTAAGGTTCTTTCTTATCACTATAGTTTTATTAATGCAAACAGATCAGAATCTGCTCATCAATAAATGGCATTTGTGAGTAATTTTGAAGACTATTGGCAAAAATCTTTCTGCCAACTGGCATGAGGGACAAAGGATGATTTGCACTTCATGCCAGTTGACAGAAACTTTTTGACAACAGTATTAAAATTTGATCAGGAGGGATTTAAACTAAGTTATATGGGGGAGGGAGGAATTCATCTAGGACTGGAGATAATAGTCAAACTGTTATGGAGGGAACAAGCCAAATAGTGCAAGGATCCAACAGTGAGAGGCAAAAAACCTTACACAGGCAACAAGTGGGGAAAACCTACAGTCTTAGATGTCTTTACACTAATGCACACAGTATGGGAAATAAACAGGATAAACTTGAGCTTCTAGCACAACAAAGCAAATATGATATAATAGAAATGGAAAAAGGGGGGAATCACAAAAGAGGAATTCAAACAGATAGCAAGTATGTGTAGGCGCAAAGTCAGAAAAGCTACAGCACAGAATGAACTCAGGCTTGCTGGAGAGGTTAAGAACAATAAAAAGGGCTTTTTTGGGTATGTCCACAGCAAAAGGAAGAAGAAGGAAATGGTAGGAATGCTGTGTGGAGAAGATGGCAAAATGCTAACAGGGGACAGAGAAAAGACAGAATTACTTAACACCTTCTTTGCTTCAGTCTTCTCAGTCTTCTCAGGAAAGGTAAAGGGTGCCCAACCTGAGGATAATGGGGCAGAGGACAGAATAGGGGAATTTCAGCACAGAATAAGTAACAAGACAGTACAGGAATACCAGGTTAATCTAAATGAATATAAGTCTTCAGGACCAGATGAATTACATCCTAGGGTATTAAAAGAACTGGCAAATGTAATATCGGAACCAATGGCAATAATCTTTGAGAACTCTGGGAGAACAGGAGAAATCCCAGCAGAATGGAGGAGGGCAAACATTGTCCCCATCTTCAAAAAGGGGAAAAAATATGTGACTTGTTGTATTTCCTACTATTGGTATTATAGGTGCCAAATGAAAGGAACAGTGTAACATATCAGGCAAAGGGGAGGGAGATTTAATTAAAGAAAAATTCAACAGTATGAATGTGGACCGTGAAAATGGTTGAAGATGTGATATGTATATCAAACAATAGGTTTTGTTTGTAGAGCTTGTAATACTATGTTGAATAAAGATATTTTTAAAAAGGGGGGGGGATTCTCTCAACAATTATCCCCCAGTAAGTCTGACATAAATACTAGGAGAGAGTCTGTGAACATTTAGAAGGGAATGCCAAAAAAAAAAAAAGTTTCTTTTTGGGGGTTTCTGAGAAACAAGTGATGCCAGCACAATCTGATCTCTCTCTCTCTCTCTCTCTCTCTCTCTCTCTCTCTCTCTCTCGGATAAAATTACCAGCTTGGTAGATGAAGGGAACACTATAGATATTGCATGTCTTGATTTCAGTAAGGCCTTTGACAAGGTTCCCCATGACGTTCTTGCAAACGAGCTAGTAAAATGTGAATTAGACAAAGCAACTGTTAAACAGATTTGTAATTGGCTGAACCCAAAGGATACTCAGCAACGGCTCCTCTTCATCTTGGAGATGACCAGTGGAGTGCCACAGGGTTCTGTCCTGGGCCCAGTGCTATTCAACATCTTCATTAATGACTTAGATGAAAGAATAGAGGGCATGCTTATCAAATTTGCAGATGATACCAAATTAGGAGGAATAGCTAATACCCCAGAGAACAGGATCAAAATTCAAAATGACCTGAATAAACTAGAAAGCTGGGCCAAAGTTAACAAAATGAATTTCAACACAGAGAAATGTAAGGTACTGCAATCAGGGGGAAAAAAGAAAGAAAGAAAGAAAGAAAGAAAGAAAGAAAGAAAGACATAGATATAGGATGGGGGACACCTTTCTTAATGAGATTACATGTGAAAGGGATCTAGTAGACCACAAGCTGAATATGAGTTGACAGTGTGATGTGGCAGCTAAAAAGGCAAATGTGATTCTAGGCTCCACCAAAAGAAGTATAGTGTGTATATCAAAGGAAGTAATAGTGCCACTCTATTCTGCCTTGTTTAGGCCTTACCTAGAATACTGTGTCCGTTTCTGGACACCACAATTCCAAAAGGATGTTGAGAGGCTGGAGCATGTCCAGAGGAGGGCAATCAGAATGTTGAAGGGTCTGGAAACCATGCCGTATGAGGAAAGACTTAGGGATCTGGGTATGTTTAGTCTGGAGAAGAGACGGTTAAGGAGTGATATGACAGCCCTGTTTAAGTATCTGAAGAAGTTTCACATTCAGGTTGGAGCAAGCTTGTTTTCTCTTGCTCCAGAGACTAGAACACAGAATAAGTTCCAAGAACAGAGATTCCACCTTATCATTAGGAAGAACTTTCTGAATGCAAGAGCTGTTTAGCAGTGGAACACTATCCCTTGGAGTGTGGTGGATTCTCTTTCCTTAGAGGTCTTTAAACAGAGGCTGGATGACCATCTGAGAGGGATGGTTTTATTATGATTTCCTGCATGGCAGGTAGTTGGACTGGATGGCCCTTGTGTTCTTTTCCAACTCTACGATTTTATGATTCTAATGTCCTGAAACACAGTCTTTTATTAGCTTATAGTTTTAGAAATAACTAAATTTCTTTACCAAATTGATACTTGAAATTAATAGGGTGTAATTTACAATGACAGTAAGCTGCATACATTAATGGTTCATATAAACATGTAAATATTTTCTCAGGGAAACTGATAGTAAATAAAAAGTGGTGAAGAAAGGGTACAGAAGATAGATCACAAACAGTTGGAGGGCAAAGATAAAACACCATTCCAGATTTTGTTTTTCTCTTGTGAATAACTTCTTTCATAGTTAATTTGCCTTGAAGAAGAGGCCATTGGAGTTCTATTATACTGTATGGCCAAATAAACCAGGTAATGGTCAAGAAACAGAAAGAAAAAGCAAGGCAAATGGATGCTATTATCCCTCCTCTGCAATACAGTATGTTTTAATGATATTTCTCAGGATATAAAGGTTCTAGGAAGAATTCTTTATCCACCTAATTCCAATTTGGCATAGCAATTATTTGGATGCATGGTAGTAAAAAAAAATCACTCTAGGAATGATTGTGTTTTCTGTGGAAATTCTGCAAAGTTTTCAGTAGAAACAATAGAATTTACCTTTTCCATAGAAAACCAATGAGCAGGTATTTGGACTTCATTTCTGTGCCCCCCTCCCCCAGTACTTGAATATCTGGAAAAGTTAGTTATCCTTGAGTACAAAGCTGTTGGATGCTGTTTAAAAATAATAGGAACAGCTGTATATAAATCATCATGATGATATGAAGAATCTGAAGAATAAAGTTCATTTTCATAGGACCTACTTTTACTATCCAAGAAACAAGATATAGAGTACAATTTGAAAATAATACTTATTTTAATGCTATATTTTTCTTTTGTTTTTCTGCTCTTAGAATGGCATACAAGCTACTTCTCAGTAATCTGTAAAACCCGCATCTGTGGTATCTAAGTGATATATTTTATTACCATATTAGTTTAATTCTATTTTAATGTTCACGTTTGTATGTGTTTGATTGTATTATATATATTTTTTAATTTGTAAGCTACCTTGTGTCCCAATTTGGGGGAAATGTACAATATTATTAATAATAAAAAGAACCCAGGCTTCTACTACCTTTTTTTCCCCAGCATTCCCTCCAAGAACATTTATTTTTGAGTTCAGGGTGGTCTCTTTTTCATCTTCCTTAGAAGCTTATTGGACCATCATACAGTACTCTATTGCTTTTTCCTCTGAGGAGTAGAGATGCACATCTTTACTTATTTCATTCCTGCATGCAATAATCAATATCACAATGCGATTACAAGACTTTATGAACATTTTCAAACTTCAGTTGTTGGTTTTGGTTCTATCTGGGGAGTTTTGATGAAAAAATGTATAAAATCTGTTCTGTGAACAAAAACTTGGGTTGTGCATGACAAACAAGGTTTGTTGTTGTTGTTGTTCCCAATGTGTTGGTCAATTTCATGACTCATTCTTGCCAATATATTTTTTAAAAAAATACCATTTACAAACCCAAAAAGTAAATGTGTGGTGATGGTCTGGCTGGCAAAGCTTTTGAGTCTTTGTATCACAGAAGGGTGTTACACACAAAATTAATTATTTAGCTTTGACACTAAATGCATAGCAATGTGGTGGCTTTTCATTAAAATAGTAGCCAGACAGTATTCAATTACCTTATTAATTTCAGGCAGGTGCAAACAAAATAAGTAAATGTGCAAATAGAAGATTATCTCACTATGTATGTGTTTTCTCAGCATAGAAATATTGTTGTGATATCATGGGAATGCTCCCATGCTTTAAAATGACAATGCAGGTAGAGACCACACATGAACAATAATTCAAATGACTCAACAGTTCCCAGCCATTGGCTGTTTAAATCTTGGTGCCATAAAGGTGCATCTCATATGAACCTCTGCAGGAAAATCTGGACCATCCAGCTGGCACTGATTATAGATGTTTATTACAAATTTATCATGTATTGCCAGGAGTGGCTATACATGCCTTACTAAATGCAGGGCAGGGACGATCAGCTGCAGAAGAACAGGAACCACTCTTTTTCCTCAAAGTCCGCTGCAGTAGAACACAACATTGCATTTTCAGCTTAAATTCAGTAAAATAAATAAATAAATAAATAAAACCCAGAAGTGACCAGAAGTCAATTCCAGCTTCTACTTCCTGGGTTGTTGATCATTTGTGGCCACTTTTTGTGCATGAGGGTAGAGTATGTAGGGGTCAGGGAGGGTGTTAAAAGTCAAATTGCTAAGTTTTAATTACATTCTGATCAATTTATGATATTTGCTCCTCCAAAAATATATATTTCTCAGAGCCAGAAGACTTGATGAAGGGCCAGTTATCTTGGGTTCACCAAAAGAATTGAAGGCCATGTCACCTTTTTCAATTATGATTTCAGACATAATTCATACTATGTACTTCAAGATTCATTGAATATTATCCATGATCATAAGGGGCCTATGGTAGAAGAATCCCATTTGTAGAGCAGAAGTGAATAAAATCCTATATTTCCAAATCATCTTCCTAAAATGACAAACAGCCTTTTATGAGAACTGTCCATTAATTTAATCTGAAAAAGCACTATATTTTGCTGCCAGCTATTATATGTGAGGTAAGATGCATTCTATGTCGCCCCCCATTCCCATCATGTCCCCTTTTAGAATACAACAGGCTCGATAGCATTTAGATGACAAATGTCCTGAACACCTGGAAATGATGCTAAAGTCGCGCCTTTAACAGAGAACCAGGCCGAAAAGGAGCAGTAAAATACATCTCCTTTTGCTGGTCTGGTTTAAAACCAAGGTGGCAGCCCACATTAGGGACAGGCACCTGCAGTTGCCATGGCCCTAGCACGAATGCCATAACCCTAGCACTTAATTGGCACCATCTGTTTTGGGCCCAAGTCTATGAAAGCTCATTATAGAGCTTCTTTTACACAGATAGTCTCAAAGGTGCTGCAAGTGGTCCTTTAAATATCAATACACAATACACACTCTACTCTCTCTATCCTCAGCATGCTAAAACAGCCATACCACAACTCATTTCCAGGGCTGGAGTTGACACAGACAGAGTTTAGAGGTAATGGAGACAGAATTCTGGATTGGAGAAAGAAGAGATAACTGCCTATGACATTAGGGAGCCTCCTCCTCCTCCTCCTCCTCCTCCTCCTCCTCCTCCTCCTCCTTGTTATCCACCCTTGAGTTAGTCTCAACCCATGGCAACCCTTTGGATGAGACATCTCCAAGACTCTCTATGCTCCACTGCTCTGCTCAGGTTCTGAAAATTCATCCACATGACCTCCTTAATAGAGTCCATCCATCTAGCATGTGGCTTTCCTCTCTTTTTGTTTCCCTCCACCTTTTCTAGCATTATTGTTTTGTTTTTTTCCAGTGAGTCATGACTCCTCATGATGTGGCCAAAGTAGAACAGTGTCAGTCTAGTCTTATTGGATTTCTGGTTTGATCTGCTCTAGGACCCATTTGTTTGACTTCTTGGCTATCCATGGTAACCTCAGCACTCTTCTCTAGCACCACATCTCAAATGAATGGATTTTCTTCCTATCTTCTTTCTTAACTGTCCATCTCTCACATCCATACATGGTAACAGCAAATACAATGGCTTTTATGATTCTAACTTTCATGCTCAGTTGTATGTCTTTACATTTTAGGATATTTTCTAATTCTCTCATTGCTGCCCTCCCTATAGAATATTCGAGTTTATTAAATTCTCATATTTTGTTTAATAAATGTATTTCTATTGATGTTTAAAACCTGTTTCTGTCTTTCAAGACTAATTTAGAATCAGGCCATCTATTCCAAGCTAAGAAACCTACACAACTACACAAACAACAAATCCATGTTTGCCTTCTGTCCCAATCCAGATAGGAAATAACTGGGGAAATAAGAGAAGAATGAGTGGAAGGATTCCTTAGGACAGGCATTCCTAACCTGTCCACTGAGAAGCCCTTATGGCTCTGTGTGCAATTCCTAGGTCCTCTGTGGCTGCTTCAGGAAACTAAAAGAAATAAAAAATTGAATGAAATTAACAAATAAGAATGTATTCTTGTATATGGCTCCACCATAGAAATAAAGGCTCCATGAATAAAAAGGTTTGGGAATCCCTGTCTTAGGGGTTGAAACAGTGTCACCAACTTGGGAGAAGAGATCTGCCACATATATTTGAATTTAAACTGTCAAATTGCAGTTTTCAAATGAACCAGTCAACCAATAACCTCCAATTTTCCAACACCCTCCCTCCTAATAGTTCAGTTACATAAAATCACCTAACATAGACATTCATAATACACTATAGAATAACATCTAATATGCATATAAATGTTTTCAAAGACTGGATAACCCTGACAGGCCAGAGGGTTTGCACCTACCCTGACTTAAATCTCCATAGAAGAAGTATGGCTGTGATTGGTCCAGGGCAGGGCAGGCATTTGTGCAGTGTGGAATGGAAGCTCATTTTTGCATTACAACCATGATCACCTGTGCTCCATGGGCATGCCTTTGTGAAAAGTATTTTTTTTTCTTCCAAGAGTGATGTGACATCACTTCTGATTTTGTTCTAGTAGAATCAAGCAAATGTGTTGCATATATCAGCTTTTCTGCACCATCTGAGGCATTGTAGAATGAACATTCCCCCCAATTTTTCCATTTCTTTGGGTTTGGGGATTACCTGTTGTGATTGGATCCATGAAAAAGCAGTGTGGGGGCCACATGCAGACTGTGTTAAATAACTTCTCCTACCCTTTTTATAAAGGCTTATTATATTCCTTATGATCACTGCAATCTTTCAAGCTTTCAGTGAGGGACAGCAGAAACGAATTACTTCACCAATTCAACCTAACATCATTAGTACAAAAAGTCTGGCAAGGTCACTGATGTACTTACGTTCTGTTGCAATGACTGTGGATTGATTTCTTTTGGTTCATACTTCTCCCCCTTCAGAAGTGCCTTTAAAAATCACCTTTAAACTATTTCTAATATTTTAACTTTATAATCAAGTAAAAAATCACAATTATACTTTACTTTAATTAAACATCTATTTTTATCATGCACTTTGATAGGTTTTGATGAATTAAAAGCTTGAGTGAAACAAGTTAAATAAAATGGAAGAAGGAAGAGAGGGAAGAGAGAGGAAAATACATTTTTATTACTGAAAAAAAAATAATATTTATTTCTTCTCCTGTATTTCTTTTTTACTCATTTAGCTATTTCCTCTGAAAAATAATATTTTTATTCATTCATTTATTTATTTTTACAATTGAACTTTCTAATTTCTTTTCTACTTTTCATTTTTTTAAAGTTTTTGGTTTTTTGCCCCATCCTTTTATTCTTTCTATTCTTCCAGTTCTATTCTTACTTCTTAGGTTTGTGTTCAGAACTTTCATGAAAAATCCCCTGCTGTTATCTCTGCTTTTTCAGATCCCTTTGTCCTTGGTATCATTTTTATTCACATGTCTTCCTCCTCTGTTTTTTCCCCCCTTTTATTTGCTATGTATTTGTGGATGACATTTCTGCTTATTTGTTGTCATTAAAATCTATAGTGTGCTCTTTAAGACCTTCCTTAACATATAAAGACAAAAGAACTGCAGGAAGCTGTTTTAAAGTCTACTTTACCCTTTGATAAAATCTGCTTTAATGTCTCAATTTTAAAAAGGGGAACAGCCATAATCTTTTCTCCATTTTAGAATAACTCCATCTGTTTTTCTCTCCTCCCCTTCATTATAAATTTTATTACAATATTTAATCACAGTTCGAATTTAAAAATCATCATACTATTCATAACAGGCACTGATTTATTTGACCACTTTTTTTTCTGAACAGCCGTTCCAGTTCTTATTTATTCATCTTCAGTGTGATCTTGTCAAACAATGTCTCATTAGTTTTCCTTTTAAGAATAGTTTTGTTCTCCCCTCCCTCCCCCAATTGCTGGACAATGATTTTTATATTAGGCTCAGTGTCTAATTCAGCAGTTTGGATCTAGGCCCCAATTCAATCAATATCATTTTGGACATGATCTTATCCAATCCAGACACCAAATCTAAATCAAGATTTAGGAATCTAAATTGCCCACAAACATTGAGAAATCAAAAGGGCTGTATAATTGTTGTCTTTTTTAAAAATGTCTGCATGGTATTTGAAGAAATGATACATCCTACAGGGGATCAGACCTTCTACATTACAAGTTCAGAACTGAACTATCCCACTGATGAGTACACCAGCCTCATTCCCACTATGGTTTAAACCGGATCGTGATTCCAAATGATCCGGTTTAAACCACCATGGTTCCTACTTAATTTGAATAACTGAAGCAATCTGGAAAGGAGGGCCATGGTTTTTACCCATTTTTACCCATTTAACCCATGTCAAAAAGATGCTGGAAAAAATGGGGTGTTTGGGGGGTGAATCGATTTATTTGGAAGTAAATTGATTCAGCCCAAATGGGAAGCAGGAGGATTCAAACTGGATTTGAATCTGCCCTGATTCCCACTTGCAGCAGCTTCCCTGGCCTCCCAACCATACCTTCATGCCTGTTCTATCCTCCCGGCATCCTCCTTCCTCCCAGTAATGCCTCAGTCCTCCCAGCCTGCCTCTCTCCTTCTGCCCTGGCCTCTCTTCTGCCCCCGGTATGGCCAGAAGGGAGGCATGGTGGGGAAGCCACAGCTGACACTTCCTGCACCAAATCTTGAAACTGGCACAAACATAGTGGGAACTACTTTGTTTGCTGAACTGGTTTCAGGAATCGGTTCAGGAATTGAATGAAGAGTTAAGTGGGAATTAGGCCTTCAAGGACTATCCAATCATCAAATACCATCATATAGCTGTTTCTATGCTGCTGCTGTCATCTCTTCCTACCTTCATTTGATTATTAGGCTGAGACAGATATTTGGACACCTTCAGTAGGCTTTTGGACAGACCAGATGGGTACTAATGTGCTTGCTGGAAGACAAGATGAATGTAGAATAACACATAGAATGACAAGATGTTATAAACTCAAAGGAGGACAAGGCTCCACAAAATGTCAGACATTCAAGACATTTAAGGACTTTATCAAATAAAAGCTAAAACACTAACATAAGTATAGATTCATAGGAGTATGTCTGGTCACCCTGCAGATAGAGTGACACAAACAGAATAAAACTAGAGAGTTACCCTGAAAAAGCAGAAGACACCTAACAAAATTGGGACCAATTTGGAAATGGATGGTGCAGAAAAAATTTCATTACTAAAATGTGTAGCGACTCACATACAATAAACACAATAATCTAGTCGTGAAACCACTAGGGCATGGACCAGAGTCTTGGCAGTGGAGGCTGAGAGGAATGGATGGATTTTAGCAATGTTGTAAAGAGAGAATCTACAGGTCTTGGCGGTGGCCTGAATCTGGGGAATAAATGACACAGAGGAATAAAAATGAAACCAAGACTGCGGGCTTGCTGAACCGGATGAATAGAAGTGCCATCAACAGAAACAGAAAAGGAGTATTGAAGGGTGGGCATAGGTGGGAAGATGAGAAGCTCTGTCTTAGACATGTTGAGCTTCAAGCGCTGATGCCACATCTGCTGAGAGATGGCAGCCAGACAAGATGAAATTTGCTGTTCAGGTCAGGGGTGGAAAGGTACAGCTGAGTACCTGGCAACCCTAAGGTGAAACTATCATGGTAGGTTCTGGGGCTGAGAGTGTGACCATAAGGCCACCAAATGGGTTTCCATGACTGAGCAGAGAATCTAACTCTGATCTCCAGAGTTTCAGTCCAAATCTGAAACCATTACACCACAAATGACTCCTACTAGCCAACTCAGTTTTTTTGTTCATGGATTAGTTGAGAAAAAACCCTTTTGTCATTTTTTTCCCTTCCCTATCATCCAGTGTATTTTCTAAGTTGAAAACTTATTATGTCATTTATAATCCATCTGCTGGATCATGTTCATTTATTCTTAGGTATAATCAGTGTGAAATTTAAAGTAGATGTATACTGAAATAGCCATGTGGTAATAGAACCCCCTCCCCACTTCAAAAAGTCATTTCAGAAAAGAATTCCAGACAGCAATCTTCATATTAGCACTGAGTGACACAAGGGGTGTGTGTGTGGATTTTGAAATAAATTTTATGGACACTGAGATAGTGATGTGGCAGCAATTCTTTCAACTCATGGTAAGTTATTACCTAGAGCTGTTTCACTAAATTAATGACACTGACACTTTTACCCAGGAGATTATTTTCGAAATCTGAACATCAAAAAGCTGAGAAATGTAACAGTATGCTGAACTGTTGCATGTTAAAAGAATAATTGTCAACTCCTTCCAGCTCCAAACGGAATAGGCATGCAGTCGTTATCAGAAGAGATTCTTATTATAGGGTAGCCCTGCTTAATAAACATAAGAGTTAAACCCCAATTTTCTATATAATGTCACTCATATTTTATGCTATACCATTAAATGAGTTTAAAACTGAACAGTGATGGATTGAAGACAGCCATCTCTTTACATTAATGAACTTGGCTGCCATACAGCGTGAAGTAACTTTATGTCTTTTTTGAAGTCAGGATGGATAATTCAGAACAGTTGATGATTTACAATTCACCCAAGGTGTGGTACTATCTGATTGCCATGCAAATCCTAACAGAGTCTAGTAGTTAATTCTCTACTTCAAAAGTGCTATGAATATTGAAGAGTGGAGAAATTACTAATTCACATGGCAGAAACCATCACAACTGATTTTAATTGTCTCTCAGTTCTTAAGCTGAGGGATACCACACTCCCTCTACTTTCAGGCAAAAAATTAACAGTCTTCCCCCCCCCCCTTTTTTTTTTCTTTTTTGGAACACATGTGTGTCCTCATATCCTCAAATCATAGTAGTAACCTATTGATCCCAAATCAGCAATCCACTGGCACATCACGTTGGCACTCATTTACTGACACAGCCCCTCCCTTTCCCTTGTAGCTCTCCCCACTACCCCGAACTAGTGGGGTATTTTTTTTGGGGGGGGGGGGGGTAGGGGGAGTTCCACTCTCTGAATTGCACAGAGAATGGAAATGACAGGGGGGGGGGGTCCACTCAGTTTTGGTTCTGATGACAAGTGGGGTGTAGGTGAATTTGAACTATTTTTCCAACTATCTGATGACCAGGATGTGTATGTACTAAGGATATAAAGAACAGCCACAAAGGTTAATGTACTAGATGAGGGGAAGAAATCTCAATGTGTTAAAAAAGGGGGGGTCATTCTAAATGAAACATTTTTGCATAAAAATGCAGTGCCCCCCTATCTTGTATTTCACACAAAATGCAAGGCTTTCATACAGACAACCCCCTTAAAAAGTGTGAAATGCAAACAGGATGAAAGATGGCAAAGATTCAAAAACTTTCCTAATGTCACCCAGTTAGAGAAAACATTTGAAGTTTTCTTGGTTTGATGTTCAGAAAGAAAGGCATATAAGATTTACAGTCCTAGCATGATGCATGGGGATGTATCAGTGCAGATTGGCAATGGAGGTTTAAGACTGGTCATTGTATGCCTGCTGTCCGCTTGATAAATGCTACTTCTGTGAACAACTCATTACTGATGACATGGCAACAAGGAGGAATTGCAACAAGAAGTGTTGGCAGTTTTAGCCAGCTTGATGGAGGGTAAGGGCTGCAAAAATGTTTCCCCCCTTGTCCACAGAAGGAGAGGAAGAAAGAAGTTGGTGTACACTATAGGCATAGTTTGGGTGAAGAGGAGTCCCCTGGAATAGCCCCTTTAGGTCACAGAACCTGAGAGGTTGTTAAAGAGGCTATCAGCCCCTTTAAGTCACAGATCCTGGGAGGTTGTTAAAGAGGTTACCCTTATTGCTGGCCAGGGGGACCTCTCACTATAACTCCCAGGATTTAGGATGCAAACCTTCTTGAGTTGGCCTTGATGATTGGGTTGCCTCTAGAGATCAAGTAATGGTGGGATGAGAAGAGGTCAGGATTACACCCTTTACCTTAGCCTCACCCGTAGCAGGTTGCTTCTCTCTTTTGCATCTTACAGAGTCAAAATGATTTAGTTATTAATTCTAAATAATGTGAAGCTATTCAACCCATGAATGAATCTTGGCTATCCTTGCACACACACACACACACGGATCAGGAATTATCAGCAAACTGTACATAAATTCACAGGTGTGAATCTAACAACTAATTTGCAGATACATTCTCTATGATTAACTCATTTTCCGTCTGCCAAAATTTTCTTCCCTTACATGAGTATCAGTAATTTGTCCATGGTCATTGGAAGGTAAATTTTGTACCTTTCAGAGTGGGCACAAAAGGGAGGCAGCTCCTGTCCTCTGCTCCATATTGGCCACAGATTAGGGAAGTAAATATTCTAATATTTCATTGTCACAAGAGAAAATTAATAATTTCCACAAATTTCTCTCTTTTGTAGCAAAAGCCATTATTTATGTGCACTTCTCAGCCATGAATTCTCTTCTTAGAGATTATTCTGTGCAGAAATAAACATTTTTCCAACCATGAAAATTGTGCAGGATTTTTGTTTTTGTTTTGTTTTTTTTTTTTTTTTTGAGGGGGAACCTCCCACCTGTTTCCAGATGGCCATGTGTGATTTATTTATTTATTTATTTATTTTGGTGCTGAATCCTGGCACAGAAAACAGTTTCTTGCATTACAAAACAATGTCACTATTTTTTTGGTACAAGACTGCCATTTCCTTGCAATCTTTTATTTTTATTTTTGCATGTAAGATTTTTGTTGTGTAAGAATGCTGGAGTTTGCATATGAAATAGAAAACTTGCAGAAAAATGCACATGGCTGCCTAGAAACTGTGGTGACTTAAAAAAAAAATTTAACAAAACAACACAATTCTCATTTTTTAAAAAGACAAAACATGCTTTTCTATCCTTCCTAATTAGATTTCCTGAGTTTTGGGTGACCTGTTTTTGGTCAAGAAATTATCACAGGCTTTAAAATAAGAGGCAATATTTTTTTTATTTTGATGTCACATTAACTTCATACACTTATCCTCTCCTGTATGCTACCTTAGTCTTTCTTCCCCAGCCATGCTCTCAGAATTTAAGAATTAACCTCTTTGCAGTTCAATCATTTCCCAGTATTTTTCTCCATAGGTTCCCTGCTTCTTTCTTCCTATGTCACCTTTTCTCCAGCTGTGGTCCCATTCCTGGCCTGGAGTAGCAATATCTTGCTCCGTCCAATAAGATATTAGTTATGTTTGGGCAGGAGCCCCACTCTCCTTCCTAGGTTCTTCCCTTTGAATGCCTTTCACTTCCTAATCTGAGAGAAGGGTCTTTTCCATACATGTAGGCCACTCCTTATTCAGGATACCTACTCATTTCACTCTGAGTTCATTTCCTTCTGACAGCTCCCTGCCTGGCCATTCCTTAGGCTTTTTGCTTAGCTTTCCTTGATTTCTTCCTTGTCAATATCTGGCCTCTCCTCTCCCTTCACCACCTCCCTTCCCCACTTTCCATCTTTTCTACCCATGTGTGGGTATGTGTTGTGTGCCTTCAAGTCATTTCCAACCTAAGATTGCTTATCACAGAGTTTTCTTGACTAGTTTCTTTGGAGGGGATTTGCCATTGCCATCCTTTGAGTATGAGAGTGTGATTTGCCCAGGATAGGTTTTCGTGGCTGAGCAGGGATTTGAACCCTGATCTTGAGGCCTAGTCTGACAGTCAAACTGCTACACCATACTAGCTCTCCTCCGGTCATTTTCCTATCTTTTTTTTCTGTTTCAACTACAAAACTCTCCCCTTTTCCAGCTCATTGCCACTTTCTCCTGCTATTACACCACTGCAGGCACTGCAATGTTGCCTCCACACAGACACACAATTGCAAAACTAAGCATAACAAATGCAAGATATGTAAGTGATGAAAATAATATACTTTGAGGAACAGATATCTTTCATGCCTTGAAGGAGTACTACTACAAAAAGAAACAAAATAGGAGTTTCCTGATTCATGCTGATATGTGACTAATTTGATGGTCACTTCTTTTTACTATATTTTTTTCCCCTAAGGAAAAACCAGTGAATCACGTACACCCTAATTTTGAATTTAGTTCCTCATTTATCAAAAAGTATCTAATGTGTGACACTGATGTGATGTGCATGATGTTGCCTTCAAACATCTGGTTTTCAATTCAGAGATTTTTTTTTAATCAGCTCATTTAGTAATATATTTCATTGAGAATTATTGTTTCAAAAAAGGAAATTATTGCAAAACACAGAGAAATATTCAACTAAAAGGCAGTTGAAAAAAACTAAGAAAGGATTATGCTAACTCTATGTACATGTTTGTCCTTATCGGTGAAGCCCTGCACATTGTTGCTTTGTTTCCATGTGAGAAAAAGTCACAGTAGCTGAAGGAGCTACTGCAGTAAACCCACCACCACTGTGGTAACAATAAGCTTCAGGAACACACACACACACTGTCAGAAAGTATTTTTAGATATGACTACTCTTCTGGCTATTTCTTTGACCACCTGTGTCACATTATACAAGCCTGTAACTTCTTGAGAATTGATATAAATAGGTTCAGTGATATTTGTCATGTATTTTTTTGCTATTTGGTGAAAGCAGTGTGTGCTCCTAGCCATTTGCTCTGACTGAATGAAAAGGAAAGCCTGACCTTTTGCATGATGGACAGTTTCTTGTTGCTTGCTAAATAGCAAAAATCACCTGTTGGAGAATAAGCTCTGGGCAACTGAGCCGATATGTGACTACGTATTTATTTGGTGAGTCTTGTCAATACATAGAAGTATATGAGCTGAGCCTTGTCAGCTTATACACTTCTGTGAATTTTATGGTGAGCCTTGTCAATTTATAGCCAGAATACAAGAAGCAACTTCACATAGAGGAGTCCAAATTCACAGACTTTAGAGTGTTCAAATTCATATAGTGGAATAGCATGCTTCCCCTTTTATCATGCATGCACTGTCGTGTGTGAACTGAATGCTTTATAAAAAGATGAATATACATGGTTTAACCCAAATTGTATTGTCTTTAGAGCCAGAAAGGTGTAGCAGTTTGAGTATTGCATTACAACTCTGGAGATTAGGGTTTGATTCTTTACTTGGCATGGAAAATCCTTGGTGAACTTGGATAAGTCACATTCTCTTAGTTCCAGAAAAACCTGTGATAGCTTGACCTTATAATCACCTTAAGTTGAAATAACTTGAAGGCACAAAACAACAACAACAACAACAACAACAACAACAACAACAGTATTGTGTTAAGAAGCCGAGCCCTCCCTCCAGTCCATCCGCCTTGGTCCAGGCCTCAGAGGGAGTGAAGAATTGCTGGATTTGATCCTCTTCCCCACCACCATTCTCTTGTCCTTCTGTGTCATGTCCCTTTAGATTGTAAGCATGAAGGCAGGGAACCATCTAATTAAATGATTGTATGTACAGTGCTGTGTAAATTTACAGCACATTATAAATAAAGGTTCATAACAATAATATTGTCTTCCCTCATTTTGATGTGTTTGTACAAAGGAGTGGTTTGTGTTGATCCTTGATCAAAAGTAAGTAAATAAGTAAATAACAAATCAACCTGTGGCTGAAAAGAGTATACATATACACATAACTTTAAACTAAAATAAAGAAAATCATTTCAAGGAAAAAAAGGATATAATCATTCCCCCCCCCCCCATTCCACACTTAGGGTTTCAGAGGTTCAGTAGAAACAGACCTCAGAAACATTACTTTTCCAAATTCCCCAATCACTTAGAGGTTTCTGGTAGTTACAGTCAAATGAGATAATTTTTGTAAACTGTGAATTTTATATAAATAAGAAAAGATAGCAAAAAATTATGGAGACAAAAGCTGTGTCAACCCATTCTTCCTGAACTCATGAGGACACAAAATGTGTTTAGGACTGAGGCCCTGCAGGCAGCACTTCCTTGAATATAAAGCTTCATGAGTTCAGAAAAAATAAAAATAGAAATTTCCAAAGATTTTTAGCTTTTAGTGCATGCATGATAAAAGGGGAAGTATGCTATTCTACTATATGGATTTGAGCATTCTAAAGGCTATGAATTTTAGCTTAGAAGGCACTGTTAGACTTCTGATATAAATGCACAAAGTCGAGGAGTGGTAGAGATCAAGCTAACATGTCTTCACATACTGAACACCTGAATAGCAATGAGAATATATTTACCACTCAACCTTTTACAACCAGTAAAAATTGTTTCACAACTCTGGCACATGGTTCTGCTTAGGCATTTGGTAAATCTCACCTTCTTAGTAACTAGATCATATTGACTGATTTATTATTTGTGAAATAATGAAACATTTTAAGATTGACGAAATGTTCTTTGGAATTTTTTAAAGGAGGTGGGAGATTCAACAGCAACCACCATCATCTCCTGCCACTTTTTTCCATTTAGAAGAGTCCAGGTTTTATTGCATCATATGAAGAGAGGAACTTGGCAAGCCTTCATAAACGGGATCAACCATAACCTTCAGAATGATGTAAAGGAGGCTATATGGCAGCGGGGAGGGGGGAGCAGGGGGGGGCTTGTCTGTTAAACTGTCCCTTTGGGCTAGAAATTAGAGCAATAGGACCAGTTAGGAAGAGAGAACTGATAAGGGCTAGGAATATAAAGGGTCTGTAAATGAGAAATGGAATTTTGTTTTGGTTTGATAAAAATTGAGAGTATAGATGGGGTTCAGGGAGAAATATTACTTTACTTTAAACTGAGGTGATATAGTGTACTGTGCCAGCATAAAGGTGTATGTTTAACTGTCTTGTTATACACCAAGGACTTTATCACATAACCCACATCCTTGTTGCAATTGCATTGATGAAAATGAAATTCTACTGAATTAGGAAGACTCCTTACTGGACATCCCTTTATTAGTGCAATCTAGTTGTTGCTGGTCCGGCACTCTCTTCTGCCACATCCTTCCCACACTATGCCCTACCCATCACATCTTTCATTCCCCCCCCCCTCTCTCTCTCTCTCTGTGTGTGTTAAATGAAATTCCATACTTAGGCTAATGTGGTTTGAAACAAACAAACAAGCCAAAGGGAAAAAATAAAAGAAAGGAAGGGGAGGAGAGGAAAAGAAAGTGAAATAACAAATCCCAAACGTTCTGGAATAATGAACAGGAGGAGAAGGAGAGAAGAGGATACACTTATACCATATGACCACGGAATTCTGGATCTTCCACAGGAAAGTGTAATAACAGCATAATTGGGAGTTTATTGACTCCCAATGGTTTTCCCCATCAGTGGCAAGGTGTAGGTTAACCACAAATGGAGATCAAGGCAGAGATAAGAGGGAGATGGGGTTGAATGATATGTATCACCAAAGATGCTCCTGTTGACCTTTTATGGTTGTTTAACAATAGTGCATGATCATCTTTCTTGTTATTTCCTACCTCTCTGTCTGGATGCTTTCATTTAATAATAGACGAGAAGGATTGGTCAGGCATTACCATATTGAATCCAATAACCCACACAGCCACTTGTCCAGTTTAAGTGTTGTCTTGGGGTCCTAGAATTCCTGTGTGTGAGAAAAAAGTGGAAAAATAATCTTCAAAAACAAATGGAACTGAGATAAAATGAGCACTGTAGTAGATTGTAAAAAAGGAAAAAAAATACAGTAAAAATGAGACTGACAGATTTACACATCTCTACCAACTATTATATTAGTCATCTCAGAAGAAAGCAAATATTTGATCACTATTTCAGATGGCAGGAAGCTCCTAACCATTATCATCCATTAGTCAATCAACTGTTAGTAACTGTGCAATATGCTTAATAAAGTAAAAGAATTTGTCTAACAAATACTGTTAGGAATCTGCCTAATGCAATGAGAGTTTAGCACCACTTTAATTGTCATACCTCCATCCAGTGGAATCCTGGGATTTGTAGTTTGGTGAAGTATTCAACCTGATCTGTCAGAGAGCTCTGGCATCTCACCAAACTACAAAACCCTGGAGTCTGTAGTCATGGAAGTTAACATGGCATCAAATTGCTTTATTAATTCAGTGTGGATGCACACTAAATGGTTTATTAATCAACCTTTAGTAATTTTGGCTCCAAAAACAAAACTGCCAGAAAGTTAGTTTATATTTACATCTATATAAAGATACAGATACAGATATAGATGTACAGTCGGCCCTTGTTACCGTTTCCCCGAAAATAAGACAGCATCTTATATTATTTTTTGCTCCCAAAGATGTGCTAGGGCTTATTTTCAGGGGTTGTCTTATTTTTCCATGAAGAAGAATATTCACATGTATTGCTGAACAAAAAAATGAACATTTATTATATATTGTATATATATTTATATACAAAAACTTTGCTAGGTCTTACTTTCGGGGGAGGCCTTATATTTAGCAATTCAGCAAAACCTCTACTAGGTCTTATTTTCAGAGGATGACTTATATTCAGGGAAACAGGGTATACACTGGTATTTGATTTCAGGACAACCCCTTCCCCTGTGGATCCCCAAATCCATGGATGCACTCCTAGTTTTGGTGTGAAATGCCAGAACAACCATTACAATGGCCTGTCTTCATTGGAGGCCATCAAAATCATATCCCTCCCACCATGCAGATGGTGGTGGTGGGGATATGGATTCTTATATAAAATGGCAAAACAAGGTTTGCTCTTGGGAATTTATTCAAGCTGGGGGTGGTTGAATTTGTAGATGCAGAATCTGTGGATACAGAGGGCTGACTGTAATATGCATATAGAAATAGATTATAAAGTACAACAGGTACCACTGCAGGAAATAATAATATAATAATAATAAAAAATTATTTCTAGCCCACTCAATCACGAAGAATTCGGGTGGGTTACAACAATAAAATACACCAAAGTTACAATAAAATCAAACCCTAAACCTCCCCCTCCCCCAATCCCAGTACTAAAATGGAAATACAAAAATACTGACATATGTAGGAAAACCTACATATAGTTTGCTTTTTTTCTCATTCTCTCTTTCACAGACACAGATATACACATTTAAGAGATTTATGCAATTCAGATAAATTTGAAGAAAGCATCTTAGTAGCTAGAGTTATGGTAAAATACCAGGGACATCTTAAATGGAATTATCATGATGGATAAGATCAAATTATTTCTGTTGGTAGTGCGGTTATCCCTTTTCTGACTGTTGACTGACTGTTTTGGTATTTCTTCTGGAATGGAAAATAGACATTTGAGACTGGATTAGGTTCACCCATGACTTGCTGGTGTGCTTTATAAGTATGTTCAGCTTATAATAACTTCCTGCAGGGAGAACTGAAAGAAAATTGAGACTCAGGACACACATTCATTCGGAAACACACTGAAAGTGAGTTTCTTACAGCTGTTTGTCAGTTCTCTTGCAATGACAGATCACAAAAATTTCTTGGTAAAGCAGCTCTTTTCACCTTGAATTCTCAGTCCCCATAATCATTTACTGTTGAAAACACATTATTAAGAATGTGTTACCTTTTATGGGAAAGTTTTCCCTTTGCAATTTAAGAGGAATTCTTAGCAAAATCATCCTCATTCCTTACCACCCTGGCAGGTTGTACTATGGGGATAACACCACCATAATTTTTGTGGTTATTTCAAACCCTGCCAAATTAAGCCTGTGATATATTTAGGAAGCTAATTATGTGAATGTTTGTAGTGGTGTGTGTATCTGTGTGTGTATGTCTATCTGTCTGCCTGTCCCTCTCTCCACCTTCAAGTTGCCTGCCAGCTTATGGTAACCTCATTAATTTCATTAGGGTTTTTAAAGGAAAGGAATATTCAGAAGAGGATTCTCATTGCCGACCTCTGAAATATAGTTTACAGCACCTGGCATTCATTGTGTGTGTATCCGTGTGCATGTATATATATTTGTGTGTGTGTGTGTGTTTGTATACACACACACATTCACACACACACATCTCATTAGCTTTTAACAATATTAAGAGTGGATCTATAGTTACATGCCAAATTATATGTTAGTGTACAAACTGAGGAACTACGGAAGGGACATTTCAGCAAATGAGCAGATGAAATTCTTCATTAGCTTTTCAGATAATTGCTTAGAACATTGTTTTCTGACAAATTTCCATCTAGCTCTAGTTAAAACTTATCTTCATGACAATTGTAGTCAATGCTGTTATGTAGAGAAAGATATCTTGATTCATCTCCATTGTGCTTTTTTCTCATCATAACACTTGTGTTGTAAGCATAGCACTAATATTATATGCTTAATAAATATAATCTATGTAAAAGGTGTAACAATAGGGAATATATGCTTGGTGCTTTGTCATTTATGTTACTTTTGGGATATAAGATATTTGTTAGCATTTTACACAACAATTACGTGCCTTGGCACTGATAGAGGTTAATCCAAAGTCATGGCAATCTAAGAGAATGTGTGAACAATAGGAAAAGCAATCTGAATAAGCAGAAGGCTGTGAATTATTATCAAATTTGATCTGAATATTTGGAATTAAGAAGTGTGTGTGTGAGAGAGAAAGTACAATGTATATGTGTGTGTGAGCGTGTGTGTGTGTGTGTGTGTGTCCATGTGTGGGGATTAATGTTTTGCGGGCCAGAGAGAGAGGAAGCAAAGATGAAAGACTAATAAAGGAGACCTTGACATGATTTCCATGTGTGTGTTGCATACAGTGGAACCTTGTTATCCACTGGGGTTTGGTTCCAGGACCCCCCATGGATAACAAAATACGTGTATGTCCAAGTCCCATTAAATACAGAATAATGGCAGAACAAAATGGTGTCACAAAATCAATGTTTGCTATTTGAAATTTATACTTTTTAAGAATATCTTCAAGCCGTGTATGCTTGAATCCATGTATAAAAAATCCATGTATAAGAAGGGTCGACTACTTTTAAGTCAGTTCTTGACTATGGTCATGCTACATTTTATGCTGGTAGGGAAAATTGGGTTAGAGTTATACACTGTGCTTATGTTTAACAGATAAATAACTTTAGCTTGCCTGTGCAGCTATGTTCTCTTCCCAAAACCAAAGAATATGACATAAAGCTTGATAACTAGGGAATATTTCTAAAATAAATGATCAGTTTAGAGAAGAAAGTAGCTGATAAAAGAGGGCATGGTTCTTCCAGGAGAGTTGTCACAGTAAAGTCTTCAGTCATCACTTCGTTGGCAGTGGTATTAGAGTACTAAAAAGATATACAGTGCGCCCGTGTTGTACACAGGCGCGCCTTATGCAGATTTCAGCATACGTTGAAAGCCACCGTCAAAGAAGTCTCCGCTTGTCCCAGAAGGGATAATGGTGCGTGTGCCACCACATACATGAGCTCCATTCATTCCCTTATGTGGGGGGTCCAAAACTGATCCCCCATGCAAAGGAAGGGACTACTGTAATTGAATTCTGAGGCTTAAATAAATACAGAAAGTTCAGCCCATCCATCTATAAATGTAATCTGGTAGTTTTTTTTAAGGCCAAATGTGTTTTTAGGGACATAAAATGCCTCTGGCAAACGTATAAAGCAATACTTGTCCAGGGGCTGAAATGGGTTATCTGGACTGAATGGTCCTTGTGGTCTCTTCCAACTCTATGATTCTATGATTTAGATCCATTTCAGTCTAGTTTGATGCCTGGTCAAGGGATGGAGGCAGCTTTGGTTTCCTTGATAGTTAACCTATGCAGGGAACTGGACAGGTTCAGTGTGACCCTGTTAGTTCTTATGGACATCTTGCAGCTTTCAGTACCACCTACCATGGTATCCTTCTGGGTTGACTCTTTAGGATGGGATTGGGAGCATTGTTGTGCAGTGGTTCCAAACTTTCTTGGAAGGTTGAACTCGGAGATGGTGCTGCGGTACTCTTATTTGATGCCCTAGCCATTGGCCTGTGGGGTCCCTCGGCATTCTGTGTTGTCTATCATGATGTTTAACATCTACATGAAACCACTGGGAGAGATCCTTCAGAATTTTGGGTTTGGTGTCACAAGTATGTGGATAACACCCGACTCTCCTTCCCATATGATTCCAAGGAAGCTATCTCTGTATTGAGCCAATGCCCATTGTCAATAATGGACTAGATAAGGACAAACAGTTTGAAACTTCATCCAGTCAAGACAGAGGTGAAGCTGGTCAAAAGGCAGATAAAAGAACAGGACTCTGCCTGTGCTGGATGGGGGTTACACTCCCCCCAAAATCTCAAGTTTGCAGCTTGGGTGTACTACAGGAATCAACTCTGAGCCTAAAGACTTGGGTTTCAGCAGTGGCCAGGAGTGCATTTGCGCAGTTAAAACTAGTGTGCCAGCTGCACCCATTACTTGGGATATCAGATCTGGCTACAGTGACACATGCCTTGATTGCATCCTGTCTAGATTTCTGTGACACAGACTGCCTGAGACTGCATTTGGAAACTATTCAGAAACTTCAGCAGGTCCAGACTACATCTCTGGAGATCAGAGTTCAATTCCCTGTTCAGCCATGGAAACACACTTTGGGAGAGTCACATACTTTCAGCCCTAGAAAACCCCATGATAGGGTCAATTTAGGGTTTCTGCAAGTCAGAAATGACTTGAAGGCATACAACAACAACAACAACAACAACAACAACACAAAAAAGTACCTTTCTCTGGGCTCTTCATCTGTTTATACTCCCACAGTCATCCAAAGCTGGGTGAATGAGGTAAGCAAAAATCTAATATGCTCCCAGGACAGTTTCAAAGAGAATATGACTGACACTATAGCAGTAAACACTTCTTTCTCCTTGTTCTTCCTGAGGATATTTTGCAGGGAAGAAGGTGCCATTGGATATTTATTACAAGTGCAATGTGACAAGCAGTTTGTCCCTTAGATAACATTATGAATCAAAGAGGGTTTTTAGTCTACCACTATCTAACACAGCTAGCTTTGTTGTGTCTTTTACAACTGGTGTCTGAATGTGAACAGTAACTATTCATGGAATCTGTCCCCAGAGGGAAGTATGAAGGATTTTTTAAATTGTTGATGTCAAACCTGAACCTTTATATTGCTGCAGTGCCCTTTATTGTATATAAAGAATCTGGTTTCAGGCAAATGTAAAACTCCCAATTGTCATAAGGTTCATTTTTTGGTCATATTAGTACTTACCAGCTTCACATTTGTCATACTCTCATTAACAATCTGAACCTCAGGGAATAGCCTGGATTTTATGAAACCAACATAGCAATTCCAACTTCATTTCTCCTCCCTGAATTAGAACTAATCCTTATTTTAATTTTCATACTTAGAGATGCATATGCAAAATCGATGTGCTAGCCATTCAATGTGCATGGAAAAGGAGAGTCACACTGATAGCCACTGTGGCATAGTTGTTAGATTAAACACTATCATTCAGATTAATTTGTTGTTGCAAGGAGAAAAGGGGAGGGGGAGTGATTCATAAATATAATAACTAAATTTATTAATGTGGGCTATTAAAAAAAACTTTGAAGGAATCTGCAAGAAAGGATGTGACTTTCTTCAGAGATTTTCAGAGACTTGTGTGGTTTAATCTCCACAACTCTTGTCATACTCGACACTGTGAGGGTTGTCCACCTATTCCATCATAGCCACCAGAGTTTAGGACTGCTACCTGTTCCACCACTGATAACCAGCCACAGAAATAAAGAGATTAGACATTGAAAATTGGCTTAAACAAGGGCCACTTTATTTGATCCAACCTATTTAAGATGTGTTGACCTGGAAATGAAGTGGTTGGAGAACCTAGTATGGGTCCAGTCAAGGCCAGGCACCAATCCCTTGACAATCTCCTCTGTTTTCCATTGGACAAAATATCTCATTCTTGAGGACAATTAAAATTCTTGGATTTTTTCCTGACCAGCCATAATTGGAAAGTAAATCAGGCTGTCCCACCTGAGTCTCAGGACTCTACAAGTAAGAGTCCCAATCTCAGGTTAACCTCAAGGGTACTTTCTTCAGAACCATGCAAAGGTGAACACCAAAGATTTATATTCTCTCCCTGCTACTTATCAGGTAAAAACCTAATTAATGACACCATCTGAAACCAATTGTCCAAGTCCCACAGATATAGTATGGAACAGGGAAACAGAGGGGAAAAAATTGGTAAAAGGGGGAAAAGAGGGGGGAGCCCTGAAGCAACCAGAGAAATCTTGCACTGTGCTGAGGATGTGAAGCTCCAAAGAGGCACATTAGGGGGCAATCAGATCTTACATAACCTGTGTCTCTGTCCCCAATTACATACTGAATTCTGTCACCTTGTGCCAGAGACAAAATGCCCTGGTCTCTACCATGAAGGTTAACAAAGTGCTACCTTCCCTCACAGCATTGTCTGCTGCATGATTTCAGGTAGGTACTATGTCATTAAAGGTGGGGATCTTTTAGATGGTTTCTATACAAACTCTGTATGTATAACCCACCAATGGACACACAACCCCTGCTATCACCACAGGCACCATGTGTCTGCATCCATAGCAAGTAGCAATAGCAAGTACATTTCTATACCGCTTATCAGTGCACTTACGCACTCCCTAAGTGGTTTACAATGTGTAAGCTTATTGTCCCCAACAAGCTGGGTACTCATTTCAGTGATCTTGGAAGATTGCCAGGCTTAGTCAACCCTGAGCCCCTGGCTGGGATTGAACTCACAACCTTATGGTTTGTGAGTGAGTGGCTGCAGTACAGTATTTAACCACTGCACCACCAGGGCTCTTAACCAATTCATCCAACCAATTACACTATTATAGCTTTCTCAAAGACACAAATGTACAATATCATCTGTTTAACACAAACCCTGGCTGACTAATGAGCTAACTCTAAGTCACATCTTCATTCATAATCATAACCTAACAACTGTCACACACAGCAACCTTTATGGCATCTAGTCCAAATCTTCAGCCAATCACCTCAACTATCTCTCACCCACTCACAAAGATCACTTAAACTTCTTACGTTTACCATAGATTGAATTAATTACCATACTTTACCTTAATTGCTCTAATAGACACTAGAGTATATTTGGAACAAGCACAATAATGTACGTCATGAAAAACTAACACATAAGTATGAACAAATGTCCATGCTGGGGTACTCATAATCCTGCCCCCCCCCCCCCACTTCACACACACAAGCTAGCTTCAATCAGTTCTACTACTTCCATTTTTGAGTGAATCAAGTCTTTGGAAAAATAATTGGAAAGGCAAGGGGGAAGCAAGCAGACTAAGTTTCAAAGGAGTTGAGTGCAGAACTCATCGGAAGTGAGATTGCTTCTTTCTTGCTTTCTCAACTTTTCTCATACTTGAGAGCACAATAAGAAGACTCTTTTCAGCCCCTTCCTTCTCTGGCATTCCTTCAAAGAAATCTGTCAGGCCGGGGATAACCAGATCTGGACTGTGAGCCTTATCACACTAGACAAATCCTGCTCAGAAACAGGATTTTAGAAGTAGGAAAAAAACCAAAAATGCAGGATGATTTTCCGACATGTTTCTGCCAAACAGAAATAATGCAAATAAATAAATAAATAAATAAATAAATAGAAAAAGAAAAAAGAAAAGAAAAGAAAAGAAAGTGTGAACAGAAAGTGTACAAAAATGACACCTTTTTACTTACGGGAAGTTCCCAAAAGTAAAAAGGTGTAGTTTTTGTCCACTTTCCATTCACTTTATTTCTGCATTATTTCTGTTTGGCAGAAGTGGCATCTGAAAAACCTCCCACATTTGTGGTTTTTTTCTACTTTTAAACCCAGTTTCTGAGAGGGATTCATCTAGTGTGATAAGGTCCATCACACTAGATGAAGTTTGGGCTATATGTAGTATATGAGTCACAGCTGAATTCCATGACCACAGCACCAGAGACAATATACATTTTGGGGTACAATTTGCATTGTTTTAGAGTAATAATAATAATTTTTATTTCTAGCCCTCCTCTCTGAACGAGCAGTCGGGGTGGGGTACACCCACCAATGTTGCCAACCCTTGATCTAGGCCAATCCCAAGCTTAATGTCGGCTCTTCAATGCAGAGTACAGTGATGACACCACTGACAGATGGAAATTAGAGCTCTGCGTGAATATGCCTAACAAAAGAAAACCTATCACCTTTTCCCTTCCACAGTCTGTTTTACTGTTGAACATCTGTCTCTACTGAGAACTATTTTTTGAAAATTGGATTCTCCTGTTTGAGTGACAATATGTGTAGTGTTTGATGTGTGGTGGCTCATTCATGCAGTGATGCCCGCAAGTACTTTACCATTCTGCATGTTCTTACCAGACAGAAAATATATTGCTCTCTCCATGCCGTCCCTGAGGTTACATAAAGGTTTGGGGACAAGCACACAAAGGAATATAATTATTCAGCAGAAATGAAATATGTTAAAATTTTACACTTGGAAATCTTTTAGGAGGCATCTGGGGACAACACTAGAAAAAACCCAACAAGATAGCAAAATAAATAAATAAATAAATAAATCACTGGAGAAGTTATAAAAACACTTCAATTTAATGAGGCAAAACAATTCAATAATTCAATATAATGATATATGCTGACACAGCCAGGTGTGATGTATCACACACAGGAAACTTCATAAAGATACATTATTTTGTACAACCACTTAAAACTCTTAGAATAAAAGAAAAGTGATACTAATTAATCATATTGATTTTGAATTATCTGGTGTGTTAGCTGTGAATTGGAGAATCATGATGGCATGTCCAAACTCCCACTGCTTTAGTTGCAACAATATTTTTAAATGACAAGATAATCATTAAAAAAAAAAGCACACCCACACATAATGTGCCAGTGCAATGGGCCACACATATCAAGTGAAATATGGGAGGTCTGCAGAATTTTTTTGTGCTATGCTTAATCCTTCCAGGCATTATATTTACAATGCTGATGCATACAAGGGTGATTCAGTATCTCAGTCTAGACCAGAGAGTCATTCATAAACTAGTGCTATATTTGGAGATCTCCAGATGAATTATAAAAACTGTTATGTTGTTGCCATGCAAGTCAGCCCCCCCCCCCCCAATAAATACAGAAACCTGGTTGGAGGAAAAAAGGCCACAACTTTATTAACTGTTCCACACATGCAGAACAACACAAAACCATAGGGTTGGCCCAAAGCATAAGGTCTGGATCTGGCCATCAGCAACACCCTGGTTGGTTGATGTACCCTTGGTAGCAGGGGCAAACATCGGGATGACGTAGGAGCCAAGCTCCGCCCTGTTGCGCAGTTAGGCAACTGCGCTGCTTCACATCGAATTGCAAGACATCCTAGTCACCGGGTATTAATCGACTGTGGCCCCCGCAATGGCCACAGCGAACCGCTCCTTACCCGGGTCATGAGGACTCCCGATCCAGTGCCAGCGGGCCCTGGAAACCCCTACCCCAGATCCAGGCCTATGCTGCCACCCAGAACAGAAGTTGTGACAATCAACTCCCAAAACAGGGAGGGAGGGTGGGAGAGCAGAACTGGCAATGGTGCTGACGCTCACCTTACACGGCCTTAAATAGGCCCAACAGCCAATGAGGGCTCAGGAACAATGGAGGCAGCACCCTCTCCAAGCTCTCCACCAATAGGAGGGCACGCTATACCCTGCTGTGGCCAATCAGACAGGTTCCTTTCCTGCTCCTCCCAGTGGCCAATCAGCATCGAGCCCGCGCTCGCACTGGCTGCTGGGGCGCCCAAGCCTGGCGCGCAGGAAGGGGAGAGGCCTTCCTTCACGCGGCAACAGCACCGGCCCGTTAATTCAGGCGGCGCCATTTCTTAAAAAGAAAGAAAGAAAAGAAATCAATTGATCATTAGATAAGATATTAAGAAAGACTTAAGTATGGACTCTACTTTTCACATTGAAGTCAGTCAACCTACCAGGCATTTTCTAACATTTCTTGCCCCCAAATCCAGGTGTATGAACAAATAGCATACTGGGTTTCTTTATCAATCTATTCATTCATTTGCCTGTTTCAACCTTGTCTCAGGCTGCTGCCACCCTGCAGAATTAATGCAGTTTGACACCACTTTAACTGTTATGGTTCCATCTTATAGAATCCTGGAATTTGTAGTTTGTTGTTGCACCAGAGCTCTCCGACAGAGAAGGCTAAATATCTTATGAAACATTTTTTTAAAAAATCCCAGAATTCTACAGCATTGAGCCATGGCAGTTAAAGTAGTGTCAAAGTTCATTAATTCTGTAGTGTTATAAATCCCTGACTGCAATGCTGCACTCTTCTCTTCTTTCTAACACTTTTGGATTCTCACTGATCTTTCCCTTCATCCTTGCAATTGCTCCACCTTATTGACCCATACCTAGGACTGTGTTTCTCCCTCCCTTTCTCCCTCTCTCTTGTCATATTCTTGTTTGCAAATTCAGCCAGCCAGGAGAATGGAAATGCTGCAAAACATTTGGTAGGCCATCACATTTGCTCACAGCTAAGTTTTCACTCGGAAACCCTCCTTTCAAAGCTGTGTTATAGATATAAAACATAATGTTTTATGTTCTGAGTTTTTCTACATGTAACACAGGGGGCCGCAGTCAGCATGCCCATGACTTCTTATTTTTGCTACACTTTCACCATAATTTGTCCTCTCAAAACTTTTACACCTTGAACAGCTGTGTCCCCTGCAATTTTTAAGCGCATTTGATGGATATAACTTTCTAAGGAATAGGGAATCTCACAAACAATTGGGGTACTGCTTGAAGTACCTAAAATTATACAAGTGCATGTTTGTTTGGTTTTTTTTTTTACATGCTATCCCCTCTTGAAATGTCCTGTTACTTTTAAGGATCTATGTTAGTCTTAAGGAATACCTGGTATCATTTAATGGACTTGTGACTCAATGTTACCTTGTGTCTGAATATGGTACTGCAGCTGCAGGCAGTTTTTAAATTATTTAATTTAATTAGTCTTTTTTTACCAAAGAAATAGCCTTGAGATCCCATTAGTCTAAAGGTGAGAATTTAGGGATCTAAGGGCTTGACAGACCACCATGAAAGGGAGGACTGGAGGTGCCTGTTTTCCTCTGGAGATAGGCCGCAGCAACTAATCGCTCAGTGTCCCTCCACAGTAAAAAGAACCTGTGGAAAGCAGTTTCTTTTTATGATGTGTGGTGCACTGCATGATCCACCCCAAAAAGGAGCTCCATTTCAGAGCTCCTTCCAGTGTTGCTGCCAGGCTGCCATAATTGGCCTGGTTCAGCATGGTGATGCCGTGTGTGCATTGTGCTGTTTGGACAGAGCACGTACATGATGTCATTAATAAATACACCGTGTAGATGGTACTGCATAACAATTGCACCGTCCATATGAACTAGGGCTTGGGAGCATGTGGTTGCTGTGCACTCCTGAACTCTAGTTTTGGCCTGAGGAAGATGCATCCTGCCTGTCTGTCCCGGGCCTAAATCCCATGTTTTTGGGACTATGGTGGAGAACCTCTCCATTTACTGATGAGATTTCTATATCACCTCATTGCAAAAAAGTTTTCTCAGGGGTAACCTCCAGCTGCCCCTTCCTCAGCCAGATTGGGGTCATGACAACTGCATGCTATGGCCCCAAACTGGCCTTTCCAGGGTGCAAAAAGGAACTGCAAAATGTGATTCCTTTTTGCACCCTGGAAAGGGCACAGCCACAGAGCCACGGCTATACGGTGCTCCTTCGATGCTGTGTCATGTGGATGAAGAGCCTGAGGAGCACCATGACACTGCATGCTGTCTGGAGCAGTGTGCAGCATAGCAGTGCCCTGGGGGACAGAGTCAAGACGTGCGTCATGTGGATGTGACACCCTAACTCTGCCCCCAGGCCAGCCTTAATGGCCCGCTTAAAGAACCCCTCCGTTGCTTACATGAAATGAATGTAATGAAAACAAGATGTTGAAGGTTTTTACCCCCTTCAAATACAGCAGACAGTGTTTCTTTAAATGGCTACATTGATATGATCCTTTCTCGTAGATGTCTCTTTCTAAAATATTGTCAGCTACACTAGGATTGCATCCCAAGGCTATAGTATCACAGTGTTCTTGGTTTTATTGTACTGTTTTAAAAATAGGGGCAGAAATCTTGCTCATGTTGTTTTTGCTTTTATACAAATTCCATTTGCCTTGACTTACATTATTTCTGAAATATGTGTAGAATATACATTTTCTATGGCTCCAAAAGGATATTCCATATGGCTCCAAAAGGATATGCCTCTGATTACAATAATAACTTGTAAAGCATAAGATGTGCTCTTCTCTTATAATTCCAATAATAAAAAGGTATTTTTGAAGGTACAACTGGAGCACAGTTGATAATAGATTCTAATTTATGAGAAACATATCAAGGCATCAGACATAACTTAGACTTTATGCCTGTGAAGTAACCAGCTGCTTTTTCACCCTACAATGCATACAAAATTCAGGTGTATATATGAAATGGCTTCCACCAAAAGAACAGCATTATTGAAAAAAATAGTGTATGAATACAAGAACGTCAAGAACATGCTATTCTGATATTTCAAGGAAGCCTTGGCCATGCTTCATTTTGTTTGCTAATAGTAAAGGATGATTCACTGATATTTCCTCAATAGGAACTAAAGTTTAGATAGTGTTTCTGTGAAAACAGCTAATCATAACTACATAATGGGATATTGTACTGTCTATAGAGTTGGGGCATATAGAAGGAACAAAATGCTGCTTTGGAAAACATATTACGGTTTAATGTGGTCTAATTCAGTTTGAATCTGAAACTTGAGCCCTGTTTTGTAAAATCCAAAGCTTCAGAACTTTCTATGTTGAGTGTGACAAGGAAATCAACCAACGTTTACAGCTATTCTTTGTCTTAGGTCTTTGTCAAAATGGGATTATGTATGTGGAGTTAGTTTCAAAAAGTGATGAGGATTCCCATCCTATGGTTTGGTGAACTTTTTTTTCCTGCAGAAGCAACATATATAAGAGTCCCATTAAGTTTTCTGTGGAATTTTAAAAAGACAGGTGCAAGGCTTCATTTTGTTTTGTTTTCAACTCAGTTGGCATCAAAATCATGGACTGGATAATGGAATCTTAGTGAGAAAATAATATATGAAAGTTTGCATAATACTCCATGGATGCAATGAATAATACATTGTGTATTTGCAGTTAATTTTTTTAAAATACTGAGTTGTTTGTAATTACTTTCTCTTTCTTCAACAAAAATGTAACAGTTTAGCTACTAACCTCTACTAATATGAGGTTGTGGTGGCGAATGATTACCATATACAATCAGCCCTCCTCATCCACGGATTTTTTTATCCGTGGATTCAACCATCAAAAGTTTGAAAATATTCAAAGATACATACACTGCAAAAAGCACACCTTGATTTTGCCATTTAAAAAAAAACAAAAAAACAATAGACACCATTTTACTACACCATTGTATTTAATGATAGTTGAGCATCCACAGATTTTGGTATCCATACAAGGTCCTGGATTCCAACCTTAGCAGATACCAGCAACCCACTGTATGTTATGCCTCAAACTGTTGGATTTAAACTGTTTTAGGAAATTGAAAGGTCATTGTTTATGTTTCCTCTGTGAAATAAGGGGGGGGGGGGAGATACTTTTTGAAAAATAATGTATATCTAAATTACTAGCCTAATTACTTTGGTGGTCGCACAAATGTTACTGTTGTTACTAATTCCATTTTTTTAAGCCTATTTTTCCTAGCTTCAAATATAGTGCAAGAGGAACCATTAACAGTTGTGGCATTCCTATATGTCATTTTCTTCTGTCCCCCATGGGCTTTGGTGTAATTTGGTGTAATTTGCTCTATTCTTTGTTGCGTCTCTTTAGTGCATGGTAAAGGAGTACATGGTGCAAACTACAAGCTACAAAACAAAACAAAGCAGAAACAAAAAGCCCACTTATTTGTAAAGCCACAGAGCAGCACCTTCCTGCTCTTTTAGAAAGAGATGTATGAGTTGTTCTCACTCTGTTTCAAAACTAAACTAAAACATTTTCATTATTTTGGCTTTATGTTCAAAACAGGTAAATTTCCTCTGTGCTCCACATCTTCCCTGTGCCAGCAGCCAGGGGCAAATTGCAGAACGAACTTGAGTAGGAAGTGTTGCAGTTTTCACACCTGTTTAGTGCCAGCTATTTTAAACATTATTGTGTTCTTGGACAACCAAAGAAGTGTTATGGAGCATTCTTAAATGCTTTGAAGGAATTATTTTGTGGCCAAACAAATGAACAAAAACACCCTAGTTTTTAATGCATAAAAACATGTTTTCTGTTTTAAAAAAATGGGTTTTCTATATAGAAAATACCATTCATTGTTCAGAAAACTTGTTTTCTGTGCAGAACTCAGAGTCTTTTTGCACACATGCTCACAGAGACACAAATCCCATGAGTTCTTCGCTGCACAATAATTTTTCCAGAACACTTTGGGATGTTTGAATGCAGGCAGAATGCTGTGTAAGAATATTCATTTTCTTCCTTAAGCTTCTGTAATTATTCATTATCACATGGAAAGATGAAATAGGCAAAGATTTACATCCTTAGGTCAGCTGCAATGAAAAGACTGGAGTTGCTGCTGATTTTTTCTATGGTCTAATCTGCACTGCAGAAATAATGCAGTTTGACATCGCCTTAACTATCAAGGCTCAAAAAATGCTATGAAATTCTGAGATTTGTAGTTTTGTTAAACTTTTATCCTTCTTTGCCAGAGACCTCTGGTGCCACAACAAACTACAAATGTCAGGAATTCATAGCATGGAGCCATGACAGTTAAAGCGGTGTGTGACTGAATTATTCCTGCAGTGCAGATTAGACTTACATCTCACCAAAACAACAACACTAATAAAAAAGTGATGGGAATGAACAAAAGCAAAATACAACCCATTAACACCATATCTTTTAATTTTTTTATGTATTTATATTTCATTTTTGTGATCCCTTTCTCCCAGAAAAGGATCCAAAGTGGCTCATAAGATAGTGATTTCTTATTAGAAAGTAGGGATGTCCTTCTCAAAAGCAGTACCCTTCTCTCCCTCTCTATCTCTTTCTGGAGGAGCTTCTGGATCTGGAACAACCATTTTTCTTGGGCTGCTTTAAGCAAGAGTTTTCTCACTTCAGATAGAATCCAAATAACTCTGTATCAGATTGCTTTGTTACAATATTTGAGCTTTAATGTAGTGACTGCACTACTATATATGCATGGAAATGAAGAACACTTTTTAACTTTGAATATGGACAGCAAGTGACACACTGTGCTGGCCCAGAATAATTTTCTTCTTGAAGCAAAGAACAAGGTGATATCCTTCACTTTTCTATACATATATAAAAACTGACTGGGTAGCAGTTGAATAGTAGTTCTACAAAAGAAATAACCGAGTGTTGCCCTTCATACCAAGGAGCAATAGGCTAGTTAGACACTGTCAGTAAAAGCAATTTGATACAGTGCTCTGTATAGCAAACCATTTCTGTTACTTCCCAGTTTCTCATATCTCAGGAAATCACTTCAATCTGCTTGATGGAAGAGTCAACCCCAGAAACATTTACCAAAAAAAAAAAAAAAAAAAAGTGTGTCACAAATAAGAGGACTGTGGAAATAGTTAGTTTGGACTATGGCCTTGACTGAGTAATAGTCTTGCTCCTGGCTCTTCTGTGTTTCACAAATTCTGTTGGTATGTTCCCTGTTGTGTGTATACATGATAGGGAAAAAACAGGTGGAATTGTTTATAAATTTATCATTTATAAATGCAATTTATAAATTTATCATTTATAAATGCAATTTATAAATTTATAAAATAAGCTTGTAAATTTATCATTTATAAAATGACAATTCAAGCCTAAAGAGTATGATTACTTTGACAATGCAGTGATAGAATACTTCTCTCCCATGGAAGCATCAGAAGACACCGGAGGAAAAGGATTAGGATGGAGATGATTCAATTATCCGTACAGTTGCTTTACCCCCATCTTAGCCAGAGGTGTGGATCCAAAAAGCTCTATAAACTTATATTTCAGTACACCTTATGTTGCTGTATTCTATCCTGTGTGTAATTAATTTCTTCATGTTTTGGTCTCAACAGCCCTCTTCACTCGCAAATGCTTAATTATAAGTATTTTATCAAATGTGGAAAAAAAGTTGTATGTGTGTGTGTGTTTTAAAAAACCCTACACCTAACAGCTCTGAATTAAACCACATGTCAATGCAAGGCAGAAGTAATAACAATTCTGCTAAAAGCAGTTGTTGTTGTTGTTGTTGTTGTTGTGTGCCTTCAAGCATACACAGGGACACATAAACCTGAAATACAGCAGTCAGATACCCATGAAGCGAGGAGGGGTAAGAAAAGAGGAATTAATCTTGCAATCCTCGGCTTCTCACCTAAGCCTTTTTCCTTCCTGTATAAAACTGCTTTGACATGAATCCTAAAGATGAATGTCGAGCTATAAGTACATGTTGTCATGAGAAAGTGAGCAAAGGAAAAAAGGCAAAGTGTGATTTAGTACTTCGTCTTCAAAGCAGCATATGACCTCTGTCATGATGGTAGCTTCAAGCAAAAAATACTAAATCACAGCTTGATGCCTCCCATTCCTCCCTTTCTTGTGACCAATTCTACTCACAGCCTGGCTGTCATTGTGATGGAGCTCATCCATGCAATCCTTCTGTAAAAGAAAGGTAAATAAACCCCCAACATTAAACATGAAGAAAAACTCACATCTGGATACTAATTTAATAATAATAATAATAATAATATTTATTTCTTACCCGCCCCTCTGTAAAACAATCGAGGCGGGGTACAACAAGGTTTAAAACAGATTGCAGATTAAAATAATTCAAGAATTCCATCCCAACCTCCCCCCCCTTAAAATAGGATTAAATTAGTTAAGTTTAAAATTAAATTACTAACAATAAAAGTACAATAAAACATGATACACAAAACCGCAATGCTGGCCACAGCATGGGTAGCAATAAAATACAGAGGGGGGGGGGGATAAGGAGTTGAGAATTGGCTGAAAGATTTTAGGAGCCAGGTAGATTATACAGTTTCAGGGAAGGCCTGCCGGAAGAGATGCGTCTTTAAGGCTGTTTTAAAACAGTCTAGTGATGTAATGAGACGCATCTCGTCCGGCAGGCCATTCCATAGCCTGGGAGCAGAAGCAGAAAAGGCCCTCTGGGAGGTCTGCACTAACCTAGTCTTCATGGGCTGCAACAGATTTCTCCCAGAGGACCGAAGCGTGCGGGGGGGTTCATATGGGGAGAGGCGGTCCCTGAGATAAGATGGACCCAAGCCATGTAGGGCTTTAAAGGTTAAAACCAGCACCTTGTACTGCGCCCGGAAACTAATTGGCAGCCAGTGGAGAGCTTTAAGCAAAGCAATGCAAAGAAATGCAAGCAGAAACAATAACACAGTTTCTGAATTCTAAAGTGCAGGATAAGGCTATCAACAGCTTGTAGTCATGATGACTGTATGTTTTGAATGTCACTTGATGGACAACACAAGCATAAAGTGGCTATTACACGTATGTGACTTCCCATAGCCTTTGGTTAATGACTGCACACAGAATGAGACACTAGATAGAAAATCTTTCGTTTAACCCAGCATAGGCCTTCTTATGTAACAGCCAGTAACACATAGAGCCTGGTCTCCTCTAGGTTTCCCAGGTACATTCACAGTTTAATTTTGATAAAACTGAAATATCACGCATGAATGATTTAGTAAGAAAGAGAGTAATTTAGTATAGACCTTTCTTCTTTTTTTGAAAGAAGAAGAAACAGGGCTATGGACACAGCCTATGCTAAATTAGACTGACAAAATGTGCAACATTGGCCATAGCAATGGCCATGGCAAAACAGTGTACAGTCACTAATGGGAACACTGAATAGTCACGTTTAATTGTAGCTTTTTATTTGTTTATAAAAAGGAGATGTTGAATATTAATTTGCTGGATTCCCCCTCCCCCCAGTCTGCCAGTACTAACATAAACCTTTACTTCTTTAAAAGGGATCTCTTTCCTTTAAGAGGTGTATACCTGTATGTGCTATGTGTGTTCAAGTCATTTCCAACTTATGGTGACCCTCAGGTGAAACTAGCATAGGATTTTCTTGACTAGATTTTTCAAAGGAAGTTTGCCATTGTCTTCTCCTGAAGCCGTGAGCATGTGACTTGCCTAAGATAACCAGTGGGTTTCATGGCTAAGTGAGAAATAAACCCTGGTCTCCAGAGTTGTAGCCTAATGCTCAAACAACTGTGCCATGCTGCCTCTCTAAAAAGGATATGTACCACATCACAAACTCCCCAGTTTGTTTCCTTCCTCCAGAAATGATCTTAATATATAGAAACCTGTTTTCCCTCCCTACAAACTTCAACACTTTAGACTGAATGCGAGTAAACATTTAGTCATGCATAAATAATGGAGTGCGCTAGGGAATTCCAAGAGAAAATCAGCATGCGTTTTATAGACTATAGCAAAGCCTTTGACTGCATAGATCATGAAAGATTATGTAATGCCCTTAAAGACATGGGAGTGCCACCACATCTGTCTTGATGAGGAATCTGTACTCAGGACAAGAGGCTGCTGTCAGAACAGAAGACAGAGAAACAGAATGGGTCCCATTGGCAAAGGGGTCAGAAAAGTCTGCATCCTTTGACCCTACCTATTCAACTTGTATGCAGAATATATTATAAGAAAAGCAGGCTTGGACACAGAAGAAGGAGGAATGAAAACAGGAGGAAGGAATATCAACAATCTAAGATAAGTAGATGACACAGTACAGTAAACCTCAAAAACCTGGAACACCTATTAAGGAGGATCAAAGAAGAAAGTGCAAAGACAGGTTTAATGTTGAACATAATTGCTGAAAAAAATGACCACCGAGGACCTTCACAAGTTCCACCTAGAAAAGAAAGAAATAGAAATAATAAAACAATTCCAATACCTGGGATTAAACATTGATAGAAATGGGAACTGCAGTTAGGAAATCAGAAGAGGTTTAAGAATGGAGAGGGTGTCTATGAAAGAACTAGAAAGGATGCAAAAATGCAAAAATATACAACTTGGCACAAAAGTTAGAATCATGCAAGCCATCTATTACCATGTGTGGATGTGAGAGCTGGACAGTTAAGAAAGATGACAGGAAGCAAAACTATTCATTTGAGATGTGGTGCTGGAGAAGAGTGATGAGGATCCTCTGGACAGCCAAAAGGACAAAGAAATAGATCCTAGAGCAGATCAAGCCGGAAAACTCCCTGGAAGCCAAGATGACCAAACTGAGGCTGCCGTACTTCAGACACATCATGAGAAGGAAGGACTCATTGGAAAAGACATAAATGCTGGGAAAGACGGGGGGATGTATGAAGAGAGGAAGGCTACATGCCAGATGAATGGACTCTATGAAGGAGGTCGTAGGTATGGGGTTGCAGGAATTAAGCAGAGCGGTGGAGGAAACGGGGTCTTGGCGATGTCTCATCCATAGGAATGCCATGAGTAGAGATTGATTCAAAGGCATTTAACAACAACAAAATTTGCTAGATTGTGGCCAGGGTTTACAGTCCATATGATCTCATTGTGTTGTTGCTATTTTTGCATCTTCCCAGGGACTTTTTGCAGCTTCTTTTTGCACCCTCCAGAGGCTGGATTGGGGTTGTGTTGTGTGGTTGCTGTCCCCCGATCCAGCCAGGAAAGGGGCAGCCACATGCCACACCTTAGGGCTGTTTGTACAAAATGGTCAGTGTGTATCTTCAAGAGGTCAGCAGTAACAAAATCTACATCAAATGTCTGCTTTTTTTTTCAATTAAAAAAAGCACCGTGTGCCTATATTGGAGGCAGTTACTGCTCAACACCTCTCTTTCCTACATGAGCATTATATGCAGTGCAGTTTTTCCCACTGGGGACATGCTACTTTGGTCTGTAGGTGGCAGCATTCTGCTGTAGTAACAGTGTATGGATTCTTTCTTAGAAAATTGGTGGGCTTTTGAAAATGGAATTAGTGTTGCAATGAGTTATTCACATTGATCAATTGCCTCAATCTTGTAGATCTAATTGTAAAATATTTCACCTTGCACTAGTATGAATAGACTACAGTGAGCTTAAAGAGTAGGTCAATGCTCTTAATCTGGTGTTCCTTAGCTTCCAGAAATATAGCACAAAGAAATCATTATCTGAAATTCCAAAGCCTATTATTTAGGTCCATTCATATATTATGTTTGTTAGTGCAAAAGTACATCTAAAATATGAACCCTATATCTAACAAGACGTGTTTTGAACAAACTGTGGAGCATTGTTGTTATTTATTATTATCATAATCATTTTTTTATTTTTTTAAAAAACCTAATGTATGCTGGCACCGATTCTAGGGTTCTGGAGTGTGCAGCAACCTCATGGTCCAGACCCTAGTCCATATGGACGCCAGCATCATGTTGGTGTCCCGTCCACACGTGAGTCACCATGATAACACAAGTGCGGTGCAGCATCCACATGTCTGGGCACCACACTTAGATTATTGACGTGCCACAGTGCACCAATGGAGAACTGATGGCATCATCCGCACAGGCCAAAAAGACCTCAGTGTTTTCTGGGTTATGTGCAGGTTGGCTGCTGCAGCATCCCTCCGGAGGAAAAACGGATGCCTCCAGCCTGCCCTTTCAGGGCGACCCAGAGAGCCCCTTAATCTTCTTCTGATTTCCTGGCTGCAGTCCCCATTCTGATCAATGTTTGATCCCAGATATAAGAACTCTTTTACTATTTCTAATTCCTCATTGTCTAGTTTGAATGTGTGTAAGTTCTCTGTGGTCATTATTTTTGTTATCTTTATGTTCAACAATACACCTGCCTTTGCACTTTCTTCTTTAACCTTCCTTAGTAGTTGTTCCAGGTCTATGAGGTTCTCTGCTAGTATTATGGTGTTGTCAGCATATCTCAGATTGTTGAAATTTCTTCCTTCTCTTCTCACTCCTCTGTCTTCTATGTCCAAGCCTGTTTTCCTTACAATATGTTCTGTATATATGTTGAATAGGTAGGCGTGACAGTGAGACCCCTTCTCACCCAAAAGCTTTCCTATTGTGGCAATCCCATGGGTTTTGTTATCCCAATACTGCCACCAGATTTATTCATGTTGAAGTGAAATGCCCACACCCTTAAAATGACTGCCACCAAAAATATGAAGTGATGGTGGGTCCCCAAACTGACATAGACCGCCCATACATGCTAGGGTTCGGGAGCATGTGATTGATGCTTGCTCCCTAACCCTAGTTTTGGCCCGAGGACAGCACTCCCCGCCCATCTGTACCAGGCCTTTGTAACAAGATCTCAACTCTCCACAGAATATCTGTGTTGCTGGGTTTCAAGGACACTCACACTATCCTTTTTTTTCTTATTCTCCTAAGTCTACACACTAATAGTATTGGCAATCAGGCTAACTATAATAACTCTGTCACTTGGAGTAAGTATTGGCAATCAGGCTAACTATAATAACTCTGTCACTTGGAGTAATTATCTGGCTAAAAGTCCCTCACTCTAGACTTTAACCACACTTCCCTCTCTGGAACTCTTAAAATCTATGTCCTTCTCTGGACTCAGCAGAAACTTATCTCTCTGGAGTCTAAGCCCTAACTCAAATTCCAACTGCCACAAAAGAATTTTAACCTTCCCCAGCCAGTATCCTATTGGTTGACATCAGCTGATTTGTGATTGGCTGTTGATATCACATGCTAATCTGTATTTTCGCTACAGAAGAGTGATAGGATGCAGCCTTGTCTGACTCCTTTGACAAGGGGAACCATTCTGTTTTTCCATGTTCTGTCCTGACACTAGCCTCTTGTTCTGAGTACAGATTCCTCATTAGGACTATCAGATGTGTTGGTACTCCCATGTCTCCTATGGGTTCCATAGCCTTTCATGATCTATGCAGTTAAAGACTTTGTTATAGTTTATAAAGCACATGCTGATTTTCTTTTGGAACTCCCTGCTAAGCTCCATTAGCCATCATATATTTGCAATGTGATCCCTGATGCCTCTTCCTTTCCTGAACCCTGTTTGGACCTCTGGGCTTTCTCTCTCCATGTACGGTGGAGCCTATGTTGCAGAATTCTGAGCATGATTTTGCTTGCATGGGAGATCAGTACTATGGTTCTATAGCTACTGCAGTCTCTTGCGTCTCCTTTTTTGTGGATGGGGATGTATATTTATTGCTTCCAATCTGTTGGCCATCATTTTGTTTCGTAAAGCGCTAATAAAGCTAAAGCTTTTGTAAAGCTCTACTGCTCAAATATTCTCATGGTTCTATAGTTACTTCAAATAATCCAGAGTGAAACTCTGGCAGAATTCAAGTATTGCATTAAATTTTCTAATTAAGAACAGTGATTGTCCATGGCAGTGTTTAGCAGATTCTATTTGTGCATCCATTACATTCACAGAGTTTGATTTATTTTAAATTGTTGTTTCTCACATTTCTAAGAAATGTTCATGCTACTAAAATTGCAATGCAGTACACACTTCTGTGGAACAAAGAGGAGCCTTCTTCTGAATACAACTGCAAACCAGTGTTCTCTTACTAATATAAGCATCCATCTTAAATACTTCCTAGATAAAATGTTTTGGCATATGGATGATTATTCACTGCTCACTGAAAAGCAGATAGAAGGTTCCACACAAAGATCCTAAGACAGGACGTGTTTCCATAATTATAGAGGAATTACATAAATTGTTTTGTTCTGATTTCTTACTGATCTCAGCTTTCTGAGAGGAAGGAACTTAGAGCAGAGACAATTTTGATGAATCTGTATGTGTCTCATCACCTTCTTAGCCTCATCGTTTAGCTGTAAAGGTGGTAGTGTATTTCTGCATGTTTTTTCCCCCATTTGGGAGTGAGCTAAAGGAATATTTCTGGAATCTTAGCTTTAAAAGTGGCTTATTTCCATATCTCTCACACACCCTTTCCACCACTTTTTAAAAAGAAGGTTCTACTATGGTGGGAAAATGGTGGCAGCAGTCTCTCCTTGTCTGGGCCCTTTCTTGCCCACATGGGAAGAAAGTTACACAAGATCTTTTCCACTACATTAAGAAAAGGCAACATGGGAGTTCCTAATATCAAATAATGCCACAAACAAACAACAAAGCTGCTGCTGGTGCTCTGCTAAGCTATAACTATTGCTTTACAAAAAATTACAAACACTGAAACTGTCCTAAATATATTTACATTTTCTTCTTCCCACTGGATCTTTCATGCACACACTTTTGCATGGTCTGTTCCTGACACTATGTCTTAAATGTTCTTAAAATAATATTTGTTGCAGCCTTTCGGATACTGATAGTGGGTAGTGGGGCCAGTGTTGACCAGACGGTAAAGAATTTTATATTTGATCATCACTAGGCTCTCAATTGGGAGCCAACATGGTGTAGTGGATTGAGTGTTGGACTATGATTCTGGAGATCAGGTATTGAATCTTGGCTTAGCCATGTAAGTCTGCTGGGTAAGCCCACTTGGACTAGTCACATTCTCTAAGCCTCAGAGGATGGCAATGACAAGCCCCATCTGAATAAACTTGCCAAGAAATCCCCATGATAGATTTGCCTTAGTGTCTCAATAAGTTGGAAACAATTTCAACACAAAACAGCAACAACATCTAAGCCATCCCAGGAAACAAAATGGTAGCCAATACAAATGGGCAGATTAGTATAATATGCCACTTCCAATCACTTTCAAGGATCAGAAGGCATCTTGATAAATTTTGGACCAGCAAAAGTCTGTAATCGCTTTTTAGGATCAAGAGAAAACCCTGCTGCTCAGAGGGTGTACAGACCTGTAATTTATGCTAGCCTGTGTGTGCGGTAGGGCTGAGTGTCCACATGCTCAAAGTCTTGTTCCAGTGCCAGGGTGCCATCTTGGCACATGCCTATCCACATGGCACACACCATGATGATGTTCTTCGGGTGCTGTGCAGAAGGGGTGTCATGATGCCACACCATGGTGGTTATGACGCCCCTTCCAGGAAGCTGCCCAGAGCAGCTTCTTTTTGGGAGCAGATCAGTGCCTCAGCTTACAGCTGCTGTGGCACTGATCCAGGGCAAGAAGAGGCAGCTGAATGCCACCCATCTGTAGAGCCCCTCAGTCTTCATACTTACTGAAGCACAGATAATAAAACAGGGATCTCCTCTCCAAGAAACTCTGCCTGATGTAATTTTAAAAAGTAATTGTTGGCCATGACAATTATTCAGTTGCAAGGAAAAATAAGGAACTAAATTCAAGAAAATTCCAGACTATACAGTAGTTCAGATAGAAGTTAAATCCAGAAAAGAAAAGAAAAACCATCCCAAAGTCACCTCCCTGAACCAAAATGGTTTAATATTTGGATTCATCTTCATTCATATAAATCATCACCTAAACCAAAGCCTCTAGGGAGTGATTAAGTGATGTAACTGCTATTCCAAGACATAAATGTGTAAAATTCAAGATATGTTTTGAATACATACCAAACCAAACTCTCAATGTGTGGGACGGTAAAAAGCCCTGTTCTTTTTATAATTTTCAATAGTGGATTTTAGTGTAGTCAGAGAAATATGACCTTGTAAGAAACATGGCTTCAACAGACAGCATGAAGACTGCATTTTACAGCTAACCATCTCATCATTCTCCCTTAAGTCAGTTTTGCACTGTTGACCTGTAAAGCTCTTGAAATTTACTACACACAATATGTGGTGGTTATGTTTTGATTTGCACACATGTCGTAACTAGCTGCTAAGAAATACTTTCCTGTCCTTATCTCTTAAACATTTTGTTCAACAGCCTCTAGCTTCTGAATTTAGATCACATTAGCATATTTGTTAAAAACAAAACAACTGGCTAGCTTTCAAATGTCTCTGCTATATGCGAGTGCTAATTTAAGGACAGCAATAAAAAATGTTCACAGAATGTTCCCTGGTGGCAGGAAAAAATATATATTTTGTCTGACCCTTCTGAAATGTCTGCTTTGGAAACATACTGTTGTGAGTTTGTCCACCTTGATGCCTATAAATGAGTGGCCAGGAACATTACAAAAGAACCTTCATGGCATTTAACAGTTGGGGTAGAGCTATAAATACATCCATTTGTCCTCTGGTAGTTTGGAATTAAGCTATCAGAAATGAATACCACTCCAGCTTGGAGGAGAAGGGCAAAGAAAGAGTGTGGAGAAAGGTATGAGACTGAGGAAAACAAGAATTATTGCCTGATGACTCCAGTTAATGTACAGGGTTTGTCCTCCTCCTCCTCCTCCTCCTCCTCCTCCTCCTCCTCCTCCTCCTCCTCCTCCTCCTCCAAATCTTATTGCTGGAAAAGCCATATCAGCAGTAGACTAGAATTTAATGGTGGTTGGAATCACCCCTTCCAATCTTCATCATGGTTTTGGTGAAAAGCATCCCTCCCAAATGGATATTGGCAACAGGAGATAAACTCTATACATTTGCAGCACTGGTGGATTTTTTTTCCCCCCTGGTAGAAACTGTCATTTGGTGGACGGATTATTATCTCACTCTAGCAACACAAATGGATGAAACTTTCCTCCATACCTTATGGTCTATTTGCTGCTGAGACTGCTCCACAACACTTGGCAGGCACAGCATGTGCACGCTAATTGCCTAGATGCCACAAACAAGTTAAACTGAAATAATTGAAAGAAGGCATGTTTAACAACATATTCCCAAGTGACTGTTATTATTACTATTTTGTACTGAAATCCTGATACAGAAAAATAGCATTGTTAGCTTAATGTTAGTTCAATTATATAAGAATTATATCAAATCAAATATAACTTTTCAAGGCTACAGTTCTGTATCCATTCAATTTCAATGGTACTTATTTAAGTGTAGGAATACAGATCTTTGATTATTGGATTTTCAAAGCTAGTGGTGAAGAATTGAAAGTTTTTGTACATTTTCCCATGATTTATTTGCATGTGTGTGTGTGATCTGTTTGAAAACATGTCATTTGCACATGCGCACAACCACACAAATATGTGTCTTTATTTCTGTTATTACCAAATGACGGGTGCATTACTGTTTACAGACAGGAGAATAAAGGGATAAGCGTCCCAGGATGTGATAATCTTCCCCCAACCATGCAATTAACATGGCTAGACAACAGGAGAAGGACGCTTGCCTCCCATGTGATAATCTCGCTCCCCCTTGACAAAAGAAAAAAGAAAAAGAAAACATAGACAAGTGTAATTTGACAAACAGTAATCCAGTCTTATGCAAAACTGCATGGAAATATTTTTCTTTTCTTTTAAGTTAGGAAATGTAAATCTTCCCATGGCAACAGGCCATGTTATGACAGGGTGAGACACCCTTTTTCATTAAGGATAAGAATATCTGAAAATATTATTGGCATCCTTATTGCTGTGCATGCTTGCAAAATCCAGATGATGAATGTATAGATCTCCTTACAATAAAAAGTAAGAGAGGAAAACCCAAGATTTATATTCCAAAATACAGCAGAATGTTAAGGCAATTTTACACTACATGCTAACAATGTGAGCTCATGGTTGGTGCATTCAGCTGTGGCTTTGAATAAAACATGTGAACAGGGAGTTACATACATCATAGTTACAGCAGTTCCCATAATAATGGCAATGGTAGTAAAAACAAAAACAAAGAACAAATGACAGAGTAACCACAAAAAACAAAAGTGTTGTGATTCAAAAATCAGTTCTTTTACTGTAGTTTATTACATAACCAGAGGACCTAAAGACCCTAAAGACCCTAGAACATGTCTAATCTTGAAAGCTAAACAGGGTAAGCCCTGGTTAGTACTCAGATGGGAGACTGCCAATGAATACCAGGTGCTGGGGGAATTGGCAACCCTGCCCCCTTCAAGTATTTCTTGCCTAAGAAAACCCTATTAAATTCATGAGGTCACCATAAATCAACTGGTGATTTGAAGGCACACACAGACACAAAATACCTAACTGCTCAGCACAATATATGGATAGCTTAATGTTTTGATGTCCATGTTGAAAGAGATATACATTTTTAGTGACTCCATTATAAAATGGCACACTTGACAGCCCCTAGCTCTCTCTATAGCTGCAGTCCCAGTCCTGAAAGCTTGTCTAACAGAACTTGTCTAATAGGCAAGGTGTTTTGCATTGGGGTGGTAGAAGAGACAACATAAGGTGAGTATTTTTGGGGTTAAACCTCCCCAGTCCCAGAGAGTCTTTTAGCAGAGTTTTCTGGGTTAAGGCTGTTGTGCCTGTAGGGTCAAGCTGTGTGTTTGTTTGAGCTGGAAGGAGGCTTGCTTGGGGCTCATTAATGTTTTATTGCATGTAGGCACATGCTCCCTGCCATCCCAACCTCCCACCCCCTAAAATACTATTAAATTAACAATGAATTAAAACATAGACCATAGAACAAGACAATGCCAAAACCTAAAAAATTTAGGGCTAAATGGGAAAGGCTGGAATCACAGGGAATAAAAAGCTGGAAGAATTGTAGATCTTAAGTTTGGAGCCGGGAGATGTTAAATACTGTCTGGGAGGCCTACCAGAAGAGATGTGTCTTTAATGCTTTATTAAAGCTATCAATAGATATCATGAGACACATCTTATCCAGCAGGTCATTCCACAGCTTGGGGGCGACAGCTGAAAAGGCCCTCTGGGAGTTCTGCGCTAGTGTGGTCTTCATAAACTGTAGCAGGTTCCTCCCAGAGGACTGAAATGTGAGGAGGGGGTTCATACGGGAAGAGGCGGTCCCTAAAATAGCATGGACCCAAGCCATATAGGGCTTTAAAGGTCAAAACCAACACCTTGCACTGTGCCCGGAAACTAATTGGCAGCCAGTGGAGAGATTTAAGCACTGGTGTAATGTGCTCTCTCCTGGATGTTCCCGTCACAATCCTGGCTGCCATATTTTGGACCAGTTGCAGTTTCCGGGTTAAGCACAAGGGTAGACCCATGTAGAGCACATTACAGTAGTCCAGACCTGTTACCAGCACATGTACCACTGTTTCCAGATCCCTCACATCCAGGAAAGGGTGCAGCTGGTGTATCAGTCAAAGCTGATAACAGGCACTTCTGACTGTTGCACTCACGTGATTAGTCATGTGAAGCAACGGGTTGAGAAGTACCCCCAGGCTGTGAACAGAGTCCTTCGAGGAGAGTGCAACTCCATTGAGGACTGGAGATTGTATTCCCAAACTGGGTTTCGGGCCTTTAACTGTGAGTACCTCCATTTTGTCTGGATTAAGCTTCACTCTTTCTTTCTTTTTCAGTACCTGAGATTACTTAATGTGGATAGTGAGGGACCTGTTTCAGTCATCTGCAACAGCTGTGGTATATTTGTGTTTTTACCAGTGGATATGTATAGCTATACCTTCAGCACTGTGCAAGCATATGTCTCTGTTAGAAGAGAAGGTCCTGCAGCTTGAGACCTATGTATCTCCTGTTCAGCATATTGGGAAGTATGATGTTTTCTTGGATAGAGTGGAACAGACAATCCTGGATGCAGAACACACAGGAGTTGTCTTTGAGGAGGAATTCAATTCCCAGTCCACATTTGGAGGGATATGACAAATAGAAGTAGAATAACTAGCAATCCTTCTTTGAGCTTGGAGATACTGGATTTGTTTGAAGCTCTCTCCCTTATCAGTAGTGATGAGGGTCAGCAATAAAAGCAACAGTGTCAGTCCTTAGAAAATGTGCAGGGCTCCTTGGAAGATTCAGCACATGGAATGTCCCCTGTTATATCCAGAGGAGATTTCTGGTGGTGTTAGGGAACTCCTTGCTGAGAGGAACAGCAGCAGTGGTTTGTGAGCCTGACAGGATGACACAAGAGGTGTGCTGTCTCCATGGAGCAGAAATCTGGAATGTAACTGAGAGACTGACATGACTCATCAAGCTGTTCCTTCTTCCTGTTGGTCCATATAGGAACCAATGACACTGTAAACTATAGGATTCAAGATATCACAAAAGATTATGAGGTTCTGGGTAGGTTGCAGCAGGATCTTATGCATAGATTGTTGTCTTTTTCTCCCAGGAACGAAGAGAAGAATAAATGAAGCTGATTCAAACCATTTTGGGAGCAATTTTCCACCCTTCAATTATTACTGTCTATATTGAAAGGTGTTATGCTGGAACCTTTTATCCTGAAGGAACGTGAAGAAATCAGAAGGGTTTGGAAGACTACAGTTTTTCCCATTCATGACCCATATTGATGCAGCCCGTTTTATATACTAAAGTACAGTCAACATTCTGTCTCTTCTATAGGGCTGGTGTTCTTTACTAAAAAAAATTTTTCTTTAAGGAAGCAACAAGTTATTTTTGCAGTTTTCCTTTATCTCTGAAAAAGTCTGTGTTGGTTCTAAAGACTATTTGTAGTTTGGGATTCATGCTGCACAAAATTCAGACTTTTTTGTTTTGTTTTGTTTGCTTTTTATCAGAGAAGATGTAACATACTATTCCTGCACGTTAATATTGTTCTCTGTACAAAAATCAAGGCTTCTGAACACTTAAGAAAAATATTTTCCAACCATATTTAATATTTTAAAATATTGTTTCAATCTCTATTCTTCAACAATTCTTCTCATGTAACACCTGCTACTTTCCAAAAAATATGGTATTTTCTGTAGTCTGTTTCTTTCTATTCTCAGTGTGTCTCTAGTCATACATATGAAAACTGGTTGCATTCACTTGTTTCATCCTAACAGGATTACACCAATCACTTGTTTTATGCAATTTTTAATATTTTTTTTTTTAAAATGGTTATTTTTTTTTCTTTAGCAAAGAAAGAAAAAGATGCACCAGTCAAATAAGCCACTATCTAAGCAACAGATATGGCAGTTCAGAATGTTTGTGTGTGTGTGTGTGTGTGTGTGTGTGTGTGTGATCAGCTTCTCCTTGCTGACCTCATAAAAATACATTGAATTGAAAATAAGAGACCTAATTTTCTAATATTTTTATTGTGCTATGGTATCTGCAGGGCCTTTAGTAAGAAGCATCCAGAACACGCTTAGTCAATTCCAATAATACTCAAGTATAATATGATGAATAATATATTTAAACTTTTGGAACTTTGTCTTCACTCAACCAGATCAGTTACCTTGCATGGCAGTTCCTCTATTCATCTTTCTAACTTTTTGTACTGCAAAATTTTATAATATTAAGGGCTGAAACAGATGGCCCTGAAGGGGCGTCTTGATGCTGCCCCTTTGATCACAGTATCAGGGCCACAGTAGCCACATTCTGAGGCTCTGATCTGCCTTTTTGCCAGCCCAAAAAGAAGCAGTAGAAAGCTGCTCCTTTTTGAGCTGGCAACAAACCATCTTTGCAGTGCTCCTGAGACATACGGCATATAAATGCTGCATCACTGGAGCGACACAAAGGGGCTTTCTAGATTGGTAGGAAAGTGTGACATGAAGTTGCCTTTTCCTTAATGCTTAGCAGCTGCACCACAGCCTTTAGATGGAGCTGCGCTGTTCCGCAATTTTTAAAAAAGAAGCTGGGAAAACCAGCACCTTTTTAAAGGCGCTTCTTCTCCCCTAAAACACAAAAAAAGCGTTTTCATGGCACATTTTCCCTTTTTCTCATCTAAAGGCTAGAGTTTCATGCAGCCATGAACACACTTCTTTTTGCCAATCTAGAAAACCCCAAAGCTGTCCATCGTGTGGGCAGGCGGGTGGTTTCAAAGTGGCATCCTGCCAGATTGGGGGTTTGTGTCATCTAAATAACATGCCTCCAAGCCACTGGGAAGCTGCTGCAAAGGGGCTGCATGTTTTGCCTCTAAGTTTATGAAATGAAGAATGAACTTTCTGTAACTTTATAAAATAAGAAGATGGTTTCTATTTTAGTATGTTTATTGTACTTGGTATGTTTGTTGTATTTAGTATATTGTGAGCAGCCTTGGGTCACTTTTGGGAGAAAGGTGGCAGAGAAATAAAAATAAATAAATAAATAAATAGAATATTTGTTTACAAAGTGTCCTCTGTAATTCCTTATTGTGGAATGAGCCCAACTGACAGAAAACTGGGCTTCATGTTGTGATAACCATATATTTAGTATCAGGTGTTCATTATGGGTCATGCTGTTCCTATTCACACTAGCTATGACCAGAAAACAAAGGAAAAGAGGATGGAGGAGAAACGTCAGTTGGAGGAGAAACGTCAGTGTAGTTTTGATTTTTCAAAGAAGTCAGAAATGTGCTGTGCCAGTGATGCAATCATTCAGAGTGGGTTGGACTGTCTAAGGAGCTTATTGCACAAGGACAGTAACGTGTCATGATAACAAGTGTGTTTTATTCTTATCTTCCACATAATGTTGTTGCTGCTCCATCCATGGGAGACTATTGTCAAAGTGCTATTTTTAAATAGTTTTTGTGGGTTTTTCAGGCTATGGGGCCATGTTCAGGAAGAGTTTATTCCTATTCCAGAACATGGCCACACAGCCAGAAAAACCCGCAAAAAAATATGGATGCAAGCCATGAAAGCCTTTAACTTCACATGTTATGTTTTACTTACCGGGGGGGGGGGAGGGGAATCCTGTAATGATCTCCTTTACTGCTTCTGTTGCATATGATTTCCAGTACAAAAGTTCAATCCATCATCTTTCCAGAATCTCTATTGCTGCAGTGCTACTATCTCTCCTCTCCCCCCCTCTCTCGCTCACACAGACCCTTTTACCTGATCTTCATTCTACTGTGAAACCAGAGCTACACACTTTACTTTAAAGCTGTGTTTCTGAAACCCTGTGTTTCTGAAACCCATCAAAGTAGGATGAATGCTAGGTGAGCCCCTCTTCCTCCTTCAAACAAACAAACAGCTTCATTTATATACTGCTTTATACCACCTAAGGAGTGTCTAAGCAGTTTACAACTGTAAGCTACTTGCCCCCAACAATCTGGGTACTCATTTTGGCGACCTCAGAAAGATGCAAGCCTGAGTTGAGCTTGAGCCCTTTTGCTGGTCTTGAACTCATAACCTTATGGTTTTGAGTGAGTGGCTGCAGTACAGGCATTTAACCACTGCGCCACCAGGGCTCCTTCATTCTCTCTTCCTCTCTTTTTCTGCCTCCTTCCCATAGATTCTCCCCTTTTGCACTTCCCTCACATGCAAACTCACAAGCCTTTCTTAACACCCCTGGACTGCCAGGACACTTTCCCTTTCCCCAAAGAAACAACCCACTGTCCATCCTAGGCAGTCTTGCTAAAGCCAGGCCAAGGGCAGACTCTGTCTCTAGCCTGACATAATTATAGAACCTATTCCATAACCTATGAAATGGAGGAGAGGCAGGGAGAGTAGAAATGGCAAAGGCTGTGCTTAGCCAATTTCCCACCTCCCATGTTTACAATAATATGTGTTTGTGTTTGTTATGGTGCTAATGGGGACGCTAATACAGGAATGAGTCCAAAAGTGTGCAAGGTAAGATTGCAATCTCAATTGCATACTATTTTTAGAGGCAGTGCAGTTGTGGTAAGAAAGGGACTTCGGGCAATAAGGTCCCAAGAATGTGGACCAAAAGTCACTTGCTTTTTCCCTCATATAGATTTCAAAGCTCAGTTTCCTTCTGTAGCAAAAGTGAAATAAAACATTAAATTATTAATTATTTGGGACTGGAGCAAGAATTTGAAGTGGTATTCAGATAATAATAATAATAATAATAATAATAATACCCCGCCCCTTTGAGATCAATTGAGGCGGCTTACACAATAAATGTACAGGATTGTCTCAAGACATATGGGGGCAGTATAGACAGGCAGCTAGAAACCGCCCCTGTAATCCCCGCATCTGTGCTGCAGCATCCACATGCTGCAGCACAGGCATGCCACCAAAACGAAGCTGCCTAGAGTAGCTTCTTTTTTGTGGTGTCGCAAGCAGGAAGGGGCACCAACTTCTGATCACTGTATGGCGGCAGTGTCATCATGGACGGGCCCCTATGGACGGGAGGCTGCCATGATGATGGCATCTGTACAGACTTGGGTTCTGGAGATTGTGGTTGCTGCACACTCTGGAACTCTAGAATCAGCGCCAGCATGCCGCTTCCAGCCCGTCTGCACTGGGCCATACTGCCTGAGAGAAATGACAAATGGAGTCCCCTTCATGATTGGTGTGTGCTGGGTATACTGGCTGAGGAAATATGGGTGCTGTAGGCCAGAAAAATAATTGCTTTTGAGGCCTCCCTGGAGCTTATTTTAACACAGACAATAGATTTAACATTTACAGTTTGGGACAAAAGATTTGGGTTCATCTACACTGTAGAAATAATGTCATTTGACACGCTTTAAGTGATATATCTCCATTCTATGGAATTCTGGGATTTGTCATTAGGTCCATATGTTAAATGCTGGCACCTCACAAAACTACAAATCCCAGGATTCTGTAGGAACTTGTACATGGCAGTAAAAATTGTATAAAACTGTATTATTTGTACAGTGTAGATGCATCCTAATGTATAAATGTAGGATAAGCTCTGTCTCTGAGAGAAGAGAATGACCAGAGTTCTGCCATTCTCACCATAATTTTTGACCCTAAATGCTGCTTTAGATCACTAAATGGTTCCACAAAGAAATAGGAATCTTGCTCAATTACCTGCAAAATCAACTGTCAAAAGGAGGCTCAGATGACATACTTTTTTCATGGACAAGAAGTCATTGACCATTATAAGAAACTCCTGCTACCTTTCTCTTGCTTGGAACAATTAATAGTTTAGCAAAGGTCAGGATTCAGCATTTGAGATCCCTGTTGTCCATCACACTGGGGCAGCACCCTCTCACTTGTTCAATTATTTCTCTACTTGACATAGCTACTTGTGAAAAATTAGCAGTCTTTGGGAACTTTACATATTGCTTGCACTTCCCACATCACCAAGCATGGCTTAATTAGAAACAATTCCCACAGAATACACAATGAGCCCATAGCTCAGAGTTTTACACCTACTTGGTATGTGGGTTGAAAGAATTTGACAGAATATGATTTTGGTAATTATAGCGAGGTTTTTAAAGGGCTGTGTGTGTGTGTAATTAAAATATCAGTCATTAGAGATTATAGAATGAAAATCAAAACACGTGAACACTATTTGTAATCAAATCATGTTTTCTTAAAGTTGTCTTATTTTTCTATTGTTATTTCTTTCCTCACAGCATATTTATATCCAATTATATTATTAATCCTTTATTGTTTTTAAATCAACCAGTTTCTTCGGTTTTATGTTCCATTTTTGCACCAAGTTTGTAGCATGGGAGTTATGCACATGATTCATATAACAATGCAGTTAGCTAAACTCAGAGAGTATGACTGTGAGTGGACCATTAAGCTGTTTTATTTTCCATACCTTCTCAATGAATCCCAAGCTTTATAGATTCTCCCCAGCTGGTGCATCTCTACAGCCCTAAAAATATACTTCTCAGCCCAATAAATTTGCTTGACCAAAATACTCAGTTGGTCCATGGAGGGACCAGTTTCTCCTGATTGGCTCAGGTGTACAAGGATGTCATGTTCCATTCTCATCCTTTGCTCATGAAGTTGTATCCTATGCTTACACCATGAACCACCAGCATGTGAAAACCAGAGTCACTCTACCAGGTGTGTTTTTCTCCCGCAGTCATTGCTCTCCTGGTGTCTGTGACTATATAGAATCATAGAGTTAGAAGAGATTTCAAGGGGCATCAAGTTCACCTCCCTGCCATGCATGAATACACAATCAAAACACTCCCAACAGATGGCCATCCAGCCTCTGCTTGGAAAAAAAATCGAAAAATGGAGACTACACCACTCTCCAAGGCAGTGTTCCATTATTGAATAGCTCCTATTGTTACAAAGTTCTTCCTAAATTCCCTATCCAAGGCTCTTGAGCTGAAGAAAACAAGCTTCTCCATCCTGAATAGGATGTTCCGTCAAACATTTAAAGATGGCTGTCATGTCACCCCTAAACTTATCTTCTCCAAGTTAAACATAGTCAGTTCTCCAAACTGCTCCTCACAGGCCATGGTTTCTAGAGCTTTCACCATTTTGGTCACCCTCTTTTGGATATGCTCCAGCTTATCAACATTTTTCTTTAATTGTGGTGCCCAGAAATGGATAGGATATTCCAGGTGAGGTCTAACCAAAGCAGAATAGAGTGGCATTATTACTTCCCTCAATCTAAATATTGTACTTCTAATGATGCACTTAGAATTACTTTGGTTTTATTAGCTGCTGTATCACATTGCTGACTCATGTTCAGCCTGTGGTCCACTAAGACTTCTAGATCTCTTTTGCATGTACTGCTGTCAAGCTAGGTGTCACCTATCCTATACATGTGTATTTCCTTTTTTTTTTTTACTGCCCAAGTGCACCCTACATTTCCATGTTGAAATTCATTTTGTTAGTTTCTAATCTGTTACGGCCATTTTGAATTCTAATCATGTGCTCTGGGGTATTAGCTATTTCTCCTAATTTGGTTTCTCCTGCATATTTGATACCCTGTTTCCCCCAAAATGCCCTCTATTCCATCACCAAATTAATAATAACAGTGTTTAATAGCACTGGGCCCAGGACAGAACCCTGTGGAACCCTCATAGTCACTTCTCTCCAGGATAAGGAATAGACATTATTGGCTTCTGTTGGTCAAACAATTACAAATCCATCTCACAGCTGCACTGCCTAGCTCACATTTTACTAGCTTCACATTCTCTGCAATGTTAGAAGCACAATTTCATTTTGGGAGAACAGAATTCTTATTTGGGGTGCCAATGCTCTCATTCTCTCCCTGTAGCTTCCGTGTGTCAGTAACGTGTAGGCAGAATCACCAACAGAGATCCTGACTAATGGACTATGGCTGGATTTCCAGGAAATCTCAACACTGTCTCTCCCTCTGTTCTTGTGCCCTGCCCACCCCAATGCTACAAGACTGAGCATGCATTGAATAAAGTGGCTGTTCTACCAACATACCATTTCCTATCTTTCCATAATGTGTAAAGGTGGGAAATCTATTTTCCTCTCAAGGTCTGATTAACTCAGGCAAATCTAGACAGAATCCACTTCCTCAAAGTAGCAGATACCCCCAAAACCAAAACTAGATATGATTCTTACCTTTCTTCAGTACTCAGTAGGGGGAGAGAGTAATATTTGTTTTGAGAAATTCCCCTCCGCCTTCTCAAAGATTTTTAATTAAAGGACAAAGTAGCATAGATTATTAAATATCAGAGTTTGGGAAGTTACTCTAAAAGTAAAGTATCCATCAAATACGGTTGGGGAAAACTTTGAAACTTCAAAAGGAGGAGCTAAATTTTATTCCTTGTGTTTTATTGTCTTTGTTCTGTTGTTATAGCCATATAGGAGAGTGACTCTTTGTTAATTATACTTCCTCTTATATCCAAGTTAGAACATAAAAAATGCCATCATCACTTCATTTCCATTGTAGGTTATTTTACCATCTCTGCCTGAGGGAGAAGCCTATGGAGCTTCAAAAGCTATCTTGATGTGTTTTGCACTTTTTTTGTTGGCTGGATGAATGAATTTTGGATTTTGTTAGAGTTTGTTTGTTTGATGTCCAACATAGTAGCTTCACTATGTTTACAAATACATTGTTATTTTTTTTAAAAAGATAGCTATTATCCTTATCATGACAATATTCCAGAAAGTAGCTCTTTTCTTTATATGTTCATCATACACATTGTTGTACTTTTTGACCATACCCTAAAAACCTATTGTTGGCACCATTTAGAGTACAGTCATTGACTCAACTGGATTTATCCACATTAGAGTAACCATTCAACAATTGATTCAATGGGGCTTTCTAGATTGGCAGGAAAGTGTGACATGAAGTTGCCTTTTCCTTAATGCTTAGCAGCTGCACCACAACCGTTAGATGGAGCTGCGCTGTTCCGCAGTTTTTAAAAAAGAAGCTGGGAAAACCAGCACCTTTTTAAAGGTGCTTCTTCTCCCCTAAAATGCAAAAAAAGCGTTTTCATGGCACACTTTCCCTTTTTCTCATCTAAAGGCTAGACTTTCATGCAGCCATGAACACACTTCTTTTTGCCAATCTAGATCAAACCTATAATTTAGTTAGGACTAACCAACAAATTTCCATTTCTTTAATGGTATACAAATATTAATCATTGGATTCAGTTTGCTTCTTTATTCATCGAACCCCTGCTTGGTGAAACCCTCTGACAGACCATAAAGTCGATTTTAATTGATTTTAATTGGATAATTTTAATTTGCTGTATTGTAATATTGTATTGAATACATTGTATTGTTGTTTTATATGCTGTAATCCCGCCTCAATCCGTAGGGAGAGGCGGGAAATAATAATAATAATAATTTATTATTATTATTATTATTATTATTTTGCTAAAACAGCCACTAGATATTCCCCATTGTACAATGGGACAATAAGAAGGGGGTGCACAACCAATTGTACAATTCAATAGGTAATGCACAACCACTATGTAACTATGAGATTGTAAAGTTACACTACACAAGTACAAGTTAGGATCTCAACCAGCTACTTTCTAATGGCACACATTAAAACAACTGAAGGTTTTACAATTAGAAACATGAGGATGAGTGAGAACTGAACAATCTGATATTCCTCCTTCCAGTTAGTGAAGCCATAACTATAAAGTAGATGAAGGTTATAGTTACAACATAATTATGTTGTTGCAGTGTAGCTGGATCTTTGTTACTGGGGAAATAGAAATATAGAAACAAATCAAGGAATTACTACACAAGGCACATCTGCAGGAAGACAAGTATGTGGGAAAGGAGAAGGAGCCTGTTGTAATATCTGCAGAGGAGGTTCACAACATCAGTGACATTAAAAAGACACCTAATGGACAGTGTGCTGTTCTTGACAACCAACAATTTAGTCTTGTTTCTGTAGGTGTGTATGGATGTGAACATGTTTGTGCACAGAAGATGTCCCAAACAGCTGCAACATGTCTTAATACAGTTACTAAAGCCAAAATATATGCTTTTAGAGTTATTTTTACTTTACATTATGCAGACTTTCAACATATGCAAATATTATACAATTTTGCTCTAAATCCTATTGAAACCAGTGGAATCATATATGCTTATAACTGTTGCTATGGCTGGGACTTAAGTCTTTAAGAACAAATGCATACTAATGCAAAATAAAATGGATAGTTTCTTCCCAGAATCAATTTGTTATGCATTTTATCTGAAGTCATATAACAGTGGGTTTCATTATAGGCTTTCATTTATAAGTTTGGTTGCTAGGAAGCATCAGAAATTATATGTAGCTAATAAAAAAAATTCTTTTTGGTAACCTACTTCTTTGTGTTGGCTTGCCATTGTTCTGGCTTCTCTAGATGTGGTTCTTGAAATCAATGTTGTTGAAAGATGGAAAAGTGTAGCACAACAATTGTTTGCCTAGTTGGTGCAGTTGTCATTTATTTGAGCCTGTAAACATTTTAGAGGATTTGCTGTTAGTCAGCAATGACAAACAGCAGGAGCATCTGAAACAGTCAAAATATAGACCTGCCACAAAGTTTCAGCCAATTTTGAACTATGGCTTAAAATGGGCAGTTTTGAAATGTTAACTGAAGCACAGACATCTTGACTCACTTTTTCTAAATCTGAGTCTACCTGAAATAAAAGAGAAACACAGACAGACATAATTGAGGATGACATCTCAAAGCATCATTTTATAATGTATATGTATGTGTACATTCATAGCACATTGCTTTTCCAAGAGTGCATCTACACTGTAGGAATAATGCAGTTTTAGACACTTTAGCTCCATTCTATGGAATCCTGAGATCTGTAGTTTTACAAGGTCTTGAGCCTCCTCTGCCAAAGAGTACTGGTGCCTCGTAAAACTACAAATTACATGATTCTGTAGGATGGAGGCATGCCATTTAAATTGGTCTCGAACTACATTAGTTCTACATTGTACATGCACACCTAGAGGCTTAATGAAGGCTACAGTTTCTCCATCTCACGTCCCCATTTTCTCTCCTCACAACAATCTTGTGGGGCACATTAGACAGAATGAAGGGCCAAAGGTAACCCTGCGAGCATAATAGAAGAATGGGGATTTGAATTTATTTCCTAATCTGAGTCTAACCTTCTAAATACTGTATTCCACAGGCAGAAAAAGAATGGAAATCATGTAGCCATCTAGGTGTTTTTAAGACCATAATTATCGGTATTCTTGACATTGGTTGTGCTGATTGGAGCTGTTGGGATTTAACAATCAAATAACATCCGGATGACCATGTGTTTTCAATTATTTGCGTAGTGTTTTGTTTTACAAGTTTTTCTCTAACCTAGACAAATTCTTGAAATGTATCTTATATTCTTTTAATTTATGACAAAAAGTTTGTTTCAGCAGAGTTCTGCACATTCATCTGGCATTTTGAGTGAAGAGAAATTAGTGGCAGTTTTGGAATCTTCAACTGCCCCTTCTTCCTAAGATGATGATGATTATTATTATTATTATTTTAACACATTTCCTAACACATTTCCTGACAATATTTTGCCTGAGTAAAACTCTTTATATATGTCCTAAAACCCTTATTTGGGGAAAAGTAGCATTTCTAAAAATGCTCATTGTTGATTTAAGCTTACATCACTGGAATGATGTCACACATGTACATCTATATGAACCCTCACATATATGCATATCTGTTAATAATCATGGATTTCCCATGGGTTTTATAGTGTGGTGAGGGTGCTAAGAACTGCACATCATGCAAAGAGGGTTCACAGCATTCCCTGGAGAGATGAAATCAGGAGTGAAGCTATTTAGTTTTGTGATGTGAATTTGCCCTGAGAGTCAGCTAGTGATAAGTGGCTGATGAGATATTAAGTGATGTATATTCATCTGTAAATTGGTCCTCAGGTGACTGTAAAAGGCCTGGAGAATCATCTGTGACATGACAAAAATTGTGTAGAATGAATTTTCTTTTCTGTTTTTAATGAAATGAGTGCAATGAAATCTCAGCAGACTTTGAAATACCCTTTTCAACAAATGATCAGCCAGGGTCAAAATTAACTTGTCAAATTTCATGGCAATTAGCTGCACAGGAAATGTCTGGCAAAATGTGTCATGGATTTATTTTATGGACACACTTGAAACACTGAACAGAATAAAACATTTCTTAACTACCTTGTCCCCAGCCCTGAATTATTAAGATAACAACATGAATAAGAACACATGGGTAAGTCTGAAAATTCACTTAGCATATCAGGATCACATGCAACAAGAGTGAGCTAGGTATATGATGTTGCCATCACTGTGAGATGAATTTGGGTTAGGAATTCATTTTTGTTCTACATCAATGGAACCAGTGGCTTAAGAACATCCAGGTTAGTGTTTATCAATGGAAACAGTTTATTGAATCAATGTAAAGGCTCTCTTTCTAAATTTTCTATATGATCTCTGAGAGTTCGTTGCTGCTTACTTGCTTCTTGCTTTTCTTCTTTTTCCTTCTTTTTCTTCTTGTTTTTTTAAAATGAGTTCATTGATTTTTATTGCTCTTCCTGAGTCTGACTTATTCTCAAAATGAACTTCATACATTTCCATGAAGAGCTTGGAAACATTAACTATTTGGATTAAAAGTCCCAGAACCCCTCCTGTCTTGCAATAGCAGTTACTTCTTTAATATTGTCATTCTGACAAGCTTATCATTGAAAATGCATACTAAACATGTGGGAAACAGGTTGCTCCATCAGTCTGAATACTCCTCTGTTGTATGAGGGAGGAATCTCTAAAGAACACTAAAGAAATATTTGGGGCCAAGAAGAGTAAGTAAATATTTTTACCTGCCTTTCAGAAAGCTACTCTAATGCTAGCATTATTTGGTTGAAATCATCTCAGTCCCATTGCACTGGAACATAAAATTTATTATAGCTAATACATCGTCTCCTCTGAAGGTCAAACTATGCAGATCTAGTGACATTTTTATGAGATGATCATAGTGAGGCAAAGGAGATGGAGTGTGTCTTTGTAGCTCATGACAAACACAAATTTGATGTTGCACAGACATAACATATTTCGGTGGCCAATAATGTTAAGTAACAGAACCCATTATGTCCTGCTTTAGCTTTCAGCTCCAGTCCTGTAAGCAGTCATTAAAGACACCCTCCATTTGGTACACCGGACAGCTATGTCTGGAAATGACAGATCTGTAACTTTGAATGTACTGGCTGACTTCCCTACCACTGCATTCATTTCTTTAGAAAAGGGCAACTTAAATGCCCCCATCTCTCTCTCTCTCTTTCTCTCTCTCTGCCTCTACACTTGTCTTTGTTTGAATTCTCCACATTGCATTAATAGTTCAGTTCTAAGCCTGTGACCTCAGCCCATCTGCTGCATTTTTTATTTGGATGCACTGTATATTTCCGTGACAGCTAATATCATAAACTCAGAAAATATCAGAAAACCTTTTACTATGTCATAATAAGATATATGACTGCATTAATGAAGAAGTGTATCTTGTTAAAATGGTAAATGGTAACATCTCATCTTAATCGAAGTCAAATATCATTGTGGCATCATCACAGATGTCATGAAGGGTGATTAAACTGCAAACCAATCACAGGGTGTGAAGGACAATGTTTGCAAAAGATATATTCAATTTCCCTGCTTTAGTGTTGTGAAATCTTGCCTTTTCATATTTCCACAGCAAATCTAAAGAAATATTTGCTGGTGGCATGATTTCATTGATGTTAACGCTAAATGTGCTGGCACTTAAAGGTAAAATGTTATTCAATTCATCTAGGACTACCTTAACTAACTACCAAGCAGTATTGATTCTGTCAAATGGAAGTGCAGCGGTTAAAAAACTGTGACAGAGGAACACAATTGGTAAAGTGATACTAGGAAGCATTTAGGTGCACTGCAATGGGTTTGCTAAATGTTCATAATTTTCTAGGCCATGGTGTTAGGATGTTGTTGTTGCTGTTGTTTTAAATAACATATTTTTGCATCATTTTGTCCAGTCTTTGGTTAAAAGCTTAAGGTTAAAGATGAGCGTCTGTGTCAAGTGCAAAACTGCAGATTCTTGCCATTAGGGTGGCCTAAGGTCTGGCTTTAAGTCTTGCATTTCACATGGTCACATATTCTTCTATGCCTGGCAAAACAAAACGGAAAAAAAATGTGACTATGGGCATTTGCCAGAAGAATGATCATTTTCCTTGCCACTTCTTTCTTAATTCTTTGGCAACCTACCCCACCATTCCCCAGGTCAGACAAAGTGGATCAGACCAAAAGGAAGATGCTCGGGAGCCAACTTCTATCTTGTATGATCCAGGAGGTTTTTTTCCTTACTGAATTAACAGAGGCAGAAGATATCTGTTTGTTTGTTTGTATGTTCCTTTATCATATAAAATATGATTGAATCCCATCTAAGTTATGCCTGTGCAAGGATTTCCACCCTTTTGCAACAAAACAAAGAAGCCAGATACCATTTCATATGTTGAATAAGTCAGCCACAATGTTATATGCAAATGACACAATCATATATATATGTGTGTGTGTGTGTGTGTGTGTGTGTGTGTGTGTGTGTGATATCTTCCTTGGGTTGGCAATATTTAAGCAAAGTAATGTTGAGGAGATATGGAGCCTGATAGTTCCACAACCAGGGAATGTTCACTGCATTGGTCTGATAAAAACATCTGGGCTGGCTTTTTTGAATTAGCCAATCTGTGTGACATGTCCAAAGGTTGGCTGTAGGAGAGCTCACCTGTCTTTTGCCCCAAGTGTAGGTTCCCCCTCATTTCCTTCCTTCTAACTACTGCAGGTCTTTCCTCTGATCCCAATGTAACTCATGCCCAACATCCCCTCTTCCTTCCCATATCTACCAGTTGTGATGAAGCAGTGATAGCAGTAGGAAAGCTAGCTGTGGAAGTACAAAGTGATACTTGCACAGGAACATAGGAGAACACAAACAAAATTTAGCCCCAAAAGTGGAGAGAAAACCAAGAGAAGGGGGGAAAATGCTACAATAACATGAGAATAAATTCCTTCCTGGGCCCTGAAGGCAACCAGCCAAAGCTCAGGGAATCACAAAGGAACGTCCACCAGCAAAGGGTGGACAGGTAGGTCCCACTGAAAATGGCCATCTGTGAAGTCTGATGCCAAGGCTCGCAGGATTTCCAGACCCATGAGACTTTCCCTTGAGATCTGGTGTAACAATGTACATTTTCCAATGTATTTCACATTTCTTTATGGGAAAATACTGCTTATAAAAACAATGTAGTTTGCACAAAATACACTGGCTTGAGCATCAACTTGTTAGGTTCTGCAAAAACAGTGAGACTGTTTACATGGGAGAAAAGCCCTGTCCTCAGCTCTAGGCCAATGCTGCCTGTTTGTGTGATACATGGCAACCTCTAGAAAAATACTGTACATCTAAGCAAAAAGAAATAAAATGCACCATAATGCTCATGAAAGTAGAGGGCAATATGAAAAAAGGAAGACCATATACCAGAAGGATAGACTCAATCAGAGAAGCCATGCCCATAAGTCTGTAGCAGCTGAGCAAGGCAGTTGAGTATAGGGAGACTTGCAGGTTGCTCACGCATAGAGTACGATAGCCATGGGTCAAAGTCAACTTGAAGGCAGTTAATAACGACTATAGTTGATCTTTCATATCTATGGATTCTTTATTTGCAGGTTCAACCATCCACAGCTTGAAATATCTATATCTATGTCTATATATTCCAAAAAGCAAACCTTGATTTTGCCATTTTATATAAGGGACATCATTTTACTATGACATTGTATTTAATGGGACTTCAGCACCCACATACTGAATTTTGGAAACAACAGGGGGTCCTGGAACCAAACCCCAGTGAATACTGTGGGCTTACTATACTTCCTTGATCCAGCCATTATACTCCTGTCAATGCAGGCTAGAATTATACTGTTTTTCCCCACCCACATCACAACGTTCAATCATGTTTAGTGTGTGAACACCTTGATCTTTTTGATATGTATTACTTTCAAGCCAGGTGCCTTCCATCTCAACATTAGGAGGAACTTCCTGACAGTAAGGGCTGTTCGACAGTGGAACACACTCCCTCGGAGTGTAGTGGAGTCTCCTTCCTTAGGGGTCTTTAAGCAGAGGCTGGATGGCCATCTGTCAGGGATGCTTTGACTTGGAGTTCCTGCATGGCAGGGGGTTGGACTGGATGGCCCTTGTGGTCTCTTCCAACTCTATGATTCTATGATTCTATCTTATATTTGTGCATTTCATTTCTTTTTGCTTAGATGTACAGTTGGCCCTCCTTATCCATGGATTTTTCTATCCACTGAATTGAGCATACGCGGTTTGAAAATATTCCCAAAAAGTATAATTTCCAAATAGCAAACTTTGATTTTCCATTTTACATATAGGACACCATTTTGTTGTGTCATTTTTATTTAAGGGGACTTGAGCATACATGGATTTTGTTATCCATGGAGGGTCCTGGAACCAAACCCCAACAGATAACAAATGTCCACTGTAGTACATGTATCCCTAGTTGCATCTACACTGTAAAAATGATGCTGTTTGATACCACTTTAATTGTCATGGCTCCATCTTACAGAATCCTGGGATTTGTCATTTTGTGATGCACCAGCACTCTTTGGCAGATTGCTGGTGATTTTGTAAAGCTAAAGGCAGAAGGCTAAAGACTTTGTAAAACTACAAATCTCAGGATCCCATAGGATGGAGCTGCCACACTTAAAGTGATGTCACACTTCATTATTCCTACAGTGTAGCAATAGCAATAGCATTTACATTTCTATACCACTTCATACAGACCTCATGGTTTATAACATGTAAGCTAATTGCCCCCAACAAGCTAGGTAATCATTTTAGCAACCTATGGAAGGGTGCAAGGCTGTGTCAACCATGGAGCCCTGGGATTGAACTCACAACGTTGGGGCTGCAGTACTGGCATTTAGCCATTGCACCATCAGGGCTCCTAAGGGTGTAGATGCATCTCCTGAAGCTCAGATCTAGTTGTTTTTACCAAATATTTGTGAAGTACACCGTTGTTGCTGTGTTGGTGCTGCTGCTGCTAAACTGATATAACCACAAATAACCAGAAACCATAATCAATTTTTCTAACAGGCTATGGGCCTAGACAGTCTCCACTATGTTTTTTAGGGTTGTGGCTCTGGAAGCCAGAGTTTTTGGATTTTGAGCACAAGTGTGGTTGCCAGTGGATTTTTGTTTTCTGAGCTTTATAAACAGGAGGTTTTGTTTTGTCTGGGAAGAAATGGCTCAATCATCTGTGACATATGGTCAATCTTTTATACTCATATTAACTGAGGATAATAATGTTTGGCTTCAATGAATGAAATTTGAGATGGACAAAGAAGAATTCCTATATATCTTGGAAATGGAATGTCCAGAAGGAGAAAGAATGAGAGAGAGATGAGAAAAGAATCATGCAAAGGTGAAATGTTTTATTGCACAGACTTTGGGAGATGAGCAATGTGTTCATGTAAAAAATAAAAATGATGCTAAAAATATGATTAAAAGCTTAAAGAAATACTATGGCAAAGCAGACATTAACCACCAAACAGATCACTACAAAGATCTGTTACAGTGGAATTCCTGCCATGTGTTTGCTTGCTCCAGAGTCTATAAGAATTATATTATCATTTTTCCCATTTTCTCTTTCTCTTTCCCTCACTTTCACTCATATGCACAGTCAGACACTTTCTGTAATTCACATTTAACATTTAGGGAAATCATTAATATTTTTCCTCACATTAAAAACAACATGCTACTCATTCCAAGCATTTGGATTACAGATTAGGAAGAGAAGAAGAAAAACTACTTAGCAATGATGAGCACCAGAGGTAATTTCAAGGTTTCATATGTCTGGAGGGGTAGAACTGCTTGTTTATTTGTGTACATGTGTGTTGTTACTTGAAAGGAAGTGTGATGCTCTAAATGAGACATTTATTATCTGCCAAAATCAAGTTTACAGATTTAACAGTTTGTGCTATTAGTATGCTTTACATTGTTACTCCCAGATCATTGTTTTAGGTGCACAGATTGCACCTGCTATTCTTTTGCTGGATGTCATGATTTAAAATTGTAAATGGATTTGTTGCATGGTTCCCATTTCTTCTGACACAGCATTTCCTTGCACAGAGCCCTTCTCCATATCACATTGCCTTTTCCATGTATAAAGTGTTTTATATGGAAGAATGTTTCAGATATCAGGACTGACTTTACCATTTAGGCAGAGTGAAAAGGACATTTCAAGAAGTACATTTGGGATGCTGAGAAATGTTTAGCTATTTAATATCTTCTTATTGTACTGTACCTTAATGCACTTTATTATAATGAATGAGAAGAGAAGAGGATCTTGTGGGATTGTGCCTTAAGTACCAAGATAGGTTTATTGCCTTTGAATACAAGGTACATTTACTTGAGCGAGTGAACAGGTGCCATTTGCTTGTCAAACATGAGAAAGCCTGCCTATTATTTTAAAAAAATGATTATGATTTCTGGTTATTTGGTTAAATCAGTTTAGCAGCAGCATCAACACAGCAACAATCATGTTTGGTCAGGCCCCACCTGGAATACTGTGTCCAGTTCTGGGCACCACAATTCAAAAAGGATGTGGAGAAACTGGAGCATGTCCAAAGGAGGGCAACTAAGATGGTGAAGGGTCTGGAAACCATGCCCTATGAGGAACGACTTAGAGAGCTGGGGATGTTTAGCCTGGAGAAGAGAAGGTTAAGAGGTGATATGATAGCCCTGTTCAAATATTTGAAGGGATGTCATATTGAAGAGGGAGCAAGCTTGTTTTCTGCTGCTGCAGAGACCAGAAAGCGGAAAAATGGATGCAAGCTGCAGGAAAAGAGATTCCACCTCAACATTAGGAGGAACTTCCTGAAAGTAAGGGCTGTTCGATGGTGGAACACACTCCCTCGAAGTGTAGTGGAGTCTCCATCCTTGGAGGTCTTTAAGCATAGGCATGGCAGGGGGTTGGACTGGATGGCCCTTGTGGTCTCTTCCAACTCTATGATTCTATGATTCTATGATTCTATGTACTGTACAGGTATTTGGTAAAAACAACTATATCTGAGCTTCTGGCAAATAAACATGATACACTGGTAGGTAAAAAGAAACTTATTTTATTGCTACATCTAGGTTCTACAAAATAACGAATCAGCAGAGAAAACTATACTTGGTAGAAGAGTCCCTAGAGCTGACTCTCATGTGTGCAAGTAAAAAGAAAAAAAACATTTTAGTAGCATAACCTGGTTTCTGCTTCCATGCTTGCTGAGAGCAGAGAGAGGAAGAGGCAGTGAACAAAGGGCAATAAACTTTATTGACCCCTAGAAAAGTGAGGGGTATGGGAAGGGACCTCTTCACAAGCAACACTGACCAAATGACCATAGAGATATACATTAATGTTTTTGCTAGGAGACACTCCACTCTCTCAAGGAAAGGAAACATGGATCTTCAAAACAAGCATTGATGCTAATACTCCAATACCCCTTCTCTTCAAGGCTTGTCTTCATCTGATCAGATTCATTTTATTTCCCATGAACTGCAAATTTATCTCTAGTAGAGTAAAGACATCTGCTGGCATTTCCTTTGATGTGGAACAGTCATGTGGTACTTCTGCTCATGTAATGTAGGGGAAATGTAGAAAGTGAAGGAAAGAGAAAGAGAAAATGGGAAAAAAATGATGATGTTACAAAAGATTCAGAAGCTGGTCAATAAATTCAATAAACAATGCATATAAATCTTCCATCAATCTTATACCCATAGAAATTAACAGGTTAAAAAAAAAATATAAACACACTTTCTCTCATTATTTTAAGCCATCACATGTGCAATTTATTTATTTATTTATTTATTTTGCATGAGGCCCCTACACATACAACTAAATGTTTCTGTATGCACAATTTAAGAGCCAGTGTGATATAGTGGTTTCAGTGTTTGATTAAGAGTCTGGAAGACCGGATTCAAATCCCTACTCAGCCATGGAAATCCACCAGGTGACCTTGGACAAGTCATACTCTCTTGGGAGGGCCATGGTAAATCTCTTTCTATGAGCATGTTGTCATAAGTCAGAGTTGACTTTAAGGCACGTTGTAACATCAAATGTACAACTTAGAACTCTTCAGATAGAAGGGTCCAAATCATACAGCAATCATATTCTTGTTTACATTTAAACCTTTAAACCAACATAAACCTTGAACAGGCAAAAAAAAAAAAAAAAAAAAAAAAAAAAAAAGAAGGAAGGAAGGAAGGAAGGAGACTCTCAATGAGTTTTCTTTATGTGAATGACTATCTGTGAAGGTCTACAAAAATATGTATGCAAACAAGAAACAGAAAAAAAATTAAGGATAATATGAATGGATGGGAGACTTTGAAAGACAGCGACTTTAAAGGATGACAACCTTTTTTAGATATAGTAGGAGTTGCAGAAAACTTGTGACTATGCAGATCTATCTGAGAGCCTATGAAATCTTGTTTATTCCTCCCATATGTTACCAGCTGTGCTGTACAGAAGCCAAGCTTTCTTGGGCTTCTCCTCTCCCTCAGCACAGGTTCCTGTTACTGTACTGAGTGCACTATAGTTGTTCTTGTGCTTTCAAGTTGGTTCACAATTATGATGACCCTAAAGTGAAACTACCATGGGGTTTCTTGGTTACATTTGTTCAGAGGAGGTTTACCATTGCCCTCCCCTAAACTTGAGAGCATATGACTTGTCTTTGGTCACACAGTGGGTTTTATGTCAGAGCTGGGAATCAAACCCTGCTCTCCAGAATCATAATCAAATGCTGAAACCACTCCACTATACTGGCTCATTGCACACAACTAATTGAAATAATGTGAGATTTTCCAACGGTACACAAGACCCTACCGTGCAGCAAAGGGAAGTGACTGGAATAGAATTGACAGAGAGAGCTGGCAGGAGAGAGACCCAGTATAGGAGGGAAGGGACACATTTTGGTGTCTTTCTACATGCAAGTTAATGTTTAGGCTACAACTGGCCACAAATATAAGCAGCAATCTCATCATCTAAACATTCAGAATATGATGATTTTCATGTCAGTGGAGTGGTAAATCCACCATGGAGACAAAATATCCTAAAAACATCCCATCCCATCTGATATTTGAAGCTAAGCAGGATCAGTACTGGTCATTACTTTGACCTCCAATGAATACCAGGTCCTGTAGGCTATATTTTAGAGGAAGAAAGTGGCAGAATTGCCTCTGAGTATTCCTTGCCTAAGACAATTCATGGAGAAGAAACTTGAGCACACACACACACAAATCCAAAACGTGTTTTAGCCCAAACATTATCAGCTTGTACAGACTGGCCAGTAAAGCTGGCTTTCAGGCTGCTTGGGGGCATGGCATTTAGACACTGCATATCCCAAAAATGTCCGGAATATATCCTGGTCAACCAGACATGGGTGGGGTCCAACTGCTCTGGGGGCATGGCATATACATGTCACATGTCCCCAAAGCACCCACAAGCCATCCTGGGGCTGCACCAGGACCACTGAAGGCAGCCCTTTACTGGCCCAAATAGTTGATCTTTTCTGCTCATATTTGGGCTGGTGTCAGGGCAGATTGGGGCTGCAGCATGTGCAGCTCTAGTCCTCCCTCTTGCAGTGGTCTGTTCCACCCCATAAAATAGCTATCTTAGGTTCTAGACTTTATTTCCAAACTTCATTCAGATTCTTGGAATGACTGTTCTTTTAAAAAGTGATCTTTTAAAGTAAAGTTTTTAGTTGAACTTACATTAATTGAAGAATTTGTGTCTGATGACATTTATTGCTCTATCAAATAAAGTGATTAAAAAGAAAAAAACTGATACTGGATAATGGTGTAATAATGAAAAACTGTCAATAAACTGTTCAAGATAAAATGTTTAAATTCAGTCAGTCATGGTTGTTCCAGTAACAGGATTGGAAAATAGTAATAATAGCCTTTTTTTTTTTGTAATAATTTTTTTTAAAGGAGTGGCTTTTTTTTAAAGTCACAGTTTAATCTAACCTGGTTTAAACCAGCCAAAACTGCCCAGAAGTAATTTACCATCCCATTGTCATGGAAAACACCATCTGCCAGTGACCCCAAAATGCCATGTTCCTTACGGGAGTTTGCCTCTTGTAACAGAACTGGAATGGAGTTGGCTGGAATTGACTTCGCTGGACATTTATAGTCCAGATGCAAAGAGATTATATTTACAGAAAGTGTGCATGAAAAGTAGAATTTAGAAAGTAAATTTTAAGAGGAATTAACACTTTGAAATTCTGAAATTATCCACAACTAAGCAGCGTTCTGGATCATGCTTTGGAATCCATTATATCACACCATGTCATGCTGGGGAACATTAAAAATAGTGAGCAGCAGAGATCAGCCTACCTCCACTCAGTTGTGAATGGTTTCAGCCTGTCAGTATAGTCATACTTCTTAAAAATAAAAACTGATCCACAACCACTATTTTCAATCATTAAAATGAATAATATTCATTCAGGGTGTAATCCTTAAGCTGCTTATTAGGAACACAAAGGGACTTATCTGAGGAAAGATGTATAGGATTGCATGCTAGATGCTTAATTTTATGCATTTATTTATGCATAATTTAGAACATTTTTACCCTGCTGTTGAGCTGAAAATGGTCCCAGAGTGGCATAATAAGACAGCCTATGCCTTTAGGCTTAGAATCTAAAAGACATGACACAAATAAAAAAGATTAAGGGAAAGCAGGAAAAAAGCAGACTCATGCACCAGGTTTGTGTTACATAGTTCTTATGGGTGTTGTTTCTTGCCAGGAAGGACAAAAGAAGCTCTCTTTAGCTGTACTTTCTCTTATAATATGGAAACAAAGTTGCCTCCCTCATTGTTATGATGTGTTTCCAGGGAGGCAGGATTCCTACCTTGCAATGTGTCATGGACTGCTCTGGGCCTGACTTAAGAGGCACAGTCAGAGGATTCAGACTCTGAAGAAATGGAGGGGGCTGAGACAGAGGCAGGTCGGGGGTGGGGGGGCTGCCTGGAACAGCAGTCCCAGATCAGGCTCAGGAAGCTGCAGAGGGAGAAACAGACTCTATGGACTCCAGGCTGCAGGTGCTGAGATCTACGGAGAGAAGGCAGGTCAAGAAGTCCTTGAGGAGGTCTTCCAGGCTAGAAGCCAAGAAGAGACCTAATAGGTTTCAGCTGAGACTAGCAGAGGCCTTTTAAAAGACTTCCAGCTGCAGAGGTTTTTTGCAGCTGACAACCAGTCTTGTTGTTCCTGTATTCCTTACTCTTCGATTCAAGTTATCTGACCTCTGGATTTGCCTTGTGACTATGCTCTTTCCTCTGCCCTTTGCTGTGACTGACTGACTGGTATTGTGTGACCCTTGGACTGAACTCTGGACTACTCCTTTGTATATTCCTCTGCTGTGCATGGTCTTTGGTCCACAGAGTGATGGAGGACCAAACTGTGCTGATCCTTCGCTGTGACGGTCCAGAGAGACTCAGTTGGAATGAAGTGGTAAGATTATAAATGGAGTTGTGCTGGATTAAACAACAGACTTCTCACACACAATGTTATTCTACTTGGTCCAACAAGAAGCCTGCAAGATAGGCATAAGAGCAGCATTACTCAATAGTGTTGTAAAATGACATAGTGATTCTTCTTATGCCTGATGAATAGTGGGCAATAAAATTACTATTCTCCTCACATGAGAAGTGTGAGATAATTACAATGTCTCCCTCCCTCACAAAGGGAAGCCATCACCTATTCCAATCAGGGACAGGACATTTCTTTTGAAGTTCATTGTTCCAAATTGCTATAAATGCAAGATTGTGTTAATTTTCACACTCAAGTCACCTACAAAGTTGTCTTGCCAATGATATGTTGTTTTTGAAATGACTGGATTCCCATTTGTCAAGGCTCAAACAGAAAATGTCACACAAAGGAGGATTTTTTTTAAGAGGAATATTAAATAATGCAAGGGAGATGTAAGCTATTTAAAAGCCAATCATCAATTCATGTTTTTAGCAAAACATGATGAATAATCGTTGCATCTGAAGCTCTTCAGATACTCAGGGCAATGTCTAGGCTTTAGTACTAGTAGCTGTTTATAATCTCATTACTCATGAGTTGTTTCTGATAGGGAGGAACAATGCTAACCTCCTACAGTGCCTCCTTGTATGGCTGATTGCTGGTTCCAGGTTTTCATCTCCTTGCTGGGATGTACTTTCTACTTCCTACAAAGCATGGAGAGACAGCCAAGTTAAAATAGTCTGGCTTTAGCACATCACAAGTCTGTCGGGAAGCTGAAAGCTATTTAGTTAAGTAGCCCACCAGGAGTTTAGGAAATGTCTTGGGACTTTTCTTCAACTATGCCTGATCGGACTCCCAAAATAGGGAATTATCAAGTGTCTTGTAGATCACAATACCTGACTATGCTGAAATAAAAATTACAAATAAATTTGCATCTTATGTTGATTTCTTTGGCTGCTATTCCATTCTGAAAGCTTTGTCAATAATGCTACATTGCTCATTTTCTTTGTCTATGGTGGATGGGTGTCAGGAAGGGTGTTTGCTGGGAGAAGACACACATAAGCAGGGTTTATGTAAGTGAACAGGACACCCAGAAGAAAGTCTGTGAAGAATCTGAATTGTTGTGCAAATTTCCTCTCACATAGGAATGAATCTCTGGACAACAAGGTTTCTCTCAAGAAGAGGGTTCTTTAATCTTTGTTACATAAAATATATACAAAAATTACATAGGGGCTTTCCAGATCGCCCAAAAGGGGCGGTCCGTACTCACCCCTTTAAACAGCGAGATGGGGCCAAGGTTGCCGCACTGGCAGCCTCCGCGGCCCCATCCTGCCGCTTCTGGAGGCTGCAGGGAAGCGGCAAACTGCCACTTCCCCACAGCCTCAAAGCGGGGTGCAGCAGGCACCCTGGGCACCCCCTGCACCCCGCTTCCCTCGGGGCTGGTGAGGGGACAAAGGGGCCGCCACAGCCTCTTTCTCCCCAAGTGTTTCCCACTGCTGTTTAAAGGTCATGGCAAAGACCCAGCGCAAAAAAGGAGCTCTGTTTCGGCTTGGTGCCCTCCTGTGGTGCAATGGTGTAATGATACACACAGAGTTTCTAAACACTGCATGCGTCATGACACCATAATGACGCTGCCATGGTGCATCAGTATGGACGCCACCATTTAATAATGTCAGTGCCCATATGCACTACGGTTTGGGAGGGACTAAACGCTGTGCCCTCCCAAACCCTATCCGTGCTGCAAAGGTGCATCAAGAAGCCCATCTAGATCAGATACTCATCAATAAGCCACCCTACCAATCAGCCAACCAACCTTAACTACAACTTCTGAGGCAGTAAGTCTAACACCAACTGTCTCACTCTGACTCAGTGACAATTGGCAGTTGGATCAGCCTTCCCATGATGCACTGCATCAACAATGGATACTTGTGACTGCCACTGGAACTGTTCTTTAGCTGCACCTTGTGGCGATATCCATGTAATGTTATCAGACCCGTTTCAACATGGTCCTGACAATGGACTCTACACAAGTCTGGATTTCAGTGGCTGTGTTCAAAACATGGCTAAACCTGGATCTACATTAATGATAATGATAAACTGAATAAACAATTCATTCATCACTTAATTTTATGAAACCTAGTATCCTTTTTTAAACAATTTTATTGGGAATAGCAAAAAAAAAAAAAAAAGTTATGACTTCGACTATGAATTGTTCTAAGTGACTTTTTTGACATGTATTTAGCCAGCCTCTTCAGGCTGCATTGGTATGAAAGAATCATAGCATATTAGATATGTGGGGGGAAATGGAATATACTGCAGAATTTCAGTTCTGTACTTGATGGTACATTGGAACTGCTTACTGCTGGAAGAACAATGAGGCCCTGATAGCAGACAAAATGAATGCAGGCAGATATTGGCTATATTTAATGGAATATTGCAAACATTCAAACTTTTTGGTAAATTATTTTGGACAATATAAGAGAACTGACTGGATATAACCTGCCACTTGACCCTGTAATTATCCTCTTCTGTAACATTAATTCAGAGGTCTTACAGAAAGTCTTACAGAAAGTTTTGACATCTATTGGCAGTAGCTACCTAGAGCAGTTGTTAGCAATGGAGAAAGGAAATTCCTTGTTAAGAAAATAGTTGGTAAGTGCTTGGAAAGTGGTTTTAGTTAAAGCTTCCATATATTGTTAGGGAATGGAAGGAAGACAAGGAAACAGAATTGGGACCGGGGGGGGGGGGGGTTGCCGTGCTTTATAATAACAAGTTGTAGGAGAATGCACAACCATATAAAATAGGACACACAATATTTGGGGCCCTGCAGTTCACATGTGAGGTAAGCTCAACATTTGGGAACTGCATACAGAACTGGTGTGACATATAATTCCAGCATTCCTCCTTTTTCACTGGGAAGTCATGCAGGGCCTTTTAGTGGCAGTGTGGAAAGATAAGAAAATAAAGCTGAGAATTAAGTGGTAAAGGCCAGGACATATTTAGGATCTCAAAGTCTTAATATGTGAGGCACCACAAGTGCAGGTTGAGCATTAAAGCTACAAATTATTATTTAAGTTTGTCAAGCAGACTTTTATCCAGTTTTATCACCTTGGACTCCCAATTTAGGGAAACACAGCTGGTCTGGAAGGACTGAACAGGAAAGCCTGTTAGAGAACAGAATCAGGATATAATTTTTTTTTCTAAACTAGTAACTAGTTGTAAACTGATAACTTTTTTTTTGTAGTACCAAGTTAGATTGGCTCTCCACCTCAATTGTTTATAATTGTCATGGCTGTAGTTTACTACAGAGTCAGTTGTCTGCCTATTGCTTGTTACTGGGCCTTTCTGCTGGAAAATGGTCACATGGATTGCTTTGTCATGTCTTTTTTCATTTTTCCCTCACAATTTCCAAGCTGCACTATTTGAATCTGCCACTTGGGAGAGACAAACAAACTTTTCCTATATTTTCCAACAGCACAACAATTTGTTAGTAATGAGTAAGACATGTTGTAAACAATTTTATGTTGCTAAACTATTGTCATTTGGTTAACCAATAAATTGTGAATAGCTCAGCAAGATAAGATACCTTTCTGGAATACAATAACAATAACAGGGAGAGACATTTTGAGAGATCAGTGTAATGAGCAAAGTAAATATTTAATTTTATAAAGAAGCATTCCAAGATCTAGGTTTATATAGATCCCACCATCCTTTTCCCCTTTTCAAATGATCCTTAAGTTCTATACACACATAACATAAATATAAGAGGTGTATATTGTGGCTTAATTTTTTTTATTTTATTTAATAAAGGTTAATACTAGGAATAGTGATTAAAAATAACAACTACAGATTCATGGTACAGATAGATGAGGTGCTGTGTTTTAAAAAAAAGCTTGATAAATAAAAAGAGATAACCAGCAGATGCCCTCAAGTGGTAATCTTTACATCAGTTTTATTCAATATGTAACTGATCATTAGTGACCTTGGGGAAGGAACTGTAAGGATCGGTGAATACATCAAACCAAAAGACATTGTTAAAACAGATGAGACCAAGAAGTTATGTTGGATGACCGAGAATAATACAAATTGCTTAAAATGCAATACTTGATATGGTAAGGTTATATGTGTTACGACAAATAATGATCAGCTGAGGACTCTGGAGATTTTGGTGGGTTACAAGGTGACTGAAACATGACAGCAAGATGTTATTTAAAAAGCCAGTTAAGCCTTTGGAAGTATTAAATGACAAACATTCCACAGCACTGAAGATACAATAAACCTAGGACACAAATAATGTTTCTTTTAGGAGTACTGCCAGATATTTCTAAAGTATCATGCCCTTCACAAATACTTACATTAATCCTCCATTTCTGTATATATTTAGTACTAAGTTCCATTGGCTGAAATATATTATATATTACATCAAACTATGTTTGGAACTGAAACAAGAACTTTAAGATTATTGTTGTTAAGTGCCATCAAATTGGCTTGGACCTCATGAATGAAAGATCTCCAGGTCAACCTGTCATCCCCAGCCCTGCTCAAGTCTCACAGACTCTGGGTGGAGGTTTTCTTGATTAGGTCTGTCCATCTGGAATGGATTAAGTCTATCCATCCTCTTTTCCTACTGCCTTCTACCTTATCAACATTATTGTCTTTTCTGGTGAGCCATGATATGCCCAAAGTACAACAGTCTCAGTTTTGTTATCTAGGGAGAGTTAAGGTTCAATTTGTCCTAGAACAATTTGCTTTCTTTTTTTTCTTTTTTAGCAGTCCACTATATCTGTAGAATGATTCTCCACAACTCCATTTCAAATGATATGATTCCACCCCACCCCCCCCCCCACCCCCATTAGCTTTCTTCACTGTCCAGCTTTCACAATGATACATAGAAATGGAAAATACCATGCCATGGACAATCCGAGCTTTAGAGTTCAATGATATATCTTAACAGTTCAGGATTTTATCTAGTTCCTTTATAGCTGCCCACCTTAGTGTTCTGATTTCTTGACTGCAGTCTCCTTTTCGATTAATGACTTAGCCAAAGAAGGAAGAATCTTGAAGTGTTTCAATAATTTCATCAGTTATTTTAAAAATATTTAAATCACATGTGATCATTATTTTTCCATTCTTAATGGAAGTGCCTTCTCATTTTCTTCCTCAACTTTCTTCAGTATTCATTCCAAGTCTTTGCTTTCGGATCTAATCCTGCTTTGTGTGTTATATGTTCGGCATACAAGCGTAAGGAATCACTGGGTCTCCCACCTTCTCCTGCTTGGATGGATGGGATCCTGTTATCTAAAGAACCTGCCGCCATCACCCAGTGATTTGACTCCTCCCTCTTTAGCAATGCATTACTGAGGATCACCTGGCACTTTCTTTGCATAGACACTTCCCTCCATCTTTCAACTTTTGGGTAACAGATAAAGCTTGCCAAGCTAAGGCACAGAAAGAGGCAATGTGAGTGCGACAGTGTAGTTTTAAATAAAAGCTTTACTCTATGTGAGGAAATTCTATAGAAAAAAAGATATCTCTTACATGAAGAAATATTTTGTCCTCCAGGCACAGAAGGAAGCATAAGTTACAGAGTAGATCATTTCAGCCAAATTAGAAAAAGAAAAGAAAAAAGAATCAAAGTATCATAACACAGCTGGCTAGTACATTTTCCTAATATTACTCATAGATCAGATAGGATTTGGACAGATGGGACTACAAATTCCATCAGATCTGTGAGTAGAATGGGATAATGTTTTAGCTAGTCATGTAGGGATTTTGGTTATTTTACAGACTTGGCTGAAATGAGCTAGTCTGTCTCTAACTGTAACTCCTACATGTGCCTGAAGGGAAGGTGGCACTTCCTATAAAGAAATACTCTTTTGCTATGTGGATTTTTTTTATTATTATTACTTAAAATCTCTTTCTATAAAAGTATTTCTGTCTCTCACATTTCTCCTCCATGTTCCTTTGCTTAGTCTCATCTCATCACCAGGATTGGGGGATGTGGAAGAAGGAAAGTCTCTGTAGCATGGGAGATGGTAAGCAACCATGAAGTAACTCCCTATGGAGTTGCTAGGAAAATGGGGTAGTGGTGGCAGTTAAGTCTTTTTAGGTGGTCTCAAAGAGTCCCATCCAGCTCAGGCAGAAGCAGGAGGGGGACCCAAGAGCCCCACTTTCTGCAGCACTGAGGTGATCAGCATCTTTAATTTCTGATCTGTCATCAGAGATAGAATGCGGGGTTCCCAGCACGGTTGCTGCAGAAAACAAGCCTATTATTTTATTTTATTTTGTATGGCATGGGGGCAGCAAGTAGCAGAGATTATGTTTAGGGAAAAGGGAACCTGAAAATCATTCTGGCATGGTTTTGCATACCTTTTAACAAAAGCAAAATGAAGACATCGATTTTATACTAGTTACTGATACATATTTTTTTTTCAGTGTACTGTTGCAGAGTTGAATTGTTTAGGAACTAAATTTTACTTATTTATACTTGTGATTTGTTACTGGTTGATTAAGCTTTTTGTAGGATTTCATCTACAAAATAAACATCTTTAAAAGATTCAGGCAGGGGGAGTGTCTGAAAGTCCAGGGTGCTTCCCCAAATCACTCTTCAACTGCCATGGAAAAGGCAGCTGCCTCTTAGCGAGGCTGACTGGTGTCAAAGGAGTTGATTTCCTCTGGATTCCCTCTTGATGCTTACTTTGCATCTAGAGGGAATCAACTCCCTTTAAATGATTGAGCAATTCTAAGAGGCAGCTGCCATTTTCATGGTGATTGAGGAGCAATTTGGGGAAGTGCTCTGGACTTTCAGACACTCCCCCTGCCTGAATCTTTTAAGGATGTTTCAGGCACCATTCAGGAACCTTTCAGCCAGGTATGAAAATCCTCATGGTCCAGGCCTCGAAGGGAGAGAAGAACAATTGGACTTATTCCCCTTTCCATTGCCATTCCTTTCTCCTTTTGTGTCATGTCTTTTTTAGATTGTAAGCCTAAGGGCTTACAACTGTCTAATTTGCTATCTGTAAGCCACTCTGACAGCCTTTCTGGCTGAAGAGTGGGATATAAATAAAATAAAATAAATAAAGTTCTGTGAAAGGAAAATAAAAGAAGAAAGAGCACACATTTTTTGCTGGGGAAATAGTTTGGAGGATGAAAGAACTCACCCACGTCTTTGATGTTTCCCACTTGGACTTTCTTGTACTTCTGTTTTCAATAGTTTTAGCAACATCCTGAAAACAAAAACCCTAGAATACTATGAATGATGATGGAAATTCCTTTCAAAAACAAACAAACAAAAAATTCCCCTAATAATATAGCTGCGTACTGCACATGAGGATGTAGAAATTGTAGTTCAGGGGAATTTCAAATATATCCACAATGATATTGACTTAAATTGAGGAGCAAATAAGATTCAGAGCTATTATTATTATTATTATTATTATTATTTAATCTGCCATTACAAAGGCAAATGGGATGCTTCTCCTCATGTATTAATATTTTAAATATGGTTTTAAATGCTAGATTTGTAGATGTTAATCATGACTGGTCTAGCAAAATATAATCCAAAATTACTTCTTATTCCTGGCTGGTTTTCCTTTATAATGATTTTATAGAATTCATTGTATTCACTTTCAGGAACCTTTCACTTGAAAGCAGTGTATGGTTTGTTTGTTTGTTTGTTTGTTTGGAAAGACAGATGGTTCACACATACAAGTTCCCCTTCCTTCAATGAGAGAAGCTTTCTTTGATAAAAGGCAAGCTGTATCCAACCAACCCAATAATTGAGGAGGAGTATGTCTATTTCCTATCAAAGGTGATTAGTCATATATACTACAAGCATGATGATGCTAACAGCCAAGGTTTCAAACGATTTAGAATTAACAGGCATTTCAGAATAAAAAGCTAGGCTGCCAAATGCTCTGCAAATTTATAGTCTTCCTTTACATACTTTATTAAATTAAAACGTTCCTCTGCATGGTATCCAAAGAGGACATGGTTTTCTTTCAGAATTAGAAATTAAGAGAGGGGGAAAATCCTTATTTACTAATTGCCTGGAGGAATTAATTTTGAGTAGATAAAACTAATCATGCAGGTATGACATGCAAATCTGTATACACATAAACAAACAAACAAAAATTATTTAATGGCTTGATGGCCTTTTTAGTAGCTAGTTACTGTACAGATACAAAGCTGCAGGACTGTGCCTTTCCTGCCTGTACTCAAATGCTAAGTTATCATTCCCCCATGAGACCTGACTAATTAAAGACTATGAAGCCCAGGACAATAAAATGAAATTCTCTGGCAGATCAGGGCAATTACAACTTCTGCTTCCCCATGTAAGGCACAGCCCCATTGACTCGTGCTGCCAAAATCCATGCACACAGTCACAACCAGAGGTGTGCTTCCTCATATCCAGTTCTATTAAACTAGATTTTAGAGCTATACAAAGCACATGGGGATGCAAAGTTTATGGTCCTCGTGGACCTTGTTTTACTTCTTAAATTATGGTTATTTAATTACTGTGTCACCATGCCACCAAAATTGCATCCAAATTCAGCAGTGGTGACTCTGGAGGGCACGTGCAGCTATCCATTTTTGTCTTGTCTATTCCCCTAGATATGGACTATCTGCCTTATCGGAACAGGATCTTGAAATATTGATGCCTTCCCCCTTTCACTATGGGATGGAATTAGCTAGGCTCTGCTGAGCAAAATGATTCTCATGTCTATTATAATGTTGGGGCAGCAAACCCCTTCTTTAGCTCCATGCATGAACAAAATTGTTCTGTTCCTCCTCTCTGGTTTTGAGACATGACAGATATGGTGACTGTGTGCTTCCCAGATAGTACAAGTACCCATGGAGAAAGAGAGAGATAGCACAAACAGGGTGACTGTGTGCTTCCCAGACAGTTGGAACTCCAAGTGCCCATGGAGAAAAAGAGAGATAGCACAAATCTGCAGCATGGGACCATATTTTAGCTGGAAAGGAGCAAAACTTGGTTTTGTGGGTGGGTGGAGCTCCATTCACTCAGCAGAGAAAGATATAAATTTCCACATATGAACTGGACTGCAATCAGAGTGAGTCCACCTTGGCAAAATATATTTGAGTTGGAGACTGTGTAAAAAGAAGATTTTATGGTAATTCATTGATGTAGTAGATGTTCTACAGCAGAGGAAAGCTCACATGCCCCCAGGCTTCTGGAAACAGTAATAACTCCTAGACAGTGGTGGGCTGAGTTCCCATTTGGCACCAAAACATTGTCTTTAGGCAAACACAACTTCCTGAGGCTGGTAATATGCTGCCCCTCTTCCCCTAAGTATAAAGCAAGAACTTTATACAGTATTACTGTCTTGAAGTAAAGTTCTCTTTCCCTTCATGAGCTTTGATAAGGTGTAAGGCAAACAGCTATGTTGAAGACCCCCCCCCCCAGTACATGCCTGATGTCTTCCTTCCTAATTTAAAGGGTGTGAGCATGTCTCCCTTGATATTCTCACATGTAATAGGGTGATATGGTCCTATCTATTGGAATGGTCTGCCAAGATAATTGGTAAGGTTTATATTAAGTGTAAAATGGACTATTTCATGACAACACAGACCTATGCCATAGTTTCCTGTGAACAAGATTGATGCTCAAGACATTCTCATATGTTGACAGATGTTACACTCACCATGACGCTTTCAGATACATCCCCTCACTGGTTGTGAATTGTGGGGAATATGGAGCTGCATTGCCTTGTTTCTGCAACATGGGTTTGGAATGGAAGCTTCAAGCACCCAGCAGGAGCAAAGGAAGAGAAAGCTTGCCTCTGGCAGGCTCTGAGATGAAAGTGTACTTTTGTTGTCCCTACAATTGTTCTGCATTAAAAGATGCAAGATGAGGTCAAGCATAACCATGTTATTGACACCCTTGATTCAGCCACCAAACTACCTCTATTTCTTTTTTTTATCTCTCTCTGTGTAAAATATGTTCAGGTCTCTTTTGTTTGTTTTATAATCAGACCTTCCAAAATACATATAAATGAAAGAGCATAGGTTTGTTAATCCTCTGTACACATGGGAATTAAATGATACATTAGATTTGGCACCCAGAAATTTCTACGTGCTGTGCTACTTCAGTAGAAAAAGTGTCTTTAACATCTGACATTTATTTAGCATTGAGCTATGGCTTTTTTTTTTTTTTTTTTAAAAAAAAGATCTCCTTACTGTGTCAGAAATCTATATTAATGGAAAGTATCAGCTAGTTGGTGAAAAATCTTTCTAACGACTTTAAAATCATTCAAAAATGTCTAATTCATAGTGCTGAAGTGATAAAGAAGCTACATACTATATACTAGTTTCCCAAGCTATTGACAGAATAGCACATTTACTCTCTCATTTCTCTTGATAATAAGAATTCACTCTCACTGTGTCTTTCTATTTTAATTCATTTTTTTCATTTAGCAGCACCACCTTTAGGGTTTTCATTACTTTGGAGCATTTTCAGAATTACAGTCATTTGTGCTATTTCTCTCCCTCTCTCTCTCTCTCATATATGCAGATATTGCAGGCCAGTGCAGTTATTCACAGCCAAGCCAAGTACAATTAGGGTTGCCAACTCTGGCTTAGAAAATTCTTGGAGTATTTTATGTTTTGTTTTTGACTGAAATTGCATTTCTAGTTGTTGCTTTAACTGTCTAAATTCACAAACAAATTTCATGTATTTAATCTACACTGTTTAAAGTCAGAGTTGGAAACCAGACCTTAGAAGCCAAAGAACACACCATTCCCTATTTTCTTCTCTCAGTGTACTCCTTTTAAACACACACACACACACACACTAAAAACCCTGGGAAGAGTGTCATAAAACAACTACCAGCAGAACCCATCTCTGTCTTAAAAGGCTGTTCTTTCCTTTCTGTACTTACGTGGTCAGCACGACACCTTCATTCTAATATGCTTAAAATGCAATATGCTGGTTTTTAACTTTAAACTTGGGTTGGCTTTTCTTCAGTTTCCTGCTTTTAAAATTTATATTTGATGTAGATTCTTGCTGTGTTTAGCAGATCCAGGTTCCCTTTCAACAAATCCAGAAATTCAGCACACTCTGTACGAGTTCATTAAATCATTGTCATTCATGGCACCAGTATTTCTGCTTAGTCCTTCTTCTTCCACAGAATCAAATGAACTGCACTTTTGCTCTCCTACCATGAAATAAAGGAGAGAGTCGATTATTATCCAAACACTCCCACTGTTGTTGTTTTTTTTTTGGGAGGGGGGAGGGTAACTAAAACTAGTTATGTTTTAATACTGTATATATCATAATGTCTGTGCTGTTACATTAAAACACCAAAATCATTCTATCAAAACTTGTCAATTTGAAAGAAATGACAATTTCTTATTTGCTTTGCATCCTTATTTCTATTAATGTCTATAAATCTCTGGAGAACATGAGTGGCAGACCACAGGGTACATGTTAATCCTCAATACATATTTCCTTCGAAGAACTTGTGTCATCCTCTGAAAAATGATAATGTCTTTTCCAGATTAGATTTTGGTTGAGACATTCTGTCATCTGATGAGTAACCCGATTAACATCACTTTGGAACATTCTGTTAAAATGATTGGGAATTAAGCAAAACAAGAATGTGCTGCCTGCAGAATCTCGTAATAAAGAGTGTGCATTAGTGACAAGTACATTTGATTTATTATTATTATTATTATTATTATTATTATTTCTTACCCGCCCCTCTGTCTGAACAATTGGGGTGGGGCACAACAAGGTTAAAAAAACAATTACAGTTAAAATAGTTCAACAATCCCATCCCCATCCTCCCACCCCTTAAAATAGGATTAAACTCACCAAGATTAAAATAAATTAATATAAAATAAGACAAACATATTAAAACCCACAGTTCTTAGCAGCATGAAGTGACATCAAAATGCAGAAGGCCTGGGAATTATCTGGGAAGTTCTAGGAGCCGGGAAGATTATACAGTTTCTGGGAAGGCCTGCCGGGAGAAATACATTTGTCTTGCATACTATATTGGGACAAAGGTGGGATAATCAACTAATCAATCAATCAATCAATCAGTAAGAAAGGTACTGTTTGGCTTTACTAGCTAGAGGGAAGATGTTTAGGTTTAGCATCACTTGTAATTCCAGTAGCAAGTAGAATGCTTGGCTAGGTAATATGTCACGCTTTAACTGCCATGACTCAGTGCTGTATGGGATTTATACTTTTGTGAGATATTTAGCCTTCCTGGTCAGAGAACTCTACTACCCCACCAAAGTACAAATCTCAGAATTCCATACCATTGAGCCATGAAAACTTAAAGTGGTGTCAAACTACTTTATTTCTGCAGTGTGACAGCAGCCTCTGTGTTAGCCATCAGGGCCTGTCTGTTGCCACCTTTTTGTCCAGTCTGAAGTCCTCATAGGCATCATAGGAAAGCCACTGCCTGAAGGCATGATGTTAAGGGAGGGATAAAACCCTCCTGCCAAGGATTAGCTGCTTCTGCTTGTCAAACACAACCCCTCTGAGCCATTCATAAGGGTGCTGCTGCTGCTTTTAGTGTACATACTGTGTTAGTGCTGTGTTTAACAATATCTTGTTCAACAAGGACACATTCCCACTCAAGAAAATGGCTCCCCCATCTTGTCCCTCCTGATGCTTTGTTGCCTAGAGATAACCAAAAGAATAATTGTCCTGGAAGTTAGGGTCCTGTATCTTGGCTCAGGACATGGGACCCTGGTGAGATAGACTCAAAGAAATAGAGAGTTGGATAGCACTTGCAATGGCCCTAGTCATGTCATGCAGGAATACACAAGAGAAGTACTCCTGAAAAAATGACCACCCAACTTCAATTTAAAAGCCTATTATGTGAGCAATTTGCTTAATAAATGAATTTTATTGGATTTAAAAGCCTTCTAAGAAGATGAGCTCACCACTGTCAGATGAGGATTTCTTTCTCTTTCTTGGGGGTATCCTGTTACTTGTGGCTATTTTTTTTTTCTTCCTTTACAAACTGTCACATTGTTAGGTCTTTTCACCTTCATGGGACACTTTAATTACAACTAGTAGCTAGCAGTAGTGGTTTGAGTGCTGGACTATGAGCCTGAAGAACAGGATTCAAATGTGTGCTCATGTTAACCCATTGGGTGACCTTGGATGAGTGAAACACTCTTAGTTCCAGAAAAAACTCCATGATAGGTTTGGAAACAACTTGAAGGTATACAACTACAAAAATAATGCCTACTGGTATTATTGCAGAATTCACATAGAACTAGTCCTACAATGTAAGCATACTATGGCATTGTCACCTGCAATATTGCCAACCCATGTCCCAAATTTTCACATATTTCTCACATAAATTTTTGTTTAACCAATAAAAAATAGGTCTGGAAAAAGGTCCCAACAAAATTACTAATTTTTGCCACCGGAGACCAAAAATGTTCCATGTCATATTTTTCATGAACCAGATACCATAAGACAGAAATAACATTCTATGGTTATCTGTAGGTTTGCACCACTTGAAAATTGCAATTTCTCCTGTTTGGGAGCGCATTGGAATTCACTGGAGTCAGGAAATGCACCACATTACAATAAACAATAAAATATTTCATTTTATGTTTATTGCACCCTGTGTTTTCTAACACAGTGTATTAGAGTGGTTCACACTTGACTAAAAACCTGTAAGTCTTGGGGCACAGGAGACTTTAACACAATACAATGCATTAAAATTTTCATCGGAGTTGAAAAATACCCCATGATTGACACAAACCAAAATTTAAGAAAATTTCCAGAGTATCAGAGTTAAAATGAACTGCTATATGAATTGCTTAAGGTGACTATAATGTTTCTATTCCCCTCTCTTGACTTTACTCCTTGAAACCAGCTGTGGAGGCTTGGGACACCCTCTGAAGCCATCACCAGAGGTGAAGTTTTGCAATCACCACAAGCTAAAAAATGGATCCAACCCATTTTGTTACTGAAGTGTGTTATTACTGTGAGCATTCAAGTCATTTCTGACTTATGATGACCCTAAGGTGAGTCTACCATGGATTTCTCTTGGCAGAATTTATTGAGATGAGTTTTTCCCCTTGCCTTCCTCTGTGGCTGAGAGTGTGCAACTTGCCAAAGGTTATCAAGTGAGTTTCTATAGCTGATCAGGGATTCAGATCGTGGTCTCCCAGTGTCTTTGTCCAAAATTCAAACTATTGGACCATGCTGGCTCTCTACTGAAGTATACACAACAATAAACAACATGTGAATAGAGGGAAAGCAAGCAAGCAGTCTCAAATGTAGCAATGCCAGTTTTCTAGCAAGCTTTCTGATCTTTTCTCATTTGTTTTTTTATAGGAATTTTTTTTAAAAAAAATGAAAACTAGGATCCTGTAAATTGAAACAAAGCAAGAGAACTTAGTAACACCATCCTGCTCCTTCAAAAAGTGGCCTTGAAATAACGAAAGGTCAGGCTTAGTGATCATCTGTCTCCATAATTTCACTAGCAATTGCCAAATACAATTTAGAAACTGCCAAGGAGTGAAATTGATCTTGCTCCTGAAAGTTGGAAGGAGGGAAGTATCTATTACTTTAGATGTTTGGGTTTTTTTTACCTTTGTGTCACAACAAAAATGTATTCAAACCCATTTGTTGCCCAATTTTATGCAAGACATCCCCACCACACACACATACATTTCACTACACTCTTAAACCCTACTATTCTACTTTAACTGCTCTGGCTGCTTCCTCAGAATGCAACAGGAGGCAACCAGAACAGTAAAAGTGTAATAGCAACACTATAAAAGTGTAGTGCGATAATGTGGAGAAACACTGACAAACTGGTCCTCAGTAATGATCACCCATTATAAATAAAGTTGAGGTGTCTAAGTATGTCAGAGTAGGTTCATAAAAAGAACTGATGCTATCATTTGTGTGGAACAGACTTTGTTGCACTTTATTCCTTTTGTGTGGACAACTGAAGAATAGAATTAGATTATCAAGCAGAACCCTCTCACCCTCACTAATAATCAAGAATATCCAGACAATTTATTTCTACACCCAAAGTGGCTTGCCTCTTTAAGGGAGGGTGTGTCTTTGAGGCGATCCATGAATTGAGGCCTGGGTGTTTAACCAGGGCATGGCCTCATTGGCCAAGCCTGGGCATGTAAAGGGGGTGGACTTAGGCTATGTAAGTTGTCTTGCCCACTTCTCCTGCCCTCTTTCAAATTTGCAAACCAAACGTGGAGCAGAGACCAAGGAGCAGAGAACAGAGCTTGCCATCAATTAAAGTTTGTGATGGCTTTGGTCAAGGGTGAGAGTTTTTAGCTTGGTCCCAGTAGCTTGACATCTGGGGGGCCTCCCCTACCTGTGTACTTCCTGCTGCTCCAGGGGCCATTAGTATCTTATGGCTGCCCTCCATGGTTATCCAGAGTGTGCGGCGTGCAGTGGCTGGAGTGCTGAGATGTGGCCCTGGCAACCTGGGTTCAGATACCCCCTGGGCTGTGTAGAGCCACTGGAGGAGCCTGGACAGAGTCACACTCTCTCAGCCCCTTGGCAATAGGCGTAGGCAAACAACCTACTCTATCCAGCCAGACTGGTCCCCCATTGTTGTTTTTCTGTGTTAGGATGGGATGCACCAGTGGCAGCGAGGTGCCATTTTAGACTGCATTGTCACTGCAACCTCCATTTTATTTTTTCTGCCCTTTTGCAATAAGCTACCAGAAAGTTTGGGAAGCTAAGCAGGGTCAGATCAGGTTTGGAATTGGATGGTTGACTCCCAATGGGGAATTCTATTATTTTAGTTTTAAGTTCTTTTCCTTCACCTTGCTTGATTTTGACTGAAAGTATGATATTGTTTTACAAAGATGTTTAAGAATAGTACTATTTTTATTATCATATAAATCCTAAATATCAATTTGATGTTGCCAATTTATATAAGGTACACATTTTGCTCTGCCATTATTTTGGGCTTGGGCATCCATGGATTTAGTTCACTTTAAATGGTTTTGGGGTCTGGACCCAACAGATAACAAAAGCTCACTATAGATATGTAGGGGTGTGTGTATGAGTATACACAGGTACATATACAAAGGTTGAATAATAATAATAATAATAATAATAATAATACATTCCCTTTGTTCATATGCTCATGTGGCATTATATAAACCAGGCTATTGTTTTCTTCTTTAGTCATAGGATGATGCCACCTAAAAATGGGCTAGCAAGGCAAAAGGAAAGGCCACAACTAAGAAGACAACCACAAAGAGACCATTGTCAGTGTCCTCAGATTCATCCAGCAATGAAAGGAACATGATGGCCAGGGCTACCATTGTGTCGAAACTCGACAAGCTCAAAAAACTACATGTTGGTTTACAGAAATGTAAGCATCAGGATGTTGGTAAGTTAGGTGATAATATGTTTAACTCTATGGTTCTCACTCATCCAGAGGCCCTGGATAAAGTGTATCACAATCAATCCAGAAAGTGGTAGTAGAGGAGTTGATTTCTCAATCACCTGCAAACACTGAACCTTACCAGGTCAAAGACAGAGATGCAGGGAAGCAGATCTCTCTCTCTCTCTCTCTCTCTCTCTCTCTCTCTCTCTCTCTCTCTCTGTTTCTGTAGTTAACCTCTTCCTAACTTGGGATCTGACTCCTAAGAGTGAAGGGAATACCTTTGGATGTGGCAGAACATAGTTAACCTTTTCCTAACTTGGAATCTGATTCCTAAGAGTGAAAGGAATATCTTTGGATGTGACAAAACATGAGCTCAATGCTTTTCTGAAAATACAACTAAGAAACATGTACTTACAAAGGGCAGAGATGATTGTGCCCTTCAATACTGACAATGACTTCTTAAGTGATCTGGGCAGACCAAACAATGGAATTGCATATAAAAGACAAAGCCAATCAAGTATAGATATTTACTGTATATACTTGACTATAAATTGAGCTCATGAATAAATCAAGGGCAGCTTTTGTAGCCAAAATTAGGGATTTTGATATGATCCATGGATAAGTTAAGGATAATCTTTTTAAGAGAAACAGGCCAAGCAGGAAAGGAGGAGGAATAGCATTATATGTCAGGGATATTTACACCAGTGAAGAGATCCAGGACATGAATACTGGAAGCCAAGTGGAGAACATCTGGATAAAAATTAAAGGAGAGGGAAATAACAGGGATGTTACTGTGGGAGTCTGCTACAGACCCCCAACTCAGGCAGAGGAATTGGATGATGCCTTTCTAGAACAGATGACCACACAATCAGGAAGGAGAGATGTAGCAGTGATGGGGGACTTCAACTATCCGGATATTTGCTGGATGTCAAACTCAGCCAAATCCTCAAGGTCTAGCAAATTCCTCACTTGCCTGGAAGACAATTTCATTGTCCAAAAGGTGGAAGAAGCAACAAGGGGATCAGCCATCTTAGATCTTATCTTAACCAACAGGGAAGACCTAGTTGATGGGGTGCAAGTAGTGGGATCCTTAGGTGGAAGTGACCATGTCCTCCTGGAGTTTGCTATACAGTGGAAAGATGAAGCTAGGCATAGTCAGACACGCATTCTAGACTTTAGGAGACTTTAGGACTTCAATAAACTTAGAGAAATACTGAGGGTGATCCCATGGTCAAGAATACTAAAAGAGAAGGGAGTTCAAGATGGATGGGAGTTCCTCAAAAGGGAGATACTGAAAGCACAATTTCAGACAGTCCCAATGAGGAAGAAAAATGGGAGGTGTCTCAAGAAACCGGTATGGATGACTAAGGAACTTACAACTGAGCTAAGTTTTAAACGGAACATGTATAAAAAATGGAAAAATGGGGAAATCACCAAAGAGGAATTCAAACAAATAGCCAGCACATGTAGGGATAAAGTCAGAAAAGCTAAAGCGCAAAATGAACTCAGGCTTGCTAGAGAGGTTAAGAACAATAAAAAGGGCTTTTTTGGATATGTCCGCAGCAAAAGGAAGAAGAAGGAAATGGTAGGACCACTGCGTGCAGAAGATGGCAAAATACTAACAGGGGACAGAGAAAAGGCAGAATTACTCAACACCTTCTTTGCTTCAGTCTTCTCAGAAAAGGCAAAAGGTGCTCAACCCGAGGACAGTGAAGAAGGGGACAGAGTGGGGGAATTTCAGCACAGAATAAGTAAAGAGACAGTACAGGAATACCTGGTTACTCTAAATGAATACAAATCTCCAGGACCAGATGAACTACATCCAAGGGTATTAAAAGAACTGGCAAAGGTGATATCGGAGCCATTGGCAATAATCTTTGAGAACTCCTGGAGAACAGGAGAAGTCCCAGAAGACTGGAGGAGGGCAAACGTTGTCCCCATCTTCAAAAAGGGAAAAAAAGAGGATCCCAACAACTATCGTCCAGTTAGTCTGACATCAATACCAGGAAAGATTCTAGAGCAGATCATTAAGCAGAGAGTCTGTGAACATTTAGAGGCCAATGCCATAATCACAAAAAGCCAACATGGGTTTCAGAGGAAGAAGTCATGCCAAACGAACCTGATCTCTTTTTTTGATAAAATTACCAGCTTGGTAGATGAAGGGAATGCTGTGGATATAGTTTACCTCGATTTCAGTAAGGCCTTTGACAAGGTTCCCCATGACATTCTTGCAAATAAGCTTGCAAAATGTGGGATAGACAAGTTAACGGTTACATGGATTTGTAATTAGTTGAGTGGCCGAACTCAAAGGGTGCTCAACAATGGCTCCTTTTCATCCTGGAGAGAAGTGACCAGTGGGGTCCCACAGGGTCCTGTCCTGGGCCCAGTGCTGTTCAGCATCTTTATTAATGATTTGGATGACAGAATTGGGAGCATACTTATCAAATTTGCAGATGACACTAAACTAGGAGGAGTAGCTAATGCCCCAGAGGACAGGATCAAAATTCAAAATGACCTGAATAGACTAGAAAGGTGGGCCAATGCTAACAAGATGAAATTCAACACAGAGAAATGTAAGGTTCTGCACTTAGGGCGGAAAAATGAAATGCACAGATATAAAATGGGGGACACCTGGCTGAATGAGACCACATGTGAAAGGGATCTAGGAGTCCAAGTAGACCATAAGCTGAACATGAGTCAACAGTGCGATGCGGCAGCTAAAAAGGCCAATGCAATTTTAGGCCGCCTCAATAGAAGTATAGTGTCTAGATCAAGGGAAGTAATAGTGCCACTCTATTCTGCTTTGGTCAGGCCCCACCTGGAATACTGTGTCCAGTTCTGGGCACCACAATTCAGAAAGGATGTGGAGAAACTGGAGCAGGTCCAAAGGAGGGCAACTAAGATGGTAAAGGGACTGGAAACCATGCCCTATGAGGAACGCCTTAGGGAGCTGGGGATGTTTAGCCTGGAGAAGAGAAGGTTAAGAGGTGATATGATAGCCCTGTTTAAATATTTGAAGGGATGTCATATTGAGGAGGGAGCAAGCTTGTTTTCTGCTGCTGCAGAGACTAGGACGCAGAATAATGGATATAAACTGCAGGAAAAGAGATTCCACCTCAACATTAGGAGGAACTTCCTGACAGTAAGGGCTGTTCGACAGTGGAACACACTCCCTCGGAGCGTAGTGGAATCTCCTTCCTTAGGGGTCTTTAAGCAGAGGCTGGATGGCCATCTGTCAGGGATGCTTTGATTTGGAGGTCCTGCATGGCAGGGGGTTGGACTAGATGGCCCTTGTGGTCTCTTCCAACTCTATGATTCTATGATTCTATAAAACTCTCAGCACCCTTTCTCCCCCTCTTCTACAGCCTGGCTGTCTCTTCATTACAAAGCCAGCTGGGGAGGAAGCTTGAGGGGCAAGTGCCACCCTTCCTCTCAAAACAGCCCAGCTGTTTCAACTGGGCTATGGAGTGATTGCCCTGCCTCCTCCTCCCCACACTGACTGTTCTTCGTAGGACAGCCAGGCTGGGGATGAAGCTCTGTTGGCCAGCCAGGCTGGGGATGAGCCAGCGCTTCTTGGTCCTCCCCACCCTGGCTGTCTCCTAAAAGGCAGAGATACTGGGGATGATGATCGGGGAGCCATTGTTGGCCCCCCATCCTCATCCCCACCCAAGTTGTCTTTTGAGGGCAGCGAGGCTGGGGATGAAGCTTGGCCACCCAACACAAATTCCCTCCATCCCTTTCCCCCACAATGGCGGTATCCCATAGGGCAGCCAGGCTGGGGACGAAACTCAGGAAGCTAGCACTGGCCCTCCATTCTGCACCTCACCTGGGCTGTCTTCTGAGGATTTGCCAGGGTGGGGAGGAGGTGCAGGAAGCCAACACTGACCCTCCATTCTAACCTTGGCTGTCTCCCATGGGGCAGCCAGGCTTGGGAGGTGAGTGCTTGCCCTCCCACCTCCTCTCCAGCCTGGCTGTCCCCTTGGGAGAACAACCAGGCCGGGAAGGAGGCTTGAAACTGTATTGACTCATTTTTAAGTTGTCCCAGGTTTTTGGGGTCAATTTTTTTTTACAATTTTTTCCCCTACTTATACACAAGTATATAGGTATCCTCTTTCAAATCTAGATAGGTTGCTCCGCCTCTCTGAAAGCAGCACAATACCTCAATAATGATGTGTGTGTGTGTGTGTGTGTACCAGTCTCAACCAGTTTGGTAGGTCTCCATTTAGTTAAGCACTGATTGCTTGTCAAGCAAATAATTTCTTTATCAGCAGGAAGGAGGAAAATGAGGGAATTTCCAGTTTGCGATTTTAGAATAAGGCTTCTTTTCCATGGTAGAGAGAATCTAGAGCACCACTATACCTTTCCATTATGAAGTCTTAACAATTTGTGCAGACTTTAACAAGATACAACTTTCTTGCCTTAAGCATGAAAGTCTATTATCCATGTTTATAGAGCATAAATGGTAACAGGAGGGAGGAAAACAGGACCCCTTATGGGTGAGGATGGAAGTACAGATGTAACTGATACAACTCAGATACAAAATAGTAACAGAATTTCCAAGTAACTGCTGCTAAAATTCTCAAAGAAGAAGGGAAAATGTCAGGAATAGAGGAGAAAACTAGACGAGTGCTGCCAGGATTCCTGAAGTTTAAAAAAGCAGATAGAATATAGAAGAAGTCCCTTTGAAGTAGCTAAGATTTCTGAGGTAAAAGGGGTGAGCAGTGCAAAAAGAAGACTGTCCATGTGGGTATCAGATATGGGACTTAGTACAGCTCATAGTACTAGAAATATTTTTTGTGCAGTCCCCAACATTTTACATTATCTCTGCTCAAGAAACAAAACAAAATCTCAAACAAAAACAAATTGGTACTATTTTTGCTTTTGTGTATTCACTTTGCATTCCCCTTTCCACATGGGATGTCTGAATGTATGGCAAATACTGTGGATCAGAAAATTCATTACACACACACACACACACACACTTTCAAACAACTGATTACACTCAGGTTGCCCTAGTCTCATCATAGTCATATTTTTTCATGAATCATGAAAAATTTATGACATAATATTTTTCTGTACCTAATATTCTGCCCTTAATGCCACAATGGATGCACTATACTGAAATTGAAATAAATAAATGTAGAAAACATGTGGGATGTAAATGAATGTGTAGGTTCACTGTGGAAAACTCAAATATTTTATATTCTATATTTATAAATATACTTGTCGACAAGAGAACATTTAACACAACTGACATTAAGTAGAGACAGATGAATCCATCAGTTAGATTTTTTTCCCCATATTAACTTTAAAAAAAATCTCATGTTCTTTCAAATATCTTTATTAAAAAATTGTGATTCTGATTGTTGCAAACAAACTGTACTAAATTATAACTGATCCAAAACATAAATTATATATATATATATATATATATATATATAATTTATATTTAATAATATTAATAAATAAATAGCATGTATTTCTGTTTGTTTCTTAGTAGAAGGTTGCAACAATCATGTTTCTTTATAGATCTGAAAAAGCACGATTTTTTTTTAAAAAAAATCACTAATGTGAGGGAAAGTCAAACTGACAGATTCATCCATCTCTACTTAATGTAAACACAAATCTGTTGCTTTAATGTCTTAAATGTACTCTTGTCAAAGGAATATTCCAAATAGATAATTTATTTAAAATGTATAGACACAGATTTATATCTATTTTTCTCAAGGTTTTAGAATTCACTTTTCCAGATTTTTTAAAACAAAATGTTATTCCAGGGCTGTTGGGGTAGAAGACAATATTAAAGACTATATTGTTTAGGGAAGCACTCCCAGGATTGTGCCATCTGCCCCAGGATGCCTCCTTTTAACTATGGATTAAGAAGTCGTGCCCTCTCTCCAGTCTATCTGCCTTGGTCCAGGCCCCAGAGGGAGAGAAGAACCACTGGTCCTCATCCCTTTTCCCACCACTTTTCCCTTCTCCTTTTGTGTTGTCTCTTCTAGATTGTAAGCCTGAGGGCAGGGATCCATCTAACTATAAGATTGTATGTACAGCACTGTGCAAATTTACAGTGCTATATAAATAAAGGATAACAACAACAACAAAGACGATGATGATGATGTCAGTAGTATTTCCTCCTCTAGGTTTTTTATCTACAAATTCTCAGGCCAAATGCACCTGCCACCCATGCATGGCAGGAGAAGCAAATGCTGTATTCACTGGGGAAGAGGGAGGGGGAGATATGTCTCCAAATGCTCCAAATGGTTTATATATATATATATATATTTATGCCTCACCCCCAATAAATAAATAAATATAGTCATTCACTAAACACTTGGAGACATAGCTCTTCCTTCCCATGGCATCTATGTTTGGCAGCTACCAAGGACTACATAAATAACCTGTTAGTATAGTTTTTTCTTTCTTTTCTGCTGCAAAATTGGATGATATGGCATGGTCTGTGGGTTCTATTTGTGTTAAGTCACAAGTTGTTTATATGCATACTGTACTCAATGTTTTGTTTATGAATCATGCATATAAATCACCATTTGAGACCACTTTCACTGCCATGGCTCCATCCAGTGGAATCATGGGATTTGTAGTTTGGTCTGTCAGAGAGCTTTAGGGCCTCACCAAGCCAGAAATCCCAGGATACTGCAGGATGGCGCTAAATTAAACTAGTATCAGATTACTATAATTCTGCAGTGTAGATTAACCCCAAGACAACACTAGGCTTTTGACAAAAGGGTTCAAACCCAGAAAAAAAAAGATCATTGGATTTATGTCCCTTGAGATAATTGGGATGATATACTTGCACCCAGGTCCCATTAATTTAAATAGAAATCAAGTATGACTCACTTTCTTGAAACTAGGAATGCAGTATTTGAATCCTTGATATTGATAGATTCAATTTTTGCTGAAAAAACAAAAGGAAAATAATCAACACATCTGTCCCACACATACACATGGTCCTTTCTAACCATCCATAAATAGCAAAAATACCCTTTAAGAGCAGTGTCATCTTGTGAAAATGGAAACCCACAAACTTAACTGGAAATCCATAGTGTGAAATCAGAGTGGAAAGTAATTGATCTGTGACCAAAACCTTTCCTAAGAGCAGACAAAATAAAGGAACAAAAATTGGGAATGAACGTAAATTGGAATTTAAAGAAAAAGGAAAAATCAAAGTGATCCTATGTCTCAAATCTATCTGAAATTCCTTAATTGAAATATGCAAAACTCTGCCCTCCCTCTCTCCCTCAGTGAAGGACTGGTGAATGAGTATGCACATTCATTTGAATCTTTTGGCTTTTTCCAATATCTATGCTAACATATAACTATGGTATACACATGTCCGTGCACCAGCTCATGACTATAAAGTCTCACTAAATATGAATTCTTTTTCAGATGAAAGACGAAGAATACTTATATGAATTCACAACTTTAAAAATATATTTTGAAACATTTGTAAAACATAAAACAAATTTTTAAGCAATGTAATCAAAAGAATGCAATGGCTCATGTGGTCAAGAGACTCTGTTGATTGCAAGATTGGCAGGTTGGCCGTTCAAGGCCCAGGTGCCACATGATGGGGTGAGCTCCCATCACTAGTCCCAGCTTCTGCAAACCTAGCTGTTCGAAAGCATGCAAATGCAAGTAGCTAAATAGATACCACGTCAGTGGGAAGGTAAACAGCTTTCTGTGCAATTATGCTGGCCAGATGATCACAGAGTAGTCTCTGACAATGCTGAATCTTCGGCTTAGTAATGGAGATGAGCACCTCCCTCTGTGGTCAGACACGACTTGACAACCTTGTTAATGGGGAATACCCTTACCTTACCTAATCAATAAAATAATAATAAATAATAAAATAAATATGACCATCTTCTTGAAATGATTCCACTCATGTAGAAATATTTTTGTGTCCAGGTGGAAAATCTATGGGACTGAATTTTCAAAAGTCGTATCCTAGCCCTGAAGCTATCCTGATCTGTTCCTGTTACCTTGGCCTGCACCAAAGTGGCTGTCTGGGATGCCCAGTACTTCCACTGCCACTATGTGTCACTTGCTTCTGAGGTTGGAATGAGGCCTCCAGTGTTGGGTGCCTAATTCTGATCTGAGAAAGAGTGATCTGTGGTGGTGGCCTGGCAGGATGCACATGAAAACATGGTGGTGTGGGAGGACAGATATCTGGATCTACCCAGAAGATCCAGAGCAACAGATAACTTTTTGAAAGTTGTATTATTATAGGTTTTTTTAAATTCATGTTATACCTGACTTCTGGTGCAGGATGCCCACAGCAGAATTGGTGTATGGGATACACATCATCTGAACAGGACAACACGAGGACTGGAGGAGGGGACTTTTTGCCCATGCACACAAAGTCCTAGATGTCTCTTCTTAGAAATAAAATTGCATGCAGGGAAAAAAAAACCTTTTCATATATAAACAACTATTGGGGCGAAACCAATAGTTGAGGTAGAGATTTAGTTTTAAAAGAATGATTACCTTATTTTATTTTGTAATCAATTAGATTAATAAAAATGCTGCCTCACTTCAGAAATAATGAAGGCAAATCTTGTCAATGTATCTTGAAATCCTATTAGTGAGGTGTGGCAGTGGAGGGGGGAGTATGAGTTAAAACATAAATATTTATTAGAATATAATCAGCCAGAGGTGCAGAGTCAAAGGATTATGAAAAAGGTCTCTGGAACCAGACCTGTTCCAAGTAGCAGAATGGGTACTTGGGTTGTAATGTTAAATACTTAAGTATGGGTGCTCATCATGTTAGTCTATTGCAGGGGTGCCCAACTTGCGACCCTCCAGATGCTTTGGACTTCAACTCCCAGAATCCCAGAGCATTGGCAAGCTGACAGGGAGGGCATTATGAAGTAGGAAGGAAATTTGCATGTGGGTGGTGATTGGCTGAGGGGCAAAGAGGGAGGTGGAGCTTTGTGGGGATCTGGAAATCTATTCAGAATGACTGTAGAATTCTGAGGTGGGAAGGAAATTTGCATGTGGCTGGTGATTAGCTGAGGCTTCTGGGAGAATAGAATTCTGAGGTACAAAGGAAATTTGCATGTGGCTGGTGATTGGCTGAGGCTTATGGAAGATGAAGTCCAAAACATCTGGAGGACCGCAAGTTGGGCACCCCTGGTCTATTGTCATGCACCCAAGACCTTAAATAAAACAACAACAAAAACCACCACCACATCAGTGGAGGGGAAAACTATGTGAGCCTTCATCTACAAATCAGATAAATCAATTTTTCTCTTTGCTGGAGTAGATGTTCTCTAAAGCCAATGAATCTGTTTGTTGGAGTAGGTGTTCTGGCTCAGATTCTGATTCTGATTTGCAGTCTTTTACATGCACTGTGGGACTTACTTTTCAACCCATAGAAACAGTATTGAGTTACTCCTCTATTTGCTGTTCTCTGGAGAGGAATTTATTGAAAAAGGCAGGCACAGTCTCTGAGCACTGATGAACACAAAGCAACTAATGTTGGATGGGCCACCCCTTTTTGCTGACTCTCCATTCATACAATTTGGCAGACAAAATTGTACATGAGAGAGCCCTGAGCGATGCTGATTTAAATCAATATATGACAGTAATCCTGATTTGTTTCAGACATGCAATGGGCCAAAGCATATTGGCTAAAGCCACAATACATTTCTGTATGCACCACTTGACTTTCAATTGTATCTGTGAAAACAGATCTTTCAGGGGTGTGGAGCGAATCCATTTTGTGATTCTCCAGAGAGATACATGACATTGGACTGCATTTAACTTTTTAATCAAATAAAATGTCCCTCTGAAATTCCCTTTGTACTTTGTTCTGCCTCATTATGAACACCAAAAAATAAGCTCAGCTTTTCCCAGGTATTCATTTTTTGTACAAGTCTGACCATGTCTCATCTCTTCTCATTATAATTTCCGGTACTTTACCTTTGGCTTTATGTTGCATAAATCTATTCTTATTAGTGCAAGATTTGTTGTGACAACCTATGTGTACTGAATACTAACAATGTAGATAATGGATGGTGTATGTCTGTGGGGTGGGGTTAAATCCCCACAACCATTTACATTAACACTGAACCATTTCTTCCTAAATGGAACTGTAAGAATCTATGAAATTGTGTTGAGCCATGATTGAATTCTCTCATAACGATGCTTTCGTTCAGCCACTTCCAACTGTGAGTGAAAAGAATCCAAATCTAGAGCCATTTCTGACTCTTTATTGCTAGAGGTGATTTCTAGAATAAGTAAGAAGAAGAAAGGCAAACAGAAATACTTCCCTGTTTTTGTAATCTCCTGAAAAAAAGTCTTCACTCTAAAGTGAAGGAAAAGTTGAATGCTAAGAAAGGGAAAGTCAATGAAATATATGCTGGTGGGGGCAAATTCATACACATTATGGAGAGGAAGACTGTGGATATTATGTTTCTTGTTCTCCTTATCAATCAATGGAACTTTGTCATTAGGGAATGAAAAGTAGTATCTATTTTAGATGCTGAAATTAAAATAATGAGATTAATGGTTCCTGCATTATGTGTTTGCATTCAGTTGGAGAGATGAAATTTTCCTAAGCAAAACAAGCTTCAGAAGAATTTGCATCCAACAGAAACTGGTGGCGGCTCAAAATTATCCAGTTTGAAAAGAAAGGAAAGTTTAGTTGCAGCCCAATCACTCACTGATCATATATATAGATATAGATATAGATATAGATATAGATATAGACAGGCAGGTATTTGTAACTAATATACCAGCCTTTCCCAGCCTTGACCCCTTAGGTGTTTTGGACTATAACTTCCATCACTGTCCACGGCTCTGCTGGCTGGAGATGCTAAGAACTGTAGTCTAACAATATCTAAAGATAATAAGATTTAGGAAGACAAAATATAAGATAGCCACTGCTGAATAAAATATATATATATATATGTTATTTATATGAATAAATGGACCCCATACAGAATATTCTATGCACTCATGCTGTATGCTGTTGTTTGATTATTTGAATGTTTTAATAATCTGAATGCCATTTTATTGTTATAAGGGAATTTTAATTGTTGTATTGGTGGGAGGGATAATGGTTTTATTTTATATTGTTATATTGTATTTTTACCTTTATTGCAAGCCATCTCGATCCTGACTGAGAGGCGGGATATAAATTATTAATTTATGTTATTTGGCCCAAACTCCTCTTGTTGACTTATTCCATTGTAAAATCCAGGTATACCAATATAAGGTATTTTTGGAAGCAGTATGCTGTGGCAGTAATGGGAGAGAAAGAGAAGTCTGCCTCTGTCACTAGAGAAAGCTGGTTTGTTTTTGTTTTTTGTTTTTTTGGTTAATTTGCTGAGAAGCTTTGTCATGTGATGGAAACAACTTTTTTGCTGCTCCCCGCCCCCATGACAAATGCAGCCATTTTATTTCTATACCCCTGTCTGTGCCACTGCTATTGTCATAATTATCCTGGAAAAATGAATCATGACCATAATTTAGTAATATGTATTTTAAAATTTTCCATCCTTTGAACTTATGTATCCATTACTGCTGAGAACGATGTGTGAAAATGCAAGAACATATTCTTCCTCTTCCACCACCACCAAAACAAATGTATATGGCTGCACCCAGAGATCTATTCTTTTGGCTTGCTGGATTTTTAAAAAATAAGAACTTGTGTAGATTCCTTCATGAATGGATCAATATAAATTAATGGCAGGAAAGGGAAACTGACAGATTTACCAACCCAGAGAGAGGCTTTCAGCTCTTAAATGTCTTGGTTTCAGTATTTGTGTATGTAGCCATGTTTATGTTGCTTACCTAATGATGTTATCTCTTAGGTCACTCTTAGGGTGCATGCACAATACAGAAATAATCTAGATTGACACCACTTTTCCTGGGATGTCTCAATGCTATGGAATTATGGGACTTCTACTTTGTTGTGGCATCAGAGGTCTCTGACAGAGAAGGCTAAATGTCTCACAAAACTACAATTCCTAGGATTCCATAGCATTGGGAAATGGCACTTAAAGTGGTGTCAACCTGGATTATTTCTGCTATGCAAATGGAGCCTTATGTTGTCTTTTTCATCATTTTCAGTAGCTTACCCAGGAAGGTTGCATTAGATACTGAAGGCTACCTAACCAATATTGAGATAAGTTTGCTTAGGGAGGTGCATGGAGAAGCAGTTATCAGTATGTGAAAATAACACAGATGAAAATTCACATTTGGGGACGAATCAAGTTGGGTATCATTTTCTTCAGTTGGTCCACATAGTACTAGTTGAGTATATGGTTGATTTTGTCAGTCTGATCATCGCCCTTTGGTTCCAATACCTCTGGAATTGAACTAGAAATAGACTGAAGTCACTGAGAATAAGGGTTAATACATGTCTTGGGAATTTTGTTCATGGAATAGAAAAGAGAAAATAAAAGTATATTTATCAACTTTGTCTAACTCTGATTTATATTTGGAAATACTAGTACTACTAATACTGCATTTATTATTGTTAATGAACATACCAAATAGAAATACTTCCTGCAAACTGTGAGCAGATATTTCTTTAGGAGGGTTTTTATTTTTATTTCTTTGGTCATGCTGTGACTGGCATATTAAAATCCAACAAATGGATAAGCAATGGTTTGTGGTTTGTGGGTTTTGGGGAGTTTTTTCCCTCAAGAAGGGAGAAAGGCACAGCAAAAGAGAGATTCTAATTCAAATAAGCACATCTCTTAAGCAAGAATTAGCTTTGTTGCCATCTTTTTATGAGTTTGGCTTCTCATTAGAGGCCATTACTCTCTTGAGATAACATACACCTCACAGAAAATCTAGCAATGCCTTCTCAACCTTGATTGCATTTTTTTGTGTTCCCAAATTAATGTCTGCTCATCAAGATCGTTTAAGAATATAAAAAAGGGATAAAGGCCTATGGTCTTGAACTACAAATTGTCTCTAAATTGTGTTGTGGATAAAATAACAATGAGGACCAGTTTCTCCTCACATTCTCTAGTGGGGTGAAAGTTGTACAGAAAAATCTGACTTGCATTAACCCCCCAGCTGATACAGGAATTGAGGTATTGAACATTTTAAAGTATTGTAATGTTTCATAATGCATATTTATGTGCTGATATAATAGCTTGAGATAAGAATATTTAATAAGATTTAAAAATGCATCTGCCTCTTTATAGCAGTGGAGTGGTAATACATTCCAAGATGAGAGCTATCATGAGCGTAAGTTTACCATAACTGCAACATTATTGTTGTATTTAAGGTTAGGAAATTGAAGTTAGTGATTATTGTTTTAAAGTTAAATGTGTCACATAGAATTTGTAATCACCCTGATCATGATCCCTTGGGAATAAAGAGCAGACAAATTAATGGGGGGGGGGATGTGAAAGAATCATCCTATTAGTCGTTGAAGGAAATAATATTTTGGCATGGCTTTTGTGTGAAACAAATGAATAGTTTAGTACAAATGATTACAGAGAGTAGAGGCTTTTGCCCTCTCTCCAAACATTAAAACTGCACTTGGTGAATGGTAAAAAATGACCTCTCCATTTGGCAGAATGATATAGATGACAAAGGATGTTTTCTTTCTTTCTTTAGTTTTGTTTTCTGGCTAATTCTGATTTCAGACTCACTTATTTGTTGCTACTCTCTTTCAGGCTTAGTTAAGAATTGCAAAGGCTAAAGCCTGCCTAAAAACCAACATCCAATATCCAACATGTAGTCACATAGCACTTCTTCTCCTCTGCCTCCCAAATAATAATAATAATAATATTAGTAGTAGTAATAGTGGTGGTGGTGGTGGTGGTGATGATGATGATGATGATGATGATGATGATGATGACTTTCAGACCATCAAAGCAGAATTCAGAGTAGAAGGAACAAAGGTCCAGTGTCCCAACTGTATCCATTCTGCTGGCAGATTGGTTTCACTAGATCTGGACCATTTCAGTCGGAAAATTTTCTGTTCGACCCAATTCCTGTCAGTATATTTTTGCCCCAAGCTGTGTAAAATGTATCTGGTGCATGTAATGGGTTAAAGAGGAAAGCTAACTCAGAGGAAGCTGAAGCAACTTGAACATAGAGATGTGTCATAGCCAGTCAAAGCTGCATTGTCACTGTGGCTACATGAGAGGAAGCTGATGAAACACTAGCAGGGTGTTGGATCAGAATCCTAGCTGTGTTTGTGTATGGCCCCATTCATTCTAGCCCATTTGCCCTGGTTAGATCTGGATCAGATCGTGCATGCCATTACCAAATCTCTCTGAAAAGAAGTTCATACCCTGTTTCTCCGAAAATAAGACATCTTCAGAAAATAAGACCTAGTAGAGGTTTTGCTGAATTGCTAAATATAAGGCCTCCCCCGAAAGTAAGACCTAGCAATATACAATATATAATAAATGTTAATTTTATTTGTTCAACAATAAATGTGAATTCTTCTTCATGGAAAAATAAGACATCCCCTGAAAGTAAGACTTAGCGCATCTTTGGGAGCAAAAAATAATATAAGACACTGTCTTATTTTCAGGGAAACACGGTATTAACCTTTGCCTCAGTCGATGCTTCCTGGTGCATTTTACCCCACTGAAGTTCATGCATGCAAAAATAATGATTCAAGATGGAGCCTCCTAGTTGTCAATCAAATGATGTCATGGTGACGTCTGATGCAGCCATTGGATGTGCAAGCTGCTTGGGTTTTTTAATATACTTTTCTACATTTCACAGATTATGCGCATGGAGCATAGGGCTGGGAGCGGTACGGATTGTGGGGATCCCTCCTCCTCCTCCTCCTGCTCCATTTTTCTCAGTACCAGGAGGGCTTCATCGGACACTCCTGCATTTTTTAATTTTTTTATTTTAATTTTTATTTATTTTTAATTTTTTTAATTTTTAATTTTTAATTATTTTTATTTATTTATTATTTTAAATTTTATTTTTATTTTTTATTTATTTGTTATTTTTATTTTTTATTTATTTTTTATTTTTATTTTTATTTTCACAATTTGACAGCTAATGCACATTCTACATGGGGCTCTTTAAACCGAAGGGGGAACCCCAAGTCCATATATAGATAGTTAGCTTCCATATATGGATTGTGGTTCCCTCTCCCTTCGTTTAAATGCTCAATATGAATAGGGCTCTTTAAACGAAGGGAGAGGAAACCCCAATCCATATGTGGAAACCAACTATCCATATATGGACTGGGGGTTCTCCCTTCGGTTTAAAGAGCCCCATGTAGAATGTGCATAAGCTGTCAAATTGTAAAAATAAAATAAATAATAAATAAAATAATAAAATAATAAAACAATAAATAAAATATTAAATAATAAATAAATAAATAAATAAAAATTCAGGAGTGCCCGATGAAGCTTGAAACTAGTTAGATTAGGCCCATTGAATCAATTGTTAGGTCAACATTTGGGTAAATCCCATCCATTCAAAGGGTCTACTCTAGCTGGGATTGTGTAGAAGAGTCAGGCTTATTTGGGACTCAAAAAGGAGAACTTGATCCTAACAATTTTTTTCTGGTAACTGCGTCCCCATTTGCCCTGGTTAGATCCGGATCAAGCCCCACAATGTGCATAAGCTGTCAAATTGTAAAGATAATAATAATAATAAAATGCAGAAGTGCCCGATGAAGCACTCCTGCTGCAAAAAGTATTCGGCAGCACCAGATTAAAGCCGTTGGTTGTAGGGAGAGGAGGCATGTTCCACCCTCTGGCCTTGACCCCTCCCCTGAACTTGACCCGATCATGATCGGAGCCAAGTTCACATTCAATTGAACCATTTTTTTTCTGAAAAGAAACGGTAAATACCCCGCTTTTGGAAAAACTGGGTTTAGAGGGATTTGCGCTGCAACAGGTGTGCAAGATCCAGATTCCCTAGTGAAAAAACTGGCACCAGTATGAACTTCCTGATTTTAATCCGGGTTACAAACTGGTTTATATGGTAGTCTGAATGGCCCCTATATAAGGATGAATGCCCCAGTACACAGTGTGGTGGTGTGGATGTTGGTTGGTGGCAGAGCATTATGTTAGTTTGTGTAAATATTGCTGTATTGTGATTTTAAATATTTTAAATATTATAACTAAGGTTAAAAGCCTTTTTCGGAAGAACCTGAACAGTTGTGAACTACTTCCAGGCTCAGTAGTGGTGTTTGTCTTCCTGGCTGGCAGTCTTCTGCGTATGGAAACAGTTGTACCCAAGTGATAACAATTGCTCCATAGTAAAGGGGAAAATTACCTTTGTGTACAGTCAATCTTGTTATCATTCATTTGATCTGATCATTATTCTTCAAGTAGAAGATGAAATGAACTTGATTTCTGCTGCTCCAGAGAATAAAACAAGAACCAGTAGATTCAAATTACAAAAAAAGAGATAATCTTTGAAAATTAAAATTAAAAATAGTGATGATTATGTTTAATTCTTAGCCACCACTCCCCATGGATTGAGAAAGGGAACAACAAATTTTAGAGTAATTAATGAGCTTAGCAGCTGCATCCTAAACATATAGGTTTGGATCCAGATAAAATCATGCCCAGGGAAGTCAGGAAATAAATTTCTTGTAGTTCAGTGGCGGGGAGGCGGAGGAAGTGATCACACACTAAAGTGTGTGGGAAAAGGCCTTATACAAGTGTGTGGCTATAGTTGAAAATATTTCTGTGACAAGGTCACCATAATATTTTACACTTAGAACTTTTTTTCAGGATGTTCTAAAGGAAACTCCAAAGCAAACTATTGTTGAAACATTTTCATTAGGCTGCTGAAAACTCATTCAGCCATGGTTAAAGATGCAATAAATGCTATTATGTGGCACCTAGTTTCTGAGGGACTTAATATAGCACCATCTTTAGAAGACGCTATAAAAAACATTAATTAGATGTTTCTAGACAAAGCTTCTCAGCCAGATGGCATATCTTCCAAGATCAACAAACAAGGTGGACAGCATAAGGCAGAGCAGATTACTAAGTAAATTAAATTATTTGAGGTGCATGACACAATGCTGCAAGATTTCAACAATAGTTAAGTTTTATCTGGAAGTATAAAAGACACAGGACCACCTTGGCATTCCTTTGCATCATTATGCTTTTATATATGCCATTTTGAACAAATCACTTGTTTAGCTTGTTTGTGGCAAAAGACCAAACGTTTCTGGAGGAAAAAAAATGTTTGGCTTTCAGCATTGGGAAGGAGGACCAAACTAATTAAGCTTATGATTTCTGAAATATAGAAAAAATCAATTCTTTACATCCTATTTCCAAATCCTTGCATTTAATCTCTTATAAAAGACAGCAAACATTTACTTTATCATAAAGTGTACTATTTGTTCTTCTAGCAGGCACAATTGATTCCTCTTTCATATAATAAAATGTGTTCAGACTGTGTTGTTCCTCCTTAATCTGCAGGAAATATGAAGGTAGAAAAAATGTTTTAACTACGTAAGGTCCCAAAAGTTAGGCCCCCATTGTGTGTGAGCATAGCTTCTGCCAGTAAGAAAATGGTTTTAAGACTGCTTGTTAACTAAATATTATTATTTAAATATTGTTAAATATTTAAGGAATGGCAGAAAGATTTAAAATTATTTGTATGGAATAACAAAAAGCCTCGTGTGAATCGGAAGATAATGACATACCAAAAAGAAGTTGGTGGAGGAGGAATTCCAGACCTAAAGCTTTACTATGAGGCAAATGTATAAAATTGGATTACTGAATGGATCAGGCTGAAAAATGAAAAACTCCTTAACTTAGAAGGATTTCATAACAGGTTTGGTTGGCCCGTGTACTTATGGCTATACACAAAGATTTTTCACTTGATTACGAGATCCTTAATTAAAACATGGGAAAAAAATTAAGAAGAAAACACTTCGAGAAATACCTTTGTGGGTATCTTCCCAAGAAGCATTTTTTGGAAGGTGGAAGGATCTCGACATTTGGCTGACTTATAAAGACATTTTAATCAAATCAAGTAATAATACATATGAAATGAAACCAATTGAAAACTTTAAACAACTTGACCCTGAAGTACATTGGTTTCCTTATATGCAGATTAAAGAAAGATTTAAAATAGACCAGAAATTACAAGACTTTGAAAAAGAAACTTTGGGTTTGTCAAAATTTTTATTAAATACAGATGACAAAAAGACTGCTATATTACATAGATTTCTTAGAGAACTTGAACAAGAAAAGGAACCTGTTTTGGATACAATGATAAAATGGGCTTCAGATCATCAAAATACTATAGAGATGGATAGTTGGAAGAACGCAAGAGAAAGGACTAAAAAATTCACTAAATGTCAAAACCTCCAAGAAAATTATTGGAAAATGGAACATAGATGGTATTTAACACCGAGCAAGATAACAAAAATTTATAAAACAGGTCCAGGTCTATGTTGGAAATGTGAAAAGGCACCAGGAACTTGGTTTCATGTTTGGTGGAAATGTCTAAAATTAAAGTTATATTGGAAAAGTATTCATAGAGAAATTGAATGCATTTTTCAACTGAATTTTGAAATGAGACCAGAAATATACTTATTGAATATGCTAGACAAAGCTCCTGTGCAAATCAAAATTAAACATGGGAGAACAATATTATATTTAATAACTGCTGCCAGAATTATATTATCACAATATTGGAAAAATCAAATAATACCCGATTTGGACCTTTGGTGGGTTAAAATTCTTGAATTTCAAGAGATGGACATTCTCACCATCCGATTATCTAATAAAGACGTTACACTAATAGAGAAAGAGTGGGACCAGATAATGAAAAATTGCAGGTTAGAGACATAAGAATGCAGACACGATAACCTATAAGCAACTTATTTGTAATATAACATTTAAGAATTTGTATGATTTGGGGGTATATACTTCATGGCAACAGGAAGTAAAATGAGAAAGTGATATAAAAAAAGAGAGAATAATGAAATGTATGGATATAGTGTTTGGGAATTGTTTTTAAAGTGACTTTGGAAGTATTGATCTGTAAACTTCAATATATTTTCTGATACTATGCAGTAACTTGAAGCTTTTTTATTGCTTTTGTATATAAAATGCTTCTATAAATAAAAAAATAAAAAAGACTCCTTGTTAACAACAAACAAATGCTAACATCTATTCAGTAACACTAGGAGTGCATCCAAACTGATTGACAAGTCCGAGATTTTGTTCCTGTTCCTTCCAATTTTATACTGTGTAAAAATAAACCAACGTGGGGATCTGGTGGTATAAAACATCTCTGAATATAACAGGAGCTGACAGAAAATACTATGGGATAAGCAAAAAGTACATGGGTAGTCAAAATAAAATTGGAAATAATAAAAACAAAATTTGGCACTTTCTGGTCTTTTAAAACAATCTGGAAGCACCTAAAAAGAGTTATTTTGTACTTAGTAAGCCCAGCTAAGCATTACACTTTAGCCTGGCAATTGAAAGCTTGCAGCTGTGAATCGATCAAGACAGTAAACTTTGCGGTTACATGCTTGCTAGTACAGTTGTCACAGGTATTAGTATGGGAGGTGGGTCACACCTTTGCACTTTGAGTTGCTCTTATGTTTCTGTACTATATAAACATATGGAATCCATCTTCCACTGGCCTCCACAAGGGCCCACTTTGCCCAATATAGGTATACAGAGGATCAACCACTGGATAGTCTCTATAGTGTTAGTTGCTTAGGGGTCCAGTTTTACCACTTCATGAAAAGGGATGGCAGAATTCATCAGCTAGATTTATCACTGATGATAAACTCTCTGCAATTAAAATGAATTTGGTGCAAAAAATAATGTACTTATTTCAAACAATCCCAAGGGTGACCAGGTGTCACCCTTCCTCTGGGATGTCACCCAATGTGGGTCATGCCCCCCACACCCCCTAGTAATGCCACTGCATGTCCTACATTTTCAAGGTGGTTAGGACTTTGGGTCACCCTGAGCTTTGTGGTTAGGACATTGGGTCACCCTGAGCAGAGGATGGGCATTTGCTGTTGCAGTAAAATCCTTGACAAGTTTGTTTGGGGAGGTTGCCATGGCCTTCCTTTGATGCTAAGAGAGTGTGACTTGCCCAGGTTTACTCAGTAGGTTTCCATGGTCCAAAGCACACTGCTGAAATAATCCAGTTTGAGACCACTTTATCTGACCTGGCTCAATACTAGGGAATTCTGGGAATTGTAGTTTTGTGAGATATTTAGCTTTCCCTGTCAGAGAGCTCTGGTGCATTTGGATTATTTCTGCAGTGTGTTGTGGACTATTGCCCAACGTTCAAAACAATACACCATGCTGGCTCCCTAAATCTTAATCTGCACTGGATAAATAATCCTGTTTCGCACCATTTTAAGTGACGTGGCTCAGTGCTATGGAATTCTGGAAATGGAAGTTGGTTGTCCACCAGAGCAGAGCTGAGAGTGTGCGACTTACCCAAGGTCTCACAGTGAGATTTTTATGCTCCATCACGGAATCAAACTCTGATCTCCAGGGTCATAGTCCAACATGCCTTCTCCTCCTCCTTCACCTCCATGTCTTCTGTGCCTGGAATATCTACTGCCAGGGGGCTTGGTTGCTGAGCTTCCTGACAGACCACAGACTCAGCTGGAGCAGACAGGGCAGAGCTAAGGCCCAGCTCAGCTTCAGGCTCAACCTCAAACTGGTAAGTTTTACCACATTACGTTCTCAGAACATTTTCAGCCATCTGCTCCCATTTTGTACCGTTCTGAGAACATTCTGAGAATGCAATGCAGTAAACTCCTGGGAATCTAGCTCAGCCACCTAGTCCTCTGAGTCCTCAGCCTAGCTAGGCATGAGAACTATTACCATTACATTTAGTTATGTATGGGAATTACTATTTATGAGTAAACATTACTTCAAATTCTGTATGGGAGTGGTATGGGAGGAGGTTGATGGGCGTAGAGTGACACCATGAGTTACTGCACCAGGTGACACTAACCCTAGTGTGGTAGGGTTAAAAAGAAAACAAAACCAATAATTAAGTAGGGGCTATTAATAGATTCAAAAAACAAAGGAGGATTTGGATTTTCAAATTTAAAAATACACTTTGAAACAACTTGTATACTGTGGTTAAAAGAATGGATTAGGTTAGAAAAAGCAAAGCTATTAGAATGTGAAGTATATTAATTGAATTTGGATGACATTCACATCTCTGGTTTGGGAAAATTAGGGCAAATTTGCCTTTTAAAAAACCATATAATAAGAAAATAATTATTGAGAGTTTGGGAATCAAAATAATAATAATAATAATAATAATAATAATTCCAAAAATCCCAAAATGGTTATTACTTCAAGAAGCTTTTTATAGTCGAGAATTAGGCAGTGTGAGAAACTGGATAACATATGGAGACTTATTAGAGGAAGACCAGAGTGGATGGAAAATTAAATAGTTAAATAAATTAAAGAAGGATTGAAAGTGAAATGGTTGGAGCATCATGAACAACAGGAAAGAGTTAAGGATAATTTTTTTAAAAAAATAATTAGCAGAAAATAACAGACTTTGAAAGTATAATTACTTCAGGAGACAATCATATTATAGCTAAATTATACAAAATGTTAGTGAGATACAACACAGAAAAAGAACAGGTTAAGAAATGGATGGTATGATGGGCAGAAAATGTAGGGTATAATCTTCAGATGAATCAATGAAGAAAGATATGGACAGGACAACTGAAATATATTTGTAGTTATTACCTTAAAGAAAATTATTATAAAATATTTTAAGTGTTATTTAACCCCAAATAGTTTAGCAAAAATGTATAATGGGATAAGTGTTGGAAGTGTTACCAGAAAACTGGAATGTTCTTCCATCTCTGGGGATGTGTAAAAAAGCAGACCAATCATTGGATCAGCTAGGTAGTATAAGTTGCTTAGGGGTCCATTTATACCACTTCCTGAAAGGGGATGCCAGAATGCATCAACGTACCAAATTGTTTACCAGCAATAAAGTTTATATTGTAGCAGTTACATCTGTAAACTTTTGGTATGCTCCTCCTCCCCAGGGGAAAAAAAAAAAGGCTTGGGGAGGCAAAATGCAGTTCCAGCTCAGAACAGGAACTATGGTAGCAAAACCTGGGAACAATTTACAACTTAGAAAGACAGATCAAACTAGTTAAACCAGTATTGAACAACTGGCTTGTGGTTAAGGTTTGTTTTTTTAAGGCATTTACTGTACTTCCCGTCCATCTATCACTTTAACACATAACAGAAGACAAGGCAGAATGAACCAGCATCTGAATCAGCTGGTATTTCTCCTCTAGCAGTTACTGAAGCAACATCTCTGTAATTATTTAAAAAATAAAATTAAATTAAATATTATCCTGTAAACTGAGAAACTAAGTAGGTTTCAAATATAATGTAATAGATTTAAATGCTGTTACTGAAAAGGAAGATGAATTATAATTAACTAATTGAACTTGTCTGATCATGGAAGCTAAGCAGGATCAGCCCTGCTTAGTACGAGACTGTCAACAAATACCAGGTGCTGTGGACTGTATTTCAGAGGAAGTAACTGGCAACACCACAGCTGACTATTTCTTGACTATAATTATTAGGGGATTATCAGATGAGGGATGTCCCGTCCCTGTCCCTTCATGTTCTCATCTTTCCCATGTGATCACAGGAAGGACTTTCAGACAGGATTCATGCTTGTCCCATTTGGGAAGCATGAATGATGGTGATCATATCAAAGGCTTTTAGATGAAGTTGTGCAGATCTATCATTATCCCACTATTAACCTGTCAATAAAACTACATTGACGGGCATTTTGCATTAAAGCAAGTTTGTGTTAGTGCAATGCCACTTTAACAACAGGTTAATGGAGGATCAGCGCTCTGATGAAAGCCTTTCATGCTATCACAGTCATGGACTGGTTAAGGATGGAATAAGGATGGGGGAGCAATCCCATCCCTATCCCATTCCCTTGTGACACGGTGACAAAGACACACATACCATTGTTTTAAACTGTGTCCAAGATCTGCTTTGTTCACTCTATCTCTATAGGCCATGAAAAAAAAAAATCTAAATGTTAAAACAGAGAGAGTAAATTATTAATAGTTAATGAGAGGTGAGAGATCAAATCCACAGCCTAGCGGCTTGGCCAGTTGCTCCAGAGTCCAATTTGTGTATTTGAAACTAGTTTTAAGACCTGTGTCTTATGAACTTTAGTAGAGATTATTCCCCACAAATGGCTTTTTTGTATAGTGTTCTTCATTTCTCAGGAGGAGATTTCCTCTCAGGATGAACAGGTTCTATTTGACAGTTCCATTTAACCACTTGGAACTGAAGTAGAAAGGTCAGAAAAGACTAATTGCCTTCACTAGATGATGTTCTTAGGCAAGAGTCACCAATCCAAATATAATTATCTTTTTCACATATTTGAAAGCTAAGTATCATTACTGAGGATATGTTCGTGGACTGTAGCTGGATTCAGATTGATTTTTTTTTCACATTTTCAATTCGATAAGTAGGTCTATCATGTGATCTCTGTGATGCAACTTAAAGCAAATGATGTGAATAGCATAACTTATTCTTTCAGAGTTACCCCCATTGATTTTGCACTCTTACTCATTTGGGTTCGAATAAAGAAACACCAGCAAAAAAAAATAAGGAGTGATCAAATTCACTCTTCTCCTTAGAACATACCTTTAAGATTCCTTCAATATTTTCAAGATATTTACTCTTTGACAGAAATTCACAGTTTATGTTAAGGTCACTGATTTAAAGCTTCAGTGTACAGAACTGTAGAAAGCCAGTGTGGAGTCTGGGTGTTGGATTGGGGATCTGGACACCAGGGTTCAAATCTCCATTCAGTCATGGAAATCCATTGCGTAACCTTGGGTAAATCACATTGTCTCAATTTCAGAGGAAGGCAATATCAAAACCCAATCTGAATTAATCTTTCCAAGAAAATCCCACAAGAGATTTGTGTTAGGATCACCATATGTCAGAGATTACCTGAAGACACAGAACAACAATGTAGAACTCTCTGAAAAATGCTAATAATTTTACATATCTCATAACACACAAATAAATAAATTTCATCATCATCATCATCATCATCATCATCATCTCCTCTTCTGGAATTTGTGAGTGTTCCTCATCTGAATCACTGGAGGAAGTATGTTGAAGTACACATTCAGTTTCACTTAGAGAACATCTGAATAGCCAGTCAAGTCACTCGTACTCATTTATTAATGTGAAATGTCATACACGATATGCCCAAGAAGAGCTTTAGTGTAAACACAAATCAGTCTAATCAGCAGAACTTCTGAAAATGCCAGATGAAAACTAGACACAGGGCCTAGGTCAACCAGGTATGGCCAGATCCAGTAGCCTGCTTCAACAGAGGAGCAAATCTACATGGCTCAAAGGAGAGAAAGAGCAAAGCAAAAATGAGAACCATGAATCGATATTCACTGTACATTCATATATAGTTATTAATTCAAAGATCCCAAAATATTTTACTAAGTAAAGGGAAATGAGAAAGAAGGTTTGCAGTGAGCACTGATAAACGATATGAAAGCTATAAAGAATGGAGGTAGTGGAGAAAATTGGTGGTGGTGGTGGTGGTGAGGAATCTCCTTTTTTTTTCTGTACCAAAATTCCAAGAATTCAAAAGTTTTTAGTTGCGGTTGTTAACCGTACATATTTCAGATATTCCTGTTTTCAAAAAACTCTGGCATTCCATTGACCTACTTACCAGGCTACCTGGACTAATAGAGAGCTTTTAAGCAAAATTAGTTTTTAAGCCCTTTGAAATGCCCATTTGTGGATGTCAGGTAGGGAAGTGACTCACAAATATTCTGCCTTGTAATAACTGTGTATATTGTGACCAGTATCCCCTGGTAATTTCTAAGTTAGAATGTGAAGCAATCTCTGCCCACTAAACACTGCTATTGTTTTGATTAATTATATGGACACACTCTGTCTTGGCATCATTGAATGAGTAATAAAGGGAACAAATTTTTACTCTGTTTTATTTTCAATGTTTGGCCTCAAAAACATACTGTGGTGTTGCTACTGATGAGATCAAGTGTGACATTAGCTTAAAACATGTTAATAGCAGTGACTGGCACACTAAAGCCTCTGCTATAAAGGCTATTCCACACTAAAATCTAGCATTATCTGTTGTCAATACATACTTTGTGCTTCATGACACCACTGATTTTTCAAGAGGCTGGTGAATCAGCAGGCATCAAACTAAACAATGTGGTTCATCTGTTCAACACTGTAACTTGAGTCTACCAGTGGGATTGTATGCACAGTCTGGATAAATGTTTAAACTGAAATAATAGACCCAGAAATATTAAGCACTGGATTGGAGCTAAGATATTAAAGTGCTGTTTAGAACTTGTGATGGTCAGGTATAGTCTTGGAGTGAAAAACAAAATGACAACTTCTCCCATTCCATGTATAATAGCTTGCTGAATTAACAAATGACTTTCTCAACACTGATGATGGGAGACCATCCTCTATGATACCTGGAGACACCATGCTTGTTTAAGGGGCACATGCAAAGCATGTGGCACATAGCTATGTCTTCCAATATCTAACTGTCACCTCCCAGTAAATATTGTTTGAAGTAACACTGGCCCTGAGGCACAGCAATGCCAAAGTAGTTTTCCTCCCCCTTCAGTATAAGTTCAGCTTTTCAAGAAGGATGCATTTTATTGTATAATCAGGATATGGATGAAAACATTAGGACATTTATAGATTTATAGAAGAAACTTTACACCTGTGCACTAAACAGCTGGAAAAAGTAAAAGTAAAGATTTTCCCTTGACATGAATGTCTAGTCATAATCAACTGTAGGGGGTGGTTCTCATCTCCATTACTAAGCAGAAGAACCAGCATTGTCAAAGGTCGTGCGGTCAGAATGACTGCACTGAATGCTGTTTCCTTCCCACTGAGACATGGTACCAATTTATCTCCTTGAATTGGCATAGCTTTGAATGCTAGGTTGGCTGAAGCTGGGACTAGTAACGGGAGCTCACCCCATCATGTGGCATTTGGGCCTTGAACTGCCAACTTTCTGACCTTACAATTGTCAGAGTTGGCTTCTTAACCACTAGGCCACCACATCCCTGTTGGGATAGGCATCTAGAGAATAACTGAATGATCTTAATACTGCTGCTCTGTGTATTATCAGTGAAAAAGTATGAAAAGATAGCAGGCAGTTAGTCTTACACACATGACTTCCAAAGAATTCTGCTTTCTTTTAACACTGATTTTTAGTTTCATAATATTAATGATGTGTGTGTATGTGTGTGTGTGTGTGAAAGAGAGAGAGAGAGAGAGAGAGAGAGAGAGAGAGAGAGAGAGAGAGAGATGTTTGCCTCAAGGCAGTGTAGCTCAGTTGCTAATGTCGATAATCACCTTGTCCCATTGAAAGGTCAAAAGCAAATAATAATAATAATAAAATTACTTCAAAACTGTAATCACAGTGGGGGTTGCTATTCACCATCAATTCTGATTATTTTGTACTAGGACTGGAAGAATAAGTTCTTCTCATTTGCTGCATACAATCTAACCATGGGAACATTTTGCATTTATTGTCCTTCTATAATCCTTTGTTGGCTCTGTTGCATTTTAGTGGATGCCTCTCTATCATTTGGAAATTAACAGTCTTGTTATACCTTTTCTACCTTATTAGACTGAAATTAGGATAATGGCACCTGTGCCAGTTGGGGACTGAGAGTCTCTGTACCTAATTAAGTCTCCGTGTCAATCATCAAGGAAGAAAGAATCCAGCCAGAGAGAGCGACAGTGCTATTCATATCAATGGCATGTATATTTGTGTGTAATTTGTAACTTTAAAAACTTGGATCTACCAAACAAGCTCATATAGTCAGGGTAAAATCTAACTCTTGCCACACTCTTCTTTTAGCTGCCATGTTCATTTGCTTCCACTCTTTATTCCCCCCCCCCCGTTAGCACCCCTACTATATATGACATCATAAACTATGTTCATCTGAGCTGTATGTTTACTTATAGCAACTCATGAATACTAGATCATACCCATAATGAATGCTTAATATTCACACTGTGAACTAACAGCTCAATTCTATATCTGCCACTTCACTCTATGAGGACTCAAAAGTTCTATGTGCTGTGGTAACTGGTAGCGGTTATGCTTGTACTCACTGAATAGTGAAGCTACTCTATGTTTTTTCCCCTAAACTTTTTTTCTAAGGTGCTGAACCTTATCCTTATAGGGGTTTTCTAAGGTGCTAAACCTTATCCTTAATAAACCTTCTTGGAGAGCTCCTTTAAAGGGGTCAGACTGAGAGAAAAAATAGCTCAGAAATGTAGATATCTCCTCAAAAGTTCAGGCTGAAACCAGGGGCTGAGCATTTCAAGAGGGAAAAAAAGGGGGTCATTCCCGGGTTTTCCCAATTTGGCTGGAACCCCTGCTGTCTACACAGCCTGATCCCAAGGTGGGCCAGACATCCACTGGTGGTCTGCAGTCACCATATGGCATCAAGATGTAATACTCATTTATTCTATTTTTTTCACCTGCCCGCCTCACACCCCATGCATACACACAATCGCACAAATATGCTGCCTGTGACTGTCAATAATCTCCCTTGTTCAGTTCAGCTGCCATCCCTGTGGATTCCTTTGTGATTGGCCACACAGCATGAGCACTACACTACCCATACAGTGCATTGATGTATCCAGTGACATATTGGGAAAGCATAATCATGGACACACACACCCCATACATGCCCCATTTTCCCCTTCATCCATGGTCCCCTGTTGGACTGATCAATCTGTGTATTTTTTTTTTACCTCCATTGTGTTATTTGGCAACACACCATGTTTGTTGTAATTTTGTTTCATAGTATGTATGACAGCTTGCTAGTGCAACCTGGTCATTTGTGTGCATTTTGCTTACCAAAACAAAAAGATCATACAGTGAGCCATGGCACCAGCAGCTGCATCCCACTAGGCCCAGGATGCATGCTCCAGACCATTTCTTTAAGCTGCCTGAGCCTTCCCACATTTCTGCTCTCATGTTGTGCCCACCGATTTCTTTAACAGTGTTCCATAGTATTTCATGATCAACATAGCATTTCATGATCAACATGATCAATTACTAGAATCTATAAATCACAGGCTGATTTCCCCCCCCCCTTGAAATTCCATTATCCAGCAGATGTTTGGATAAAGCAGAACAGTTGACTGTATGTGCTCCATTATCTAATGTATATTTGCAATATGATCCCTAGTGCTTTTTCCTTCCTGAACCCCACCTGGACATCTGATGTTTTTGGTCCATATGTGGTAGTTTTTGGTTGTTTAATTTTGAGCATCATGAGAGAATAATGCATTGGTCATATGGTAAGTGCAATCTCTTGTGTCCCTTTTCTTGTGGATTGTAATGTATATTGAGTGTTTCCAATTTATGGGCCATTGTTTTGTTTTCCATATTTGTTGACATCTATTCCAGGTTACTTATTTCTCCCAAATGTCCTGAGTACAGCTTCCACTTACCTCTCTAAAATAGTTGGTTCATTGAGACTTCTGGTCAAGATGGAAAGGTGTCTAGTGGTGTGGGGTGAAAGCTTTGTCCATCCCACTTGGTTTTTCCAACCACTGTGAGCTATGTGATACAAAATTATTGTCAATCTCACAACTGCCTCAGCAGCAACATTTCACAATCAAGAAGTCCTGGGACAGCTGCAGAATTGACAGCTATTGACGGATGTTTGTCTCTTTTTTTTCTTTATGGAGACCTTTCTTATTGAAGACGATGAAAATTTCAAATATTCTTCACTTTTCTAATATAACCAATGGTATACTATTATCAGCATTATAACTCTAAATCTTTCATTCTTTTTTTAGTTTACAGAGTAATAATTTAATCCAATAATGCTATGCAAATCACTTGGTTTTAAAAGTCAAAAGTAAGCCACCATAAATTGGTACTTAATGATAAATAAATATTCTGTAGGAATTTCATAAAGTTTGCATTCTGCCACTTTAGAAAAATAATTAAGAACCTCTATAAAAGAATGCAAATGTATCTGAAGTTATTATGCAATCAAATGCTAAAAGGAAGGACATGTGTCATGAGAAATGCTTTCAAACTATTCTCCTCCCCTCCCTTTCCCATTGCAATCAACCACTTTTAGTAACTCTGTTTGAGATTTTGAAGAACAAAGACAACCTTTTCAATAATGAACATATTTTCCACTCCACTGCTCTCCATTAACTGGCTACCATTAGTGGCATTATAGAATACCTCTCTTCTTTTCCAAATGCTGATATGCATTTAAATTGTGATATTTTGGCTGCAAACCTCAGCTGCCTAGAGAGAAAAAGAGGAAAGGGTGAGAGTGACTGAGTGAAAACTCATTAATCCTATTAATTCTATTGTACTTAACTCTCAAGGATGGTCTGTAAGGAAAGTGCCATTTCTGGGTCAATGGACTCTTTTTTTAACCATTAAAATATAAAACATAGAAAACACAGAGAGACTTAGAGGTAGAGCAGGGAGAGGGAGAAGGGAGAGAGAGAGAGAGACAGAAAAGATTGATTTCCCCCCTGCCTCTTATGATATTTCATTTAAGTTATACAGTGGGTTCTTGTTATCTGCTGGGGTTTGGCTAGGAAGCCTCATTGATAACAAAGTCATTGGATGTTCAAGTCCCATTTTATCCAATGGCATAGTAAAATGGTGTCCCTTTTACAAAATAGCAATGTTATTTTACTTTTTGGAATTATGTCGTTTTGTAAAATATAATATTTGTAAAATATTTTAAGCCTTGAATACATGAATACAGAATCTATGCATATGGTAGGCTGACTGTACATTTAACTGTATACAGCACCAAAATGACCATAGTGGGTAAAGATGTCAGGGAGAAATTTCACCATGAAATAATTGCCAAACCAATTTTTGTTATGCGGCAAAAAGCCTGTCTGTCCCAGAGCTGGGGAAAATATCATTTTATCCACAGCCAACCAACTTAATTAGGGATATGTGAGAATTTGTTTTTAAATAGTTTTATACAAACTATACATCCTTACCTGTATGTGGGTACAATTTGCCACTGGAAAACTATACAGTCCCAGAAGAAATTGTGATGGAAAAATGTATTCAAAAACCTGTGTTATTTTAAAAAGTACAAAAAACTGCATCTGTACAGACATCCCAAAATCAGGGGGAACATGTTTCTGATAATGAATTCCACACTAAAAGGAAAAATAAAAAGAGGATCCAAAATATTGCCATCAAAAGGAATGGACTTTGAGGTGGAAAAAGGATGAAGTCTACAGAAATGGACTTGACAGATCTCACTAATCTCCTGTTGTAGATTGGGATGTGCATATAAGAAACCTAGGTATAAAATCCAAGCTGTTTTTCCTGATAATTGATAAATTGCCCAGACTTGCTGGTGAAGATAGACCATGCTGGCAAGAGAGATAAAATCTTTACTCTCATCTAGACTGTGCTAAATGTCCCATTACAATTATAATGGATACCCATTAAGATGCTTATGCATATGTAATAAATGTTGTTAGTTTTACCTTTGGAGATTAACATTTGGATCCCTGCATGTTTACTATCTAGAAACGTATAGTTGAACAAAAGGGATAGTATTCTTAGCAGATAAAAGGCTGAGCTATAGTGTTTAAGATGATAATGTTATTTTGTGTGAACATTATAGAAAAATCTGTTGAAGAGATGTAGAGAGAAAGAGGTTCACTACCTATGAAGGTGTAACATTTTAATTGCCATATGAATGTATGGTGCCGTACGTGTGATGCAGTGTAATGTAATGTGGAGGGAGCAAAGTGCCCAGACACTGACATGTCTACATTTCTCTCTAACTGCTTTATCACACTAGGAGGCAAACATAGGACAAACATAGGACATGTTTATCATAGGACATTTCCTGTTTAACTCTCATATAACTCTCATTTAAATCCTTTTTGCCCCATAGTGTTATAAAGCAGTAAGAGGAGATGAATATATATGTTTCTATGTCTATGACTGCATATAGTAAAGAGTAAAAAAGATTACCAAAGAGCCAATTGATTTTCTCATATAAATGTCCTGAGATTCCAGGACTTGAATGCGTAACTGGAATGTTGTTCCTAACTTTGCCTGTTTGGATGTCTAGGTGGTCAGAAGGTGATGATGGGACCCAAGAGAGAATCCCAGTTAGTAGACAAATGGCAAAGGACCCTCCCACACTCAACCTAAAGAGATAAAGGTGGGGAGCCAAAACTATTTTTGAGGTATGAAGAGCAAAAAAAAAAAAAGAAAGAAAGAAAAGAAAAAGAAAGAAAAGAAAAGAAAAGGAAAGGAAAAGGAAAAGGAAAAAAAAGAAAAGAAAAGAAAAAAGAAAAAAAGAAAAAGGAAAAAGGACAGGTAATGTGGGAAGAGAAATACATTTTTTAAAAAACAGGTTTTTCAAAAGAAAATGGTTGGGAGTGGCATCTATGGGTTTGCATTACTCCATTTGTTTCCTGTTTTCATTGCCATTGTTGTACTTGGACTTTATCACATGATCCCCATTTTCACAACAGTCATGGAAATTAATGAAAACACAAACATATCATTTTATGAACAGCCAATATAATATGTCTTCAAATGACTGGGGCTTCTAATGCCATCACATTCCTAACTTTGTCTTAACCTATCTCCCCTGTCCTATGACATACCTGGCATGTCTTTTATTTTATTTTATTTTTTACTTTTTTTTCAGTGCAATCCCACAGTTCTATGATTTAAATTAAAAAAAGAAAAGAAATACAAAAAACTGAAATGAACCAGGTTTCTTGGAAACAACAAGAAGCGAGGAGGTGTGATGGAGAGATGGAGAGATACAAAATTTGTATCATTTTTTGTGATACCAAATTATTGTCAATCTCACAACTGCCTCAGCAGCAACATTTCACAATCAAGAAGTCCTGGAACTGCTGAAGAATTGAGAACTATTGATAGATTTCTTCCATCATTTCTTCCATGAACTACACTTGGTAACCACAAAAGCTCTGGGTCAAAGGTGACATCCTGTGATAAGTATGTTCAAAGGTGATATTTTATTACTACAATTGACCTTTAAAAATCCATGTGTAGTAGTCTCCCAAATATTATCAATGTCAATCATTCTGTTTTGAAAAATTGCCACTCTTCTACTAATTTTAACACTTTGCCATTTATTATCATTGACAGGCACTTTGGGGTATTTTCTATCATCTTCTCATTTATAATAGCACTCTCTGACTCCTTCATTGTTTAGGAAATATAGACTCAATGTGCATTCAGTTTCATGAACAGAATTTTCTTTTAAATATCATGCTTAATCATTTTGTGTAGATTAATAACTAACATCATTACAGCTTGTTATTAGATTTTAAATTTTAATGTGCAACTTTAAGGTTTATCATCTAGGATAACAAGAAAAAACCTATAGCACCAAAAAAGTTATACTAAGCAAGTTCCAAAATCTTTCCAATAAAATCCCACAAATGTGGTTTCAGATCATTGCTCTCCACAGTTTTACAGAACAGAGAGCTTAGGCTGAATCAAAACTAATAACTTGAATTAATGTCTGCTATTGGGGGGAAGGGGGAGGGAAAAGGAGGTTTCTAGTTTTAGCTTTTTAAATATATATCCAGTATGTTTATCCAAGCTTTCTTGGGATAGGGTTTTGCAACCTAGCCCTGAAGTCAGCATTACCAGGATTCTACATCAAAGAGACTGATCATAACTTTATTGTCATAGAATTATTCAGTGGTTGTACAACACTGACTTGTTATTGAGTTGTGATGTGAGACAATCAAATGCACAGGCACATAATGTAACACTCCACCAGGATATTTTTTGTAGAAAACAGAGGCAGTTAGCTTCAACAGTAAAGAAAGGTGTACAATGTGTCTCATAGCTTTCTAATGTACTTCATAGCTAATCATGGGGGACAAGATGTGTTCTATAACCTGGCTTGTGCTGTGAGCTTTTTTAAAGGGTGTTTAAAGGGTATTTCTTCGATCAAGCTTGTACAAGCATAACTGACAACACAACCAGGAGTTACACTGATCAAGTGCCTCAAGTGTGGTTTCTTCTTCTTAACCATAATGGCATTGTTGTTGCTTTACTAATATCCAAAGGAATTCTATGTGTGGGGAAAACTGAGCCTAGAGTGTTTTCATATGGGATGCTCTGAAAACAAGCATTTCCCACCAATAGAAATAACCCTGCACTGAAATCCCCTGGTGACAGCATTCATTATCACAACATGTTTCCATCAGCAGAGAAGGGAAGAGATGACTTGTCAATTCTTTTTTCTTGGAAATGCCTTTTTGCTCTCAAAAAAAAAAAAAATCTGTTCTGGAGGATTGGGAGACCCTCTGTAATAGTGTTTGGGCCTTCAGAAGAAGAGATATTGAGAATCCTGTGCTGAATCAGCAGCCTTCTGAAAATCAGAAATGCTTCTGTCTTCATGAAAGACTAACCTAGAATCCAAGGTTTCAGGATAACCAACATCATGCTAGTGCATGACTATTAGCATAATAGAAACTGCTTTTCCTCTCCCATCCACCTCTCTAAAAAGGTGGTTCCATGTCCACTGGAACAGTTGTTAGGAGCTGCATTGTGGGCTTCTCAGGGAAATATTTCTCCTCCCAGTTCCATTGACAGAGGTGTTCCATCAACAGAATTACCTGCAGACCAAAATTATTATCACCTGCATGACTGGAATTTGGCAGTGTCATGATTTCCTTTTCTAAACCTCTATTGTTTTCCTTATTTGTATATCTTAAGAGTAAATGTCATCATTATCTAGATGTGGAGAAAAAGAAGTGTCATCCTAACAGCTGCTCTTTTTTCCCCCCAAGCAGTTTTTCAGGGCTCAACCCTATTTCTTTAAGCTTTACTAAAGGATTCTGAGAAAAGCAGGTCTAAATTTGCTTCACTTCCATGGTAACTGAATGACTATTGACAGCAAAAGCTCATGTCCATTCTCATTGGAATTCATTTGGCAAAGTTCAGTAACACCGGGCAACAAAGGGCTTGTTTGATTTGTCTGTGAAACTGTTTGTAACCACTTTTGTTTCAGTTCTTCTATGTACTGCTTTAGATTGCTGGATTGCCTGTGGATTCTCATTCTGTCTAACTGTGATTTCAAAAGCTCATCTTACCCAGTGAATTGACACAGCTGACAGTTGTTAAATATCAGCAAAACGTGTATGTTTTCTTAATGCATAAAAGCAGGATGGGAGGGAGTCTCAGCTCCCAGTATGAAAGTGAGATGAGAATGCTGTTAGGATTTTTTTTTGGGGGGGGTGGCTCAAAATGTGATAGACCGATTACCAAAACTGAGTGACAACTGTGTGAGTAGCAAAGCTAGATGTCATGCTTGAGCAGACCCCACATAGTTGAAGGCTATAAGTGGAATCCTGCTGATGACATGCACATGAATGTCTTGAGAGTTATCAGGTATAAGTCTTTTGGGGGGGGGGGGGGATGATGATGCACATATTCACTACTTTCATATTCAATTTCAAAACATAAACACTGAAAATATTTAAGCCCTGGGGGTGCTGCCAGGGAAGAGAGATGATCAAGCAGTGTCTGTCCTGGAAGCAGTTCTGTAGATGGAGGAGGAAAATAGAGGTTGATCTCGTGTATGCAGATGCAGGATGATAAATTCAGTTCTGGGTCTTAAAACCTGGCTATTGGCAGTTGGAACAGCATGGAGGTACATGAGTGGAGTGTTATGCACCCCTAATCTAGGATCATAGCCAATATCAAAAAGGGGCCATATAAACAGACAGTTCATTTCAGCAGAAAACATTGGTTTTCAGACACATTAGTTTTGACATAAACAGCCCATGTCATCTCCTTGCATACAAGACTACTCAAAATTAGATCTCCTCAATGGAAAATCCACACTGTGTAAGGCTCAGTGTTTATGGACATGTGACAGGGTTTTCTCTATATCAGCATTAGGAATTTAATGATGATTCAAAAACATTTGTTAAATTGTGGGAGAATGTGTTTCTCAATTCTCAAGTGTCAGAAATCCCTGATGAAAAGAAAACTGGGCTGGTAACAGTCCTCACAGTTCAGGATGTATTAGGGTGTGTGTGTGAGTGTGTATTTTATATATTTTTGTCACAAAAATGGCCAAAATAATCATGTTTCCTTGGCAGAAGATGCTAATTTATGTACCAAAATGAACAAAAATAAATAAAATTCAAAAACCCGATGTACAAAATTTTGTACAGAATAAATCCCAAAGCTATAGCCTTTTCTGTGGTGGACACATAGTCTTCTGCACAGAAAAATGTGTTTTCTAGAATGAAAATTGTGTTTCTTGTCAATAAAGGTGTGATTTTTGAACAGAATAAATCTCAAACCACAAATAGTTTTCAAAACAGGTAATTTTCAAAGACCTTTTTATAGTGCAGAAAAAAGATGTTGTGATTATCCATTGTGTCTTTCAAATATGAAATTAGTGAAGTATTACATTCCTAAGCAGCACTCTGATTATGGAACTCACTGCTAAGTGAATTTATTATGGCTTCATAGCTAGTCTTGATATTTTAACTGTTTGGTTTTAAATGATTTTCAAGGAACATTTTTTTAGTTTGTTTTTAAAAGTTTATATCTTAAATGTTTTTTTAATCTGTTCTGAATCACTAGGAGTTGCAATAGGCTGAGAAGAAATATATTACCATCATGAATTGATGAATGAATGAACACTAGAACGTTAAAAAAAAAACTTTTTTCATGAACATTGTCCATGTGTCCACATATTGCAAATATGGCTTTTTTCAGTTCTGTGAATAGTTTAGTTCTATCTCACCCTTCATTTGCTTTACAGAGATAATAATATGCCAGAATCCCATAACTGGCACATTAAGGTGATGTAACTATCTTGATATTGGTGTTGGCAGCAGAAGAAAAAAAGTTCAAGGAGGTGCATAAGCAATGAAGTAACTAAAACTTTGAAAAATGGGCTGCTCGGTAGATTTTGTTTGTCCACTGTTTTGTGCCCCTGGAAAATAGTGTGCCAGCATAATTCCAGTCATAGGATAGGCGTGCTCCAGGGCTGCATCTGCACTGCAAAAATAATGCAGTTTGACACTGCTTTAGGTGTCATAGCACAGTGCTATGTAATTCTGGGATTTTATCTGTGAGAAAGCTCTGGTGCCACAACGAACTAGAAATCCCAAGACTCCACAGCATAGAGCCATGACAGTTAAAGTGGTGTCAAATGGCTTTAATTCTGCAGTGTGGGTGCAGCCCAGGTCAGTGGGATACAAAGTTTTACCTGTATATTTATATCAACAACCTTAGAATGACAGAAATAACTTTCTGCTTCTGTTATGGTTGCAGTAATATTTTGTATATTTTGGAGGAAGGAATCATGCCTACAGGGCTACAAGGTTATAAACCAGCTCACTTGTTTGCTTGGAGGGGTAATGGTTACCCCTTTATGCAAGCATGTAGAAAGTTCAACAACTGGCATAGCCTGGAGTCATGTCTGTATAACACCCCATTACAGTTTCAAGCATATGCTTCTATACTTCTGTAAATACTGTCACTAAAAACAACAGCAACAAAAACACCACCCTGCATGCTTGTTGTAGCTAATGAGACTGGGGGGGGGGGGGAGTTGTGAATATTTCAGTAAGCTAGCTTTTTAATGGGGACCAGAGGAGCACATTTCCTGCAATACTCTGATGTCTTGCTTTTAATGCCTAAGGTAAGACAAAAGGAGCCTGAATTGAAGCTTTAATGTTTCTCACATCTTTTATAGAAATTGGAAGAAATCACCAGTTGTTTTGACAGCCTTTGCTAGCAAGAACCGTTTCCAAAGTGCATCTGTCACTTATTGGATCAAAAGGAGAGGTTCTGGAAACAACACGAGCTGTTATTCAGTGCCTTGATCCAATTTCATCTCATGATACTTAAGTAGTGATGGCAATTTATGTTCCATGGGTGAAAGCCTCATTGATTCAGTGACAGCAGCTTCTGGGAGTTGACAACTATCCGCCATTGTTTTGGACAGCAGACAACTGCACTAGGAGTAAATGTTTTCTTAGTGAGAAAGCATCTGCTTTTGCGTTGTATTGACCATCTGTTATAAATTGGTGATGCATACTGTTGTTGTTGTTTTTAAATTACCCTCTGGTGTGCAACTTTTCATATTCCTCCCCACCATCATTTCTCACTCCCACTGTATCAATGAGCTTAATTTTATTCTTCTAATATCTCATACTTTTGTTTTATCCTTTGTGATTTTAGGACCTCCTAGGTGCTTATAGTAAAAACAGTTTCTGCAAATGAGTGGCTTTCACATTTGTACGGTTTACTCATCAATAATATTTTAGACTGACCCTCCCTTCAAAAAGTGCCATCAAGGGGATGTACACATGAAAGGATAAAAAGAACAGATGAACCAAACTTTAGAGGTTGGGGAGGGGTGGGTGGTAGAGACAATAAAACTAGGGATTTCAACATTGCTAGACATATTGGTATGATAGAATCCTGTAAGCTAGAAGGTCCTCTGTACATCATATCCACAATATATAAATTATGCCCACAGCTTCCTGACAGGTGGAACTGCGCTGGTGGGGTTTTTATAGTGGTGAATCAATTCCCTCACCCTGTTTTGTTTGTTAAGAATGCTCCAAAATGTTGTTATAATTATTATATTATTAAATTATTATATTAATCTGGCACGCAGGGCAGCTTACAATATTAACATAGGACAATTTTCAACTTTCTTCATAAATACAATAGAAGGATTGTGACTTTTAAAAAAATCAATATGCTGGTGAAAGCTCAAATGAAAAACACACTAAAGGCCAGGACTTTGAGTACATAGGAGCTATCCAGACCAGCCTAAAAGGCTGTCCTGGGGAGAAAAAATGCTTTAATAGATGTATGGAGATGCAAATACAAAGATGCTAACAGTTTTAGAATTTTTTTTCCCCAATTCTATTTTTGTGCATAGACCTATTTTTTGTATCAAAGAATTTAGTGCCCTGTGTTCAATCTATGGAAGTTTTACCCAGATGGACATCGGATCATAATCGATTATTCCGAAAATGAAAAAGGCTGGATCTAATTGGAGACTCCACAGCTACCTAGTAAATAAAGAAGACAATTGGGGGGGGGTAATTAAAGATTGTGCCTTACCAAATTTGAAGATATATAATTTTTCATTGTATTTATGTTGGCTCAAAGAATGGGTCAGATTGAAGAATAATTAACTGCTGTGCTTAGAAAGCATCCAACTTAAATTCAGCTTTCATGCTTTTCTTTTCTTTTTTTTTTTTTTTTTTTTTTGGGGGGGTATACCAAACACAGAGCTAATAAAGATTTCCCGCATCACTTTATTAGAAACTCTTTGTTAACCATTTGGTTCAAAATAAGGGACCAATTCTATAACTTACCATCATGGGTCTCTTCACAAGAGGCTCTTTTCAAATGAACAAAACAAAGTAATAATGCCACAATGGCTAACATATAGATAATAATAATAATAATAATAATAATAATAATAATGTTTATTTATAACCCGCTCCTCTAATAGAATATTCGGAGTGGGGTACAACAATTAAAAAATACAAATAAAAAAAAGAATAAAACAGCAGTCAAATCCCTTCCCAACCTCCCCCCCCTTAACACTAGATTAAATCAAAACTAGTTAAAATTGACATCAGTTTAAAAAATTTAAAATAATAAAAATAAAGTGCAGTTGATGGGCAGTACAAGTGCAATCCCCAGTGAGTGAGATCAGAAGGTTTGAAAAGAGGGACAGCTAGAGTTAATCCCCCAATGCCATTTACATTTTCATTTGCATTATTAGGGTCGGGGGTTGGTGATATATTATTCCCTCTTTAGGGGAAGGCCTACCCGAAGAGATGCATCTTTAAGGCCTTTTTAAAGCTGGTCAGAGATGTAATGAGACGCATCTCGTCCGGCAGGTCATTCCAAAGTTTAGGGGCAGTAGCTGAGAAAGTCCTCTGGGAGGTTTGCGACAGCCTGGTTTTCATAGGCTTCAGCAGATTCCTCCCAGAGGACCGAAGTGTGCAGGGCGGTTCGTATGGGAAGAGGCGGTCCCTAAGGTAAGACGGGTAGATCTCTTTTGAATACAAAGGGAGAATTCAGAACAATAGAACAGATGAAATCTAAAAATATGATTAATGACTGGTATCTTCACAGACAACTTTTTGAATGCTTCAGGTCTGACAATAAAATTTCTGGAATAAACAAGGAGAAAACAGAATTAGATCTTTTTTGATAACAGCAAAGGACATATTTTGAAATACCATGAAATTTTGAATAAAAGACAGTTTGAGCAAGAGACAACAAAACATACTAAGGCAAAATGGTCTTTAGAAGTTGGAAAAACTATAAATCTTGAAAAATGGGAGAAAACCTGGTACAATAGTAGCAAATTCACCTTGTGCCAGAATTACAAGGAATTACAAGGAAAATTTCTTCTAAGTGTTTCATCACTGGTATATGTCCCCCAATTAACTTAATTTGATCTAGAAGAAAGGCACAACCACATGACTGAAATGCCAAAAGCCAGATGCAAATTTTTTACACATGTGGTGGAGATGCAAGGAGACTGAAAAAATATTGGAGAAGAATTCAGTTTCTAATGACAGAGATTCTACAAATCTAAATATCCTTTGACCCGCTTCTATTTCTCTTAAACATGACATCTGAAATGGGAAAAGAAGCAGGAAAGACTAATAGGTGTCTAGTGCTGTACATGATCACCTCCGCTAGAATCATATACACTGAATTATGGAAAAGTCATGAAATACCAGCTGATGAGGATTGGCTTAAAAAACTGTATGAAGCTATGGAAATGGACATTTTAACAGCTCTTATGAGAGAAAATAAGAAAGAAAAAGTTGAGGAAAAATGGCTTTGTGTGAAACTTTACAGAGAAAAAAATGTATTGAACAATGACCTAAAAGTAGAGACTTAATGACATAGCAAATCGATAAAGGAAATATATATATTTGATTGCTCAGTATATACATTGATTTAATAAATGATTGCCACCAAGAAATGTGATTTTTCTTATTTGTTTAGGAGGAATTGGAATTAAAAGGACATTGAATAGATATATGGGAATTAAGTAATCAGGAGATTAGGAAGATAAGGTTATCATATTGGAAGTATAATTAGCTTATTGGATAAATAAGATAATTTTGCTATTTGAGGCCAGCCTGGGGGCAGATTTGGGGTACAGTGTCTTGATTATGCATGCCTGACAATGCCTGCCCAGGCAACCTGATGCTACACACTGCTCCAGATGATGTGTGGCATCAAGACACCCCTCCGGTGCTGTGTCCAAATGATGCAGCACCAAAGAGGTGCCATACAGCCTCACCGCTGCAGCTATGGTGCATTTTGGAGGGCGCAAAAAGGAGCTGCTTTTTGTGGCTCTTTTTTACTCCCTCCAGAGGCCATATTGGGGCTGTGAGTATGAGGTTTGAGGTTGCTGAGGCCCCATCCAACTGAAGAAGGGGTGGCTGTACTCTGCCCCTTCAGGGCTATATGTACAGTCCCTTAGATGGGTATTCTACAGGAACTACTTTGTTATGTTTGCATAACCATGTAACAACCCTAGCCAAATCCACCCTCCCAATATACCAGGCACACAGAGGATATCTGTTCTATTGGTGATTGGGGGTGTGGTTGGGTGACATTTCCACCCACACCCCACCAGTGAGCAAGGCTGGGATGATCAGAACTGGAGTGCCAGTCACAATCCCTTGTCACAGATCCACTCACTGGTGGGAAGTGAATAGAAATATCATCTCCCTGTTCTCTGATCACTACCAGAATGGAACCCCTCTTGCTGCAGCTGAAAAAGTAAGCTGGAGGGCAATTACAGACTTGGCAATAACAATTGTGAATATGGAGTTGTTCTGGATGAGTAACACTGGGTTACACATTCATAACTGTGATGTGAAGATGGGAGCCTTAACTCTTAAAAGGTTTAGCCTGGAATCTTCCTGTTTCAGCAGGACGATGGTACTAAATTAGAACTCTAACCCTCCATGGTATAAATGGCTTTTCTTCTCTCATATGGATAAATTATTGTCTTCTCCATGCTGGGAATAGCTTTTAAAATATGGATTTGACAAAAAAAATGGTTCAGCTTTGGTAAAAATAAAAATACCAAGAAACCACAAATTCCTTCACAAGTTTGGTGGAAGGAACATGCCTTTGGAGGAAAAGAAAGAATGAGGGAACAAGTCAAACTGACAGGTTTTACCCTACCATTCTTTTTAGAGTAATTTTTCAAGAAAGAGGTAATAGTGAGTGCATATTGCAGTACAATGTTGAAGATAAAAATGAATACAGAATCAAATCAAATGAAAAAGTTCCAATCAGTGTAGGAGTGACCCACTCCCTGTAGTTGGTGTTATACACTGGAGCAGGTTACACCCATGCTGATTAGATCTTGTTCATTTGATTGGATTCTGTATCCGTTTGTGCTCTCCATAGTAGCAGAACAAACCCACTGCTGTCTCTTGAATTCTTTAACCTTTTGGCCTCCTTTTAGTACAACAGTTCTTTCTTTCATCTCGCTGTACTCAGGATATATATACTCTGTCAATTAAGCACCCACTTGGGCCCAAGGTGAAAATGATGTGATGAATGTAATGTCCTGAGATGCACATTTTAAACATCAGCTGTGTGAAAAGAAAAGGGATGTGAACAGGAGCAGATCCACAGTGATATTGTGGTATTCCTAAAAAGCACTCCTCACCTTGATGCCAATATTAGACTTGAAAAAACAGTTTCTATTGAAACCAATGAAAGCGTCTTTCCTTGGGGAAACATCACAACGGGGTGAGATTTGGGCAGAATTTTATAATCCCATCAGAAAGAAACAGAGAGGGAGAAAGATGAGAAACTGGGTAGTTCTGGCATCAACATCCAAGATTAATTACTAATGAATTTAATATTTTATACAGTTTGCCCCTCACCCCCAAGTGTGAGACAATGGCTACAATCCAACATAATCTCAGCATAGTATAAATATCCTCATGTGGAGGTACACTGCACAAGCACTCTCTACAAATGCCATGCAGAATAGTAACATGTGCAACACATAGCAACTGGGTATTATTATATCATGTAGAATCACAATGCAGAACCACAGTGTATAATGATGTTATATGTGCAGCTCTTCTTCAGCAGATGTCAGCAGGGTATGGATGTTGTGCTATGGTGAATAATTTGTCACACATGCATATACCAGCCAATATGATTTCCACACTTTTCCATACTCATTATGGCTGTGCTTCCCCTTTGGGGGGGGGGATACCTCAGAGACCAATCTGGCAATTCATATCAAGTGCTAATTCAGTCCAGGAAAAAAAAAATTAAAAACTGGATTATCACTCTTAGTATTGTCATACACTGGGAAACCAAGATGGCTATAATTTGTTTGTTTCACGTATCAGCTAGAAATTTGGAGAAACAATATTAAGCCTGTCAAATTACAGACAGATAGTTCTAGAAATTTTGGGCTAGACAGCTTGGAAATGTTGTGGCCATGAGGAGGGAAAGCAGGGTGGCAGTAAGCGGAAGAACAGAGTGGATGGGGAACCCTGATTAAGAGGAAAGAAGGGCATCTTTTTTGTATGTATAGCAATATCAATAGCAATAACAATAGCAGCTTTCATTTATATACCGCTTCATGCCACACTGAGCAGTCTCTAAGCAGTTTACAACTGTAACGTGTGTGTGTATATTCTTTTATCAGATGTATAATGGATTTTAGTCAAATACAATAAATGACTGACTGACATTTGTGCTGCTGTTATTCAACCTTCCTACAAAGTTGTCAGGTTACGAAATGCCTAGTGAGATGGTGACATTTGATAATGAAATACCTTGTTATTTAATTCATTATGCAGCAAAATTAGGAGGGCATTGTTCTAAATAGTAATACTGAATTATGTGACATATCCCATTGTACTGTAAGTAAGCATGTGAAATTATTTTGCTAAATTGCTTGTTCATGAAGAGATGTGCTGTCTCAACACACTGAAGGCTTCTCCCTCCCCCCCCCCACATTTTGCACTTCTAGTATGGTAGTGAGTGAAGCCAAGTGTCAAACTGCATTATTTCTGTCATTGTCAATGTCATGGCTCAATGGCATGGAATTCTTGGATTTGTAGTTTTGTGAGATATTTAGCCTTCTCTTCCAGAATGTTCTGGTACCCCAACAAACTACAGATCCCCAGATTCCATAAGATGGAGCCATGGCTTGTTGTAACCCACCCCAATTGCTAGTTCAGAGGGGCGGGCTAGAAATTATTATTATTATTATTATTATTATTATTATGGCAGTTAAAGCTGTGTGAAACTACATTATTTTTGCAGTGTGGCAACAGCCTGTGTTTGTTTTACTTAACAAAGAGAAAGATATAGCCACAGAGACAGCAAGTAAAGAAGGAATGGTAGTTTGTGGAGTCGAAGGTTTTCATGGCTGGTATCCATAGTTTTTTGTGGAGCTTTCAGGCTATGTGGCCATGTTCTAGAAGAGTTCCTTTCTGATGTTTCACCAGAATCTGTGGTTGGCATCTTGAAGATTCCAGCTACAGATGCTGGCAAAAAGTTAGAAAGGAACTCTTCTAGAACATGGCCACATAGCCCGAAAGCTCCACAAAAAAAGAATGTTGGTTTGCCCCCCAAAATGGAAACAACTCAACTGGTGCTTCTAATTTTCTAAAAGTCCATGCAATAAGGCAGGGAGTTATCGCCATCTTTCAGGATGTGCAGACCACCCCAATGGGTGGCCTGCAGCTGCCTGCAGCTGCCTCCAGCTGCACCAGATCAGGGCTGGCAGCAACTGCATGCCGTGGCCCCAGTCTAGATTTCCAGGCCACAAAAAGGAGCTGCAAAAGTCGCTCCTTTTTGTGCACAGGAAAGGGTGTGATAACCATGCCACCATGGCTTTAAGGCACTCCATGGCTTTAAGGCACTTTAAGGCACTCCTTTGGCACTGCATCATGTAAATGCAGTGCCAGAGGAGTGTTGTGATGCCGCTTGCCATGTGGAACAGTGTGCAGCATCATGCTGCTATGGAGGTGGAGTCAGGATATGTGTCATATGGACACCATGCCCTGACTCTGCCCCCAGGCCAGCTTTAATGGCCAGTCTGCACAGTCCCTACCTATGCAATTTGGTCAATTTATGAAGTTTGTGCAAAATATGTTCTTACAATTGTGGAGACTCTTGAGACCAGCAAAACATATTTAATTCTTTTGCAGGCAACAAGACAAGTGAGGACTCACTTTTACAAAAGGAGGAGTTTCTTTGCAAAGCTGGTAAGAGAACAACTTTTCAAAGCATGGAGGATCTAAAGTGGCAGAGTTCCCATTTTAAACCTCAAACACACAGCAACTACTCACACTAGCAAAAAAAAACAAAAAAACATTATCATACTAGCCTTCAGCATGCCAGGCATACAAACAAGTACTGCAAGAGCCATTTGCTGCTCAGAAGATACACAAGCACAGCACAGGCACCAAATGTACAGAACTGCTCTGAAAGCCTTGCAGGCTTTTCAGCATATTACCCTAGGTGCTAATGGACTGGAAAGGGTTTACAGTCCATTAATAATTTAGTCATAAATTCAGCATCATAGAACTAGAAGGAACTTCCATAATTGTCAATCCATCATATTGCCCCAAGACAGGATTTGCATACTCAAGCCATCCCTGATCAGAGATGCACTCACCATCTCAAATGCAGGGCATACTGGATATTCCTTTATTAGTCTATTCTACTTCAGAATGTTATGCTTACCCAATATGTATCCCATCAACCTGGGGCCCTTTCATGCTACACAGTTACAGTGCTATGGTTCTATTTTAACCACAATAACAACATCCTGTGGAATCCGTAGTTTACAGATTCCTGAAGCAGTAGAGAAGGTGCTTGGCTGAAAATTCTAATTCTAATTTCCCCTAAATATCAAGTCCTAGAATTACATAGTGTGAAACAGCCTCTGAATATAATTCATAAGTCATACATCATGGGGAACCAGCTACATAGAGAGCTTCCTGGTTTTTCTGTGTATCTGCAAATGAACAAAAAAAGTAGGAAAGAGATTTATCTGTTTGAGATGCAACAGTTCATGACTATATTGGGTTTGATAGGATACATGTGAAGATGAGGCATTCAAAGAACTTTTTCCAGAGGTACTGAATATTTGTTGGCTTAAAAGCCAAAGTGGTGATGGCTAACCTATTCTTCCACACACAATTTTCATTCACAAACACAAGCAAACCTTTAACATGCACACATACACACACATATACATATACAATGAGCAAAAAAGGCAGTCCCTTCCAGCTCCCCCACACATACACTAAACCACAATCAGCTGAGGTAAGAAGCATTTTCCATGCTCTGCATGGGAACATTTTCTTCAGTACTAAACAGGGTGTCACTGGCCCGATACAGATGGGCATGAAGAGGCACCTGGGTGGCGCCAGTAAGGTTCAGGAGCTCGCATCATTTACACGCTCCCAAACCCTAACATGTAATGGTGCCAATGCCATTACATGATGCTGTTAACACAGCTTACGTAATGGCACCACCACAACCGCACAGCTTCCGCCCAGAGCTGCACAGTTGTGGCGGTGCAAAGGCACTTAATGGCACCTTTTTTCTTTGCTGTGCTGCAACTGCACAGCAAAAAAGGAGTGCAGTTTCCCCACTCCTTTTTTGTGGTGTAACTGCGCTGCAGAATCTAGCAGCTGCAGTGCTGTTGCAGCTCAAAAAGAGGTGGCGCCAGACCGCCCTTTTTGGGCAGTCTATACCACCCCACTGTCGAGAAAGAAACAACCCTTTTTTCATGAGTCAAGGTCTTATCCCTGATCAATGCTCAGTGCTGGAGTAAGGTTCTCTCCAAGGTGGGGGAGGAAAACCTTTCTCTTATCTGAGTATCTCTTTGCACTTACATAATGGATTTTCCTGTCTCAAAATAAATAAATAGAGGGAGGGAAGGAGGGAGGGAGGGAGAAAGTTTACTTTCTTTCCCTGTCTGACATGGTGCCTCTTTTCCAAAGAAACAGCCATTATGACATAGCTGCACATTCACAATCCAAAGATCAGGCCAAAGGTATAAATGGAAGTGAGGCCACCCGACTTACCAGGCCAGCCAATTTGCGGAGAGGGGGGAGGGCACTGGGAGGCTGCCCTTTGCCACCAGCACTGGCTGCTCCCATTCAGAACTTCGGCCCTGGAGGGGTTAGCATGTCCGGGCCACAGGAGCTGGACTTCCAGCACTGGTGGGATTACAAGTCCCGACATTCCCAGGACTCCTAGCTGTTCAGAAGCCTTCCTGCTCTACCATATTGATTTGCAGGCAAGGGACTATATTAAGCCACGTGGCCTTTTAGCCAGCATCATTCTAGCTTGGATCTCCAAGCTGGCAGCATTGGGCTCAGGAGATCTACATGAAGATGGGGAGCAGTACAGTGGTGGCTGCAGTGGCAAGGATACCTGGGTACAGGTTGGAGGACAGGCCTACCTTGGCCCACCTCTTGGGCTGGGCTATGCCGTTTGGACACCAGCAATCAGGTACTATCCTGGCTACTGGATTGGGCCTAGCAAGGCCCTAGGCCTCTTGCACACAGGCCTCCTGTGTTTGGCCGGGCTGCCACACCCACTCCCAAGGCCAAGGAGTCAGGGTTGGGAGGGGGCATGCAGTTTGAGCGATGCCTGCTAAGTCAAGCCAAAAAAAAAAGGGGGGGCTTCCAGGGCCACCACTAGAGGCCAGGCTGGGAAATGAAGCAAAGGGCCACTACCGGGGTTCAGGCTGAGGAGCCAAAGAAATCATGGGCAACCTTGTTCCCTTGTAGTAGAAAGCAGCAACCTGTGACTGCCGCACCCCCTGATAATGCTTCTGTGGCCACACCAGAGCCACCCAAACCCCTCGGGGGTGCTGCTCCAGTAGTATTTTGATAAGGAGCATGTTCATGAGCTGTTCTGTCAGCTGTGTGACCTTTGAAACCTTTGAAAAATATTGCAGGACAACAGAATCATCATTTGGATATTTAAAACAATCAAAAACTAAGTACTACGGGAACAGATATGGAAGCCTCCCAACATATTTGCTCCCTCTGTAGGACGACTCAGGCCCAAAATACATGGGTCAAATAAAGCACCTTCTGGGCACTTTTGGGGCATAGCATTCAAATGACACACAACCTTAAACCACTCAGAAGTTGCTCTGGAGCAGCCTAAGGTGCCCCAAAGCTGGCCTGAAAAGGAGTGGCAAAAAGTGACTCCTACCAACGGCTCATTCCGTACTGTGGCAGTGGCTGACTTTGGGATCACAGCATCTGGTTTCCACGGTCCTACAGTGATTGAGGCTGGAATGGCCAAAGGGCATGTAAATAGAAAGGTCTTTCTTTTCTTTTCTTTTTTCTTCTCTCTCTCTCTCTTGATCTAAGGAGGAGAACCAGCAATTTACCTTCTATACAAGGTCTGAATTACCGTTATTTCTTTGGCAGAAGGCCTTTTTATAAAACAAGCCCCCCCCCCTTTTTTTTCTTCCAAATGTGTACATGACAGATCAGGACACATGAATCAGATAGAATTTCTGAAAGTGATAACATGTTTCCATTGATAAGAAAGCCTCCTTTGCAAGCTCAGGCCTGAAAGGTCAGAAAACTCGGTCCTTTTTTGTTGTTGTTTTAAAGAGCCTTGTCTTGCTCATTGTTTCCTTAAATGTGGGTTTCTCTCTATCTGGAAAGAAAACCTTTGGAGAACATAGTTTCATTTAACCAGAACCCAGGAACAGCTGGAAGTTCTTTTTGTCTTCAGTTCCAAAATCTGATTTGTATTTTCAGTCAGCCTTTGAGGGCTCTGCAAGGTCCTTCTCAATGTATTTTGCATAATTCACATCAGTTAGTTTCCAAGAAAATATTTCCTGACATTAATGATACTGTCAACAACCGGTAAGCTGAATTACTCTACCGAACTTGGGGGGGGGGGTATTGCTGTTTAGATCAGCTGGTTTAAGTCTTTTTGTTTCAATAATGATGGAAGTTTCACCATAGATAAAACAATAGCAGTTTTCATTCTAGAACCATATCCCATATCCTACAGCAGGGCATGTTTTGTTCACTTTAATTCTCTGTCCTTTCTACCTTACAATATTGGTGATATGAGCTGATCCATGTTGCAGTGGATCCTCATTCAGAAAAGATTTCTGGATTGACACACTTGATCATTTCAGTCCCGCAGTCATGCAATGAACAAACAGGATTTCACTCATATGAGTGCAGTTCATATGTAAAAAAATCAAAACATACTGAAGCATTTGGAAAAAACATAAGTTATTGGTGTAAAATTTAACAGACACATCTTCTGTCATGATAATAAATGTTATAGCCACAATTAAGAAACAGGCACCTGTGCTGTTTAAGGCAAGTTTGGGTAACCTACTCCGAACAGTTTTACTTCTGTTGGATGCCTATTAGCGATTTCTACTTGCATTGAGAAAACTGCATAACAGAAGCAGGATTTGTTTGTTGTTGCTTTTTTTTTACAGTTCAGATAGTATGAGATTTAATTTTAACTCAGACAAGTAATCCTTGGAAATATGATATAGCATCCCTGTACTTAAAGTGAAGCAGCTGTAATACACATCTAAGTACATTTATCCTACCACCAGGTTTATCTGTATTTATTCAAATGCTTTGAAATTAGAACTGAATTCCAGCATATTAAGCTACATCATTTTCTATCCACCTCTTGGGGAAAATGATTAGTTTTATAGAGCAAGATGAAACATTTCAGAAATAATCATCTGGAAAATGTAGATGTTGGGATCATATGAAGTTGTGGCTGATGGGGTCATCTGTAACCTCTCAAGCAGCTTCCTCTAAGGTCTTTCTAAATTTTGTTCAGTGGGTACATAACTTTGTTCACAGTTTCACCCTGAAGAAGTTCAGGGAAACAATGTGCAATGAAGGCTCCCACCTCCCCATTGCTACCAGTCTGAACAGATGACAGCACAGTTGAGCTGGAAGTAGTGCAGCAGCAGCTAGGTACCAGAACCTTCTCCACTTATTTTGTGGTAGCGGAGAAAGAGGGTGCTTTAAGGAGAGGAGCTGGACAAGAAGTAGAAGTGGACAAATCTATTATTATTATTATTATTATTATTATTATTATTATTTCTACCCCACCTCTCTAATAAGCTCGAGGTGGGTGGCCTTCTGAATGTTGTTGAGTCACAGCTTCTATTACCCACATTCTTGACTGCAATACTGGTGACATATGAAGGCTGCAGCACAGCTACAGTACAACTGGGGAGATGCATACCAACTTGGAAGAAAAACCCCACATGATAATTCATATGTATATAACTATATACCTATGCCCTGAGCACTGAGGAGACCAACACAGATCCTATCCTTATGAACTTATAGATCAAATACTTTGTGTTCATCAAACAAACTATCATTCCTGCTGTGATATGCATGGCTCGACCAGCTGTGATTGTGATCCTGCTCCAACATATTGGGTATCTTTTGAACTTGCACATGCAACAACTGACAAAGAGAGGCATCAAGGACTAAACATGACCACCAAGCACTAAGATAAATTCAAAGTCCCTGAAACATTCATTTTGGAATATACGGTCCTTCAGTGTTTAATAAATCACTTATGAAATACGTACATTGCCACTAAAATTGCTGATTGCAATCCTTTATGTACTTCTTTGAGAATGAGTGAGACTTAGCTTTACACTCGTTTTCAAAGAAATGTCCATGTTAGTCTCTTGCAGCATTCATGTATATGTGACCCCATGTGCCACACCATCCTCACGTCTGTTCTGAAATATGACCTGACAATGAATATAGCATGCAGTGGGGGATAGGAGGTATCAGAACATCAAGGCAAATCACATTAAAGCCGAAAGAAAGAAAAAGCATCTGGCTTTAAGAAATTAATCACTGCCTTACAAAATTGTAATTGTGGAGAAAATTTTGGAGTGGGTTGCTGAAGGGATGGAACAAACAGCACTAAAGTGTCAGGGAAATGCAAGAGTCAAAGCACTTGCTAGATAGGGTTTTTGTTTTTTTTTAGATGTGGAAAAGCATCATTTTATCTGCAAGGAGAATGGAATATGGACTGCCAACAGTACAATCTGTCACACACATCAGCAATGATACCACTGCTAGGAAATGTGTATCCCCCAATACATGGCACAAAGACCAAGACAAAAAGATTGCTTTTTAAGACCCATTGACACAAACAGAAAGCTTGAAAATTGCATGTTGTAGCAGACAAACAGGAAATTGAATTCTGTCTTGTAGCCGCACACACCAGGGCTAGAACAGCATCAAACAAAGAATAAATTGCACATTATGGAAAGGAAAGATTCCTCATCTTATAAATAATAATGAGGGAGTTCAGCTGCTCTATGAAACAGTCACCACTTCCTTAATTTACCACAGAAGCTGAAATGTATGACAAGACTAAGAAACATGGAATCAAAGGCCAGGATCTGATTGGAGCAAGTGGAGCAGAAAGTCCTGCTTGCAAACTTACATGGGATTGTGGTGTATGTGAGTATGAAAGTAATGAGGTGTCTAAGTCTGGCAGCAATGCAGGTGGTATGAGTATTTAGCTGAGAACTTGCCAAACTATGGCTTTCATGGTCCATGCATTCTTGCACAACTAGGGAATTGATTACATAGTCAGGAGAGTAGATGGATAGGCTATGCATAAATCTTCTCTAATGTGGAGTGACAGAATTATGAATACAATTCTTCACTAAGTTTCTTCTTGAATTATCATCATCATCATCATCATCATCATCATCATCTTCATTTATTTATAGAGTGCTGTAGAATCTGCACATCACTTTGCATAGTAGAAATCAAAATGAAATAAGAATAAAAATCTGCCAGACAGTGTGCAGTCTAAAACTTCAATACTACAAAATTAAAACATCTCCAAAATAACTCCATCTGGTCGCCTAGGAGGGAGTGAAAGGCCTCTAGGAGAGGCCTAGCAACACCATCGGGCCTGGACTCAGGTAGAAGAGCCCTCCCTTCATGACAACTCCATCTGGTTGCCTAGGAGGGAGCGAAAGGAGAGGCCAAACTCCATTGGGCCTGTCCTAGATTAAGAAGCTGAGCCCTCCCTCCAGTCCATCTGCCTTGGTCCAGGCCTCAGAGGGAGAGAAGAACTGCTGGACCTGATCCCCTTCCCCATCACCATTCCCTTCTCCTTTTGTGTCATGTCTTCTTAGACTGTAAGCCTGAGGGCAGGGAACCGTCTAATTAAAAATAATATTTGTAAGCCACTCTGATAGCCTTTAGGGCTGAAGGGTGGGGAATAAATAAATAAATAAATAAATAAAGCAATCACGCAATCAAAAAATAAACATCATGGCAAATTAATAGTCAGTGACATAGAATGCCTCTCTAAACAAAGTTGAATAAAACTAGGAATAATTGTAGCAATCTTCTTTCTACTTCAAGGATGTCTTCAAAAATAACACAGTGTTCAAAGTCAATTTGGGACTTATTATGCAGAAAATGCCTATAAAGCTTTTTGGTTTTGCACATGAAACAGAATTTTCTAAACAGAAATAACAATATTTTCTGCACAAAACCCAAATCTGTTCCATGCAGATCAACACACACACATTGCACATAGCAAGTCACCAATTACAGTATTTTCTGTGAAGGAAACAGATTTTTCTGCACAGAAAATATTTCTATGTAGAAATATTTTGTATAGCAACAAAAAATTTTGTACTACATAAAATTACTATTTCCTATGCAGAAAACACTGATCAAAGTAGGCACCTAAAATGTTTGCAGAATAAGTCTCGAATTGAAGATTTTCATTAGTCCAGGATTCTTGTCATCAGGGTTTCTCAACACTTGAAAAACATTTTTTCTTCCTTCAACATCCTTGACTAATAATCATGCTGGTTGACATTGATAGGAGTTGGAATCCAATAACATAAAAAAGACAAAGTTTCCCCACATCCAGACTCACTTTACATGACTGTGACCAGCATTTGCCTTTGATGGTCAGGTCAATGTGGTGAAACTTTGTAGAACTGGAGGATTGCATAGTTCTTATGCTTTATTTTATGCATCATGATTCCTCTATCCCCATCTTAACCCAACACATCTCACCCCTCTCCCTCTGCAGTGTAAAAGGAAATAATTTCTAAATGACTAGTCTGGAGATCAAAAATGTGGCTACATCTACACTACAGAATTAATACAGTTGGAACAATTTAACTGCTATGGCTCAATGCTGTGGAATCCTAAGATTTGAAGTTTTGTGAAATATTTAGCCTTCTCTGTCAGAGAATGCTGGTGCCACAACTAACTACAAATCCCTGAAATCCATAGGAAGGAGCCACGACAGTTAAAGTGGTGTCAAACTGCATTAAATCTGCAGTATGGCAGCAGCCTTTCACAAAAGTACGCTGAGAGATATTGGCCAAGGACCAAATGTGTCCCATACAAACAAGTTTTCTATCCCAGACTTATATCAGGTCCCATCATTTAATGTACCAAACTTGCTTCAGAGATTAAAGGGTCTGGAAATCAGAGAATCTATATTAAAAGTATATTTTGTTGGGGGATTGTTAACCATCATTGTAACTCTGTTTGGGAACTTGGGAATCATTAGACAATCCAGCATTTTGCTTAACCATGAATGAGAACATCAGGTATTTTTTTTGGGGGGGGGGGGGGAGGGGGTGTTTCTGAAAAAAATATAAACCAAATATAATTAGAAATTTTTACTTGAATACAAAACTCAGAGCCTCAGATGCAACAGTTGGACTTAGCTCATAAAACTGGAGATTAGTGGAATTAGATCATTAATAAATGTGTTGTTAATCAACAACAGAAAACACTGAAAAATCACGCAGCAAATGAATGTTCAAATCCTAGTATATTACAGAGTCACAGATCATGTATTATTCTTTTTAATCTTCTTGCCTTGATAAGGTGCAAATTTGTTCAATTAATCTGGATCAATATTTTATGAGAATAGTTTTTTGCATTATATAAAATTAACTCCCCAATTCTTCCCCCTTCTTGCTTCCAAATGTTACATGCATATTTGTTCTCTATGTAGAAGAATGTGTAACACAGAGTTTGGGATCACCGTATGCAAGTATAATGAATAAATGCACTGAGGTCCAATTGGATTAAAACCTCGTGTTTGTGTTTTGTTTTGTTTTGTTTTTCATTTCTGCCAGGACTATGTGCAAATCTCCTTCCAACCCTCCAATTATTCTAACTATTTATTTAAGAATTTGAATTCTATCCTTTAGTGTTTGCACTTCCAGGCAGCTTCCAATTCAAAGCAAGCCAGAATATTTTGGCCCAGTTTTAAGTATCTGCAATTTTACCAGCCTTCAGTGGTTTCCTTATCCCATCATGGGGGAAAGACAAATGTTTTGGTGACTCCTATTTCTTCTGGCTATGTTTCTGTTACATTTCATTATTTACCCCAGCAGTGCTGCCTCAAGCCAAAATAATCATCCCAGACTGATTTAATTTATTTGTGACAGAGGCAAACATATGTCTCAAACATTGGATTAATATGAAGAAAAGTAAAATGTAAGACATTTGGATGTTGGTAGACATTTTTTTAAAGACAAAATGATCAAAATCTTTCTCTTTATTCTTTTTGTTCACTACCTTTTCCTACTTCGGGTGGTGTTTTTGCTGACCTCAGTAGCCTGGCTACAGTAGTCTTGTGAAATGATACAAAAGAATGATGAGATCATTCCAATGGCATCACTTGTCTTTTTTTCCTCTCTACTAAGAATGTTGCTTCTAAAGGATCTTACACATGCATCTGTGGGGTATTTTGTCCAAAATTACAAAAATAAATAAATAAATAAATAAATAAATAAAATGCTTCCAGGCTGCTGAGTATTGAACCACTTCTTGGGAAATATTCTTTTCTGTAAACTTTTTTAAAAATGTCATCGCTATTGTACAACTGAGGATACACCTACTCCTCATCTAAAGGTTCTTCAGACCTGTTGCCAATATTCTCCCCATGCAAATGCTTACACACTCATACACACTGTCATAGGTCCTACAAGTAGTTGTGGTATGAGAGGTAGCTATTCAGCTGAGCCTTTTGTCTTATTCAGTCTTCTGGTGTGTCTTTTCAAGCATCATTCTGAGACTTTTTTTTTAATGTGTTGGTGATTAACTATTAAGCAAGAAAGCAATGGCAAGCTCATATCAAAAGTGTAATTGCAATAGATACAAAATATATTTGCTGTTTTTAATGGTTCCTGAAAAGAAAAAAGAAAGAAAGAAAAGGTTAATTACAAATAATTATGCATTTTAGTGATTCTAAAAGTGGTCAGTACTGACCCCTGAGGGCATAGGAAAGATCCAGTGGGCAGTGAGAGTAGAGGAGGCAGCAGGGGGGATTTGCACATAGTTATGACATTTAAGGGAGACAAGAGGACCAGCAGCTTTTAGTACTATGGTAGGGATGAGGCTGGCATGAGACTTCTCTTTCTAAGGTCTCTTAAAACCACTGCATAACCTCGCTGATCACTTTGTGTAGTGGTGTCCTCTGTCCCTGACTACATGAGCTTACTCTCTTAGCTTTTGTCTTTCACTAGTAGTAGCAGTGGCAGTTGGGAAACTTTTTGTGAGGCTTGGCAACATGGCATCAATTCTGTTATCTTAGAGCTGCACCATTTGGGGACAGACTCACTGTCTGACTGGAGTAAAGAGTTAGAACCTGGGGTGGTGGGGGAAAAGATGGCAAAAAGGAGCTTTCCAAATTTGGATGCTACCTAAGCTTTGTCAGCTTCGCATAAACTTAGCTGAAAAGTTGGTTGCTGCTCCTGTTTTCTTTTATCAGACATGCCAAGAGAAGAGCTATCAGAAGAAACAATGTTTGTTTGTTTTTGTGGGGGGGGGGAGGGACAACTTGAAACGGTGTGGGAAAGTTACATCTCTTTTGAATGAAGGAGAGGAGCATCTGGGGTCAATTCCTGGAAAGATTCCTTTGCCTCAGAGCTGCCCCTGCAGTGAAAATCTTTCCCTTTCCCCGTCCATGCCAGTGTCCAGTCCAGAGCATGTGGCCTCTGTAAACCTCTTACACACACACACACTAGCTGTGCCTCTCTCCACCCTGATAAATGATTGAGAGGCCTGCCTTGCAGAGGGGGAAAAAGGGGGTTAGCCAACTGTGTCCCTCTCCATCCTAGTGAAAAAGGATTGAGACCAGGGATCTCAGGGACCACCAGGGATAAAAGGAGAAAGCTGCTATGACTCTCATTGCCCCAGTGAAGAAGAACTGAGAAGGAGAAGCTTCACCCTTTGCATCTGGTCACCTTGGGAACAGCAACCAAGTACCTGGCTAACCAGTGACTGAGAAGCTTCAAACCCATTCTGGCCTTGTGGCAAAGGCTGACATGGACAAGGGACTTCTTGATTACAGCTCGACTGGCTGCTCAGTTGCTGTTCCCTTTGTACCCGGTCACCCTAGAAGCAGCAGCTAAGCAGACAGCCCGATGACCTTTCTTTTGCTATAAGGCCAGCAGAGGTGAGTCGGAGAAGCAGGTTTGGGCCATTGCTACTTCTGTATTCACATGAGCGGCTGAAGCAGAGGAGGAGGTTATGGTGAACTGGACATGGCTGAGGTATGCACTGCTGGTCAGTTGGCTGCTTCATAAGGTGGGGTTTGGGGTGAGCAGCAGTGAGGGGGAAGCCCCATAACATTGTTCTAGGATAGGTGCTGGGGAGAACTAGGGTTGTGACCCAAGAGGGAAAGGGGAAGTAGCCTGAAAAAGTTTGGGGACCACTGAATTAGATAAGGAAAAATATTTCTGTAAGAGCAACACAGAAGTGTAAGACCACTGATAACACTCACCTTCTTGATTCCATTTTGCAAGAAGTTCTCTCTTCTTTTAAGAGCACATAGCAGATGTTGTGTATAAATGAAGCCCACTGGTGTGCAGGCAGATGTGGGATCACAAAATTGGACTTCATTTTCTGTTCCTTTTCCTGCAGCCATACACTCACTAATGGACCTTCCAATGAATAGATTCATTGGATACACAGGGGTTGTGGGGGGATCCATTCTAGCTTTAATGAGTGTTATATTTGTTTATGGACCTTACTTAATTTAACTCAATATAATAAACATGTCTATGATATTTTCCCCCTTTTAGCCAAAGTGGTTTTAACTTTTTCATAGATTACATAGGTTCCTGTGAAGTGCAATATTAAAGCCAGCAAAATTTGAAGTGGGCACAAGCTGCCCAAGAAACAAGATACACAGCCAATGTGAATGTTTAAAGAAAACCAACTTCTTTCAGGGCATGTAGACACAGGTATCTGTAATCCTAGAGCTATTTTTCCACCTCCCTAAGGTCAAGCTTAGGACCTAAATACCCCAAAGGCACCAGATCCCATCTGATCTTAGAAGCTAAGCAAGATCAGTGCTGGTTAGAATTTGGATGGAAGACAACCAATGAATATGAGGTGCTGTAGGCTATATTTCAGAGGGAGGAACTGACAAACCACTTCTGAGTATTCCTTGTCTAAGAAAATAATATGAAATTCATGGGGCCCCCCTAAGGGGCAAAACAGACAGCCCCAAAGGAGTGGCTTCCTGCCACCCCTTTAAGCCCCGGATTGGGGTCACAGCAACCGCACACCATGACCCCGATGTGGTGCTTTACCAGCTCTAAAAGAAATGGCAAAATGCCACTCCTTTTAGAGCTGGCAAAAAGGCACCCTTGCCACTATGGCAGCACTTTTCAGCACTCCTTTCAGCATGCATCATATAAAAGCTGTGCCAAAGGAGCACCCTGACTTTGCCCGCCATGCAGTTAAATGGGTGGCATGATGCCAGGGTGGGGGTGGTGTCAGGGTGTGCATTGTGCAAATGTCATGTCCCCACATCACTCTGGCACTTCAAGCTGGTCTGTACAGCCCCTAAGTTGGCAGACAACTTACAGGCACATAAACAGTTAAGCCAAAACTATTTGCTCTATTTGTCCTTAAAAAAAAATCTCACCAGTTCAGTGGTTTTGTTTGTTGTTACAAAAGCATAATTCATCATGATGAACCAACACATTCAGTATATCTAAGCTGACCCATTGTTAATGAACTGCCCTTGTGTAAAATGAATGATAAATAGTTGGCCAAAGTCTGGTGACAGCTCTGAATAAAACCAGACATTTATTTTGAGCTGAATATTTGAAGTAGAGGACATAATAACAGTACTTTATATTTATGCATGCTGAACATATAAATAAGACTTGTACACTTCACACTTAATTTCTGTTATATTCAATACTCCATTATAGCCATCACATAACAACATGGCACTCTAAATTTCAAAGTGTTTACTGCATTTACCTATGAATGATAGCTTTATTTTGCTTCCTTCTTTTCTCTGCATTTCTCTCTCTACATGTCCATTGGAAATGCCCTCAAAGTATATAAACATCCTGCCATCTTTTTCTGTTTGTATTGCTTGTCTTTCTATTAATGCTCCTCTAAATGTCTATCCCCCAGTTACTTGCAGCTGTGTGCCAGTTTCACATATCACTGAAAGAAGAATGTTGTACAAATTGACCAGAATTATAAATTGGAAATTTCCTGCACATTCAGATGTAATTCCCATTGAGTTCAAGGTGAGTTACTCTCAGCCAGGTAATCATGCACAGAACTTCATCAGAAGAAAACATAGCAGAGTACTCTATACTTGCAGGCTACACTTGCATGTACCAACGTCTCAGAGTAAACTGAGCAATGTTCAGGCCTTACTAGATCATGATGTAAGGATGTAATTTTTTTTTCAAAAGAAGCAGTGGAAACAAAATGTAGTTTCATCCCACTTTAGCTGTTATGGCTCAGTGCTGTGGAATTCTGGGGTTTGTAGTTTTGTGAGATATTTAATTTTCTCTCGTCAGAGCTTTCTGGTGCCACAACAAACTACAAACCCCATGATTCCATAGCATTGAGATATGGCAGTTAAAGTGGTGTCAAACAACATTATTTCTGCAGTGCAGATGCAGCCTAAGACAGCAAATTCATAGGGGTGGAGGCTTCATAGTCCCACCATCATCACCATTTTTGTTTAATAGAGATGTAATTCTGCACTAAATTTATCTAATAAGAAAGCAATGCATGATTTGGAGAGGGGAAAAAAATCATCCCAATGTGAAACATTCTTCAAAACCCACACATTTTCTAAGGTTTATCTGCAATTTGGGATTTATTCTGCACAAAATTTTACATTTTTTTTGTTTGTTTTGCAAAGAAAACAGAATTTTCAGTGCAGAAAACATTTCTTCACAGGAATATTAGATTCTGCAGAGAAAAGGTACTGTTTACATGAAAGTGATTTTGATACCATACAAAGTCCCAAAATGAAGCGTTTTTCTGTATGAGAAACAGTTAATATTTCTGCAGAGAAATAATATTTTCTTTTTGGAAAATGTTGGTTTCTGCCAGAAACAATCATATTCAAATTTTATGCAGAGTAAGGCCTGAAGGTGATCATCAGACCAGAATTTTTCTCTACAGAATTTCAGATAGGGTTTTGGTTTCAGACAGTTAGGATCTGGTTGTGTGAAAGTCCAGAGGTTAGGGACTGTGAGAGCTAAAGTATGGAAAGAGACGACTTAGTCTTTGATAGGGTCTGAAAGGGGAAAAATCCAGAAGTGAGGGACTCAGTTCTGATACAAGACTCCAGTGAGGGAGTTGCTGGTCTGATATCCTGAATGATATGGTTAGCCTGAGAGCTAGTATAGAAATAAAGATAGCAGTAAATGAGGATGTTGTGAGGGTCCTAAGTGAGAGTAACTGGAGTTCTTTAGAAAGAGAGAGAGAGATAAGTAAGAAAGTATAACTAAGTGCAACAAAGTGAAACAATAACAAGTGAATATCCCAACTGAACAAGTGAAACTTTTTAAACTGTTTCACAAATAGTTTTATTCTTATAAGCTTGTCTGGATCTGAAATAAATAACCACACTACTAGGTAGCATCTGAAAATGAATTCTATAAAGGGAAAAAATATTTTTCCTCTAGACCTCCTCCGTAGCTTCCCCTGGGCGATAACACCTGAGCCCCAAGGAGAACCCAAAAACAGGGTTATTTCTTGGCTAGCCCACATCAGGAGGAAAAACCTAAAAGTCCTTGGGCCCATTCCCACTGAGGTTTAAATTGGATCATGTGGAAGCATGACCCGGTTTAAACCAGTCTAGTTCTCATTGGCAAATGGATTTGCAATCGATTTGCCAAGGGGGGCTGGGGTTTTCCTCCATTAAACCCGCGTCAAAAAGGAGCTGGTTTTTACCGCTCCTTTTGGGGCTGAATCGATTTATTTGATAATAAATCGATTCAGCCCAGTGGGAACTGCTGGTGATTGGGAGATGCAGGGGCAGCTGCAATGGCCCTTGCCTTCTCCCGGTCACCGGCCTCCCTTCCTTCCTCCCCCTTCCTCCCCCTTCCTCCCTCTCCCTCCCCACTGCCACCCTTGGATCGCGGGATCCATGGTGGCAGTGGCCCCAGAGGGACCCCATGGGTTCCTCTTCCTCCCCCCTCCCTCCGCTGGCCCTCTCCTCCCCTGCTCCTCCTCCATCCTCCCCTCCCTCCCTCCCTCCCTCCAGTGGCCTACCTGGCAGGGGGCTGGTGGTCTTCTCCTCCAGTCTTCCTCCTCCTCCTCCTTCTCCAGGCTGGACCTTCCTCCGCTGCAAGCCCAGCCTCCTTCTCCAAGATCTCTGCCCCGGGAGGCCTCCTTAGAAAGAGGCCTGGGCAGAAGGAGAGAGGGAGACAGGCAGGCAGCATGGAGGATGCAGGGCCGCAGGTTGGAGGACTGGAAGACGTGCGTCCCTCCCTGCCTCTATGATGTGTGTGCCTGCGTCCTCCTAAACGGATGCACGTTCTCCAGTCCTCCAACCTGCGGCCCTGCGTCCTCCATGCTGCCTGCCTGCCTCCCTCTCTCCTTCTGCCCAGGCCTCTTTCTAAGGAGGCCTCCCGGGGCAGAGATCTTGGAGAAGGAGGCTGGCAGCGGAGAAGGGTCCAGCATGGAGGAGGAGGAGGAGGAGGAGGAGGAGGAGGAGGAGGAGGAGGAGGACTGGAGGAGAAGACCACCAGCCCCCTGCCAGGTAGGCCATTGGAGGGAGAGGGAGGGAGGGTGGGGAGGGAGGGAAGGAAGGAGGGAGAGGAGGATGGAGGATGGAGGAGAAAAGAGGGAAAGAGGGAAGGTTTTTTCCCCTTTCCTCCTCCTCCTCCTCCTCCTCCTCCATCCATCCATTCTCTCCGTGGCCATTTTCCCCCTTTTCTCCCCTTATTGTGAATGACAAAGGGGAGTAAAAGGGGGGGGGTAGATGGCCCCGGAGAGAATTTGCTTTCAAAATAATCCAGTTTCAAACTGGATTATTTTGTAAGTGGGAATGGGCCCCTTATTTCAAACCACAGTACTTAAAGAGAGGATCTATCCTCCAGGCCACCTGCAAGGGAAGTCTCTTTCTACAACTTTCTTCTCGCATGATCTAAAGAGGCAGTTCCAGAGATCTCTCCTTCACCAAAGTGGTGCCACAGGTGCTCACCAAACTCATAATCTCCCCCCACTATCTGCCAAGTGACTAGTTATTTAGACATAACTCTAGCCAATTATCAAATTTCATCTGTGATAATATGGGGTAGGCAAAAAAGCCCATGGAAAGGGGGAAAAGTTCCTACCTGGACTCATAGCAACCAAGAAACTTCATACTGTGCCAGTGGTAGGAAAGTGGGTTGAATACCAAAGTGAAAGAGAAACATTCAGAGGGTGGCAGAATCCTAAATAGCCTCTGGCCCTTCTCCTTAATCTCCTTGCCATAGCACAAATACCACAGCATAATTTTCAAATCTTTGTCTCCCCTTCTCAGAAAGCCAAAAGGTGTATCTCCACCCCAGACAGCTCTGCCATGGGATGGATCCAGATTGATACACAGTACTTTAATCAGAAGTCTAGTAATTTATTTTCTTTGCTAGAGAATTGTGGAATATTCTACATAAATCTATGAATGTATGCAAGGGAATCTTGCAGCACCTTTGAGACTGTGTGAAAGAAGTTGTAACATGAGGTTTCATAGACTCAGTCTACTTTCTCAGATAAGTCTCTGAAGTACACCTAGATTTTCTCAATCTGATCTGAATGCTGACTCCCTCTCAGGAGTTTCAGTTTTATTTAAAAGAGTTCTAATCTGATGGAACAGCATGAACATGTTAAGGATCAAAACAGTCATGATCTTTGGCTGCATCTTGCCTTGAAAATGTACAAAAATCCACTCAACTGAATCATATTCATTAGTTCTTTCAGCAGGTGGTTTAAAGATGGTCAGCCTAATTCTCGACCTTCTACTACTTTGATTGTCGTGGCCTAAAATCTGGTGCAATTACAGCTCAAAAAGGTAGAACCAGAGATGACAAGAGTTTGAAGCAGAGCTATGTGAACACATGAGCCCTGTGAACATTTTGTCTGCATTTTTGTGCCTGCATTTTTGGCTTCATAAAAGGAGAACTGCTTGTTGTCATGCTGAAGCAAATTAATTGGCTCTACAGAGGGGAGCAGTTTAAAATGACTTTCTGGGTCATATGCACAGTTGTCTTTAATATCTCTGTGTGTATAAGGTCAGGGTGGAACAGTTTAAATACCCATACAAGTAAGTACTATTTTAAAACACTTTCCATAGACTTCCCTCATAGTTTCACATCCTATGTGGTATAATCTCTTGACACTGCTTCCAAAATCCCTATCTTAGAAAGGCATGCATGTGTGTGCCTGTCGACTTATGACAACCCCATGAATTTCATAGGGCTTTTTGAGACAAAGAAAATTCAGAGGTAGTTTTATAAGTGGCTTCCTCCAAAATATAGACTACAGCAATTTCATAGGGTTTTTTGAGGCAAGGAAAATTCAGTGGTAGTTTTACAAGTTACTTCCTCCAAAATATAGACTACAGCACCCAATATTCTCTCATCCAAGTACTAATTAGGCTGATTCTGCTTAGCCTCCAAGATCAGACACGATCTGGTGCCTTTAACGATTTTAGGTCTCTCTTTCTCTTTCTCATTACTTAACTATATACCCTTACACACATCATTCTCAAAAGTAACTGAACAGCACCGTTTTCATATAGAACCTAAACACACACCCACATTTTGTGATTTTAATCGCCAGTATACTGGCAATGGAGGTATAATCTCGTTTCTAATTTCTAGTCATTTTTGAATATTATTTTTCTTATATCTGTGTAACCTATGACCCATCATACTTTAAACGTAACTGCATACATCATGGCATCCCCAAGGTTAAATAGTCCCATATAAAATACAACACAAAACAATACCTGGTTCCTTAGAGGCACCATTGATTGGTTATGTTTTTGGTTAGATTTTCAAAGGTTGTGTAGTCCTTAAGGGCTTGACATGAGTCAAATTTACCTACCTGTTACTGCAGAGTCTCTTGGAAACTCCACAAAAAACTCTGGCTGATCAAATGGCCCCACTCACTTCTTGCCTCTATCTTTGTTGCTGCTAGTGAGTAGATCCCCATTGTCACATCTGTTGCAGAAAGGGAGATCCTGGCCGTGTGATTGCAGCCAGGCATCTCATTTCCATGTCAGATGTGGCAATGGGGGTCTACTCAATAATGGCAATGGTGGATGGAGGTAAGATACAGCATTACCAGGTCTATAGTGCAGGGACAGGAAGGCCTGCAAATACTCACACATCCCTCTGCCAACCTGTGGACTGATCCAGATTAGCACACAGTGTAGGAAAGCATGGGTTGAGTCCGTGCTTTACTGGACTATCTGCTCATTCACTAACCAGGGAGTAAAACTTGTAGATACATTTTAAAGCAAGCAAAGTATATTTTGCAGGCATTAATTCTTACCTTTCACTGTTGTAGATTTCGTAGTTTAATATGGATAAAAAATAGGTGGATAAAAATAGGCAATAGACAGAAGTCTATTTGTAGCCAACTGGCCAATTTCAAGTGGACCACTTATTATATGCTTATTGCTGGGATGATTGTGACACATAGCAGATTATATAGTTAGCTGAAGCAAGGCACATCTTAAATTCTTCAGCTAAAGTGAAAGTGAAGCTTTTCCACACTTCACACAGACTAATTTCTGAGTATATTTTGTAGATTCAAATTATGATGGCAAAATAATAATAATAATAATGATAATTATTATTATTATTTCTAGTCCGCCCCCCTGAACAAGCAATCAGGGCGGATTACAAGAGTTAAAAACAGTTACAGTTAAAATATCCCATCCTTTCCCTTACCACCCCCCTTAAAAGAAAATTAAATCACAATATAGCTAAAACATAGAATGGCTAAAATAAGCAGTAAAAAAAACAGCAGCAGGGAAAACAGACCTAAGGCCTAGGTCATCTAGAAATAGAGTACAAGGGAAGGAAAGCTGGAAGAAAAAACGACTCTAGGGCCTAGGATTTAGGCCTAGGATTGGAGCTGGGAGATATTCACATTCTCTGGGAAGGCCTGCTGGAAGAGGTGCGTCTTCATGGCTTTTTTGAAGCCTTCTAAGGAAGCCTTCTAAATTATGATAAGACAGAGTGTCAACAGTTACTTTAATGTAATATACTTTGTTGTAGAACCTAAAGTTCATGTAGCAATCTTGCAGTATTAGTAAGGGCTGAAGGAATATTCAAAAATACTGGAAAATGGTAGAAAAAACATGTTTTTCAAGGGTTAGAAACCATGATGAGAAGAATCCTGAACTGGTAAGAATCTTCACCATTTGGGACATGTGCATGGTTTGTACATGGTTATTTTGCACAGAAAAAAGCATTTTCTGCAAAAAAAAAAAAAAAAAAAAAAAAAAAAAACAGAACAAAAAAAAAAACCCACCAGTTTTTTCTTCATGCAAAATAATATTTCAATTCAGAAAATATCATTAATTATTAATATCTCTGCACTGAAATCATATTTTCCATCCAAAAAAAGTCTGCTTCTTGGGCAGAAGTACAGTTTTCTGAGTAAAATAACCACATATGAATTTTGCACAAACTAAGTCCCTGTGAATAGTCATATTTCATAGAATCATAGAATCATAGAATCATAGAGTTGGAAGAGACCACAAGGGCCATCCAGTCCAACCCCCTGCCATGCAGGAACTCCAAGTCAAAGCATCCCTGACAGATGGCCATCCAGCCTCTGCTTAAAGACCCAATATTTGAAGTAGGAAGAAAGTTGCTGAAATTACTCATTGCTACTTAGAGAAGAAACTCAGTAAATAATTACATACCCAAGTTTGAGGAAAGACCTAATGCATTTCATCACGGAACTGCATTTTTAAATTGATTTTTTCTTTTCTTTTTGGCTTTTAAAGTCAGGCCACCTCTTCTGTTAGGCAGAATGAAGCAGCCAATCTCTGGTAACCTATTTTGATATAGCATTAGAGGATATCAGATCAGTAAATCAATTACTTTCCTGCTACCCCGAGGAGCAGCATCTGAACTGGGAGAGTACCTTTCTACAAAATTCCATAATGGCATATAATTAGCATTTAACAGTCAGAACTTACAAGTGATGTGAAAATAGGTTTCCATCCATTGAATTTTTGTATGCAATTTACACTTTTTATCCTGTTGACAAGTTAAGTACAAATCAAGACTGCACAAGTATCTCATACCCAAATGATAATCAGTTTTATTGAATGGGATAGAGTACTTAGGTTGGTCTGTGGCAATTCAGTTTCAAATACTATGTGCTATCATGCATAGTTGTGACTCTATTGATACAGTATAATTTTGGGTCAAATACTGTTCATTCGTCTAACTTATTTCTCCTGTTTTGAATATAAATATGGGATCATAGGTACCACCTTGGGTTCCTTGAAGGATGGGTGGGATTAACACGTATCAAATAAAACAGAGCAAACATAAAAATGTAAATGCTACAACTGCTATTTCAGATGCATCTTGCATCTTTCCTTGCTGGATCAAAACACTGTTGCTTTGTTAGCCACCAATCTTCATTTCTCTAATTTTCTAAAATAAAATGTGTTAATCTATTAAGTGGGACACAGGGAGAGATGAAAAGCAGGGCTACCATCAGATCTCCTGGGAAACCAGCTCCATTGAGCTTTGCTCCCAAACAACTACCATCAAACAGTCATTCCACCCAAGAAGAGGCATCGTGCAAAGTAGGAACTTCTATCACACTACATTTTTATAATGCTATATTCCATTTAACTATCATAGCAGCATCCTATAGGATCCTGGGGTTTGCAGTTTAGGGAAAGGCATTTAGAGCCTTATTCAGACAGCTCTTCAGTCTCACTAAACTACAAATCCCAGAATTCCATAGGATGTTGCCATGGGAGTTAAAGTGGAATATACCACTATAATGGTATGATGTGATAAAGACCTGAGTATCTTCTTTTCTTTACCTCTCCTCATTTTCTCTTCCTTCTGCATCATACATTTTCACAGCCAGAGTGGTGTAGCAGTTTGGTGTTAGACTAGAGACTAGGGTTCAAATCTCCACTCAGCAATAGAAACCCACTGGGTGACCTTTGGCAAGTCACATTCTTTCAGCTTCAGAGGATGGCAATGGCAAACTGTAACTTGCTAAGAAAACTCTTTGATAGATTCATCTTTGGGTCACCATAAGTCAGAAATGTTTTGATGACACACAAGAGCAACAAAAACAACATTTTCATGCTCTGGAAGACTTTCCATCCTCAGATTGGCAAGAAATGGAAGGGAAGGGAAGAGAAGAAGAGCCGAAGAGAAAGAAAGAAAAAAGAAAGAAAGAAAGAAAGAAAGAAAGAAAGAACTCTTTGGTCCTTTTTGTCTTGCATCTGGAATGTCTTGGTATTTTCTGATACAACAAGATAAATACTTAAAATAAAACCTAAATCAGAATCCTGAGTTATAGTGGCAAATAAAAGTCTCAGCCAGGGAACAATTTGTTGTTGGGATGGACAATGTGTATATATGGAAAGGACATCCAGAACTGCTATGCAATAAGAAGGACCACATATATCTTTATAAAGAGTTGCACTACCCATTTTCCAGCCTCATTGTATCAAGTGTGGCAATCTACCCACACATCCCAGTTCTATAGTTTAACTGTTGAATAAGATGGGGAGGAGAAATAAACACAATTGATACTTTTGATTCCCCCCCCCCCCATCTTCTTGCACATTGTTACTAGTACCCATGGAGTAGTATATTGATTTGGCTAATTGTTATAATTCTGGACATAATAAACAGATAATTGTGTCAAGGGGGACCTCAAAGAGGCATATGAAGAAGGGAGGCAACTGTCGCAATTGTCCTCTCATTACTGACCATTGTAAGAGTATGCAGGGAGGAATTCCCTTCATAACCCAGAAGCTTTATAGACATTTTCTCTATGAGATGCAAAATTTCAGTTGTTCATAGACATGGACTCATTTTTTTCTAATATGATTTTCCACTTATTAGAACAAAGGAATATAGTGTGAAGCTGAAGGCTTTCGTGATCGGCATCCATAGTTCTAGTGGGTTTTTGGGCTATGTGGCTATGTGGCTGTGTTCCTGACATTTCACCTGTTTCTGTGGCTGCCATCTTCAGAGAATGATGGCATGGAGGTGTGTGGGGTATATTTGTGTGTGTGTGAGAGAGAGAGAGAGAGAGAGAGGGAGAGACCCTTGTTTCAGAGGAAGTGATTTATATGTTAATCTGTGTGTTGGTCTGTTGGTGAATGGCAAGGCTGCAGGGCAGGAGGATTTCCTGTTGTTGTCCCATGACAACAATAAGTTACCACATATTATGCAGCTGTGAACAAGTCTGCATAGGGACGATCAAATGCAGTGTTCAACCGTGAATCAAGGAACCCGAGATACACTGAAGACTGCATCAGCCAAAAAACTCAGCAGTAACAAAACATGTTATAAACCAACCTGGGCATAAAGTGCTATCTGAAAACACAGAAATTCTAGGCCATGCCAACAACTATCAAGTCAGAATCTTCAGAAACGCCATTGGAATCCACAAACACCCGGGCAATTTCAACAGGAAAGAAGAAACTCTGAAAATTAAATAAATTTTGGCTACCAGTCCTGAAAAACACCAAAATCAAGACTCAGCACATGCAAATAAACATTACCTAGGGTCAGGGGTTTTTCCAGAAGACAATGGATCACTAATTAAACAGACACAAATCCTCCTTGTATATCCTCCCACCCTGAGCCATCACTCATAGACCAACACACCCATTAACATATAAATCCCTTCCTCTCAACCAAGGGTCACACAATATATATATATACCCCCACACCTCCATGTCACCATTCTTGGAAGATGCCAGCCACAGATGCAGGCGAAAAGTCAGGAATACACTCTTCCAGAATACAGCAACATACATACCTGAAAAACCTACCAAAAAAACCCCCAAACAAACCCTAAAGGAATATAGTGTTTAGAGCAAGGGAATGTGATGTTTTCATCAAATTAGGGAAAAATAAGGATACATGTGAGACACTTTGTAATTTTTTTCCAGTTCACCAGTTACTTATCACACAGGAGGCTAAGGGGCTAAACAGACTGCCCTTTTTAGCACTGAATCAGGGTGCGGAAAGGGCACCATAGCCTCTGGCGCTGTGGCTTTTTGGTGCTCTTTTGGTGCCCTGTCATCTGGACACAGTGCCAGAGGAGATGTCCACTGAGCAGTGGGGTGTGTGGCATCATGCCAGTAAAGGGGCGGAGTCAGGGCATGCATTGTGCAGACACTATGCTCCCACTCAGCCTCAATGCTGGCCTTTGATGATGGTCTGTGGAAGCTCCAAGTGCCCAAATCCCCTGCAGAAACTGGATTTAAATTCCAGAAATATTCTGCAAAAGCAATATCATTTTCGGACACATTGGAGGCACTGAGCATTAATACAACATTAACCCACACATCTGCTTTTTACTTTCAGGAAAATCCTGAAAGTAAAAAGCAGCCAATTTTGTTCATGTTCTGAGCGGGTTAATATCGGAGTAATGCTCAATGCCTCCAATGTGTCTGAAAATGATCCCACTTTTGTGGGAATAGTCCAATTTTTGTGCAGATTAATTTTGGATTAATGCTCAATGAGTCTGAAAATGATCCCACTTTTGTCAATTTAAATCCCATTTCTGCATTCAGAATTTCCTCCACATTTTTCCTCATTTTGTAGATGAACGGTATTTTTCTGCATGGGATTTGGCTGATTACCTTCCCTGTGATAGACTCCTATGTGGGTAAAAGACAAAACACTGCAAATCCTTATCTATTCAGAAGTTTAGGATTTCAATGTATTGTTTATCACTTTAAATATGTAAAACATTCTTACAGCCAGTTCCAGCCTATCTAATCCTTTTGGCAACTCCTTCCTCACTCAGTCAATATTTGGACTATACTGAATATTTCCTCATATCTATTTTACTATTCTCTTTCAATCTGATACAAGAGACAATTATTTTATAAATGTTCAAGAAATTTAGAGAAATTATCCAAAGTGGAGTTCAAGATTATATGTATGGATGTAACATTCCTATGAGTTGGCTAAGGAAATATGTATAAATGTCCTGTCTTTCACTGAACTATCTTCTAATAGCAGCCGGACTCCTCCACAGCTTCATTTTAATTAAACTGCAAAGGACGATATCATGAGCTAATTTCTATTATGTGACACCTTGAGATCAGAAAATACACCCAGTAAGACTGAACCATGATACATATGTTAAAAAGAAAAGTGGGGAAGCAAATATGTACTACAAACCACACAACAATCTTGGCCACCTTCTAAAAAGTGAAAAGTGTCCTTGAGAATTTCCTCCACATTTTCCCTCATTTTGTAGATGAACGGTATTTTTCTTATCCCACACCACACAGAGTTATGGGGTACAGTGGTGGCTGCAAAATGATGATCAGGCTGCAGTGGAAGTATAAAAAGGAAAAAAAATATTAGAAACAGAAAGAAGCCGTGCTATAACCAGTGCTCATGGTGAATGTCATCTTTGAGAAATGCTTGAATATTTTAACTTTCTCCTGGTGAAATCTGATGAAATTTTCTCCCCAATTTCTTTGCTCACACATAGGATGGAAATTTTCAAGTGACCCTATCAAAATAATGATACTTAATATACTTAATGCACCTAGGTGTGCAAATGTATTCTACTTCGTATAGAAAGGAACTTTTCTCCCCGTGCAAATAATAGTTTATTTGGGGTTATGATGGGGAAAAGCTTAAACATTTCTTCTTTGGCCATCTTCATGGTGCCAGTATCCCTTGTGTACTGATGTCAAGTGTCACCCTGTTGTCAAGGATATACCGAAACTGCTTTCCATTCAATGCAAAGAAGTTGATTGAGTTCAGTGCTTCCAAAGAGGCAGCATGTTACACTTCTGAGGTTAAGACACTACTGATGGAAGAGATTTTTTTTAAGGTCAAAACCTATAGCTTTTGTTATGTTTTGTTTTGTTTTCTGAGAAACTTGGAAAAACTTGAACTAATGAGAATCTTTGTAGTTAGAACTTACTCTACACAAAACATTCATTTAGTTGTTTTCCAGCATTTTCTGTGTAGAAATGCTATTTTCTGGGCCTAAAATGCTGTTTTCTGTGCAAAACAACCATACGTGAATTATGCACAAAACAAGTTCCAAATTGCAAATAGAATTTGCAAACATTGGGGCAGTACATACCACTCAAAAGGGACAGTCTGTAACCACCCAAAGAAGCAGCGAGATGGGGTCAGGGCTGCCTCACTGGCAGCCCCAGAGGCCCCATCACGGCACTTCTGCAGGCCACGGAGTAGTGGCCAACTACTGCTTCTCTGCAGCCTCAAAGCAAGGTGCAGCAGGCTCCCTGGGCTGCACTGCTGCACTCCGTAATCCCTGGCACTGCTGAGGGGAGAAAGGGGCCACCGCAGTGGCCTCTTTCTCCCCAAGGTTGCACCAAAGGCCCACGCCTAAAGGCTGCACCAAAGACCCATGCCAAAAAAAGAGCTCCGTTTCGGAGCTGTATTTAGCACCATGGAAAGAGCATCATTGGCACCCTTGACAGTGTGATGTCATCAGGCACGCGCAGCATTATGTAAATGCTGCATGCACCATGACAACATCATGGCGTGCCTGTATGGACACCACCATTTTAAAATGGTGGTGTCCATATGCACTAGGGTTAAGGAGGGTGTAAATGCTACACCCTCCCTAACCCTATTCGTGCCGACCAGGTGCCTCTTCCTGCTCATCTGTATCAGGCCTATGTGATTTACTAAGATTTTCTTTCATCAGTAAAGAAATTGCTCAAATTAATCATTGCTTTTTTCAAGAAGAAGCCTAGCACAACTTTATGTCCATATAAGACACTAATTTGTGGGGTGGGGAGCAGATAACACACAGCTCTGTCTGCCAAGATCTTGTCTCTGTTCTCATGAGGTGGCTTTATTAATCTCCCTAATAATACTGCTGATTTTTCCCCTCCTGTATTATATGGAGGAAAAATGCAATCACTTGAGCCCCCAGATTCCTTTAGGGGCAATTTGTCTTTTTAATATGTGTCACAACAAGCAATTGCAAGCTCCACTTTAAAATGACAGCTTTATTTAAGAGCAAGGAAAAGTTAATAATAGGATCATCTGGAAAATTCAGTGACTAAAGCAAAATAAATACACAACAAAACTCCATCTAGAAGATCCTCCAAATGATAGTTCACTCAAACCTTAACCTATCAGAGCATTATCATTATCACACTCTAATAATTTAAGTGATTCTTTGAAGAAGAAGAAAAAGCCTGGCTTTTGAGGAGTTAAATAATAGGATCTTGGACTTGTGTTCTGCTTTTCAATTTCAGTTGCTTTCTTTACCTAGTCAGTAATAAAGAAGCATGTTTGTTTGAAATAAGAATTAAGACTCTGGTTATGCTGTATTTAATATGATGAGCAGAGAATGATTGGTTGATTATTACTAGAAGAGAAATGAGAGAGATAACTTTCCAAAAGTTTCCTCTTTTAGTTACCGTAGTTTACTCTTTTAAAGCACTCACTAAACCAAACCTCCTCTGAACAAATCTATCCGGACTCATGATAGATTCACCTTAGGGTCACCATAAATTGGAAATGACTTGAAGGCACACAACAGCAACAAATACTCACAATCACAGGAGCTATTATTTCTTCATTTTCTTGAGTATTTGGTGTCAAAAGATGAAACCAAACCTAAAGGAACAGAAGCACTGCTATGCACATTATGGTTTGCTGACTTTCACAGGCTTGACTTTTTCTATCCTCAGTGTATGGGGTTCAGCATGAAGACTTTTCAAGATTCCTAGAATGTAGACTGAAAGGTTAACTTAGAAACGACTTTATTAAAAATTAATTTTTTTCCACAATTAGCTGTCTCTCCCAACATAATCCGCCTCGCACCCTAAGAATGAGCGATAAAAAGCTATTAAATCATACACATACGAGATTAACATCTATATCTCATACAGCATTCTCAGCTGTGGCTCCAATGTTATGGAATAATCTGCTGGAGGAGATCCATCTGATACCTACACTGGAAGCGTTTAAAAAAGCGTTGAAGACGGATCTCTTCCAGCAGGCATATCCATTTGACCTTATTTAACTCCTCACTGAACCAGACTACCCCATGGATATAACATTGATGCAGTCCCTGATTTTAATCTTTTGTAATTTATGATAATTGACTGTACTGTATTGTACTATGTTTTGTAATATGTTGTAACCCCGCCTCGATCCGTAGGGATAGGCGGGAAATATAAATAAAAAATTTAATTATTATTATTATAAAATTAATTAGTTTAATTTACTTCTACTAGAAAATTGTAAACAATGTTTTCCGGCATCATTCTTCCTATATGTGTAACTGGAGTTGTACATAAATTTGTTGTACATAAATTTGCCTTTTTTCTGTATTCGTCTTATGATACAAGAATAAAACTGATTTTTGTTTTGTGGTCTGAGTATCAGCTGATACTCACAAAACAAACAACAGCAGCAACAAAAAACAGTTAGAAATGTGGCTGCTGAACCTAACAAGGAACGTTGACTCTGAGGATGAGTCTATGGTTTCATCCCTGAACTCTACATCCTACTGATTCTCCCCTAACATCTTTGTGTTGACTTTGTTGTTGTTATTCTTATCCACCCTTGAGTCGATCTCAACTCATGGCGACCCTGTAGATGAGACATCTCCAAGACTCCCTATGCTCCACTGCTCTGTTCAGGTCCTGCAAATTCATACCCATTACCTCCTTAATAGAGTCCATCCATTTAGCATGTGGCCTTTCTTTCTGCCTCCCTCTACCTTTCCTAACATTATTGTTTTTTCCAGAGAGTCGTGCCTCCTCATGATGTGGCCAAAGTATGACAGCCTCAGTCTTGTCATCTTGGCTTCCAGAAAGATTTCTGGTTTGATCTGCTCTAGGACCCATTTGTTTGACTTCTTGGCTGTCCATGGTAAACTAAGCACTCTTCCCCAGCACCACATCTCAAATGAATGGATTTTCTTCCTATCTTCTTTCTTAACTGTCCAGTTCTCACATCCATACATGGTAATAGGGAATACAATGGCTTGTATGATACTTTTGTGTTCAGTTGTATGTCTTTACATTTTAGATATTTTCTAGTTCTCTCATAGCTGCCCTTTACATTCTTATTCTTCTTATGATTTCTTGATTGCATATTTGATCCCAGGTATGAAAATTCTATTTCTATTTCCTCATTGTCTAGGTTGAATTTGTGTAAATTTTCTGTGGTCATTATTTTTGTTTCCTTTATGTCCAACGATAAGCCTGCCTTTGCACTTTCCTCCTTGATCTTCCTTAGTAGTTCCAAGTCTGTGATGTTTTCAGCTAGTAATATGGTGTCATCTGAGTATCTTAGCCAATGCATTTATATTTTATTATCACATTTCTGCTTTTGGAATGGTCAATGTACTCAAGATTAGTCATTCATTCATGCATTCAGTCATATAGGTATTTTCCAATAAATTTTCTCCAGGACTCTTTTGTTGTTGTTAACTGCCCTCGAGTTGATCTCAGCCCATGGTGACCCTACAGATGAGACATCTCCAAGACCCTCTGATCTGCAAACCCATACCTGTGACATTCTTAACAGAGTCCATCCATCTTGTCATGTGGCCTTCCTCTCTTCCTATTTCCCTCCACCTTTCCCAGCATTATTGTCTTCTCCAATGAGTCCTTCTTTCCCGTGATGTGTCTGATGTACCACAGCCTCAGTTTTGTCATCTTGGCTTCCAGGGATGTTTCTGGCTTGATCTACTCTAGGACACATTTGTTTGTCCTTTTTGCTGTCCATGGAATCCTCAACACTCTTCTCCAGCACCATATCTAAAATGAATTGATTTTCTTCCTATCATCTTTCCTAACTGTTCAGCTCGCACATCCATACATGGTAACAGGGAATAAGATGGCTTGTATGATTCTAACTTTTGTGCTGACAAATCCTGGTTGTTCACAAGCCCCCTCCACAATCCTTACCTTGTTATCTGTAGCTCTGACTGAAAATCCCCCCATCAAGAGCCCTGTTTCCACATCATAAGTAATGACAAGGGAGCTTCTCAGTTGAAGTGACACACAACAAGATAAAGAGCATACACCTGTTCTAGGTCCTGTGCTATTCTTGCCCATCTGCTCAGCACCTAAGTCAGCCTTCTGCCCTCAAAAATTATAAAAGATACTGTCCCATCAGTAATACTGAAATAAAAGCTGCAAAATTAATGCAACTTGATCCCACTTTAACTGCTATAGTTCCATGTTATGGAATTCTGGAATTTGTAATTTTGTGATGTATGTAGCCTACACTGTCAAAGAGACCTGGTGCCCTGACAAACTGAAAATCCCAGGATACCATAGCACTGAGTCATAGAAGTTAAAGCAGTGCTGAGCTGCATCAATTCTGTAGTGTGGCAGCAAACAAGATGAAAATTTCTGGTCAGCTATAATAGTAGACAGTGTCATGATGTCTTTTGCGTCAGTCAGCAAAATGTGTGAGCTGGCCTTCTTAACATATCTTAACTTTAGGCTTATCCTTACGTGATAAAGGAGTAAAAATACTAATCAGTTCATTTTGGTAGGTATTGTCTTTTCCCCCCAGATTCATCTTTGAAAATGTCTTATGCTACATTAGGTCCCAAACTTGTCTATTTCATGTATCATTACTGGGAAAGAAACAACCCCTAGCTTTAATGATATACTCAGGCTTTAATTATTGATAAAAGCATTGGGATAAAGAAAGCATTTTTCTCTGCCTTAAATATCATTACAGGAAATAGTAAGCTTTCTTTCCTTTTCTTTTTTTAAAGGGAAATTACAAGGAAATGATTATTCCACTGTGGATTTTGCCATACAAGACATATTTGATAAATACGAACATAAAAACAACTGGCAGAGATTTGTGAATCAGGAGGCAACATTGTACAAAAATTGAGACAGATGGCTCTCTCCGCTTCATATCTTGCCACCGGTCTTGTTTGATTTTCTCATTTTCCTAAGCACTTTGGCAATGTTCACTCCATGCAGGAAAGAATTAAATATTGGAGGAGTTATGTCCTGTAATAAGAATATTCGTCTTTCCAAGAGTTCTTTGATCTGCTTCGGTAGCTTCTAGCTAATGCAGCATCTCAAGATTACTTCCCCCAGCAATGATTTTCCTCATTGGAAAGGAAACTTATGATGCACTCCAGAGATAATCAAATCTATCAGCTACTTTCACAAGTGGGGCTTTTTCTTTGAGAAGGTGAGTTTCGAGGATAAGCACAGGTCTGAGCTATTCCCCTTTAGAGTCTGGAAATTGTGGGAAGACAAATCTAACTGTGCTGCTTTTGCCCACTTTATTTTTTAAAAAACAATTTTACCCCCTTAAAATAACAAAATAAATTCTTTTTTGTCAGATTTATGAACACATTTATAGGTGTTGATAGGTACTATCCAAAATGATCCAAACAAAATTCTCACCCATTTGGATCAGATGAAATATAATAGGTATTGCTGTTTTCAGCATGGAGAGGGCAGTGTCACACCTGTTAAAATGAGCAGTCCCTCAGAGAATACTATTCCAATTGAATTTACTGATAAATGTTTAAGAAATGATCAAAATAAAATTTGCACCCATAGACTTGAAATATTTATTTAATAGTCTACCCCCCTCTCTTTATATATATATACTTTGCTAATACCTCATTAGAATAATGCAACATTTTAGATATTCTAAAACTTCAATCCTGATTGTCTCCCCATAGGTAAACAGCAAATACAATTAAAAGCTTCTTGTTTACAGAGTCTTGTTTACAGAAGAAGGACTTGTTTCCTTCTTCTGCTTTCTGTTGTTCAGAGATGGAAGATTGGTGATTAATTGTTCCTGAATTACCTTACATCTTATTTCACTGAAAGTGGAAGACATGGTTACTGGCCTCCTTGCATTATTTGTTAATCCAATTTATCCAATAGTAAAATAACATTGCAATAGTCCAAATAACATCCGATTACTATCCCTGTGGGGGAGATATATCTGAAACAAGAGAAATTCATTAAAGTCCATCCCAATTGAATTGAACAGGAAATAAGCAAAGCATCAGTCCCTGATAACAAAAAGGCTGAGATGCTGCACTATCAGATATACCTATAGAGATTATCACATTCACTTTAAACTGATTGACCCTAGACAGGATAAAGTGCATTTAATTTTAAAAGCAGGTAATATTGCACTCAGCTGCAGCTGGGCAAGTGCAACCTGTCTGTAGCCCGGACCCCAGCGGTGCTTATTCAGGAGTTTTTCAAAAATGGGAGTTTGCCACTTTTGAAAAGCCAGAAGATAAGCATGGGCTGCAGATGGGTTGCACTCGCTTGGCCCTGGCTGAGTACAATAATATCTGCTTTTAAAATTAAAAGTGATTTTATCCCATTGGGGATAATTTTTCAGCTTCTCATTATTCCACTTCCTGGCCTCTAAGAACAGGGGGGGGGGCATTTATGGTTGTCCCATGGTTTTTATTTACATTGGGGCTTTCTAGATGGGCAGGAAAGTGTGACTTGAAGTTGCCTTTTCCTTAACGCTTAGCAGCTGCACCACACCCTTTAGATGGAGCTGCGCTGTTCCGCAGTTTTTGAAAAAGAAGCTGGGAAAACCAGCACCTTTTTAAAGGCGCTTCTTCTCCCCTAAAACACAAAAAAAGCGTTTTCATGGCACACTTTCCTTTTTTTCTCATCTAAAGGCTAGAGTTTCATGCAGCCATGAACACACTTCTTTTTGTCAATCTAGAAAGCCCCATTGTAAGTAAACTAAGTCCAGGACATCAAACATTGAATGTTATGCTAACCAAAGTTTTAAATTAAGAACACATAAACCAATTATAGTTTTGTTTTTCTATTTTTTTAATGCACAGAAATTGTTTTCCGCAAACAAAATGTTGTTTTCAGTGCAACTCAAGCATATACAAATTTTGCATGGCAGAAGCTCACAATTATAACGTTTTCTGTGCAGGAAACAGCTTTCAGTCCAGAATTCCTCCATCAGCATTTCTTGGCATGCATAAAACATTTTTAAAGTATCTTTGGATATTCTTTCCATCTCTAGTGCTGACTGAAGAAGTCAAGGATTAAATCTGATGTTTTCTAGAGGGACAGAATTAAGGATCTTTCCTTAACTTTGAAAGAGTAAAGGATCTACAATAATCAATTCAAATTAAAATATTTTCATTGAACAATACATTTTAAATATTTGTTAATTAAAATAAATCAGTTCCTGGCTACTTTGTCTGCAGATTTAAAATATTTTAACATAAATATTTGTATATTTTTATAAAAAAATAAACAAAGTGAGCCAAAAAAAAAAAAAAAAGACTCTTTCATTTCCTTATACATAACTGCTCTTTAAGATTTCTTGTAGCTTAAGAGTGGTTACTCAAGCAAAGGTTAATGCACAATTAATAAAAAATAGGACTATATATAGGAGTGATGGTGAGCCTATGGCACACGTGCTAGAAGGGGCACTCAGAGCCCTCTCTGCGGGCGCATGTACTGTCCCTCCAACACTGCACCATATTGACTTTCTGTTGCTGTTGTTGTTGCTCTGTGCCTATACGTCATTTCTGACTTATGGCAACTCTAAGGCAACCCTATGATGGTCACCTACCACATCTTTTTCATGGCACTTCAACGATCTGAATATTCGGTAGTGAGAACTCACTACCGGGAGATCCACATCACATGGGAAATCATTTTGAAAATGGAGGTGCCTCAATTTTTAAAATGATCTGGCACCCTGGGAACATCTAACATGTCTTCCTCCTCTTCCTTGCCCCCCACTTGCTATGTCACGTCTTCCTTGTCCTTGTTCCTCCTCTTCCTTCACTCCCTCCCCACCACTGTCCCATCCTCCCTCCTATCTCTTCTCTCCCTTCCCCAAGCCATGTTTGTACTGTACTTCACAATAAATAAGTTGGTTTTACATTGCAGTTTGGGCACTTGATCTCTTAAAGTTTCCCCATCACTGATATATAGTGAAGTTTACTTGAAGATATTTCCCATCTACTCAGAGTTTTTGAGATTAATCTATTTGCCCTAACAGTGTGTACTTTAAAAAAATCTATAGAATCAATCTGTAGTTTAGTGATTGATCCTAAAACCAAGAATAACACCTGAAAAGACAGACACTATTTTTTTTTTCAATCTCATGCTTACAAGGGGTAAAAATTATCAAAATATTTTAAATTTTTAGCCCCACTGGATGAGATCAAAGGAGATGTTTCTGTATTTTTAAAATAACTTTTCTATATTGAGGGTGACAGTTCTGGTTTAAAAAAGTAAAGACTTTCTCCACAAATATATTTGTGGAAAAGTCCTTAATTTTTTTTTCTTTGCAATTATATTCTCCACAAATCAGACTCAACTTGAAGGCACATTCCTCTCACTTTCTCTTAGGCCCAAAATACACAGAACAAATAAGGTGGCTTATTATTATTATTATTATTATTATTATTATTATTATTATTTATATAGCACTGTAAATTTGCACAGTGCTGCACATACAATCTTATATTTAGACGGTTCCCTGCCCTCAGGCTTACAGTTTAAAAGAGACAACACAAAAGGAGAAGGGAAAGATGGTGGGAAAGGGGATGAGGTCCAGTGGTTCTTCTCTCCCTCTGGGGCCTGGACCAAGGCAGATGGACTGGAGGGAGGGTTTAGCTTCTTAATACATAATATTCCAGCTGCTTTGAGGATGTGTCATTTATATGACATATACCACCAAAGAGGGTGCAAGCTGCTCCAATGTCACACTAATTGGAGAAAACCAGACCCAAAAGGAGGGGATATAACCCACTCCTGCCACCGCTGCTTGGGACAGAAGCAGTGGCCCACTTTGGGAGCAGTCCTGGCCTAATCGCATATGGAACAGGCTCCAGCTACTCCCTTGGTCTCTTTCTCTGTCTTTCTCTCTCACACACACACACAAACTTGTATATGTGTGTGTGTTTGTATACTCACATACAATTATTTTGGCAAACTATCATTCTTTTCCAAGGTCAGCCAATGGACTTCCATTATTGAGAGGTGACACAAATACTAGTATCACAACACCATCCTCCCTCCCAGCTTATTGTACACATATGTCGTTATTGTGCAACATCCTTGTAATTTCTGCTGCTTATCAGAAACATCACTTGTATGTTGTTGTTGAACAAGGGGTGGATCAAGGCTGATAATTTTTCAAGTGTACTTTTATTATTGATAACAAAAATCATCGGCAATATACTTTACATCTCTAATAGCCACCTGTGGGGTGCACATCATTTAATCAATTTTGATAAAATGTGGTGAGCAAGTTTATATTAGTCCTATCATTTTTAAACACCTGAGTGGAAAATCTAAACATGGTGGCTTATTATAGAACCTTTAATGGCATATTGGCTAGAATCTTGTTGTGATACATGTGTATAATCTCTTCTGATATTTTTTTTTTTACTGTTGTGCAATGGATGTATTCTGTTTATCACTGTATAATCAGAGTTCCACAAATGCAACTATTTCACATACTCTTACATTCTTTTGTTAGTCCTGACTAGAGCAGAGCCGTTGAATCACTTAGATTTATCTTTGTGTTTATTTCCTATTCAACAATTAAATTGATTCTGCTGTAGTTGGCAATAACTAACAAGATTTCATTGACACAATCACTCCCATGTAGTTTCAATTCTTAGATGTTTATCAGTGTCTTCATTGTACCACAGAAATAATATTTTTTGTCCTGAAACATTATTTTCTGGAAAGAAAATGTTGTTTTCTGTCCAAAGCAAAAACAGAAATATAATGCATTTTTGTTTGTTTGTTTTGCTAATAAAAGCTCTAAACAGTGATCAGTAATCAAAAACTGTGTAGTTTTTGAAGATTTTTTCAAAATAGGAAGAATAATTGGAAATATGCCATTGCTTTCTTTGAAAACTAATTTTTGCATCCCTAGTAGAAAGGTGGTGTAGCACAACCAATACGTAACTATGAATGCAGATTTACATCTCATGAGCATAATGCGGGATCTTAGCTATCATTTCTTATATTGACTATTCTCCTGTTTAAATTCCCAGATTTAGAATGCCTCCAATAATCACTATATTTCCCACATACAGCACATAAAAGAAGTTGATGAGCCTCTGGGCTTGCTACTTTTTAAAAAGTCAAGTATCCTCAGGTTCTGGATATGTCAAGTTTCAAGAAACAAAACAAGCCGTACTAGCAATGTAACATCTATCTAGTGTTCAAAATTTCCAGAACTAAGGCTATCACATACTGGTTCAACTTCCACTAAGGAAGAAAATAGGAAGGTAAGGCAGATACCTAAACACAGACATGACTGGTGATCATAAATGATGGTGTACAATATCCTCAATTTCCCCTTTTCCTTCATGCACCCACAATTTGCCTTGGACTTTTAAACTCAAATCACAGTGGTGAAAGAATGCCAGGGACCAGCAAAGATGGACCTCTTTTTCATGCTTATTGATTGTCTTCTCAAGCAGAAGAGCCTGACTATATCTCCAGAGGAATCCTTCTATGGGTTGAGGTGGCCCATGTGTTTAGCTTCACATGTGTTCCCTATACATTTCCGCGTACTGAGCATGAAGGTCTGCAAAATGGATGGAAGTAGATTGAGGTAAACACATATACACATGTATTTACCATCTTGATAAAGCTAGATTTTTAATCATGAGGAGACTCCCTATGGCAGACTTTAGCACTAAACATGTGAAGGTCTTTAGAAGCACTAGTGTACTCAAAGATTAGACATGGTGCTCCCCTTACCTTTTTAAACATCAGGTTTGCATATTACATTTCTCCACAGGGCTTAAATATTCTCATTATGTTTGCCCACCCACCCCAGGAATAACAAGATAAAACAACAGAAAGTGGGTTCAGACAGGGCCATTTATTAACTTGACCTATTTATTAATTTCTTAATGGAACTGCAAACCAGGTGGGGAAATAGCCAAGGATGGGAGCAGCTGCAGCAGCTGGTCTATCTCCAAGACCACCTGGGTACAGCACCTGAGCCCCAATGGTAATCCAAAATCTAGGATATCTGTTGGCTGGCCAGCATCAGGAACACTAACATGAAAATAAGGCTCAACTAAGGAACATTTAGGAACCTTTGGGGCTGGACTTTTGCCCTTATTACTCCATTTTCCTTTGCTAGTGAGCATAGCCAAGTAGAACAAATTGACAGGGTATGCAAAATGTAAGTAAACCAGCTAATTAATAACTACAATAAAACACTGAGGATGACAATACTAAGAGTAAAATGACCACAATTAAGACAATGAATTATCTTCAAATGTCTATGTGATACTGGGAATAACCCAGAAAGCATTGTGTGGTTGCAACACCCAGTACAAGTCACAACATGATTTAAAATTGAACAGACTAGCACAGATTGTCACTAATACTGTGACGGCTGGCCCCAGGCAGGCAAATAAAAAGCCAAAAGCAGTTGTATTTATTGGAAAACTCCCATCCATAAACTGTCCAGCCCAACCCAGCTTAGCATGGCAATTAGCTCTAAAACCGGCAATGTGGGTTTGCTATGGCAGAGCTGGGAACCTTTTATGTTGTATAAGACCCCACCCCCTACAAGGCCACAGGCCTATTCTAAACAAGGCTGCAAGTGCAGGAATATAAAATAACCACAGAACCTTTCCTTGCTCCTGTGCAATGCCAGGTCGGTTAAAAATAAAACAAATGTTCTTCATGACCTTCTTATGGAAGAAGAAGCAGACCTGGCATGTTTAAAGAAACCTGGCTGGGAGACAACAATGTTGCAACTTGGGCTCAGGCTCTACCAACTGGGTATTCTGTCAGTGAGGAGTTATGGGGAAGTGGGGTGTGTGTGTGTGTGTGTGTGTGGCCTTGATACATAAAGTTGAGCAGGGAACCTTCCCCGGGAAACAGACCACATAGAATGTATCTACCTAAGCCTGGAGACGAAGGATAGTTTAGGGATTGTGTTGGTATACTGTCCACCCCATTGTCTAACAGACTCCCTAACCGAGGTGACACAACTGGTCTCAGAATTAGTGTTGGAGTCACCCAGGCTATTAGTTCTGGGAGACTTCAACATTCCATTCGACTCCAGTTCAACAAATCTAGCAGGTGAGGGTCAGTAGCTCAAGTGGGAGAGAGATATCTGGGTGTCATCAGCATACTGAAAACACCTTGCTCCATGTCTCCGGATGATCTCTCATTGCAGTGGTTCCGATTCATTCTCTCGGGCAGGTTCCAGAAGGTGATGCTTGGGGACAGTTGCTTTTCAAAAAAGGAGCTTAAATTTGGTGTCCCTCAAGGCACCATTCTGCCCCCAATGCTATTTGACATATATATGAAGCAGCTGGGAGAGATCATCCGGAGACATGGAGCAAGGTGTTTTGATGACACCCAGATATCTCTCTCCATGACTCAGACTGCAGCATTGACCAAGGATGGCATCTCTCCTCTCAATGAATGTCTTAGTGCAGTAATGAATTGGATGAAGAAAAAGAGATGGAAACTGAATCCAGACAAGATGGAGGTACTTGTTATTGGGGCCCCTAATCAAGGTATAGAGATATGTCAACTGGTCCTGGACGGGGTCACACTCCCCCTAAAGGACTGTGTTCACAGCTTGGGAGTGCTTCTGGACTCATTGCTTTAGATGTCAAATCAGATAAATGAAATGGTCAGGAGTGCTTGTTATCCGGCTTATACACCAGCTACATCCCTGTGGTACATGTGCTGGTAACCTCACGACTTGACTTCTGTAATGCACTTTACATGGGGCTACTCTTGTGCCTAGTCAGGAAACTTCAACTAGTTCAAAACATGGTGACTAGATTAGTCACTGGGAACGCTAGAAGAGACCATATAACACCAATTCTAAGATCTCTTCACTGGCTGCTTATTAGTTTCCAGACACATTACAAGATGTTCTTAATGACCTTTAAAGCCCTCCATGGCCTGTGTACAGCCTACTTTTGGGATCACCTTCTACCATAAAATCCACTCCGCAAACTTAGGTCCTCTGGCAGCCACAGTTACCCAGAGCACCTTTTCATCTGCTGTTCCCAAATTATGTAATGGCCTGTCAGAGGAAATCTAACTTATTACCAGTCTTGACAGCTTCATGAAGGTTTTCAAGACAGATCTTTTCCAACAGGCCTTCACTGAGTAGTTCACTCGGTCACCACGCTGATATGGACCATCCTACTGATTGCCCCAAGGTGCCCTGTTCTCCTGTCTCTGACTGTTTTAATGATTTAAATTGTATTTTATTAGGTTGAAATTATTATGTTGTTTATTTAAGGAAGGAGAGGATTGTGGGATTTATTTTTATATTGTATGAATGTTATTACTGCTGTAACCTGCCTTGATCCTATTGCAGAGGTGGGATAGAAATAAAAAAATATGATGATGATGATGATGATGATGATGATGATGCCATCATGTCTATGAGCAAAATGGCTGCAGGTGCAGCAATATAAACTGGCCATTGGACCTAAAATGGCTGCTGGACCTATATTCAAAAGGGGCCTAAAGTGGCTGCTGGGCATATAATTAAAAGGGAACTAATCAAAAGGGGGCTAAAATGGCTGCCAGGCCTATAGTAATCAATAGGGGGCTAAAAGAAGGGAGGGAGAGGCCAGTAACAGGTGGGGCAAAAAAAGGGGGGGGACTTCCCAACCAAAAGATGCCAAATGAGGTGAAAAAACAGAGTATCAGATATAAAAAAAGTCCTGACGCTAAACAGCGCTCGTGGGGGGAATCCCCCCCTCACTAATAAACCAGGAAAATATTTGAGACAGTTAAAGGAATGAGTAAGTAAGCCAAAACCCAATTTCTTCCCCACCACACCCCCCTTAAAGTTGGGAAAGATGATAAATAGAACACATAGCCTAGCCTAATAACTGCTGTTCACTCTCCTTGATTGTAAAATTGAAGTGGGGACAGCAGATCATAAGTAACTGGGGACAGCAGATCATAAATTGGCTCTGGCCATGCCCCCCAAATCTTCCAGCCAAGGTATAACTGTGGGCGTGGGCAAACTATGCATCCCATTACAACCCTTTGTCTGGGAGTGGGATGCAAATCATCACTCTGTTCATTTCCTAGTTTCTCTATTCATTCCATCTTGCCCATTTTGATAATTTGTGACACTTCACAATGAATCCATTTAATCCCTTATTTTTTTTCACAATTAAAGGATTATTTATAGTGCATGCACAGGACATAATGAACACCTTCGGGAAAGAAAAAGTAGTGTACTTTGGGATAAAGAACTTGTAAGAGCATGTTATGGTTCACACAAAATTGCCATGAAATCACATGTCTTGCAGGTATATTTAGGATTATAATTTCTGCTTTGGATATAGATGCATAAACCATTTTACTCGATTTGCATCTGAAACAGGAAAGTTTGGGAAAATGCAATCTACAATCAAAAGTGAGCTGTAGCAAAAAGAGAGTTCATTTTTAAATGTTTATACAAACTAGTTGCTGCTTAAATATGGTTATCAACTGACCTACTTAGCTGACTTATTTTCTAACATCTAGTTTTGTCCTGCTGTGTTTAAAAAGAAAAAAAAAATCAAGATACTGTTTTTCTCCTCTAATGCAAAAGATTAATCAAATAACAAGTTTTAATGCAGATGTAGGAAAATAATGGAATGTAGATGTGCTTTGAAAAGCAGGCCCTGCCATCATTAATTACTCTTGCATATATTAAAAGCACAAAAGAAGGATTATTTAGTACTCTAAGGATTTTGATCTGTAAATACATTATATGAACAGATCATACTGCCACATCATCACTTTTAACATGATGATGAAATAGCTTAATATGAACCAGGTCTCACCAGCCTTGCCAATGACCAGATTGCCAGATCCCATAGGAAATGAGATTGCACTCTCTTCATATTAAGAACAACAGAGAAGGTTGTGACTCAAGCATGAACCACAATTCTGATCTATGTGCTAGTACACTTTGAAATAGCATATTTTTTTAGCTATAATATCTGTCATTTCTCCTTGGTAAAAGAGGGGTTTCCTCCAGCTACCCTGAAATGATCCATTCAGGGTACATTTTGTGATTATTATTATTAGTAGTAGTAGTACTTGCTTTGTTTCCTCTTCCGTTTCTTCCATTACTTTATTTTCCCTCATTTTATGATCAGATAAACATTGGGGATATGATCACACACACACACATGCACATGCACACACACACACACGCACACACAGAGAATGACATAGTCTCAGTTGGTGAGATTTTGGTTGAGACAGTTTTGACACATTAAAATGGGCTCTTGTGTCCACCATGAGAAACCAACCACTTTTCACCCCTCCATTGTGCTTTGCTAATTTGAATAAGAAATGTCTCAAGAGCTATGATCCTATATCAAACTAAGTTCACATATATTGCAAACACAATGAAACAGATAGAATGGTTACATCAGAAGAATGGAAACAACCCACCAAGATGACTGAATGCAGACAATCCACACATGAAAGGGGAAATCGCCACAGAGAAATGAAAATAAACAGCCAATAGTTGTAGGGATAAAATCAGAGAAGCAAAAGTTCTGAATGAGCTCAACTTGCTAAAGAGGTTAAAAATAATGAAAAGGTCCCCCCTTCCTTTTGCTGTATTTTGCTAAAGAAAGAACAAGGAATTGGTGCATATAGATGATGGTGAATTGCTGACATGGGGTGGAGAGGCGGCAGAACTGTTCAACCCCTTCTTTGCCTCTGGCTTCTTACAAAAGTAAAAGACAGTGGAAAGAGAAAAAAAGATGCAGTAGAAGTACTGCAGCCCAGAAAAGGCAAAGTGGTATAAAGGTATACCTAGGTACTCTAAAAGGAATTCAGTTCTCCAGGGCTGGATTAACTGCATCTAAGAGTACAAAATGAATTAACAGAAGTGCCAATCATCTTTGAGAATTCTTGGAGACAGGAGAGGTAAGAAAAGACTGAGGGTAAGCAATTGTGCCCGTATTCAAAAAGAAAGGGGGAAAGGAGCACCTACTGAACAGTCAGCCCGACACCCTATCAGGAAAAAGTTCTAGAAGAAATCATCAAACATTCAGTCTGTGAATACTTAAAAATGAATATTAAGCACTGATAATATTAGGTGAATTTGCAACTGGTTGACAAGACTGACTCCCTGCAGTGCACACTAATGGTTCCTCTTCATCCTAGAAAGAAGTAACTAGTGGGTGACAAAGTATTCTGTCATGGTCAAATTTATATTTGGTTTACATAATGGAATCAAAGGCACGAATAATGAATTTGCAGACAATACCAAATTAAGGAGGTGAAACTACCCCAGAGGAAAGAATCAGAATTCAAAACTGGATTTGACAAATTGGAGAATTGAAAATGGAATTCCACAGGGTTAAATATAAGGTACTACTATAGATGGAGGAAAATGAAATTAACAAATATAGGATGGGAGACACCCAGCTTGAAAGCAGGACATGTGAAAAGGATCTAAGGGTCTTAGCAGACCACAAACTAATCATGAGTCAATAGTGTGATGTCATAATGAAAACAGCCAAAGCAATTCTAGGCTTGAGTCCCTATACTTGAAGAAATATAGGCCACCTTGAGTCCCTATATTGAGAAAAAGGTGAGATATAAAACACTACTACTACTACTAATTATAATAATAGGATGCATCAATAGGAGCATAGTGTCTGGATCAAGGAAATAGTAATGCCATTCTGTTCTGGTTTGGTCACAGCCTACCTGGAATACCATGTCCAGTTATTGGCAAAAGGGTTTAAGAAGGATATGCACAAACTGGAACATGTTTATAGGAATGTAACTAAGAGCTGAAGCCGACAGCCCAGAAGGAGCTGTCAGAGGCCACAGTCCTAAATGGGTCACCAGCAGGAGAAGATTTGATCCGATCCTTCCAGCTTGGAGCGACCTTGGAGTGGCCTCCGGACATTTTGGAGGCATCCATCAAGTAAATGTCATGCCCCCAAAGCAGCCAGAAGCTGCTTCTTTTGGTCCATCTGTTGCTGGACAGGGCACAAAAAAGACAGGCCAAAAGACACACATACCTGGATTGGGCCAAAGCTCTGCTGTGGCTGTCTAAGGCAGCCCAAACCCAGCCTCAAAGGAGTGCAAAAAAAAAAAAAAAAAGCACTTTTCCAGCAGTCTGTTGAAGACCATAGTGGTGACTGGCCATGTCACCACTGTCCCACACGACTCAGAGCATGCTTACAGCTGGAGTGGCCAAAGGCCACTCCAAGCTATGCATCTGCATGAGAGGCCTAAGTTGATCAAAGGTCTGGAAACCAAGAGCTATGATGACTGATGTAGAAAGCTAAATATGTTTAGCTAGGAGGAGACTGAAAGGTGACATGATAGCCATCTTTAAATAACTGAAGGGATGTCATATCTAGGATAAAGCATACTTGTTTTCTGCTTTTCTAGAGGTTATAATAATCAAATCTTGTTCTTTCTCCCCAAAACTTCTCTCTGCCAACCTTGAACCCCTTGAGAGCTTTTTGTTCTCTGACCTTCTTCCTACAAGTACTGGCTGTTTATGTTTATTTCTCTATGGCGATTTAGATTTCTCTTAAATAATAAGAACTGCTTTATTATAAGAGCTGTTTGGCAAGAGGATGCACAACTTCAGAGGTTAGTTTGTTTTACTTGTTTTGGGGTCTTTTAAATAGAGATTGGATGGCCATTTCTTTTTTAAGAAATAAAAGGTTTTGGACCATCAAACAGCATGTGGGACTTTTCTCCTTTCATTCTTCCACTCTGAATACATGCTTTTAAGTTTGTTTGTTTTGTCTTTTCATTTTTAAAAAGAGCCAGTAGTGATTTCAGCATTGGATTATGAATCTGGAGATCAGAGTCTGAATCTCCATTTAGCTAAGGACTCCCCAGTGACCTTGGACAACAAATACTCACTCTTTATCATTGAAGATTATCAGACCAGTGCTTCCCATGGGGTAATTGCTGGTAAATCTTCTCTAAAACACTGAGGAAGCATGCATGTGTGAAAGCCTAGCGTGCTTCCTCAACATCAAGGAATCGTCAGCTCCCTTCCAGTGTCACTGAATCATTTAAGGAGAGGCAATTTAATCTGAATGCAAAGTTTCAATTCAGAAGAAATTGCCTCTCCCTGAATGATTCAGTGACTCTGGAGGGGAGCTGATGATTCCCTAATGTTGAGGAAGCATGCCAGGCTTTCACACATGCACATTTCCTTAACATTTTAGAGGTGATTTACCAGCATTTAAGTACTGATCTGATCATCTTCATTAGCTCGATTCAATGTTCTCCCAGCAGCAGTACTGGAAGGGAAATATGGGAAAATTCCCTGCAAACTCTGATTATGTCCTTGTGATAGTAGTGCTATAGAAACTACAGCTCATGTACTTTTATATTATCAGTTTTATACTGACATTTGCCACTATCTGATTACCCCTCTTTTAACTAAATTTCCAGGATGCACTGATTTTTTAAAAAAAGAATATGCTGTCTGTTGGATTGTCAGGACCAAACTGTTATACTTAAAGTCGCAAAATTATGCTGCATTATGTATAAAATGAGTCTTCAGACGGTTAGTAATAATTGATGTTAGATGGCAGACATTAAATTTGTTCCATTTTAATAACTGTACTTTTATTTTATTTTTATACTGGTCAGTGACTGAAATAAGTTGTTGTTTTTGCTGTTGCTCTGCATTCTCTCAGCCTCAGCAGAAGGCAAAGGCAAGCCCCTCTGAACAAATCTTGTTAAAATGCCATTATACTTCACCTCAGGGGCACCTAAGTCAGAAATGTCTTGAAGGCACACAAGAAGAGCAATACTAATCTCACAAATGTATACAAATTTACCTGACACTGATATTCTTTTTTAAAAAAAAAATCTTTGTTATTCCTTACTCTCACTCCCCTCTTTATTTCCACATTTGCCATTTATAGATAAAACAAAGAACACTTGGCCGCAACACCACATATTCAGTCTAGGGATGGAAAGCGTATTTAAAATATTCAGAATAATATCAAAACATGTTTCAAGGATTGAGGAATCCTGATGAAAAAAATTCTGGACTGACAAGAATCTTTGTAGTTTGGGACTTAATGCATTAGGAATAAAATTCCCACTTTGTTGTTTTGCACACACATGTGTGCATGCATGCGTGCGCACACATACATATTCTGTGCGGAAAATGCCCTTTACTGCCCAGAGAATGTTGTTTTCTGTGCAAAACAGCCAAGTACATATTTTCCCAGAATAAGCCCCAAATTGTCAATAGCCTTGGAAAAATGTGTGGTTTCCACAAATTTTCTTTCAATAGGGGGGAAAAAATGTTAAAATTACTTATTGAGAATAAACCAGTGAAAAATTGCATCTCTACTTCAGCCTAATTGCCCAGTATATAATCATCACCCCCATAGCATTAAGCCATGACTTTAAAATGATGTCAAACTGCATTATTTCTGTAGTGTGGATGCAGCTTCTGTAGAATTTTAGTCTCCTCATGTCCATATAGAGGTATAAATCTACATAAACTTTATTCTTGCAGGATAATGTTATTCCCTATCTCAGTCTAGGAGAAGCTATTTGTCTTAAAGTGAGAATTTTGTCAAAAACTGCAATTTTCAAATACTATTCCATGCCAAAAAAAAAAAAAAAATTCTCAGGGGAGTGCACATAGGTTATTTTTGTGCAGAAAATACTGTTTTCTTTGCAGGAAACATGCTTTCTGTACATAGGTGTTGTCCTCTGCACAGAAGATACTCAGTACAAAAATCTAAATTTATGTTTTAAAAAATGTGCATTGTCCACACAGAATAAATTCCAAACTATATTGTCATTGCTGTTGTTGTTATATATATTTATATCCCACCTTCCTTCCACTATAGGAACTCAAGGGGGCTAACAATAATAAAAGCAGTCTAAGTTAAAACATTATGAAACATTAAAAATGCAAAGTTTAAAAAAGAATTAAACAATTTCAAAAGATTAAAACATTACATTATTAAAATTTAAAATTAAAAACTCTTTTTAAAATACCCACATTATTATTATTATTATTATTATTATTATTATTATTATTATTATCACCCATCTGGGATACTTCATGTCAATGCTCTCAGCACTCTAGGAACCCATTTTTCAATCATTTTCTTTTATATATTTTCAACTATTCTTTCCATTTCCAATGTAGTTTCAATTCCAAAATATGAATTTAACCCAGAAAACTGTTTTGTAAATATGATTAAATTTCTAAGCTTTTATAATTATCTGAGTCTCTTTTCCGTTTTCTTTAAATGGTTGCTGGACAGTTGCCAAAGAAAATGAATAAATAAAGCCAATAAAGTGGCAAAATTTTGTGAGCAATTCAGTTTGCCTATTTTATTTAATTAGAACTGGAAGCCTGAAACAAGTATGACCAAACTTGTTTTATTATGCATAATACTGAATAAAATGGGAATAACAGAAGCACCAACAGTATAAAATCTTTTATATAACAATTACAGTTATTACGGAAGCATTAAAATTTGTGATAAAGAAACTGACAAGCAAACATTGTTCTTATGTTGTTTATGCTTGTAGTTCCTAAAGTGACAAAGCAACATAATTGTAGCTTCCAATAGGCACAATAGTTGGTCCACAGTAATCCTTTAGTAAAAGACTTTAATTATGTTTCCATGCGGAATGCAAGTTTTATCCCAACACATGTTCATTTTGTTCTCACCTTTGGAAATTGTAATGCATATATAATTGCTGCTGAAATGCAATCTACATATTATAGTTTTGAGGGTTATATGCAACTGGCATTTTAATATATTAATCTAACCGCATGTGTTTGCCTAGAAGAACATTTCACGGGTACTTTAGTTTAAAACATGGACAAACTTGTGATGGCATTACATTTATGGTAATATATTTTTGGCATTTGCTTATTACATGATAGCTCGGCTCCTGTTCGTTGTTGTTGTTTTTTTAAATTAAGTAATCAATTGATTGTATTTTAAAGAATACAAAAAAATTAATCACCCCAAAGGCCCTGGAGCAATTTACAAATCAGATTTTTCACCACTCCTTTAGAAAGAGTACAACCCTATCCAGAACATGTTGAATGAAGAAGTATCCCTGTCTTTTCTAGCTTGAGTTTCAGTTTATTACCCAGGCCTCTGGTTCAGAGAATCTATTGTGTCATCTGCATTAGATAAAAAGAGAGAACTAAAGCTGGGTTCCATTCACATATTCATGACATTTCACTCCACATCCTCAAAAAACCTATCCTAGTGCTTTCTATGTGTATGGAGATGTATGGAGGTTTAAATTACGAGTCCTTAGAAACCTCCTAGCATATCTGTCATGAAGCAGACAAATAGTCTCCCAGCACTGCCTTCTGGAACTGGGCACTTAGTTGAGATCATAATAAATGTCCCTGCAGTGCAGTTCAGATAGCCAAAAGGACACCATGGATGATAGTAAGAGAAGCTATAGAGATATTCTAAGAGAACCAACAGGGATGCATTTTCCTTGTCTCTTTCCCGTCGTAGTCATGAGCAGTGCTTATTCATTCCTCTCATCTTGGGAGTATGCCACAGTGTATGTAGTTTCTGCAAAGGGGGAGAAAGTACTTGCTCTTTTTGTTGCTTAATGCCTTCAACTCCTTTCTGACTTATGGCAATCCTAAGGCAAACATATCATTGGATTTTCTCAGCAAGATTTGTTCAGAGGTTTGCTATTGCCTTCCCCTGAGGCTGAAAGAGTGGGACTTGTCCAAGATCATCCAGTGGGTTTCAGCCAACCAGAAATCAAACCCTGGTCTCTAGAGTTGAGGTCCAACACTCAAACAACTTTGCCACACTTAGCTGTGATCATATCAACTGTCTAGAACATCTCCACATCCCACGGAATGACCATGCCATCAACAGGACTATCAGCCATATTAGAAGGAAAATCCATACAACATGCAACATCCAACAAGATCACTTTAGTCACCTTGGCTTGAATTGTTCTAGGACCTTTTTTTTTTTTTTTTTTTTTTTTTGGTCTTTTTGGCTATTCATAATATTCTCAACCCTCTTCTCCAGCACTACATCTCAAACGAGATGTGGGCCAAAGCTAACACAGAGAAATGTAAGCTACTGCACTTAGGGCAACAAAATGAAATGCATAGATGTAGGATGGGGGACACCTGGCTTAATGAGACTATGTATGAAAGGGATCTAGGAGTGCTAGTAGACCACAAGTTGAACATGAGTTAACATTGCGATGTGGCAGCTAAAATGACCAATGTGATTTTAGGCTGCATCAATAGCAGTATAGTGTTTAGATCAAGGGAAGTAATAGCACCACACTATTCTGATTTGGTCAGGCCTCACCTGGAGTAATGTGTCCAGTTCTGGACACCACAATTCAAAAACGATGTTGAGAAGCTGGAACGTGTCTAGAGGAGGGCAACCAAAATGGTGAAGGATCTGGAAAGCATGCCCTATAAGGAGAAACCTAGGGAGCTGGGTATGTTTAGCCAAGAGAAGAAACGGTTAAGAGGTAATATGATAGCCTTGTTTAAATAGCTAAAGGGATGTCATATTGAGGATGAAGCAATCTTGTTTTCTGCTGCTGCAGAGAATAGGACCCAAAACAATTGATGCAAGCTCCAGGAAAAGAGAATCCACCTCAACTTGAGGAGGATCTTACTGACAGTGAGAGGTGTTCAACAGTGGAATATACTCCTGCAGAGAGTGGTGGAGTCTCTTTCCTTGGAGGTCTTTAAACAGAGGCTGGATGGCTATCTGTGAGGAGTGCTTTGAGTTCCTGCATGACAAGCAGTTGGACTGGATGGCCATTGTGGTCTCTTCCAATTCTCTGATTCTTCTTCTTATTTGCTATCTTCACTGTCCAGTTCTCACATTTGTACTTGATAATGGGGGATACAATGTCTTGTTCTAACTTTAGTGCTCAGTTGTATATTTTTACACATTAGGATTTTGTCTATTTCTTTCATAGCTGCCCTTCCTATTCCTCGTCTTGTTCTGATTTCTTGACATCAGCCTCCATTCTTATGGTGGCCCAAATCTAAGGTGGCCCAAATCTGGTATACACTGATCTTTCCCTTGTGGTGGTGGAACGCAGCTCCCCTCACCCATTGCAGTTCCTTGCACATCCTACAATCTGCCTTGCAAGACTGGAAGACTTTCAAAACATATATTTAGCACCAAAAGAGACTGGAAGGGAAGCAGAAAGGGCTGCAAAATATCAGTGCTACCATAGGTGTCACATAGGATTAAGGCAATGGCTTCATGATAAAGAAGAATCTTTGAGAAATAGAATATGAATGATTATTAGCTGTCTCTTTAAGATACCTGTAATATTGTCTTATTATGTTTAAATGAGATGCACAGTTAAGACATTTAATTTGAAGTATTACCATTATTGTTTTCTGCATTTTTATCAGGTAGATGTCAGGAGCACCAGTGGTGCATAAAAAGCTTTTCAGCCACAGCATTGCTTGAATAAAGGCAGAGCCTGACCCACACAGATCTCTTCATTACTATGAAATTATTTATTCATAAATTCTCTATTGCTATTCTACTGGAGTTCTACTTGGGAAAGCTCAAACTGACAGATCATTAAGCCTTAGAATATGAAAACAGAATTTTATGTGCAATTTCTGCAAATACTGAAATCAGTAGATAGAGCAAGTAGCCCATCATCAGCATTGCATTGAGATATGAATATATTAAAGAATAATTTCTCATTAAAAATGTATATAGATTACTGTGTAAAAGCTGGAGCTAGGGAGGTTATAAACTCTGATTACATTTAATGGTGATATTTTATACCAATGGAGTAATCAATACCTTGTTTCCCATTAATGGGTAGCACTATTAATTACAAATACCTGTTTGTATATCTACACTTATGCTTCTGCTAGAAATCTGGACTTAAAGCAATATTATTATGTCTTCTCTCTAAGGAACCATGGCAGCCAAGTAGAAAAGGTGGAGGATTTTGTAAATTCGTTTCATATTCTCTGAAATGCTTATCTTTCCTTATTGAATTTTTTTTTTAAAAAAATGTTTCAATCTCTAATTGTTTCAATAAAATGTTAGGTCTCTTTCACACTACATAATCATACCCCTTCAGTCCCATTTGAACTGTTATCGCTTTATTCTATTGAATTATCCTGGTGCTTGTAGGTTGCCAGAGAGTTTTCATTCCTCAGAAAATGACAAATCCCAGGATTCCATATAATATTGCCGTGGTGGTTAAAGTGGGATCAAAGTGCTATAACTGAGTGATGTGAAAGACACCATTAAATACAGGATACTTTTCCTATAGAAACATAAGTAAGTAAACATTGATTTTTAAAAAATGCAAGCAGAATAATTGAGAGAGAACAAGTTTTTTTTTCCCTTATTGTGATGTTTATGTTTATTAGTGGAATCAATTGACAAAAATGGTTTCTGTTCTGCTTTTTATTCAGCAAGTCTGATGGGAGAGCTCATGTGGTCCTCCAGATACTGGACTGCAACTCCCAGCAGGCTTGGTGTCTGAAAAACTAGGTGTGACTAGGGGGGGGAAGGTGCTACACATCACACCAGGTGACACCTCAAAAAGGGGATGACACCTGATAGGTCTGTCCACCTATTGCATGGTGGTACGGTGGTGCTGCAACCCAGTAGCCCCTTCTGCTTCTGGTAGGGTTGCTGGTCATCTGGGGGAGGGAAGTGCCACCAGTGGTGGCAGTGACATCTCCTTCACTTCCTGGCATCATTGCCTTCTTTTCCTGCCTGTCTGGATGCCAGGCAGCATCTACACATTACCGCAGCTGCTGGTGCCCACCCCTTCTTCTCCACTGCTGTGTCTTTCTCAGCCAAGGGAGCCAAGGAGATGTGGGTGTGCATCCCTTTCAGCTTCTATGCTGCCGTGGCCCTCTTTGTCAAGGCAGCCAAGGCCACAAAGAAGTAGGCATGGGGGGACACACACACCTATTGGCTTTTCCATGGCCATGGTTCCCTTGACCAAGGGAGCCAAGGCAACAGAGAAGGAAATGAAGTGCAAACCTCTTCCAGTGTCTCTGCTGATGTGGCTCTCTCTCTCCCAAGTTAGGCAAGGCAGTGGAGAAGAAGGCACAGGCTCATGCCCCTTCTGTCCCCTCCCACTGCCTCAATTGCCTTGTCACCCAGCCACTTGCCCTCCTCCAGCATCCCTTCCTGGGTCTGGGTGGGTGGCAGCTGGACAACCAGGCGAACAAGGCAGCAAGAGAAGAGGGAGGGCAGGGTAGGACTCTGCCACATTCTGGATATGGTTGGGCAGTGGGCTGGGTGGCTGGGAGGCAAGTGAGGCAGAGGGCAAGCAAGCAAGGCGGAGAGAGCAAGGGAGGGAGGAAGGGTTGGGCACTTTGCCACCACTCCCTTGAACACCCTTTCTGGACTCCCACACCAGATGACACCAACCTTAGTGGTGCAAAGTGCCAATAAAAATTAAAAAACAGCACAGAAGGCATGTATGAAATCACTGATAAACAACAACAACAGAATTCTCTATTCTTTAATTATCATTGCTTGTGTTAATAGATTACATTACACCCAAGAAATAATCCTGTTCCACACTATTGCATTGCTGTAGTTAACAAAAAGATTGCTGAATGTTCTGCATTGTTAATAAGGAAGAAACATGACAAATAGGAATAATTTGTTTTTGCTTCATATAATGTTGAATGAATGCTTGTACTTGACCAGAGCACTCAGCTAATGCAGCCTAAAAGTGGCTAGTAAGTTAAACAGCAACAAGATGGAGTCTTGTGAAGTCTTTGTCTTACTAGGGCAAGAAGTGCCTTCTTAATTAATAATGTTAATATGGTATAAGCTTTTGTGAATCACAGCAAGACTAATTTATATGGCTATAGGAAAGATAATCAGTATTATGTACATAGCAAACATATTTAGAAGTAGACATGTTGGCCATTCAATAAAATACAACAAAATCCAAAATATTTCAGATGTGGTTTTGTTTTTGGCAGTGAATTCTAAATCACAAAATGATTTACCTTTCTCCTCTAGTATGAGTTTAACATTTCTTTTCTGCTGAAGAAGCCAGTAAAGCCTTGAAATATTGTATGATGCATTTTATGATTTGAAGTTGGCCCAGTAAAAGTATTGCTGCTTTGTGCATTATAGTCTGTATATAGTTTGTCTACTTTAAAAAAAATCAAAAGAAATGGAAAGGTTTTGCAATTGGATGCCCATTTAATTCAGACTCACAATTCTTCAGTCAAATAGTAATTCGAACAAAATTTGAGTCAAATATGGTCACTCTTCTGTCTTAACTGAAATAACTATTTGAAATTCACTGTACATTTAACTACTCTACTTCCAAATTATGATTACACATACCATTTTGTGGCTTCTCACTATATCTGTATTGTGGATTATTAGTTCCAAACAATTCTGGCTTACTTCTTCCAAATCAAACCATTACTCTGCCAGTACATTTGCCCTTTGCATTTATCTATTTGTTTGCTTATTGTGTTTGTAACCACTTCAAAATATTTTCTTTCTCTTAAACAAATAAATGGGAGCATGAGTGTGTGTGTGTGTGTGTGTGTGTGTGTGTGTGTGTGAGTGTTTCTCATCATTTATTACAAATGTTAAGTTCTTTCTCACCAGCAGACCACACACACTTATAAATAACTAGTTGTCTTAGCAACTTTAAGGCATCAAACTCAAGATGCAGTGTGAAAGTAAAGGAAAATAATGCATACACAAACTAGATATGGATAACAGAGATTTTAAAAGTGGAATTTGATATATTATTATGTTTGAATGATAATTGTTTAATTGGAAAATATACAAAATGCTGTTAAAGGTAGTAATGGAAGAGGAAGTAATTAAAGATTATGTGGGCACAAAATAGTGGCACCAACAGAAGAAAGCACAGGTCCAAAACACACTGCAGAAGTAATCCAGTTTGAGACCACTTTAACTGCCCTGTCTCAATGCTAGGGAATGCTGGAAACTGTAGTTTTGGGAGACATTTAGCCTTCTCTGTCAGAAAGTTCTGGTGCCACAATTAACTAGAATTCCCAGGATTCTCTGCTACTGACCCAGGGCAGTTAAAGCAAAGTTTCAATTTAAACCAGTACTATATGTATTAAATATATTAGTTGATAATTAAAGAAAAGAAAATGAAAGAATAGTATTGTGTAAAATAACAATGGACAGATTAATATATGCTCAATATTGGAAAGAAGTGAAAACACAAACACAAGAATAATGGATATTGAAGATATGTGACTTAATGGAAGTGAATAAATTAACAATACTATTAAACATGAAGACAGTTGAGAACAAAAAAGATTGGAAAATACTGAATATGAGTGAAGAAATTGAAAACTTTATTGATAATAGACATGTTAGATTAGAAAATTCAAATAACAAATAAATATTTGTTATTTATTGGAGATGATCATAGTAAATTTCATAAATTCAGAATTAAATTGCATAATGATTGTAGCCAACAGCTGAATGGTAGGATGTCACAATTCTAATTATTTTGTATAAATATGATTTGTTTTAAAAATTTAATATATATATGTGTGTGTGCGTGTGTGTGTATATGTGTGTGTGTGTGTGTGTGTGTGTGTATATATATATATATATATATATATATATATCAACCTATCAAACTCAAGCTGATGTGTGAGAGCAAGGAGAATGCAATGCATACAGGAAATAGCTAAGCCTTTTCTTTACTGAAAAGCATTATTTCCTATGTATGAGAAAAACAATATTCCTGGAAAGGTTATTCCCGAAGAATTCAGCCACTATGTTAGGTGCCTTCATCACAACAGAATAATCTTGAACCAAAATATGCATTTCTAGGGAAAATCTGACAGTTGATAAAATATAAGCAATAAATTATAATGATCATCCTCTAGGACTAAGACTATGGCTAGGGCTAGGATTAGTACTAAGACTAGGATTAGGACCAGTCATATAATTTATGGAGATATTTCAGGTCAATTACTACCTTTTCATCTTTCTTGCCTCAGAAGGCTGTGGAGGTGATAAAATGAGATGAGTGAGCAATGTGTAAACCAATCTTTACAAGTTTTCAAAAAGTTTACAAGAAAAATAATAAATAACATAAATATTATAGTGGTCTAAAGAATATCTACTATAACTTAACACTGATAGCCTTAAATTGTGGGTTTCCCCCCCTCCCTATATTTAATCAGTCAGTTAGGATTTTAAACTCCTTTTCAATCCATTCAGTCCTTTGGTTCATCTGTTACTGATGGGAACATTTTCTTTCATAAATTTCTATACTTTTCCTATATACATTTCTTTTAAAGGTTTCTATTTCCCATTTTTGCTGTTGCCACATTTAAACTGTTACAGATATTCATATATGCTTAAAATGACAGATTTCTCTCCCCTCACCCTAAATCAGAAAACTTTAAGAACTGAATTTATTCCCTCTCTCCCTTTTTCTCATTATTCTCCCTTCCTACTTCACCTTCTTTCCATTTATTTTCTGAGCAGTGATTTAAACAAATCAAAAGTCAATTTGATTTTAATTATCTTTAGTAGCATGGAAGCTACTTTTCTTTCATACCCAGTAATAAAAAGCCTATAGTCATCAACACTGCTATCTTTCCATGCCTAAAAAAGCCAAGTAATATTTGTGTCAAATCGAGGGAAATGCCCAAACATCTTATATTATTAAGCATTGTTGAAGAGACATGGGGTGATTTTCATGCCAAGAGAGTCCAAAAGCAAAAGTTATGTTCAACAGGAGAGTACAGAATTGCATTCGTGGAAACTCTGAAATGAGGGCAGAGCCAAGACAATGGTAATGTTCCCCTTTATGTAGACTGTAGACCATAGTGTGAATTGTGAGGCCCTCTAGGTGTTGTTGGACTGAAACTCCCAGCAATCTTAGCATAACTAATGTTGGGTATTGAGGATCAGTGACATCTGGAGGTTACACAGTTTCTATCCCTTCTGTAAACTGCAGTAGTTAAGAGAAATACTCTTCTGATTATGGAGACAAATGGGCTAAAATTCTGTTGGTGTGTTATGTCAATGTAACTGCACCAGCACTAATCATAGTAGCAGGAGGGAAAAGGCCACAGGCAAGTCCCAGTCCTGGGAAAAGAGTGAGATACAAATAAATAAAGTAAATAAATAAATAAGAAGGCAGTAGAAAAGCAGGCTACTTTGGAGCTGGCAGATTTTGCTTGATTTCCCTCACTATGGGAGTCTGGCCAAAGTGAGCAGCTGATGAACTCATATACGGCAGACCTTCTCCCTTAGCCTTCTGCCCCCTCCTTCGTCCCCTCCACACATTGCAGCAAAAGTTGCCTTTATTACATTTTATAGCTACTGTACTTCTTCACACTTGAAAATTCTAAAAAGGAGGATATGATTGTGATTCGCTGATTTAATTACAATCTGATTTGGAAGAGATTTGGAAAATATAGCAGCTGGGATTTTCCATTTCTGCTGTTTACCTTGCATGCCAGATATTTACCTAATATATTTGCTTACTTTTCTTCATTCACAGTGCCTTCATATTTTATTTATTTTGCATCTACTGATGGCCCTTAATGGATTTTGCCATGTAATGTTTTTTCCACTTTTACTTTAATACTTTAATCATCTTTTATTCCAACATGTTATGGTTTAATCAGTATGATGTATTTCATTACTGGAGCCAGCAGGAGTTAGCTATTAAATTATCCATTACAGAAAACAAACAAACAAAAGATTTATCAACTTTATATGAAAATGCACAGCAGAAAAGTTAGTAATCACATAAAGACTAATTAGTAACAAACTCATTTGGCCAAAATGTAAGAAGCAATAAAAACAAACACATATTTATGTTGTCTGTCTATAAACATTGGCAGATATGAAATAAATGTGTGTGACCTGACATAACTAAGAGATTTCCACCTCTCTTAGGTTGTCATTGCAATCTCTCTTATTTGTTGCTAGAACAACCTCTTTATAAGTTCATTAGTACATCAGATTTGAACATGACAATATATAGAAAGAAATGGTCAGTGGTTGCACAATAACTTTGTAAGGACTTCTTCTTTCAGCCTTTAAATCCATGAACCATGAAACATATTTCAAAAGTTGTCTCGATTTTCTGTACGAATAACTGATTCTTGCAGCTATGCTCCTCCTCTCTCCTAATAATGAACTAGGTTGTTATCATAGTGCAGGGTTTTTCTTACCTATGTACTTCATATTTATCATGTTTTGTTTTGGGATTGTTCAGTGGAAGGTAAACATGGACTTAAATTAAGTTTGAGTGTTGATTTACCTAACCTTTGCAGCAATAACATGCTAGAGCTAAGGAAAGTTTCTTCTTTCTATATTGCTGTTCTTGTTCTTGCTGTTATTATTATTTTGCATTTACCCTAACATTTCTAAACCTTGTTCTGCCCCCCTTTGTTTTGGACAGAGTACGGGGGGGGGGAGGGGAGCTATAATTCTAGGAAAATCCCCACCAGCCCTGAAATTGCTGAGAATTACATTTCCATTCATTTTTATCAGAATTTGCCACCATTTTAAAAATTTTAATGTCTGAGAAAATTAAACTGACAGCTTCACCCTTTCCTTAGGACATTTTGTTTAATTTCACATTCAGGGATAATTAACTGAAATTCACTAAATTTGGATGTGAGAGAAAGTCAAACTGACAGATTTGCTCATTCTTTAAGGATGGGTGAGAATTTCATTCCAGTTAGATTTTAATGCAAAATTATCAATTTGCAAACTTTGCATGTGGAAGAAAATTGATGTAACATATTTGTCCATCCTTAAATAGTCTTTAAACACTTTTGTTGCTGTAACTGATCTCACCATCTTAAGCAGCAGTTGGGTTTTCCAAGCAGAAGTCTTCTTTGCATGCAATTTTAGACAGTGTCAAGGAGGGCAAGTCAATATACAAAATAGTCATAGTAGTAGAGATGGGGGGGGGGGACTTGTCAATTTTCCTGTCCTTGATGTCAAGGACATCAAAAGATTTCATCAACTGCCAAAAAAATATTGAGAGAGAGAGAGAGAGACATACAGACAGACAGACAGACAGACACTTTCACTTTTTTGTGAAAGCAAAAAAGACGTCTCTCACAAAACAATGTTTAAAAATGCAAAGGAGTCCCAAAATATGAAAAATCATCAGAAAATATGAATAATCTGTAGTTTTATCCAGAGAAATTCTCTGATATGTGTGTGGGGGGGAGGGGGGAGTTTTGCAGCGTTGAAATAAGCAAAGATTGACGTTCCTATGTGTAAATGCTGCTGAAAGACTCTAGATATTTTAAATTTAAATATTTTAAATTTTCAGTTACTTAGTACAAAAAAATTCTGGATGCTATAAACTACTGGCCACCCTTCTCCCTTTTTGCTATCTTATCAACTATTATAAAACCCAAACAGCAGTATGAGGCACAGCATAATCAAACATTTGAACATATTCCTCTTCAGCTTCTTATGAATAAAGTCATACACCCATAACTAAAAATTTACTTACAATGCAATAATAATAATAATAATAATAATAATAATATGACGATGATGATGGTGGTGTTCTTTTTGTTGAGTCTAGACTGTAGGAGAGCCAGCATGTAGTTGTGGTTTAACAATCAGGCCATGACTCAGGATGTACAGGTTGCTTACCTGTAACTGTGTTTCTCTGAGTGGTCATCTGTGCCCACACACAATAGGGTTTACGCCTGCGCAGAGATCCCATTGGGATGCTGAAAAGCTGAGCAGATTGGTGGGATCCCCACCCCTCTCACTCCCTGAGCATGCCCAATCCCGCCAATCTAGCTCCTCCTTCAGTCCAAGTCTGCTGCAAAAGCAGGGACCTGACCAAGGGGAGGTAGGGCGGGATTTGTGTGAGGGCACAGATGACCACTCGAAGAAACACAGTTACAGGTAAGCAACCTGTACTTCTTCTTCGTGGTCTCTGTGCCTCACACAATAGGGTGACTAAAAAGCTTACTTGTGGAGATGGGAAGGTCACTGCAGAATCAAGGAAAAAACAGAACAACCAAAACTGGCATCACTTCGGGACCTGGAATCCAGCTGGTAATGCCGAACAAACATGGAAGGCAGTGACCACATAGCCATCTTGCAGACCTCTGGAAGGGGAACACCTCGAAGGAAAGTGGCAGACAAAGCAATGACCCTGGTTGAGGGAGAACAGAAACCAATTGGGCGCTTAGCCAGTTTGTAGGCCAAAGCAATGGGTCCCTCAAGTATTGATGGTCTCTATACAATAGATATTAAGACCGGTATGATGGATGTCATTCTCTCCAGAAGCTTTCAGCTCGATGTTGAGCTAGGAAGGAGACCGAAGAGTGAGGCGAGTCGAAGAAATGCTCCTTGAACGGCTCTGGTGATCTCCATGGTGAAGGAGAGGGAAACCTCAATCTGTACACTCTCTCTGAAGTCGCCAGAATGTCCCTTGGGAGAACTTCAGAGGGTGGAAGAATCAGAGAGATCGTTGATGCCAAAGTCAACACGAGCTGGGATGGCATCAAGGTCGACATCAATGTCGTAGTCGATCCAGGGGCCTCCGGCGCCAAGTCTAAAAAAGTAAATGGGGAGGGGAGGGGCTCCCGCCAATCTGCTCAGCTTTTCAGCATCCAAATGGGATCTCTGCACAGGTGCAAACCCTACTGTGTGAGGCACAGAGATCACGAAGAAGAAACTATGATTTAAATCCTCACTCAATCATGAAAACTCTTAGGGTGATCTTGATCAAGTTGCATTCTCTCAACCTCAGTGGTAGGTAAAGGTGAACCACCTCTGAACAAATCTTGCCAAAAAAAACCATGGTAGGTTTGCTGTAAAACTGCCATAAGTTGGAAATGACAAGAACAAACAGACAAGCCATGCAAGTTATGCATGAGAAGGTCTGATCATTCTATTTAGTTTGGGCTTATGCATAACCATGCACAAATATTTCTATTTATCTATTTATGACTTGGAGATCCAAGAGAACAAATACACTAATTTGGGCGGGGGGGGGGGGGTGCTAGCTAAGTATGTAACTCATTGTTTTGAATTAGTTTTTTCATCACTCTGCCCAAACACACAGCACATATATTATATAATAATATAATACAACATAGTATCTACTGAACTGCACCCACACAAAAGAAAAGAAAAAAAAGAAAAGAAAAGAAAAGATGGCACACCAGATTAATAAGCTTTGTCCCATCACATAATGTATTCTTGGCTTTACAGAATAACTAATAAATGAACAGCTGCAATAGTTTACACCAACTGTAAACACAGATTAACAAACTCTAAAACTGTAGGCAACCATACAACAAATATTACTCACAATGTGTTTTATTGTTATAACAAATGCTAGAGGGAAAAAAAAGTTATAAGAAAAAATCCTACTACTTGGAAAACATACTAAAGAAGGATCCAGAGAGTGACAAAGCCAAGGAAAACTTCAAAGACACAGCTCTAAAATTATGTGAGACATATATCTTTGACAGAATGAACTATACTACCAATATTGAACCTGAATTTGAGCGGTAGAAAGAAAAATACCCTATATCTATAAATCATTTTATCATAGACTACAAAATAAACATTAAAGAAAAGGTTAATAACACAGATAGCACACAAGAATTATTTCAGAAATACATCTGTGTTTTCTTATTTTCAAGGAAAGCTTGCAAAAATATCTTTTATAAAATCATAAACCACCTCTGACTACCCTCTATGTATATATTCATAGGTTTAGATAACATTATGAGCTATAGGCTGCATCTACACAACAGAAATAATCCAGTCTGACACTACTTTAACTGCTATGGCTCAACACTATGGAATTCTTGGATTAGTAGTTTGTTGTGGTACCAGAACTCTCTGACCAGAAAGGCTAAATATCTCACAAAACTACAAATCCCAGGATTACATACCATTGAGTCATGGCAGTTAAAGCTATGTCAAACTGCATTTATTCTGCAGTGTAGATGCAACCACAGAGTGAGCAAGAAGATAGTGGAGAATTCCTTCCAGTTCTGGGATTATTTGTAAGTGTCAAATTGGATAATACATTTTCCTTTGAAGTTTTTTGTTTTTTGTTTTAAATAGATGTGTCCACAGCGGTGAAAGACATTTATTTCTGATAGCACAACTATGTGTCTTACATTTAGCTTTGTTTAGTTTTTTGGAAGGTAAATACAGAATTATTTTGCAAGTCTGATTATTGACTGGGTGCATTCCCAGCTGTAGAATGATTTTATCCAATCTGTACCTATCTTATGATTATATTATATTATTCAAGATTGTTTCTACCAGTTTGAAATTGTCTTCTCAGTTTTAATTGAGAAATTATTTAATATATCTTTTGAAACTATTTATTGTTTGAAATAGATTTTTTTTTTGTAAGCCACCTTGAGAGCTTCCGATAAAGGGTGGAATATAACAACTTTAATAAATAAATAAATAAATTGTGAAATAGTAATAGTAGTTGTATTCAAACAATTTAAATTCATTATTTTATCCTGTTATCATAGAGTTCATTGATTATGAGGTATTTGGAAGTCTCTTCATTGAACAGGTTTCTGGTAAGCTTGAACAATCTGAACACAGTAGGGGTATTCAAAAGTCATATTAATCACAGATATAGCCTGATTAGATTCTTCTTGTTTGAAAGAGTTTACATAGAGAATAAATAGGCTAACATATTTTAGCACAATGTGTTAACATCCTTTATGGCAGACCATGGTTCATGTAATCATGTTGGATATCAACAAAATGATTTACTGAAACCATATTCAAAGAAATTTCACTTGTTGTCTCAGTTTTATAATTGCTGAGCAGATCCAGCCCAATAAAACAATACACAGGGTTGGAGGAAAAAAGGCCACAACTTTATTAACAGTTCCAAACAAGAACAGCATAACCATAGGGTTGGCCCAAAGCATAAGGTCTGGATCTGGACATCAGCAACACCCCGGTTGGTTGATGTATTAGGTATGGTTGCTTGCAGCTGCAAGCATTGGGATGACATAGATGCCAAGCTCCGCCCTGTTGCGCAGTTAGGCAACTGCGCTGCTTCACTCAAATTGCAAGGCATCCTAGTCACCGGGTGTTAACCGACTGTGGCCCCCGCAATGGCCACAGCAAACCACTCCATACCCGGGTCTGAGGACTCCCAACCCAGTGCCAGCAGGCCCTGGAAACCTCTACTCCAAGCCTATGCTGCTGCTAACAACAAGTTGTGACAATCAACTCCCAGGCAGGGAGGGAGGGCGGGGAGGAAAATGGGAAAGGCGCCGAGCTGTGCCGCACGGGGCCTTTTATAGGCCCTCCAACCAATGAGAGCCCTGGGAGGACTGAGGCCACGCCCCTCCCGGAGCCCTCATCCAATCAGTGGGCTTGGTGGGCCCGAAAGGGCCAATCAGGCCACCCCAGGTTCCCGCTCTCCCGGCAGCCAATCTGAGGCAAGCCCATGCAACAGTGCCGTCCCCACCACCAAAAACAAAACAAAAAACTATTGGATTGCTCAGTGGGGAATTACCTACAATCCAGATGAATTAAAAAGGACAATGATGTCCTTGGTTTGTTTGTTTGTTTGTTTGTTTTTGGTAGGGGGAATCATTATCAATAGCAATCAGGGTGATAATATCTATATCTCTTGCTTTATTAAATTGTTCAGCACTGTTGTAGAATTGACCAGGTTAAAACTTAAGTATTGATTTAATGGAAATGTATTGCACTGCATTTGATTGTTGATATTTGATGGAAATTTGTACCAGACAAACTTAAATATTTAATCTGTTGCATTATCTTTATTTTTTTTTAATTTCATTTCTATGCCACCTTTCTCCCAAAAAGGGATCTAAGGAATCCCACAAATAAAAATGCTTACAAACATATTACACTGGTCCCCGGGGTTACGAAGGTAATCCGTTCTGGGATTACCTTCGTAACCCGGAAGTCGTTTGTAACCCGGGGGACCGCTTTCGCGGATGGACCGCACGGCCATTTAAAGGGGCCGCACGGCTTTTTTTCCCACTTTTTTTTCCGGATCCCGGGGGATCCTTCAGATCCCGGGGGATACAATGGCGGTCCCGCCACCTTTGGATCCCGGGGTTTTCGTAACCCGGGGGATTCGTAAGGCGGAGGACCACTGTACCATAAAACAATTAAAACATCCGCTAAAAAAAAAATTACAAACATTAAAACCACAATAAAAGTGCACTAAAGGCCAGAACAGACTGGCAGTTTCAGCCAGCTTCAAGCCAGCTTGGGGGTGTGGCATTTCACTCCTAAAACTACAGTACCCACTCCATATAACAAACAACCCATATAAAAGCAACTGCATGATCACACATTAAAAGCCTGCATTAATAAAATTCTGAATTTTAAAGAAAATACGGTTTAAAATAGATTATGTGGATTAGAATAATAGTACAGTTAATTTTCAATTTTAATTATAATTTTATTCATTAATAACAGTCAATGCAGTAGTATCACACAATTACATATAATATATTCAACAATAAGAAAGTAAAAATAATTAACATTCAATTGTGTCATATTAATTATTTCTGCTATACTCATATAGTACTAAGTAATGTATATGAACTTTATATTTCCTATTTTGCTTTTGTTGAAAATTAAAAAAAATAGTTTTATTTCTGTATGACATTCTTCATTACATCTGTATCTTTCCAAAAATCTTTTTTCTTAATTGTCTATCCTTTTCCAAAGAAATATATGTTTTTAAAACATCACTAATATCTATAAATGGCTCTGTGATCCTATATCATCTTATAAACTACTCAGAATTAAATATATTACACCAGCACATTAGCCTTACTGACTTTTATATTCTACAAGGCCCCTAAGAGACAATCATTTCTCTAATCATTCCAATATTGGAGCCCAAAGTTTCTTTTCTTAAAGTCATTTAACAATGTTGGCAAGACTTCTCACTTTATTTTCCAATAATTTAATATGAAGAGTTTGTCTGTCGGTTTGACCCAAAAATATAGGGCATTTCCAGAATCTGTTATTGCCAATCTTGTACATTGTATCTAACTTTTCAGGGGCTTAATACGAGTGATGAAGCATCTTGACATAATTTGCTTTCACATCTTGGTACAATGTAAATTTCTATGTTATTTTCCAAAATTTCCCCCAGTGCTCTAGACCCAACAAATGTCCCACATTTAGTGTTCATTTGATCATCAGATCATTAACGGTTTTCTCTTTCAAGTTGTTCTTGAAAACCATGTTATAAAATTTTGTGGATATTTTTACCTACAATTTTCTAAAATTACTTTCTCAAACTCTTTTTCATCTCTATCAAAATCTTCCACTCTCTGGTCCATTTTAAATCTCTCTAATAGTTGTTTTTTTTTTTAATATATAAACCCAATTACATTTAATTCCTTCTTTGCCCAGTTGTACTCTAAGCCTCAATCTGCTTTACTTTCAATGACACATTGCTGATTGAATGCTGCTGTTTTCACCATCTAAGGTTTTTATAAGGTTGAGAATTCATTTATTAGCAGGTGTGTGTGTGAGAGAGAGTGTGTATTATAACTCTTTTCTTGAAAGGTTTTATGGCGATATGATGGAATAAGACTGAAAAAAATCAATAAAGGATTTGTAGAAATACATTACTTTCCTCACCTCACTCCAAACACTATTAATTAAACATACATGCCTGTGGTGACCATCATCTGTGTTCTGGGAAACACTTTGTTCTCGAATCATTTGTCTGGGTATTAGGACACTATTTGACCACAGAAGATGGCTGCCAAGTATTTAGGTTTTGTAATTAAAATGGCAGCAATGAGGCTTTCATTGTTGTGAAGCATATGCAATGATAGCCAGGGACTCTAGGTATACTAAATAAATGTGAATAGTGTACAAGCCTTGCTTCTTCCAAGTGGAAAAGATTTATTTTTGTACTATTGAAATTGTATGGAAAAGATGGGGAAAGTATTGTCCATAGACTGTGATTGCCGAAACCACTTCTGAAGCTCAACATGGGATCCTAGTCACTTTCTCTTTGAGGGTGAGATATAGCTACTTTATCATATCTGATATAAGCAACTAAATGGACCATCCTTAGAAATAGTTGAAAAACAATTGTACATGATTTTGTAGATGATCATGGATGATAACACAAACAAAATCATGTATGCATATCATGAACTTTCTCAGTTATCCTATTCATTAGCATACCATTTTGATCACCGTAATTATAAATCTTATACATTTATATTGTGACTGTAATCAAGCTTTTTTCTTCATGAAAATGGATCAAAAAAATAAAATAAACAAAAATCCTCTTATCCCTTTTTCTGTTTTCTTCAGATATAACTGGATGTGCTTCCCCCAAATTCTTATCAGCATTTTCTTTAGCTAAAATTTATAAAATGTCTAAGAAATAGACTGATCCAGGATTAGTTATGCTTAGAGTTTAAGTGTGATGCAAGTTCCTAATGAATACCTGAAATCCCATTTCTTCAATATCTTTATTCTAGTATGATTAAATCAAGAGTCAACCCTATGTATTTAAGGCCACACATGTAATTGCTTAATAGCTTTTGATACATATGAGAAAATTAGAGGCCCTCTCATTTTGGTTTCATTTTAAGCATTTTAAGAGACATTCTTCATTAAACTATTTCTATGCTGACAGTTCCATAAAACAAATCCTTCAGAATTTGGGTTGAAGTAGTCTACAGTGAAATAGCACAGTTTCAGAGTCGCAATCAAGCCTGAGCTTAGATCATGTTGTTTTAATTGCATCTGTATTCGAAGCCATGGATAAATTGGACAGCTTGGCTGGAACAAGAGTAGCAACTTTTATTAACTTACCACAAAAGAAATGAATTCTGCAACGACCTAGCTACATGAGCAATATGGGTGTCATCAATCAGTGGCTGATTATGATGGCAGGAACATGCCTAATATCCCAGAGAACAGGATCAGAATTCAAAGTGATCTTTACAGATTAGAGAACTGGACCAAAATGAGGGGGGTGGGGAGCAAAAAGAAAGGGAAAAAGGTAACCAGAGAGAAATATAATGCACTGTACTGAGGCAGAAAAAGTGAAATGCAGATATATAATGGATGACACCTGGCTTAACAACTGTTCGTGTGAAAAGGATCTGGGAGTCTTAGTAGGTGACAAGCTGCACATGAATCAGCATTGTGATGGAGCAGCTAGAAAATTCAATGCCATTATAGGCTGCATCAATGGAAATATAGTGTCTAGATTGAATGAAGTAAGAGTATTACTCTTTTCTTTTTCGTTAGACTTCACCTGCAATATTGTCCAGTTCTGGGCACCACAATTCAAGAAGGATGGAAGGTGGAAGGTACCAAAATGATAAAAGGTTTTGAACCCATGCCTTATGAGAAGAGGCTTGGGAAGCTGGGTATGTTTATCCTGGAGAAGAGGAGCTTAAGATGCCAGCCATGTTTAAATATTTGAAAGGATGGAAGATGGAGCAAGCCTGTTTTCTGCTGCTCCAGAGACCAGGATATAGAACAATGGATTCAAACTACAATAAAAGGGATTACACTTAAACATTAGAAAGAACTTCTAATGGCAAGAGTTGTTTGACAGTGGAATATGCTGTCTTCGAGTGGTTTGGTGTCTCCTTCTTTGGAAGTTTTTAAATAGGGCTGAATGGCCACCTGTCAAGAGTGCTTTGATTGTGTGTTCCTGCATGGCAAGGGGTTGGATTGGATGGCCTGTGTGGTCTTTTCCAGCTCTGATTCTACTGTCCACATCTCCTGTCTATACCATTAGTTGCTGAGCAGTGCCCTTCTCATCCACAGCTCAACCAGTCCTTGTGACTCTATTCGGCTTTCTAGATTGACAAAAAGAAGTGTGTTCATGGCTGCATGAAACTCTAGCCTTTAGATGAGAAAAAGGGAAAGTGTGCCATGAAAACACTTTTTTTTCCGTTTTAGGGGAGAAGAAGTGCATTTAAAAAGGTGCTGGTTTTCCCAGCTTCTTTTTTAAAAACTGCAGAACAGCGCAGCTCCATCTAAAGGCTGTGGGGCAGCTGCTAAGCATTAAGGATAAGGCAACTTCATGTCACACTTTCCTGCCAATCTAGAAAGCTCCTATGGCTGTAATCTATTGGTCCGTTTTACATTGGCAAAAAGAGGTGTGTTGAAGGCTGCATGAAAGCCCAGCCTTTAGATGAGAAAAAGGGAAAGTGTGCCATGAAAACACTATTTTGGAGTTTTAAGGGAGAAGAAGTGCCTTTAAAAAGTAGTTTGATTTCCCCACTACTTTTTTAAAAAGGGTGCAGCATTGCTGGCCCGTTTTACACGGGCAAAAAAAGGCGCTTTTAGGGCTAAAAAGCCCGCATTTAGGGTTAGGGAGGGCGTAGCCTTTACACCCTCCCTAAGCCTAAAACGCATGGACGCTGCCATTTAAAGATGGCGGCGTCTACACGGTGGCGCCGTACAAGCGTCATCAAGTGCGCAGCGTTTTGACGCGCTGCGCACGTTTTGACGCTCTGGTGGCGCGGGAGGGCGCCAATCGCGCCCTTCCCGCGCCGCAAAAAAAGAGCTCGATCCCGGAGCTCTTTTTTGTGGCGGGTCGTTGCGGCGGGATGAGGCCTCTGGGGCTGCCCGTGTGGCAGCCTAGGCCTCATCTCGCCACTAGAAGGGGCGAGTTTGGACCTCCCCCTTTTAGCCAATGTAAAAAGCACCCCTATTGCATCTAAAGGCTAAGGTGTAGTTGAACCGTTAAATGGGGCTCTGTATCTTTAAAGCACCCATTTAAAGGCAGCGATACAAGTGCGGAGGGAGGGAAGGTGCCAAGACAAGAAGAGACCTTCAGAGCCCGGCCAGAGTGCGCCTGCACCTTCCTTCACCTCCTCCCTTTGGTTGAGAGAGTGTGACTTCTAGGGAGACAGCAGGGCACTGGAGGCGCTCAGCCAGACCAGGGCAAGCTGGCAAGAGGAGGAGGAGAAGGGGAGGGACCTGGAGCACCTCCGCTGCCCTGCTTCCCTGCAAGTCACACTCTCTCAGCCGAAGGGGGGAGGAGAAGGCAGGCCCAGGCACACTCTGGCCAGGCTCCAGGGCTCTCTCCTGGCTGCCTTCCTCCTCCCTTTGGCTGAGAGAGTGTGACTTGCAGGGAGGCAGGGCAGCAGAGGGGCCCCATGTCCCTCTCCTCCTCCTCCTCCTGTTTCCAGCTTGCCCTGGCCCAGCATCAGGAGGACCTGGAGCACCACCGCTGCCCTTCCTCCCTGCAAGTCACACTCTCTCAGCCAAAGGGAGGAGGAAGGCAGCGGGGAGGGAGGGAGGGAGGGAGGGAGGGAAGGAGCCAGGAAGAGACCCCCAGAGCCTGGCCAGAGCACGCCTGGCCCTCCTGCTTCCTCTTCAAAAAGAAGGCTGGAAAAGTAGGACGTGTCCTGGCAAAGGAGGACGTGCCTGGTCAACTTGGAAAAGGGGGGCCTCTGCTCAAGAATGGAGGACATATGGGAATCCCTCCTGGACAGAGGGCTGAAACCTCAAGACAACTCAATATAATGCTCTGACAGAACACAGACTACAACTCCCATGAGCCTTTGCTACCATTTCCCAAGATGCCTTAATTTGCAACAGAAAGCCGACCAGTATGTTCACATGTGATGAATTCTTTCGTATTGACTCTGCATTTTCTTTTTGTGTAGATGCTCTCTTGTTTTGTGTGTGATGAGCTTGTGCGTAATCATGTGCATTTCCGAACTGACCTCACTTTCTCCCTCTTTCGGAATGGTCCTGTACTCCCCCATGTGATAAGCTCCGACTGTATGGTGTACCTGCGCAATTGCGCAATTCGCAGCCAGCAAGGGAAAAAAATGTTTAATGCGCGGCTAAAAGCCACGTTCCTTGCCGCCCATGTAGCTGCTCCACCTGTGTTTGTAGCGTTTTGACAGCTTCCCATGTAGTTGCTGAGCCACAGAAAAAACCTCAGTCTAGCTGCCCTGTACTTTTTAAATGCACACCTGGGGCTTGCTGTCTAGCTGCTAAGCATTAAGGAAAGTGCAACTTCATGTCACACTTTCTTGCCAATGTAAAAAGCCCCCATTGAGTCCTTAAAGAATGCCCTTTCCACACTTCTAAATCCCTGGTGGGCATATTCCAGAAATCCTTTTCACTTGTATGGCCCTTCTAGGAAATCGCTAATGAGTCATACCTGCTCCGTCCTGCTTTGTTTTTATGAACCAGCTTATTATTAAAATTGGTTTTATTAAGATATTGTTTTGTATATTTTTACTGGCCTGGTTTTAATTCATGTTAATTTAATTCAGATTTAAAGGGTGGGAGATTAGGGATGGGATTATGGGAAATGTTTTAACTGTGACTGTGACTGTTTTAAACTCTGCTGTACCCTGCGCCAATTGCTTGGACAGAGGGGTGGGTTAGAAATAATAATAATAATAATAATAATAATAATAATAATAAATTGTCAGCAACCTCCCACAGAGCCAAACACTCTGTAACAGTTTTAAACATTCATAATATATCAGCCAGTACAACTTTTATACTGATTCCATACTTGGGTAAATGCAGACAAAATAACATCTGTGGTTGAGAGGTGAGATAGATTACATATATGCCTTGTTGTTCCACCTCTGATGAGGATATACAATATAGCATATGTCTGCATATTAAGATGATGTGTGTTTCTTTCTTACTGCGGGCATACAAAATCCTTTGGATGTTGGAAGCTTTATGGAGTGATTATTTCTCTCGAATGGGCTGTGAAAAGGAGCAGTAAGAAACAGCCAGGTTTGGGCTGTGTTAGGGGGCCCCAGCATGGCCATCTCATGGCCTCTACGCAATCTGTAGACCCCTCACACAGATTGGCCTGACAGCTGCCTTTCAGGCTGTTTGAGGCCAAAGATAATTTAATAAGGGGACTAGGTAAAATTCTGCAAACTTGCCAGGTCATAAAATTATGCAGGAAAATTCAACTTGGATAAAGACAGAGACTCCAGTCTATGCACTTCCTATCACATTAAAAGTTTCCCTACTTGGTCTGTCCCCCCCCCCCCCCCCCGAAAAGATACTTAAGATATGTTAGCTTTTACTGATGTAATAATTCTGTAAGTTCTCTTGGCACTTCCTTTCCCCTCATAAAGCAAATAGTAATGGAGTCCATTACTTACAGCTAGTCAATCAACACAGTAAGTGAATCAATGGACATGACAGACACCAGTTTCATTTTAAGCTGGTTTCTGAAGGCAAATGGTCTCATTTCAGATGCTAAATTCAATGCTGTCTGGTTTCATTTGCAACCATTCTTTACTCTATAAAATACAAGGAGAATACCAATATGTGCATACGTGTCTTCAAGACACCTATCAGCTTATGAATTTCATACTGTTTTCTTAAGCAAGGAATACCCAGAGGCAGCTTTGGCAGTTCCTTTTCCTGAAATATAGATTATAGGACATGATATTCATTGGTGGTTTGCCAACCAAGTACTAAGCAAAGCTGACCCTGCTTTGCTTCCAAGATCAGACAGGATCTGCTACTACTGCATTAATAATAATGTGAGAAGAACAAGATTATGACTGCTTTCAGATGGTTTACTAATGTCTTGAGGTCTCCTGGAATTGAGAGTCAACTTGAGCTATGGAAAAGATCACTTCCAATCAAGCTTTAGTGTTATCTCAGTTTTGCATTCTGAGTAATAAAAGATGGCAAAATGACAAGTGTAGTATCTAGAGCACAACTAATTCAAGAATCAAGATGAACACAAATGAACACAGGTAAGAGTCTATTCTGTGGTGGTAATGATGCTCCTTGTCCTTATTTGTCACCACCGTTGCATCCTTGTAATAGGTTTTTTGTTTTTTTTTTAAGGGGCAGCAATGGTGCTTATTGTGGTTTCTGCAGGTCAGGGAAGGCAAAGTGCAGCCCACAGGTCTCATTTAGACATTAAGACCTCTAAGTATCCTACCCCAAGCCCTCACTTTTTTGCATTAAAAATAAGGCTGATTTCGATGCAGTTTTTTGCTGAAAATTGCTAAAAGACAAGAAACTCTTCGAAAATGTGGCAGTTTGCTTCCTCAGCTCCTCAGAGTTTCCTATATCTACAGAAGGAGGAGGGGGAGGAGGAGGAGGAGACTGAAAATCAACCAAAATGGGGGCTGAAAGTGACACTATATCACATTGGGCATGCCCACACTGTAGATGTAGAATGTGGAATGTTAGAAAACCCATTGGGCTGATCTAGACTGGCAAAAATGCCAGTCTAAAATGCAAAAGAAGTGTGTTCATGCCTGCATGAAAGTATAGCCTTTAGATGACCCACACTGAAAGTTTGGCATGAATACACTTCTTTTGCATTTTAGTGGGGGAAAAGCAGGTTTAAAAAGGAGCTGCTTTTCCCAGCTTCTTTTTAAAAAGGGTGTAACTGTGCAGCTGTGTCTAAATGCTGCAGTGCAACTATGCAGTTTTTTAAAGCTCCCAAACCCTAGCTCCAGCCCTAATCCAAACCCTAGACATGTGCATTAGGGACTCTGGGATGCTGTAACTGTTATGCAACTGCGCATAAAATGTCAATTCATTTATAAAATAAAGAAGTTTATTCATAAACTTAAATTGTAACGGATTTAATATCTTTTTAAGGGGGAAGGGATGCAGTTTGTTTTATTGATGTAATAGTATTTTAATGTGTGAGCCGCCTCGATTGATCTCAAAGAGGTGGGATATTTAATAATAATAATAATAATAATAATAATAATAATAAAATAAAGGGGTTCATTCATGGTGCACCAATGCAACTGTGCACTTTAAAAAGAGAAGTGAAACCACAATGATAATTTGACAAATCTTCATAACTTCACAGTTCATGTGTGATGTACTTGCGCATCTGTGCAGTTCACAACCAGCAACAACAACAACAAAAATATTAAAGGTTCAGTGCAGCCAAAAGCCCCATTCATTGCCACCTGTGCAGCTGCTCCGCCTGTGTTTCTAGCATTCTGACAGCTTCTAATGTAGTTGCTGAGCAACAAAAAAGACTTCAGATAATTTGTCCCCACACCTCCTCAGTGTAGCTGCCCTATACCTTTTTATTACACACCTGGGACTTGCAGTGCAGCTGCTAAGTATTAAGGAAAAGGCAACTTCATGTCGCCCTTTCCTGCCAAGAGAGAGAGAGAGAGAGAGAGAGAATCTTGTGGCACTTTATCAAATAACAAGTTTTATTTGACATAAGCTTTTATGGGATATAGTTCTGCCCTCATTTTTTACAGAACCGGAGAGAAATATAATCAGTATCTCTTCCGTCCAGTTATGTACATGTTTAACTTTAACAATTCTCCAAACTGTTTGGAGGTCTAGGTGGCATCATTTGAATGGATATGATAAAGTATCTTTAAATATCCTGACAGTAATCAGAGATAATAGGTTTAAAGGGGTTTAAACTTCAGAACTGAGACACACCTCACAGGTAGGAAAGCTGTTGCAGGAAAATGTATTGTATTTTGCAGGAAGCAAAGTTTTTGCACTGGGGCCTAGATCAGAGAGAAATGAGTTTTGCTTTGCATGCTTTCTGTGTAATTGTCAAGCATGGGCCCATTTTCACTACACAATAGTGCTATTATTCCATTTTTACTATCATCATTCCATCCTATGGGATCCTGAGACCAGCAGTCAAGAAATTTTGAATTCTCAGTCATAATGTTCCTGTGCTTTACTACTAGACTATCAGTTCCATAGACAGAGAAAGTGGAATAATGTGTTAGAATTATGCAGGGTAAATGGGCCTCTGAAAAGTATTGCATCTCCTGTGTTGACTGTTCTGGTCCTGCCTACTTCATCCTTGGCCACGGTTTATATACTCTGTCCCACCCACTGCTGCAATTAGACCCAAAAATCCTTTAAAATGGAATATAGCCAAAATATTTTCTTCACTACTACTCTAGTATGTGAAGGACAAACCCTGACATTTATCTGGCTATTAAAGTGTGAGTGAGGGGAGCAGAGTTTGTTGGTGTGCTTGTGCTACCCGAAGTGCACTCTGCTGAAGCTTTGTGCCTGGAACACATGCCACAGAAGCCACTGAAGATCAGTGCAGGCTGGAGAACTCCTTCTTCCACATACAGACGCTGCAAACATGACAGCACACTGAGTTCTCTCATTCCACTGTTTACAAATCTTGCTCACACCAACAGACTGTCTAGCCAATACTATATACACCACACACCAACCACACCAAGTATATAAAATGATCCTCCCTTTTATACATGTCCAGTGCTGGAACTTCTAGCCCAACCCCTTGCTGGTGTGTTACATTTATTTCCTGTCCCCCATGTAGCATGACTCTGCAAGTTTGCCACCTGGTGACTTCATGTCCTGCCAGTGTGTCATCAGCTTCATATGACACAGCAATTTTCAAATGCTGAATCATCATGGTTTCTTCCTGAACCAGAGTTACCTCTCACCTTTGTCAAACATCCTGAACATTTTCCCTGGATGCTGCCATCCTGACAGTTACATGTGTTAGCCATACCCCCACTCTCTGTGCTTTTAAACAGAACATTCTACTCCATATATAATGAATGCACATAACCCTCTGCAGAAATAAAAGTGCTTGCACTATATATAATATTTGGATGTTGGTCTGCACATCTGATCAGTTGAAGCTTTGTACAGAGTCTATATATGGTCAGCTATACAAGAATAGATACTCTTCATATCTTCCAATCGATTTAGTGTGAGAAGAAGGGCAAGAAGGCAAAACCCCGACCTCCTCCTCGATCCTCTTCCCTTAACATGCTGTGTGTGCTAGGCTTATGTCTGTTAATTTACTTTCAAAGTTTTTGCATAGCAGACAATACCATGCAATATCTTATTCCTTTGGGATAAATTTGATTTACTTACCATCCATATATATCTTGTAGAATCAGTCCAAAATCTATATTTCTGTCTAGACTATCACATCATTTCCATTTGTTTTAAAAACATAGAAAAAAAAAGAAAGCAAAGACAGTCTCCATGGCATGTCTACCCTGCTTCTAAGCAAGAAAGGATAAAGTGAATTAATGGTAAATAACAGACAATGGTATTTCTTAAAATTGCCTGCAATTTCAGTTCAATGTGCTATTGTTAGTTTTCATCTAGTATGTTCCTCTTGCTTCTCTCTAAGAGGCTGATGTAAATAATCTACATAAAAGAAAGTCAAACAATTGTCTGCAATTTTCCCTCAATTTTGCAAAAACGGAACCTTACAATGTGAGCAACGTGTGGATTGTCAGTTGAATGTGAACCCCTATTTTCCAATCCCCTCACTTCTGAACTGTGTGTCAAATTTGCCATTGGCACCAGCTGCTGAAGTCACTTCTGGAGTACACAACATTATTGCTAATAATTGCCTGTGTTTTTTTTTTCCCTCTAACCACTGAACCCTCAAAACTGTCAGTACATGCTCTCTATCCGCCCCCCCCCCCCCCCAACTATCATTCTTACTGCCTCAGGAGATTAAATTTTCTGTTATTAGGTTCTCACATACAAGAACAAAGAAAACCTTTGTATTTATATTTTTGTCATTTTTACTGTAGCTTTAAAGTTGTATTATTTTTAAAATATCGGTTCCCAAACTGCGCTGCAAGGGTGCTGCAGGGGAGGAGGTGTCTTTCTTGGCTGCCATGAATAGAGACCAGAGGGCGATCCACGGCATGGTCTCTCTTTGCAATTCTGGTGACCTACCCACCCGCCCTTTCTATCTGCTGAAGGCCTGAGTAGGAATTCCCCCCCCTCCCCCCCCCCACACACACTACTGTGGGGTTTTTCATCTATCCCATACTGTTCCTGACTAGGATGATTGGCTTATGGTGGTATTAATGGATAGGTTTCTTATTTTCAGGGGGAAGAGATATTAAATTGCCCGTCTAGATTGTACATCTTGGCACCCCATTGTGGTGGTCTCTGAAATGCTTCCACAGGGCTCAAGACTAGGTGGTGGTGGAAGGAGACTGCCATTGGGGCTTATCTGGGATTGGCTCTTTGGCCTGAAACAGATGGACTTAAAGAAGCTGCTTCTGGCCGCTTTGGGGTAATGACATTTACATGACACAACCTCAAAGCAGCCCAAAAACACTACAATGCCATGCTTTGATCCTTTGGATCAGAGCAAAAAGGAGCTAGGGATAATCTAGCTCCGGGCAGCATCGCTTGGGTCCTGTGGCGATGGCCTGTTTTGGGAGTGGGCCATATTGTTGCCACAGTCCCAGCCCACTTATGGCTGGAGCAGCTTCATGCCACTCCTTCCCTCCTGTGTGTTCCAGGCACATCTTATTGAGCCACAGGCTTTGGGAAGGAGCACTTCAAATTTGGCCTTCGAAATATGACTGTCTGATATAGCAAGCAATTTCTTTAGATTGCCCTTGGGGTCAGGCGTTTCACCTAAGGTATTGCTGGGGAGGTGTCCTAGGGTGGCATTTGGGTTTCAGCTGGATGCACACCAGGTTGTTCCCCCCCCCTTTGTTTTGTCAGTTTGCTTATTCCCAAGTATTAAACAGTTTAAATAGGTTATCCCATCACTGTGATACAGCTGGAATATAAATGAATAAAATAATAATGATAAGAATTTTAGTAGTTTTACCACTCTGAGAATACAATGGTTTATGCACATCTGTTATTGTTATTTTTTGGGGGGGGGGGGGTGGAGTGCAGATACAAAATAAATTGCTTTATCTTGAAAACAGTCCTGAGGAGTCTTGTAGTTTATGATCATTCAGTGTGTTACAGTAAGTATTAATAAATATTTGTTAATGAAGGTAACATATAACTCACCTGTTACAGGCGAGTATTTTTTTTTTCAAGGCCACAGTTTAAAATGTAGTTTAAAATATTGGTTAAAATATGTAATGTTCTGTAATATATATACTGGATTTTCCTATATAAATCTGCCCAAACAATGAGATATCTGAGAAAAGATTTCTTTATGATCTCAGCACTGTCACAAGTATGCTTGGTGGCCCTTTTGACTAGCTGATCCCTGACTGCTGATCTCCACCCCATGGGAGGCTGGTTTAGTTCACTCTCTGCTTTACTTCTGGTGACATGCAAAACTATCCCACCCATCCCCTTTTTAGACAAGCTTTTCAGGGTGCTTAATACATTATTTCTGCACTTGTTTTTCATCAGTTATGTTTTAAATGTAGTGTTGTTTTTATCTGATAACTTACTTAATTTAATACCCCTCCCCCCAGTAGTGGTTTCAGCATTGGACTACAACTCTGGAGTTCCCAGATTGGCCATGGAACACACTGGGTGGCCTTGGCAAAGTCACACTCTCTCAGCCACAGGGGAAGGCATTGGCAAACCTCCTCTGAAGAAATCTTGCTAGAAATTCCCATGATAGTGTCGCCTTAGGGTCACCATAATTCAGAAAGAACTTGAAGGCACACAGCACATAAAGATTTATTTAACCCATGTTGCTAACTATATTGGGTTCTGCACTGAGAGAAATATGGGATATAATATTACTCGCCTCCCTAGCCCTCACAATTAAATACTCCTAAAGAAGACATTTTCCCTTTCATCCAGAAGTGTGTATAGTTTATGGTTAAGATTTATCCAGAAGTGGTTTCCTACATTATATGCTCAGTCTTATAACTGCAATGAGGTGCTTGTGATTTATTTAGAACTTTATAGTGTGGTAAGAAGGTAACAATTATAATATCTAAATCAAACCTGTAAATAAAGTCAGTATCATTATTTCCATATTCGAGATGAGGGAAGGAGAACAGAGAGATTGATCCAGTATCTGTTTAAGATTACCTAGAAAGTTCAGAGTAGAGCTGGGAAGTTGTCAGTGGCATTTACTTATGGATAGGTGCTTACTAAATCTATACTTTCTGAATCTGTATATACGTATTGTATATATGTTGGAGCATATAATCACAGTCAGCGTAATGATAATCAAAATGTATATTGCAAAACCTTTTCTCACATCTCCAGTTCCCACCAGCTGTGCCTCTGAAGCCGATGAATATGAGAGAAGATTTTCCCCTGATATTTCCTTCAAAACCCAACAGGTTTTCAAAAACGAAACAAATAAACTACGGAAACTGTTTTACCAGATACAGCAGCAGTATGAGTGGTCAATGAATCAATCATAGAGGCTGTACATACAGGTGGTGGGATGTTTCCCCTTTTTACCCCAGATGGAGGCTGCAGCAACTGCATGCTGCAGCCTCCACTGGGAGCAAAAAGAAGCCCCCAAAGGGTCTTCTTTTTCGCTCCCTGGAAGGGGTGTCATAGCCGTGATAGGGCGGCATAGTGATGCCCCTTCCACACTGCACTGTTGGGGCACTGTGCAAGAGTCACACCATGATGCCACACACCATCTAGAAGTGATGGGGGTGGGGTTACTGAGTCCAGCCTGCAGACACTATACTGTCACTCCACCCACAGGTTGGCACAAAGTGCCAGTCTGTATTCCCCCATACTCTTCAAACTCATTAGACACTATCACCCCTTCCTATCTCCAGTGACTACAATAAACTAGCCCTTGTAGGTATTATTTGATTATTTAGTTATTTAACCAGTTGCTTACATTGTTTATCCCACCTTTCCCTGAGTAAGGCCAAGGCATCATACCTGCTTTCCATCATCCTTCACCTTCACAAAAACTGAGAGGTAGATCAAAGAGGCTGTCAATTAGAGGTTACCCAATGAGTTTTGTGTCTCAGTAAGGACTAGAATTTGGATCTCTCAAGGTTATAATTACTAGTCATCATACAGACTACATACAAATGAAGCATACATCTTTGTTGTTTTTGTTGTTGTTGTCAGTAACACGCTTGGGAAAAATCAGAATCTTCCCTCACTATTACGAAAGAAAGATAAATCTTGAAATATTTGAACATTTTAAATACTGCAGAATTGTACAATAAAATATGCTATCACTATGATCATGGAATTCAGACCAGAAGCCATGCTCCCCAACTACATTTTTTTTTTTTGTTATTAGAATTCAAACTGTAAACATACAAATGAGAAATTCTGACTAGCATCCTGTATGTGAATTAAAATCACATATGTTGAACTTATATCATCATAGCTCTCTCTCTCTCTCTCTCTCTCTTTTGTTCCATTCTGATCAGAAAACAATGAAAATTTCCCCTAACCTATCTTTGTAAGCACAGCAGCCCCACAACAGGGCCATTTTTCTGTTCTTAGGGAGTTGGCAGAAGAACAGGGATGTGTCCAATTATGTTCCTATAGCTGTAATGTAGGGAAGTCTCAAGGACCCCAGTCTCTGAAGTCTTTGAAGATGCCTATCACAGAGTTACCAGCTATAGGAATATTGCTGGATGCAAGCTTCTCATCCCCATGATCTCTGACAACATGGAAATGATAATATGGGGGCAGGGATGCACTACTTACAAGGAGAACTTTTGGAAGGTAGCATCATATTAGGCAGCTACTGAGATGTAGCTATGTAACAGATCTATGTCTTTTGATGCAGGGTGTGGTTTTTGAGCATATTGATGATAATAACAATAGCAAAGCTGCTGCAGCATAAACAATTAATTTCTGATGCAGAAGAAACACTGAAGGTAGTTTATAATGTTTAATCATCCCAAAGACATGCGTTCCTAGCAGACAGGTAGGAATTGCTCTGGACCTCTTGTCTGGGAGGCCCAGTTGAAGAGCTGTTTTAAGCCTCAGTTAAGTTTGGACATGTAGCCATTTCTTCCCTCCTCCTCTTCCTCCTTAAAAAAAAACTTTGCATAAGAATGATCACCCAGACCAAATACAACCTACTAACTGGCCATGTACTATGACTTTCTAGGTGCTCCCACACACTCCTTACCTTATTTCTTCCATCCTAAATAGCCAGCAAAAATCAGGGGTAGAGAAGGTAAGAATTCAGTTCAGACAAATGCATTTAGTATAGAAATCCTAGGACGGAACCACCAAGCCAGCTGATGTTGCTCAGAACCTATCCAAAGCTTTCTACTGCCTGAAGCATCACACCAAGTGTTCCCTTTTTCTCTCATACACACATCACATGCACAAAAAGCAGTCTGAACTAACCACTGAAACTTATTTCAGTGCTGGAAGAAATTATTTACTATGGCTAAAACAAAGACATTATGCCAAACAGTCTTGAATACAGGATTAACAAATGCATTGGCCAAAACAGTAAACTGGGCTACAATGGACCTAAAAAATAAATCTCCATGGCATCTGAAAAGTTGAAAAATTCACAGTTCACTTTAAGCCATTTAACCATATCATTCCAGCTGTTATCATTAGAAAAATATTTTTTTTTTCACTTTGGAGAAAACAACTGTTAGGATAAAGCAATGAGCCAACTTGAACTTGGTATAATCTCCCATGGGAAACTTCTAAGTGAAACAGCTGCAGTTACACTGAGTTAAGTGTCCATTACAGATATAAGATGCCTTTTTTCTATATGCAGAGTCTGAATTAACCAAAACACAGATGGAATCTACTATATGATTGTATGTTGTTTATTTACTTTATAGCTTGTTTATACACTAACCAGACCCAGTCCTTCTAAATTTCATTAACTGCTGCATACAGTGCTCTATCAGGGTAGAGATGAGTTTTGTATTCTGGGTAAATGTATACTGCTAGACCCTGCTATGGCAGTGGAGAAATGGCTGGAGTACCTTGGAGGAAATATGAAAAATTGCCAGAGACTCTGAAGCAAATGAATGAAAAGAAGAATTTACTGTGGAAAACAGGTACCTGTACTAGAGTAACACATTAACCCTATTCAGAGGGAATGTTATCTAGGGCCCAGAACAGACAGGCCAAATGAAGCATCTTCTAGAGAGTTTGGAGGCATGGTGTTCAACAACACATACATCCAAAGCAGCCTGAAGCTGCACTGAAGCTGTGTTATAGTCCTTTGGACCTGAACAAAAAGGAGCCAGGATAATCTGGATCCTAGCTATTGTTGGCTGGGTCCTGTGGCTGTAGCCCACTTTGGGAGCAGGCCTGGGGTCAGTGTGGTTCCAATCCACTTGCAGCCAGAGTGTACTTTGCTCTTTCCCATCCATCTGCTCCTGCCCTAGGTAAAATAAATATGCAAAAAAGGGAATGTGGTAGGCCTGTGACCGCTGTCTTTGTTTTTTGTGTGTTATAACTGAAAATAAGTCTCTTCTATCCATCTAAGCTCTCCATACAATGCAAAATTAGCAAAACAGATTGTGTGGCGAACCTTTCTGTACAGGGAATATTCTCTTGTCCTCAGACAATTGATCTTCGCATGAGGCGAGCAATGAAAAATCCAGAGGGTAGTGCTGAGACATTTGTCTTAAGCACTTTGGTTGTTGGCCTGTGGAGTCTCTCAGGGCTCTGTAACTCCCCGCACCTATATGAAACTGTCGGATGTTTTATAAAGATTTAAAGTCTGATGCCACAAGTGTGTTGGTGACACCCAACTCTATTTCCCCTTGCCACCAAACTCCAGGGAAGCTATTTCAGTTCTAATCAATGGGTTGTTTGGCTTTGGCAATTGACTGGATGAAGGCGCTTTTTTTTCCCTTCAAAAAATGAAGCTTAATCTGGGGAAGACAGAGATTTTCCTTGTCAATTGAAAGGCAAACCAGTGAAAAGGTTTCCATCTGTTTTGTATGAGGTTAACTGTACTACCATACAGCTCCATTGCTAAAAATGCTCCACTGGCTGCTATTCAGTTTCTATACATAATTCAAAATGGTAGCTATGACTTCTAAAGCCCTATATGGCTTAAGTCCGGGTCCATCTTACCTAGCCTACCATATCTTTACACAAGAGTCTACACAGGCTGTGAAATCCTAAGAAGAGACCTTATCTCAATCTCACCACCTTCAGAAGCACAGTTGTTTGTGATGCAATATATGGACTTTTTGATGGTTGTGCCAAGGCTGTGGAACATCCTTTCTAGGAAAGTCAGAATGGCCTCTTCCTTATGGTCCTTCAGTCATTAGGAAAATTGCTGTTGTTGTTGCTGTGTTGTGTGCCTTTATCTTATTTACAATTTATGATGACTTTAAGGCCATGCCAAGAGTTCTTCAGAGGAAGTTTGCCATTGCCTTCCCCTGAGATTGAGAGAGCATGTGACTTGACTAAGGTCACCCTGTAGGTTTTATGGCCAAACTGGGAATTTAACCCTGGTCTTTAGAGTCTTGGACCAACACTCAAACTACTATACCATGCTGGACCTCAGTTCTTTTTATTATTATTATTCTGGAAAACCTTTGAGAAAGGAATTTTGAGGGGGTGTGGTACTGTTTTAATGTTATTGATTATTTAACTTTTTATTATTTTAATTGTATATTTTAAATTATTTAAAATGTTGTTTGTAGTCTAGTTCCATTTTGATATTGAGCTTGTGCATGCTGTTAACTAAATTATATTTGATTAGTTAGATGCCTGTTTATGGGGGGGGGGGAAGGGTGTAATATAAATAAAATTGACACTACCATCAACAATATCTGAAGTGGTTGTTTTGACACATTATCATCTCAGATTTTTTCCTTACCTAGATAATACAATATATAAATAGAATTCTTGTGAGATGATTTTTAATATGGACAATTACTCAAAAATATTTTAAATGTAAAAAAATGATGACATCCCTAATTAAGAAAAGGTCAGTATAATGGATACAAGATGCTGGGGGGAGATACTGAAGGAATGTGAACACAGCATGCCATATAAGCACCTGGTGAGGAATAGAACCAAAATAACTTGATCAAAGGGGGGAAAAATCAAAATGACTGATAGCTTGAATAATTAAACTAATGTAAAGGAAATCTGTTGGAAGAATCCAAGGCAAGGTGACCATGAAAGACTGTGAGGGATGAAACTTCACAAGGACAAATATATAAAAACATAGGGCATGATCTATCCAAAATTAAGTATTGTGTACTTGCTTTGCACAGAAATTGAAATCACATTTGTTGAAATCAGAAGAGGGGTTTTTGCTTTGACTTATTTGTGCCACATTGTAGACCATGTGATCAGTGTGTGAACATTTAGATTAAACAACATTGAGACAGATTGTGTAAACATTCACTAGTTAGAGATTTTTTGGATCATTTTGAAGATCAAACATGTCCAATTTGCCTTAGAAATGGCAGATGTTCTTGGCAAAATAATCTTGGCAAAATAAGCTATGCCTTTTGTTTGCTCACTTTCCTTACAATTTACAGCCATCAGATGGGATCCCACAGCTCTAGCTGTTAGACTGAGTGGCCCAAGGACCTCCAATAAATACTTGGAAAGTATTCACTTACTCCCTTCCCTCCAATATTTTCATCCTACCACTACTATTTCTGTGTTTTTACTAGAACTTTTGCTACTGCTGTGTATTTCCATTACTGCAGATTTAATATTTTGGAACCATACTTTAACAGGTTCACTCAGACTTATGGGATTTTGGACAGTCTTGGATGAATACATTGTCCCACTGATTTCAGTGAGTGCATTGTAAGCATTCTTAAGCATGAATCCAACTTTTTTTGCTTTGTTCTTTGCAGATCACGCACAAGACATATGGGATTTTATAGTCCAGGTATAGAAGCTAAGAAGATTAGCAGAATAAACTTACTTCAGAAACTTACCCAGCACTAGTGATGGGAGGTTCTCCATTCCATCTGAGTGGCACAGTAACCTATAGGGTGCAGAGTAGCCCACTTAGCATACATAATTCTGGTTAGTCATCTTCATCTCTTAGCATCTGCTGCCTGAACTGGCCATGTCACTCATCTTAAGCATAGAGATGTACTTTTTTTCCTGACTGGATATACAGTATTTGTTTGCAATCTATTGTTTTTACTTGATGTGTAGTAGCTCAGCTTGTGGACTCTTGTTCTAGTGAACTATTTTGGCTGCATATGCATTTCTTTCTTTTTTAAAAAACAAAACAAAACAAAACATTTTATTGTCATTTTCAGATATACAAAAAGATAATGCAAAATGTCACATTCATACAAACAAGCATTCTATGCTGTTTTATGTACAGTACTTCTACCCTCAGAGTTGCAAAGACAACATTACAAGTTACTTTCATATCCACTGAACCATTGGTTACTTATTCTGCATTTCAAAATGGGTAGCAGAATAATTAAGATGATTATTAAGGCTTTTAAACAAGTTGCAGTATATTCTGCATTTTGTGTGTGCGTGCGTGCGTGTCCCTTCACATTGCTTGCCAACTCATGAAAGCTCGTGAATTACATAGGATTTTCTTAGGCAAGGAAACCTCAGAACTGGTTTTGACAGAACCAGATATTTGCTGGTGGTCTTCCATCCAGGTACTAACCAAAACTGACCCTCTGGGATCTGGTGCCTTAGGGTATTTAGCTCTTGGTGTGGTTATACTGGGGGTTGAAAAAAATATTATCGTTCCCTTAAATTGGACTAAAATCTGTCATGGATTCACTTTCACACTAAAATGAGAACAACTAGCTGCTACTGGTGGCAATAGACCCATCCCTTAAGCATATCCCAGCTTGAAAGGGAATGGTAGAGAACAGTATGGCTATCACAAAAGCCACACATTTGGTGTGCAGCAGGAATTTGAAATACAGCAGTAAAATGATGTAGGAACATTTGGTATTTGTATTAAGCATATTAAGCAGAGTGCAGCCAAACTTGTACAATATGAGCTTGCGGTAAAAGCAGCACTAATTATTTGGGATGCTCTTGTAAAGTAAAAATCACTTTGTGTTTACTGGTTCAGGAAATCCATCTTAACATAAGAAAAGTGATAGACAAAAGAATCTAACCTATATTTGTTTTACAAGAATCCCTAAAAGTGGGCTGTCATGTGTAGGGGTAAGTTAGTAGCAATTATTGGAGTTGGAGCTCATGACTGTTCCTTTTGTAGGCAAAGGGACCAAAAAGATAAACATCTTGAAGAAGGGATGAAAGATCTTAACAGGTAAAAAGGAAGCTAAAGGCTAAAGTACATAGACCAATGGGAGATACAGGGAGGTGAAACATACCCAACCTGTTGTGACAGTAGATGATCTCAAGCAGCCTAGAAAAAATATTAGGACACAAATTGAATACAACATATGTTATGTTAAAAAAAAAAAAAAAAGCTTTGTCGTAGGCCAATCTAGAGAGCGAGAGATCTCAAAGGGCCAAGGAAGGGGACCTGGGGCTGCTTGCTGAGAAAGAGGTTGTGGTCTAGGTCACATAGTTTTAAATCAAGGGTGGACAACTGTGGAAGGGTAAAGGATGCATTAACCTCTAAGGTAGCTTTGGAGGACCCCTCCCCACTGCAACTGATTCTGGGAGGGGGGATAAAAAATCCTGAATGAAACATTTTGTCCCAAATGACCCAGACACCATTTAAGTACATGGGTGCATTTTCATCATGTTTTGGGTGCTTCATGGTGCATAGTTAGTGGAAGTCACATGCAGTTCATTTCCTGTTTTTTAAAAAAAATCTGTGGGTCTAAATTGGTTTCATGGGAAGCAAAGCATAATGAAAACACCCTTCATAGTAGTTTGGAGTATTTCTGAGCACTTTTTAAAATGTATTTTAATCACTGGAGGGTGGCTCCAGGCATGTGAGAATACCTTCCACAGCCCTTGAAGGACATTTTGAAGCCAAACGTTGATACTCCTGGGAAGTCAGCTGCCTTGACATTTTTAGCTGTGTATGATACAGCAGCATCAGAACTATCAAGATGGACATAAAACTGATCCCAGCTGAAGGCCTGGTGGAATGAGATTATCATAATATTTCAATTTATATTTCCTTCACTATGGCTGCATGTGCACTGCAGAAATAATGCAGTTTGACAGCACTTTAACTGTTATGGCTCAATGCTATGGGATTCTGGGAATTGTAGTTTTGTGAGACATTTAGCCTTCTTTGTCAGAGAGCTCTGGTGCCACAACACTCTACACTTTCCAGAATTTGTTAGAATTGCTCCATGGCAGTTAAAGTGGTATCAAACTGCATTATTTCTGCAGTTTGGATGCAGCCTATCTTTAGTGTCTTTTGTAGTGGTACAAGTCCTGCTTGCCATCTTAACATATTTGTTTTAAATTGATTTTTTTTTAATTTACAAAGAAATATTTAATTGAGTGACTCTTTTAGACAAATTGGGGCGGGGGGGGGGGAGTGAACAATCCTGGCTATTTGCTATATATAACTTACAATGCCACTGCTGCAGCCATTCTAGCTGAAAATATATGGACATCTCTAGCCCAGGAAAATAAATCATGTGATAAGCCACTTTGGAGAGCAGACAAGGCCACTTTTCTTCATAAATGTCAGGTGTTCTTGGAGAGATTAATTAGATGTTTTTATGTTGTCCATTTAAGTTTCATCTCCAGACAATTGCGTTTTATCTTGAAAAAGAGCTGGAATTATAAAGCTCTCAAGCTTTGGGCTCATTACTGAAAGTGGTTTGTAAAAACAACAATGTACTCCATCATATTCTCTTTATTTCAGCAACACAATCTGCACCCCACCCCCACCTCTAACAAGTCTTTCTACAAGATCAAACATTTTGAAAAGCACCAATAAAACAGTAAAACATCAATTCAGTGGTAGATGAAGCAATGTATTCTAGCACGTTGGGAATTTTCAATAACTTGCAGTAACTCCATTCTGTCACATTTTCCAATTAATCTTACATGTTATTTAAAAGATGGAATAACCTTCCAGAATGTCACAGCCAACATGGTCACTGGCCTAGTGGATGGAGGGTATGGGCAGTTGTATTTAAAAAAAAAAAATTAAAACTCTTGTAAACTCAGGTCATAGTAACCTTGTCAGACGGGATGTGGCTCCATGCAACAGTTAACATTAATAGCATGCATGCATTCATGTCACTGCTATTTAGTTTTCCTTACTCATTTCTACACATATATTTTATATATTCATCTTATTATAATTTTAAAATGTATCCTGCCCATAAAACACTAAAATTGTTCAGGAAATGTCTCCTTGATGTACTAGATATATGTGTTTGCTTGCATGTGTGTGCATGTAGTAAAACACAACACTGGCCTATTCATGATCCCCATCTTGAACAGACTCACTCAAGCAAGGTGATATACCTATTCATTATTCAACAACTGAGGTCTAATTTATATTGCAGAATTAATGCAGTTTCATACAGCAATAATGTTCCATGCCCACAACAAACTACAAATCCCATAATTCCATAGCATTGAGCTATAATGGTTAAAGCAATGTCAAACTGCATTACTTCTGCAGTGCAGATTAGACCTGAGTCAATTGGTCTACTCTAGTTTGAATTAACCACTCGGATTCTGATTATTGTTCCAAAGAATGGTTAAGGATCAATAAAATGAACCCTGGGGCTTTTTAGATTGGCAGGAAAGTGTGACATGAAGTTGCCTTTTCCTTAATGCTTAGCAGCTAGACTGCAAGCCCCAGGTGTGCATTTAAAAGGTACAGGGCTGCTAGACTGAGGGGTTTGGGAACGACTTATCTGAGGTCTTTTCTGTGGCTCAGCAGCTACATGGGAAGCTGTCAGAACACTACAAACACAGGCGGAGCAGCTGCATGGCCAGCAATGAACGCGGCTTTTAGCCGCGCTTTAAATTTTTTTTCCTTGCTGGCTGCGAACTGCGCAATTGCGCTATTGCGCAGTTCCCAGCCGGCAACGAAAAAAAATTAAAGGTTCAGCGGTTTATCACTGCGGTTCCTCTGCCTTTTTAAACTGTGCCGTTGCACTGGTGCATCATGAATGAACCCCCTTATTTTGTGAATGAATTGACATGTTATCCACAGTAGAATAACAGTAACGGCATCCCAGAGTCCCTACTGCGCATGTCTAGGGTTCGGATTAGGGGTGGAGCTAGGGTTTGGGAGCTTTAAAAAACTGCGCGGTTAAACCCCAGCTTTTACACCTGTAGGGCATTGAGAGTTTTAATTAGAAGTGAAGTCCACACCACGCATGCTCCCAACCCATGATCCATTATGCTCCACACCTGGAGCGCTGCCTTTAAATGGGCGCCTTAAAGAGACAGAGCCCCATTTAACTGCGCAACTACACCTTAGCCTTTAGATGCACTTGCGCTATAGTGCTCTTTTTAAAAAAAGAGTAGTGAAAATCAGCACCTTTTTAAAGGTGCTTCTTCTCCCTTAAAGTGCCAAAATAGCGTTTTCATGGCACATTTTCCCTTTTTCTCATCTAAAGGCTGGGCTTTCATGCAGCCTTCATCACACCTCTTTTTGCCAATCTAAAATGGGCACCTGAGTATTATTAGTCAAGGGAAGCTTTTAGAGCCAAAATCATGGCTTTTGATATGCTCCATGGATAAATTGAGGGTAAAACCTAGGGGCATGTAACAAAGGATGTAAAATACCACTTCTCTTCCTCCTTTTAAAAGTTTTAGGGTCCTTCTATAACATGCTGTCTACAGAAAAGATACTTCATTTTTCACTTTCCCACATGGGAAAATAGATTTTAGCACACATAATACTAATACAGATAGGGACCAAGATTCAAGAAAGCTGGGAAATGTAAGAGGGTATTCCTCTTTCTCTTATTCACAATCTCTATCAAGTAGGAAATATAATTTCTATGGTTGTCAAGGATGGAGGCATACCTTTGGAAAAATGCTACTCCAGGTTCTTGATTCAGTCACATTCCCAAGGCCAAAGAAGGAAGGATAGAGAAGGGAAGGAGAAGTTGTAATAGTTATATAAAAATCACCCCCCTCCTTTTTTCAATTTTCTTCTTGTACCTATGTTTCTGCATTTTAAACACATTATTCGTCACCTCAGTATTGATTTGAGAAAAATTTCACAATTTCCACAATTTTTCACCATTGTCTAAAACTTGTTTCTTCATAATTGTTTCACATTCAGTGTGCTTGAGCCATTCATACTTTTAAAAGAATGCATTGTTTAGTGTGTACTGTACTTTATTTCCTGAAAATATTTGTTTCAACTACACAAATATGTGAATGCTCATAGTGAATATTCCCAAGTCTTTCAACAAGTCTTGGGAGACATGAAAATGCTAGCTGCATTAAGATTATTAAGACCAATAAAAATTCTTCCTCTCATGACTCTAGAGACCAGCATTTAATTCTCACATGTTCTCAGCCTCGGGGAAGAAATGGCAAATCTCCTCTGAGCAAATCTTGCCAAGCAAACCCCATGATAGGGTCATCTTAGGGTCACCATATGTTGGAAACAACTTGAAGGCACAAAACACCCACCCACCCCCTTGAGTATGCCTTTAGATGCATTGCAAGTGCAAAACATTTGGGCTTCAGGCTTGGCAACATCTCTGCTCCTTGGAAATCAAATAAGATTTTGTTATGTGGTGATGTCAAACTGTCAAATCAATATAAGGTCAAGATGAAGCCATCACTCTACATTGGGGGAATCATGTGCCCTTCCAGATATTGCTGGCTTGCAAATTCTGGCAGTGTAGCCAGTACAGCCTGGTGAGAAATACTAAGAACTAAAGTCGAACAACATCTAGAAAACTGCAGGATTCCCACCCTACTCTTATGTAGATTTTGTGATGATGCAGCATTTCTACTGGCATATTCTCTGTTCTACAAATAAACCATCTGAGTCTTGCATAAAAAAGTAAGGGACTGAGCTAATTGGAGTTTCCATATCACTGCCCATAAAAAGAACACATTGTCCTTTGTTTCCCCTGCATAGTAGAACACAGAAAACCACATTATCTCAGAAAGACAGGCGGTTGCCAACATATTTTTACTCAGAGGACAAGATTTTGTCCTCATGAGACAAGAGGAAATGACACTCATTTGAGAAGGTATTTTAATTTGTGAACAGCTCCTGGGTATCATGGAAAAAAATAATGTCAATACAACTTCCCACTTATAAATGACTACTTTAAGGTATGTGTTTGAGTGAACGTATTTTCAGGGAAAATAAATAAATAAAAACTGACCAATTTTTCCAAATTTAATCAGACCAAAACAAATTGAAATCTTTTCGGACAATTACAAGAGACTCTTCCAGATTTATCTGCTCAAACATGAGCCATTAAATTCTTCACCCAAACAGCTATTGCTCTTAATCGAATTAATGGGAAATGGTTGTAATACATTATATCTTTGGAAATGAAATCCCATTTCACACCTAATAAACCTACTCCTTCATACAAGTTACTTTTCTTCAGCAGAAACTTGTTCAAGTGATATGCCTGTAATACAGCCACATAGCAGGACAACTTTTTCCTGCTAGTACAAAGCTCATTGAATTCTCTAGATACAGCAGGCCCTTGTTATCCACTGGGGTTTTGTTCAAAGACCCTCCGTGGATAACAAAATCTGTGGCATAGTTCTATAAAATATAATGGCACAACAAAATGGTGTCCCATATATAAAATGGAAAATCAAGGTTTGCTATTTGGAATTTATACTTTTTAGGAATGTGTACAGGCATACCTCAGTTAGCAAAACCTCAAACAAAGCAGCTCTTTTTTATAGAATTCTTTTAAGGGAGCCAAGCCCAGCCCCCTCTTTTCTTGTCTTCTATCTAGGTGGAGGGGTTGTTGTTGTTGTTTTGGTAGCATTTGCATTGGGAGGAATGTGATGGTGCACTGAAGAAAGACAGATTTTCCGTGTTGGGTTGCAGTAGCAGGTCTGCAGTAAACAAAGGAGATAAAGCCTGACCTGGGAAAGAATGGGATTCTAATCTAGGTAAACTCTTACTGCATCTGTGTGACCTTATGTACAATAGGGAAGGCAAACTAGTGCCCCAGAATCAGTTAATAAGCATGTGTGAAAAGAAAAACAGAACAAATATTGTGAAAAGCAGATAAGCTTACCCCACTACCTATTGTGACATACAGGTGGAGAATAGCATAGATCTTAAGTCACATCACCAAAATGAAAATCATCAGAAAAGTGGAGGCTGTTGACAGAAAGAAAAATTCATCCCATGATGCATTTTGGAAGAAGCTTTCTAACAAAACGTTCTTGTTTACTTATGCAATGCTTAACTGACTTAGTTGTTTCATTTCATATGTGCATAATGTTGGTTTTCAATAAAATATTTGCTGAAACTTATTTAACTGCTCTTCTATTTTGTGATGTAGGTACCTATCCCAGTTCTGTACATGTTATTTCTACCTCTGGTATCAAAGTTTCTGTTAAAGTAAAGCTCAGGAGGACATCTGCATCATTACCTTAGATATACCTATATCCATTGGGGGCTATGCAGTGTCTCTGAAGTTTATTATTATTAGCATTGCTGGTAGACAATGATCATTCACAAATAAGAATGTAGCTTTGGGAAGAGATTAATACATGTGGAACATAACATTCATATAATTTCCCTGTATATGGCAACAAACAGATCATTTTTCTTCCACCTAGAATTGTCAAGTACTTCCAATTTATCACTGGTCACCAGATAGACAGATGTGAGTAAAACATGGAATTCTAAAAATAAATCTACCTTAGAGCAAGTAATCTCCAACATATTACAAGATTTCCCTTTCCCCGCTAAAGAGGAGGAAATTACAGGCTAACACCTGAGAAATCAAGCCATAAATACAGCCTTCTTTTTGGGTTAAAGAAAAGAATTCCTATAAGAGTTGTAAGTAAACCTTGTTATAAATGTTAATGTATATTGGCAGAACTGCCAGTATCACTTGCAGTCCTGATCACTTGAAATGAAAACCTACATTGCATTTTAACAGTTTACACAGTAGGCTTTCCATCACAACCAAACACTATCTGTCTAGAAAGAAAAGTCATCCTTGATAAGTTTAATCACCTCATTGATAAGTCTTCAGTTGGATGATTTATAATCCTCTTTACCCAAAATTAAGTATGAGGCCTTGTACACAGATAAATACTATAGCACTGTAAGGGGGTGGGGATGTTGTTGTATTATGTGGAGTAAAACAGGTATGTCTTTATATGCCAATAATGAACTTTCAACCCAAATTCCTCATATAATATCTGGCATTTTTGCAAAGAAATTTAAGACACTTTAAAAGGGTTTATCACCTTTCCAGCTCTTCAGTTTTTGCAAACCAGCTCATCATGATGAAAAAATCCTGTTGCTATTTTGTTGCCATTATGATATTTCTGGAAAATGTAAAAGTAGGGCATACATTAATTGAAGTCCTCTTCAGACATTATGCATGCAAAAGAACCACTTTAATATTTTAAGCAAACACTGTAAAATGTAAGATATGAATACAACAAACAGGTTTTGAAAACTCATATATCATACAGGAGGATTTATCAAACAACTGGGATTGACTCCAATTCCCTCTACTCAGTGCAAAGACATGTTTGTATCTTTTTCTCTTTTACTCCAGTTTTCAGTCAGGAATGGGGACTTGCTTATATAACAACATCTAATGAAAATCCATACATAAATACAAGGTATTACAGATTTGTAGTCATGGCAGTATATTGTGCATGACAATATTATAAATCAGGGTTCCATTAAAAAATGAAGAAGGGACAGAAGTAGCTGCAGATGGTTCTGAGAACAAGTTGATGTTAAAGCTGCCAACCAATCCTTTTTATGTGTTCCATGTGAACAGTCCGTTATCTCTTTAAGACTTCTGTACTTGTTGTAAATGCAAAGTGGCTGAGTCTGGATGGACCCCCTGCTTACAAGGCCTCAGCTGTAGAGTGAGTATCATTCTGTAGATTTAATATTGTATATACAGTTTCAGAATGCTCTTTCTGCCCTGGTGGGACAGTGGATAAATGCCTGCATTGCAGCCACTCACTCACAAACCATAAGGTTGCGAGTTCAATACCAGCAAAAGGGCTCAAGCTTGACTCAGGCTTGCATCCTTCCAAGGTCATTATATTGAGTACTCAAATCATTGGGGGCAAATTAGCTTACAGTTGTAAACTGCTTAGACATTGTTTAGGCAGTATGAAGCAGTATATAAATTAAATGAAGCTGTTTCTTTTTAAATGGTAAAAGTAAAGGCAATAAATAAATAAAACTATTTATACCCTGCCTGTCCATCAGGATTGAGATGATTTACAATAAAAATCCACACAGCACAATAATAAACCCAATTATTCCCTCCCTCCCCTAAAACATCAATTAATTAATATTAAACATAAAATAATTCATTAAAATACTCAGAGACAGGAGAACAGGGTTACAGGATATTCAATGTGGTGGTCGGTTTGATGGGTGGCTGGCTTTGCTATTCAGGAAAGGCCTGCCAGAACAGATCCGTCTTGACAGCCTTTTTAAAGCAGTCCAGACTGGTAATATAATGGATCTCCTCTGGCACACCATTCCATAATCTGGGAACAGTTGAAGAAAAGGTCCTCTGGGTAACTGCAGTCAACCTGGTCTTCATAGGCTGCAGTAGATTCTTCCCAGAAGACCTGAGTGTGTGGGATGGACTGTACGGAAGGAGGTGATAAGGGGCAGTGCTCATCTCCATTACTAAGCCAAAGAGCCAGTGTTGTCAGAGACTATTCTATGATCATGTGGCCAGCGTGATTGCACAGAACGTTGTTTACCTTCCCACCAAAGTGGTACCTATTTATCTACTTGTATTTGCATGCTGTCGAACTGCTAGGTTGGCAGAAGCTGGGACTAGTGATGGGAGCTCACCCCATCATGCAGCACTTTCTTCTTAGAATTTGTGAACAATATATATACTGGCAAATACTCAAACTTTTAAAAAGCAACAAAATAGCTGAGTAATTTACCATTTGCTTGAGGCAAGTAATAGTCCCCAACTTCCAGTTCTTTATTAAAATTTCCCATTCTTGAGTTGTCCAGAAGAACAAAATCCACTCTTGATAGGAAACAAAAAGAAATAATATATTTTAAGCATCATCATATGAATACATATTGAATAAAGTGGTGGATTTAAAAAAGCATTCTAAACTAATTCTGGAGTTATATCCACCAGTATTCAAGATAGTTCCAAATAATGTGCTAAGAGCAATGGAGATGAGTTACAGAGGAGTTTATCACATGAGAGGAATTTCTCACAATTTTGAATTGAGCCAATTCGAATTCACGTAAATTTGCTAGTTTAGCGAATTTACGTGAAATCTCATGGCATTTGGAATGTGTTCAGAATTACTTCCCATTTCCCGAAAATGACCCCCCCCCATTGCCCGAAATTGCGTGAGATATTCTTATATGCATTAACATAAAACCTATGATTCCATTCGGAATGAATTCCCTTTTGCCTGAAATTGCCATTGCATTCTACCTCCAAATTCCGTCGTATGATAAACTCCAGAGAAGTGACCCCATTCTGCTCATGTTTGTACATCTTGGGACACTCATCATGGTTCTTCTAATTGATAGCTAAGATCCACATTTTTTAAAAAGCATCAGTCAAGTTCATTGAGCCCTGGTTGACTTCATGATACAGAGGTTCCTTTACATAGTACTTAATTTCATGCACACATCTTCTTTCTGGGTCAATATAATTGAACAACTACATCTGAAATAGTGATCTTGCTGAAACCCAGAAATATTTGCTCCAGAAAACAGATTTACCATCTTCCTAGTGTATATCATTTTCCAACATATTTTTTTTTCATTTTCCTCTCAATTTTACTGTAATTGAAGGCATAGAATAAAATATTTCCCTTACCTATTGATAATGTTAAAGACAATGACTGTGGTGGCAGAGAGAAATCAGTCTCACTGTTTCACTTCTCCTTTTCTTTATCCTCTTTTCTGGCACACTGTTTTGCAAGCATTCTAAGCCTTGGACTGCTGTCATACTGCAGAATTAATGCACTATGACACTGTTTTAACTGGTATGTCTCAGTGTTATGGAATCCTGGGATTTGCAGTTTGTGGCACCAGAGCTCTATGACAGAGAAGGCTAAATATCTCACAAACTACAAATGTTTGAAATTCTTTGTTATTTTATGCACGAAAGGTTTAACAAAACAGTCCAAACCCTAGAATCAAGCTATTTCCCACTTTGGGGAGCTGGGAACAGATTGACTTTTTAGGTTTAATTCTGAGTTGATCATATGAATTTATGCACTAACCTTAAGGCCACAAATGAGGAAATGGGTATATTACAGTACTTCTAATGTTGTTTCCATTATACCATATGTTCTAATGATGCCCATAATAATGACAGCTTTTTTATTGTAAGCACCAGGTACTATAATAACTTTTACCCTTCTGAATGGCCTCATTTTTTTTCTCAATCCAAATAAAAGGAATGCATGGACCTTCCCTGTATCTCACCTGTACATTTTTATCATTTTAAGATATTTTGCCCAAGAAAAATATGGAATGTTCAAACTTGAGATTTTACTTCAGGTGGAACTCCATGACAACCCTAAATATCTTGTTGCTGCAAAAACCCAACCCAGTGTGCTGACTCAAGATATTAATTTGGATTCAAACTGGCCACACCTTTATTGGAATTAATCCAATCTACAACAAGCTAAATTAAGTGCTGGACTGCTATAATTGCAGATACATTTCAAAAATAGGGACAATACCATCCTGACTCGAAGTCTGGCTCACCTTTTTTCTCAGCCTACTTGCAAATGCAAATAGAGTTTGGCCTCATAAATTCCCCCTACCTTTACTAGTCAGTGTTCAGAAGAGGGTTAAAAAAATGCAAGATATTTGCAGATCCACTTACTTTCCACACTCCTCAGGCCTGGTAGCATACAGTTGTTGCTGGGTTTCACTGAAATGATGCCTCAAAGTGTTTTGAGTGTTCCCTAAACCAATCCTTTTTCTAAAGCCTTAACTTCACACCTGACGTGGCCTGAATGCATAGCCAGCCAAGCAAAAACAGTAAGCAGAAATATAAAGTAGATCGAGGCCATTACGAAAGGCCATTCAGGAATAACAACAATAGGAATACCCGGGAAGTCACACATACGTCCATTAAAGGTCATTATAGCATATATATTGCTTACTTCTGTTTAAAATAATGTCTATTGTTTCTAATTGCTTAGCACATAAAACCATTACCCTATTCATGTTAAAAACAAGCCTGGTTGACACAATTAGGTTACTCGTCAGTAGTTTTCTGACATACATACATACATACATACATACATCTGTAGTCTCTCTTATCTAATTGATTCATTCATTCATTTATTTATTTAAAAAGTTCAGTCTCCCAGCATTGGGTACATACCAGGTGCTGTAGGCTATTTTCCAATGTATACCAGATGCTGTAGGCTATCTTTCAGAGGAAAACCACCTCAGATAATTCCTTGCTTAAGAAAACCCTACAAAATCCATGGAGTTGCCATAGGTCAATAAGCAACTTAAAGCCACTTTGATTTGCTCTGACCTGGATTCTGTATTTTAGACAGGTCAAGTGAATAAAACTGTGATGCCTTCTTCTCCTGTATTACTGGATACATTTCACTTTGTGCAGCCTGGGAATGTGGACAGGATCTTAGAAGAGGGAAGGGCCACAAAATATATACTGGGTTCTTGCCCTTCCTGGCTTTTGAAAGCAGATGGGGGAGGGGATTATCAAGTGGTTAAGGGGATAAATGCCTCAGTGAAGCAAGGGAAGTTTCTATCCTTCCTAAATGAGGCTATGATGAGGTTGTTACTAAGAAAGGCCTTTTTGGATCCCACTATTCTGAATAATTATTGACCAGTCTCTAATATTCCATTTTTGGGCAATATTCTGGAGTGTGTGGTGGTCTTCTAGCTCCAGGGGTTTCTGGATGACTTGATTTTGTTCTTGTTGTGTATCTTCAAGTCATTTCTAACTAATGGTGACCCTAAGGCTTTCTTGGCAAGTTTCTTTAGAACAGTTTGCCATTACCATCTTCCGAGGCTGAGAGAATGTGACTTGCACAAGGGCACCCCAGTGGGATGTCTAGATCTATTTCAATCTGACTTAAGGCCTGTTTATGGGAGGAAGACAGCTTTGGTTGCCTTGGTGGGTTTCCTACATAGGAACCTGGAAAAAAAGGAGTGCATCTCTGTGGGTTTTTCTCAGTATGGGATCTCTAGGTGTCTTTCATTGCCATTGACCATGGTACCCTTCTGGACAGAAGATGGCACTGGCCAACTCCTATTCAATGCCCTGGCCACTGGCACTCAGGGTTCTGTCCCCCCCCTCCTCAGTGGGAGGGATTATCCTGATTTTTTGGGTGTGCTGTCACCAATATGCTGGTTGCACCCACCTCTACTTGTGCTTCATATCTGATTCTAAAGAAGCTGTCTCAGTACTGAACCAGTGTCTGTCAGTAATGGACTAGATGAGAGCAAACTGACACTTAGTCCGGATAAGACAGTGACACTCCTGGTCAGTCAAAAGGACTCTGTGTTTAAGTAACATTACATTGATGTATGCGATTCTCTCTCTCTTTTTAAAAGTTCTGTTTTCTTTTTTTAAAAGTGACTCTTTCTGGCAGCTGCCTAGGGTTCTACTTTGGGAGAAAGTTGGCCTATAATGAAATAAATACAAAATAAATAAATAAATAAATAATAAGATACACATAGGCACACACAAAGAGGTAGATAAGGTGGGAATTATCCATTTTGGACATGGAATGTCAATGGGAATCAGTAATGTTGTTTTCTTCATCACAGTGATTATGGAATCTCCTGACAGTTGGTATAGTAGTATTATCTCACTGTATTATGATGAAACTAATTCTAGAAGAATCTGAATGGGTGGTAAAGAGGGTAGAACATATATTCAACTTCCTTCCCTTTACCTTTCTCAAATTCTTGGACATGTTCAGGATTAGTTTAAATTACAACTCTCTCTCTCTCTCTCTCTCTCTCTCTCTGTATAGTACAAAGTGAAATATTATTAGAACTAGACATGAAATCTTACCATTCAGATTTCATATTACCTATAATATATTACTGTCTTTATAACAACCAGGGAGGGCAAAGGCTGAGAGAATAGTGGTTTGCTAGGAGCTACATAGATTTTTGCTATTGCGTCAAAGATTTCTTAAGACTGAAAGAAAGTTCCTGGAAGAATCTTGGTTCCTTTTCTGAGATATTGTCATAGCATTACTATCCAACAATTCAGGACTGATAGACATTGCCTTTGGAAACTGGAGATACAATAATGTATTTCCATGGTCTTTTACACCATCTTTTTTTTTTTAACATCAGAGCCTAAAGGAAAAACAAAGTGGTGTATTAACAAAATGATGGTTTCAAAGCTGGTAGAGTGAAGAATGGAAAGCAGGATCTTATTCTATCACAGCCACAAAAGAAACAATATCTTGCAAACACAAATGGAAATATCATCTGTAGCTGCACAAATGCTCATTAGAAAAAACTTTAGTCAAACTCTTCAGCTTTGTTCCCATGTTGTTGTTTCTTTAATTTTCTACCTTGATTCCTGCATTCATGAACAGACTCATTACAGGGGATGACAAGCTATGAGCATTGCACTGCCTTGTTTTTCTATCTCAGCTATTAGACATAATGGATACATGGAAGCTTCCATATGCTCTAATTGTCCTCTATTATTGTCAGTTGCTATTTTTCAGGTTATCAGTTTCTGGGAAATTACTGCCCCCCCCCCACCACACACACATACTTTTGATCAGTCTCCAGTTTACACAAATGCAAGTGATTAGTTTTTCTCATAAGCATCCATCCATTTTTTAAAATGATGACTATACAGTGCATATATAATGAAAGATGCACATAAGAAATCAATAATAAGCACATAAAATGAGTACAGTAAACTCTGTTTCAGAAGAAGTGAGCTGTTATGGTGTTCGTTTTAGAAGACAACACAAGACAGGCTGTGTATAGAACATACATAGTAAATATAAGAATGCAGCACACATCGGTTGAAATCCTGTATGACATAGCATAGCATAGTAGTTCCACATGCAGAACTATGCTACAACTATGCATTCACCATGTCCTGGACTTACCCCCAAGTCAGTGGAGTGGTAGGGTTGGAGAAGCATCTGTCTATGTCTTTGTAGTCAAATGCAAAATGATGACATCATCTGGTAAAATCCTCTGAAAACATCAGTGGATAATGTCATCATTTTCCCTGTGGAGATGGGGACACAGCTAGATGCATCTCTGATCCCTCCTGCTCTCCATGCATGGAATGAATGGTGAGTTAAACATCTACAGTAAGTCAGGGAACAGTCTGATCATTGCTAAGGGAGGAAGATAACACTAACCTCTGCATTTTGTCCTTTGGCCAGGGAACATGAGACTGATGTTTAGTAAGACCATTGGGGTTTGAAACATATCCTGTTGCATCATGGATCAGCCCTGTCCATACTGTCATCGTTTCCTCTTCCTCCCCTCTACTCATTGTTAGTTTTATTAAACTTTTTTGTGTTAAGACATGATTATTATTTCTAAAGACATATCATTGTATACTTGCCTTTCATTTAAAATACCTGCCACTAATGAACTGGCAGGGTTATTTGTGCTTTTAGAACATGTGGATATGTTGAGGAATGCACTCACAGAACCTGAAAATGTGTGACCTTTTGGACAATGTTTCTATCATGTGGGACTGTATTAAGTACACCAAATCTGTCTGACTTCTCAGAATGTACCATCATTCTTATACTAATATAGGCTGTAATCCTATGCAGATGTCCCACTAATATGTGTTCAAGGCTCTCTCCTTCTCTCTCTCTCTTTTTTCTTTGTCACTGTAGAGGTCCAAATACAATGTCCAAACTCTCTAGTAAAGCATACTTTTACCTACTGCAATCCTTTCCTCCAACATGGACATTTACTAGCCAGTAGACAGCCTGGAGAAGCAGTCAATGCAGATGCACAGCATCGATAGCATCCTCCACAACCTCCAAAGCTCCTCCACGCAAAGTGGTTCTTAATAATGACTCATCAATGTGTATCCAGCTATAGGAAAATAGCCAGATGTTTCTCTGCTCTCCCCCTATTCTCCTTTAGCCATTAAATGTCCATGTTTAGGGACTGAAGAAAGTAAAAGATAAGTTGGAGGAGTGGAGGAGATATGGAATAGTTTCACTCTACATTACGGACATTATCACACCACCCATGTGTCTCACAGCAATTGTTTTATAAAGGAAACAGGAGCATACCACTTTGAAAATGATGATGATGATGATGATGATGATGATGATGATGATTAATCACACTTCTCTTCTTTTGCTCTACTACACTACTTGGAAATCTCTTCTCTGGTGTGATAAGCCACAACTTCAATTCTGGCATTACAGCAGTCAGTGCAATGAAAGAATCTAGTTCTTCTCTCCCCAACTTTCACCTTCCCACTCACCATTCCAAAGCAGGCTAGCTCTGTGCCTGTTGGTTTATTTTTAATTTTGCTGTGTTTGTGAAATTAAAGCAAAAACTATTAAAACAATTATGTTTATTTTATTTTATTGCCATAAGTATGCAAACACAGCAAAGATAAAAATTAAAAACACAGACAGGTACAGAGGTAGCCTGCTTTGGCAAAATAAGTGGGGAGAGGTGAGAGGAGGAAAAGCCGGCCAGGTGACTGCTGCAATAATAAATAATAATAAAAATTTTATTTATGTTTCCTGCCTCTCCATGTGGATTGAGGCAGGATGACATCAAAGATGTAATGTTGGACAGTACACACTAGAACAGTTGTACTGTAATGGTGAGATTGAAAGCTCATTGGCAGTTTCTGACCATCAATGAAAATGTGAACTACAATAATAAGATGTTAGCAAGATGGACACATCATCATCTGAGAAGTACTGGCCAAAGATACTTTTATCCTGTTAAAAAAAAAATTGTTAGCCCTTTTTTTTTTTTTTTTTTGTGGTATAGTCCCAAATCTCCTTAATCCAGGTTCTTTATCAAAGCATTCCAACAGTATACCAATTTAATCATAAGTCAAACTATGCAGACATACAAAGTTACTTCTGAATGGTACAAGTGCCTTCTGTCTCACACAAAAGAACAAAATGTTCTATAATGTAGAGACCTGTTCATAAGACATTTTAGTTTTTGTTTTGTTTTGTTTTATTGTTCATCTACTCAAATGCTGCCAAAGCTTGACTTCAGTGCCAGGCCTTCAGGGAAATGACTTTCTTATCCTAAATACCTTTGAATCTTCTAGCCTCTATTCTACATGCTGTCAAGTTCATTGGTTTCAAAACATATGGTGAAAAGGTATAGGGGAGAGGCTGAAGAAAACAATTTTGAACTTTAGCACCCAAGAAGAATGTTTTAGGAGAAAAAATGTTTTAAGGAAGGGGAAAAAAGACTTGTGATTGTTTCCAGTGTTGGCAGTCCATTTTTATGCAGTGCTTTTCACAAATGCTGCTCTTTTAAAGAATCCCCCTCTCCTCCCCAACATATTCTGAAAAGGTTGTCAACAACTAAGTATTCAGAGTCCAAACAAGGTTTTCAGTATAAATGTCATACTGGAACAAGCAATAGTTGGTGGAGAATTTTCATCACATGCACTTTTTCACAATGTACTCAAGATACACTTAAACTGACACTTTGAGGGACAGCATGTTGCAGGAATGCTGCTGTCCTTATAATATGTGTTGGAAGCTCCCTTTTATGTAAAAGAGAAAGGATTAGTGTTAAATCTCCTAAAATGTACTTAAGGTATAGCTTATATGTAAACCTTGTAGCATTTGTAGCACAGTCTGTGATGAGGTACCACGGCTATGTTTGGTGCAAGGATCACCTTTGAGACTCTAGTGTAGGCAGCAGTTTGTGAGCTGGAGAAGTACCTCTCCTCTTCCAGAATAACTGAAGAGAATACTGTAGACAAAAATCTCTCAGACGAGGCTTAGAAGAAGTTACCATATGTACAGAGCTTTCTACAAACATCTACACAGTCCACCATCTATCAACAGAAGAAGCCACACAGTCAACTGACTCTAATGGATTCCACAGCCAACTGCCAAACCTAACTGCCAAGACCAACTGCCAGTGGGATGTTCAAATTCCCCCAGCCAGCTCCTGATTGGCTGATGTTCATGGCTGGTGTTTGGCCAACCTGTTGCTATTAAATTACACATTGTACATTTTCCTTGGGACTCTTTATCCCAACAAACTGAACCATAATTTTCTTTCTCTTCTTCTCTCTCACTCAGTTATCTAATGTAAAAGGTTTATGTGTATGTGGAGAGGACTTATATAGCTGTAGAAGAGGGAATTTCAGTGGGTTGCACATTATACAACTAGGTATCAACCAAAACCTGCTGAAAATCTATTTTGCACAAACATTAGAGCTATGGGCACCCTGTCCCATTTTCACTCTGACAAATTTTTTCACATCTATTTTTCAAAAGGAATATAACTGAGAAAGAAGTCAAAATATCATACATGTAAATGGCTTTCCCCAATATATTTCCTCCTAGGATCCAGGTTTCACTCCACAACAGTATTATTCAGTTACTAGCTCACTCTGGAGCAAAACAGACCAGCATAAACAGCTGGCTTCCGGCTGGCTTGGGGATGTGGCATACAGACAACACATATCCTCAGAACGCCTGGAAACCAGCTTCAAAACACCTGGCTGCCCAGATGTGGACTGGCTTCTGGGTGTTGAGGTGGCACAGTGTTTATATGCTGCATGCTACTGGAGCACCTTAAAGCTGGCTTCCTGAAGCGGTGTGGAAAATCCAGTTTTTTGCTGGCACAAAAGGGAGTGGGTGTTTACCGTTCCTTTTTTGGCTGTCAAAAAATGGATTGGGGCCGTGGTGTTTGTTGCAGCCCCAATCCAACTTGAACTTGCCCCTTCTGTGCAGTCTGTTTCACCTATTTGAGTTTCTATATAATACACATATATGAGAGTTACACAATAGATATATTAAGATTTTAAAGCAACACATCTAGAATGGTTTAATGTTGACTCTACTCTTCTACTTCCACTAACAGAAAGAGGAAGGTTTCCTCCACTGAGAAACATTTATAAAAAGGGTTTGATTCTGCAGAGAGGAGTGGTAAGGGGATAAGGTCATGAATCCCTTGGTAGAAGGAATGAGAATACATCAAAAGTAAACATAAAGGTAAAGCTAATGGTTTACCCTTTGACAAGTTTGTCAAGTCATGTCTGACTATGGGGGGGGGGGTTGCTCATCTCCATCATAAGCTGAGGATCATCAGAGTCAGTGTGCTAACAGCTAAGCATCCCTTTAACATTGGAACATTGTTGAATTCCAACATTGGAAGTACATCACTGGATTTCATACTGAGTAAAGAATAAACTTGGATTAAGTATTAATTGATGGTGAATGTATATGACAGAACAGGCTAGGCTAGGCTAAGGCTGAATAGGACAGACCAGTGATTCCCAAAGTGGATGGTACCCTCCCCCCCCCCACTCCTGGAGAAGTGGAAAGATCTAGGGGGCAGTGAGGGAAAAGAGTATTAGTATTTAAGAAAGACAGGGGGAATCAATGGCCTTTAGGACCTTTAGGGGATGAGGATTTAAAGCATGTAGTGCCAGGGGAAAAGCAAACTTTCACATTTTGGATCCTGCTTAAGTTTTGCTGGGACATGCTGGAAGGTTGGACTAGCACAGCTGCTCCTGCTTTCTTTCATTGGTTAGGCTAAGAGAAAATGTAGCAGAAGAAACCATGCTTAGGGTGTGTGTGTGTGGGGGGGGAGATACTTGACTCTGAGGAAGGAAGGGGAGAGGTATCCAGGGTTGATTCTTTGAGACAGTCCTTCACCTCTCTTGGATTGAGAGTTCTTCCTTGACAGGGAGAAGCTTCTCCCTTTGCATCCAGTCACATTGGGAGCAGCAGTCAAGCAACAACTATGAAGTCTCTAGCCCACACCAGCCTATGCTACAAAGTTGGTATGGACAAGAGACCTCTTGGTCTCTGCTCAGCCAATTGCTCAGAGTGACCAGGTGCAAAGGTAGCAGCTACTCAGCAGCTGACCAAGCAGTGAGTGAAAAGCCTCTCATCTCATCACACCACCCTTTGCCACTGACCTTCTTGGTCACTCCTCAGCTAGCTGCTCAATTGCTGCCCACTGAGCAACCATGTACATAAGGAGCATGTGATCACCCTGAGAGCAGGAACCAAGTAATGGGCCTTCCTTTTGCTGTACAGCTGGCACAAGCAAAATGGTGGAGCATGTCTAGGCTTCTGCTACTGCAGTATTCACTCATGACAATCTAAGGCAGAGGAGGAGACAGTGACAAGGTGGGCACATTTGGGGTAGATGCAGCTGTCCAGGTGGTTGCAGCACAAACAATAGACCTAGTATGTATGTATGTATGTATGTGTGTGTATATATATAATGATAGGTGTTGGAGAGGGGCACTAAGTATTGGGTTGTCACCCAAGACAAAAGGAGTCAATAACCAGAAAAAGTTTAGAGACCCTTGGGATAGAGGGTAAATAGATGATAGCCTATGCAAACATTTGTATGCTTAAACATAAAGCCAACCTGAACTTGGGATTTACACCTTAAGCCACATTACCAATATCAATTGTGTGCCCAGAAATTTTTCCTTTAATAGGGAAAGATGTACGCAGGTCTGGAGCCATGGTTTGTGATTATGTTCCCATGATCAGGAACCTTGATACATGGTAAAATTGTTCAGTCTATACTTTGTTACAAGTCAAAAAAATAGAAGCCAACACTACTGGTACATTCAAAGTTTGCAGAAATAATAATGAAAGCGTCCCAGTGGATCCTACAAAGATCCAGAACTTTTTACAGGATTCTGGAAGCTATTTCAGACCCAACTACACCCTTTTGTTCACCCAGTGTATTCCCTGATCCTTTGTGTAGCAGACTCTCATTCCATATTACAATCTAGTTCTCAAGTGTCCACCAGGTTCACTTTAAAAATAGTTTTCCATGCAGTTTAAGAACAACTTTGTGAAAACACAATTTCAAATTCCCTAGGGCATGTGGAACTAGCTTTGTAATTCTTTAGATTCTATCCTCTATTTCCAGCAGAAGCCAAGCCTTTCCTTCACATGTGTGAAAAAATATGCAGATTTCCCTCAATAGATATAGATACACACTAACACATAAGCACAAACATATGTTGTGATTGTCACCATGTCCTTTCATGATACATGCTGTTGTGTTCCTTGGAAATTAAATCTTCTTGCCCATATGAAAATGAAAACAATGGAAACATTCCATTACATCCATGATCTACCCTATCATTAGGTAAAATGAGGAAGTTGAGGAGAACAAAATGAACAGGATGGTGGTCGTGCTTTGTGATCTGATTTGTATCCTCTCAACTAGATGTCTGACTTTCATTGGATTGGAGGATGTTACCTTATTTCCACTGTGACCAATATTTTGTACACAGAATTAAGGGTGGAACAGTTGTCATATTTTTATTCACCTCAGTCAGCATATTTCGGGTGGGGTGGAGTCGGTGGCCCTCTTTTTCTTTGGTAGAGTTCAAAAAAATTTCATAATCCCCAAAAATTTCATAATATTTCTGTTAAGCTTCTGTGCTATGTGTCTCTGGAAAGATCTGATGCTCAGTGAAATCAGGTGTGATTGTAAAAAAATTAATAAGTGGCTAGAAGACTTCCTTACTGTCTTGAATGGAGCACTTTGAATTAATTCAAAATTTAAATTATCTGATCCAAAAGGTATTTTAATAAAAACAAACAACCAAAGAAAAACCGCAATGATTAGGAAACATTCTGTTTAACAATCCAACTATTTATGTGCTGTGGCTTTTATATATGATTGTAGAAAATGGTTGTTTGCAAATCATAAAGATCAGTAAAGACCTCTTAAAGGAAACAAGTTATTAATGCATTCATCTCCTCAAATAAACATTCATTGAACAAATCAAGAGTCAGAGGAAAACAGAAAGTTATATATTTGAAAAACTTGCTATAACAACTTGCTCAATGAAACTTCAGTTTATGCAATACCATAAACCAAACCACCAACATTCTTCATAGAGATGTAGGACACAGCAGCATTTTTCCAAAACCTGTTCTACTTATGACAAAAACAATTGTTTGAATGATCACTGCAGAAATTGCCTTGATATTCTGAAACGCCCATTAAGTCATTTTTTTGGTTTGGAATTAGGCATGACTAATTATAGTACGGCACTCTCCCAGTGTGCAGTTGGTGATACAGATACCCAGTGTATGCACAAGATCCAGTTATGAGACCAAAACTTAAATAATCTCTTACATAATGCTGTCACACAAGAGTTAATGTTACAGTTAGCACCAACAACAGAGAAGACACACTTGCAGAAATCTATTTCTCTATATGGAAATCTTTTACAGTGCATCCACATTATACATGGGTGTGCCTTACTAGAAGAAGGACTAGAAGAAAAAGTGCCATGCACTGGGAAAAGCAATGGTGTGCATGACCGTGGCTCATGCACCATAAGCCACCGTGCACTGCCATATGCATGAGCTCCATTATCCTTAATGGGGCTCAAGCATACGCAGAATTTCCCTTATGCGGGGGCCACTGAAACAGATCCCCCATATAAGGGAAGGGACTACTGTAATATCAGCACATGCAGATGCATGTGTGTGCACATGCAGATGCATGCAAACACATACACGTCTACTTAATGGAATAATAACACTGACATATTCTACAGAGTTGATGTACAGTGGGACCTCTTTATCCGTTGACTTGCCATCCATAGATTTGAGCATCCACAGATGAAAACCCATATTGTCCCCAATGGCAACACGGATGCAGCCGCCACACCATTGGGGACAAACATGCCTCCCTCTCCTCTCCCCCCATCCTCCTTCCTTACCTGCTTCCTTCCTTCCTCTTTGCCCTGGCTTGGCTTTGCAGTGGTGTCTGGTTTCTAGTCATCTGGGGCCGGGGCTGGGGCTGGGACAGGGGCTTGAGTTTTGGAGCCCCTGCCCCCAGGCTCAGCACCTGGGATGTATCCTCTGGGTCCTGCAAGCCAAGCCCCAGTCCTGGCCCTGGCTTTCTCAGAGTGCTGTTCGCTGGAGGGAGCTGGGGCCAGGGCCAGGGCTTGGGTCTTGGGGCCCAAAAGCTCTATCCTGCATGCTGGGCTTGGGGACAGGGGTTCCAAGACACAAGCCCCTGCCCTGGCCTAGGCCCAGGCCCCACACCTGGCTGACTAGGAGCCAGATTCCATGCCCAAAGGCATGCCAGGGTGAAGAGGAAGGAAGGAAACAAGTAAGGAAGGAGGTTGGGGTGAGGGAAGGGGAGGAGGGAGGAAGGGAGGGAGGGAGGGAGGGATGGAAGAAGGAGGTGGAAGGAGTGAAGGGGGAGGAAGGAGGATAGAGGGGGTGAGGGATTTTTGTCTAATTGTTTGTAATGGTGGCTCAGCCACAATGTCACAGTGCTATTAAGGACAATGGGATTTGAGCATCCACAGATTTTTGGTATCCACGGGGGGAGGGGGGAGAGTGAGTGTAGAACTGATCCCAACACTGGATACTGAGGGCCCACTGTACACTTATAACTGAGAAAGTGTGTGTGCGTGAGAGTGTGTGTGTGTGTGTGTGTGAGAGAGAGAGTGTTGTGGCACATTATCAAATGAGTTTTATTTGACATAAGCTTTTATGAACTATAGTTCTGCCCTCATTTTTGACAGAATCTGAGAGAAATGTAATCAGCATCTCTTCCATCCAGTTATGTATATGTTTAACAATTGTTATACATCAGGATTGAGGGATCTGTGATCTGCAATGTACCAATGAACCATTTCACTCACTATCCATGCTGGTAGGAGGAGCTGATGGGAACTGGAGAATAAGAATATCTAAAAAGCCAAAGGTTCCCCAACTGTAATATATAAGTATATATAAGCCAAATATGGTTACATTTTCAAGTAATCCATCTACACAAGCTTTATATAACCTGATTGTATAGATGGATTACTTGAAAATATAACCACTAGATAGACTTTCCTTTGTGGGGATTAGTTACAATATATGAAAGTGCGCAAAGAAAAAGAGGGATGGAATATCCCAAGGAGCATGTGGAAACTGTGTAGAGGAAATCCATCTCTACAAGATTGCCAGTAAGATACATGATAGGTAAAATGTAGACAAATTGTTCACTTTGCCTCAAAAGATACAGACTACATGAGACTACATACTGCTCTAATTTCAACATTTGACATGCACCATTCCAAAGATTCGCTTGTCTACCTACTGTGTCAACAATTGGGCTGATGATGCTATCACCAGGAGTGAGTTTCAACTCATTGATCACAAAGGTTTGATATAAATTTGAAGCAGAGCATGTAAAGGTTTTTCATTCCTTAAATCTGTTGCTGAAACCCTGGAGAGGCAGCAAAAAGCTGTGAAGAACAATTTGGCAGCATGGCAGGAGTGTTTTTCTTGATCCTGGGGATGATCAGTGTTATACATGGAAGAAAGCAACCAAAATATATTTTGACTGATAAGATGTGCAAAGATAAATATTTTATACTCAAAGAACTCCCATCAGAAAATAACATTTCTTGCCATGGTGACCACTGTATTTTATTTTTAGGATCAGTGCATTGACAGCTGTAAGGAAGTTCAAGGAAAAAGATAACAATATTCTCAATTCTATTCTGGTTGAATGGGAGACAGAACTTGAATACGAAAGATAAACTTTCTATCTTGATAAGGAATGTTGGAAAAGTACCAGGTGTAAAGTGAATAAAACTGAAGAACAAACAAAGAAACAAACAAAAACACTTCTATGTGTATTCTGTTTCCATCACATTCAAACAACTCTTATACATTTTTTCAGAATTGAGAGACGCCATAAGAAGCAGTTCTAATCTCTTTAGTGGTATAGGTGCAATGTTACATTTGCCAGTATTCTACATCATATTAACTGGTCTGTAACTGTTACTGTAATAATCAGCGAAGGGGTAATGTAAGGCTGGCTACTGTTACCCTATACTGTATATTCAACCTGCATGCAGAAAGTATTATATGCAGAGCAGTTTAGACTCAGAGTCAGGAGGAGTGAAGAGTGGAAGGAACATTAATAGCTTCAGATATGCAGACAACACCATACTACTAGCAGAAACCAACAAAGACCTGAAACAATTACTAAAGGAAGGCCAAGGAGGAAAGTGCCAAGGTAGGATTAACACTAAACATTAAGAAAGCAAAAATAATGACCATGGAAGATCTACAAGAATTCATCCTACATAACGAGGAAATTGAAATAGTCAAGGAATTCTCTTATCTTGGATCAAATATTGATAAAAAAGGAGACTGCAGCCAAGAAATTAGACAAAGAATAGGAGTGAGAAGGGCAGTTACAAAGGAAGTTGACAGGTTCCTAAAGTGTAATGATATACTGAACACAAAAGTGAGGAGTGCTCAAGCCATTGTATTCCCAGTCACCATGTATGAATGTGAGAGCTGGACACTGAAGAAAGACAATAGAAAGAAAATCAACTCATTTTAGATGTGGTGCTGGAGAAGAGTGCTGAGAATGCCATGGACAGCCAAGGGAAACAAAAGGATTCTAGAACAGATTAAGCCTGTGCTCTCCTTGGAGGCCAGAATGACTAAGGGGCTGTGCAGATTGGCAGGACACACTGGTGTCCGGGTGGAGTTGAGGGCATGGTGACCACCCAGTGCCCCCCTCATCTCTGCCCCCAAAGTGACATCATGCCTCCTGTCTGCCCACTCAGACAGTGGGTGGCATTTCTATGGTGCAGCTTTTACACATGCTGCACTGAAGAAATGTGGAAGAGGCATAATGGCGGTAAGAAGGGCGTCTTTTTTCTGCCCCAAACTGGAAAAAAATGTCAAATTGGGGCCACACCATATGGTTGCCACAGCCCTGATCCAGCAAGCACAGGGGCAGTGCAGAGCCGCTCCTTTAGGACTGTCTATTTTGACCTAAATTGAGGTTGCCTTTCCTCATCCAAATCATGAGAAGGCATAAATCATTACAAAGTCAATGATGCTAGGAAAGGTAGAGGACAGTAGAAAAAGAAGATGATCACATGTCAGAGGCCACAGGCCTGAGCCTGCAGGACTAAGCAGGGCAGTGGAGGAAGAGGGTCGTAGAGGTGTCTCATCCACCAGGTCAGTCAGGGTTGATTTGTGGGCAGGTAACCACAACAACAAACTGGTTTGCATTCACAATCACTACCAATTCATGATTATGAACTATCAATAAGATTGTACTCCCCACCCCCAGGTTACTTAACTAGGCATCAGCTACATGAAGAGAATAAAGTCAACTCTGCCAGGGATCAGACACAGGAAAATGGTGTTTCTTTCAGGTGGGGAGACTGAGCCTGAAGATGTTACTTAAGTATCATTAATTAAATAGCTGATGTAGAATACTGGCCATTGTTATTATACAGAAGCACAGGAGGTATGAAGAGATCATCACCAAGGGACAGAATAAGAACAGGATCACTCCTCCATCCTTATCCTGTCTTTGACTGCAATCCTGTGAAAGGCTTTCAGCTCACAGTGACATTGCCCTGTCCTTGAAGCGGCATTGCATTAATATGAACTCCAATTCATGCAAAATACTGGGCAATGCTACTTCAATGATGGGACAATGATGAGAGCTACACAACATTGTTTGAAAGTCTTTCATGCAATTGCAGTCGATCGCCCTTTCCAGATAGGATATCGTCCGGATAAGTGTGGCGTTGTATGAAAATATTCTTGCAATAGTGCTATGAGAACAGGAAAAGGACAGAACAAGGACATTTCATCCCCATCTGATAATCTCTTTAGTTGCTTGCACTTTCTCTTCTATTAGCTTTCCTCATCTGGAAATTTCTTTCTAAAAGTGAATGCTATGGTATCATATTCTTCAGCTGTGTCCTCAACCCTGTCAAATTACAATAGTAATTCACTTCCTTGAAGTCCTTCTTTCAGCTCTCATGACAAATATTGTTTTAATTTTGAAAGTAAAGATGTTCAGACTAGAGACACAAATATCTCACATGAGAAAGAGACTATTCCCAAATGTATCTATAACTTTTCCTAGGAGGAAAATTAGTAATAACTGTATTTCACTCTCTTGCATGCTTTGAGCAAAGGTCTCTAGTAATGTTTGCCTTGTTTGTTAGTTTGTTTATTAGTTCCTTCCTTCACAGTTTCTGACTTACAAAGATTTTCTAACTTCCAAATATTAATAAAAAGATTTACTGGAAAATGGAATATCTTATTTAGCCAGCTCTTCATAGTCAAGAGGGTTCTGTTCCAGACTCCCCACCCCATGGATAGGAAAATCTGTGGGACCTGAAGTCCCATGGCCTATGACATGCACATAACTCCACTGACATGGCTGCATGCATGCACCACCAGTTGAAAATGATGCTCAAATCAGCACGTGGCAAGATGCAGAAGAGGAGAGCCAACTATATTTAGCTACGGTGGGCCCTTGGTATCTGCTGGAGTGTGAATCCCCCCCCCCCGAATACCAAAATCATTAAGTACAATGGCATTGTACTCATTAAGTACAATGGCATAATAAAATGGCATTCTTCATATAACATGGTAAAAACAAGGTCTTCTTTTAGGAAATGCACACACACACATTTAAATATTTTCAATCTGTGGATGGTTGAATCCATCGATAGGGATCTGTGGATACAGAGGGCTGACTATTATATTTCCAGAGATAACAACATGTCAGGAATGGACTGGAGGCATTTATGGACACAAAAATCAAACTTAGCTTGTGTATACATATTTCAGAACACTCACAAAAGTGTGGATTCTGGTATATTACTCTTTTTTTGCTGTGTCCAAAAGCTTGTGAAGTGGAAATTGGGTGAATTATGATAGTAACATCAACATCACCTTTCACAGAATAAGTTTCTCACTCCTCTCTAGTTTCAAATGCTTGTATCATGCTCTCCAGGCCAGCAACAACCTTTTCAGAGTTGATTATGGAACATTTTATATTGTTGTTGTTGTTTTGTTTAAAGTATATTGCTCAGATGAAACAAAGCTTTTTACTTTGCACTTTTGTTTTTAAAGTATTCCAGTTGCACACTATAACATGTAAAATGTCCCTTGCACATTGATTTCAAATGTAAGCATGTATGCATGAAATGTATGTATGCATGCATGCATGATAGAGTACAGCACATCACTGGAATCAGAAGATCAAGCTGTCTAGTTGTCTAGGCAATAGATCTTCCATTTTTGTCTTCATTTTGTTTTCCAGTAGGAAGGGTTCCACAAAAATAAAAATAAAAAATAAAAAAGTTGTGTGTCCCGGACATGTCTTAATTTAATTTACACTTGAGCCAAGGCTAGCAGGCTAGCAGAAGCTGCATTTCCTTTAAGGAGGAGAAAGAAAAGGAGGAAGCTGTAGTCCATGTGCTTGGGTGAGATCTAATTTAACTTACAGAGGAGCCGGCCTGAAGCATCAGAGGAAGTGAATCAGAGACTTGCCTTTGGAAGGAGCTTTTAGCCAGGAGCTCTCTACATAACTATAGGCCCCCTGACTTGAACTCAGTGACAGAGCTTGGGAATAAAGGCCAAGTCTAGCAAGGGAAGCCCACAGTCTTGTTTCAGTGCCTCCTTAAGACTTCTCAGTATGGACACTGAAGGCCCTGCAGCAGTCACCTGCAACACCTGTGGGATGTTTGTCTTCTTGCCTACAGAGGTGGCGAACTACACCTGCCACAAGTGCAAGTTGGTAGTCCTCTTGGAAGAGAAAGTACAGCAGCTAGAGGAGCAGATATCTGCACTCCAGCATCATAGAGAGCAGGAGATTCTCCTGAACAGATCAGACCAGAATGTCTTGGGTGGGAAACAGACAGAGAAAGTTGTTGGGTTGGAGGAGGTCACTCCACATATAACAGAGGTAGATGCTTGGAGGAAAGTCACACACAGAAGTAAGGAAACCAGGGAACGTTCTGTGAGCGGCTTGCAGCTACAGAATCGCTTTGAATCTCTCTCTGTTGTCAGAGATGATGAGGAAAAGCAGCAGGGACAGACATCAGGGACAGAGCAGGGGAGCCTGAGAGTATCACGAAAAGGAACAGCCACTGCTAAGCCTCGGAGGAGGCGCGTGGTCGTGGTGGGGGACTCCTTGCTGAGGGGTACAGAAGCAGTGGTTTGTGGGCCTGACAGGATGTCTCGGGAGGTGTGTTGTCTCCCTGGGGCAAAGATCCATCATGTGACGGAGAGGCTGACAAGACTTGTCAAGCCTACTGACCGTTATCCCCTTCTTTTGGTTCATGTGGGAACCAATGATACTGCAAGGCACAGCCTTCAGAATATCAAAAGGGATTATGAGGCTCTGGGAAGGAAGCTGAAAGAGATGGATGCACAGGTTGTCATCTCATCTCTACTCCCGGTAGAAGGGCATGGTCCAGGAAGGGAGAGGAAAATAGCAGAGGTGAATAACTGGCTCCGTAGATGGTGCCGCCAAGAACAGTTTGGATTCTTGGATCATGGGCTGCGGTTCCATGAGGAGGGACTTCTGGCAAGGGATGGGCTGCATCTCACGCCAGTTGGCAAAAACGTTTTTGCCAACAGTCTGAAGAATCTGATCAGGAGGGCTTTAAACTGAGTTATGTGGGGGAGGGAGACATTATACTGGAAGACAAAAGGGATGGAGAGAATAGTCCAAGTGGCATAGAGGGAACAAGGCAAACAGTGCAAGGACCCAACAGTAGGAGGCAAAAAAATGTGCAAAAGCAGCAAGTAAAGAGGACACATGGTCTTAAATGTCTCTACACTAATGCACAGAGTATGGGAAATAAGCAGGATGAACTTGAACTCCTAGCACAACAAGGGAAATATGATATAATAGGCATCACTGAAACCTGGTGGGATGAGTCTCATGATTGGAATGTAGAAATAGAGGGGTATAACCTTTTTAAGAGAAACAGGCCAAGTAGGAAAGGAGGAGGAATAGCATTATATGTCAGGGATATTTACACCAGTGAAGAGATCCAGGAAGTCAATACTGGAAGCCAGGTGGAGAGCATCTGGATAAAAATTAAAGGAGAGGGAAATAACAGGGATGTTACTGTGGGAGTCTACTACAGACTCCCGACTCAGGCAGAGGAACTGGATGATGCCTTTCTAGAACAGATGACCACACAATCAGGAAGGAAAGATGTAGTAGTGATGGGGGACTTCAACTATCCGGATATTTGCTGGAAGTCAAACTCAGCCAAATCCTCAAAGTCTAGCAAATTCCTCACTTGCCTGGAAGACAATTTCATTGTCCAAAAGGTGGAAGAGGCAACAAGGGGATCAGCCATTTTAGATCTGATCTTAACCAACAGGGAAGACCTAGTTGATGGGGTGCAAGTGGTTGGATCCTTAGGTGGAAGTGACCATGTTCTCCTGGAGTTTGTTATGCAGTGGAAGGGAGAAGCTAGGCATAGTCAGACACGCACTCTAGACTTTAGGAGAGCTAATTTCAATAAACTTAGAGAAATACTGGGAGTGATCCCATGGTCAGGAATACTAAAAGAAAAGGGAGTTCAAGACGGATGGGAGTTTCTCAAAAGGGAGATATTGAAGGCACAATTTCAAACAGTTCCAATGAGGAAGAAAAATGGTAGATGTCTCAAGAAGCCAGGATGGATGACTAAGGAACTTTCAAATGAGCTAAGTTTTAAACGGAACATGTATAAGAAATGGAAAAATGGAGAAATCACGAAAGAGGAATTTAAACAAATAGCCAGCACATGTAGGGGTAAAGTCAGAAAAGCTAAAGCGCAGAATGAACTCAGGCTTGCTAGAGAGGTTAAGAACAATAAAAAGGGCTTTTTTGGATATGTCCGCAGCAAAAGGAAGAAGAAGGAAACAGTAGGGCCACTGCGTGCAGAAGATGGCAAAATGATAACAGGGGACAGAGAAAAGGCAGAATTACTCAACACCTTCTTTGCTTCAGTCTTCTCAGAAAAGGTGCTCAACCGAAGGATAATGGAGCAGAAGACAGAATAGGGGAATTTCAGCACAGAATAAGTAAAGAGATAGTACAGGAATACTTGGTTAACCTAAATGAATATAAATCTCCAGGACCAGATGAACTACATCCTAGAGTATTAAAAGAACTAGCAAATGTAATATCAGAGCCATTGGCAATAATCTTTGAGAACTCCTGGAGAACAGGAGAAGTCCCAGAAGACTGGAGGAGGGCAAACGTTGTCCCCATCTTCAAAAAGGGAAAAAAAGAGGATCCCAACAATTATCGTCCGGTTAGTCTGACATCAATTCCAGGAAAGGTGCTAGAGCAGATTATTAAGCAGAGAGTCTGCGAACATTTAGAAGCCAATGCCATAATCACAAAAAGCCAACATGGGTTTCAGAAAAAGAAGTCATGCCAAACGAACCTGATCTCTTTTTTTGATAAAATTACCAGCTTGGTAGATGAAGGGAATGCTGTGGATATAGTATACCTCGATTTCAGTAAGGCCTTTGACAAGGTTCCCCATGACATTCTTGCAAACAAGCTTGCAAAATGTGGGATAGACAAGTTAACTGTTACATGGATTTGTAATTGGTTGACTGGCCGAACTCAAAGGGTGCTCAACAATGGCTCCTTTTCATCCTGGAGAGAAGTGACCAGTGGGGTCCCACAGGGTTCTGTCCTGGGCCCAGTGCTATTCAACATCTTTATTAACGATTTGGATGACAGAATTGGGGGCATACTTATCAAATTTGCAGATGACACTAAACTGGGAGGAGTAGCTAATACCCCAGAGGATAGGATCAAAATTCAAAATGACCTGAATAGACTAGAAAGCTGGGCCAGTGCTAACAAAATGAAATTCAATACGGAGAAATGTAAGGTTCTGCACTTAGGGCGGAAAAATGAAATGCACAGATATAGGATGGGGGACACCTGGCTGAACGAGACCACATGTGAAAGGGATCTCGGAGTCCAAGTAGACCATAAGCTGAACATGAGTCAACAGTGTGATGCGGCAGCTAAAAAATCCAATGCAATTTTAGGCTGCATCAATAGAAGTATAGTTTCTAGATCAAGGGAAGTTATAGTGCCACTCTATTCTGCTTTGGTCAGGCCCCACCTGGAATACTGTGTCCAGTTCTGGGCACCACAATTCAAAAAGGATGTGGAGAAACTGGAGCATGTCCAAAGGAGGGCAACTAAGATGGTGAAGGGTCTGGAAACCTTGCCCTATGAAGAACGCCTTAGGGAGCTGGGGATGTTTAGCCTGGAGAAGAGAAGGTTAAGAGGTGATATGATAGCCCTGTTTAAATATTTGAAGGGATGTCATATTGAGGAGGGAGCAAGCTTGTTTTCTGCTGCTGCAGAGACTAGAACGCGAAACAATGGATGCAAACTGCAGGAAAAGAGATTCCACCTCAACATTAGGAGGAACTTCCTGACAGTAAGGGCTGTTCGACAGTGGAACACACTCCCTCGGAGTGTAGTGGAGTCTCCTTCCTTAGGGGTCTTTAAGCAGAGGCTGGATGGCCATCTGTCAGGGATGCTTTGACTTGGAGTTCCTGCATGGCAGGGGGTTGGACTGGATGGCCCTTGTGGTCTCTTCCAACTCTATGATTCTATGATTCTATGATTCTATGTCATCATTCCTCAGTTGTCAGCAAGAGGAACTGCACTATTTAAAAGTTGGATGTCCTCTCCTTTCTAGATGTCCTCCTCCTCCTCCTCTTCTTTTTCTTCTTCCTCCATGGTGTGCCTCACACTCTTGCTTTCTAGAGAATCCTGGGAATTGTGGTTCATTATGGCACCAGAACTCTCTGACAGAGAAGGCTAAATATCTCACAAAACTACAGTTCCCAGAATTTCCTAGTATTGATGCAAGGCAGTTAAAGCAGTCTCATACTGGATTATTTCTGCCGTGTATTTTGAACCTGAGTTGCCAGTATTAATAAGACAAGATAGATAACTCTATTAAAGGAGTTCAGTAACTGTCAGAAATGTTTTTCTTCATGTCACACCCTGTTTATAGAGCAATACTTACTGAGAGCTTCATCCCATGCAATCTTTTCAGTGCCACATGAAGGTCATTCAGTTTATTCAGTCCTGGTTTTCAAATTTCAGAACAGTGAGAGTTTTTCAGTTTTTGAGTTTTATGGTGCTTTTAATTTCCATTTCCCATTTAGTACTTAATTTATTTTCTCTCTATAAAAATAAATTCATTGGAATCCCTCATGTCATACAAATGTAGGCTACAATTCATTAAAACTTACAAATATTTAATCACCATCCTTCCATAACTACACATAATATTATCATACTACACTGTTATAGAACTATTATTCCACTTTAACTGCTATGGCTGCCTCCTGTGAAATCCAGGGACTTGCTCTTTAGCAAGGGGCATTTAGAATAGCAAGAGTGCTTTTAAGTGTCACTAAACTATAAAACTCAAAATTCCACAAGACATAGCCATAGCAGTTAAAGTGGAATAATACTGCTATAATAATCTGGTACGACATTGTCACATACCCCATCCCCTCTTCCCAGACTTACCTGGGTCTATCAACCTGAAGAAGGCCATAATGGAACTGCTGACTTGTGTTTGAGTGTGTCTAAAGTATAGTTCAGCCTATTATTTTGGATTTTGGTAGGCAAATGGTTTAGTTTATTTGTATGGTTTCAGTTTTGTTATTGGCTAGTCTGTGTGGCCAGCTTATCTAACTGAGTTTAATTAAGCCAGGCTGCTACTTAAGTTGGCCTGCAGACCTCATATGTAATAGAGGAAGATATTTCACTTCCAGTGCTGAAATTCAGTTAGCTTTTGGACCTAGAATGAGGAAAGGACATACAAAGTCATTGTGCCTTTTATCTCAGACAGTAAAATGTCTCAGCTTACATCTGGTAACTGCACCAATCAATATCAAGCTAAATCAGGGTGCTGCTACCATTTATAAAATTGGGGCAGTTGCCTTACCATAGTGGTATTCAAGAAGGAATCATGATTTCAGTACAACCTTTGATATGGTCCCCACAATATTCTTGCAAACAAGCTAGTAAAATGAGGGCTAAACAATGCAACTGTTAGGTGGATTTGTTATTGGTTGACCAGCCAAACCCAAATGAGGCTCAGCAATGGTTCTTCTTCATCCTGGAGAGTAGTGTCAAGTGGGGTGCCACAGGGTTCTATCCTGAGCCCAGCAGTATTCAACATCTTTATCAATGACTTGGATGAAAGATGAGAGGTCATGCTTAACAAATTTGTAGATGACACCAGATTAGGAGAAGAAACAGCTAGTACCTCAGAGGAGAGGATCAAAATTCAAAATTATCTTAATACAGTGGTTCCCCGGTTTACGAATCCCCCGGGGAACTAAATCCCCGGGACCCGAAACCGGCGGGACCAAAAAACATCCCCCGGGATTCGAAGGATCCCCCGGGATGCAAATAAGAAAAACTGTGTGGCCCCTTTAAATCAGCCGCACGGTCTGGCAGAAATAGCGGTCCCCTGGGAAACGAAGACTTCCGGGTTACGAAAGGTAATCCGGAATGGATTACCTTCGTAACCCGGGGGACCACTGTAGATTAGAAAGCTGGGCCAAAACTAACAAAATGAATTTCAGCATGGAGCAATGTAATGTACTGTACTTAGGCAGAAAAAAATGAAATGCATAGAAATAGGATGGAGGACACCTGGGTTAAGAGAGAAAGAAATGAACTAATCCTGTTTACTGTTTGCCTGTCCACTGTTGTTGTTGTTGTTGTTGTTGTTTTATTGTCTAAATTGTTATTGATCTTTTTAACATGTTTAATTGTAAAGTGTTTAATTCTATTTTAAGGGAGGGAGGGTTGGGGAATATGATATTGATAATTTTTAATGCTGTAAGCTGCCCTGATCGAATGAGTGCAGATCGGACGTGATATTATTATTATTATTATTATTATTAACAAGACTACATGTGAAAAGAGTCCTAGTAGACCACAAGTTGACTATGAGTGAACGGTGTGATCTAGCAGCTAAAAAAAGCCAGTGCAATTCTAGAGTTCATCAATAGAAGTATAGTGTCTAGATCACAATAAGTAATAGTATCACTATATTGTGCATTGGTTAGGCCTCACCTGAAATACTGTGCCCAATTCTGGGCACCACAATTAAAAAAGAGTATCGAGAAGCTGGACTGTGTCCAAAGGTGGGCAACCAAAATAGTGAATGGTCTGGAAATCATGCGTTATGAGCAGAGATTTAAGGCATTGGGTATGTTTAGCCTGGAGAAGATAAGGTTAAGGGATGATATGATAGTCCTGTTTAAATATTTGATGGAATGTCATATTGAGGAGGTAGCAACTACAGGCAAATGATTCCACCTCAACATTAGGAGGAATTTCCTAACAGTAACAGTTGTTTAACAGTGGATCACCCTCCCTCGGAGAATGGTGAGGTCTTCTTCTTTGTAGGTTTTTAAATGGAGGCTAGATGGCCATTTGTTGGGGGTGCTTTGATTGTGTGTTCCTGCATGGCAGAGGGTTGGTCTGGATGACCCTTGTAGTCTCTTCCAGCTCTATAATTCTATGTGGTTCCTCATCAAGATAGGGACATGAATGCTGTCTCCCATTGAACTAGATCTCCATTGCTATATTAGAACACTTAGGATCTGTTCAGTAATTGGTATGCACTGGGGAAAGCAATGCCAAATATCATTCCTAGAAAATATAACCTAATTCTCTTACATTACCATTTCTAGTTATCTCTGTTACATTCTGTTCAATGAAAATGCCTGAACTTTTGCTATGTTGTGGTTTTGACCTATTACAGCAGCCCTTAAGCTCTTCTGATAGCAGCTGCTTTGTTCAGTGAATGTTACATGTGAAGCAAACCATTTTAATGGGGAGAAAGTATGTTCCCATAGGCTTTGTTATGCTGTTAATTTGTTTCTATTTTTCTTCTTCTTCTTTTTCAAGGTTATCTTTCCCAGACATCCAAAAAACACCATAAGGCTTTTTTTTAAAAAGTAGCAAAGCAAAGCAACAAAAACAAAACCCCAGTGGTCTCCTGATCTGAACATTTCAGGAAGGTTAGAATACTCTCATAAATGGTCTCCTATCTTACCCCCCCCCCTCCAAAAAAAAGAAAGATTAGTTTTCTGCATAGCTGACCAGTCATAGTATAAAATATCTAACTAACAAACTCAAGCAGAGTGTTTAAATGACCCCTTACAAATACATGCTCACCACTTGGCACATTGATATAACATCTATACATCTGGACATGAGATGTAGTAGCAATATTTGTTGTTGTTAACTGCCCTCAAGTCAATCTCAACTCATAGTGACCCTATGGATGAGACATCTCTAAGACCTTCTGTCCTCCACTGCTCTGCTTAATTCCTGAAACCCCATACCCATGACTTCCTTAAGAGAGTCCATCCATCTGGCATGTGGCCTTCCTCTCTTCCTACTTCCCTCCACCTTTCCCAACATTATTGTCTTTTCCAATGAGTCCTTCCTTCTCATGATGTGTCCAAAGTACAAGAGCATCACTTTGGTCATCCAGGCTTCCAGGGAGATTTCTGGCTTGATCTTCTCTAGGACCCATCTTCAGCACTCTTCTCCAGCACAATGAATGGATTTTCTTCCTATCTTATTTCTTAACTGTCCAGGTCTTACATCCTCTGATGTAGTATCCTCTGCAAATTTCATGAGAGCAAAATACTGATATGTACATATTCATGCACACACAGGGAAGAGCAAGAAATAATAATAATAATAACAATAATAATTTTATTTGTATTTCCCACCTCTCCCATTGGATCGAGGTGGGATTCCAACAATACATAAAATACAAGTGTATACGTTTAATCATATAAAAATCTTAAAAACATTATCTTAAAATTAATAAAAACATTTTAATCTAATACAATTCAATTCATGACCTATTAAGTTAACTCAGCCCTGGTGGTGCAGTGGTTAAATGCCTGTACTGCAGCCACTCACTCAAAACCATAAGGTGGCAAGTTCAAGACCAGAAAAGGGCTGAAGCTCGACTCAGGCTTGCATCCTTCCGAGGTTGCTAAAAGGAGTACCCAGATTGTTGGGGGGCAAATAGCTTACAATTGTAAACCGCTTAGACACTTCTTAAGGGTATGAAGCGGTATATAAATGAAGCTGTTTGTTTGTTTTTGTTTTTTAAGTTGCTATCAGTATTCCAATATTGATTAAATTCTGAATGGTGTTGGTGTTTCTTACAGTGAGTCGGGAGGATAGGCCCGCCGGAAGAGATCCATCTTTAGTGCCTTCTTGAAGGCTTCTAAGGTGGTAATAAGACAGATCTCTTCCGGTAAGTTATTCCATAATTTCGGGGCCACAACCGAGAATGCCCTCTGGGAAGTAGATATTAAATTGACATTATTATACTCTTAACAAGTTCTTCCCTGAAGTCCTGAGAGTGTGGGGTGGATTATGTAGGGAGAGGCACTCCTTCAAGTAACTCGGGCCCAAGCCAGATAGGGCTTTAAAGGTGATGGCCAACACTTTGTATTGTGCCTGGAAGTTAATTGGGAGTCAATGTAAGGATTTCAGAACAGGGGTGATATGATCCATTCTTAGCGCCCCTGTAAGCAACCTGGCTGCTGCATTTTGAATCAGCTGAAGCTTCTGGACTTGGTACAAAGGTAGCCCCATGTAAAGTGCATTGCAGAAATCTAATCGAGAGGTTACCAGTGCATGTATCAATGTTTCAAGGTCCTCCTTGCCCAAGTAGGGACGCAGCTGGCATATCAGCCGAAGCTGATACCACACACTCCTGGCTGTCGCTTCCAGCTGAGCTGTCAACTGTAGCGATGAGTCCAGGAGTACACCCAAACTGTGAACTTTGTCCTTTAGGGGAAGTGTGACCCCATCCAGGACAGGTTGGCAAATCTCCATCCCTGGGCCCGGTGTACCTATCACAAGTACCTCCGTTTTCTCTGGATTCAACTTTAGTTTGTTTTCCCTCATCTAGCCCATTACCGACTCCAGACAGGCGTTCAGAGGGGAGATGCCATCCTTGGTCACTGCATCAGTCGGAGACATAGAGAAGTGTATTTGTGTGTCATCAGTGTATTGATAACACTGTGCCCCATGTCTCCGGATGATCTCTCCCAGCAGCTTCATGTAAATGTTGAATAACATGGGGGACAGAATATCACCCTGAAGGATATCATATGTCAGCTCTCTCTTACGAGAGCAGCTGTCCCCCAGCGACACCATCTGGTACCTTCCCGAGAAATAGGAGCGGAACCACTGTAAAACAGTGTCCCCGATTCCCAACCCCTTCAGGCATTCCAGAAGGATACCATGGTCAATGGTATCGAATGCCACTAAGTCATAAGTGCTATTGCCAGCCAGTAGTCTACCAGGAAACAGGAGAAGCTTAAAACCACAAGTCCTGTTGGAAAGAGATCATTTCCAGGCATTTCCACCAAACTGTATGTGTGCTACAGGAGCAATCAGGAACTATTACCAATGGACTTGATAACTTTTCATAATTCTAGGTCACAGTTCCTGAAGTAGAAATTCCCAGGTTTGTCTGCCTTGTAGGGGATCTTTACAAGAAACTCATTGATTCAAAACCACTAAAGACTTCTGGACCATGTTAAAGGATATTGTGGCATAATAGCTTTTAAGGACATTTCAAGGGCTTCATCTGATTCACAAATTATTGACTTTGTTTTAGTGGATTGACAAGCACAGGCTGTCGGAAAGGATGGGACTATAAATTGGTGAACAGGGTGATCAGAGGAAATTGTAAGGCAGAAAGTCAAGACTGTGATAATTGCTAATGCAATTTTGTCTGCTAAAAATGGTTTTAAAAAATCAGCCCATGATAAGTTCATTAATTAACACTGTCAGTTTAAATGTGGCGTGTGTGCATGTGGTTTTTTTTTGGGGGGGGTGTTCAGGTTCAGGGCCCCCAGGGTTGTACCTTGTAATTTGGTCCTAAAGGTGCCACTGGTTTATGTGGAGATGAAGTCAAGAAACAATTATAGCTTCCTAGTGACTGCTGAAATGACTGTGAGGAAAATGAACAAGTGCTGCTGCTTCATTGTACATGGATGTGGGACAAAGGGAAATGCCTTGTACTGACTCAGATGTGTCTGTCTAGTACTGTACTATCAACTTTGACTGGAAGCAAAGCTTCTTAAGGGTTTCAGGCAGGATTCTTTTCCAAAACTATCCGGATATTACTGCTGATCTCTGGTGTCTCCCATGCAAGTTCTATCTAGGCCTAACACTATGTAGATTCCCAACTTAGTCAATATTTGGTACATTCAAGGTAGTATGGTATGTCCCTGTGTTTTATAGTAATACATTCCACACTAAAATAAAAATCAAGTTTCACATTAACTTGATTTTTAGATAAAACTTTTCTGTATAGTCCCAAGGGCAGGCATGAAGACTATAGTGCCTGAAGATCATAAAGATCATAAAATTAGTCCTTGGATTCATGGTGGGACTGTCATTTTATTGAATGAAACCACTAACTAGTTCTTCTGAGGGCATGTTTTGGTACCAGTCAATGTCTTTCAATCAATGCTAGATACACAAGTTTCTGTGTATCAATTCCACACAGAGAGGAGACAGCAATAGCCTATTATAGTCCTGCACAACTTGTGATAAACAGATCAAATGCAACCTACAGTCATGTACAATGACCCACTTGGGGCTCAGTAATGGTTACTGCAATACCAGGCATGCAGGGAGGAGAAAATTAAGTTTACCAAGTCCTTGGTAATTGGATGGCTTCACTCAACTTGGCTATTGCAAACTGGGCTGAACTGTTCCTGATAACCATCTGCAATTGAAGGGTTAGTTTCAAAAGTTATAGAAACTTTCTCCTATTTTTATTCATTCCAGAAATTTGTTCCTTCTGGAAACTCTAGCATTCATTTAAAAGTTTTGTCATCTAAGACAAGGAAAAAGGTTTACCCACTATTGTGGTTAAGGAATGATGGAATAAAAATTCATCCCCTTTGTAAAACAAAAATTCTGCAATGGCTTGAAAAGCAAGGACACATTTCCAAGCTATGATAGCTGTTCAGGGATAGAATAGGTGGCATTGGAGCTTAGGGAGTCTTTATTTTAAGGATACTTCCTAATTTCTCCGTTCAGGATGATGAGCAAGATGATTCACTAGTTATTTTCTGTTTGGCATTTGATCATGTATGTATGGCTTTTGTATACCTAACTTAGTGGCTAAACAGATAGGCAAAAAGAGGTGATTTTGGGCTGGCTTGAAGACATGGCATTTAGGTGACATGTGCCTTGAAGTCAGCAGGAAAGTGCCCTCTAGGTGCCTTATGCAGAGAAAAGCCGTTTCAGCTTTTTTCTGCTTCTTCCTGGCTTGAAGCCATGTCATGCGGTCATGACATGAGCACTCCAGCTGCCTTCAGAGCTGGTGGTGTGGTTGGTGGGGTTTTAATGTGGCTTTGGAAAAGGCAGCTTCAAGCCACTTTTTCCTGCCCATCTGTTTCACCCCTTAATAAAGTCAGAGAAGTTGAAGATTTTCGTAGCTGGCATCCATAGATGTTTGTGGGTTTTTGGGATATGTGGCCATGTTCTAGAAGAGTTTATTTCTGACATATCACCAGCATCTATGTCTGGCGTCTTCAGAGAATCTGAATCTGAAGATGCCAGCCACAGATGCTGGTGAAATGTCAGGAATAGCCACATAGCCCGAAAAACCCACAAAAATCCTTAAAGATAACTGTCTACTGAATATGTGAACAAATCTCAGTGAAAAGTATCAAGAGCTGATACTATTGGCATAATTTCTCTCTAATGATTAACCTGTGATAGCACATTCACAAATCATAGCCATTAATTTATGCATCTGTTGAACAATGAACATGAATGGACAAAACAGGGCTAAGCAACCAGGGTTGAAGGAATGAAAGAGAGATGATATTTCTCTTTTTAAATAGATGCTTGGAATGCAAATCCCCACTTAGCTCATTCTCATGAGAGGGAAGAAGAAAAGCTAAGAAAAGTATTATCAATGGCAGAGATGGTGAGAGGCTCTCATGCATTTTTACAAAGTGCTCATAACTGGAATTTAACTTGTGGGCAAAGTGTGTTAGCAATTGCTTCATGAATTACAACTGTTAATATCTTTGTGCAAAGATTTTGTAAAAGTAGAAATATTAGAGAGGTTGTATGTTTTCCCCTTATAACATCTATTGTCCTGTCCTTCTGGTGAGTTTGTGTGTTTTATTTATTGTACAGATTGCAGAGAAATTAGTGGAGGGAAGTTCTCCACTTTTCATGTCTGGGTAGGGAGAGAAAGTATATTTTTGTATTTATTTATTTATTTATTTATTTATATAAGGAAAATGCTGAAAGAAGTCCTGGGCTGAGGAGAATCTTCACACTATGAAACATATTTCTACAAAATATGCATGTGGTGGGTTTGCACAGAAAACAGTATTTTCTGTTTAGGAAATAGTATTTGTATCTCCCAGGTTTGCATTGAAATATTATTTTAAGGAGTTTATCCCACAGAGAAATTTCATACAAAAATGGGATTTTTAAAAGGTAGAAAAAACCCACAAAAGCAGGTTGACTTTTGTACATATCATTGTATTAACCTGAATGGAAAGTAAACAAAAGCTGCTCCTTTTTACTTTCAGGATTTTCTAAAAGTAAAAAGGAACAGCTTTGGTCTACTTTCCCTCCACTTTCTGTTCAGGTTAATGTTAGTTTAATAATGATGCTGTGTGAAAATCAACCTGCTTTTGTGAGATTTTTCCAATCTAAACCCACAATTTTCATAGGATTTCCGCCATGTTATAAACTCTATAAGGTTTTTTACCCCCTTCTCCAGGTCTTCTGTTAAAACCAAGGTTTCAAAACATTGATCCATTTTTATGGAAATTTATTTCTTATTTTTATATCTTGGATAATTTATAACCCACATTTTCTCCAATTAGTTCAAAGTTGAACAACAGTATTGTGAGGTAGGTCAGGCTTAGAAAAAATAACTAGACTAAGGTGAGATTCATAGCTCAGTGGGAACTTGAACCTGAATCTCCCAGGTCTCATGCTTCTCTACAGATGGAAGCTGTATGGACACAAATATAATTTTTAGTTTTTTAAAAGCCCAGTGGCTGCTGTCATTCTATTAGGTACACAGAGATACCATCTGGAGTATTTCTCTTTGTGCAAGAACATGACCTCCAAGGTTGCAGATGATTCACACTGTTCTGCTAGGAAAGTGCTAATGGTTTTCTGTTGCAGACCATTGATGGGCTCTCCGCATCAGTTGTTAAGGCTACTGTGAGAGTTGTTAAGGCTACTGTGTGGGTTAGGCATTGTGCTGAGGTTCATTTCAGCCAGTGCCAGAAAAGCACAAGCAAAAACTAGAATGAAACAGCACTGCTTGAACCAGTTATAATTTGGTTGCGTGTCTCTGGAGGGACAAAGAATAAAAAAGACAGAAGCAGGATAATTGTTTCTTTCAGGCAGGTGGAAAATGTTGGGCTCAAGATTTTAGAGGAGAATAAAAGAAGGAAAAAAACACCGCGAATTTTATGCATATAAATTTGTTTCACACAGAAGTGAAGCATAGACAATTTTGTAACAATGCTATGACTATTTCAGTTACATCGTGAAACCATGCTTTTTACATCCCTGCTTCTTTTCAAGATGAGAATAATTCATTGGATTTCCCATCCTTCCCTCTTGATCAGCAAAAATATAGTTTCTTTTGGAGAAGATGTCAGCAGAAGTCCCACACTGCATCCTGAAACAGCCCTTTTCTTTCCAGTAGATGGAAAGCTGAGTATGATTGACTTTGAACCGACTTAACTCATTAAGTTCTGAATTCTGGTTTCATTGCCAGAAAAGAGTATTTTCAGTGATGTAGTATTTAGAACAGGTGGAGTCATGTGGCTCTCCTGATGTTGTTGGGCACCCAGAAGTGCTACACAACAAAACCAGTGTGAGGACTAGTGAGAGCTCTGGACCACTACATGGTCCTCTCCTATAGTTTAGTGCAATGGAGTGGAACTTGAGAGACCCAGATCCATGCTTCCACTAAGATATAAAACTGGTTGGATGGGGGAATGAAATATGGGGGGAGAGAGATAATTATGTACATTGCCTTGAGTTAATGTGGACATTTTAACTAATGGAATAATCACACAAATAGATATAACATTGGAAGGTCTTTGATAAGCTCTCTCCTTGCTGTTCCTTTCTCTAGCACAGATACTGTCCAAGTCAAGCCTGTGAGCTATGTATAGCCCCCTGAACCAATTTGTTGCTCCCAGGGACCCAAGAGGTTAAAACATTTTCCCCCTATGATTGCTCCCAAATTCTCTCAAAGGACCTCTGGGGCTGCAAGGAAATTTGAATCACTCTCTGCTGTAGAAAAATCCCTTCCTAGATCTAAAATGCAAAATGCAAAATGCAAAAAATAAAAATAAATCCTCCTGGGCCTCTCCTAGAGTAATTCCAGACCATTTTTCATGAAGGGCTATGGCAGGAGTGTTACCCTCCAATGTCTCCTGGAAAGCTTATGTGGTCCCCTACACTCCAACTCTGTTATGGTAGTAGAAGAAGACAGTTATTTTTTTTTCTTGCCTTACATTTCTGAAGTACAAGTTATATCATAACTTTTGGTAGTGTCCATATTTATAACAGGTGCATTAAAGTTGAATTTAAAAAAAAATCAGCTTATGCAAACAGTGGTCCTTTGGGTTTGATTCTAGCTCCCAGATTCCACTCTGCGGATACCAAAATCTGTGAATGCTCAGGTCCCATTATATCCAATGTCATGGTAGAATGGTGTCCTTTACATAAAATGATGAAGTTTTGGAATAGATAAGAATGTAGACTCAATCAGGGAGGAGGTCATGGCCCTTAATTTACAAGTAGAGCAGTGAAGGAGGTCTGGGAGATGTCTTATTCACAGGATCACCATAATCTGGGGTTGAGAGCAGTTAACAAGAAGAAAAAAATGTGGAAGTGGCAAAGCAGCATGCTGTCACTGCAAAATATTTTAGCCTGCTGAGTCTCTGGTCCAAATCACACTGCAGAAATAATCCAGTTTGAGACTGCTTTAACTGCCCTGGCTGAATGCTAAGGAATTCTCAGAACTGTTAGTTTTATGAGATATTTAGCCTTCTCTGTCTGGTGCTACAATAAATTACAGTTCCCAGGATCCCCTAACACTGAGCCAAGGTAAGTTAAAGCAGTCCCAAACTGGAATATTTCTACAGCATGTTTTGGACCTTTCACTCTCTCTGACTTGTAGCTTCCTTCTCATCTGTAACAACTGTCCCTATGAGGCAAACTATGAAAACTGCCTCTATGCATTTGGTTCAGCTTCTGCCAGCTGCACTTATTCTTTCAAAGAAAGGTATGGACTTGGGTCTTATTTCCATATCTCTGAATTGCCAGACGTTAATGCAAAAGAGACTTAAAGCTTAGCATGCAGTGCAAGATGGCTGTATCCTGTCCTGCTAACAGCAGGAAGATCATTGAGTATCTGCCTCAAAGCAGTGAAGCCAGACATGGTTCCTTCTTGTCTACTTTGCAGAAAAACATAGGAAAAGAGGCAATCTCTTTCCCAGCACAGCAATTTTGCTCAGTTTCCTCTGTGCTAATATGGACAGGAAACAGCAGAACCTGTGATATAAAAAAGGAAAGGAATAAAAGTAAGATGAGAAGAATCCAGACAATTATGTGTATGCACACACAACACACACACCAATTATATATTCCTTCCCCATGATTTAAGTTTCAAGCTTATTGTTAGGCTAAACAAATATAGCACTTTCTTTCCTTCACTGGCATTTTAGGAAAGACATGGCAAATGAAGGAACTAGGCAAGACTCAGCCAGCATTCCAGCAAGTGGAAGATAATGTTGGTGGTATTTCCCCTCAAAGGTCCCTGGGTACAGTTCAGTTTACACAGAGGCTCTTCCCCCTTCTTGAGCAGGAGCTGTCTTTGGGTAATCAGTTTTCATTTACCAGTGTAACACAAGAACCAGCACTCCATCACTTTTCTGTGACTCTGATACAAATTTAATATCAGAAGGGATGTTTTAGGCAAGTAGCCTAAACATAGACTTCCCTGCACAGGAAACCAGCTATGCCAGGTTGAACTGGAAAGCCCAGCTTTGGAGTTGCCCAAGACACTCAAGCCATGATGGGATTTCTCAAAATCAGAAATCAGCATAATCCTTAAGCCATGGAGAGGTGATAATCAGATATATTGGAAGATTGCTGGAATATCTGAGAAAAAAGGGAGTTTCCTCCTGGGAATGAAACTCTTTTCATCTGAGAACGTCAACACCAATTGTCCAATTGTTACTGCATAGCCCAAGCATTCTTCTCCTCTGGGAAAACCATTTGGCCATGAGGTAATCCATTCACCCTGAGAATAATGCCCTTGGATGTGATTTTGAGTAGAAATGTAGGTGGTTTGGACTAGCAATTTGGTCTAGTTTGGAACAGGACTTCTGCTAGATTCTTTAATAAGTTGGCCACCCTCACTTGGCATGGCAGCTATTGAGCCGTCTCTACTACAGATGCCCAGATTGCCTCTTAGCATCCCTCAAAGTTACTATTTCTCCTGCCTTTGTTTGTTCTTGTGTGTTTGCTTGTGTTATTTCACAAATAAAACTAAGAAACTTTATTTGGAATTGCCTCTGTGTTTGGGACCAATGTACAAAGGTCCCAGGCTGACTGTTGCCCCAGCCAAGATATATATATCTTTAATAGACCTAACTTAATTCCCATATTAAGTATTATTTGTGGGTGCTGTCCCTGAACCCAACTTTTTGGGTAACACCATGAAGAGGGGGGGGGGGAATCTGAAAAGTGGAATATGCAGATATACTTGGCTTATTATTGTGTGGCCTAAACAAAGAAAGAGAAGTAGAACTTGAAGAAAATAAAGGTAGATTCCCTCTCCCTGCGATCATTTTTAGGATGCAACCATCAATTGTGATTTCATCAGCAAGAACCTAAGAACAAATATGAAGGAATAGTATATGTGTCTGTCTGCATGAGATATTATATAATGTACATATTGTATTATGATATTCATGATTCTGACTATAGAAACCCTCCTGAAAGCATTTGACAAGATGGATAAAGATGACACTTGTGACTCTCTCTTCCATTTTCCTAGCCACAACCTCATGTTCTCTGGAGAAGCACTTAACAATTTCATTGTCTATGTATTTATTTATGCCCACATAAATAGCAGGAGAGCATCAGATAGTTTGACGAATATTAGTAGCCTCTCTTTCACATCTTAAAAACAGGAAGAAAGTAAACAGGAAGGCAGCAAAATTCCCTCCTCCCAAAAGAAAGGCATTTCTACTGGGCACATAAGGCCCACTCTATTCATAGGTTTTACACGTTGAATAACTATTCTTATGATGCTATCTGATTAAGTGTGTTAATTTTGCTAATCTTTGTGTGTCCCTCCCTAAAAAAAATGTTTTTTACCCTTTACAAATATTTAGATATTTTCTTATTGTTAAATGAATAAATGAAAACTAACCAAATTATAAACATTAATTCTTTCTTTTTAGAATGGAAAGAATAAGTAATCTTATTTAAAATCTAAGCCTGGAATAAAGCAAAACTTAAGAGATGTATCCATATTTGTTCCTAGATAGATTTGTATTATCTTGTTAAAATGTGTGCACTTGGGATGAAAGAGCACTTCTCCATAAAATTATATGGGGCGATACAGACTGCCCAAAAGGGATGGTCTGGTGCCATTTTTGGTTTTGGTTTTGTTTTTTTTTGTTTTTTTGTTTTGTTTTGTTTTTTGCTGATCAACTGTGCTGCAGCAGCTAGATGCTGCAGCGCAGTTGTGCCACAAAAAAGGAGTGGGGAAACCGCACTCTTTTTTTGCACTGCAGCTGTGGTGCAATTTCCAGAAAAGGTGCCATTTGCCACCTTTCCACTGGCACAACTGCGCAGTTGCATCTAGCAGCTGCGCAGCTGCAGTGGTGCCATAATGAACATCATCTAAATGGCGTTTGGGAATGGCACCGCTGCTATTACACGTTAGGGTTCGTGAGTGTGTGGAAGCTGCGCTCTCAAAAACCCTAATGGCACACTAAAGAGCCCTAATGGCACTCTTTAGTGCCCATCTAGATCGGGCCTATGAGTCTAGTCATTGGACTGTGCTCTAATTGAAAAGTCTCATAACTTCTGTGAGAAGAGCCCAAGCTGTGGAGAAAACAAGAACAAATGATAAGAATGGCATTACAATTATGTCAGCATGGGAGCTACAGTAGCCTTCAATTTAACCTGGACCCTCGAACTCAATATAAAAACACACACTCCTGTATAGGCAGAAAGAACTTCAGAACATAAATCACTGGTGGTCTTCTAGGAAAATATTAAGCCTGCTCCCCTGTGTGCCTTTGATTACCTTTAGTGAGAATTATAGCCAGTGACAAGTTGACAGAACTATTTAAAGAAGCAGAAACAAACAAAAGCCAAACTCTACTTCACACCATGTTAGTTACAGACCTTGATTTTAAAACAATTTTAGGTTCACCTGGGACACAACATGTTTAAATCTGCAGTGTACATATACTAACTACTTGTTGATCACAGCTCCCCCCCAAAAAAATCAGTCAGTGCAAATACACTAGAGTAAAGCTTTACTAAACTAACCATAGAAAGAAGCAAAGTGTGCAATGAAGAGAATGTAATGCTGTTTAGATGGTGTATGTAATGATGATGCCACAACTGCTCAGCTTCTAGACAGAGCAGTTTTGGAGCTGCTCAGTTTCGGCGATGCAAAGGCACCCAATGGCACCTTTTCCGTTTATTGCGCTGCAACTGTGACACTAAAAAGGAGCAGGGTTTCCATGCTCCTTTTTTGCTGCACAGCTTTGCCACAGCATATAGCTGCTGCTGCAGCAAACTTCTGCAACAAAAAAAAGGTGGCTACAGACCACCCTTTTTGGGTGGTCTGTAAAGCCCCTAAGTGACTCCAAGCTAGTGACTCACTTTCTTCCTTAGCCTCTTAGTTTAGGTGCAAAGTATAAAGGGGGTGGGGGAGCCATGTATGCTGTTTTAAAATAATTAGGGGAAAGGTAGGATTTAAATGTAATAAACAAAGATACAAGTTCCTCAACTAATTTAAAAATAAGAACAAACCCAGTAAGACATCCCTCCATGGGAGATGAGGCTTGGTGTGAAAGTGAGGTTATGATTGAATAGAGAGATTATAAGGCTGTGCAGACTGCCGCTAAGGCTCGGTCTGCAGCTGCCTCTGGCTGTGCCAGATCAGAGCTGCAGCCACTGCATGCAGCGACACTGATCTGGCCTTTCCAGGGTGCAAAGAGGAGCCACAAAAAGTTACTCCTTTTTGTGTCCTGGAAAGGGTGCAATACTGCACCACCGTGGCTTTAAGGCACTCCTTTGGCACTGTGTCGTGTAAACACAGTGCCAGAGGAGCACCCTGATGCTGTGTGCCAGGGGGAATGACATGCGGCATCACACTGCCATGGGGCATTGCTGGGGCATGTGTCATATGGACGCCATGCCCCGACTCTACCCCCATGCTGTTCTTAATAGCTAGTCTGTACAGGCCCTATGTCACTGTTACTGTACATATACAAACATACACAATACAGTGCAAGGCAGGGCCAGAGAGCTCTTTCAGTTCATTATGCCCATCCATAAACACAAGATCACTTCAGGATTTCTGAGAAACATCAGAGTTTCCCCAAATTTTGCTTAGTTAAGGATAAAGTCATAATAAGGGCCCAAAACCATGATATAGTCAGAGATTTTGGGGACCATCAGCACTGATTTCAGATTGACTGTGACATTTTTCCCCATTGTAGACAAGCCCATAGTACCAAGCAAAATGCAGCCTGTCAATCATATATAATACATGGTACTTTCATCAAAGGTGGACAACTGGGCTTACATGGATGCAATGGAAGTTCTGTATGTTTCACGTGTCTATGTAGAGATATATGACAATTTTGTCCCCCCCCCCTTTTTTTTAAAAAAAAAAACCAAAATAGTAATTTTGCAAAATTTTCAAATTCCTTTGATGAAAATGATTGAATTTGAAATCAAAATCAAAACCAACCAAACACAAGTGGTGGACTTTAATTGCTTAGCTGTTAAAAGTCTGGTTTGAATCCTTGTGTGCCCCATAAGGTTTATATTGTTAATTTAAGGTTGCAGTTTTTTCCCCTCAAGAAGTCCTCACCTTAACATCTACAGGACAAGCAGGGGACTTTTCCTATGCTGGGAATAACTGTGCTCACTTTGTTTGGCTTATTATTGATAAGAATGTACAAAAATCTACACATCCTTCTTAAAAGGGATGGAGGTGTTTGTTTGTTTGTTTGTTTTTCCTAAGGATATGGAATAAGTAATACACCCCAGTAAATACTTTTGCAGATGGTGCACCAGTACCTCCTTCTGCAGTTTTTTAAATCCAGGATGTGCATTGTCATCTGGACTATTCTTAGTGCAGCTCTGCATCTTCCTAGACCCAAATGGGCACTGATTGACTAGGGAGCACTGGAAAAATTGGCATGTGGGTGACAATTGGCAGCCTCTGTGTGTGAAGACTGGGAGAACTTTAGCATCTTGGATCAGAAGCTAGTAATTATGAGTGCTGAAATTTGCATTGTTAATATGCCTTACTATAGAGCTAAGGAAAAGTGTGACTCATAGGACTCCAAAAACCTCCATATTCCCCTCCACACAAAAAAGAGGAGAAAATACATTTTTTTTCTACTCCCCCCCCCCCCAAGAAATCAGTGGTTTACTTCCTGGCTAAATAAAGGCCTCTCTTAGGTTTAAAATAGACAAAGAAGGGTGAAACACAGTGAAATCACTCTCAAATTCATTATTCAACAGTTATTTATTCATTATTTTTATTTATTTTTTATTTTTTTAGAATCCTGAGGGAGAAAGGTAGAGTGGAGGCACAATGGTATAATGCCTTGTATGTGCAGGCCTCCATGTTCCCGCAGGAGGACAATGCAGCCCCAGACTTTAGAAGCTGTTTATTGTTCCTCTAATGTGCCTACAAGTCATTTCCAACTTACGGCAACCCCAAGGGGAATTTATCCTAGGGTTTTCTTGGCAAAATTTTGTTCAGAGGAGGGTTTGCCATTGCCTTCTCCTCAGGATGAGAGCATGTGATTTGCCCAAGATCACCTGGTGGGTTTCATGGCCAGACTGGGAATTAAACTCTGGTCTCCTGAAGTCCAACACTCCAACTACACCACCACACTGGTTTCCTGGTAACTGCTTATCCTTGCCTTATTGCTTACGTATGTCTAACATTATATTAGTGAAGCATTTGTTTCTTGTTTTGTTTATAACTGTTTATAGGACTTAACCATGAAGGATTTTCTTTTACATCATATAATCTAGGATGCAAACTCTTGAGGGGAAGATAAGGGCATGCAAGCTAAGATGTTGTGAAATATACAGCCAATGTCCTTTTTGATAATGGATGTTAAAAGAAAATCAAGTTAAATGTCTTATTTCATTTGCATCAACATTGATAGCATTTTCACATACAAATGGATAAATTTATCCAGACTTGCAGCATGATGTGTTATTTCCCCTCACAGAATTTACAAGTACTTCTCCTTGTGTATTTTGGGAAGGATATTCTTGTCCTCATTGGTTTTATGGTTCTTGTCTCTTCCATGATTGCTGTGCGCCTTATGGTTGAGCATCTGTGGTGAACATATTGCAAGGTTGCCAGGTTCACAAATGCACTTTAAACGACAGCCATGGTAATGGCTGTACAGCTGCTGAACATAACCAAAATCTGTGCTCCCTTGTTTCACAATGTATATAACCTAAATAAGTAACAAAGCAACATCTGTTAGGAAGTCTAGCACTCTCTGGGGTATGTTCTGTCTTTCAATGTTTGTTACTGGATCATGACTGTGTCTTATTAGTTCTGCTGTGTTCTTCCATGGCTATGTCCACATGCCTCTCACTTTTGATTTCTCACTCTCACTCTCTCTCATTATTTCTGTTTGCAGATAATGAGCTGTTTTCTGTAAAATGTCAAAGGTGCTTTCCATGAGAAGATTTATTTTCTCATGCAAAAATTGTATAAGATAGAAAAAGTAGGAGTTTTATTTGTCTCTTTTATTTATTTATCTTTTCTGAACTCATCTGGAGGAATCCTAAGAAACGGAACCCATGTATACATTAGTTGTTAATAGCTCACCTTTTTAAATAGAAACAATTCATGTACATGATACTGGAAACAGAAACATTCACTAACCAGTAGGATCAAACTCTTTCTTTAGGTCTAATTGCTGATATGGAAGTGGCCATTCTTGATCAAATGTTGTACACAAAACTGCTAAATTGCAATTTATCAATAAATTCAGTTTTATCATCTCTGGATTTAATTTTGGATCAAATTTTGGTACCAGTTTAAATTTTGGAATTGGAAACCATTTTAGGGTTTGTTTGTTTTTTAATGGATTTCTGTCTGTCTGCTATCTTACCATTTTAGCAATTTAAAGATAGCTGGCTTCTCAATAATTACTGCTACTGTGAATTATAAGTATGCTTATTTTGCATACATTTACGCTTTAGGTGAATTGTCCTTAATTTCTATCTAATTCCACTGCTATCACTTTTCTTACTGCAGTACCCATGCATAATATTTGAGGATAACTGGTGAATTGGATAGCAATCCATCACATTTTATATTAGTGATGACCCATAAATGACATTTGAGCCCTGGAGGTCTTTTGTGTAGTTCCAGGACAGATCCCCCTAAACTCCTAACTCTTTGGAAACTACTACTACTGTTCAGAACAAAAGATGACTGTGGCCTATAACAAATAGGAAAATGGTAAATTGAGCAAGTATGATGCCAGACCTGATGTACTTGCCCTGGTTTGGTTTATACTATAATAAATTTGTTAGCTTTTTAGGCACTACAAAACTTTTAGCAACAGACCAAAATTGCTAAACCTCTAGAAATTATTTCTATGACTATTAGACATATATCTTGCTTGGGATTACCAGGATAAATATAGATTACACAAGTCACTCTATTTAAAGTATATGGTTTAAAATATGTATTAATGCAGTTTACAATGCTGGGATGCAATTCAAATGTTATTGTTGTTGGTGATGGTGATGGTGATAGTGGCACCTTTATGGCATTTCCAGTTTATGGCAATCCTATGGCAACAACATCATGAGGCTTCCTTGGCAAAATTTGTTCAGAGGTGGTTTGCCTTTGTCTTCCTCTGAGGCTGAGAGCAAGTGACTTGCTGATGATTACTCAGTGGTTTTCCTTGGCTGAGCTGGCCTACAGACTCATTGTCCAATGCTCAAACCACTACACAATGCGATCTCTCCATGATACATATTGCACAATTTTTTCTAATAATAATAATAATAATAATAATAATAAAATTTATTTATATACCGCCCTTCCAAAGATCAGAGCGGTGCACATATACACAAGTTAAAAGCAAATACACAAGTTAAAAAACAATTCGGTCAACAGAATAACAATTTCGGCCCAAGGAGTAGCAGTACTCCAAGCCGGGTCATGATGACGGAAAAGTAGCAACGGGGGAGAAAATCAGGGATAGGCCTGCCCGAATAAGTATGTTTTTAACCCCTTTTTGAACTGGGTAAGAGAGGCAGCCAGGCGGAGCTCCATCGAGAACGAGTTCCAGAGGCTCGGGGTCGCGATAGAAAACGCCCTCTTCATGGTGGTCGATAATCTGGCCTCTGGAACTCTTAGTAGTTGCCCAGTGGATCTGAGTGTGCGGGGCGGATTATGTGAGGAGAGACGGTCCTTTAGGTACTCTGGGCCCAAGCCATTTAGGGCTTTATAGGTAATAACCAGCACTTTGTACTGAGCCCGGAAGCATATAGGCAGCCAATGGAGATCTTTTAATACAGGTGTTATATGGCAGGCCCTGGAAGCTCCAGAGACCAGCATTGCTGCCATGTTCTGCACTAATTGTAGCTTCCAAGTGTGATACAGAGGCTGCCCCATGTAGAGCGCATTGCAAAAATCCAACCGAGAGGTTACCAGAGTGTGTACTACAGTTTCAAGGTCCCTCCGGTCCAAGTAGGGGCGCAACTGGCGTAACAGCCGAAGCTGAAAACAGGTGCTCCTGACCGTCGCATCCACCTGAGAAATAAGATGGAGCGACAAATCAAGGAGCACCCCAAAGCTGCGTACAGTGTCCTTTACGGGAAGCGTAAGCCCGCTCAGGACAGGTGGAACCACCTCCATGCCTGGGCCGGGGGAAGCTATCACAAGTACTTCCATTTTCTCTGGATTCAGGCCGATTCCAGACAGGCCACGAGAGGAGCGACGCCATCCCTGGATGCTGCATCAGTTGGAGACATAGAGAAAACTATTTGGGTGTCATCAGCGTACTGATAACCCCGTGCCTCATGTCTCCGGATGATCTCTCCCAGTGGTTTCATGTAAATGTTGAAAAGCATGGGGGACAGAATAGCTCCTTGAGGGACCCCAGATTTAAGGGCCCTCTTGTCAGAGCAAACGTCCCCCAGCTGCACCATCTGGAACCTCCCAGAGAGGTAGGACCAGAACCACTGGAGCGCAGTGCCTCCGACCCCCACCTCTGCCAGGCGTTCCAGAAGGATACCATGGTCGATGGTATCGAAAGCCGCTGAGATGTTCAAGAGCACCAACAGGGACACGCTACCCCTGTCAATGCCCAGACGGAGATCATCGACCAGGGCGACCATGGCAGTCTCAACCCCGAAGCCCACCCGAAAACCGGTTTGAAATGGATCTAGATAATCCAAGATTGATTGAAGCTGGATTGCAACCGCCCTCTCAATCACCTTCCCCAGAAATGGCAATAGCGAGACTGGCCGATAGTTGTTGTGAAACAGGGGGTTGAGGGAGGGCTTTTTCAGTATCAGTTTTAAAATGGCCAATTTAAGATTTTCAGGAAACCGCCCCTCCCTCAAAGATGTATTAATAATCCGGCGTAACAATGATGTTACCGCCGGTCCCCCCATACCGCTAGCCACGAGGGACAGGGATCTGACAGACTCAAACTGATCCAGTACAACCGAGTCCATGGAAGCTCTGGACGCCTCTACTCTGGATTCTGCTTTAACACTGGCATCCAGACCTTTGTTTATTCGAGAGATTTTATCTGCGAAGAAGTTGTTAAATTGGTCACAGCAGGCCTTAGTAGGTTCAAGGATCTGGTTCGGGGCAGAGGGGAGCTGGGTTAGCTCTCTTACTACCCTGAACAACTCTGCTGGACGCGACTCCGCGGACGTGACACGAGCAGCATAGAACAAATTCTTAGCTGCTCGTATTGCCTCTCCGTAGTCCTCCAAAAGGTCTAGGAGAGCCTTGTCGGATAAACGCTGATGTTTCTGCCAGGCGTGCTCTAGCCATCGCAGAACCCGCTTCCTGGCCCAGAGATCTTCCGTGTACCAGGTCTTCTTTTTGGAAGCAGGCCTGAGAGGGTGCTTGGGAGCGATACTGTGTATAGCCCTGGAGAGATCCGTATCCCAGGTGTTAACTAGGGCATCAACAGTGTTGCCGTCACTTCCAACCATATATCCCTCTAGGGCTTCTTGGAACCTATCAGGCTCCATCAGCCTTCGAGGGTGGACCATTGTAATAGGTCCGCCACCCCCGGGGGGGGATCTGGGTTGATGTCTTGATGCTTGCCTCTACCAAGAAATGATCCGTCCATGACAGGGCGGAAATATTAGTAATTTCCGCCCACGGAATTTCCATGTCCGTACAGAAAACCAAATCGAGTGTATTTCCCGCAAAATGTGTTGGACCCGTGATTAGCTGAGACAGGCCCATGGCTGTCATGGTATCCATGAATTCCTGAGCTGCACCAGATGGAACTACGTTGGTCGCGAGGGGGATGTTGAAGTCTCCCAGGACTAAGAGCCTGGGAGACTCCAGCACCAGCTCCGAGACCAACTGTGTCAGCTCATTAAGGGAGTCGGTTAGCGCACGGGGTGGCCGGTAGACCAACAGAATCCCTAGACTGTCTCTAGCCTTCAGGGTCAGATAAATACACTCGATATAGGAAGTCTGATGAACATGGTTCCTGGTTAGAGACAAGGTGTTTTTATGCACCAAGGCAACACCCCCCCCGCCCACCTAACCTGTTCTGATCCTTCACCGAGTACCCGGAAGGGAGGGCCTGAGCCCACACAGCATCCCCGTCAGGCCCAAGCCAGGTCTCGGTTATACACGCCAGATCACAGTTGTTATCCTTGAGCAGGTCATGTAAAATGTGGGTCTTGTTCTTGATGGACCTGGCGTTGCATAGGAGCAGAGACAGGGTTTGTGGTACGGCTGGAGTGACCCTCAGGTCCCTTTGGTTAGGAGAAGGACTGGAAGGAGAGATAGGTATTAAGTATCGATCTCGCCTTCCCTTGTAACACCGGTCCTTACTCCTACTGCCATACCTCCCTCTGCCCCACACTACTCGAATGGGGGCCCCGCTCATATCAAGGGAGTTACCCTCTGCCTCCCCAACCAATCCTCCTCCCATATCCATAACCCCCCTCCCCCCAGAAAACAACAATGGTAGCAGAGAGAAGATACCCCAATCATTCTCTGCTACTTGCTTGCACAGGATTGCCTGGGGAAAGAGGGGGGGGGAACCTTCCCCGGTGGTTTGGGAGGGGGAAAACTTTGGCGTCCTTCAGGGTCAGGAAGGTAATAAGGGGAGTCTGCTCTCACCAGCCCCTCCACCCCCTCCTCTTCTTAAGGCACCAGGCACCAGGCAGCTGCAGAGGGAGAGTCCTCCTCCAGGATGGAAATGTCCTCCGGTGGCTTGGGAGGGGAAAAACTCTGGCGTCCTTCAGGGTCCGGAAGGTAATAAGGGGAGGCTGCTCTCACCAGCCCCTCCACCTCCTCCTCTCCTTAAGGCACCAGGCACCAGGCAGCTGCAGAGGGAGAGTCCTCCTCCAGGATGGAAATGTCCTCCGGTGGCTTGGGAGGGGAAAAACACTTGAAATGAGCAGGTGGTACTTGTGCCACCACTAGAAATAAAGAGACCAAACATGTGAGATGGGGAAAACTAGATCTACATTTATTTATTTATTTATTTATTTATTTATTTCATCATTCTTTAATGGGGCCTTCCAAGTGCAGAACTGGGCTGAGGAAGTGGTTGCTATTGACTGCAATGTCAAGGATCTGAGTCCCAATACCATTCTGACCCAGAGTAGTCCCCAGACCTACAAATCCCAAGGCTTTAAGGAAATCTAAACATAACACTATCCCAAAGGTAACTTCCTTCCCAGCATCTAGGTCTCATCCAAGCTTAGGTTTGAATTGAGGAAAGGTGTCTCCCAAAAGATGTGAGCCAAGGAAAGGTATTCTCCCAAAAGAAGTGTCTACTCTCCCCACGTTTCCCCCTTTCTACATGCATCTGCCATATCAAGGAGCAATGCCATACTGCAGATCCCGAAGGGAAAAATATCAATGGCTACAGCATATAAATACCATGAAATGCATACAGCTCCACCTGATCAAATCTGAAATCCAGATGCTACAAGAAAATTGCCAAGTTTCAACCCATGACATTACAAATCTTCTTATTAATGTTGTGGCATCCCATGTCCAAATAACATGGGTCTCCATTCCCTTTTTATATCTACCTAGGGAAAAGGGCTGACCAAAAGTATCTATCCCAGGCCATATCTTATGTACTTCCTTCAAGTCCTGTTTCGTATTCTTCTTTAAAAGCCCAAAATCATTCTCTCCACAAGTGAATTATAATAATATGTGATTCCATGCCAGAACATTAATCTACCTGTAATCTTATTACTGCTGTTATTAACGATAAAGTTGGTTTTTAACTAAAAATATTATTGCTGTCATGTTTTACTGACTGTTTTCTGGATGTATTTTAGGTTGCAATCCCGCCTCGATCCAACTGGGAGAGGCAGGAAATATAAATAAACTAATAATAATGATGATGATGATGATGATGATGATGATGATAAATCAAACAGAAAGAGTAGGAAACTACCATGGTCACGACCTTCCAGTCTATTCTACTGAGGTGTGTTGGGACATCCCCAGCTCAGTCCCAATTGCACAGGCACAGCTGGAAAGCTGTTCAGAACTGTTTCTGTAGATGATGACTCACAGGCTGTACAGACCAGCCGTGAAGGCCGACATGGAGGTGGAATGGGGGCATCACATCTTCACAACATATGTCCTGACTCTGCCCTCATGCTGGTGTGACACCATGCACCCCACCACACAGCAGGCAGTGTCACAGCACTCCTCTGGCACTGCATCCAAATGATGCAGCACCAAAGGAGCACAGAAAAGGGCTTTTGGTGGCTATTTTTGCGTTGCGGAAAAGCCAGATTGGGGCCATGGCATGCGGTTGCTGCAGCCTCGATCTGGCAAAGAAAGAGGCAGCTTCAGGGGTCGTCTGTACAGCCCCTCAGAAACACTACAGCATCTGGGCCAAATTTAACAACAAATGCAACATAAACTACAACCATTGACTTTTAGTCATGAATCAGACTTAATATTTATAGCACTGCAATTGCAATTATATATCGTAAACCATTAAAAATTCCATAATCATTTGAAGCAAATTGATTATTCTACTAACTTGGTGTTTTCACCCTCAAAGCTAAGTTACAGAGTTTCTGTATTTCCTTTTCCATCTCCCTACATTTTGCATATTTCCTCCCTTTACTATGAATTTTTGTCTTTTCTTTCAGAGGACTGTTCTTAAACCTCTATAGACAGTCTAATCCGTTTCCAGGTAGGCCCAAATGTTCAATGTATAAAGAGTTCCATTTGGTGTTTCTTCTTACTTACAGGAGCCAATTTCTTTGTATCAATGAATCTTTTATGCTTTGGGGAAAAGGCTTTAGCTGCACATTATCATATAAAGGATCTACAATTCCATTGATTAAAAGTGTTTGCAATAAAATTCATGCAAGCCATTCAATTCTTATGCATGGCTTTTGAAAATGAATAGGATATCCCAGGACACTAGTGAACATAAAATGCCTTCCAACAGATTCTCAAGGCAAAATAAATATTCCCAGAAGACTTGCTACTTAAAAGGTAGGAGAAATTTTACTTGCAATCCAAGTCTCACAAAACTACTTGACAAATTTTCCTTGTTACTGCATTATATTATGTACTCTGACGCAAAGCAGTTTTTACCAGTGAGAAGTAGTCCTATTTGGTGCATTTGGATATAAGATTACCTGAGACATAATGACGCAACATTTCAGGTTGGTGAATTATTGCTGACATGAATAATCAGCTTTTACCTAAACAGTAATAAACTACCTTAGCTGCTAAAAGAAATGCATTTTTTAAAAATGGCTAAACCATTTATACATGTTAGTTAATTTTACTATTAATTTCCCGATGTGTTTAGCAACAAGGATGTTCCACCCCTTTATTCGTCTATTATTATTATTATTATTATTATTATCTTTATTTATAAAGCTCCGTAAGTGTACACAGCACTGTACAAAAACCAAATAAAGTCAAGAATATGTAAAAAGCCTGCCTATGGCATACAATCTAGAGATTAAAAACAAGTTTAAAACATTATAAGAAACAAGTTAAAACAGCAGAGATCAAATATTAATCAGGCATCAAAACAACCAGGTCACAGTCACAAACTTCCTGGGAACGGTTCCCTAAACAATATGGTCTTTAACCCGGTTTTAAAACTGGTTAGAGACGTGTTGATCCATGCTTGTAAGGGGAGGAGGTTCCAGGAGTGAGGGGCAGCAAGCAAGAAGGGACGAATCTGGGACGGGTCAGTGGAAATCCTGGGCTGGGACAGGAGACCTTGGCTACCAGAACGGATGGAACAGGTGGGAATGTCGGGAGAGATAGGGAGGGGCCAGCCCATGCAGGGCTTTGAAAGTGAGCAGGAGAAGCTTGTACTGAATGTGGAAGGGAAAGGGGAGCCAGTGGAAGGATGACAATAGGGGAGAGACATGGTCGTACCGGCGAGCGAGTGAGATGATGCGAGCATCTGAGTGCTGAACAGAAATTAATGGGTGAAGGTGAGAAAGAGGAAGCCCTGCCAAGAAAAGGTTACAGTAATCTAATCGTGAGACCACTAGGGCATGGACCAAAGTCTTTGCAGTAGAAGCTGAGAGATATGGACGGATTTTGTAAATATTATAGAGAAAAAATCTACAGACCTTGGCTGTGGCCTGGATCTGAGGAATAAATGACAGAGAGGAGTCAAAAATGAAACCAAGACTGCAGGCTTCCTGAACCGGCTGAATAGAGGTATTTTTGACAGAGATAGAAAGAGAATATTGAAGGAAGGGCTTAGGAGGGAAAACAAGAAGCTCCATCTTGGACATGTTGAGCTTCAAGCGCCGATGGCACATCCAGTGGGAGACAGCTGTCAGGCAAAATTAAACTTACTGCTTCATGGGATCATTTCCACCCCACCTGTAAATGTTTTCTCCTTCTTTGGTATCAGGTGCATCTTTCAGTGTCTAAATGTACACATGTGTGCTGTTATTAACAGCTTTTTATATTGTGTTTATGACAAAAGTGGTTCTCAACCAAATGTAATGGCCTATAGTAAAGATGACATGAAAGAAGAAACAGACAGGAAGAAAAAGGAAAACAAACAAATCTGAGCACTATGGTCACTGCATGATACTGTACTGAGTTAGGAAGAATGGAATAAAGGCAGATCTCAGTTGGCTCTCTGTCTGTCTTTGTATGGAACTATTTAACTTGCTTAACATATTTACTCTAGGAGTTAGAACAATCCAGCAAATACTGAAACTTTCCCCAGTTGATCCATATGGCAGAAGTGAAGAATCTTTTGCACTTCACACTTCAGAAGTCTTGAACTACAACTGCATATATCACTTTCAATTGGCCATGCTAGATGGGGCATAGGAGAGTTGCAAATCAAATAATCTAGGTGGCCAAAGATCACTTATCTCTGCTATCTTACTACAATATATTGGGGCTATTTAATTCAAGGACCCCTTTTTTAAAGTGGGGGGAACAAAATGGGAATTTGGTTAATTTTTTAGAAGAACAGAAGTTTCTCTCGGCAGGAAACAGCCTCTTGTGTTCTTCCTGTCTCCTGTCTCATGCCCATTTTCTACAATGCTTGGGCACACAAAGATGTACAGATTTCATAAAGATAATATAAAAGTTAGAGGAAGAGATTTCTTGTTGATGACCCACTTTTAACGTGCTGTCACTCCTGGCTATCTATGTCAGTATTTTTTTCGGTGCATACTAGCCTATGCCAGCACATCTATTGAGAAATTGCTATGTTCTTGTATATAGTCAGAATGAGACATGAAACTCATCTCCCATTTGTCACTGTCAATTTATTCTTATTAAATTTTCTCTTACAAAAGGTAGAATAAAGTGAATAATTCAATATTATATTGAAAATGGCTGCTATGGTAAAATATAAACACAATTCTTCTCTCTCTCTCTCTCTCTCTTTCTTTCAAAATGTACTATTACATCTCCCATCTTTTACCTCCCCACAGTTTGTCAATGTAAGCTACTAATTCCATAGTTTAGGTTAATTTGCAGCAGCTTTTTAGTGGCGTAGTTGATAGTCCATTTAAAAGTAATATCATTGTGGATATTGACAGATTTGAGACAATCTATCCATTCTAATATTACTTTATTTGCCTTCAAATTACTATTTAATGGTTATAGTTATTATTTTTTTCATTGTCTGCTTTTTTAAAATTTTTCTCTAGTATCTTAAATTCTCTACAAATGTCCAGAACCTACATAGCAAGTCAGCACTTGGTAAATGATATCTCCAGCCACCCACACATTGTAAGTTATTCATCTTGACTATGGTGTAGTGCAATATTGATTAAACAATATTTATTCAAAACAATTATCATTCATCTTAATATCAGTCAAATTCTTAATTGTATGATTGCATTTACTTACCATTGCTTCTTGCTATAACCTTTTGTTGTTACTACTATTTTGATTCCTTCATCATTTGTCTAATATACTTTGATAAATTGGGAAACATAATTGTTTTGCAACATAAACATACAAGCTTTGCCAGGTCACTGTCTGATATTTATGATTTGTCCTAAATCAACAAATGAGGGTGACTTTTGTTTTGCTGTTACATATTGTTTGTTAGCAATTTTATTGAGAGACACATAGCGTCTGATCTTGGAAGTAGCATAAACCCATGGACATATCATGATAAAAGCCATTAATAGTTTTATCTAACATGAATTGCCTAATCCTACTTAAAACTGCCACACTTTCCATATCTTAATCATGGAACAAAACTGTGGAATAGCTTGAATTTTCTGTCTACTCAATATCCCAATATTGCAATCCATAATGGTGGGGTGGGGCTGGGGAGTAATCTCTCTGTCTACTGTCTTCACACTATGAACCTTTAAAGAACAGTGGCCAAAATTGTGCATTCTCCTTTTTTTCAATGTGGTGTCTCAAGTACCTTTTTTTCATTGATGATAAAAATATTAACAAGTACTCTTCAGTTCCCTATTCACTAATACTTATTATTCTATTATTCTGTTATATTTGATAATTTTATCTTTAGAAAGCTTTTTAACAATTTACCTGACATAGACATTATGTTAACTGACCTGTAATTTCTTGGAACAAAGATATGCTAAGAGAAACAGTCTAAGTTTCTTTGAAAGCTAAAAGACCATTTAAATCTCTGAAAGCACCATTCAATTCAACTAAGGAAAAAGTGAAGCATTCATTAACCTTACATATTTAATGTATTCACCAATTTTAAATATGCTTATTCAGTGAATATCTTTATAGACCATTGTTAAGAGCAGGTTCCATGTTTACTATTACCATTGTGAAGAAGCATAGATGTGCAGGGAGGTGTTTGTTTCTGTAAATTTGCCTTAAATGTATGTGGACAAAAAATGTAAAATGTTTAGTAAATAAATGGTGCAGAGTGTGCTCATATGTGTACACATGGTAACAGTTTGGCTATCTGTAATGTTATTTCATGCTGTCTTTATGTTCAAGAAGCTATGAAGAGGTTAACATACAGTGTTATCATAAACAGAAAGAAGCAATAAAAAAACCTTCAGCAACAAAGAAGAGCCCATAATCTACACAATTTTCATTTTGGAGAAGGGGGTACTGCAGGAATATGGAATGATTCTATCTAGATATTAGCATTATTCTGTCTGATCTGATACAAAGTAGCAGCTGGACTCAGCTCTGATAATTGAAAGGCATACAAACAGCGGATAAACTTTCTGTATCTTTCCCTGTTGAAATTCAATGCACAGCCAGAGCCAAATATCTCTCCAACATCCATTTATTATCCTCTCAGATTAGCCCATCTTATTTGTTGTGCTCCCATGAAGCTGAGCCAAGAGGAGAAAATAAAATAAATGTGTTACTGAGGGCACTGAAAGAACTACAGGATCTCCCTGCAAATTGGGCAGATGTATTTATTTTTACAGTGTTCCATGGACTGGAACTTTTTATTGGTGTTCTTCCTCCCTGATCAAAAACTGAAGATTAGCTCTATTAATTAATACGATTTCATGTTGCTGTATTGTGTGACTTATCGGACTTTAGAACTGGCATAAGTAGATGCTAGAAAGACTCCCAAGAGTCAGTGGAGTTCAATCTTGTACCAAGCTGTTGATTAAAGAATTCTGATTCGTCCATATTATTCTCACTTGATGATGGGCTAGCAGTGAGGTCACAGTAACATAAATGGATTCAAAAGTCTGAGATAATGGCTAAGATAATATATCAAGCAGGCAGATGATAGCACCTTCTTGTGTAGTTCTGTGCCTTCCTCCCACCCCAGCACCTAGGAGTTGACACTGCTTCTGCTTCAAACTGATGGGGCGAGTTGGGGGAGAGTGGGGAGGCAATTCATATGATGAACCAGCAGCTGGCCTTGGTTGAGGTGGGGAAATTGAGGTTGCACTCACAGATGGTGTACACCCTCATTTTCCATTCCCTCAAAGGCAGCGACATCTTCCATGTTTGAATTGCCTCCTCTCCTCTTCACCAGTAAATAGCAGTAAAGGCAGTGCCTCCTGGGACTTACCAGGTGTCAGGAGGAGAGGCTTTTGATGGGATGCAAAAGGCTATAGAATAGCCCGCTGCTGCCTGTCCAAACAGAGACATACACATTCTTTAACTACACATATGTATGGGGAAGTAACTAATAGGATACTTCCCACAATGTCTTTCCTAGCTGAATAAGGTTGTGTTTGGTCTTTTTATTGCTTCTTAGGCTAATTCCATAAAGAAACCTACATGTTTGCTATACTGTTGAGAGATCTTGTAGCACTTTTGAGGCTAACTGAAAGAAAGAAATTGGCAGCATGAGCTTTTATAGACTTAAGACCCTATACAGACTGGCCTAAAAGGCCAGCTTGTAGGCAAAGTCAGGGCACAGCATCTTCATGACACACCCCCTGACTAAATCCCCAGGGTGTCATGATGCCACACACTGCTCCAGACAGCACATGGCATCATGACACACTTCTGGCACTGTGTCCAGATGGCTCAACAGCAAAGGGGTACCATATAGCCATGCCACTGTGGCTATGGTGCCCTTTGGCAGCTCCTTTTTGCGCCCTCCAAAGACCAGGTCAGGGCTGTGGCATGAGGTTGCCACAGTTCCAATCCAACCAGGAAAGGGGCAGTGCCCCGACACCCCTGAAGTATGGTCTGTATAGCCCCTGAAGTCTACTTCCTCATATAGTCTAATGTTTATGGAGTTTATCAGATGCTGGAAATTGGAAGTATAATCTAATGGCCATCCGAACACAATCATGGGGTTTCACGTTATTGCGTATTAGAGTATCTCACACAATTTTGGGCAAAAGGGAAATAATTCCGAACGCAATCATGGGTTTTACATTATTTCATATTAAAGCATCTCACACAATTTTGGGCAATGGGCAGTCATTTTCAGGTAATGGGAAGTCATTCTGAATGCATTCTGAACACAATTGGAATTCACGGAAATTCGCTAAACTAGCGAATTCATGTAAATTCCAATTGGCTCCATTCGAAATAAAGAGAAATTCCTCCCGTCTGATAAACTCATATGTAAATGCTTCTGCAGTGTTCTGCCTGTGAAACCTGGGACTATTAGGAACACAAAAAATGTTCTTATATTGAGTTAGATCATAGGCTCTCTCACCTCAATATTTTAACTCAGACATCAATATTTTTTCAGCCCCTTCAAGAGATCCATGGTAATCCTTGGTGGCCTTCCATCAAAGTCCTATTAGACACAACTCAGCTTGGTCAAAACTGTATGTGTACAGGGTTGTATGGCTGATGCTCAATGCCTTACTGGCACATTCACAGATAGGAGGAAATTGCAGGTAATGAATGCAGGTCATTAAGACTCTGGGAGAAATTCCAGTGAATAAGCATGTGGTAACAGTTTATCCCATACTGAGAAGCTAGAGTTAAATCTAGTGTGGATAGATTAGCAACCTTGGGGTGGGGGGCTGAGATGAAGGTGTAGGTCTTTGGATGTCACAGAAGCTGAGCAAGAAAAGACTGGAAGGCAGATCAACTAACTGTGGAAATAGTGATGAAGGCAATCCAGGTAAATGAGCCCAGAACTCCATTAGAAACACTAATTTAAAACAGTTTAAAAACATTTAAAACATTATGAAGAGTAAAGTACATTTTAAAAAATACCTTCTATTAAAAGACTGTCCTGTAATAGCCAATTAACCCACAAATTAATGGCATGTCTAAACAAAAAGATCTTTACCTGCTGGCAGAAGCCTGGTCCTCCAGCTAAAGTAAACTGAAATGGAAGACCCAAGACTGTGCAATCTCACCTCTCTGGCCCCCATGCTTCCAGCTCTCTGAAGATGCCAGCCACAGATGCTGGCAAAACGTCAGAAAGGAACTCTTCGATAACATGGCCACATAGCCCGAAAACTCCACAAAAAACTATTCAAGTTTTGATCATATCTTATTTATTGAAGTGAGAAAAGGAGAGCCAAGATAACAGGTTCCAGTAGGACCCAGAGGGAGCTGGCAGTCCTGTCCCAGAAATGTTGCAAGCAAAACCCAGATAATCTCATGTTACTCCAGTAACTCCTCAGAAACAGGAATTTCATGCTGAGCTATTTCTCTTACAAATGTTGTAGACTTAAGTGTCCGATGCAAAAGAGCAGGGAAGGCAACACACCCAAATTAATTAGGTCGCTTGTGCTAATTTACATCAAGATATACATTAGTACAGTTGAGGCCATTTCTGGCTGCAGGTAACAGCTCCAAAATCTCAATTTGGCATTATTTGGTGTCCCTTGATCTCTTATTCCCTGAAAGTTGGTGACCCTGACTGGGCCTTCCTCATACTAGGTCCAATGCTTTGATTTGGGTGGTTTTCAACCATACTTCTGCTCTTGTTGATTTTCCATGTATGAAACTGGAATGACTTTGTTTCTTCTCTAGGTCCACTCATGTGGGAACTTACTGTATTTAAATTTAAGAGTGGCTCCCCCAAATAGTTAATCTTTGGAATGTATCACACTGGGTCTGATTTCAACATTAAAGAGAGATTAAAGTGCATTGAAAGCATCCTGCAAATGAAACAGAAATAGAGAGTAATTGCATGAATGATTATCACACACAATTGCACAAATAAAGTGATATTGGAAATGCATTGTCACTGAAATCCTGAAAGTAAAAAGATGCACATTAATGCTTCTTTGTCACCACTTGTGGGTTTTGTCACCAGGTGGGTTTTGTGTGACATCATTTGAAATAATTATGCGTAATTACTCAGTTTTTCCAGGGTATTCATGGGATAAACTCCCAATCTCCTCCATGTGATAAACTCCTTTGTGGAAGCATGCCCACTGCTTCAGTAGGCCAGCTTATATTGCCTTTCAAAATGGGACATGTAGTACTCTGGATAATTTCTTAGCACCAGAAGAATTTGATCCTGGGGATGATTGAAGACTACCAGATAGAGATCCCGGGGATAAAAACAACAGAAGCCAAAAAGCCGTTTTTCTTCCCAATAGTGGTGGTATTGCCTCACTTTGGTTTCCCCTGGTGTGCTGATATCTGGTACCTTCATATCACACATGGCCTAGCTTGCATCAACCATGATGTGTAGTAGGTTACCCCTCCTCCTTGTTCAGTGATCCTCATCTTAAAAAGTACCTTGACTGAAATGACAATTTGTACCAGAAAGGAAGATCCTCTAACACCACTGAATGATGTTAAAAACACATTGGAACCTCACCTGAAATGAAGAGATAAATGCCATCTGAATTTCTCATTATCTGTGATGCAAGGTATTTTAGTAATCACAGTTCAGCAATTCAGTTACAGCATCTCAGCCTGCCTGCAACTCATTTTGTTCCCTTCTGATTCTGTCTTTGAGTTTCTCTAGTACAGTTATATGCAGCTTGGCACTTTTGTGCATATTTGTTCATGCAGAACAACAATTTCTTTTCCCTCTCTGACAGCGGAAGTCACACTTTTTTTCATAGACCAATTATCTTGGTTTGAGAAATCTGGGTTGAATAACAGAAAGAAGGAGAAATGTGTATGACTACTCAAAAATGTATTCCTTATTTTCTGCAAGAATGTTAATGTTACCTCTACCAACAAAACTTCTGAACAAATGTTTTAGCTTTTATTTGCCTTTCAATATAGAAAATAAATAAATAAATATATAAATAAATAAATAAAGTGGGGTAGAATAGGAAGAATATAATAAATTCCCCAACAAGCCTTTTTAACGTCTCCTGGTACAGGAAAAAATGTGATTTTACTGGGCTCTTTCTATGATGTGAAAAGTAATATTGTGCTCTCCTCATTTTCCCTAAAGTCAGCACACCTACACAGAATGAATAATGCAGTTTGACACCACTTTAGCTTCCATTTCGCCATCCTACAAAATACTGGGATGTGCACTTTTTTAGTTTTTCCAGAGAAGGCTAAAGATTCTATAAAACTACAAATCTTAACAGTCCATTGGATGGAGCTGCAACACTTAAAGTGATGTCAAGCTGCATTATTTATACTGTGTATGTGCACCTAGAGAAAAGTTCAAGGGCCAGCACCAATGTGTAATTTTTCTGGGAAAAGAGAACACTGCAGATTTATCTGAGGCAACTCAGTGTACTCTCCTTACTTAGGCCCTGTGCACACCGGCCATTAAGGCTAGCATGGGGGCAGAGTTAGGGCATGCCCGACTCTGCCCCCTGGATGCCCTGACACTGCGCCACTCCACATGGCACGTGGAGTCATGGTGCACCTCTGGCACTGTGTCGATACGATGCAGCACCAAAGGAGTGCCATAGAGCCCTGGCAACGTGGCTATGGTGCCCTTTCAAGGGCACAAAAAAGAGCCACTTTTTGCAGCTCCTTTTTGTGCCCTCAAAAGGCCAAATCGGGGCCATGGCATCATGGGCCCAATCTGGCTGCACAGCCCCTTAGTATGTGAACATGGCAACAACAACAACAACAAAAAGAAAGTTTTATCTGACTTCACACAACTGGGGATCTTAAAAAAGGTTCCCACATCTTCCAACCTGGATTACTCTGTCAAATATTTTATTGTACTATGTGAGATCAAAAAAATGGTTGGCAATTGGGTATCAAACACCATCACCTTCAACCTCAGCTTTGTACAAAGAATCTTGTTCTTTGTAAACAGCTACATTTCTGATGGCAGTCGTTTTGTATCTAGCCATGCCCTCTGAGCAGTCATTTTGTGGTGGTATCCATGATTTTCTCAGCTGTTCAAATGTGTTCCCAGGCACAAAAATGTTTGCCTGTGGCAGATCCCCAGAGAATATCTGTCACAGGTAAAGGATAGGTCAGACAGGAATTCTAACAGTCTTCAAAGATACAGCCTTTTAAATAGCTTGTTTCTCAAAATAGGTATAAGAATTTTGGGGGTTGATGTGTGTGGGTGAAACATTTAAACATATTCAAATTAAAAAGAAATACCTTGCCCTCTTATTCTTCCCAGTGTAGTGTCCCACTCTCATTCTGAATTAGAATCCCAAGTGTCCAAAGTTCAATAAGCCAGAGCAAAAAGAGATATCTGCTGACAAATAGTCCAAGGTGAGCAATCATAAATTAGAACAGAGTCCAGTAAACCAAATGTTCTTTCTACATTCACTGGCATTAAGGGGAGCAGGACCCCTGCAAAAGTGGAAAAAATACAAACAACTCTACCCCCACAATCATATTTAACACATAAAAAATGTACAACCCATATATTCAACTCACCATGGATGCCTTCAAGGTGGCAGGGTTCCTTTGCAAGGAGGAAGCTTGTGGATGATGGAGCTTGCCTCAACCTCTGCAGCTTCCTCACACCATTTTGAATAGAGACTTAAAAGTGTCATTTCACATTCACAGGCTCTTAGTCTCATGAAGTTTGCAGTCCCTATTAAAAATGGCAGAGGGCAGCAGCAGAGGTGGCAGCAGATGTGGAGGGCTAAATGTACTCATAATACTTCAGGACAAGAGGTGGATTGAAACTTTGATTCCAGAAACTTGAGTTGAGGAAGTGTTTCACTTTTCAAAACAGCCAGCTCACTTAATATCTACATAGTAGATAACATTTAAGGATATTATTTCACAGTTATGAGCATGTGGCTTTTCACTGTGCTGGCAGAGAAGTGTCTATCCAAGACACTGAATTTGTTGCCTTTCTCACTGAATGCAAGGAGAACCATATGACATCTGTTCAGCTCAGGTAAGTTTACTTTACCTTCAGAGAAAGATGAACTCTAAAGGAGGGAAGCAAAACATGTAAACATTAGGGTGAATGTTTTGTGCATATGTCAAAGAATCAGTTGCCTGGAACACAGTCTTGGGAAGTACTTATGGACATTTAGTTTGATGAGAAAGGCACATCCACATCAAAAGCTGTCAGCTGCACATTGCATCTTTTCAAAAGTAGACTTCTTTGACTAAACTGGGATAAACTGCTGTGAATGCACATTCTTATGGTAAAAGCTTTTGTCAACTGTTTTGTAACATACATGCTCCTGATGTGAGTGGATGAAAGGAAAATCTGACAATATATATGTCATGTAAACCAACCATTAATCCCTCCATCTTCTTTACTACTCATAGCTGATGCTTGAGGAACTAGTTGTGATGACAAATGAAATGGTAAATAACTTGGACAAAAGCATCAGTTTCAGGCCTCCTGAGACAAAGATGAAGGTGAGTGATAAAGTGAACGTAAATTGGAGGCAATATCCATGCAGTTGTGACACTTGCAGTGAATGCTGGAGAAATGAAATACAGTAGGCCCTTCCCTTATGCGAGAATCTATTCTGGATCCCCCCGTGTAAGGGGAATTCCGTGTATGTTCTCACCCCATTGAAAACAATGAGGTGCATGCTCATGGCACCATACACTGTGCATGCCATGGACACGTGCACCATATGTTTTATTAATGCACATCTTCAGTGTAAGCTTGAAGCTGCGTATAGTGCGCCTGCGTACAGTGCAGCCACATTATATGCACATGTACTTGTTTTAAAAATGTGAAATGAAAAATATCTTTTAAAAAAGAGGTGTGTGAAAACAACACATTGGAGAGTAATACCAAAATATATGTTTTCATGACATAAAGAGGAGTTAAAATCCTGGCCATCAAATTTTCAGCTGATTCTTACTCATTGATCGAGAAGTGCTAATAATTTCTTCTCTTTAAAAAGCTTCAAATAACATATATTTCTTGTGTTTATCGAATTTTGATGAATATTCTTTACATCACTTACTTGTACCACCTTTGAGACTAACTGAAAGAAAGAACTTGGCAGCATTAGCTTTGTACACTTCAGTCTACTTCCTCAGATGTATTTAAATGGATCTGAGGAAGCAGACTGAAGTCTATGAGAGCTCATGATGCCAATTTATTTCTTTCAGTTAGTCTAAAAGATTCTTAAACATAAAAATCAAGTGAAAACTCACAGGTGAGAATGCCAAAAAAAGGTCCAAAGCCTAATAGGAACCAAGAACAGGGCAAAAATGAGGCAGAGTTCAGGAAACAACAGTATCATTGTATCAAGAGCAAGAGATTTTCCTATATCTGCTTCAGAGAAGCAGTAGTTAGATACTTCAGTGGAAGAAACTTTTTTTTTTTAATGCTCCTGACTGGTCAATGATCCATGGTTCAAATACAGGGGAGCTCTGGTGCTACCCACTGCTTCCAGAGGCGATCTCAATAGTTGAAGATATTGAGTCTTTGAGAGTATTTATCCTGAAAAATAAATTAAGCTCTTGAGATATATAGTTGACGGTAGAATCTGCTACCTCCCTTTTTCTTCTCCTGTTTTGTTTTACCTCTTGTTTTTTTTATTTAATTCACATATTTGTACCAATGTTATGATTTATTCATTGAATGCTGCATAGTGAACAAGTGGTTAAGAAGGTTTGCATTTAAAATTCAGACACTGACTCTGCTTAAGTGCAATAGCAAGAGAGGAGATAACCTCTGGATTAATGAATGTTTTAAAAGGGCTTGGTTATCACCCTTTCTTGTTCATTCTGATCACAGCATTGAAAGTGTCACCACTAAATGACCTCTCTAGGCACATTTCTCATAATTGCACCTTTTTTCATTCTTCTGCAACCCACTGATATGCTGTGTAGAATGTCAATTCACTCATCTTGTCTTTTTCTTGAACTTAATGACATTAATACTGCCACCTGAATCAGTGCCATTTAAGCTTTTATTCACTTCTCGGGGAGTAGGATACTGAGAGCTTTCCAATGAATTCCATGGAGGTTGTGAACTGAGTTTTTAGGGAACATATTGGGCTGTTCTTAATTACTGTGGCAATGTGTTCTGTGCAGCCTAAATGTCATTTCATCTTTGAATAGCATTGGAAGGTGTGGGGATGTTTCTTTAGTTTGCAATATATCTTTGTCCCTTAAGCCAGTATAGCTATATGTAGCTCATACAAGGAGATCTGACCTACTAGCAGGAAATATGTTTTCTTAATGACACATAACCCAGTCTCCTTTTGAAAGAATCCTGCTTAGACACTAGTCTTTAACAGGGTAGTGCCAAGTGTTCCAAGACATTAAACCACGATATCAAAGTGACAATCCCTATGCACACTTAGTTAGCTGTGACTTCCAGTGAGCTCATCGACATCTAAATAAATACATATATAATATAACAATATATATCAACCTATATTTGACCTGCGGAATCCTGATTTCTATGGTGATACATTTCCAAAGCAGCAATATTTTAGTTTTTGATTAATGTACCTCACCAAATTATTTTTGTGACCCTACCCAGAAATTACACCATCAAAATTCAGGTGCGATCAGACAACTGATATGATTTCAAAGGGTAAAAGTCTTGGTCTAAAGGATTTTTCTTAGCCATTAAAATATGATGGTATGGTTTGATGCTCCTTTTTGAGGTTTAGCTGTGGCAGCAATGTGGTAGACAGACAAAATTTCCCTCTGAAATTTTCCTTCCCTGCTCTGGATCCAGTTCTGATCCTTTAATACTGAATAAAACAATACACAAAACACAAACACAGTTATTTGTATATATTTCTTTTATCAGAGCTGTCCCTCCCATTAGGCAGAAGGGAGTACTTACCTCAGTTATTAAAACACCCATAGTGTTAAGCCACTATCACCACTGCTCTGAGGTGTCTCACTATCCAGACCTGGATAGGGTCAGAATGCCTGGCTATGAGGGTCTTCAGAGCCAGGCAATGCTATCAGGATACCCCAGAGGATGTTTATGCTGTGACCTTTATCTCCTATATCTGCAAAGCCAAAGGGACTCCAAGGATTTTATTTTATTTTATTACTTTTATACCCTGCTTTAAACCTAAGACAATGTGGCTAGTATAGCATGTTAGAATTATGTCATAAGACACAAAAATATTGGAACTGGCACTATTAGAGGCTTTCAGAACAGTCTCCTTCAAACCTTCAGCCACGTTCCTAAGCCATATCCAACTGGTCAGATGGGACAATATGAAAAAAAATATTTACAGTCAAAGAGAATATCTGTCCATTGTTTTAGAAACTGATGGGGGAGACACATTTATCATCAAGACAAATGACTCCTTATCATTTTAATTGTGGGGGGGGGGGGCGGGGGAGACCATTGGTATCTAATACCAACACAGAGTAGGATGGTAAACTAATTTAGATTTCATTTAGCTATTGTTATCTTTTATATAAATGGAAGCTATGAGCTTAGGGGTTTGAATTTTGTCCAGTAAAGAAAATATCCCCTTTTTCATTTCTGTTTAATTACTCCTACAACCAAAACACAATACACTTTCATGTTATTTTTTCTCAGGATTCTCAAGATAGCATATATAGTTTTCCCCTTCCTCACCACTTTTTCACACATGGAACAGCTTTTATTTTTATTTTATTTTTTAAGCACCAAGCACTACTTTTGGATTTCTAACATTTCACAGATCTTCAGTCCCTCTTCTGGCTCATTATAACTCATTATGTATATGCATATATAGAATACAGGTATTCCAGAATCCATCCCCCACTCCAAAATACGGAAGACCTGTCAAGCATTTCAAATGAAGGATACTTAACCTGTGCTACAAATTCCAATCCTTAATCAGAGCTATGAAGAGAGAGATTTTTTTTTTTTTGGCATCATACATATATTAATATACAGGTTGTGATCTAAATGGAATATGCAACAACAACAACAACAACAACAACAACAACAAAACTTTAACAAGTATCCATAAAGAAACTGACTTTTGGGTAAGTAAAATGTATTGCTATCACACCTCAAACCTACCAGGACAGCTACTATAATCTTGCGTAATCCTTTCAAGGTTCATAGCTAGTTTCATTATTTCCATGTGTCTGTTTCTGATCTTGCCCACACAACTATGGAGATTTTCAGACAAGGAAAAAAAAAGCCAGTAAAAGGCTTACTCCTGGGCTAATTGCATGATTGTGTTGGAGATTTTCAGATGACGTCATTCTCATCCAGGACGTCCTGTGAATGGTTTGTTGCTGGAGCATTCCTGGATCTTAACTGGATAAGTCATGAATAAGTAAGGCATCATCTGAAAATCTTCAGCAAGTTCACACAATTCTGCCCAGAGTATGCATTTTACTCCCAGCTTTTTCCCCCAATATGAAAATCTCCATAGTAAATAGGCTTTAAAAATTGTAACATAAATACTGTAGCCTATCAATGCATTGAAAGCCAGTGTTGTGAAGTTGTTTGAGCATTGGACTCTGACACTAAAAACCATGATTTGAACCCTTGCTCAGTCGTGGAAATCCAGTGGGTGACCTTGGGCAAGGCACACTGTTGCTGCATCAAAGAGAGGCAAAGGAATACCTCTTCTCAACAAATCATGCCAGGAAAACACTACAATATGTTTGCCCTAGGGTCATCATAATTTGGAAATGAATTGAAGGCACACAACAATAACAATCAATATTTTGAAAGAGTGGATGGAAATCTATGGAAGATTATGTTAAAATAATCCATGTAGTCTTAAACATGCTACTAGACTGTCTCTTCCCTCCCACATAGTTTCCTGTTCACATATAGAATTTGGTTTATAATTATGGAACTCCAATTGCCATGGATGCCCTGCAATGGTGACATTCGCTACACTCTCAGCACCCTAGTGTCCCTGTTGGACTCCTGATCCAGTGCTATTCAGCCCTGGAAACCAGGCCCCCCACATGCAAATGCCATGGAAGTTGTGACAGTTTTATGGGGGGTGTGGCATGGGAGGGACATGATTGCTGTTTTACTTTGTATTTTTAAAATTCTGTTGTACCCCACTCCGAGTATTTTATTAGAGGGGCAGGTTACAAATAAACATTATTATTATTATTATTATTATTATTATTACCCAGAAGAGGGAGAGTAGGTGGGGAGAGCCAGGCTGAAAATGGCACCAGGAGCCCCACCATGTAGGCTTTTGTAGGCCCCTAGACCAATGAGGGACTGAGATGGGGTGGAAGTCCTGCCTACCCAGCCCCTCAGTCAATCCTGAGCAGCAGCACTGCTGACACTGCCCAATCAGGAGGCACTTCCTGCCCCAGTGCCCTCAGGTACTTGTAGTGCCTCATTTTCCGGCCCTAGCTGGCCTATCATTGCCCTGGCAGCCTCCCACATGGCATGCCAGGATCGCAACTCTCCAGGCGGCTTCTGCAAAACCTCAGCTCCCCTGGCACGGCAACCGGTTTGGCCCTTTGAGTTGGGTGGCTTTTTTAAATGGATTTCTGAAAGAGCTGAATTCACAACAATGTAAAAATTGTCAGTGCTGATATGTTCCCCTCTAGCTATGAGAACTCCTCCTAACATGAGCCCTATGGCAATTTCCCTCTGTTCCCCTCCTATTGAAAAGATTCTGGCATGACCCAATAAGGTTGCAATGCTCTTGGAAGAGCTTTTGCCAGTGGTGAGAGGACACATTGCCACTGTTATGTATGGCTGTGGAAGCCCCTCAGACAGGTTTTTTGTACTGGTGTGGAGGCCTGGACAAGGGAAAGAGAAGAGGAGAAGGAGAAGAAAGTCCCATCAAACTATCAGTTGTGCACTAGTTTGTTATACAGTCATCCCTCCATATTCGTGGGGGTTAGGGGAACAAGACCCCCACAAATATGGAAATTTTGTGAATAGTGCAAGTCCTGCCCACCTCCTTCTCCTGTGCCTGGGACACCTGACTGCAGTTATCCCAGGCACAGGGGAAGGTGAGAGGAGCCGGCATGTGTGCTGCCCAGTCCCCTTCTCCTATGTCTGGTACAGCTGTTTCAGGCAAATGAGAAGGTGGGCAAAGCTGCCTGTTCCTCTTTCTGGGACAGGGGAGTGCAGCTGTCCTAAGCACAGGAGAAGGGGACTGGGCAGCACACACACTGGTTTTGCCCACCTTCTCCTTTGCCTGGGTTAGCTGCAGTCCGCTGTCCCAAGCACAGAAGGAGGGGGCGGGGCTCACACTGATATCACAAATAAGCAAATTTGCAAATGTCAAGTCCGCAAATATGAAGGGACAACTGTAATGTACTTTCAAGTCTTTTCTGATTTATGGAGGCCCTAATCTATGGAGCTTATCACATGAACTTCAAAACTGGCTTCAGCCTGGAAGGCCCCCATCTCACCTTGAGATGTCAGATGGAGGCCGGGATTATCACATGCTAAATCATCACCTAATCACCGCCCACCATCAGCCTGGAACCAAGCCAGATCCCGACCATGCTCCACCAACACTTTTTCGAAGTCAGAAGCTTTCTGGCTTCTAAAATGTGCTGGAAGAGCACGGCTGGGACCTGCCTTGGACCCAGGCTGATGGCAGGCAGCGATTAGTTGGTGATTTAGCAAGCGATAATCCATGTCTCCATCCCACATCCTGACACCAGCCTGGGAGGCTGGAACTGGCTGGAACTCCAGGAGGTTCACTATTGCCATCTTCTGAGACTGAGAGGATATGACTTGCCCAATGTTACCCAATGGATTTCCTTAGCTGAACTGGGATATGAACTCTGCTGTTCAGAGTCATAGAACAACACTCAAACCACTAGACAACTTCTGTGTTCTAGTCCAATGTTGAAGTTATTCTATCTAGCTATATTGACAAATAGTGACTGGCTGAAGACCACCCAGTGATTTTCATGTCTAAATTGAACCTCTGAACTCTGATCTCCCTATCCTAATCCATCACTTAAAACATCACATGATCACATGGGGACCATGCAGGACATTCATCCCCTTGTTTGCAAACAATGAGAGAATGGCATCAATTTATTTTCTAAACTTTGCTTGAGAAACATGTTGTTGTTTATTTAAGTAGCTAATAAGAAGTTGGGGCAGATGCTATGTTAGATGGTTAGAGCCATTGAAACAACGTATCTTCAACATATTAAGAAAATGGACTTCTAACTGAGATATTATTGTTCCATGAACCGCTTTGTTTAGTGTCAGGTGCAAATCCCAAAGCAGCTAGGTCCATTCAAATAGTTTTAGTCTGACGGAGTCTGAGGGCATCTAAGATTCCAAAAATAGAATGTCAGCCTTTACCATTTCAGTGGCTTTTGAAATCTTCAGAGGTGTAAATCCATACTGATCCATATATATACTTGGATGGACTTTAGCTAGTCTCTGTCTTTCTTTCCATTACTTAGTCCCTCTCAATATACACTGCCTCACCTTGGGAAGATAAAGTAAGGATAACACTGTAAATCACCTAGTCACATTGATGAAAGATAAACTTATCAGACTTGGAAAAATTGTGATGTTCAAGATTTTATAAATATATTGGGATTAATGTCTGGTACATGAGTTTAGGATACCAAAGAACCTCAAGAAAAGGACAGCACTAGACTTGTTGAATAGCAGCATCCTTCTTTGAATTCTTTTATTAAGGGAGATCTGATTATATCCATTCCATTCATTTCATTTTCCTTTTGTAAAGCTTTTTTTTTCAAGCCACTGTTTCCTGGGTTCCCTGTACTGCCTAGCTTTTCTTTCTAATAATCCCTGGGATAACAGCTGCTGCTTTATTATGGTATGATTAGGTTTCTTCAGAGTGGCTTCCCCTGCACCTTCTTATTGTTGCTGCTGGTGCTCATCTTTCTCTTTCTTCTCTGGTTTTAACTTTTGTTTCCCTTTTAACCACAGCAGCACATAAACCAGAAAACTAAATCATACATTTTAGAAATAAAACTATTTCAGAATATCATGATGATGATGATGATGATGATGATGATGATGATCATCATCATCATCATCATCATCATCATCATGATCTAGAAATAGGATCCTTTGTAGCAGCAGGGGTATTTCTTTCAAAGCAAAAAGTATTATATACCAGGTAGGTTTTAGAACACATTGCATGAACTCTTTTCAGATAAAGTTTTGGAAAGCTGACATTGTTGGAAAGAAATTCTCTGTGTGTGTGTGTGTGTCTCTTGATTGCCTCAGGTCAAACAAGGTTTATAAAAATTGTTTACTGGTAGTAAAAATGTAGCAGTTCAGGATACATAAAACAAAGTATAATACTACCTTCAACATCAATGGTGGGTGGGTAGCTGGCTGGTTATGGTGTGCATCATCATCATCATCATCATCATCATCATCAGAGCTGGGGTAGTCTGAATAGACTGCAGCAAGTGAAGAGAGCTAACAATTTTAACACCATGTTCTTTTTAAATTCACTTCCAGAATTTTTTTTCTCTATCCAAAAAGCTAACATTAGTACATAACAGCTTTGAATAGGGGGTGTTTTCACTGGAACTGTTACATACAATCAGCCCTCCATATCCACAAATTATTTATTAACAAATTCAAACATCCAAGGTTTGAAAATATTTTTAAAAATATATAAATTCCCAAAAGCAAGCCTTGATTCAGCCATTTTCTATAAGGGGCATCATTTTATTATGCAATTTTATTTAATGGGACTTCAGCAGTCCTGGAATCAAATCCCAGAAGATACCCACTGTAGAAGAAAGGTCTAAACAAAAACCACCAGCAAAATCACTAAAGGACTCATTAATATTCTACTAACACTCCTTTCCTTTCCATTGTAATTGCTGGAATTAGCACAGGGGAAGAGAAGAACTGCCACCCTACACCCCAGGAAGAGGTTAATACCACTACCTGCCTACTTGCTGTTGCTGCTACTGTTTCTCCTGCTGCTGCTACTGCTATTGCTGGCCTCACCTCATTTGGTTGACTGTTTGAGACTGCTTCCTGACAGAACCAGGACCCAGCCACCCAGTTCCTGGCTGTATAGCCAAGGAGGAACACCTGACCAGGTGTCCTATCTCTCAGTCTGCAGGGTTTGAGGGTGTAAAGATGGCCAGATGGGACAGATTAGAGATTCTTTTGGTGTACCATCCACCACTTTCATTGCTGGGAGACTTAAACATCCATGCCGAGGCTACCCTGTCCATACCAACTCAGGACTTAATGACTTTCATGACAACCATAGGCCTGTCCCAAGTGATATCTGGCCCCACTCATGCTGCTGGGCGCTCTCTATTCTGTACAGGGGGGGGGGGGAAGGATGGTGATCTGGGAATGGAGAAGCTTTCTACTGTTCTCTTGTCATGGACAGATCAGGTTTAAACTTGCTGCAACTCAGAGCCTCTGCAGGAGTGGGGGACCCATTTAGATGGTCCGCTGTGGGAGGCTTATGGATCTGGGTGGATTCCTGATGGGTCTTGGGGAGTTTCCTGCTGCCTTGGCAGTTGGGCCTGTCAAAGACCTGGTTGATCTCTGAAATGGAGAAATGACCAGGGCAGTTGACACAATCACTCCTAAGAGTCCTGTCTCATGGAGTGGAACTAAACTAGCCCCTTGGTTTTCTAAGGAGCTCGCAGCAATGAAGCGAAAAAGACAGAGACTAGAGTGACAGTGGTAAAAACTCAGAGTGAATCTAATGAAAAGCAGACTAAAATCTACTTAAAGACATGTGGTAGTACAATAGATGTAGCAAAAAAAGGCTTTTTTGACTAAAACTATTGGGGCTGCACAGAATTATCCAGCTGAGCTATTTCAAGTGGTCAGGGATCTGTTATGATCTGGTCCACAGAAGAATTTAAATCACTCAACAGCTCACTGTGAGGAATTTGCCCATCATTTTGCTGATAAAATCACTCTAATTCACTCTGACTTAGATCCCAGAGTTGATACAGGCTTAGTGGATGTAACCTTGGCTCCTGCTTGTCTAGTATTGATGGATACCTTTCAATTTGTGCAGTCTGAGGATGTAGACAGGATCCTGGGAGAGGTGAGAGCCACCACATGTATACTAGACACTTGCCCTTTCTGGCTTATTAAACAGATCAAAGGAGGACTGGTGGAGTGGGTAAGAGAAGTGATTAATGCCTCTCTACAGCAAAACAAGGTTCCAACATACCTAAAAGAGGCTGTGGTAAGACCTCTTTTGGAAAAAAAAACTTCACTAGGTCTTACTGAATTAGATAATTACAGACCAACCTCCAATCTTCCATTTTTGGGCAAGGTGCTGGAGCATGTGGTGGCTTCCCAACTTCAGGCGTTCCTGGATTATCTAGATCCATGTCAGTCTGGTTTTAGGCCTGGTTATGGGACAGAAAAAGCTTTGGTCACCTTGGTGGATCACCTACGCAGAGAACTGGACAGGGGGAGTGTGTCCCTGTTGGTTTTGCTGGACCTCTCATTGCCTTTTGACTTTACCACCTGTTTGAGCAGCTATAGCATTCTTGGCTGTTTTCCCAGACAAGAGGCTCCACTTTTTCCTGGAGCGGTGCTATCAGAAGGTGGTGCTGTGGGATACCTGTTTGAATCCTTGGCCACTGGCCTGTGAGGTTTCTCATGGTTCAGTCCTGTCCCCTGTGCTTTTTAACATCTATATGAAACCACTTGGGGAGGGCATACAGAGTTTTGGAGTAAGGTGTCACCTTTATGTAAAGGATACCCAGCTCTATCACTCCTTTCCATCTAATTCCAAGGATGTCCTAAACCAGTGTCTGGCTGCTGCAATGTAATAGATGACGGCAAACAAATTGAAGCTTAATCCAGACAAGACAGAGGTGTGCCAGGTCAGTTGGAAGACAGATCCAGGAATAGGGATTCAGCCTGTGTTAGATGGGGTTGCACTTCCCCTGAAAACTCAGGTACATAGTTTGGGAGTACTTCTGGATTTAGCGCTGAGCCTGGAAGCCCAGGTATCGGCAGTGACCAGGAGTGCCTTTGCACAGCTAAAACTTGTGTGCCAACTGCACCCATTCCTGGAGAAGTCAGGCCGGGCTATGGAGGTACATGCCTTGGTTACATCCCGTTTGGATTACTGTAATGTACTCTACATGGGGCTGCCTTTGAAAAGTGATCAGAAACTTCATCTAGTTCAAAGAGCTGCAGCCAAGCTGTTAACATGCTGGCTACAGGGAGCATACAACTCCCTTGTTGCATCGATTCCATTGGCTGCCAGTCTGTTTCTGGACACAATTCAAAGTGCTGGTTTTGACCCATAAAATCCTATATGCCTTGGGTCCAAGCTATTTGAAGGGCCGTATCTCCCTGTATGAGCTCCCCTCAGAATATTGATGTCATCGGGAGAGGCCCTTCTATCTGTCCCACTACCCTTTCAGGTGTGTTTGGTGGGAACAAAAGAAAGGGCCTTTTCAGTGGCTGCTCCCAAGCTCTGGAAGCCTAGGGAGGCCAGAATGGCTCCATCCCATGAAAACCTACTGTGTGATCATGGGTGAGCTCAGCTCCAGGAAATCTTCTGATTGACTTGCTTTAGGGTCATCATACATCAGAAACAACTTGAAGGAATATAACAACAATACTGCCCCCTCCACCCACCCACCCCCAAAAAATGCATGGTACATTTTACTTCACTGAAATGAAGGGTAGGTCTAATCTGCACTACAGAATTAATGCAGTTTGAAGCAACATAGGTTCCAATGCTCAGTGCTATGGAATCCTGGGATTTGTAGTTTGTTGTGGCCCCAAAGCTCTCTGACAGTGAAGGCTAAATATCCTTTAAAGAAAAACAGATCCCAGAATTCCGTAACATTAACCATAGGCATTAAAATGTTGTCAAAGTTTCTTCTTTCTCCAGTGCAGATTAATCCATAGTCTTCATAAATAGGTGGAATTCTCAGGCAAGATGTATTATCTCTTTCTTTCCAGTCTCAGGAGATGCAGATTTGGTATTTTGTTTAGAACTATGTATACACACACACACACACACACACTTAACATAGTATTGTACTAGATAGCGTTCAGCCCCACCTGCAAAACACACAGTAAGAAATAATTATTCAGGGATCACTGGGGGTATCCATCACTACAGCACATACTGCAACCTGAAGGCATTATGAAAAGCTAAATCCATGTTAAGGGGATAAATATGTCAACAACCAGAGCTTCTGTTTTAACACAGCATGCTAATAAGAGTTCACAGGCCCCTGATGTGTCAGAATAACTGTCAGACCTTTTCACAGCCCTCTAAGCTGGTCTGCCGAAGTTCAGTTAGTGATATCTAAAAACTGACAGTGAAATTATAGCATCATATAAACAATGGGAAAATGCTGAGTATTAGCTGTCTGAAATGAGAGGGGAAAGCTTAACAGTCAAATATAAAATATGAAGTATATAACTTGACTGTTGGAAAAGATCTCAGGATTGTGAGTATATCATTGCTGATAAAAAGGAAAATGGACACTCTTTTAAATGTGGTGTTTTGAATCTTCTTTGGAAATTTTGCATACCCTACTGAAACACTTTTTAGTTCCTTGATAGTAATTTAAAACATCCTAAATGGGGATCCTTATGGTGCAAAATTTGATCGTTGTTAATGATTGACAATTACTTTGGTTCAAAATATCACACTCATTTGGTTTGGACTCCTTTCAGGCTATAACAGCTCCATAACATAGTATTATAAGGAACACAAGAGTTCCTTGAGGATAATAATAATAATAATAATAATAATAATAATTTATTTATTTATATTTCCTGCCTCTCCCATTCGATCGAGGCGGGATTACAACAATTAAAACAGTAACAATAAGACATTCTTATAAAAACTCAATAAAAACATTAAATAAAAACATTCCTTATAGTTAAAAGCATCAATTAGCATGTGCAACATAGCAGTCATAATGTGATTAAAACAATCCAGTGCAAACTTACAGCCACAATGTCTGCTACTTACTCAAATTCAGCACTCCGAGTAGCACACAATATCACAACAGATCAGATGGATAGGCCCGCTGGAAGAGATCCATCTTCAGTGCTTTTTTAAAAGCCTCTAAGGTGGTAAGAAGACGGCTCTCATCCGGTAGGGCATTCCAGAGTTGAGGAGCCACAGAGGAAAATGCTCTCTTGGAAGTAGATAATAATCTTACATTAATACCTTCCAATAGGTTTTTACCTGATGTCCTGAGGGTGTGGGGCGGATTATGTAGGGAGAGGCGTTCCTTCAAGTAACTTGGGCCTGAGCCATATAGGGCTTTAAAGGTAACAACCAACACTTTGTACTGCACCAGGAAGCTAATTGGGAGCCAGTGTAAAGATTTTAAAACAGGGGTTATATGATCGGATCTGGAAGTCCCTGTAAGCAATCTGGCAGCCGCGTTTTGAATCAGCTGAAGCTTCTGGACTTGATACAAAGGTAGCCCCATGTAGAGCGCATTGCAGAAATCTAATCGAGAGGTTACCAGTGCGTGTACCAATGTTTCAAGGTCCTCCCTGCCCAGGTAGGGGCACAGTTGGCATATCAGCCGAAGCTGATACCATGCACTCCTGGCTGTTGCTTCCACTTAAAATGTCATCTGGAGCGACGAGTCCAGGAGTACGCCCAAACTGCGAACTTTGTCCTTTACGGGAAGTGTGACCCCATCCAGGACGGGTTGGCAAATCTCCATCCCTGGGCCAGGAGAGCCTATCACAAGTACCTCCGTTTTCTCTGGATTCAGCTTAAGTTTGTTTTACCTCATCCAGCCCATTACCGACTTCAGGCAGGAGTTCAGAGGGGAGATGCCATCCTTGGTTGCTGCAACAGCCGGAGACATAGAGAAATGTATTTGTGTGTCATCAGCATATTGATAACACTGCGCCCCATGTCTCCGGATGATCTCTCCCAGCAGCTTCATGTAAATGTTAAATAGCATGGGAGACAGGATGGCGCCTTGGGGGACGCCAGATGTCAGCTCTCTTTTACAAGTGCAACTGTCTCCCAGTTTCACCATCTGGAATCTGCCCGAGAGATAGGACCGGAGCCACTGAAGAACAGTGCCTCCGATACCAATTTCCCTCAGGCGTTCCAGAAGGATACCGTGGTCGACGGTATCGAATGCCGCCGAGATATCCAAGAGTACCAACAGGGTCACACTTCCCCTGTCAATGCCCAGACGGAGATCATCAACCAGGGCGACCATGGCCGTCTCGACTCCGTATCCCCTCCTGAAGCCGGTTTGAAATGGGTCCAGATAATCGGCTTCATCCAAGGCAGCTTGGAGTTGGAAGGCGACCACCCTCTTGATCACCTTGCCCAAAAATGGTAGCAATGAAATAGGCCTATAATTCTGCCTAATCATAGGGTCAAGGGAGGGCTTTTTTAGAAGTGGTTTAACCACCGCGAGTTTCAACGCTGTTGGAAATTTGCCCTCCTTGAGAGAGGTGTTGATAATCAATTGGAGAAGTGATGTCACTCTAACTCCACCTTGACTGGCAAGCCATGAAGGGCAGGGATCGAGGGGGCAAGTCATCTTCCTAAAACTTCCAAGGAGCTTGTCCACGTCCTCGGTACTGACAAACTCAAAATGATCCAGTTTAATCAAGTCCAAGGAGGCACTGGACGCCTCTGTTATTTGTTCTGCATTAATGCCGGTGTCGAGATCGGCTCTTATCTGAGAGATCTTATCGGCAAAGAAGTCATTAAAAGTGTCGCAGCAGGTAACAGTTGGGTCTAATAATGGATTCAGGGTGGGAGGGGGCCGAATTAGATCTTTTACCACCCTGAATAGCTCTGCTGAACGAGACTCCGCCGATACAATGCGTGCAGCATAGAATGAATTCTTTGCTGCATCGATTGCAACTCCATAGGACTTTAGTAAGTTCTTTAGGAGTGTCTTGTCAGATGAGCGTCGATGTTGACACCAGCGGCATTCTAGTCGTCTCGTCTCTCGCTTCATTTTCCTAAGATCCTGAGTATACCATGGTTGTTTATTTGAAGCGAGTTGGAGAGGGCGCTCAGGAGCGATACTGTTTATAGCCCCAGTGAGGTCGGTGTCCCAGGTATTAACCAGGGCATCAACAGAATCGCCATCATTCCCTCTAGGGCTTCTTGGAACCTTTTGGGTTCCATCAGCCTTCTTGATGGGAGGTGAACTCTACCTCCCCACTAATAAAAGATAAAATAATTTAAAATATTCCATAAATAGTGTGGGGGCAAGTTTTGTAACTATTAAGAAACCCCAATAAGGAGAGTCCTGCTCTAACATGAATTTTGCAGTTTGAGACTTATTCTCCGAAAATTTATATGTGGACAATATTTCTGCAAAGAAAAATATGTTTCATGTACAGGATATTTTTCTGCATAAAATAATCATGTGCGAATTAAGTGCAGAATATTTCCCAAGATGTGAATATATTTCAAAAACTTGGATTTTCAAATACTTTCTTGCAGCAGTTTACTGCAAATCAGTGAAGTATAATATCCCTGATTCTCAAGAAATTCTGACCATTCTGGGGTGCAGCAAGGAGTTGTCCCAGCCATGAAAGTCATCAGGTTATTCACATATTACAAGCTAGTCCATAGAATAGAATAGAATGTGCTGTGCTGTAATTTTCAGTGTAAATAATGATAAAACTTTTAAAGGATTTTTTATTTTTATTTTTATTTTTTAATTTTATTTATTATTAAAAAAAACCCTACATATTACAAATTAGCAAACTTTGTCAGTAATTTGCCGTGTATACAACTTATAGCAAATAACTTCCTGTCAAGATAATTAAATCTCGTGGATATAAATAGGTTATATTACCCCCTGATATTAGAAATATTACATGGGTACCTTCTGAGTCTATAGTTTGCATATGTATATGAATATATACGTACCTATTCACTCCTACACACACTGATCTATCTATCTATCTATCTATCTATCTATCATCTATCTATCTATCTTTACACACACACACACACACACACACACACACATATATATATATATGATAGATAGTTTGTACCTTGAAATAAATTACCATCCTATCAAATATTGAAAATATACATATCAAAAGAGTATAATAAACATTTATAGCAACCCCATAATCCAGTTTCTTTTAGGATTTTTTAAAAAGCTATATCTAGAAGCTATATTAAAACAGCAAATATATGCAGGATGGGACATAACAGACTCATAGGGGCTTTCTAGATTGGCAAAAAGAAGTGTGTTCATGGCTGCATGAAACTCTAGCCTTTAGATGAGAAAAAGGGAAAGTGTGCCATGAAAATGCTTTTTTTGCGTTTTAGGGGAGAAGAAGCACCTTTAAAAAGGTGCTGGTTTTCCCAGCTTCTTTTTTAAAAATTGCAGAACAGTGCAGCTCCATCTAAAGGCTGTGGTGCAGCTGCTAAGCATTAAGGAGAAGGCAACTTCATGTCACACTTTCCTGCCCATCTAGAAAGCCCCATAGTAAATGCATGCAAAAGTGATACAGCCTAAAAATATACTAATCTTTTCACTGATCCACGGGACACATATCATTCTTTTTTCCTATATTCTCTATGTATACCTTACCTTTTAGTTTAATAAATATAATTATTTGTGAAAATACTTCACTTCAGTCAATGGGCAGATGTTGACTTTCAATATTAATTCATTGTTGTTTTTCTTTTATGGCACACACATCTGACCAATCTTTCATCAGGTGTCAAAGTCCAATAAATAAATAAATAAAGATATAGATGTGAGTGTTTGTCTTCACATTGCCTGTTAATGCATGGTGACTCCATGAATTTCTTAGGCAAAGATATTTACAAGGGAGATTATCAGACGGGAGCAAACTCCCATTCTCAAAGCATGCTAATAGTATGATGGGGGGGGGGGGGATGATCACACCCCTGTGTGCTTATCCCATTCGTCCCCTATCTGTAAAGAGTGATGGAGCCATCATTGGGTAATAACAGGAGTTCCCATTAATGCCCAATGATGGCTCCATTACTTTTTATGGATGGGAGAAGAATTGGATAAGTGCACAGTGGTGTGATAATCTCCCCCCCCCCCCCAATCATGTTAAGAGCATGCCTTTAGGATGGGAGCAAGCCGCTTTGCTCCCATCTGATAATCTCCATTGCCTTCCTCTCACTATAGCCTAGTATCAGGCATTCCCTAGTAATCTCCTTTCAAAATACTAACTAGGCCTGAGTATGCTTAGTTTTGAAGAGCAGATGGGAGCTGGTGCTTACTCAGGATTTGGGCCCTTATTTTGTTCTCTCTCTCTCTCTCTCTCTCTCTCTCTTGCACACAAACACACACACACATAAAATAACAAGCTAAATCCACAACGAAATAAGAACATGATTTATTAGTGATGGATGGCAAAGCTCAGTTTGTGTAGGGGACAAATATAGAGAAAACACATAGTACAGTGAGCAGTCAAGGATGGAAGGTGAGTAATGACTGTGGATGAAAAGGCCGGGGGGGGGGGGGAACAGTAGGCAGAAAAGTGTGTGGCAGTATAACTGAGTATAAATTTGGCTGCTGAGATATAACATTCTTTACATTTGGTTAAGACAAAAATGCAATACAGACGTTTATGAAAAATACAAGTATATTGTTCCTATATGTGGGTAGTAGTTCAGTGCTAAGCCAACACCAGTGTCATACTCACCCATTGATCTAGTCTACCATGACACATGACACTGTGTGTATGTATACAGTATGACACTGATGTTGGCTTAGCATTTAGAGAAAACACATAGTATAGTGAGCATTGAAGGATGAAGAGTGAATAATGACTGACAATGAAAAGGCTAGGAAGTCGTAGGCAGTGGGTGATGCACGCACACACACACATACATTTATGTACTCAGGTATCAGATCCAAAATGCTACTTTAGGCATACTGTCAGGCTGTGGAATTTCTTTCTTTTATTTTCTGCTTTGAATGGTATCCAATATGATCTCCAAACAAAAAGATTTAGAAATTATTTCAGTTTCGTTTTTAAAAAAGAAAAAAAGATCCTTAAAACCCTAGTGATATGAGGTGGTGAGCTGCTAATTTTAGAACCAAAGGACAAAAACCAGGTTTTTCAGGGTCAACTAGATGTGCATTTTTATTTTCAATTTGTATCCTAGCTTTTGTTTCATAGTATTTCTGAAATACTTTATTTTAGAGAAAAATATATTAAAGCAACCAAAAGACTGAATAAAATGAATTAAGCCAGATTTCTTCTGGATGGGGATAACAGAGTCCAATATATCTGAAAGTCATTAGGTTGTGAAAGGCTTCTTTAAGAATGATAGGGCAACAGATAGACCTAATAACTAAATAGATATCTCCCTCCCTCCAATTGTAACTGTGATATGGGCATGAACAGCAACATTAAGTTGTATTTATAACAGCAACATTAAGTTGTATTTATATTTACCTAAATGAGCAATTGGAAGTGCAATCAGCCGATCTTTACAAAACATGAAATAATGTTGATTTAGAAGGATGCTCACATTTTACACTCCTTGATGTGAAATCATACTATTGAAAACTTCTTCATCAGTTATCATTGTTAATCGTTCCCAAATGTGTCATAGTGTCTCCACATTGATGATTGTTTTTCAGATGTAATAAAAGTGTACTGTTTGACATCATTTTTTAAAAAGAAAGGAGTGGATGAGATCCTATACCATCAGACATAAATACAATGACAGAGCTCCATCCCCATAGCTTCTGATGAAGCCACTCCTGCAACCACACATTTTTTTTAAATCGTGGCACCACCTCACCCAAAAGGAGTTCTGGGGCACTGCAGAGCAGGGCACTGGGGACTGATGCTTATAGCAATCTCTCAGTTAGAAGGAACATTAAAAGCAGCCTGCTGGAGAGAGCCTCTATCACAACTGCTTGGCTCAATGCACCACAGAACCAGAAGAATACTGCAGACATAAGTTCTCAGCCCCAAAACACATGGGCCAAAAGTTCTGGCTTTTGGTAAATCTGCGGTCATGGTGTTCAGATAATTCATGCCCTTGGATCAGGCTGAAGCTGTGCCATGGTCACCTAAGGCAGCCCAGAACTACCAAAGAAAGGAGCAGGGAAAAATGCTCCTTGCTGTCTGCTCATTCATAATCATGGCAGTGGGAGGCCTTGGGATCACTGCATCCAGTTGCCGAGGTCCCACACCAATTGGGGGGGACCCCGGGGCTGGAGAGGCCTTTGCTTGTTCCAAGTGTCATTCTTGATCCCTTAGTGGCCCCTTTTGTAGAACCTACAGGAATTCTTCAGTTGGGATGCTGCCAGGCTGATAAAGTGTTGTTTTTGCTCATACTTGTTAACTACCAAAAATTTGATTCCCCAGAAGTTAAGTGATCACATGTCTGAATTGCAATCTCATAACTACTGAACAGGATGTCAGCCAGTTTTCAGAAGCCACATATTAGTGTGTCCCTAGAAGATCCCATGCCCTAATAAGTAGGATTTTCCCAATTTGAAAAAGCAACAACATTTAGAAATGAACAAAAACACAGTTTGTGGGAAGTTTTGGGAATTCTGCTATATTTATATTCTTGTAACTCCTACTGAGTTATAGTTATAGTTTTGCTAGCCCTATTTCTGATAAGAGAAACAAAATGACAGTTGGGTACTGCTGGGAAAAACAAATGCTGTCTCAAATTGGCTCCTATTTGACCAAAGGTAACCCCCATCACCTTTGTCCTACATCTGGACATTTTCCTTAGGATTCATTCCTAACAATATTTCCATTGTCTTTTTATTTGTACTTGGCCATGTAATGTGTTGCCTCGCTGGTCATGCAGACTTAAATTTCCCTTTGATTTCTCAGATGTCATGAATTAGGTCTCTTATTCTTCCTTTTCTGTTGTCATCTTCTATTTCCCCTTGTCCCTGCACACAAGTCATTGAAAAATTGTATTCAGAGGTCTGATAAGTATTTCTGTCACTTTTCCCTTCTTGTTTACCATTCATTACTTGAAAAGTTTCATATATATATCATCCATTGAGGCTTCTCTTTCTTTTTGGCTATAAATAGTATCTTTGTTTTGTTTTGTTTGCATTCCTCCCTGACAATGCCCCTACCCTTCATCAAGAGTTCTTCTAGCTTTTTTTTTTTTTAAATAAATTTAAAGGCAAAATAATCACTGTAAACTTATTTTTGACATTGTCATTACATTCTGTGGTGATGTTGTTCAGGTTTTATTTTGGCATGACGATAGGGTTAGTGTTCTTTTTTATATTTACTGTCATCTTGGATATTAGTCTTTTGTAGCCTGTGCCACAATCTTCTTCTGGGCTTGGTTTTGAAGAGAAAATGGAATTTCTCTATTTTCTGCTTCCAGTTATGTAGTATTGTTTCTATATTGACCATCGATTGATGTCCATGTATACAGTCACATCTTTGGTTACTTTAAGAATGAGTTTGCAAGGAAGAAAATATTGGCCTTGCAAAATTAAGGTAGGGCCAAAGCACATGGCCCAGATGGAGTGGCCTCTGTCCACTCTGGCCCCAGTGGCACCAGGATAATGGCAACCACATGACCCACTTTGAAAGTGAGCCACTGCTGCAGACTCAAGCTAGCCACTGGCCGAAGCAGATTAAAGGTTGCCCCCTAAGTGTGGTCTTGTTGTGGCTTCTGGATGCTTTGGGGGTCATGCCAATGTCATGCCCCCAAAATGACCGGAAGCTGCATTATTCAGTCCATGCATTTCAGGCCATAGTCAGTTTCCTGCTTCATTCCTTGATCCTAGGCAAAATTTTCCTACAATCTTTGATTCTGTTCTGTTTTATGTTTTTGCATTCCAGTAACTGAAGATTAACAATGTTTTGGTGTGTGATCAATTTCTTCCCGGACTCCAACATAGAAACTTTCAGTTATCTTCTTCTTCTGCCTTTGTTGTTGGAGCATAAACCTGGATTTTTTAATGCTTGTATCCCTAAAATCTTAGTGATTCAATCAGATTTTGTATTATGTCCTTTGATTGGGATAATAAGAGAGGGAAAGAATAAATCAAGGTACAACTTTTGTGTACAATAGATGAGAAATGGGCTTTCCAAAAATTCATGCAACTTACTCCTTTTCCAAGCTTAAAACTAGGGTGGCGAGGCTCAGTATGGTGGGAGGAGAGAGTAACAATAAAATTGTGGGTTGCTTTTTCAGTCTTTCATACAAAATTTTAGCTTAATAATCATAAACTCAATGGTTCAGTTTCCCTGTCTTTTAATGTAAATTCAATTGAATGATATACTTTCTTCCAGCTTACTAATTAACCAAATAAATTAATCTCTTCCTACTAACTTTCCTATCTCAGAGATAGAGGCTGTAGTCTTTTAGGTGGGTAGGTTTCAAAGCTATTATAGCAGCACTGTATTTTTGCATGTCTTTGTATGAAAGTCATTTTGGCTTTCAGTGAAAACAACTAATCTTTTCATGCTTTCATACTTTCTAAGAAATCAAAGACTAAAGCTGAAAGATAAAGACTTTGCTTTCTTGTAAGTCTACAGTCCAAAACACACTGCCGAAATAATTCAGTATGAGACCACTTTAACTGTCCTGGCTCAATGCTAGGAAATTCTGGGGACTGTAGTCTTGTGAGGCATTTGGCCTTCTCTTTCAGACAGCTCTGGTGGCACAATAAACTACAATCCCCAGGATTTCCTGGCACTGAGACAGGACAGTTAAAAGCAGTCTCAAAAAGGATTATTTCTGCAGTATGTTTTGAACCTGAGAAAGTGCGCAAGGTCACCCAGTGGTTTTTCCATGACTGATTAGGGATTTAAAGCCTGGTCTCCAGAGTCATACATAGTACAGCACTCAAACCACTACACCATGCTAGCTCTCTGTCCTAAAGCAGGGGTAGACAAAGTGTGACCGAAGGCTCCCACAATACCAAGACCATTTTTTACAGTCCCCCCTCCCCATGCATCCAAAAAGAAAGAAAGAAAAGTATTCCTATTCCTGTAGGACTCTAGGGGCAGTGTTTAGGAGAAGTCACAATTTTACCTTTTCTTAAACAAACAAACAAACAAATAAACAAAAAAAAATACTCTTCAATCTGAAAATTGATTTCTGCCCACTTCACCCCACCTCTTACAATTGGAGGGACTATGTAGCCCCTTGCAGGCTGAAAATCCTCCCTCCCTCCCACCAAAAAAAATTGTCCCTCTCTTTCCTCTTTCCACATGCAGATTTTCACCAATGAAGGGATGATTCTTGTTTACATTTACATATCATAGACGAAAAGATGTTTGATCTGAGTGGTTCTTATTCCAATAAATAACATTACACATGAGACATCAAAGCTTCAGCATGGAAGGCAGCTATGCTATTAGGTTGGAGAGGACAAAATATTTTGTATGTCACAATTATTTCAGACAGAAAGGACAATCTGAAACATATGCAATCTTATTTAACAGTTCCATCTAAAAATGTATCAAACTGTCATTTCTACACGGCAATTGTATAGCAACACAGATATATTTCTTCAGACTTAATCCACTGCCCTGTTCAGTTCAGCTAATCAGTGATTACGGAAATGAAAGTCATTATCTTACAAACCAATCACGTCACAAGTAACCCAGATCAAAACTAAATCAGAAAGCTTCATCATTTGCCAGTAAATTTGGTTGTAATATGAAAAACTGATAAAGATATAAGTATTTGTATGGCACCTTTGAAAAACAGAATAAAAACTCAAACGCCATTTGACTCACAAATTCATTTTTTATGAGTTGTATTTCTTCTGTGGGATTAATCTCTCTTTTTCCTAAAATCCAACAGAGTTTGTGAAAGGGAAACCAAGCATAACAGAATCATCATTAAGTTCTCTATTTTTAAACTGCAATTCATTTTCCTCCATACCAGAAGAACACATTGTGGTCAGTAACTGCCGTGCTTCATCTTTAGTGTGCAGGCCACATATGTAAGTAGAAGCAACTCTGTCTCCCTGCAATTTACTGTGTTCTGGATACATCTGTCAAGAGTGACACATGGGGAAATCTATTAGGACATTAAAACCCTTCTCATTCACTTGGGGAGTTTTATCCAAGTGGGGCACAGTATTAGTTTTCACCACTAGGATATTATGTAAAGGAGATGTATATCCTGAAACAGATTATTATTATTATTATTATTATTATTATGATTATTAAAAACAAAAACGGACAAACACACGTTAGCAAACTATACACATAATCTCAAAGTTCAGTCTTTCATATGACTTTCACGCATTATACGAATGTAAAACCGTATCACAGAATGTTTTTTTTTATCTTCAAATCTTTCTCCTGAAACCCTTGCATGTATCTCTTCCAACCTTTACAGTAAAGGAGGGCAGCAAGCTACCTGTGATCCACATCTAGATATCCTGTCCACTTTTCCATGTCTCCAAATAGCCACTCACTGTGGGTGAATTTGCTGTAGCATTTTATCTCTATGAGCATCAGTTTTCTTTTAAAATAGGTCAAAACGTTATTGCTTATCTTGGTACAAGCAGACTTATGCCACCAAAAACAAAACCCCTCTCAGAAGCATAAATCTGCTTGTATAATGGAAGAGAGCACAGGATGTAAAAAAAGAAAAAAAAAAAACATGTTTAAAAGTGAAATGTTACTGTTTTCATCCCCAACACAATAACTTGGTAAAAGAGATAGGAAGTTGCCAGTGCCTCTTCTAAAGGGGTACTGAAAGCAGTGGGATAGGAATATCTGCACTTTCTTAATGATAGGTGACTTGTGGTATGAGCTGTAGTGATACTGAGTGTCAGGGCCACAAAAGAGTAGCAGGCTTGAGAAGGCATCCAAACTGTGTTGAGTGTTGAACAACTTGATTAACTGGAATGTGCCTCACAATGAGAGTGACCACTAGTTCATTTAATACAAAACTGTCTACTTTGACTTGCAGTCATTGTAGTATTGCACAAAAAATGATTTTTAATCAGGTCTCCTTCCTGCAAACCTTGTGATTTTAATATTCCGTGGGATTTCTATGATCATGCAAATGCCTGTGCTCTGTGACTGAGCTATAGCTTATCATCACACTTCCACTGATATTAGCCTTTGGCCATCCCAAAATATGCCCTGACTCTAGTTTTCTTTGGTTGTATTCTGGAGGAAGTTCTTGGTTTTTGACAGGTATCAGCTGAAGGCTACATCTGTGGTGAAATTACCTTTTCAAAGCCATTTATGTCACCCCGAGATGAGCTGTTTTGGTTCAAATAAAATGTCAATCAGATCCCACTTGAATATGCATACTTATCTCCCTGGACAGAACAAAATAAAGGACTCCAAACTATTTTATTCTCTATTCTTTAAACCATTAAATTCCTGTTCCTAAATCCTTTTTGTCTTGTGGTGTTGCTGCAAATTCATCTTTTCACTTCTCTGCAGGGGCACCACATAGCTGCACCACCACAGGTATGGCACCCATTGAAAGGGTGCAAAAAGGAGTCACTTTTGCTGCTCCTTTTTGCACCCTTGAAAGGCTGGATCCAGGCTGTGCCTTTAGGTTATTGTGGCACTGATCCAACTAGAAAAGGGGAGGCTGGAGGCAACCTCTTAGGGGCTGTTTGTCGAGCCCCTTAGTCCCTGATTATGCCACAACTCTACCTCTTATTTCTTATATAGTAGGAAGTTTTTAGTAGTTAAGCATTTAATTGTGGAGGGTTTTTTTTTCTTTTTAGTTTTCTCCTAGAAAATCTGTGATTTCATTTGTGTTGCGTATGTGCTATCCTGACTATGGAGTTTATCACGTGGAGGAATATTGGAAGTTTAAACAGGGTTTATCCCATGAAAATTGACAATTACTATTAAATTGCAATTAAGATTTTTACACATGGTGCCCATTATCCCAGGAATAACCAGGCAATAAACAGCAACAAATCATTCATGGGAAAATCCTGTGAATGATTTGTTCCTGTTTATTGACTGGTTATTCATGAGTTAATGGCACTTTAATCACTTTTCAATGCAATTTGCACAGGATGTTAAAGGGTAATGGCCATTTAAACATGACATCTTGTGAAAATCTTAATTGTTAATGTGCAATTTTCATGAGATAATCCTCATTTATACTTCCAATTGTCCCCTTGTGAAAAACTCCTGTGACTACATTTACACTGCAAAATTAATGCAGTCTGACACCACTTTAACTACCATGCCTCAATGTTAAAGAATTATGGGATTTGTGCTTTTCTGAGATATATAGCCTTCTCTGTCAGAGCACTGTCATACTTTGACCACATCATGAGGAAGCATGACTCATTGGAAAAAAACAATAATGCTAGGAAAGGTAGAGTAAAGCAGAAAGAGAGAAACAGTGCAGCATACGGAGTCTTAGAGATGTCTCATCTAGAGGGTCACCATGGGTCAAGATCAACTCAAGAGCACTCTGGAACCAAGACAAACTTCAAATCCCAGGATTCTACTGGATGGAGCTATAACAGTTAAAAGTGGTGTCAAACTGCCTTAATTCAGCAATGTGGCAGTAACCTAGATAGACTTTGCTATTTGTTGTGATCTATGTTGAAGTTGAAGGCCAAAAGTTGAAGTGCCCCCCCCCCATGACAACACCATCTGGCCTAGGAGGGAGTGAAACGACAGGCCTAGCAACACCATCAGGCCTAGCCTCAAGTTGTAGGGCCCTCCCTTCATGACAACCCCATCTGGTTGCCTTGGAGGGAGTGAAAGGGAAGAGCCCACACTCCATTGGGCCTGTCCTAGATTAAGAAGCAGAGCCCTCCCTTGATGCCATCTGCCTTGGTCCAGGTCCCAGAGGGAGAGAAGAACTGCTGAACCTGATCCCTTTCCCCACCACCATTCCCTTCTCCTTTTGTTTCACGTATTTTTAGATGGAAAGCCTGAAGGTAGGGAACTGTCTAATTAAAAAGTAATAATTGTAAGCCACTCTGATAGCCTTTAGGGCTGAAGGGCAGAGTATAAATAAATAAATAAATTATTGTTATTGTTATTATTTTGTGTTTTAATTTTAAAACTCACTAACTCCAAGTGAAATCTGCCAGTCTAACAGCAGTCTTCCCTCTGGAAGAATTAGAGCAGCAGTAGGAATAAATTCAATCTGGAACAGGAATGAGAATTATACAGCTCTCCAGATGCTGTTAAACTCCCAGAATTCCCTTCTATTGATTATGCTGGATGTTGCAGTCCAAGAACACCCAGAGAGGACAAGGTGCCATGATTGTCCTTAGAATCATATTGATGCTAAAACTGCCTCACTTATTTATGTACTTTATCCCAGGAACACAATGAAACATCAACCTGTTCACAATTGCAGAATGTATGCATTTCTACTGTATTTTTGAAGCTTTGATGTATGAAAAGTTCTGGATAAGAGCCTACCACTGGAGGGCCTGGAAAAAGGGAAAGGCAATAGCAGGGAAAATAGAAGCACTTGAAGTTTATAGAATGACTTGAGGCTTGCATATTCTGTTTATTAGATATTGGTTAAAATTTGCATGTGGAAATTTCTATAGAGCTTAATCTCTTTTGTGCTCAAGCCAAATGCAGAATGTAATATGAATGTAGGGGTGCTTTGGAGTAGTAAAAACATTATCATGAGGACACAGAACTGTAATTACCAGGTAATTCAAGAGTAAACTAAAGAACATACAATGGTCTCTCCCCCCCGCCCCCCAGGTAATAGTAAGACAGACAGATTGTTACTGGATCTAACTTTTAGTGGGATAGATAGGGCTGATCTAGATTGGCAAAAAGAAGTGTGTTCATGGCTGCATGAAACTCTAGCCTTTAGATGAGAAAAAGGGAAAGTGTGCCATGAAAACACTTTTTTGCATTTTAGGGGAGAAGAAGCGCCTTTAAAAAGGTGCTGGTTTTCCCAGCTTCTTTTTTAAAAATGGCGGAACAGCGCAGCTCCATCTAAAGGCTGTGGTGCAGCTTTGCAGTTAAAGGGCTGCTGTATATTTAAAGCACCCATTTAAAGACAGCGATACAGGTTCGGATCATAATGGATCATGAGTTGGGAGCATGTGTGGTGTGGAGTTCACTTCTAATTAAAACGCTCAATGCCCTGCAGGTGTAAAAGCTGGGGTTTAACTGCACAGTTTTTTAAAGCCCCCAAACCCTAGTTCCAGCCCTAATCTGAACCCTAGACATGTGCAATAGGGACTCTGGGATGCTGTAACTGTTATTCTACTGCGCATAAAATGTCAATTCATTCACAAAATAAAGGGGTTCATTCATGATGCACCAGTGCAACTGCACAGTTTAAAAAAGCAGAGAAACCGCAATGATAATTTGACAGATCCTCATGATTGTACAATTGTCTGTATGTTGTACCTGCGCAGCTGCGCAGTTCGCAGCCAGCAAACCTGCACAGCTGCGCAGTTCTCAGCCGGCAAGGGAAAAAAATTAAAGGTTCAGCGCAGTTAAAAGCCGCGTTCATTGCCGCTGGTGCAGCTGCTCCACCTGTGTTAGTAGCGTTCTGACAGCTTCCAACGTAGTTGCTGAGCCACAGAAAAGACTTCAGAAAAGTCGTTCCCACACCCCTCAGTCTAGCTGCCCTGTACCTTTTAAATACACACCTGGGGCTTGCAGTGTAGCTGCTAAGCATTAAGGAAACGGCAACTTCATGTCACACTTTCCTGCCAATCTAGAAAGCCCCAATGTTTATTAAAATATATCTAATATTTGGAACAAGCTATTGAAAGCTATTGTGAACTTTCTAAGGTAATTCTGTCTATTTTTTCCAGGCATGAAAACATATGCACAACCATACCAGTCCTTCAATACCATGTTTCCTCAAAAATAAGGCAGTGTCTTTTATTAATTTTTGCTCCCAAAGATACACTAGGTCTTATTTTCAGGGGATGTCTTATTTTTCCATGAAGAAAAATTCACATTTATTGTTGAACCAAAAAAGAAGAAGAAGAAGAAGAAGAAGAAGAAGAAGAAGAAGAAGAAGAAGAAGAAGGTTTATCATATACTGTATACACACACACACACACACACACACAAACTTTGCTAGGTCTTACTTTCAGGGGAGGCCTTATATTTAGCAATTCAGCAAAACCTCTACTAGGTCCTATTTTCAGGGAAACAGGGTAGCAATAGCAATAGAAAATACATTTCTAGACCATTCATCAGTGGACAAGCACTCCATAAGCAGTTTACAATACACCCCACAAACTGGGTATTGATTTTAGCAATCTCAGAATGATACCAGGCTGAGTCGACCTATCAAACTCCCAGTTTTGTAGTTTATGAGTGAGTGACTGCAGTACAGACATTTAACCACAGTGCCACCAGAGCTCTTTAGTGACTTTTTCCTCTGTACCTGAGGAGTTCCACTTATATCTAGTACAATAGAAAACTGAGAAATTATTAAGAGTGTGTTATCAGATTCAGATTAAACCCCATGACCAGGACATTGAGAACCAAGAGACTGAAATTACCCTGATGCATGGAAAACAAGTGGAAACTAGATTAAATATTAGAATATTGAGACGTGTCCCAACCCAGAAACAGACAACTGGAAAGGGAGTGAGGCCCGTCATAGTCCACAAAATACCCAGAGCCCTTTTATAGTGATTTTGAGCCATCATTTGGGGGTGGGTGGAGTGAAATTTCTTTCTCTCTCTCTCTCTCTACACACACACACAACACACATACACAAATTAGAGATCTTATGGCGATTCAGAGGCCACATGTGGATTGTGAGTTTGAATTAGCCCACTCCTGCCCTAATCATATGTATGAAAAAAACTGAAAGAATTCTGAAGAGACACTTCTATTAATAGAAGATCTCTCCATAGGGAGGAGAGCATGTGCATTAGCCACCTCCTTTGGATCTTAATTTTGGATGTAACTGGAAGGGCTAACACTGACCCTTGTTTCGTGTCAGATAAGGATTACCTGGGACTCTTGGAAGGCATAAACACCACCTTATGTCAACTCATTAAGATAAAGTGAGAAAAAATTATGGTAAAACATAATTTAAATAATAGGATAGAACATTGCTGTATGAAGGAAAGCAAAAACAAAATACATGCATATGCATGAACATACACACAGATAGAGCCCATTTACTAAAATTGGAATCCTCAAAAGGATTAATCTGTTTTAAAGAAATACATTCTTAGGATAGGATCAACAAGAACCTTTCCAACCTACACCAAAAGAGAAAATGTAGTAGGCAGACATGTTACAACTTGTCCCCCTTTGTGAGAGAAGAAAGCAGAGAGAGAGAGAGAGAGAGAGAGAGAGAGAGAGAGAGAGAGACCTGAAAAACAATATGGATGGAAAGGGGGGAGGGAGTTCAGCCTGGGTTATTTCCTTTAAAAAAACTGAAGGCAATCACTTAGGGGTCAACAGATGCTGCTTCTTTCTGCCCTGGATCATTGTCATGGCAATCGAGTGGCAACAATCTGCTCAAAAAAGGAGCCACAAAACATGGCTTCTTTTTCTGCTGCTACAGAAGCATCATAAGCACCCTGGCACTGTGCTATGACATTCCTTGTGCACTGCACCATTTGGACGCAGAGCATGAGGGACGTCATCATGGTGCTTCCCGTGTAAACAGCATCATGCTAGGATGACACCTGTGGCATGCAGTAGGGTTTGGGAGCATGTGAATACCCCATCCTACCGCAGCCCTAGTTCAGGTCCAGGCTGGCACAAAGTGCTGGTCTGTCCAGGCCCTTAATTAACCAGATTATGTAATCTACCCATAATGCTTTAGGATTGGTGGCTAATAGAAGAAGCAAAAAGAAATTAGAAATGCACAGGGAAATTTCTAATCTCTTTCTGTATAAACCACCTGTAATGACTGGGCCCACCAGTCATTTGGGGACTTCCCTCAGACAACAAAGGGTTAAGCTGGGGGAAGGTATATGATAATGAGAGTTTATATCACATTGGGAATGAGAATTTACATCACAGCTGATGTAAGGCCCAACTGGCCAATCAGTTGATCAGGACTGGGAGTATCAAGAATCTTCCCAACAGAGGTTTTAAAAGGCCTCTGAGACCATGCGGTTTGACTCATTCCCTTGTGTGGCCCATGTGGCCTTGTGAGTCTTTCTTGTTTGTGAGCCCAGCTGTTGGGTTTGTGTCAATAGGCAGGCTTAAGGGATGTGGGTTGAGCTAGGCAATAGGGGTTAGCTGCTTGCGTCCAAAACCCATCAAGGACTGCAGTTCCCATCTCAGCATGAGTAGGTTAGAAAATATGTTAACTAAAGCATCTGGCTTTTCTATTTTTATCTTGGCTTACCTGAAATGAGTGTCTTGTAACTCTGCATCTTGTACCTGCAAGGCAGGGAGGCCTTGCATTAATAACATTGCTCTATGATGTCAAGATAAAATAAATACTTTCTTTAAAAGTATCTGCTGTCTCTGTACTCCTATATTTGGTTGTTGCTTGTTTAGGTTAGCAAGGGAAAGAAACTAAAAGTCCTTAGCAAGTCCCAGTGTGTGCTAAGGGGAATTCATTATAGAATCACTGGGTGGTGGCAACTTGACTAGAGGATCTCAAGGGGTCTCATTCAGCTCAGCAAGGAATGGGAACAGAGACCCAGGGGACTAGGGCAATTAATGATTTACATTGGGTTAAGGGCCAGGAGCAAGGTGGCTGTTTGGCTGCTTGGATCCCAAGGATATAACACCACTCGATCCCTAGTGGACATGAAAGCAGAAAGGATAAGTGCAGAAGTTTTTCTTGAGTTTGGGGAAAAAGCTTTCCCAGGCACTAAGGGCCAGAACAGATGGTCCTTTAAAGCCACCATCCAGGTGCCTTGGGAGTGTGGCGTTTTTATGCTGTATGCTCCTGTGCTTCCCTGAACCTGTCCAGATGTGGGTGGCTCCAAGATGCTGGGGCGGCATGGCCTTTACATGCTGCATGCCACTGGAGCATCTTGGTTTTTGGTTGCAGCAGAGCTGCAAAAGCTGTTTTTTTTTTTCCCCAGCCCAAAAAGGAGCTGATCTTTTCAAGCTTCAAGGCAAAATGGGACGGTGGTGGGTGTGTGCCATGGCTCCAATCCATCTTTGGAATAGGTGGCTCCAAGCTGCCCCTTCTTGCCGGTCTGTTCCAGCCCTAATTTGCTATGGGACCTTACAGGCTAAAAGTTCTTTTTTAAAGGCAATTAACCAGCATGGCAGCCCTTGGGAAACTCCCACCACAAAGCAGAGGATGCAATTTTTTCCAGTTTATTTTTCTTTCTGAGGCCACCTGAAACTCTTGAAAATTTGCTTTGGAGGAGGAAATATGGGATAGGTGAAATAGAGAAACAAACAGAAGGAGTGAACAGGAAATATTTGTCCCAAATCCAAATAACCTCATTCTTAATTTGTTTACACTGAATAGCTGTTTCTGCAAATGGAAGGAGACTTACTGCTAATCAAAGGCTATTACTGATAACAGGATTTTTATTCTCATTATGATCTACATCTTCATCCTCCAATATTGCTGTAAATGTTAAAAACTGAAACAGTATTTTCCAGTGTATTGCCATCAGTGAACAAGCCATAAAAAGATTATAATGAACAGTATAATTATTCCTCCATGCATATTGTTAAATTAAAAGAAGCTTCTTTCTGGCTTGGTTGTCATCTGCCTCATCTTTGCAGACAGGAATAGTGATGGGTGGCTATAGCTCTTCAGTCCTGTTGAATTCACGGATCAGCAACTGGGCAAGCCTCGTGTATCACCTGCTCTCTCACCAGCAACAAGACCCCTGATAAGCTGAATCAGCTAACCCTTTGTAACAGAGGGGCTGTGGAAGTATTGTTGGCATCCCTGTATTCCCCAAGTACCCTCACTGTGGAGGCGAAGCTGCGAGCTAGCCGTGCCTGCATCCTCCTTTAGTGCCATCTTGCCCGGAAGTCTTGAAATTGTAATGTGGCCTCAAAAGTGAACACATGCTTTTTTAAAAAAAAACCTTGATTTTTAAAAACTTGAATAGTGTTGAGTTGAAGGCTTTCATGGCCGGCATCCATAGTTTTTTGTTTTGTTTTGTTTTGTTCTTTGTGGCGCTTTTGGGCTATGTGGCCATGTTCTAGAAGAACTCTTCTAGAACATGGTCACATAGCCCAAAAGCTCCACAAACAACAACAACAACAACAAAAACACTGAATAGTGTTATTTATCCAGGTTTTTAAACTTGATTAGAAATTATGGATAAGATCCTGTAGGTTTGTGTGAAACATAAGAGTTCCACATGACATGCAGGACTTCATTTCAGCACCATTCCCAGGACCCTGTCTGGATGGGCCAAATCAAATGGCCTCCCCTGTTGCCTTGGCAGGGAGATGAAATGACACATCGGCCAAACCTCAGTTCTGACTTGAACAGATTGGAAGATGTCTAGCCTGTTCAGCACCAGAATTCCTCAGTGTATTGAGTATATGGATGGCTTTTGCAACAGGGAAGGCCTAGGGCAACTTTGGGGCCTGGATACTTGACCTGCACCGTCGTAGACAGGACCTGCAACTCACTCTTAAAATTGCAATATGCACCCACTCCAGACATATCAATTCTGGTGATGATTGATGGTGGGATTACAGGAGCATCTGACAATGTCCCCCTAGCCAGAGGAGAACTTCCACCATCTGCTGGGGTACTCTGGAAATCTCAGTGAATGATGTAATCAACCTGTGTTTGACATGCGGACATAGCCAGTTGCTTTTTCTGACACACTGTGCTCGGCATCAGCAATGGGACAGCCATGGGGAGTAACTCTCACAGTGAAACAATGAGACCTGGAGTAGCAGACTTTGTATGTTGTAGAAGGAGGAAGAGAATAGCAACAGGAGGGAAAAAAAAGAACTCAAGAGAAAATATATAATAGCAACCCTTTTAAATTCTGTATAATCCTCTGGATAAATTCTATGAGAGTATGTATCATTTTACATATTTGAAGGAAGGATTTATGCAGATTTAAATTCAACTGATATGCTGAACTGAATGAAATGGTTTGTCAGGGAAACAGTCATACAGATTGTAATTCCCAAATTTAAAAATGTTCACTTCTATTTAAATCATAAAAGACGCAAATGAAATTAAACAATTTGAGATTAGGTTACAAGGACATTATATATTTTTTAAATTAAAAAAGTTAGAGTTTATTCATAATATCGACAGAGGATAAATTTATCTTTATAATGAAACTATATTTTAATTAATAAGAATGTAAGTCATTGTGTAGAAGCTGAAAATGTGCAGTTTTTGGCAGTATTCAAGCATCATAAAGCATTTTGGGAAATCATTCTGCCCAGAAATACATGTAGTATATTCCCATGGAAATCAAGCTTTTTGTACAACTTCCTTCATTTTTTCATGCATCACCCATTTCTAGTAACACACGTTTAGTGCATCATTTTCAACAAATACCTTAATTTCACATAAAATGTGTGTTTCTGGAAACAGTGTTGTGCACAGAATATGTTCCTTGCTGCAAGCCTTACCAGTTCTGGATAAAAACATATAATTTTGTCAGAAAAAGAAGTCTTCCTGAAATCCTTTGAGGAATATGAACACTGGGAGAAAAATTTCACAAAATCCTCTCCTGCATGTTATTATTCCTGACTGGTTTCCCTGAATGCCAGGAAACACAATTTTTCAGCCAGGGAATGAATAACAATTAACATTCTTTCTGTCCCTACTTGAAAAACAATGTTTTCCATCCTATCCAGTAGATTGGTGGTGGGATAGAAAGAGGAGGGGGGGATGAATTGTCTTTTTTGATACTGTTTGCAACAAATTCATAAGCATGTTAACCTACATTTCTATCAACTCCCTTGCATTTAGCAATAGCATTTACATTGCTATATGCTTCATAGTGAATTCAAAGCTCTCTAAGGTGTTTACAGTCTGTAAGCCAATTGCCTCCAACAAGCTGAGTACTCATTTTACTTACCTATAAAAGAATGGAAGGTTGAGTCAACCTTGGAGCCTTGGGATCAAATTTACAAACTTGTGGCTGCAATACCAGCATTTAACCATTATGCCACCAGGGCTCCTAACACAAAGGAGAACATCTAATGAGGGTCCAAGAGATGCACCCATTCCAGTAGTGACTCTTTTGAAACATCACAGGTAATTCCACACAGTTTTCCCCAAAATCAGAGATGAAATTCTGGTCGTTTCCTGTTTCTATTTTTTCTCTGTTCCAGGCCTTTTATAGATAGCCATGGGTCTCTTAAAAGGCCTCTTAAAAGAATTCTGCCCCTTGCAGTCCTTTCCATTTTTAAACAAGCCTTGGTATGGAGTTGATGTCAGGAGCCCCAAGGTTTCACATGCTCCCTAAACACTAATGTCTTATGGTTATATGCTTTAGAGAAGGTCTTTAGAGAACCTATACATTTAAACAATGCACATGGCCAACACAGGAGGAATTTGGGATGAAGCTGTGATCTGGGGCTATACACCAGAGCAAAATAACCTCCATTTTTCTCCAGTTCAAGCCAGAAAGTATGAACTATTACACCAGTGCTGCATACCAATATAGAGACAGGTAAAGTGTCTGGTGCCATTACTGCCCATATTTTTGTCACCTGCCTGCAAATTGATTGTACATGTGCATAAGTGGTGAAGTACACTATCGACCCATCATGTTATCAACCCATTGCATACCCATGAAGTGAAATTATGACCAACACGGGGTATCACAAGCAATACAATGGATTTAATTATAACATTTACAAACTGGTCAGTCCAGCAGGGTCTATGGGGGAAGGAGAGGGAAATATGCATGTATTGGGGGGGATCATGCTGTGGCAATGTGTTACTAGCAGCACTGATGTGCCATATGGACAGTCGATCACTTGTGTGGCAGAGTGGCTGGTTGCCTGACTAGTTGTGTGGGGCATCAAATACACTGACAGGTGGGTGGAATGAGGGAGGCAATTGGTGGCTACTGGCTGTGCATCTGTGCACATGTGTGCATGTGTTGGGGCAGAAGAAAGAAAATAATGGTGTAGCACAGCTAGCACCTGTGAATGCCCTCTTTTTGCCAGTCCATCCTCACATAAGAAGAAAAGTGGTGCAGTCTGCTGCCCATGAGTGTTCAGCCTGTTGTAAGAACCAATGGTGTCATCAGCTGGTTCTCTTTGTGAGCTGGGAAAACCTGGAGGTAATCCAACTTTTCCCTGCTATATGCTCAAGCCCTGGGGCACTAACAAAACCTTATAAAGTAACAACCTTACAGAAAACTGATTGTTATCTCATTTCAATTCTTCTTGATGGAGGGATAATATATAAAAGGAAAGCTGTAGGTTTCTCTATCGACATATGCCATTTTGTGATATCTTTAAGTGCATGGTCTAGTTTTAAGGAGTTTCAGGGTATATAAATGGCATTGCAACAGAACTGTGAAATGTATGTGTTATTTATCAATGTAATTGAGTACTGTTCTTGCTAAAAAAAAATGTTTCACCTTTTACCAGCATAACAAGGCTTCTAAGACTTCCTAAAGGCTCTTAGCTCTTAGCTGGCAATACATGGTTGTCTTCTAAGGATGCCAGAATATATTAAAACTTTAGGGATGAAGGATATGTATCTATGAACTGACAAATCAAACACATAATTTACAGCATGTTAAATTTTGACCTCAGTACTTACACTTGAATTGTCTGGTGTTCTAAATATCTATTGCATGGAAATAAACAAAAAATATGTTTGTTTTTGTTTGTTTGTTTTGCTTTGCTTTTTGAATGAATGAATGCCTTTATTTCAGTTAACAAACCATAGGCAGTTTTAAAACAAACAGCAAATTTTCTACAATTATCAATAAAATAACAAGAGTAATACACACCGTATAAAAACAAACATACATACAGAATAGATTGTGACAAGGGTTTTGTTAACAGACTAATCACTTCATTATCCAGCTCATATCCCTCCTCAATTTTCCATAAGTGTTTAAGCTGGGAGAAAACATCACTACTCGCCTTTATAACACATGGTTTTACGAATTCTGATTGCAGAGAAAATAAACTTTGCAACTTCCTCTGTGATCTTTTTGTCCTAATCTGCCAATAAAAACTTCACGTACCATTCAGAGGTTCTGCCTGGATATCTATTTAATATAGGAGTTATTATTCGTAATCTGTCATCCTTATAAAACATACAATAAAGAAGAATGTGAGATATGGATTCTGGTTGGCACTCTCCACATGGACAGATTCTAGCCTTATATTCAATTTGATGGAAACGTCCCTCTAGCATAGCTGAAGGAATTACATTAAATCGGCCTTTGCTGAATGCCAATCTATATTTGAGGATTGTTAGATTTTCCAAATATTTTGCCCCCTTTGAGTTGAAGCACAATCGCAAGCCCTTTGGGGAACAGGTAGAACATGCAATCGATGTTGAGTATTGCATATCAATGTCTTTAATGCGCTGAATGAGAATCTGCTTTGCCTTAGGCCTATCAAGAGTGCCTAAAAAATCATGTGGGAGACCCAGTTTCTGAAATTTTTCTGTCACTGATTTAATCAAATCAGTGATATATGTGTCTCTGTAAATTAAATAGGTGTATCCAGTCTCAGGGCCTGCAAAAATAAGTTTCAGGAAATAGCCTAAGGTCCATTTCCACGCAAGGCATTCCACTGATGGGCACCCGGCCTCAAGACGTAGAGCTGCTGTTGGAACACAGTTTGGCATGTGAAAGATTTTCCTGAGAAATGCAGAAAGGACTCTTTCTACAGATGATGTAAAACCTAAAATCCACACTGGGATACTAAATAAAAGTTGTGGCAGAACCTTAGCCCTAAAGACCTTAACCTGTTAAGCTGTTGACCTGATAAGGGATTTGTTGCAAAAATACAGAAGAAAGTTTTGAGGAAAAAATGCCCTAGAATAGCACAGTTTATAAACGAATGTTTGTTCTTAGTTAGGGAACCATTTGTGCTTCAGCAGCACCTCTGACTCATAAGTGAGTTTCATAACTCCTTACATTGTAGTTTCAAGAGAGTGCACTATATACATCTCATTAACTTTGTGTGTCTCTCTGTGTGTGGTTTCTTTCTTTCTCTTTCTCTCTTTTTTGGAGCAATTGGAAGTGTGTATGTCAGCAAAACACCTAATGGATAGACAGGGCTCTGTGCTCTGAAAATGTAGGCCATGTGTTTCATATTAATTATTAGGATTTTAGCAAAGATACATATTCTACCTGTTCTTGGAGAGAAAGCAAGTACTGGCGTGTGTGTGTGTATATGTCTGAGTGTTTGTATGCATGTACCTTATGAATTACATAGGATTTTCTTAGGTGAGTAATACTCAGAAGTGATTTTGCCTGTTCCTTCCTATAAAATAAAGCCTACAAAACATGGTTGACATATATCAATGAAAATATGAGTAGCAGTCATTGAACCTGTTAACAAATGTTGAAATATCTTAGGCTCTTCTGCTTCGCATCAGAACCGTAACCTACTAGGTCATAATACCAATAATATTATCTGAGCTTAAAGGTATACAGGAACAAATTACAAGTTAATTATAATAAATTAATTTATGGGGAAAAAACCTAAGTTACATTATGGTTGCATCTGCACTGCAAAAATAATGCAGTTTGAGACCGCTCTAACTGTCCTGGTTCAATACTATGGAATTTGGGGAAATGTAGTTTTGTGAGATATTTAGCCTTCTCTGTCAGAGAGCTCTGGTGCCACAACAAGCTACAAATCCCAGGATTCCATAGCATTGAGCCATGGCAGTTAATGTCATGTCAAACTGGATTATTTCTGCAGTGTGGATGCAGTCTATGATTGTTATATATCAAATTATACTTTCACTCCAATTGTGATATCAATGCAATAGGCTTTAGTTTCTTTTGTAATCACAAGGTGTGTGGGCTTACTATTTTTGTTTTGTACCCAAACCCCAAAAAGTAATTTGAAAATTGATTATTTTGTTATGTGTGAATAACAAGTAATGAAAACATTTTCTGTCTCTGTGTCAGTGTGTTTCTGAGTCTCTGGGTATTTAAGAACAGTAACTGTTTGGGTCCTGAAACAGTAACTAATTTTTTTAAAAAAATTGAAGCAAACAAAATCTATAGAATAAACTCAGGCACTTTGAAACCATTAAGGTAGCTGAGCATACGTTGTTTAATATTACTCAGATTTAAATTATATTTCTGAGAGAAGCTATTATACTAATAAACTGTAATAAGGGATAATAATCAATTCATGTTTATAAAATAGTAATTTGTGACAATTCCTACACAGTTACACAGTTACACAGTTACACAGTTACATGGGAATGTTACAGCAGACAACAACTTGAAAGTTATGCAAGCTGCTGAATCAGACTGAAAATAGATACTGAATCATTTCCCATTTTGTTCAAATATAATACTTTTTACATTGAGTTATCTGTTGAGTGACTCCAAATATCTGCCTTCAAACACTTTCAGATTGCAATCTGGAGTATGTTCTCAAGTGGTGTATTTACAATTGCCTTATGGAGCTGAGAGATTCCCTAGTACACACCCAAGATAACACTGCAAATTAATATGGATGAAATTTCTGGAAACTATTTTTGAGCTGGGGATATCTAGTTCTATTTCCAAGCAATACTAATCCCCCCCCCCAGATGTAGTTTGACAATGAATATTTAGCTATTGGAGATAAGATTGTCTATTTCAACTGGAAACATTATGTCCATGTTTCAACAACAACAACAACTTGTACAAATATTATTCTTATAAATAACTATATATATTTTAAAGAATATCACATTTGTTCTCACAGGTAAATGCCCCAACTATGTCATGTGATAAACAGTTATTTGATGAAGGATTGTTGGAAATGTTTGGAGAGAAATGTTAAAAAGAGATTTAAAAAAAACCACCACAATAATGGTATGCAACACTTCCTCTAGTTAAGTTTGTGTGTTAAATGAATGGTTTGGATACAATTTTGGAATGGCTGTTTCTGGTGACTTTCCAGTCCTGTGACTTACGATGATACTGCCAGCCTCATTTGAGCAACAGAACATCAACAAACGTAAATCATTCAGCTTTCAAAGGGGATGATCAATGATCATGATTATCATGACCATGATTTTTAATTTTTTTAGAAGGTCCAAATATGACATAAACAAATATCAACAATGTAGTAGGGTCATGTAACAGCTTCTGAAAGTACAGAATGTTCCATCCACTGAGATCTACAAAAAATATACACAAAACAAAACAAATTTCTGATAAAAGTCTATTCCTCACCTATCTTTCTGAAGTTCTTCATCTATATAGGACACCCTCTGAGAAAATAAATACACATTTGAAATGTATTTATGTCATTATTGTCTTAACAGAGCTACACAAATATGAGTAGCAGGGATCAACTATGATAGACTGACATCACCACAGGTAACTCTGGGGAAGCCCTGCAATGGGGCATTCCAGGATGGAGGGAGTAGCATCTTCTTCCACCAATATCTCATTCCCTCACCTATGCCAGATTGGAGCTGTCATAGAGATTTGTTCTCTTCAACCAATTGAAGGGGAAAATCTTTAAAGTTCCATACCACCATGGAGAAAAGGGGGAAGATGTCATCCTGGCTACTTTGAACTACACTGAACTGGCAGGACATCTAGATGAGACATTAAGTCTATCACACACACCCATCCCACTTCAAGTTACATTGAAACTCCTGATCAAGTTGCAGATTGTATCTTTGTATTTAATAAGCACTTAGACCATTTTTCTGTAGCTTGGACAAAGAGCTATAATTTAATTCTGTGTCTGTCTACCTACCCAGCTATCTGAAAGGCCAAACATAGAAATGGGTTTTATATTGTCTAATCCATATATATATATATATATATATATATTCCACAAGTCAATGTTGATGTTTTTTGTAACTATTCATGTCAAATATAACCACTGTAAAGTTAGGGAACTAATAAAGAAAAATGAAGCCATCTTTTAAGTGGAGAAATTACTTACTTGATTTACTTTATAATTCAATTTCAAGTAACAGCTGCTTCTCATTCATGTAATGTGAGTCAGAATAATTCCCAATTCAAATAATAACAACAGATAAAATCCACATATATCAGAGGAGAAAAGTCCAGGTTGCATAAATTAATGTGTGGCTACTAAGCACCATTAGATACATTAATGCAAATTATATGCAGCAGTCACAGATCACTGGCAAATGTCCAGTAAATTGAGGTTATCAGACATAATGTTTGTAAATATAGTCCTTTGGAGAAACACATGGATATTTCACATACTGCCTGTACTTCTAGGCAGTACTTGTGCAACCAGGCAGAAAGAAGGAACACCATATGTTGGATTTTGATGGTAATATGACTTTAGTGCTCACTGGAACTCATTAGTCTTTCTTGTTTTTTAAAAATATAATTAAGCTAGGAATGTGCAAAAAATATGCAAAATTACTGCTATTGTCCCTGAACACGGTGCTTTTTTCTTGAGATTCAGAAAATGATGTTCTGATGAAGAACCTCCCAATTGAAGCATGTTATAGATGAAATTCAATGACTGTTTGGATATATATATATATATATATATATATGTTTTATTTCTAGCCCTCCCCTCTGAACGAGCAATCAGGACGGGGTACAAAAGAGAATATCAATTAACAAAGCAAAAATACAAAGCAGTTATAGCAACAACAAAATACATACTAATTATAACAAAAAAATTAAAGCAAAATACATAACAATTAACATATCAAAACAAGTACAGTGGTCACCCAGGTTACAAATCCCCTGGCCAACGAAAATCCCGGGATACGAAAGAGCCGGGGCCGAAAAACTGGCCCCAGCTTACGAAGAAATCCCTGGGTTAGGAAACGAAAGCGGCGGGAAATTCAAATGTTGCAAAGTGCAGCTATTGACTAAGGGGGCTGGTTTAAGGGGATTCACTAACGTTCAGCTTTGGCGCGAATTTTGAACTTCGTTAGCAATCTGATAGGCTTGCGAAAGCAAGCTGATTGGCTAACGAATTGGGGGGGGGGGTGACTTCAGAAATAAAAGCCAGGTTCCAGTGCTGTGACCCCTTGTTCGGCCTTTGTGAACTGGTGAGATAGAGTTGCTTCTGAACTCTTGGCTCCAGTGAAGGTCCGAACTTCTTTGACTGGTTCTGCCTGGCTGACTTCTGCCTGGCACTTTGCATCTATGCCTGCTCTTTGGATCAAGCCCTCCGGTGAATCCCTGGAAGTGCAGATACAGTATGGATTTTTTACTTCTTCTTGTGGGTGAATGATGTGGATGATGTGGCCTTGTGCAGTGAATGGCTTTTGCAATTTTGGTTTTTTGGTTTTGTGCACATTGGGCTGAGAAAGTGATCACAGTGCATTGCTTTGCAGTTTCAAATGTTTCTGGGGTCTCTTCTGCTTCCAATGTGTCCATGGGCCTTGGAAAGGCCTGTGCAGTGAATGGCTTTTGCAACTTTGGTTTTTTGGTTTTGTGCACATTGGGCTGAGAGAGTGATCACAGTGCATTGCTTTGCAGTTTCAAATGTTTCTGGGGTCTCTTCTGCTTCCAATGTGTCCATGGGCCTTGGAAAGGCTTGTGCAGTGAATGGCTTTTGCAACTTTGGTTTTTTGGTTTTGTGCACATTGGGCTGAGAGAGTGATCAAATTGCATTGCTTTGCAGTTTCAAATGTTTCTGGGGTCTCTTCTGCTTCCAATGTGCCCATGGGCCTTGGAAAGGCTTGTGCAGTGAATGGCTTTTGCAACTTTGGTTTTTTGGTTTTGTGCACATTGGGCTGAGAGAGTGATCAAATTGCATTGCTTTGCAGTTTCAAATGTTTCTGGGGTCTCTTCTGCTTCCAATGTGCCCATGGGCCTTGGAAAGGCTTGTGCAGTGAATGGCTTTTGCAACTTTGGTTTTTTGTTTTTTGGTTTTTTGGTTTTGTGCACATTGGGCTGAGAGAGTGATCACAGTGCATTGCTTTGCAGTTTCAAATGTTTCTGGGGTCTCTTCTGCTTCCAATGTGTCCATGGGCCTTGGAAAGGGTTGTGCAGTGAATGGCTTTTGCAACTTTGGTTTTTTGGTTTTGTGCACATTGGGCTGAGAGAGTGATCAAATTGCATTGCTTTGCAGCTTCAAATGTTTCTGGGGTCTCTTCCGCTTCCAATGTGCCCATGGGCCTTGGAAAGGCTTGTGCAGTGAATGGCTTTTGCAACTTTGGGTTTTTTTTGGTTTTGTGCACATTGGGCTGAGAGAGTGATCACAGTGCATTGCTTTGCAGTTTCAAATGTTTCTGGGGTCTCTTCTGCTTCCAGTGTGTCCATGGGCCTTGGAAAGACCTATGCAGTGAATGGCTTTTGCAACTTTGGTTTTTTGGTTTTGTGCACGTTGGGCTGAGAGAGTGATCACAGTGCATTGCTTTGCAGTTTTAATTTAGGAATTTAGGCCATCTAGGGGGTGGGTGGGAAAGGGTGGCCTGTGAATGGACTATGGCCCCCAAGAAAGCCATGGATAAAAGTGGGGAGGAGAAGAAGAAAAGGCTTCCCTTGTCCTTAGAGGACAAGAAGGAAACCATCGCCAAACATGAGAGGGGAGTGCGCTTGGTGGACATTGCGAAGGAGTACAGAAGGAACCCTTCTACCATCGGCACTGTCCTCAAGCAAAAGGAGGTCATCAAAGGCGTTGCAGCTCCAGCGAAAGGCGTCACCACCATTAGCAAGCAGAGGACATCTGTGCATGACGAGATGGAGCACCTGCTGCTCCTCTGGATTAAAGAGAAGGAACGAGCTGGGGACACTGTCAGCACATCCGTGATTTGTGAGAAGGCTACAGCCATCTTTGAGGACCTGGCCAGCAAGGAGGGAGGCGAAGGAAGTTCTTCGCAGGAGCAGCAAGCCACCCTGGAATTCAAGGCCTCGCATGGGTGGTTTGACCGCTTCAAGAAGAGGACCGGCATCCACTCTGTCGTCCGTCACAGGGAGGCATCCAGTGCAGACTGCCAGGCCGCCGAAGAATTTGTCCAGAGGTTCAAGGACATGGTGGAGGAGGAAGGCTATGTCCCACAACAAGTCTTCAATTGCGACGAGACGGGCCTGTTCTGGAAGAAGATGCCTCGCCGCACCTACATCACCCAGGAGGAGAAGAAATTGCCAGGCCACAAGCCTATGAAGGACAGATTCACTCTTGTGCTGTGTGCCAATGCCAGCGGGGACTGCAAGGTCAAGCCCCTGCTGATTTACCACTTGGAGAACCCCAGAGCCTTCAAGGCACACAAGGTGCAGAAGGACAGGCTGCCTGTGATGTGGCGTGCCAATGCCCGAGCATGGGTCACATGCCTCTTTTTCGTGGAGTGGGTCAATGGTGTCTTTGGCCCTGCTGTCAAGCGTTACCTGGAGGACAACTATCTCCCCCGGAAGTGCCTCCTGATCTTGGATAATGCTCCTGCACACCCGCCTGGCCTGGAAGAAGACATCTTGGACGAGTTCTCCATCAAGGTCCTGTTCCTACCTCCCAACATGACCTCCATCCTTCAGCCCATGGACCAGCAGCTCATTGCCAACTTCAAAAAACTCTACACAAATCACCTGTTCAAGAGGTGCTTTGACGTGATGGAGAACACCCAGCTGACCCTGCGAGAGTTCTGGAGAAAGCGCTTTGACATCGTCATGTGCTTGAGGATGGTGGACTTGGCCTGGCAGGAGGTCACCAGGCGTACCCTCAATGCTGCCTGGAAGAAGCTGTGGCCTGCTGCTGTTGTGTCAGAAGGGTCAGAGGCTGAAGGTGAAGATCCTGGTGAGGCAGAGGTTGCCAAAATCGTCTGCCTGGCAAAGAGCATGGGACTTGTCATCGACGAGGAGGACATCGAGGAACTCATCGAGGAACACGACGAGGAGCTCTCGGCGGAGGACCTGAAGGCGTTGGCAGCCATGCAGCACTCGGCCGTGGAGGAGGAGTTGTTCGGGTTGGAGACAGCTCAGGAGGAGGAGGAGGAGGCCACATCAATTCTGACTTTGGAGATCAAAGACATTTTGCGGCACTTCCAGACTGTTGCTGATTTTGTGAAGAAGCATCACCCTGAGAAGGTGTTCACCAGCCATGCAATTGCGCATTTTGATGATGTCTGCCTTACCCATTTTAGGAACCTGGTTAAGAGCTGGCAAAAGCAGACATCCTTGGACCAGTTCTCCCCAAAACTCGGAGAACCACCATTTTAACAAAATTTTAACAAAAAAAAAATTATTTTTCTGGGGGGGCAAAGGTGCTGGTGACTCTTAAAAAGCCCCCCCAGAAAAATAATTTTTTTTTTTTTGTTAAAATGATTAACTTTGTTAAATTTGTTGACTTGGTTAAAATTGGTTGAATTGGTTCAAATTGTTTGAATTGATTGACTGGGTTTAAATTTGGGTGTTTTGGGTGGCCTCCTCCTCCTCCTGTCTCACTCAGGTTTGCCATGACCAGCAAAGGTAAGAAAATTTTTTTTTCTTTATTCTTTAGATTGGACCTGCAAGTCATTCTTAAGTTCTTTAGTGCCTTAGGCAAGTTTCTATTAGAGTGTATTGTAGTGTACTTAAGGAAATAGGCCTCTATTGTAACCTTCCATTGACTTGCAGGGTCAATCTGGGGTCATGGAACGCATTAGTCATTTTCAATGAGAAATAGGCCCCGGGTTACAAAATTTTCGGCTTACGAAAAAGGTGCTGGAACGAATTAATTTCATAACCCGGGGGACCACTGTAAAAAGAAAATCTCCATTCTCAACCCTCATCCCAATCCTAAAACAATGTGAACTATACACAATCTAAAAAGAAAAGAAAAGAAAAAAAAGTAGGGTGGGGGGGAGACAAGACTCCTCCTTAAGTCCAGGAGCCAAGGCATGGGAGGAGCCCAGGTGGAAGGAGGCTGAACAAACACTCTCTCAGCCGAGTCTTCTTCACTGGCAAATGTTGGGGAGGAGGGAAAACGGCCCATTTCTCCTCCTTAAGTCCAGGAGCCAAGGCATGGGAGGAGCCCAGGTGAAAGGAGGCTAAACAAACACTCTCTCAGCCGAGTCTTCTTCACTGGAAGATGTTGGGGAGGAGGGAAAACAGCCCATTTCTCCTCCTGAAGTCCAGGAGCCAAGGCATGGGAGGAGCCCAGGTGGAGGTAGGGCAAGCAAACACTCTCTCAGCCAAGTCTTTTTCACTGGCAGATGTTGGGGAGGACGGAAAACGGCCCATTTCTCCTTTAGTCCAGGAGCCAAGGCATGGGAGGAGCCCAGGTGGAGGTAGGGCAAACAAACACTCTCTCAGCCAAATCCTCTTCAATGGCAGATGTTGGGGAGGAGATGGTGTACATGAGGAACACCTTGCCCCAGATTACAATAGTTTAATCAAAGTGTGCTTTGCTTCTGTTTAATTCTCAAAGGTGCCCTAATTAATGTCCATACAGTTAAGCCCAACATTTTAATAGAGATGCAAATATTAATTTGGTCAGCTGCACACAATGGTGGGGTGTGTGTGAAATATTTTTCTTTCTGCTGGATGACATTGAGAGTTCTTGAAGGGTTTTGTGTGTGTGTGACCCCCCCCCCCTCATTTTAGAACTTTTTTGAGAAAATTTTAAAAAGAGGGTTTGCATTATAGACATGAAAATCTATCCTAGTCTCTTCCAGAATTCCATAACTCCTTCATCTAACAGAAACCTTCACTATTTTAAGACCACTCATCCTCTTAAAGAGTAACTGGGAGGGAATCATCCAGCAAGTGATTAAAACAGCAACAAAATGAGTCCACATAACAAGGGAGGTGGATCTGAGTGGGAGTTAATTGCTGAGCAGAAAGAGTGTAACAATGATTAGTAAGAGTGGGGGCTAATGAGTACAGAGAAGTAAAAAGTTAGCTAAGGATCAACAAAGATTTCTATGGCTCTGGAAACCATATACTTCATTTAAATAATTATTTCATATCTCAGAACAGGAAATAAATAAAAGTACAACAGTTTATTAATATACCCTATATGGAATTTAGGCATGCAATTCTTCACTAGTTTTCTCAATGGAAGCAATGATTCATTTTATTTTTATTTTTTATTTTTATTTTATTTTTTTGCAATTTTCTTCTTGCTGAGAAAGTCTTCAAAACAGTTTTCAAACTATTCACTATTTGGGACTTATTTTGTGCAAATTTGCATGTGATTGTTTCCCAAATAGAAAACAGCATTTTTTGTGCATAAAATAATATTCTCTGGGAAAAAAGTGATCTGTTAGAAAGTGCTGTTTCCTGTGCAAACACAACCACCTGCAAACTGGAAAAAATCCTCATCAGACTAGGATTCTTCTTTCTTGACATTTGAAACAGGGTTGCTTGACATTTGAAACCTTTTTGGGAATCATTTTTAAAATATTCTAGTATATTCTTTCCATCTCCAGTTGAATCTTGAACCAGTCATGCAAGTATTTTGTTGTGCCAAACAGGTGGAAGAAGTTTTAAAAAATCACGTGGAAAGAAAATAAAAGACTAGTGTGAACAGTAATACTCTAAGGATAATTGTGGAAGGGAAGAAGTAGTAAAATGGATATTACTTCTATGTAGATCTTACCTGGGTGTATGCCATATCCAGGACAACAGCGTATAAATGTACTGCTGAGAGAGAGAGAGAGAGAGAGAGAGAGAGAGAACATATAAAAAGCACCGTTTCTCTGTCTCAAGGGTCTCTCCCATTAGTTCATTCCAGGGTTTTCTGAGTGCATCCAGGAACAACTACGTGAGTTCTCCTGAACAGAGTAACAGCAGAACAAAAAGACTGTGGCAATTATTAGCAAGAAATAAGAGAAAGATGGTAATGAATATTGAGCAGTTCATGCACTGGGAGATCTTTTAAGATATATTTTTGTAGAGGCTCTCCTCGCCAGTGATGATAAAATGACCAATAATTCTTGTTGTTGTGTCCCTTCAAGACACTTCTAACCCTAATGTGAATCTATCATGAAGATTTCTTGGCAAGATTTGTTCAGAGGAGGTTTGCCATTGCCTTCTCCTGAGGCTGAGAGTGTGTGGCTTGCCGAAGATCACCCAGGGAATTTCATGGCTGAGCTAGGGACTGACCCCTGGTTTCCAGATTTGGAGTCTAAGGGGGGATACAGACAGTCAAAAGGGCTTCAAGTACAGATGGCCAGGAAGCACCATCCTCGGGCCAAAATTAGGGCTCGGGAGAGTAGAGCAGCCGCATGCTCCGGAGCCCTACTCCACAATGAGGATGCCATGACTGTGTGGCCCTGCTCACATGGGGTGCACATCCATGACATTTGTGTGACTCATCCAAATGGTGCACCACACAAGACATAGCATGGCACTGCTGCAGGGCACAACGTTCTCCAATTATATAAAAATCAGTGGATAAATCTATAAAGCAGAAAAGGAATTAAACTTCCAATTATTTTTTCATGGTTTGACCCAAAGTGGAATGGAACATTTTACGGCGAGTCTCTGAGGGAAAACCAGTTTTAACACCTGTTGCAGTTGCCCAGATTTGTTTTAAGGCAACTGCATCAGAAATAGTACCAAAAAACATTTAAAGGTTTCCCATCTGAAATTCAGCTTATCAGTCTTTATGTTCATTTATAGGGTGTTTTCTTTGCCTTGTGAGGGAACCCCACATTGCTCAATACTCAGCAATTGCAAAACACTGGCTATACCTGCACAGGCCTGGATAGTCTGGACACAGCCCAAACTACTGTGGCCCCAAAGCTGCCCCAAATCCTCCCTGGAATCTGAGCACTCCGGGGAGATACAGGGCAGCTGTTCAGCCCATCCCACTGTGCAACCCACAAGGATGGATGGACAGGGAGGCTGGGTGAAAACATGGCAGGAGGCAGACAGAAAGAGATGGCTTACTACTTTGGTGCAATGAGACCTGCTTTGCCTCTTAGTGCAAGAGGAAATGCAGATGACCTGGGGGGGAGGAAGGAGGTATTAGTATACCCATTTAGCCTTGACTGCAATGTTACCTGGATTTTATATTTGCCCTCAGGTTTTTGCTCCTTTTCTCATGGGACTTTCACCTAGTGTTCCGAAAGATTATTGTGACCTCTTATGAACATCTGGCTCCAGATATGAAATATGAAAATATGGGGACCCCCAAATACAGTGTGGGATATGTGCTACAATATATCTGGGAGCCTTGGTCTGACCTCAGAGGGAGTGACTTATAAAAGTGCTGGTGTTAGGTGGCACAGCAGGATGCACTATAAATAGCCACCTGCTGTTTGCTCCTGGGAAGATCAGGAGCAAAAGGTGAGTTTCTAAAATCCTGGTCCCTGAGCTGCTCAGCAGAGCTGCTGCAGGCAAAGGGGCCTCTTTGTTGGCTTCTATGTATAGAGGCCAGGGAGTAACAATAGCTTGGCCTGATTGGCCATGTTGTACCAAGTGATAGGGGGCAACCGCAAAGGTTATTTAAGCTTGTTGCCCGCTAGAGTGTCAGCTCTTCACTTTTTTGTGATGTATTGGTTTCTTTGTGTTGCTCCTTCCTTCCCTGCATTTTGCCACTCTGGGCTTTTGCCCTGTGCTGCTTTTATTAATTGTCTGATGAGGAGCTATAGTTTACTCATTTGATTATTTCCTCAACTTATTTATTAATTGGGATTTATTGTGGGCTGTGTTTAGGGCTGCCCCTTTGGACCCGGAAGGGACATTTTGCATTCAGATTAGACCCATGTCTAATTATTATTATTTATATGCCACCCAATCACTGGGAATCCCAGCGGTTTACAACAGAGGGGATTATACAAACAATAACAATAAACATGAGTTAAAAAACAAATGGCTATGCGTTAAACAATAACAATAAAATCAGATAGCAATTAACAATTACAATAACTAACAAAAATACATAACAATTATAGCAACAGTAACATTATCAAAGCAAAATACATAATGATTAACAAAGCAAAAATACATAGCAGTTATAGCAACAACAAAAAACATAATAATTATAACAAAAAATAAAATTGATAAAGCAAAATACATAACAATTAACAAAGCAAAACAAGTAAGAAAGAAATAATCCCTATTCTCAACTCCCCATCCCAATCCTAAAAGCAATGTGAACTATACAATCTTAAAAAGGGGGGGAGGGGAGACGGGACTCCTCCTTAAGTCCAGGAGCCAAGGCATGGGTGTAGCCCAGGTGGAAGGAGGGCAAGCAAACAGTCTCTCAGCCAGGTCTAGTTTAACAGATCAGTGGTGCCCCTTTCCCATTTAGTGGTTTGGTCCTACGAGGCCTAGCATGGCATAGTATGGGCCTCTGAGTGTGACCTATCTTATTTCCTTTTCCATCTTATTTATGGTGGATTTACAGGCCTGTACACTTGCTTCAGTTGCTGTATGGCCAGGTCTGGGCCCATGCAGGGAGAGGGCCTAGTGAGGCCTCTATTGTTGGTGGTAGACTGATAGGCCTCTCTGCCTAATGTGACAAGAATAGAAAATAATCACAGAAATATTACTTTTTCACAGATATTCACTAGTCACTGTTGGAAGTGTGACTGGCTTAAGTTAAGCAAACTGTGAATTTCAGTGACTGTGATTCATTCTGTTCCTTTACCCGCTAGATCTGATTTTAACCATTTCTAACCATTATTGCCATATATTTTGCTCGGTATTTTTACTGTTTAGTAATAAATAACTACAGTGGTCCCCCGAGTTACGAAAGTAATCCGTTCTGGATTACCTTTCGTAACCCAGAAATATTCGTAACTCGGGGGACCGCTTTTTTTGCCGGACACCGTGGCAAATTTAAAGGGGCCACGCGGTTCTTTTTTCGGAACCCGGGGTTTTATTCGAAAGCCGGGGCCGTTTTTGCGGCCCCGGCTCTTTCATTCCCCGGGGTTTTCGTACCCCGGGGGATTCGTAACCTGGGGGACCACTGTATATAGTATATAAACTATCTAAAACATAATCCAGTTCTTTAATGTAAAAGGTATGAAACAATGGTGAATCACAGTGGCAGTTGGGCAGTTTCAGTAATAACTGAAACAACTGAATGTAACTGCATGACTCAGAAGTGCTAGGATCACAGGAATAATTGAAATCACTGACATCTGACATCTCAGAAAGAACTGAAATTCACACAAGCAGCGCTGCACTGTGGACAATTCTGCGACCAGTAATTGGGCAGTGTAAACACACTCCTGCTTGCCTGCCTTGATATTCCTTCACTATTCCATTCTGCTAGTTTTGAGTTTTTCAACTTTAGCTGTTGCATTTTCATAATTAATCAAGTAGTTATTAATGTTTTAGCTACATAAATAATTGATGTCTTAAAATGAATAAAACACAGAAATTTAGGAGTCCTGTGTGGAGTTTTTTTTTTTCACACCACTTTATGTAACTGAATGTAACTGCATGACTCAGAAGTGCTAGAATCACAGGAATCACAGAAATCAGAGATAATCACAGTTTTGAATCACAGATATTCCACAATCACAGTAACAGTTTTCACTGATATCTAAAAGTCACAGGTATTCCAATCTCTAAGAGTGACATATCTCATTCTTTTCTCTCTCTTACGTCTTGTGGATTTACAGCCCTGTAAACATGGTTGTGGCCTTGCAAGCCTGTACCTGTGGGGCTTTGTTGCCATTTTCTTTTATCTGTAGGTTGTGGGGACAGTCATTTTGTCTTCATGTTGTAGGGGTGGCTATTTTGTCTGAAGATTGTGGGAACAGCCATTTTAGCACACTGCAAGTGGAAGCAAGGATTTTGTATTTTACCTGTTTTGGTGGCCATTTTATGTAAGGGCAAGAGTATGCTACACCATTTTGGCATCCTGGTCATAATTTATCTCCTTTCCCATTGAATAGAGGTTTGTTCTTGTAGCACTTGAAGTGGGCTTCTTGAGGGGAGAAAGCCCAGAGAGACTTGTATTCTTGGTGGTGGGGGGGAGGGCGGCTAATAGACCTCTGTGCCTACTGTGCCCTGTCTTTTTTTCTTATTCTGTCTTATTCCTGGTTAATTTATAGGTATGTGTATTTGACTTGTGGTCTCACTATTTTGGGGGCTTGTAGGCCTGTGAGGCTTTCTTTTGGTCTGGTTGTTGTACTGTGTGTAGAAGTGGACTGCTGCTTTGAGTCTGGGATTTGTACCAGGCAGAAATTCTGTGGTGGTGAGAGACCTCTGTTGGTCCACCTTCAGAGTGGCCTATTGACCTAGACATGAAAATATTTTGCATTGTGTCAGATAGCCTGCTTGATATACTGGATATTCCTACAGCAGGGCAATCAAATAGCTCCATGCTCTAGATCAGCAGTTCTCAACCTGTGGGTTGCGACCCCTTTGGGGGTTGAACAACCCTTTCACAGGGGTCACCTAAAACCATCAGAAAACACATATTTCCAATGGTCTTAGGAACCAAGACCATTGGTTAGGAGTCACCACAACATGTGGAACTGTATTAAAGGGTCATGGCATTAGGAAGGTAGAGAACCACTGCTCTATGGAGGCTGAATTTGGATTCAAGATGAGATTTGATCCCAGGGCTGTTTTTAACCACTGTGGGTCTGCTCCGGGACTGTAAGGGATGTTGGTAAAAAAATTTCACCATGTGCCAAGTCAGAACTGCAGAGCTAAAGGGCAGAAGAGAAAAGATTTCTTATTAGTATACCTTTCTAACTCATCTTCTTTGCAACATGAAGCTAGAACCGAGTATTTCTTCATGAACATGATTTTGTAAGTAAACTTGTTTTTTTTTTTCACTCTAAGAGACTTTGTTTTAATTTGGGGACACATGGGCTGGGAGATAAGTGGACCTAGTTTTTTCCTGCTCACCTATATTCCACTTTGTTTGCTCTGCTTTCGAGATGAATCAATCTCTTCTACTTCCTTGAATTTTCTGAAGAATCTCAAGAAAGAAAATTCTAACACATATAACATCTTATGGAATCATTTATGCTATTTTGCCTTAAAGAAGCAGACAATAGTGTCAGGTTAAAAAAAAAAGTTGGTAGAATAATGTAGTTCAGTAGAGTATTGGAACAGGCAGATCAAGGGCAGGACCTATGTAACAAATTTCTGACCTTTGGCCAGGCATTCAACAGGGAGTTGGCAGCCAAAGTGGTCTCTGCCCCCAAGGGGCCTACAGTTTGACGTGGAATAACTCAGATGCTTGTTTAATTGAGATTGTTGGCACACATGCTATCTAGGACAATTGGAAAATAAGAAATTGTGCCTTGAAAGTACATTCTAGAGCTGTTGGCTGGGACAGGTAATGATTCCATTCTGCATGCTCTTTCTTAGGGGTAGTTTGAATGTTTCTGGCATGCTCAGAGAGGGAAAGCCAACAGAAAAGATTATTGGTGAAAAGACTGGAAATAAACTGAATGAGTGAGTGAAATGAGTGACATCTGCCTGTGACTCAGTTCTAAAGCCAATAGCAATATATGTAGATCATTTTTTGAAACCTTTAATTTCCCAAATTCCATCATGCATATGACACACCACAGATTTTATAAGGAAAATAACTCCTGTACTATTGGAGAGATGATTTAATAGGCACAATGGATGTAAAATCATTATGCACTAATATACGCCAAGAAGAAGCTTTATTATGCATTCCATGTTAGGAATGTATAATAGGTTTTTTTTTTACTCTCACTCACAGAAATAACCATGGAAAAAAAATATTTTCAATTTGAGAATAAATATTATTGGCAAAGTTGGTGAACTTCATTGATACCAATATGCCGTTTGATTTAGAATAAAGTAACTCAGCAGTTGTCTGATTCAAAGCAGCCCATTCCTGTCCATTTTAACTCACTCACTCCCAGTACTGCTATGTTCATGCGTTTCATTTCCATTTTTAGTATGTTGAGCTTCCATTGGCTCATGCTCCTCACATTCCACATCCCTATTTTATGTGTAATGCTGCTTTGGATGCCATTTGCTTTCCTAAGGGTGTCTGCTATTTGCCTTGGCATCTTCTTTGTGCCCTTGGCTAATTTTGCAAATGTGATATCCTTTTATCATTCCCTCCTTCCCTTTCTGTTAATGCTCTGTTTCTACCTGTGCCTCAGTAGGGATGTCTCATCATAGGGTTTACTAGGTGATGGGGTTACACATGGAGGGCCACCTACACCTCCCTGTGTGCAGTGCCAACCAATGTTAGCTATGGTGTTACAATTCGCTCCTGTCACTGACACCCATCACTACTGTGGCTGCCCAATAGCTGTTTGTCTCCCTATATTATTCTTCCTTGCTTTCCTACCCATCCTCTTATACCCTCCTGGTCTTCCTTCCTTCCCTTCCCTTGTGCCTTCCCTCCTTTAGTCTGTCCCCATCCCCTCTCCCTCTCTGCAAAGGCAGGCTTAATGTTGAATCTAAAGAAAACAAAAATAATGACCACCGAGGGTGTTCACAAGTTCAACCTAGACAACGAAGAAATAGAAATAGTAAAAGAATTCTCATATCAGGGAACAAACATTGATAGAAATGGGGACTGCAGTTGGGAAATCAGAAGAAGATTAAGAATGGGGAGGGTGGCTATAAAAGAACTAGAAAAGATTATAAATCGCAAAGATATACAAATAAGCACAAAAGTTAGAATCATACAAGACAATTGTATTCCCTATTACTATGAATGGATGTGATTGCTGGACAGTTAAGAAAGAAGACAGGAAGAAAATCAATTCATTTAAGATGTGGTGCTGGAGAAGAGTGCTGAGGATCCCATGGACAGCCAAAATGACAAACAAATGGGTACTAGAGCAGATAAAGCTGGAAAAGTCCCTGGAAGCCAAGATGACACCAAACTGAGGCTGTCATACTTCAGACACATCAAGAGAAGAAAGAACTCATTGGAAAAGACAATAATGCTGGGAAAGGTGAAGTAGGAAGAGAGGAAGGCTACATGCTAGATGGATGAACTCTATTAAGGAGGTCACGGTTATGGCTTTGCGGGAATTAAGCAGAGCAATAGAGGACAGAGGGTTTTGGAAATGTCTCTTCCATAGGATCACCAGGAGTAGTGATTGACTCAAGGGTGGTTAACAACAACAAAATTGACTTTTTGGATTTAAGAGTTAAAAAAGAAGATGATCATCTTATCACATCAATGTACAGGAAACCTATGGATGTAATTATCTCTTTGAAGTTTGATAGCTGCCATTCTCAAATCTATGCAGAATAACCTCCCATATGGACAGTTTCTAAGGGTGAAATGGAACTGTTGTAAGGAGGAACAATTCACGATGGAATCAGATCTATTAAATAAATAGTTAAAAGACAGAGGTTATCCACAACATATTATAGATAAAGGATATCATAAAGCTGCATGTAGGTCTTGCTCAGAACTTTTTTGTTCCTTTCTTCCTTGGAAAAAACATCTAGGGAAGCATTCTGATAAAACAGTTGGGAAAAATGATTTTTAAAATGCCTACAACTAAAAATGTGCATATAAATCCTGAACATTTTAAACAGTGCATAAAATGTGTACATTTTGAAAAAATGAGGGCAAAAGCTTTCAGTTGCTATTGTTGCTGTATAGCTGCAAGTAAATTCTGTCTTATGGTGACCCTAAGGCGAACCAATCAAAGGGTTATCTTGGCGAGTTTCTTTAGAGGGGGTTTGCCATTGCCATCATCTGAGACTGAGAGAGTGTTACTTGTCCAAGGTTTACATAATTTACAGTGGTTTACATAGTTTACAGTGGGTTTACATAGCCAGGATTCCAACTTCTATCTCCTAGTGCAATGCTCAAACCAGTACATCACAATGGTTTTCAAAAAACCTCTTAATACTGATTGGTGTGTCCCCCCGCCCCCATTCAGTATTATTTTTCCCAAACATCTCAAAGCTGATTGGGGAAAAAATCACTTGTTGTTGGTAGTGAAAAGGTGAGTTTGTACATTTGCACATTTAAATCTGAGAGTAATCTGAAAATAAAGATTATTTATCAATTTTTGTGAGGACTGGAAATAATAATGTTAAATCCAGTGTGGAAACATGGCAAAATTACTTAAAGGTAGGAAACTGAGACTCTGAGCCTATGCCATTTAATATTTATTGGATGAAAACTAGAACAGATATGACTGAATAACATTAGAGCATGGGGATTGTACAAAATGACAACAACAACCCTGCATTTTATGTACAAAGAAGAAGAAGAAATATGAATTATGCACAGAAGAGGTCCCCAACATTTCCCTGCATGGGAATCAACAGTTTCTGTGCATAAATGTTATTTTCTTTGCACAGTGTTGTTTCCCATGAAGAAATTGCTGTGTCCTATGAAAACAATTCTGTGCAGAATAAGTCCTAAACTATGAATTGTCTTTAAATACTGCATAGTTTTTTTGAAGATTGTATTCCCAGTGGGAAGAACTGGGCAACTTGATTATTCAGTGGGAAGAAAATTACTCATTGCTTCCTCTCAAAACTATTTTAGCCAAGTCAAGATTCAAGTGAGAGAGATAGAGAAACTAAGAGAGAGTTCTGGGCATGCTTTCATTCAAAGGGGAACTCTTGAAGGATAGTCCTGAACCTTCAACAATCCCAATTGTATGCACACAGGCTGAAGCTAACATCTGATGCAAAAACTTCAACATCCTTTGCTGGGAAAGACAAGATTCCACCCTGACAGGAAAGCTCTCTCCTGGACTAATCAAATGAAAAATAATTAGCATTTCTAATTGTTTAAAAGAAAAGGCAGAATTCAGGAGTTCTTAAAAGAACTGAAGAACCCAGAAAGCAAAGTGGTAAGTGGGACCATTGTGATTTATCTGTGACTATTGGAACTGAGTTTTGCTATCCACACCCAAAAGGTAGCTCCCAAAACAAGGAGATAGGAATCATTGTTAATAATTGTCTAAAGGTTAATAATTGTCTAAAAAAAGCCAACTTTTTATTAGGGGAAATGTCATAACAAAATATTGGATCACATTCCCTGCATCCAGAAGTTCACCAAATCCATCTTTAGCATCACAAATGGAGAAGAATCTCAGGAATAGATACAACAGGGGTGCTGCTGCTGCTGCTGCTACTATTGCTAGCCTCATCTCATCTGGTGGACCCTGTAAGACTGCTCCCTGACAGAACCAGGACCCAGCCACTCAGTTCCTGGCTGGATAGCTGAGGAGGAACACCTGCCCCTTCTGAAAAGGGATATAAACTGGGTGCTTGTGGGATTGAGGGGATCTAGCACAGGGGAAAGGAAAACCTCCCACCTCATACCCCAGGAAGAGGTTGATACTGCTACTTGCCTTGCCGCCGCTGCTGCTGAAATTGTTGGCCTCGACTCGCCTCACCTCACCTGGTGGATTCTGTGAGACTGCTTCCTGCAAGAACCAGTCTGTTCCTGGCTTTATTGTCATGGAGGAACACTTCCCCCACTTTTTTTAATTATTCAAAAAAAAATTAACACTTATAAAACACAAATGGACTAACACACACCAACATAAAACACAATCTATATCTAAACAATCAACATCTATTCAACTAAACAATCAACATCTAAGCTGTGCAAATGGCTTTCTTTACATATGCTTATAATTCACAAATTCTTAATCTCTTTCATTTATTCTGTTATCTTCAGAAGACTCAAACTTGGCCAGGACTGTTAATTACTATATTCCAAGATAAACTACCTCTTTTCAGTCAACTATATAGGCAATATCGTAATCTGCAATAATAATAAATTTATACTATCATATTAATCTCTTTATACTATACTGTAATACTACAGTATCTATATTGTAGAAAACACTTCTGTACATATCTATGTTTTAATAATCCCCAAATGATCTTATTGAGGCCCATTATCATTTTCATCCTGTTGTCACATATTATAAGAAAATAGTAGTAGTAGTAGTAGTAGTAGTGATAATAATAATACTACTACTAATAATAATAATAATAATAATAATTTATAGCCTGCCTGATCACTAGGAATCTGGGTGTGTTACAATTAAAATGCATGAAATACAGTAAAAATCCAAATAATCCCTTCCCACCCCCTGCCCCAAACTAAAATATGATTAAATCATCACAATTTAAAACAATAGAATACAATGATGTTAAATAAGGGGGTGGTAAACAGGGCGACATATTCTGTCAATTGTATGTGTGTGTGTGTGTGTGTGTGTGTGTATTTATTTCCCAAGCTGGGCTGCTCAATTGGGAAAATGGTGTGCTTGATGAACTCAGGCAGCAGCCTGGGTTGCTGAGGGGCAGAGGAAGGCTCCAGTTGCTAAAGTCATCCTGCTTGGCACCTGCAACAGCCCCATCCTCACTATCACCAATGTGGAAGGTAACCCGCCATGGGGAGAATGGGTGAGGAGGGTGGTTTCTGGGCCAAGCCATAGAGCCAGCCTCAGCTTCTTTCTCTGGCAGGAAGCCCAACTCCCTCAGTCACTTCTCCTCCTTTCCCAGGCCAGGGCCTACGTTTCAGCCTTCCATTCAGTAGGAATCCCTAGAAGTATGGCATTAACATTTGGAGCAGCATTAAGAAGCATGGCTTCCATCATCCCCTCCACCTCCTACATGTTTTCTTGAATGTGTTGCCTCTTGCATAACCGGTGATGATTGATATGCATTTTGAAGTGGCACAAGCTAGTGGGAATGACAATAATGCCAAAAAAAGAAGCAAATAACCTGAATAATGAAAAGATCTGCTTTCATAGTGGGAACAACACCTTAACTGGAATTGATTCACTGACCCGGAGTGAAAACAAATCACAAATGTAAGTGGGAATGAGCCCTAAGTATCAAGCTATCAGCACTGAACCATACCTAAATTGGTTCTTCTTTCATTGAAAGCAAGGGTTCCAAGTGGTGGCTCCCAGACTAATTTCCTGAGGTCATTTACCTAATTTCACATTGATGAGTGAGCCCAAGAACACAAAGAGAAGGTGGACAGGGTAGGGAGTAAAACAGGAAAGGCCAAGACAGATGGAGTGATTCAAGGATCAGCAACTCTTTGTAGGGGTAAGAAAATTCTGGCAAAAGCTTTCTATCCCTCAACAGCAACCTGCTGATGGGGAGGAAGATGAGGCAGATGAAGTATCAAAAAGTTCTTTTTTCTTTTTAACTTTGGACTCCATTGATTCATTACTAACATACATCCCCTTAATGGAATTTGTTCAATAGAGCAAAAGAAGAAGAACCAAGTATGATACAATGTAATACAGTATAAAAACACCCTTCTTCACCTATGAACTAGAGGACACCAGCTGTCACCACAAACACAGTAGCACCATTATTTGCTTCTGAATCTATTGACATTCACTGAATTTGTTTGTGTGCAGTTTTGGTGACAGATTGCCATCCTGAAGGTATAAATATCATTAGCTAAATATATTTTCAAATATTTAAAATATGTTAGACTAGCATCTGCTTCATTTTAAAATAGATTCCGCAGTTGCCTGTTTTCAAAGAATGACATTTTCACATATGCATATCCCATCAGTGTTTATGAAGGTTGCAGCTCATCACACAGTTGTGTAACTGAGCCAGTGAAAGATGAATGGAGACTTTTTGCAAGCATGTGTATGGACGATTTAGCAGCAGCTGCTTATTGGCTTTGTCTATATTGTATTATTTATGTCATTCATTTGTGTGCAGAAAAAATGTGAGTGAAAAGCATTTTTATATTGCTGTGGATGTCCACTACATTCCCTTCTGGTCTTTTTCCCCCCTCTGTCTCTAATATTTATTTATTATTACAATAACCTCAAGCTATCAATGTAGCTATTCTAATTATATTCTGTTCTAGGATGGATGAAGCAGTAGTTCCAGTATCAAGTTTGGATTACTGAGGCATGAGAAACAATTATAGGTGGCCAGGTCTTAGGAACCACTGGACATTTTCATCAAATTAAATTACATATAATACCATTACTGTGATAGTTTCAGGGTCTCATGGGAATAATGTTGTGTTTGCCTGCTTCTGAGAAGCGAAAAGTTCTGTGTGTTGTGATGCTAAACATCACAACCCAAGTGACAGTGGGAGCAGGGCATGGAACAATTTTCAAACTGGCTCCCACCTTTCTTGTCTTCTTCTGTATTCATAGCACCCCCCTCTGTCTCTTTTTCTCTTTCTCCTTCGAGAGAAAGGAGAAATGAATTCGAAATGAATCAGGACATGACACATCAACAGTTATCTGAAAGACTCCAAGGATGCTTCCAACTGACTAGGACTTGAGGGAGGGGCAGCAGAAAGAAATGGTGTCCAAATGACAGTTTGCCAAGCTCAGCTGAAATTTGGAATCTGCCATAATGAGTAGATCCCAGTAAACTCTCCTCAGCTGACAGATCATTTTGAAACTCATCAGTTTCTGCAGCAAACCATTCCAAAGGACAGAATCATGTACTTCGTATTCTAAACTAAGCTCTGTCATCAGTTTCACAGTCATGGGTTTTTGGCTATGGCTTTCCCACAATCCTTTGATCATTCCCTCTTTGGACGTGCTATTAAACGGTTCATTGGTGTATGGAATATTCAGCAATTCAAACTCAGCAAGGTAAATTAAGCACTTCAGGAAATGCTTCACTTCCCCGATGGGCCTTTTGAAGAGCGTTTCAACAACAGGAGGATCTGCAAAGTAGAGCAGGGCACTTCAGCACTCAGCTTCTGTGCACAAAGTTCAGTTGGTTTAATCCAATAGGAGATATTTCTGATACTGTCCATTCATAAAGGATTCTTAAGCAACTGTCTTCTGTGTGAGCCTGAAGGAGGTATATTGCCCTCTTAAAATCTTCATCTTCTTGGACATTTTCAAAAGCTCCTGGAGTTTTGTCTGTTGGGAGCTCACTTGGACACAGCCACTTTACATTAAAAAACTTTCCTTATTAAAAAAAATTATACAATTCAGTTTATTTAAAATAAATCTGACCATAAAGAACAATGGCTAACGGAGGAGAGACAGATATAAAATTTGTATTAATATAGTCTATAAGAGGAAACAGTGTTTTGGTACACATGGTATCTTGATATGAATTCATCAAGATAAGATGATATATGTGGGAGACTGAACCCTAACTATTTCCAACAGGATCATTGCATAAAATTTCAAAGGGAGTCATACATCTCAATCTTTCCCCTTTCTTGAATAAGCTAGAGATGAAAGTTTTTATTTGCCTAAAATTAAACCACAAAATCAGTAATGGGTCTAGAGTTGATGTTAAATCTTCAATTGATTTGAGTTTGTTGTTCTTAAAAAGGTCTTTAATTAGGTAAATTTCTTTTCCTTCCCAGCCTTTATATTGCCAGAATTTATCTACATGAAAAAAAAAATTGGGATGATATAAAAATGGACAATTAGGTTACAAATTGACAAAGAGAGAATATCTTTCCATTTTAGCCAGATCTCAATAGTAGTTTTAAACCAAGGATTGTTTAGTTCTTTAATCTCCTTTCCTGATAGTTTTTTTTAAAAAAAATACTGTGGGAAGTGTGTAAATCTACATTAAGTTCTATTTTTACACACGAGGTATTAATACTTTTTGTCATTAAAAGAATTGCCTGAGATAATTGAAAAGTTGTGAAGTAAAATTGAAGATCTGGTATAGCTACCCCCCCCCCCTCATACACACACACACCATTTTTGAAGGAAGGAATCTGAGCGACTGAGAAAAAACGAGGAGTCATTTTTTTAATCAAAAATATATGAATTAATCAATCCTTGCCATTTTTTTTTAATTCTCAGTTTCGAGGGGGACATAGGTATCATTTGGAATAAAAAAAGGCACGAAACAAACATTTTCACGAGAGCAATTCTCCCTAACATCAAGGGGAATAAATGTTTCCATCCTTTTAATTTTGCTATAATGCAACTCGTAACATTATTTTATAATTGCATAAAATAAGTTGATTAATATCTTTGGTCAAGTATACACCCAGATATATAAACCCTGAGGGATACAATTGTAGGTTTGTTAACTTTTGCAGTATGTTCTGCTGATCAGAAGGAATGCTAAAACATAAAAGTTTAGATTTTGTATAATTCGCAGGCCTGCAAAAATGGTCAAAAGAATCTAAAATGACTTTTAATTCCATAAAAGATTTATGAGGGTATTCTAAAAAAAAAGTAATATGTCGTCTGAAAATAAATTTAATTTATGTATTTGGCCTCCAATTTTTGGGCCTAATATATTATTACACCGAATAAAATTAGCTAAAGGTTCAATAGCTATGGCAAAAAGAAGTGGGGAAATGGGACAGCCTTGTTTTGCTCCTCTCTGTATAAGAAAGAGATTTGAGATTAATTTATTAACAATAATGGTTGCTTGGGAACCAATGTATAAGGATTTCAGAACTTTAATAAATCCTGGACCGAAGTACATCTCTTGAAGCACCCCAAATAATTATTCCCAATCTAAACAGTCAAACACTTTCAGTATATCAAGAGACATCATTGCCAATGGGGAATGGGAAGCATAATAAATGACATTCAGCACTCCACACATAGCATTTTTCGAGTTGGCATAAAGCCTGTTTGATCTTGATCAATATAATCAGTTATAAAGATGTTTATTCTATGGGCCAATATAGTTGTAAATAATTTGGCACCTTGACTGATAAGTGAAATTGGTCTAAAAGCTGAAACAGGTGGACTAGGATCGTTAGTTTTGGGAATTGGGATAATTCTAGAGGTGCACCAAGTCTGGGGACATATTCCTTGGCTAAGAACTTCATTAAACAATTTCAAGAGATGAGGAGACAAATCTATATAAAGTAGTTTATAAAACTCTCCTGAAAAGCCATCTGTTCCTTGTGTCTTTCCAGTTTTTAGAGAAAGTATTTCCTGTCTTATTTCTGATTCTGTTATCAGGTTGTCTAATAGCTCTGCATGAGCATCTGATAGTTTTCTGATATAAATTTGCTTAAGAAATACTTCTAATTTATTCTGAGAGGTTATTTCCTTCTTATAAAAAGCAGTATAGAAAGTCTGAAATGTTTTCATTATATCATTAGGAGAAGTAATTAATTCTCTATTTGGTATTTTAATAGTTGAGATTATCCTGTGTTTTGATTATTTCTTTACCATATTGGCCAATAATTCTATATGTTTATTATTATGCTCGTAATAAGAAGCTTTAGTATAATATAATGAAGTCTGGATCTTGTACAAATCTAATTCGTCTAATTCTGTCTTTCCCCTTATTAAAGAATGGTATATCAATTGGTATTGAGTAAGTTTATGAAAATTTGATAACATGTCTTTCTCATTTAACAGAAGAAGTCTGCGTTTTTCCTTAATCTTTTTTGTTTTGAACCTTCTTAAATTAACAAACCTCTTAGGGTTGTTTTTAAGTTTTCCCATAAAGATGATTGCGACATAATATTAATCTGATTTTCCTTGAAAAAATTATGAATAGCATCTTTTTATCTAGGAGAAGAGAGGAAGTAAATTTTCATATCAAAGAGGGTTTCAAAGTTATATAAGTTGACATAATTTTAATGGGAGAATGGTCTGAGAATAATATTGGTTCAATTCTGGTTGAGATTACTTTTTCTAGTAATGATCTAGATATACAAAAATGATCAATACGAGAATAGGAATTGTGAACAGAAGAAAAATATGTATATTCTTTGATAGTTGGATGGAGAGTTCTCCAAGGATCCATTAAATCAGCATCAGTTATGAAATTCATTAAATTTGTATCTTTATTTAATATCAATTTAGATCTGTCTAAGCTGTTATTTAATGTTGCATTAGAATCTCCCCTTAGAATTATTTTCCCCTTTGCCACAGTAGATACCATTTGTAAAAATGTTTCCATAAACATATTTTGATTAGTATTTGGTGCATAAAAGGTAGCTATGGTGTAATAATTATTTAATATAGTACCCTTAAGAATTAAACATCTCCCATTAGTGTCACGAATTACTTCCTCAACAACAAATGGACATGCTCTATCCATTTGCCACTCTTCTAACAGCAGAGTCCATATTTTCGTCAAATTCAAGTCATTAATTGTAGCTATTTCTTTAGCAGCCGCATAGATGTCTGGGTAGTCCCTGCCCATTGGGTTCTGAATCCTTTCAGGAATGCTGTTGTGCTGATACAGCAAAACCATGAACTATTGCTGATTCTGCAGCCTGAGAGAAAAACTCAAGCAATTCTGGGATTCCTGGCCTCATGCCAGCTTGAGACAATTGTACAGCAGGTAGATAAATACATGAGCCACGGTGAGGTAGCTCTGGCTTTGCTTCACAGATTAGACATTTGATTTTGAACTACAGATTAAATGCAAAGATCAAATGAAATATAAAATGAAGATGCCAGCCATAGATGCTGGTGAAACGTCAGAAAGGAACTCTTGTAGAACATGGCCACATAGCCTGAAAGCCCCACAAAAAACTATGAAGAGAGTCCTGACAAAGTGAAATCCCTAGGGGAAATGTGTTTCGATAGGAAAAACTTACCTTCCACAACAGATCGACGTTAAGGGTGAAAACCAGACATAACAACAATCTGTACCCTCACCCTGTAAAATATGAACCTGTCAAGTCTCAGAAGTCACTTCTGAAGATCAGTTATCTTCTCTTCGTTCCAATGCTTTAAGTCCTATTTTTCACTATCCCTATATATTTTGCCATCAGCATGTATAATTCTACAATTACATCAATGATTGGCAAGTCCAGAGTTCAAATTTTTTTTTATTTGCCTTCTTTAAAAAAAAAAAAAATGTTTTCAACCACTGATACAGGTAAGTATTATCAGACAGTTAGGATGTGGCTGCCAAATTAGATTTGGTGAGCACTTGGTGGATCTTTAGGGGAAACTTAAATATGCAAAACCACTGTTCAGGTCATGGTGCCCAGAGATGGGGAATGAGGGTTATCCTCAGTGGTGCACCTGACCTCCTTCCATTTTTATACTGGTCTTGGGGAGAACTAGGAGATATTCCACAGGAGAAATGGATGGTATCAAGGGAGTGTATAGAATCTAATGGAACATTCTTCTTTCTAGATTGTAGCTCCCTTAGTTCCCCAGCCAGCTTGATGATATGTCAAACAGTCTGGGTGATTTTTGGAACCACAATAAAGAAAGGAACTTTTTCACATTCTGCATATTATTTGAGGTATGTGAAGGGAAATGTGAACTAAAAATGGAAAGACTATTTATTTGAATGGCTAAGAAAAAGAAAGATTACTGTGCAGGTATGGGGGGAAAGTGTCTGCAAAGGGAAAGGGATTATAAGGAATCTGTCTGAAAGTGGATTGAACAGGTTAAGTATCCCTCCAGATATAGATCCAGTCAGTGATAAAAACAAAGGAGGAGAAAATTACTTTTTCACTGAAAATGTAAAGCTTGCTCAATTTCATCCTCTAAACAGCTAATTAAAAGCACTGCCCAAGCAGTGAATTCTGGGAGCTGGATTTTTGAAAAGTAATGTTTCTGTGCTTTGGACTATTTAATAGTTTGAAAAAGAGAGTGTATAGTTATTTTTAAAGTGTTTTATTTCCGTTTTAAGCCAAGATATGAAACTATTTTTGAACTCTGATAATCAAACTTTTTTAAAAAAAGGTTCAAAGTCATGGACAAATAAAATTGCTGAGGTCTTTTTTTAAAAAGAAAGAAAGAAAGAAAAGAAATCACAGCATTTACCTCCTGTTAGATAGCATTGTATGCTAATCTGCAGCTGCTAACATTTTTGTGATTTTCCCCCCTATAAAATCTGTTGCTAATCCATGCTTACATAATTTGTGATAACAACTGAGAATGAATTCAAAATAGCCTTTTCTGCATTAAATCCTATCTGATATTTTGGTAAGGTATAAAAAGGAATTAAAATAAGATAATAACAGCACAATTCTATCTATGGCTACTGAGAAGCAAATCCCACTGAATTCAAAGAGGTTTATAACCAGACAAGTGTAAAAAGGTATTTCTACAAGAAGGACATTTGGGCTGCACATGTAGAGTGCATAGGAGGACAAATAGAAAAATTCTTTCATATATGTATTTTGTGTATGTTTCTCAGGTGGATTCATCCCTCATGACTGGAACATGTTTGTGCCCATTGGAGAAATGTATACAGTATATTTTGCATATTTATCAAATGTATACATATTCAATATATATATATATATATATATATATATTCTTTTATCTATTCAAACATATCATATTCTCAGAAATTATTAATTTCCCACAGCAAAGTTCATTAGGTTTTGTGTTTGAATCAAGAGGTGCTGGTCAAGTAAATACACACAATAAACAAACAGACAAACAAACTTACACATTCCTGGACTCAACCACTTCAGTTTATTGTTAAAGAGAATGATGCTCTTAAAATGGTGGTGGTAAACATCTATCCTGCAGGCCAGATTCAGCTCATGGGGCTTTCACATCCCTCATGTTTCTAACATTATCTTTTATCTGTCATGGGAAATAACAGATAACAAGCAATTTGAAACCTAAAGTAGTTTTTCATGGAACTGAACACATGTTTGCAGCACAGGTGTGGACTGTGGTGACAGCCTCTTTTCCTTTACTTTCCGAGAGCATTGAATGTGTGTTTGTGTGTGTGTGTGTGTGTGTCTGCCCTTTGCTGTATGTTTGATTCCCTTTTAATAAATATTTAGACTTTAATTGGAACAGTCCATCCCTGTGACATCTCTTAAGGGATTATATGGTCTTTTGGTATACATTAAGTGACACGGTCTTGTGAGGGCGTTGTTAACCCTCCTTCTCGGCAATTTGAGCTAATTATAAATTCCCCAAATTAGAAACTTCCTAACATTGAGCTACAAGAATAGGACAATTTATTATATGATAGCACACTCATATGACATTTGCCTACATGTAATCTAGAGATACACAAAAGTAGAAGAGAAAGATGACTGCTCCATGACCTTGGGCATATTACATGCTCTCTGCCTCAGGGGAATGTAATGGCAAACCTCCTCTGATCAAACCTTGCCAAAAAAAATTCTATGATATGTTTGTCTTAGGGGCTCCATAAATTGGAAATGATGTAGGCAAACAACAACAACAACAAACCTAGAGACTTACAAAAGAAGAAGAGGATTGTAGTTTAAAGAGTGATGAGCAAAGGAACACTAAAATGGACAAACAGCAAATCTAACAGTCACAATTAAGACTGCATTTTGCCCAAATCTCAAGGCAAATTTGAAACCTAACCTGAAAGTGTTCATTGTCTTATAAATACAAGATTATGCTGTGAACAATTGAGTAAATGGATTGTCTAGATAAGTGAAAATGGAAGCTGGATAAAAGAGTTACTTGTTTGGAGTCATGATCTTTTTTGCACATCAGAAAAAATAACAGACCATAAATCCTGTTTCTAGCCTAGCTATTAGGAATGTTGTCTTCATACTATTCAAAGAATAACAAGCTGATATTAAAAGGTGGCACACATATATCTACATTTACATGTGTTTATATCTACATTTAACACATATTTGGACATTTAAAAAAACAGTTCCAGTGTGCTTTTCTCTTACCAGTTCTATTTTTATTATGAATAGAATGCCAATGTAATGGAAATGCTGGTGTAGGGGATTTTTTTGAAAAATTAAAGAAAAAAGAGTTGACAGAAATGTAACTGCCAGGAACTTACAGCAGCCTATCATAATCCTACATGTCTTTTCTGAAACACTGAGATTCTGCCATCTATCAGATCAGCCATGCAATTAGAGCTTGAAATTTAGGACTTGCATTAGGGATTTTCTAAGAATTTACTGACTACAAAAATATGAACATGCTCCGAGGCAGAAAGAGTGAGAGTGCCTTGAATCACTTCTAAAGGTTGTGGAGTAAATTATAAAATTATGTTAAAATTAGCTTTTTCTCAAGGTTCTTTCTGCTGCCAACACTCTGGAGAATGACTTGGCATATTCCTCCTCACATCTGACCTTTTAATATTTCTTCACACTTTGCTGACCCACAATGGGAATAAAGAGACCAGACACAAGAACATGAGTTGAATGAGGCCACTTTATTGACTGATTAAACTAGATACCTAATTTAAACTCATATGAAAAGCAATTTGAGGGGAAACAATCTTGCTGAGGGAACAACTGAGGCAGTGGGTCTCCACCAGACCTGCTCCTCAGCTTCCCCTGGGTGAACACCAGAGCCCCAAGGAGAACTCAAATACCTGAGTTGCTCTCCAACTGGCCCTAATGGAAGGCAAACCCAGAGGATGTCTCCCCAAAATTGCAAGACTTGAAGTGAGGGCACAGTTCCCAGGCCATACCTAAGGGCAGTCTTCTCCAGTCCCCTAAGCTAAATAAGCAGTTCCAGAGGTCCAAATTTCACCAAAATTGGTGTCATAGGTGTTCGCCATAATCTTACTTTTCTCTCTACACTACCTTCCATGGGCATGGGACAAGTGTCTGCTTAGCCCCTTTCCCTTACCAGACTAGCCAACAAGGTTCTCATCCCCTGCTGTTAATCCTCAAAGAGATGAAAACTCAGGCCTCTGAAATACTGTTTGTGGTTGTTGGAAAAAAATGGCCCAACCTTTTCATCAATGCATTCTTAACTTGTGTAGTCAAAGGCTTTCGTGGCCCATATCCATAGCTGTTGTTGTTGTTGTTGTTTGGTGGGATATTCAGGCTATGAGGTTGTGTTCAAGAAGAGTTTATTCCTGATGTTTTTCCAGAAGCCATGGTGGGCATCTTCAGAAAATCATAGACTGCTTGAATAACCAGGGCTTTCCCCTTCAGCAAACCAAGGTGAATAGCCATAATGAAAAGTGGAGGCTCCTTGCACTCCCCAAACAACAAAGGAAGTAAACACTTCCATTGTCATGCAGACTCCTCTTCCCAGCCACTTGACTGTGGCTTAGTCAGCCAGACCCAGCATGCCCATGCCTTTCATGTTGCGTAAGAGACCATGTCCTCAGATCAAAACATGGAACCCATCTAAGCAGAAAGTAGAATCTGAAATGCAACAAAATCAGTGATAAACAACTTTAACACTTGAGAGTGTAGATATCTCTCTCATAAACAGTTCATGTCCATTACCTGTGATACTGAGGCAGCTTTGATTATAAAAGAATGAGCCCCAAATCAGACTCAACTCAGGCCCAAATCAGACAATGCCTCATCAGTAACCACTCAAAATTGATAACCAGTGAAAGGAGAATGATCTGCATGGTAGAATAAGGAAATAGCCTGGAAGTCCCTAACCTGCAAAAATTTATGTAATGCCAATATATGGCATAATGCCCTATCAGTGTAAGGGCCCAACTGTAGAATTGTGCTAGTTCTCCTCTGGTCTGTCTTAGAGAAACAAATAACAAGGACCACCTGCTGTTTAAATAGCTGAACATCCCTCAAATCAAGTGTGGTGTGCCGAACGAACGTGATAACCCTCTCTTGTTCGCCCACCACCTATCTCCTCAGAGGCACTGATATCTTTGGTAGCGTGTTTCAAAAGCCCAACAGAGGCCAAGTGGTAATTCAAAACATGAATAAAGTTTATTTGTAAAATAAAGAAATAAATTATGAAATATATTTAAGGCTTTGTTTATCTTATTTCCTTGGTTACAGAAATTCCTTAAAACAATAATACTACAGCCACTCAGGCAACCTTATCTCAAATATTAAAGCCAAAATTTTCCTTAACCTCCAGGCTTGTTCTGAGCCTCCATTTCCTAGACTCCCTCAAGCCTATCTAGTCCCTACTGGACTTCTTAGAGCCTTCCCTGGTCTATAAACTACCCTACAAATGTTCCCACAGGAACCCTAAGAGCACACCCTCCCTCCGAAGATGTCTCTTCCCTCAAAACTCCAACAAAATAAACCCCCTTCTCTCTCTGTCAAGGCTCTTTTATGGCCCTGCCCAGCCAGCTTCTCCTTGGCTGGATTCCTGGTACTCTGTGATTGGCTGTTTCCTAGGCCTGCTCACTACATCAAGTGCCTTACCAGAGCTGTTTCCCCCTAGATGCCACCACTAATTCACTACTGAAAAGCTCTAAAACAAGTTTTAATAGAAGAAGCATGAAACAGCAAAAACTCATAATGTGGGGGGCCTATACTGCCCCCAAAGCCACCCAAGCCTCTCAGTATAGTTACAAAGAGGGATTAACACATGACCTTGGACCAGCCAGCCATCATTTTTACAAACCTTAAAATCACCTGTACTATCTGGAAATATTCACCTGAACATATAAGGCAAGGGCTGTCAACTAGCTTCTAATGGACTGTGGTGACACAGAACTATAAAATATATGCATTGGTAAAGGCCTACAGACCCAAAGACCTCACTGCTGCCTGAACAAGATAATTTTCCTCACCGCTCTAAGATAACTCTTTATAGTGCCTTGGGTTTGAGTAAATGTATAATCACAAGAACTCTCCTTGAGCTAGTACCTAATGGAGAAAATCTCAAACTGGGGATAAGGGGAACAAGAAATATTTATTTCAACAAACAAGAAATTATTTGCTCAGTTTGGATCTGACTAAGGGCTATTGGCAGGATGCTCTGGTGGAAGATTCCAAGCATTGGATGATGTTCATCATTCATATGGGCGTGTTCATGTTCACTGTGCTTCCCTTTGGTCTACACAATGAACCAGCAACTTTCCAGAGGCTTATGGACTCCCTATTGAGGTTGCAGGCACTTTGGTGTGCCTACTCGGATAACACGGCAACCTTCCCAGACGCCTGGGAATACCACCTGAAAAGCCTTGTGAACATCTTCCACAAAAACAAAGACTGATAGGTCCAAAGCAGTCAGATCAAATAAAATGGGTTCCGGATGCTTTGGGGGCATGGTGTTTATATGGCACCCCCTGGAAGTGGCTCTGAGGCTGGCTAACACAGCCTGAAGCTGCCAGAAAAAGGAGTGTCAAAAAGCCACTCCTGCCAGCAGCCCATTTTGGACTGTGGCAGCGGCTGGCTATAGCATCTGGTTGTTGCAGCCCCAGAACAATTGGGATGAGAGCAGCCTTTGCCTGCTCTTTTTGCCTCATCTTCTTGATACCATAATCAAAGGCAAGAAATGTTAGTTTGCATTTGATCAAGTGACTTACCTCAGCTGTGAGGAGGGTCAAAGGACTATTATTCTCTTGCAAGTGAAAGTGGAAGCTATTCAGCTCCCAGTCTAGGAACCAGATTCAAACTTTTCTTAGCTTGGTAGAGTGCTAATGTTACGGAAAACAAAGTGTTAATTAACCCATTCACAACCAATTATGCAAAGTGAGGCATTTGTGAAGATTTCCAACCAGATCTATTTATTCAAAACAGCCTTAGTCTGCATGCAGTGTTTCAGCAAGAGTCATCCCATTGACTGAATGCCCCAAACATGGCACAAACAGTTTTTATTAACCCACAAAATATTCATTGAGCATGCGTAGTTTAACATTCATCATCATCATATATATCTGCATTATTCAGCTAGTCTAAACTGGCTGGCTCTCTGCTGGCCTGATTTACAATGAATGCCTTGTAGAACCTTATCAGCTTGGCTGACTAGCAGTGACCTTGAGGAGAGGCCCAGCTCTTCCTCAGTGAAGAGAAATTCACGCTTTAGCTTTCTTCCTCTTGTCTTTCCCCCTCCTTCCTCAGTCCACAACTCAAGCCTAATTCAAAGTACAAGTTTTTCCTTTGCTCTATGGCTGAACTATTGATCATTAATGGCAGAGACTATTGGTTTCATTTGGTTATCAATGGCTTTATTAGCTTTTACCTTAACACTAACAAAGGTTGCTATCCAACTACATCCAACTGGCAACACTTCTTACAGATCTGACAGGTTCCAAGAAGCCTAAGATTGTGAAATGGACTGCAGCTAGAGAAGCATTCAGCCAGTTTTTGTCAGTGCTTATGGTTATTTTGATGACCTTGGCAGAAATTATCTAGACTATTCTGTTACTCGTAACTTCTACTAAGTGTGCCTGAAAGGAGATGCCTTCGTGTCAGAGATATCCTTTCGCCAATGTAGATGTCTTGCTTAGAATAAAACCTTCCCTTTAAAGTACTTCTCTCACACTCTTCATATGCCTTTGCTCAGTCTGTGTGAGAAGAGGCAAGCAGTGAGAAACACAGTGCCATTATTTTGCTGTGCAAGGGGGATTTAAATCAATGGATGGGAGCTACTAACATAAATGGCTTCTGGAAATCCTTTCCATGAGATCTTCACAGTGTGTTTGGAATTAATTCCCAAAGCACTCCCTCCACTCCTAAACAGAGGATGAAGACAGCTCGGGTGCTGGATGCTTAGCAGGTAGTCAACTAGCTTGTCCTTGCCCTTTGAACTCTCTGTACCTTTTTTAGGTCCCATACCTACCCTAACCAGGTCAATAGTCCTAGCCAAACACTTAGTCACAAATATAGGTTTAACAGGACAATCAGTTCTCAAAGAGACAAAGAGGGACCATGAGGCCTGCAGAGGCCTAGCCAGCATTTATGAGGTCTACCAAGGCATAATCAGCTCTGCAAAGCCCTAATTGTCAATTGAAGCTTTGCAACCTTTTTGTGCCTTCATTATTGAACATAAATCATCATTATAAGTTAATTGTGTAATTTTAACCTTCTTACTTTCAGTTTCTGTTCAGAATACTGTGCATTCATACAAGTACAAAATCAGTATAAAGAGATCAGTTTTTTTCAGGTTGGAAAGGGTGGGACTCAAAGAAGCTACATCCCTTCAGGGGTAAAAATGAAATGTAAGTGGCAATTTGATGCAATCAACCGCTTGTCTAAGCTTGTGCAGCACATTTTTCAGTTACCATAATAACAACAAACAGCAGGAAATAGGGTCAAGTTGCTCACATCCAGTCTCAAAAGACTATCAACATTTTCCCCAGATTTTAATTTCTATTCTTTTGGCATCATACTTAGGAATATTAAATTCCTTTTTAAAAACCGCATACCTTCTTTTAGAGTTACAGTCTTTTGTATCTTGCTTTCACTGTGTTCATTAGATTCCTAATCTATAATTGTACACATTGTTGTGATCACTGAACAGTGATTGATCTAGTGTTAAGGCAGCGCTTTTAGTGTGTCTTGATATGTGTCAGGAGCAAAGAGGTAATTATATTGGAGAACTTTCTCTCAGTGGCAAGTTTCATGGTGAAGATAAGCTATGAAAGGAGAACTCCAGGATTAGCTGTACTAATTTATCTCAGGAGAGCAAAGGACTGAAAGAAATAAGTCATAAGCAAATCAAGGTCAAGGTATAAAGCTTTCTTATAGAAGAGATTTCTAGTGAAAACGTGCTAGATATAAAATTAAAATATCTCTGTCTTGGGATATACAAATGATGAATGCATAGATTATCTCTTTTTTGTAATGGAAAATCCAATTTATAAATTATCAGATCTACATATCAGTTGCCTACAGTTTTGCAAACAGTTCAGCAAATTATTCCAATATCATTATGTCTCAGAGCTTAGAATGTTAAACTGGAAGAATAATTTGATAATGTTAAATGTTAGGTTTTGGAAAATTAAGTAATTATCACCAGCAAAAATAAATCAAATTGCTTTTTGCTAACTTTTCATTTCTGTGTTAAGTTATCATTGATTGACTCATTGTTTGGGCTGTGAGACAGACATGGGGATTTATCCAGAACTGCACAGGGGCTGTCACTCTTGATCCTAGTGATGATAAGTGATTATTCATATTTATCATCACTCCATACAGCATGCTAGAAGTGGGTTTATGTACACAAAACCACAAGTAAAAATGGAAACCAGTGTCTTATAGGTGCTGCCATATTTGTTTGTTTGTTTGTTTTTTCCTTTCTCCCCTATCTTCCCTTTTCTTCCTCCTTTTCATTGTGAAAGAGACTAACATGGCTACATCTTTGGAAGAAAAGTGGAAACTATAAATATGAGAGTAGGAGGGAAAAGGCAAGAGCCAGAAGATGAGGTCAGAGATGTAAGTTCCATAATCAGTCTAGAGAGCAAAGACATCTTAGTGCAAATGACATTGATCAGTAATCATGTTCAATTAACAGCTTGGTTGAAGATTTTAAAAAAGCAATTTGAAATAATCATACATCAGTATTTTTGATCATTATATACTGCTATCCCTTATAAATTTTTTTTCTTTTTATACCTTTCTCTGGCAAAAATAATCTCCAGCAGATTTTCCACGACAGATAATGTACTAGCTACCAGAACTACTTATGTTTTATAATGGTAACAGTAGTTCGGCCACTCATTCAACAGTCATCTTTTTCCATCTGCTTTATTCAAGATGCATTGGACTGCATTCTAATGATCTTCAGTCAGCTTTCCCAGTGGCCAAAATGGATGGATATCATGGTATTTATGGTTGATGCCAGATGAAGTCCATTCACAGCTGGCAAGCTATAATTGAGCTCGTAATTACAGATAAGCAGAACCTGCATTAATAATAGATTAAATTAATTGGAAGTAGAAGCAGGGTAGGCAGATACAAGAGAGTTGGGGCTAAATAATTTTGGTTTCTCCCCACCCCAGTCTTCTTCTGTTACTGCAAATACAGCATTGACACTTAAATGATCTGTTTTTATGTCACATCTATCATAACTGAGGAATAATTTAGCCTTTGTTAAGAAGGATTGTGTGCTGCAAATCTGACCATGTGTGGTGGAAGAGGGAGACAAAGAAACTAGTGGCACCTAAAACAGAAGTGAGCAAAAGATAGATTTCTATCTATTAGCAGATACCAAGGTGAATTGCAACACATCTTCAAGATTGACTGATTCTCATTTCTTTGTTAAGGTCCCATTCACACTACGGAAATAACCTGGTGTGAAACCGGGTTATTTCCATGACATTCACACTGGCCCTGAATGGACCCGGCACCATTTGTGGAGGGGGGGAAGGAATGGAGAAAACAACTTAACCCAGTGTATTCAACACCAGGTCCCTTACCACATCTTTTGTAAAGGTCCAGAGTGATCTGGATCTTTGGTAATGTGAGTAGTATGCCACCAAATCAATCCAGATCGCATGGGATTGTTTCTGGAAATGGAGGCACCTTAATTTTGAATTGATCTGGGGTGTGTGTGAATGTTGACCAGGGTTTAAATATGACAGGCATATTAAATTTAAATATTCAGGCACGTAAAGTGAAGTAGAAACATCAATTTGGTATTGTGTCACCACTGAGATCCAGATTTCTTTGGGACAAAAATGTGAATGCCCCTTGGGACAAAAAAGTGTGAATGCCCCTAATAGTAACAACAAAATTACTCCTCATCCCTAAATTACACTGTTGAAATGAAGAAAACTTGGTGCTATCAGGAATGTATTTTCATGAGAAAGAACTATGATCTCAGTGACACTCACAATAAAATCTTGGTCTTAGAATATTGGATCTTACTTCTTAATGGCTATGCATTGGATTGTCCTCCATATCTTTTGCACCAAGAGTCCATTGGTGGATCTCTGGTTTCTAGAAGAAAAGAAAGTAGGTACACCCGAACCCTCCCCACTTCTACTTTGAAAGTTATAGAAGAGTAGGAAATCATGTAATCTTCCAGATTTTTTGGACTGCAGCTGCCATCATTCCTTACCATTGGATATGCTAGCAAGGGCTGTTGGGATTTGCACTCCACCATCATCTGGATGGCCACATAATTCCCACCCCCACAGAGTCATTGCACACAACATACATTATAATATTGACTGGCCAAGGAATACTAAAAATGAATTATTACAGGGGACATATAACACACCTGTTGATTCAGCTTCAATGGTTACCAGTTCATTTCTGGACACAATTCATAGAACAGGTTATGATCAATAAAGCCTTATAAAGTTTGGCCCAGACTATCAGAATAGATTATATCCCCCTCTGCATGAACCTACTAGACTATTAAAATTCCTAGGGGAAGGCATTCTCTTGCTCCCAGGCCATCTGGTAAAGACATGAAAAAACAATCATTCTGGCGGCTGCTTGGAGGCCATGGAATTCTCTTCCATGCCAGGTGAAACTGATCTCCTTTCTCCTCTCCTTTACTTGGCAGAAAAAAGATCTTTCTAATCTAGCAGGCTTTGTATTATAAATTTTTTGCCGAGAGTAATGTTATGGTTTGTTGGTTTGTGTGTATAATGCATTTTTAATTTTATTGTTTCAAAAATAATTTTAGATTTTAAACATGTCTATAAAATGTTAAAAATAATCAGTCTATTCTTGAGCCTATTTGGTCTAATGGTGTGAGTGCTGGACTATGGGTTTGGAGAGATCAGGATTCAAAACCATGCTTAGCCATGGAAACCTATTAGATGAACTTAGGCAAGTCACACTCTCTCAGTATCAGAGGAAAGTGAAGGCAAACATCCTCTGAACAAATCTATCCAAGAAATCCCATGATAGATTCATCTTATGGTTACCATAAGTCAGAAAAACTTCAAGATAAAAAAAAAAAACCATCAAATTTTGTTTCAACATTTCCCCCCCACTGGGAGAAAGGTGGAACCAAAGTGAAATGAAATGAAAATATCTCAAGTAAATTTTTAGGAATTTTTTAGGTCCTACTCCCCTTTCTCCTTGCTTGCAAATGGCAGAAAAGGCCATTTATTGGTGTGGGAGACTAAAAAGCTCATTTCTTGGTATAAGAACCTGGAATGTTCAGTATGTGGAACAAAGCCAATGTACAGTGTTCCACTGATTCCATCTCCTAGGACTCCTCCCTATTCCTTTCTCCTCTTCTTCCACTAACTCAACTGTCACTGGGAAAATGTCTTCACACAATAAAAGGACCCTTTACTGATGCCTCATAAATGATTTTTTCCAGATATTTATAGCTTACTAAACCTTTCCCTTCAAATCAGTGTTCATTGCTATGTGACAGGTACAGCAATGTACCCGGCACAGAAGCCCATCCTCTGCAATGCAGCACAAAAGGAATGGGTCAAATAAGTGCAAGTACAAGTTATTACAAAGTCAATGTTTCTTGACTGAACAGCCACACAGTGAGCCTGTACTTCAGGGCCAAAGGCAAGAGGAAAGGAGGCCTCCAGTCTACCTAGAAGATAGGAATAAGGATTAGAATAGATTTACAAATTGATAAACCTAGCTGAAACAACTTTCATACACAACTGTTTCTTGACATTTCTTGGCCAAAGAGGCTTAACAGTGATATATGATAAAATTCAAAGATATAGCTATGTTAGTCTGTAGAATCAGTATGTAGAGAGATCTTGCAGCATCTTTGAGACTAACTGAAATAAATTAGCACAAAAGCTGATGTTGCCAACTTTTTTCTTTCAGTTAGTCTCAAAGGTGCTACAACACCTCTCTACATCATGATATATAATGTCTCTCAGACATCTTCCCCTTCCTTCTGAATCTCCAAAAAATGCAGAAACAGGGAGATTTTGTGTGTTTTTGTGAGTGCCACAATCATGGTTCAGACATGGTCCTGCCATGCTTAATGGTTGTCATGCTTAATAGCTTTGTTTGATATCCTACTGGTGAAGCTGGGGTAAGTAAAAAACAACAACTGTGTATCAGGCACAGTATGAAATAATAAGCAGATGTGTGGGGAGGAAGTTTGAGTTGTCAATTACTAAGGTACAAAGGGAAAATTAGTAGGCACCAGACTTGGAAAAAGAATATGTTTTCAACTGGTGACAAATGGGGTGAAAGCTTTTGTAACAGGTGAATTGTGTGAATTCTTAGTATCCTATGGAAAATTTCTCAGTCCTTAAAAGCAGGTACTGCAATCATCTTTCTCTACGAATAAAGCTTTTCTGAACTGCTGAAGGCTTGTACTACTAAAGTGGAGTTATTCTGTATATTACAGTGTGCATGCACATGTACACATGCATGTTTGTGGGCATGTAATTTTTCATAAATGTTCTAATTACAGATGAAAAAGGAGTTTGTTTCAGAAGGGTCCTAGATCCTGCAAGCATGAGAAGGGGTGCATGTATCGCACAGAACATGTGATTCCTTTCTCTGACCTACGGGATCGAGAGGGATTTCATTACTTAATTTGGTATTGAAATCACACTTCCCTTGGACTGAGTCATAGAATAAATTTAATGTATTGTTCTGAGAAAAATGGGATACGGTTTTGTTTATACGTGGCATAACTGGGAGGGGGGAGATTCCAGTTTTCAGTTGCAAATGCTTTGTAAAAAAAATGTTGAGGTGGAGTGAAAAGAAAGAAAAATGTCATTTGCAGAAAATTTAACCATTGTTCTTACATATACATATGGATCGAGATCCTACATCATGATTGTGTAAGGTACATGCCATGCAATTGTGTCCCTGCTTGATAAATGCAAAGTGCTAGGGTTCAGTACTGTAATCAGTGTTTACTAGCCAAAGGAGAGGGAGAGGGAATTAATCCAAGAAAGCAAGTTGTCTTGGCTATAGGGGAAATTCTTTTTCAATCTAGGAGAGCTACCTTATTTCTCTCTCCATTGGTTGCAGCTCAGGTTGAGGTTGCCCCTTCTGAGAATCATGAATCAATCCTCATCTCACTCAGTTAATGGCTTCAGAAGCAGTACTGGCACTTGACAACTGGCTTGCAGGGAGGTTTTGGACAGTGCAACTCACCACTTCCTTTCTAAAAGGTGAGATATGTGCATCAGATCCTGTATGTTTTTTACCAAGAGGATTCCAGTCCTTCAGTCTTAACACTTCTTGCAAGACAGGCTTCATTATGTTTAGTTTTTATGCAGCATGTCAGTTTATTAACAAAGGGCTAGGTGGCTCTCCAGATGCTGCTGAACTACATGTCTCAGTATGATTTACTATTGGCAATCCTAAGGCTGCTAGAACAGGCAGTCCAACAATATTTGGAGGACAATATGATTTTCACCCGTCTTTTAATTGTTTAAAGTTACTTTAATTCCTCAAGGACTGTGTCTATTAAACTTAACAAAGAAACTGATATTATATATAATACTGAGAGAGGAATGGGAAATAAGGACAGTAAGAATATTTATTGTTGTATTAGAAAAAAATTTCCTTATTTAGAGATATCTTTGTTCTTTACTTTCTCTATTGCTCATAAACTATGCCATTGTTAATAGCTGAATTCCTCAGAGTTCAGTAGATAATTAATTTAGATTAGATCTCAAAAGCAGAGAGAGGAGACACTATTGGCATATCAGAGAAGAAATTGTGTGTATAGTACTATAATTTAAGAGCTGTACATATATGATATAATATCAATCAATTACTAGATAGTATTAATTTATAACGAGATCTAATACTGGTTGTTTATTAATTATTTGTGAGTGAGGTTTTGATCAACTAATTTTCTTCTCTAAAGTTTAAAGGAACGGTGCTGAAAATTTGCTAAATTTAAAGAGAGATAATAGCAAAGCAAGCAAATTCCAGATCTAAAACACAAAGTCAAACTTCAGCAGCAACAATGACTTTAAGAAGAGGGTCATCAGATACTCCACCAAAGCAAATGAACATTAAATTCTAGAGAGCAGGTGTAATGACTAGGTCCCTAGTCATTTCAGAACTCTTCAGACAGCAAAGGGTTAAGACAGCAGAGAGGTATATGCAAATAAAGACTGACATCATTGCTACAAAAGGCTCACTTGACCAGAGAGAAGAATTAAGGGTTTTTCTGGAAGCTTCCGTACGGATCATATATAAGGCCTCTGAGTCAGAATGACGATGGGGACAGTTGGGAAGGATGACAGTTGGAAGTGTGAGGAAAGAGAAGAGAGCTGTTTAAAGATGGATAGTGGCAGTAACTAGTGAGTCTGGAAGTTAATTATTTTTTATAACAGAAATATATCAGAATAGAAGGTGTAGGTTATTTTATTAATTTTTCAAAAGTTTATATGAAATTAATACTATTTATTTATAAAGACTGTACCTACGAGATTCTTCAGATCTTGTATGAGTTGTATCTTTCTGGTTTTATTCTGTTACTTCTAATAAAGATTTCCTAAAAAGTATCTACTAATCAAAACTCATTGACACGTGGCTTGACTCGGTTATTGCTAGAGTAGATCAGTAAATAAGTAAAAGGAAAACCCTTAACAGGTCCCAGTGTACATTAAGGGAAATTCATCAAATTCACTGGGAGGTGGCAGTGTCAGACTAGGAAATTCAAGTGTCTGCTGGGCTAAGGCCAAGACAGGGCTGCTGTTTGGCTGCTTGGACCACAGGAGATCATCACATTAGGTAATAAAAGAAAAACAGTCAGTGTTTAAGGTTTTTGTTTATGAGCATTGTTTGCATATTATTGTTGTTGTTGTTATTGAATTAATTATCTAAAAATGACTAATAATAGCTGAACATTTAAAATATGGAAATTCTTTATTTGAAAAATGATGCTCAAAAGAAGAGGCGAAGAAAAGAAAAAGAAAGGAAGCAATTCAACTTGCAGAAAAGAAGAACAGGAAGTCAACAAGAATTTAAGTTGAAAGGAATAAGAAGACTTACAAGTGGATAAGAAAACGAAGAAAAAGGACATCAAATATATTTCTTTTTGTACAATTGTATTTTTAACATCAATTCATAGAATGTAAATTGGAATAAAAATTAAATTAACAAATAAAGTTACTGCAAGTCATAAGTGCTTTAAGGATATTCTTTTTTTTTGCTCAGGTATTTTCTGGTGACAGGCAGGCAAAAACAATCTGATACGACAGTAATTTGTGTACATATGTTTGCAGTTCTTTATTCCCTTTCTTTTCCCCTCACTTTTTTTTTTTTTTTTAAAAAAATCACTTTCAGCAGAATTCAAAATGTCATGATTGTGTGTACTGGAAATAGGAGACAAGACACCCAGTAACATTTTCATTTAAAATGCCCTGGCCCAAGTCATCCATGACTAGTGATTTGACAAACCTTTGTTTTTCTTCTTGTCCACTGAGAACTTAATGAGAATTTTTTTAAAAAAGTATTCATTTCAAAAGTCCCACTTTCAAAAGGTTATTTTGTCTCTCCCTGTCAGCAGCTAGAGAAGTATTCTTGACAGATTTCTCGAATGACAATGAAAGTCAAGTCGAATAATTGTGCTAATTACGTGTGTTGGTGCTAATTTAATTTGCATTCCAAACTCAATTACCATATCAAAAGGAGGCTTAGCAGGGGTTGAAAGAATACAAATAAACTTTGCTTGAATCCCCAACCAGAAATGGTAGAGTTGGTGGGATCCCCAAAGACCATCCAGTCCAACTTCCTTCTGTTATGAAGGAATATATATGATCCTAGAGGACATGTAGTCTGACCCCTGTTCAACATCAGCAAATGCCACTCAGCCTGCATCCACACTGGAGAAATAACCTGTTTTGGCACTGCTTTAACTCTTTCTGGCTCAAGGCTATGGAATTCTGGGAGTTGGAGTTTGGTTGTGGGGCTCAGAGCTCAAGGCTTAACACTTTTTCTGGCTCAAGGCTATGGAATTCTGGGAGATAGAGTTGGTTGTGGGGCCCAGAGATCAAGGCTTAATTCTTTTTCTGGCTCAAGGCTTTGGAATTCTGGAAGCTGGAGTTTGGTTGTGGGGCCCAGAGCTCAAGGCTTAACCTCCTCCATTTTACCAGGGTGACCAGACGTCATCCTTTATCCAGGTGGACACATCCTACATTTCTCCCCACGAGGAATTTCAAAATGTCCTGGTGTGTTCAGAGAGTTTGCCTTTGGTGACTTGGGGGTATGTGCAAGTGTATGTGCATGTGCCTTGAAGAGGTTTTCTTGAGAAGTTTGTCCAGAGAGGGTTTGACTTTGCCATCCTCTGAGGCTGAGAAAGTGTGACTTGCCTGAGAGTTTTTAAAGGTTTGTTCAGATAGGGTTTGCCTTTGCCTTATTTTGAGGCTGAGAGTGTGTGACCTGCCGAAAGGTTTTCTTGGAAGATTTGTTCAGAGGGGATTTGCCTTCACCTTCTCTTAAGGCTGAGAGAGTGTGACAAGCCAGGTGGGTTTTTTATGCCCAAAGAAGGGATCAAACCTTGGTTCTCCTCCACCTCTGCCTCCTGTCACACTTCCTCAGATCAGTTGGCAGCATGAGCTGCTTTCTCAGATGCATTTAGTCTCAGAGGCGCTCCAAAATCTCTGTCCTTGAATTCTATTATTATTACTATTAACTGAAAGAAAGAAGTTGGCAGCAACAACACACTCTCCCAAGAGTTTTCAAAAATTCAACTCTCACTCATTTAAAAATAACCACCCAGAACTGCTCTCCTTCTCCTTCTCTCCAGCAGGAATTGGTCTGGAAAGGTCTAGAAAGGCTCTGGGAGGGGTTACATAGAGCTAGACTGCTAGCTCCACTCCTTAGTGACTCGCAGAAGCCCCACCCCCAGGTGGAACTTTCTAGAAAGGCTCTGAGACTGCTAGCTCCACCCCCTGGAGACTCACAGGTGTAATTTGCAGAACCTCCTCCCCCAGCAACAACACACTCTCCCAAGAGTTTTAAGAAATTCAACTCTCACCCACTTAAAAATAGCCACCCAGAACTGCTCTCCTTCCCCCCCCCCCATGTCCAGCAGAAACTGGTTTAGAAAGGATCTGGGAGGGGTTATATAGAGGTAGACTGCTAGCTCCAGCCCCTAACTCTACCATTTCTGGTTGGGGAGTCAAAGTATATTTGAGTGTGCCCTCATATTTTTTCAAGGAGAGGAATGTTCTTTAAACCTGTTTTAGCAAGGAGAATTCATATCCATCAGTGATGCTAAAGGAAACCCATTGTGCATTTTTATTTTTATTTTTTGGCAAGGACAAGGAGAGTTCAGAATAACCATGAGTGAGAGAGTATGAGTTGGATGAGGTGACCCTTGGCAATTCCCCCCACCCCCTTCTCTCCTGTGAGAATTTTAATGGTCTGAAAGTATCCACCACCTCTCCTTTTGTTCTCATTTGTTTTTAAAAGCAAAGCTGTGGGCAAAGAGGGGGGAGATATATCACCCTAACAAAGAAAATAGCCTCTGGTAAAACTCAGTATGAATGGTAGCTTTGCTTACGCAAATACTCAAATCCTGGCTGAAGAATAGTGAGCTGAGAAGTCCCGTTCCTTCACTTCATTTGGAAATTATAAAAAATGAAAATTCTTCTCATTGGTCGAGAAATGCTGATAATTTCTTCTCTTTAAAAAAGCTTACGAAATCTTCGAATAACATATATTTCTTCAGTTTTTCGAATTTTGGAGAATATTCTTTATATCACTATCCATGACTGTAGTTCAAAACACACTGCAGAAATAATCCAGTTTGAGAATGCTTTAATTGCTCTGGCTCAGTGCTTGGTAATCCTGGGAACTGTTGTTTATTGTGGCCAGAGCTCTCTGATGAGAAGGCTGAATGCCTCACAAAACTACAGTTCCCAGAATTCCCTAGCATTGAGGCAGGGTAGTTAAAGCATTCTCAAACTGTATTATTTCTTCAGTGTATTTTGGACCTATGATAAATCCAATTGGCTTCATTAAGTTTATACTAACTATGATTAAGGCTAGATTCAGGTCTATATATTGATTGGATTTTATTGTAGGATAGTTACAACAACAACAAAAAACCTACAGGAAAAATATCATCCTTCCATTCCTGTAAAATTTATTTACAGTGTAAAAAAGTAATAGCATGTGGTTAAACTCACTAAGAACTGCAAATATATTTAAAAATGCATAATTCTGCCTACAGGCATATAGCTGGAGAAACCAAAAACAAAGCCAAAGGAAATGGGAAGTGAGAGGGCAAATAAGACTACATGAAATTCCTTATGACATGCTAGATAATATAACTGTGCTGTGCGACATCTTCAGAATGACATCCCAACGGTAACCAGGCTGCTGGATGCAGGGATAAGGCATTTTGATGCCTTCATTCTCTACATATTGCTCCATATCTATTATTATGCAACATCAGGATTGACCTTCTCCATATTACTTTTTTCATAAAGTAGGCTGGAAGTAGTACTGTTGCTGGAATGAGTACTATTGAATATGACAGCAGGGTGATATCAAGGTGTCAATTCCGAAGCCATGCAAAAACACCACCCAGTGAACAAAGGTGGGAAATATTAGCAGGAAGCAGGTTGAAAACATTCACAAGGGGAAGGGATTATGTCTGAACCTAGCTTGAATTTTGCCTGGGATATATTAAGTTTCTCTACAAATATTAATCCAGTCAGTGATCTAGTCAGAGGAGGAAAAAATAGAAAAGTTAAAACCAGCCTGATTTCATTCTGTACAAGGATAAATGAAAGCAGAGGCTGGAGAAATAGCTTTTGTGGACTGCAGCTTGCAGAAGCCCTCTGGTTATTATCCATGATAGCTGAAGAGTTGTGAGAGCCACAGTATAAAAAAGTATTTTTCCCCCTAAATATGTGAACAAAACTCACACACCTCCTTTCCCCTCTATAGGAACTCCATTCCATATTTATTACACTGCATATTATGTTTCTTATTTAATGTTAAATACATCTTTCCATATATACTTGAATTTGCAACTAGATCAATTGTGCATGATCTGGTATAATCACAGATTCACAGAATCATAGTGTTCGAAGACACCACAAAGTTTCCCCAGTCCAACCCCCGACAGTACAGCTAAAACATCTTGGTAGTTGGCTACACATAAAAGCCACCTACAAAGGAAAGCCCACCTCTTTATTTGGAAGAAAATTGGGGAGTGACACCAAGACTGGAATAAACTAACTTTCCCCAGATCTGAACAGTGATAGAGTAAAATGTGAATCCTTAATGCCACCCATCTCCAGATGTTGTTCATTCCTGCTTTTGTTTTTATTCTGTCTACTTAGCGAGGTTTGTACTGAATATGTTTCCTGACAGATTATGGGATCAAAGGCACACATAGCTAACTGCTAGCCTGAGCTACAAAGGGTGGTTTGTCATATAGACAGAGTTGCCACACAATTCTGTCCTGAGAAACACAAACTAACCAACACTGGTAGACCGGGCAAAATGGATCTGTGAACCCCACTTCTTGGAAGATGAACTGAAACACCTGGACTGGGCTCTACAGGCCAATGGTCCAATGCAGACAGCAAAAGGGCTGCAGGCCCAGAAAAACCCAGAAGACTCAAGACAAGCAACCACCCAAAGGGAAGATATGTTTACCATACATCAAAGGAGTCACAGACAGAATAGGGAAAGTAGTGAAGAAACACAATCTTCAAATGGTTTACAAACTGACAAAGAAAATCCAGCAATGCTTCACTCAACCAAGGACAAGAGAGACCCTCTCACATCCACAGGAGTCTACCACATTCCATGCAGCTGTGGACAGGTCTAAATAGGGACCACCAAACACAGTGTGCAAACAAGAATCAAGGAACATGAGAGACACTGCAGACTGGGTCAACCGGAAAAATCAGCAGTAGCAGAACATGCTATAAACCATCCTGAGCATAAAATGCTGTTTGAAAGCACTGAAATTCTGGACCATGCCAACAACTACCATGTCAGAATGCACAAGGAAGCCATTGAAATCCATAAATACTTGGACAATTTCAAAAGGAAAGAGGAAACCCTGAGGGTAAAGAAGACTTGGCTACCAGTCCTGAAGAACAGCAAGGTCAAGATTCAACCTATGCAAATGAGCAACAGCCTAAGGCCAGGGGATTCCCAGCAGAAAATGAGCACCAATTAGCAGACATTAATCCTTGTTTGCATATCCTCCCACCCTGAGGTCTGTCATTAGCAACAGAACAATACATTTGCAAATTCCTCCTTCCTTCCCAGGGTCATACAGGATATATATATCCAGTCCTTTTCCAGGCTATCATTCTCTGAAGATGCCAGCCACAGATGCTGGCGAAACATCAGAAAGGAACTCTTCTAGAACATGGCCACATAGCCCGAAAGCTCCACAAAAAACTAACTGACAATAAACTTTAGCATAACGACATCCCATTCTGTAATCCTTAGCCAAACAATAGATTTCATGGTCACAGAAATAATGGAAAGCCAATATATCATATCACTTTTTAAATATTTGTTAGACATTAGCAATTACAACCAGGGTGGGTAATATCCAGAGGGTGAGTGGTTTCAGGGGCTCCTCCTAATTAGTGTGCAAACTTCATATCACAATTTGCAAAGTCATATTTAGTTTAGATCATTTTAAGAATCTCATTCAGAGTTAATATTTCTTTGAAATACAGGAGGCAATAATTAGACAAATTCCTAACTATATAAATAGAACAACATCTAAAGTCAAGACCACTCTACTGCTGAGACATGTAAAGTGACAACCTCTTTTAGAGGTGAGTGCAGAGAGTTGCTTTTAACTTTTAACTAACTACATGACTCAAGGCCAGGGTAAAGGGAGAGCAGCTTCTTCTAATACAAGATTGGCCATGTTTTAAGTTAATCTACAGAGACCCATCTTATTTCTGAACTAATATGAAATATTTGTTCTCCACCTTCCCTAATTAAAGATGGACCCACTGCTGCTTATGTACTCTTTATTTAAATAAGATGATTTCTACTTGATGAGAAAGACTGATACAATCCTACACAGTTCTGTAGTAAACTAGCTGTTTTTAGTGGGGCTTCCATCCAAGAAAGCAGAATAGGATTGCAGCTCAAAGCAGCAAGGGAAAAGGTAGAGGAAAAATATAATAGTGAAAGAAAACCAGGCATTTTGGCTTCACCACAGATCTGGACAAATAGTCTTATTGTTTTATTGTATGTCCAGTCCTGAACCAAGCAATGATAAAGGGCAACCAGAAGGGAATCTCCCAATTCCTTAAATTAGTATGTCACTTACACTTTAATAGAAGTGTCTTCTTTTGTTATACATTAACTGTCCAGGTGAGTTCCCATCATGTACTTGTTAACTCCCAAGGATGAAGTATGGTAGGGGGTGTGTGCTTCCCCCCACCCTATCTCAGAAATGGGTATATCAGTGCGTAGTTTCCTGGTTGTGTTCTTTGGGAGAAGCCCCGGATAGCGAGTGCATCAAGCACTAGACAGTGATGACAAATCATTTAGCAGTGATGTCCAAGTATTTGGACCTCATTGATTATCTTTGGAGATATGTGGAAACATCCTCTGCCCCAGGTGTTTTCAAGAGAGAGAGAGAGAGAGAGAGAGAGAGAGACCTATACACTCTTGCTAAGAAACAATGTCCCCTTCAAATCAATTCAAAGCAAATGCTAACAAGAGAGACATTACTTGCTATCACAATAATATCAAGGGATGTATGAACCTGTAAAGATATATTATAGGCCCCAAAGCAAACCTTTAAATTGCTTGTATCTCTCATAGGTGGACTGGGGAAAACCTGAAACCTCTTGTCCTATCTGGCTGCCAATCTAAGGGGGCATGTCCACTGACTTTTACGCCAGTATTTCTTTGACTTAGAATCAGATCTTTTGATGTAGTTTCCATTTGGGTGCGATTTTGCCACAAATGAAAGGTACATCGTTCCTACTGGGATTCGTGGTTGACCCGCATGTGATCGGACTAACATACGATTTATACATCCATATGTGTATATATGCACACACACACACACCTATGTATATACACACATATATGTGTGTATATATCTGTATGTGTGTGTGTGTATATATATATGTATATATGTACATATATATATATGTATGTATATGTGTGTGTATATATATATATATATATACACACATGCATATATATATGTGTGTGTATGTATATATATGTATCTGTACATATACACATATGCACACACATATAGTTATATGTATATACATACATACACACAAACATATATATATTCATACTGTGTATATATGCACACACAAACACATATATATACACACACATATATTATATATACATATATATACATGTGTATATATATATATATATATATATATCTGTGTGTGTATATATATATATATGTACATATACACATATGCACACACATATAGCTATATGTATATATATACACACACAGGTGTATATATATATATATATATATGCACACACACATACACATTCATATGTGTATATTTGTGCACACACACACACGTATATACATATATAGGTATATGTATCTGTGTGTATGTATACACACATATACAACTGATATTTATAAACATATTATTCAGTTCGAGACTGCTTTAACTGCCTTGGCTCATTGCTAAGGAATTCTGGGAACTTTAGTTTTGTGAGACATTTAGCCTTCTCTTTGACAATGATCAATGGGGCCATGAGGAAAAAAAACAATGACCTGAAAGAGCAACAGCAGAGATACTGGAAACTTTGGGGAGTAACACCCCTCCCCCCGCCGCCCTTAGTTCATCGTTCAATTGTTTGAGTGATCGGTTGACTGCTGCAGTGGGAACAAGAAACAATAGTAAACCGGCTCAAATTTTTTTGGCGAAAACAGACGTCACAATGACATTTAATGGCTTGAGCGCTTGATTGACAGCAAAATGGGGGGGGATATTGGAAAAAACGGTTCCACATTCTCAATGGGAACAAGGAGGACACAGAACCAATTCTAATTGGTCCAGAGCAAAACAAATGGAAACGAAAACCGTGATAATTTGCAACGGATCAAAGTAGTACAATTCTAAATGGAAACGACTAGCAGGAATCGAGTTCACTTTGCATCATAACTGCAGAGTTGCTTCATTACAAACATGTGTTTTCTGTCAAGTGGGCATGCACCCTAAGACTTGATATCCAAAAGTGTGTGTGTGTGTGTGTGTGTATAGAGAGAGATTTCTGTAGGAAAATGTTAATGTTGTTATGTGTCATAAAGTTCACCTTGATTTATGGTGAACCTAATAATGAGATTAAGACTTAACTCAACAAAAGGTTATGCTACCAACTTCTTTCCCCAAAGTTAGTCTCAAAGGTGCTATTAAATCCCTTGTCATACTGATCCAGATGAACATGGCTATATCTTTGAATTCTAATAATGTAAGACCTCCCTGAGGCCCTGTTATTAATCTTCCTGCTTAGGCCTAGAAGAAGAGGCTGGTGGTAAACCACATCAATTCAAACTGAAACAGAGAGGAGAGTGTATGCACCCCACATACATTTCAGTGAGTGTAGGTTGCTTCACAGCTTGCAAATAAAATATCAATTATTTGGTATGAAAAATGCCTGATTATTATTTACTGTAGTTCAAATCCTGATGTTGATACAGGAGTGTGTATGTTTCTACAGTTCAGGGACAGGCAACATCAGGAGGTGGGCAACTGTGGAAGGCTGGGGGACCACATTAGCCCACTAACAGAACTTGGAGGACTGTATCTGCTCCTACAAAAAAAGAGGGGATTGTTTCACCCCCAAACACCTCTCAGGGATATGTGATTTTTTTTTTTTTGCCATGTTTTGGATTTAATAATAAAATATTAAAAGCTCCATATTTTCCCCACCTCTCTATCGAAGACAATCAAGACAGCTTACAATTAAAACAAGAACATACATATCCCATAATTCCCTCCCTCCCCTAAAACAATTAAACAGATTAAATGTTAAAAGCAATACAATAAAAATAATCAGGGATAGGCAGATGGAGCACAAATAGTGGGATGAGTAATTCAGTTGGTGGCTAGGTTTGCTATTCAGGGAAGGCCTGCTGTAAGAGATCCATCTTCACAGCCTTTTTAAAGCTGTCCAAGGTGGTAACATGATGGATCTCCTCCGGCAGGCCATTCCATAATCTGGGAGCAGTTGAAGAAAAGGTCCTCTGGGAAGTTGCAATTGACGTGGTCTTTATAGGCTGCAATAACATCTTCCCAGAGGACCTGAGAGTGTAGGTGGATTGTACGGAAGGAGGTTAACCCTTAGATAGGTTGGACCCATGTCATGTAGGGCTTTAAAGGTTATAACCAACACCTTGTATTGTGCCTGAAAACTAATAGGCAGCCAGTAAAACAATTTTAGAATGGGTATTATGTAATAATAATAATAATAATAATAATTTTATTTATATACCGCCTTTCCAAAAAAGATCAAAGCGGTTTACAAAATTACATAAAAACACATGATACATAAATGATTTACATAAGCAAATAAATACCTAAGCAGTACATAACATATACAAACTAAAACTCCATCCCTCATCCCTTAGCTAAAATACAACAATCATTAAGCAAAATTACATAACAGTTACATAAAATACTTAAACAATTTGCATAAGCAAATGAATAAAATATCTAAAATACCTAAATAAAACATAATATATACAACTAAAATTCAATCTCTCATCCATTACCTAGAATACAATCATTAAACACTAATAATAATAAAAAAAACAAAGGTGCTTTCCTCTCCCTTGCCTCCTTACAGTCTCTTCTGCCTGCAATGCTTTTCAAGCAGGGCAGAAGGGTGAGGCTGGTGGATGATGGGTGCTGGTCTCCAGGAGCCTTCAGGCCTCAGCTTCCCTTGCCTCCTTACAGTCTTTTCTGCCTGCAAGGTTTTTAAAGCAGGATAGAAGGGTGGGGCTGGTGAATGATGGGTGCTGGTCTCTAGGAGCCTTCAGGCCTTGGCTTCCTTTGCCTCCTATGTAGTCACTCCTAGGCCTCCCAGTGACCAAACTGGCTGCCATGTTTTGAATTAACTGAAGTTTCCAGACTAGACACAAGCTCTATGTAGAGCACATTGCAGAAATCAAGTCGTGAGGTTACCAGTGTATTTACCACAGTTTCCAGGCCCCTTGGTTCCTGGAAAGGACACAACTGGCATATCAGCCGAAGCTGATAACAGGCACACCTGACTGTCGCATGTGCCTGATTTGACATCTGGAGTGACAGGTCTAGGAGCACCCCAGACTGCAAACACAGACCCTGTCTAGGACTAGTTGGTGAATCTCAATAACTGGATTAGGGGGCCCAACTGTGAATACCTCCATTTTGTCTGGCTTCAGTTTTAGTCTGTTTTTCCTCATCCAGTCCATTACCGTTTTAAGACATTCAATTGAGAGGAGAGGTGCCATCTGTAGTCAGAGCTGTAGACTGAGACATGGAGAAATATATCTGGGTTTCATCAGTGTACTGATAACCTCCACCCATGTCTCCGAGTGATCTCTTCCCACAGCTTTATATATATATTGAATAGCATTGGGGACAGGATGGCACCCCGAGGAATGCCACAATTAAGCTCCTTTTTTGCAGAGCGACTGTCCCTGAGCATCACCCTCTGGAATCTGCCCGAGAGGAAGGAATGGAACCATTGCAGTGCAATGCCTCCAATTCTTAACTCTCTCAGGCGTTCCAGGAGGATGTCATGGTCAATCATATCAAAAGCTGCTTCCCCTGTAGATGCCTGGACAAAGGTCATAATCTAAGGCAACCATGGTAGTCTCAACTCCATATCCTGTCCTAAAGCTGGTTTGAAATTGAGATAATCAGTTTCATCCAAGACCACTTGGAGCTGAAGGGCAACAGCCCTCTCAATCACTTTGCTTAGAAATTGTAGATGGGATAGTGGCCTACAGCTGTTCATATTCAGAGGCCTAACAGCTGCTTCTTTCAAACAATATGGAAATAGATCTTCCCTAAGGGATGCATTGACAAATCTCTCAGAAACAAATCTCCACTTTGGATGGCCAGCCATGAAGGGCATGGATCAAGAGGGCATGTTGTCTTCTTCATACTACCAAGGAGTTTGTCCATGACTTTGGTACTCACACACTCATACTGATCCAGTATAATCTCATCCATGGAGTTGCCGGACACCTCACCAGTCAGTTCTGCTATAACACTAACATCCAAGTCGGCTCTCATATGAGAGATTTTATCTGCAAAATAGTTGTTAAACACATCACAGCAGGCTGTTGTCAGGTCAAGAAATGAATTCTGAACAGATAGAATCTGTGTCAGATTCCTTACCATCCTAAACAGTTCTGCTGGACGTGAATTTGCAGCCGCAATACATAAAGAGCAGAGGGATTTCTTTGCTGCATGTATTGCCACTCTATAGGAACAAAGAAATTTCCTATGACATGTCTTGTCACATAAAAGTCAAGTGCCAGTAGCGCTCTAGTCATTGTCCAGCCCGCTTCATATTCCCGAGTTCTTTCATATACCAGGACCAAGACTTCTGATTAGGAGCGAGGAAGAGAGGACACTTGGGAGCGATTGTGTCAATAGCATTGGTGAGATCATTATTCCAGGTATCAACCAAGGCTTTGGTAGAGTCCAGTGTTATCAACCATTAAACCCTGTAGGGTTTTCTGGAATCATTCTGGTTCCATTAGCCTTCCAAGGGTGGATCATTCTAATGGGTCTTCTACCCCCAAGAGGTGAACAGTGGCCTTCAGTTCAACCTTGACTAGGAAATGATCTGTCCATGACAATGTGGTGGTATTAATTACCTCCGCCCATGGATACTCCTGTTCCATAGTAAAGGCCGCATCAAAGGTATGACCTGCACAATGTGTAGGCCCGACAACTAGTTGGGATAGGTCCATGTTTGTCATGGACTCCATGAACTTGCAAGCAACACCTGTTGTCAAACCGGTCTGGAGCAAAATGTTGAAGTCACCCAAGACTTAAAGTCTGGGTGACTCCAACAGCAATTCTGAGACCAGTTGTGTCAGCTTGGTTAGGGAGTCTGTTAGACAATGGAGTAGACAGTATACTAACAGAATCCCCAAACTATCCTTAGATTTTAAAAACAGTCTCTCCTGCACCTAAATTGGTCCCAGATTTGGGGCTGCAAGATGTGCGGAAATGCACTTAAACACCCCTGTGAACATGTTGAAGCATTTCAGAAATTTATTTTCTTTCAAAAATTGGTTTTGACCCTTGGAATGGTCCAGGGGGGGCACAAAAATATACATGCCAGGCCACTTGCAGCTCATGGACCACACTTGATCCACCCCTGCTTTAGAAGCTGTGTAGAATGCCCCAAAATGGAAAGCAATAGTGAAACATAATATATATTTTATAAAAGGTTAAAAATATAAGGGATATGAACTATTTCAAAGAGAAATTGACATTCCAAGAAGCTTCCAGGGGAGGTAATTCACCCTATGTTTAGAAGAAGAAGAAGGAGGAGGAGGAGGAGGAGGAGGAGGAGGAGGAGGAGGAGGAGGAGGAGAAAACAGAGTTCACGGGAATCTGGAGGTTGGGAACTGCAACCACATAATCTGCTTTAGATAGCTTCACTTTGGAAAGACCCCATATTGTGTGTTTGCTCCCCCTACACTGCCCCATTTGCTATAACCACTTTACAAAGATGAGCTGTGGCAATCTGTGGTTCAAGATTGTATTGAATTGTATATATATTTTAACACTGTTGAAATCCCACCTCGAACTGAAGGGAGAGGCGGGAAATACAAATAAATATGATGATGATGATGATGATGATGATGATGATGATGGCGGGTGGTGGAAATGGAGGGACTGAGGCAGGAGCAGTCTTATTAGTTTCCAACCTTATTGTGTGGAGCTAAGGTCCCATCCCAAACACAATCAAATATTTCTTGAGTGTGTGTGTGTGTGTGTGTGTGCACATATGCACATGCATGTGAGTTTTTATTCCATGTCAGAATGGGACGTGATAGATCTCCCCCCCCCCCAAAAAAAAGAAAAATCTTGCCATAAAAATAATAGCATAATGCAGCAACAATGATAGATGGATTCAAAATGAGGAATGACAGCTAAGCACCATCTTTTAGATTATCCACAGAATAGCTTGTTAAAATTCGAGAAGGCAAAAGAGATGTCCCACTTTACTTGATTAGGCATAGAGAAGACCCAATAGCTACCCTGTATGAAATATGAGAGTGTCATTCATATCTCTGCTAAGCTCACCAAAATCAAGCCTGAACAGTTCAGGAAAAAATAATAATTTATAATCTGTATTAATAATGGCAGCTATAAACATCAGAGATAAAATGTTGGGGAAAAAACATTTCAGGGCATCTCTTTCCAACAGTACCATAACACAACTTCATTTATGTTCTTTTTAAAGTCAGAATATGCCATTATAATATGCACATTAATGTGACAAAGTTATTAAAGCTATAAATCTTCCTCACAGTATAAACGCTTTTAATAAATTACAGAAACACCATTATTCTGTATTGCAAATATCAGTATAAAAATATATCACTTTCAAAAATTGTCAGGCGTATTGATCTAAATTTTTGAATTTATGTTCTTAGCAAAAGTGACTTTAAAATCTGCAAATAAAAGAACTGAATCTCCAGGCTTGGAATGAAGGTGCAATTCTTTTTTTATACATACAAAACAAAAATCAATATATTTGTAGAAAGAAAAAAAAGTTAATGTAAAATACTTCTCATTCATTACATTAATCAGTTAGTTAATCAATATAATTTCCTTTCTCTCTCTATATATATATATATATATTTGCAATGAGCTACTCCATAGGATATACAAAGCTACAAAGCAATGTCAAATTTACATTGCCAATGGAAATTAAAAGAACCCATCTGTAGTAAAGTAGTGGAAGGAGAAGACTAAGACCCAAAACACACTGCAGATATAATCCACTAAGCCCTGGCTTGGTGCTAGGAAATTCTGGTAACTCTAGCTTTGTAGACATTTAGCCTTCTCTATCAGAGAGCTCTAATGCCACAACAAACTACAATTCCCAGGATTCCCTAGCACTGAGACAAGGCAGTTAAAGCATTCTCAAACTAGACAGTGCCAACTCTTGTACCGCCTAGGAATTTACAACTTTGCCCAGTGTGTGCAGAACATTTACTTCCACCCAGCTCCAAATATGGTGTACAGTACTCATAAAAGATGTGCAACACTTATAGAAAAGCTTGTCTAAAACATACATTAGATTATAATATTATAAATATTTACCCGGGATTAGGTCTCATTGAATGCTATGGCACTAGTTTGGAGCAGAACCTGTTTTCCAATTTACTTTATAGCTGTATGCATTTTTCCAACTTACTGTATAGTTTCCCACTGAGCTCAGAAATAAAAAGGAAGACTGAGAGTGAATAGATCGCATCATTTATCAGCTTTAAAATATCAGGATTTCACCTCCTCCCACTCCAACACTTTGAGCAGAGTGTGCATTTGACAGAAATTCCCTGGATCTTATAAGCCTTTTGTGATAAGCAAAGTAGGTGAAAAGGTCACAGATCTTTGATATCAGATATAATACATAGCAAAGGGATATAACTAGATCAACAAAGACAAAGAGTTTGCATTGGACTCATTGAACTGTGACAGATTGGACTATTGCTCTATTCTCTTTTTCTGTTTGTTGATCCAACACAGCAAAAACAGATTCACTGCCTATCTATGGTAACCCTGTTTGATACTACATAAGGCTTTCAGTGCGAGAAGGGTAGAATTGAATGAGTGAGATTTTGGTTTGGGGCCAAAGTCCAATCTGAAATGGATCAAAATCATTTTGACAAAATGTTACTAATATAATCATCCCCCCTCCCCCATATGATTCGTAACCCCTTTGCCTGATGAAGAAGCTAGTGAAGCTTTGAAAGTTTGCTTCATGTATTTCATGCATTTTGGTTGGCCCAATAAAAGTGTGATGATGAGTCTCACTCACCCAACTATTTTTCACTGATGGCAGCACAATGGCTCTGTTTATCCCACTGTTGCCACCAATATGTGATGGCTATCTCCCTATCTGTCACCAAATTGCATGACAAGACTCTCAAACTCAGTTCCCTTGCTTGAGTGACTTCTGTTATGCAGAGAAATGGCTTCTCTGAGAATGCTTTAAAGACAGGACACCTCCATGCTGATTTAATCATGGGGAAAAAGCACAACTGGAAATCACAACCTTTATGGGTGATTTAGTGATCTTTTCAGAGATGGCAAGCCTCTGTGTGATAATCCCCTTATACCCAATCACTTAAATTGTCAATGTGGGCAATAAATTTAGCTCATTACAGAGATGTTTGATTCAAAAGCTAGCCCCAGATTATACAATTTGAATAAATCTGTCTTTCTGTTAAATCAGAATAAGAGAGCTTTAAATTATTATTATTATTATTATTATTATTATTAAGCTTTATTTATAGAGTGCTGTAAATGTACACAGCACTGTACATACAATCATTTGAATTAGACAGTTCCCTGCCCTTGGTTTACAATCTAAAAAGGCACAACACAAAAGGAGAACAGATTGAAGATGGGGAATGGTGGAAGGGGATCAGGTCCAGCATTTCTTCTCTCCTCTGAGGCCTGGACCAAGGCAGATGGATTAGAGGAAGGGCTATACTTAATTGAGGCCAAATAAATATTTTTCATATGTAGTACACTGCTCCACATAATCTGGTAAAAGTATAGAAATGATTGCTAGCTCTGTTGTGTCATAATTATGACTACATGATATTGTGCTCAGTTTTATTCCCACCTCCCCGGCTTTGCCAGGGTTGTATGGATTCTACATACAAGAATGTAGCAATCTCATTTGCTCTTCCATGCAAAGTTGGAACAGGCATTGGCAGATATTTATTCCTATTTTTCTCACTGTATATTGCTGTTCTCTTTCAATAAGTATTATATTTCTGTGGATCCTTCAGAATTGCTGTATTAAAATATCTCCTAATGTAGAAGATGATGGCAACAACGATGATGATGACGACGACAATGATGATGATGATTTACTCAATACCTTCCCTAACTAGTTGGCATAACTATGATTTCCCCCTCTTCCATACATCATAAGGACAAATGTTTAAATCATCTGGTTGTAGAGAAAGATATACAATACCTCAGGGACAGCTTTAAGGTTAGAGGATAACCAGCCTACAATTGGCTGCAACATCACTAACAAATTCATGTATATACACAAGAAGGGTTGTAGGGGCAGGAAGCGACATTTCACATAATCTGCCAGGATAGTTTAGGCTATTTCTAAAAGGTTTTATTATTATTACTGACTAAAGCTGTCTTGTCCTCTGCTAACACACATTTAACATTCAGATCCTCATATAATTTTAAGGGTTTATTCCTGCAGATATAACTTACCAGCTACTTAGAATTGATACATTTATAGCTGCCTCTCATCTTAAATGAGAAACAAGTTTCTGAGGAGAAGAAAAAACAGGATTACATTCAAAAAGACACACCAACGAAGTGTTTCTTTGCTTCACTACCACTAGGGGAGAAAAATAACAATCAAGGCTGATGTGTCTTAAAAATAATCTTCATTTTAGAAACGGAAAAATAATACACACACATAGATACACAGACATGGATATTTTGTTCTGTTTTGTTTTCCTTTTTTGTAATGAAAAGGACAGAATAATAGGTAAAACTATGTCTACGGAAGAACTAGTTTATAAATAAAATAACTCAGCTGATTTTAAAGGGTTAGTGGGAAATCAGGGTCAGGAAGAATCAGAGTCAGGAAGATCACTCTAAATAGTAGAGAAAGATATCTGAAGAGCCAGCCTGGTGTAGTGGTTTGAGTCAGTGGCCTCACTGGAAGGGTGCGGGTGGACTGCAGCAGCTGTGTCACCACCAAAACGGCAGGTGACACCACTGCTCCTCAGACATCTGAATTTTGGAAAAAATGGGCTGCAACATTCACCTGTATCTCTTTAAAATACTGAACAGAGGGGGTGAGTGGAGTGAGGCTCAGTGGGAAGAGAAAGGAGAGGCCCCAGAGATATTTTAAATAAATTCTCAAATTTTAATTATTTTTTAAAAAATATTTTTTTAAAAAAATATCTTTAAAAATCACTTTAACCACATGAAACTATGTATCTATAAACACATTTATTCTCTGTGTGTGATATCATAATTTAAAGCTATACATTTAATTTTGCTAGTTGTTTATGCCACAACTATTACCATTACAGTCAGTGATATATGGGAATTATAATGTATAAGTAAATTAGTACAAAAAACATCACTAACGATTGGTATGGGAGGGAGTCAATGTGCGTGGAGGTGACACCATGAGTTACCACACTGGGTGACACCAACCCTAGTGACCAATCCATGGGTTTGAGCATTGAACTACCTCTCTGGAGCTCAGAGTTTGATCCCTTGCTTGACCATGGAAACCCACTGGGTGAACTTGTGTAAGTCAGTGGCATCATTAGGTTTGGTGTCCCCAGTATGGCAATTCATGGTGCCACCCCCTAGACTGACCTCCTCCCATTTCACATAATACAGAATCCTTAGTAATGCTTTTTTGCACTAATGTTACTTGTAAATCATAATGTTACTTGTAAATCAAACCTCTAAATGTAATGCTAGTAATTATGACATAAAAAAATAGCAAAATTAAAATTATGCCTTCAAATTAAAATATCATGCACACACCTGAATATATTTACATATATAGTGATGTGATGTTTTTAAAGATTTTTTTTTTAAAAAAATCATTTAAAAAATAAACATTAAAAATTTTGAAATTTTAATTTTAAAACTTTGGGGAGCCTTTTCTTTCTCCTCCCACTCAGCTTCACCCCACTCCCACCATCTCTTAAAGCATTTTAAAAGGAAGCAGATGAATGTCATATCCTGATTCTGCCAAAAGACAGGTGTTTGGGGAGCAGTGGTGTCACACCCCCCCCTTAGGGTGTCACCTGGTGTGGTCTGTGCTCCCCAAAAAAACCCTAGAGATGCACCTGGGGCAAGTCACTCAGGACTCTTTCAAACGGGAGGAATTTCTCCCAACTCTGAATGGAGCCAATGCGGATTCATGTAAATTCGCTAGTTAAGCGAATTTACACGAACTCCTGTTCTGTTCAGAAGGCATTCAAAATTACTTCCCATTACCCGAAAATAACCCCCTCCTGCCTGAAATTGCGTGCGAAGGTTTAATTCACAATAACATAAAACCCATGATTGCATTCGGAGTGGCTTCCCTCTTACCTGAAATTGCGTGCAAAGATTTAATTCGCAATAATGTAAAACCCTTGATTGAATTCAAATTGACATTAAATTATACTTCCAATTTCCGACGTCTGAAAGAGTCCTCAGTCCTAGAAAACCCAATAGGTTCACAGGATGCAGAGAAACTGGAGCGTGTCCAAAGGAGGGTAACTAAAATGGTGATGGTTCTGGAAAAAAAATGCCCTGTGAGGAACGACTTAGTGAGCTGGGGATGTTTAGCCTGGAGAAGAGAATGTTAAGAAGTGATATGATAGCCCTGTTTAAATACTTAAAGGGATGTCACATTCAGAGAACAGGACCCGGAACAATGGATGCAAACTCCAGGAAAAGAGATTCCACCTCAACATTAGGAGGAACTTCCTGACAGTAAGGGCTGTTCGACAGTGGAACACACTCCCTCGGAAGGTGGTGGAGTCTCCTTCCTTGGAGGTCTTTAAACAGAGGTTGGATGGCCATCTGTCGGGCATGCTTTGATTGGGAGTTCCTGCATGGCAGGGGGTTGGACTGGATGGCCCTTGAGGTCTCTTCCAGCTCTATGAATCTAGGATTCTATGATTCTACTTTAGGATTGTCTTGCCACAAGTCAAAGATAACATCAAGGCACACAGCATTGACAATAAGAAAAACAATAGAATTTTTGAAAGCTATTCCTATATAACTATTCCTAAAGAAGTAACACCCAAGGAAATTTACAGAAACCCTGCTGCAGGTGCCAGCATCTTTTCCAGAGAACATGTGATACAATGACTGGAGCATCAGAGTAAGCCTGGGGAAACCCAGATACATTTCCCTACATTGTCATGAAACTCAGTGGCTGACCTCAGTTTAACCTGCTCCTTTCCACACTCTCTTTTCCTGCTTTGTTGGGATGATGCAAGGATAAAATAAGAGATTTTGGCCCAAAATAGATGGGCCAAAAGTGCCTCCTTTGGAGTAATCCAAGGGTGTGGCATTCAGATGATGCACACCCCCAGACTGAGCTAAAGTTGTGCTGCAGCCACCTAAGATGGCCCAAACCCAGCCACAAAATTAGCACAAAAAGTGTTTCTTGCTGGTGGCCTGTTGAAGAACACAGTGGCAAGTGGCCTTGGGACTGCAACATGTGATCGCCGTAGCCCCACGTCACTTACAGTTGAGTAATGGAAAAAGAAGCAGGAAGAGCAGAGTTCAAATCCTCACTTGATCATGGAAACCCATTGGACAGCCTTGCGTAACAGTCTTTTAGACTTAGAGGAAGATAGTGGCAAACCCCCTCTGAACAAGTGTTGCTAGAAACCACCATGACAGACTCACTTTAGGGTCACCATAAGCCAGAAATTACTTGAAGGCACACAGGAGCAGCAGCAGCAGCATATTATATACAGTTCAACTTTATGCATGTCTATAGAGGAGTTAGCCCCATTGAGTTCAATGTTGTTAATCCTACAAATTTACATATTTCTATAAGGGGGAATTATTTTGGTGCATTGGGTAGGTAGTGAATTACTTTAGATAACAGTGAAATTGTGTTTTAATTTGGATCTAAGAGTGAAACAGAAAGCCCCTTTGCAGTGGCTTCCCGGCAGCTTCAGGTCATGTTGTTTAGATGCTACACACCCTCAAGCTGGCAGAAAGCCATCTTGAAGCCACCCGCTCGACCACATGGTGAGCAGTTTAGCGGCACTTCAGCAGCACCATGTTTATACACTGCAGGCTACAGAAGTGTTGAAAAGCTGCCACAGCAGTGGAAAAGCCAGTTTTTTGCTAGCTCAAAAAGGAGCAGCTTTCTGCCCCTTCTTTTTTGGCTGGCAAAAGGCCAGATTGGGACCATGACATGTGGTTGATGTGGCCCTGGTCTGGCTGTTAAAAAAAAAGTGGCATCAAGCTGCCCCTTCAGGGCCATCTGTTTCATCCCTAAGATGGAGCCTCCGATTATTTTGTTTTCTGAAGTCACTGTTCTCTTCCTATAGATGAATTTGGGAAAATAAAATTTAAAAAACCTTAGAAATATTTCCCAAAAATCAATGAAATTGTTATGTATAGTTCTTTTCTGAAGGGTTGAAAACTACAGACAAGTGGGTGTAGAAAAAGGAAAAAAAACTTGATTTAAGTTAGCTTGGTCATACAGGCCCGATCTAGACGGACAAAAAGAGGCGCGAATAGGGCTAAAAAGCCTGCCTTTAGGGTTAGGGTGGGCGTAGCGTCTACACCCTCCCTAGGCCTAAAGCGCATGGACGCCACCATTTAAAGATGGCGGCGTCCATATGGACGTGCTGGAAGAGCGTCATCATGTGTGCAGCATTTAGATTTGCTGTGCACATAATGACGCTCTAGCGCCGTGGAAGGGCGCAAATCGCGCCCTTTCCACGGCGCCAAAAAGGAGCTCCGAACGGAGCTCCTTTTTGAAGGCAGGTCTTTGCCGTGGCTTTTAGATAGCCGTGGCAAAGACCAAGGGAGGAAGGGGCCTCCGCCGCGGCCCTGGGCACCCGCTGCACCCCGCTTAGAGGCCGCGGGGAAGCGGTAGTTTGCCGCTTCCCTGCGGCCTTCAGAAGTGTGATGGGGCCACTGAGGCTGCTGTTATGGCAGTCTCAGCCCCATCCCGCTGTGTCTGGGGGCGGGTTGGGACAGCTCCATAGGGAGCGGTCTAGATCGCCCTACAGTGACTAAGAATGACTGAATCTTTTTTTGTACTGTGTATCTTTAAAATTGGGGATCTACAGGAGGAAGCTCATCCTAACACCTCTGATGGCATTTTCTCCACCCCTCTCAGAAATGGCCTTAAACATAAGTCACATTTTCCATGCTCCAGATTCTATTCTTATCTGAGTGCATGAATGGTCCTTCTTGTGGGGGAAAGTGCTAATGTGCAACTTGTTTAGTTCACACTCTAGGAATTCTATGCTACACAGCTCTGCTTCTCTCCCTTGAATCACCACATAACAGCTCTCTTGAAGAAATTTTCATGTACCTCCACTGAAATAGAAATAGACTCAAAAGAAGGAGATGTGAAGATAGAAGGAAGGAACATTAAAAATCTTATATATGTGGACGACACCATATTACTGGTGGAAAATATTACAGATTTGGAACAATTACTGAAGATGGTCAAGGAAGAAAGTGCAAAGGCAAGCTTAATCCAAAACATAAAGAAAACAAAAATAATGACCTTGGAAGAAATGCACAAATTCAATCTAGACAATGAGAAAAATTGAAATAATTAAGGAGTTCTCATACCTAGGATCAAACTTTGATCAGAATGGTAACTGCAGCCAAGAAATAAGAAGAAGAAGACTAGAAATGGGAAGGGCAGCTATGAAGAAACTGGACAAGATCCTAAAGAGTAAAGCTAAAGGGTATCTTGGAGATGTCTCATCCACCTGGTTCTCTTGAGTCAGGGTCAACTTGATGGCAGTTAACAATAACAAATTATACGTGCTAACTGAGCGCTTCCTTTTACAGCAACATTTAGGCTGGAATAATGCATTACAGTGTGCCTGTGCCATAGGCAGGCTTGCCATACTTGGATTTAAGCTTCTGTGCATGGCAAGCCAGGGTAGTTAAAATGGTGCACACACCCATGGTCTGTGCACAGCGGTGCACAAGAGCAAGCTCCCATAGGAATCAATGGAACTTGAGGGCCCATATTTTTTGCCATATGCATGGGGGGGAGGGGTCCAGAACCAACCCCCTCCCTCCATGTTTACAAAGGGCCCACTGTATATATAACTTTCAGATTCTTGTCTGAGGCTTAAAAAAAGTGTAGCTTGCATTTACTTAGGGAGAGGTCTGGCTGGGTGAATCTCTTTTGCATTTTTTTACTTCAAGCTGGTTGTGTATATATGCCTTGCTACTTTTTTCCTGGAGAGTTAAAATATACAGTCAAATGTATCTTTAGCCATTCAGCGGGAAGAGAAATTTGATGGGGGAGTTATTCTATTCAGATGACTGACACAGAATGAGAGGGCAAAATACAACTTCTCATTCACTGGTTCCCTGCTCAATTTAAAGCCACCTGTATGTGTTCTGCCTGGGGAAAAGAATCATGGAACTCACTATAATGTGTTTTTCCTCCCTTACTGTGTTATGCTTTGGCAAGGGATGAATGTAGTTTTTAGGTACATTAAAAATATTATCTCAAAGTGACAAAACATATAGCAGAGCTTACATTAAATGCTGCCACTTACAAACACTTTGCAATGTAATCAAAACCTATGTTTCTCAGTTATTTATTCAGAACTAGGCCCTCAATCCCAAAAGCCCCAGTAAGACTTTTGTTAGACCAATTCAAGAACAGTTCAGAATAAGAGTAGTTTTGTGCACTGTGCTACATGGAAAAACAGATTAGAGGAAAACCATATTAGAGGAAAGTTGAGGGACTGTGTACAATGATGCCTCCAGCCCCTTTCCAGCTGACAGACACTTTACAACAGACAAGGCTAGAGACATGATCACATGCTGACTCAATCAGCACTGCCTGAGAAATTTTTCTCTTGGAGTGGCTGCAGTGCTGAAAATGTAGGGGGGGGTTGGGGAGGGGGGGAGCATTATCTTGGGAAAGAAAGGAAAAGAGCCTACAAGTAGGAAATAAGCTAGATACATATTTTTTTAAAAAAAGTAAAATAGCAGGAATCTATTTCTCTACATTATTGTGTTAAAATTTTGTTCAAGTGTAACCTTAATTATTTAAGATTAAGAAACATAATCAGATGTTGTTCTTCCAAGATGCATTCATGCATGAGTACCAGATTAAATCATGTATCATCCTCCAACTAACAACTGTACCTATTATGTAGAAACTGGTTTACACAACTTTTGTAAAGCTGAATACCAATTACTAATGTGTGATGGTGCAACAGGAGCTGAATAAACCAGGTTGGTATTGTTGGACAACTGTAAAGTCCACACCCCAAAAGGGAAGAAGCTGTTCATGACTGCTGGAGCTCTCAGTTCTGCCATTCCGTCTCTTCATTGTTCACTTACTCTTTCATATCATGGAACAGCATCACTCTTTTTGCTCTTTCTCAAGGGAAGACAGTGTTCATTGGGCCTCTACAAAGAAAGTAAAAGGGAGAAAGAATAAAGTTGGGAAATGAAAATAGCATCATTCTATTGACCTCCGAAACGGTCATAACTCACCCCTTCATTGATTCAGATGAGGAGGAGGAGGATACAGCTTGCTAGGAATCTAGTGCTTTTGATGAGGAAGGTATCTCTGACTCATAGTCATCCCTGGGAAGGCAGCTATGGGTCAGGAAGGGCTGATGGGGGGGAGGAGTGTATGTGCCTGGTCCCCTTCCCCCTGGACCCTTCCTGACCCATACCTGTTCCTTGAGAGGCAGCTATGGGTCAGGAAAGGCCCGTGGGGGGAGGAGAAGTGGGCACATGCTCAGTCTTCCTCTCCCCTGACCTTTCCCTGCCCCCAGCTGTCTCTCTGGGGAGGAGCAACTGTCGTGCATTGGTTGCACCTACGTCCCTCTGCCCTTTTCTTGGCTGAATGCCAGGAAAAGGCTGGGAGGAGGAGCCAGACATGCACACATCCGGCTCCTTCTCACCAGTGCCATTTTCTGGCTTCCAGCGGTCTCAGAGAGACAGCTGGAGGCCAGGAAAGGGCTGGGGGGGCGGAGTAGGAACTGGCACACATTTGCCTGTTCTTCCTTGTCCCTGGCCCATGCCTGGCAAAATGGCGTCACATGCCATCTATGGCACGGGTGCCATAGGTTTGCCATCACAGTCCAAGAAGGTTCATTTAACCATTTTTAGGGTCATAATAATGGGCTTTCTTTGACCTGGTAGCCACAGGTTGTGTAGAATGGTCTGAATCTATTACTAATTCCCAAGGATCTTTTCATTACATTAGGCAATTAACAGACACCAGAAGCCAAATTGTCATATTGTGGCTGTCTTTCAATGGGACAGGTGAACTCAACTTTGCAAAGCTGCAAAATGCCAGGCAATGGTACATTGCTTATTCTTGATAGAAATTAACACTGCAGTCTGAAGCACAGTTCTGTTTTCATTGCAATTGTTGTAATTATATGTTTTAATAGACATTTTTTTTACAAATTCAACTACCAAAACCTTGTGTAAAAAACAAAACAAAAAACAAAAACATTTTCAAGAGTACTCTACTCAAGGTTGACTCAAAGTTTGCTTTTTAAACCTGGGTGCAGAACCAGAATGTAGTACTGGGGCACCCAGAGCTAGAAGGTAGTACTCTTGTTTGATCCCTTGGCTGTTGATCTGTGGGGACCCTCAGAGTTCTGTTTTGTCCCCCATGTTAATTAACATATGTATGAAGCCACTGAGAAAGCTTGTCTGGAGATCTGGGGTGTGTTGCCATCAGTATGTGGATGACACCCAGCACTATAGTATCTGTCCACCTCAATCCAAAGATGCTGCCTTGGTTTTAAACCAGTGCTTTTCATCAGCAATGGAATGGATGAGGACAAACAAATTGAAAATTGATCCAAACAACACCAGATCAGGAAACAGGGATTCATCCTGTGTTAGATGAATAACACATTCCTACTAAAGCTATGTTCACACTTTAGGTATATTCCTAAACTCAGCTTTGAACCAGTGGACAGGAATGTTTTTACATAGCTAAAGCTTGTGGGGCAACTGTTTCCTCTCCTTGACACAGCTGGTCTGGCTATGGTGGTACATGCCTTAGTTACATCCTATTTGGACTACTATAACATACTCTACACGGAGCTGACTTTGAAGCGTGTTAAGAAACTTCAGCTAGTACAGAGTGCAGCCAGAGTGATAACCTGGGAAGGTTACAGGGATTATACAACTCCCCTGCTATGACAGCTTTGGTTTGTTGACAGACATAATTCAATGAGCCCTGAGACTTTCAAGAAAGACACTTCTCTCATTCTCACTACAATCAAAGGCAGGGTTGGTGGGGACATGAGAGAAAGCCTGCTCAGTGGCTGCCCCATGACTCTGGAATTATCTTCTCCAGGAGGCCAAGATGACTCTCTTGCTGATGTCCTATCAGTAGGTACTTTTTAAAAAAAGACCCTGAGAGCATTTTTATATTCTGTCTTTGTATGTTTGAAGCTGTACTTTTTAAAAAGGAAACCCACCATGAGTCTCAATTTTGGGAAAAAGACAGAATAAAATAAATAAATAAATAAATAATCAGCATCAACATACTTCACTTACATTTCAAAAAATGTCTGCAATCAGATTACTCCAACTTCATTAATTTATGGTTGAATGTGAGGGACAGGAGTGGTGACATTAAATAAGTGAAATCAAGCATCTCCCAGTTTTTTATTTACACACACACACATACACAGGAACAGTTGCTTCCTTGTCACCTAACACCCCCCCCCCCCATCCCCAGCCTGGGAAGGGCATGAGGAATACAAAAGTAATACTAGAAACATCAAGAGAGAAAACACTTTCTGCTTATCTCCCTGCATAATGTTATTGCACTTCCTTTCCCACTTCCAAGGGAGATGGTTGTAAAAGAGTGTCTTTTGATAAACATATTTTTTATGACTGCCTCCTTTAGGAATAGAATAGAAGTGCTTCGAGGTCATTCAAAGAGATAAAGAGAAAGCCACTTCTCTCAGTTTAATTTTGTAATGCAATAAGAGTCTTAGGGAATAAGTCTTTTTGCAACATCCAAAACAAGACATATGTGCACATAAATTTGGGTTACATGTATACATCACCAAGAGGATTCCTGCCCTAGTAGCTTTTAGTTTAGCACAAACTATGTAATGTCTTTCATGTGTAATTTTTGTGAGTAGAATTCTATGCGGGGTTATTAAACTTGTGCTGCTGCCATGGCATTTGGTTTACCCAGTAAAAGCAGTCCTCTGCAGAAAGAACCTTGCCTGCATCTGATTTCATGGAAGTTCCTAGATCTTGCCTTCCTTTTAGCAGATATCCACACTTTATGCATGAATTTGGGGGCTGGGGAAGCATAGACCACTACCACTTGCATGAGCAGAATATCCCTCATATGACTAACACAGGAAACATGTCACTCAGTGATGGATGGAAGCTCTCATGTCAGTGGGACAATCAATCTGCACTAGGTTTTATTCTAAACTTAGCCCATTACCATGAATAGCTCATTTAAGGATATACTGAAACTCAAGACTTCCCACTTCACTGACACTGGAGTCACCAATCACCAGTGGCCATAAAGTAAGTTTTTATTTATCAATTCCAAAATCAACATTGGCAGTTTGGAGGTCATTTTTTCTGCATAAAGACTTAAGAAATTAACCAAATCAATAATATGACACAAATATGTAATTTGCAACACTTCCACCATAAGGGGAAATAGATGTAACACTGATGTTCATATTAGATGCACATTTACTTGGAATTAATCATTACTGAACTTTGTGGAAGTTACTTTTGAATAAAAATACAAAGGATTTTACTGGAGTCTGCTTGTAGTTCCATCTATAAATAATTTTTAGATAGATGAGTCGCAGTGGAATTGATTGCAGAACACTTATATGCATGCAAAGTTTAGACAACAGCATTTTTCTTGTCCAAACTACAAATAGTAGCTCCTGCCTTATCAGAATTCCTTAGAGGAACTATAGAGACAACAACCATTACAAGGGTCGATTGTGGATATTTGTCCCCCAGTGATTCAATTATTGAAACAAGATTGTGTCAAATAGACACACCTTAGTGTTTACTGTTCTTGGGTGCAATGTAAACATTGATTAATATTAGGGGAAAGTGATTTTTGAACCAGATTGTGACTGCCCAGAACATCTAACTACAAAGAGTTTTCTTTATTTACCAAAATTATGTTTAAGGTAAGAAAAAGCCCTTTAGCACTACAAAATTATAGCACTGCAATTCCACTTTAACTGCCATGGAAACATACTATGGAGTCATGAGGTTTGTAGTTTGGAGGGGCACCAAAGGTACTCTCTGGTTGAGAGTGATAAAGAATCTTCCCTAAACTGCAAATCTCAGGAATCCATAAGATGAAACCATGGTGATTAAAGTGGTGATATAGCTGTGCAGTGTGAAAGGGCCCTAAAGTAGCTTGCCCACCAACTGGCTGACCTCTGTCCTCTCTTTTGATATCAGTGAGAACCCATCCTTTGTATCCATTGACTAAAGATGCACCAGCTATTAACAAATTTGTAACAGCCCTGTACACCTATTAGTTTTCAGACCTTCCCATCTTCCTTGTCAGGAGATACTGTAAATGCATAGGGATATTATTACCAGTGTCTTTTGTTCATCCTACCCAGTAACATTTTAGCTATATTGGGAGAAAAAATATGCATGTGATCTTGTGGTCATTCCAGGCCCAGGACATAACTGGTGTGTGTGTGTGCAGGAAAGGTTGGCTGCTGGTGGAGGGGCAACACCATTGAATCAGAAATGTCAGAAATGGGATGCAGCATTCTCCCATGTTGCTTTAAAACCCTGGAGCTCAGCAAAAGAGAAAGCATGAATGGAATGAAGTTCAATGGATAGAGAAAGGAGATGCCTCAGATTTTTATTTTATTTTTTTAACTCTTTCAAAAACATCATATTTCATTACATGAAACTCTGTAAATGTAAATACATTTAGGCTGTGCTTATGATATTGTAATTTAAAGGTATAATTTTAAATTTACTAGTTGTTTATGTCACATTACATTCAGTGATATACTGGAATTGTGATTTATGAGTAGCAGTAGTACAAAAAATTACTAAAGATTCTGCATGGTGTGGTACAGGAGAAGGTCAGTGAGGTGACACCATGAATTACTGCAATTGGTGACACCAACCCTCGTGATGCCACTGATTCCAGAATATGAACAACTCTCTGGATTAGGCCAAAGTTCATTTCATTCAGTTTTCTATTCCCTACAGTAACCAGCCAGATGTCTTTAGGGAAGACTGATGGACACATCCTTCCAATGATGCCCTATCCATGTAACTAAAACTCAGGGGACTTATCCTCCCATGGTTTTTGAAGCCATCCAGAGTGTCACATTTTTTAATCACTGACTTCTACACATTGATTATGTGTTATGTAAAGAAGTATTTTCCCCTCTCTTGCTCAAATCTACTGCCAATCACATGCAAGCACATTGGGAAATGATTGTTCCATGTACAGCCTTTCGGCTATGGTCAAAATCCAAACCTAATCTCTCTCCTTTGCTGTAAAAGTAGTGTCATACTCTTCAGATTGGTAACTTTCATTCCAGGGTTGCTAGAAATGTAATTATCTCCTGATCATAAAATGATCAAAATTGGAGTACTGATTTTCCTTCCACAAATACCTCCCCCTTCCAGCCATTGGAAACAGCCTAATAATACTAATAACAGTAATAAATTGCTAATGAGAGGATAGACTATAAAAATAATAATAAGATTTTTGCTGAGCAACAGGTTCCATCTAGCAGCATTCAATAGTTCCCTGTAAAGATTAGACCCACATTTCAAAAACATATAGTATGCCAGATTATATATTCAGTAAAATCCTGTACAGACCTGCAGACATAAATTCCATAACAGTGTTATGCAATCAGTTTGGTTGTATCTCAAATGATGACACAAATCAGACTTATTCAGACTGATTTGTTCTAGCTCTGCAATATATTTGACTGGTCCATTTTGGTTCAGGAGTATAACAGCACAGTCTAAAGCCCTTCAGAATGATTTGAAAGATGGATATCTCAAACTGGACAGCATATCCTCACCATAACCTTGTAAGAAAAAGGTCAAAGGTGGTGTGAGGGGAAGGAGAGGAGGGGAGTGTGTTTATTGAGTTCTAATATACAATCTGGGGTATGAATCTCATCAGCACTCCACAGTTAATGTATATGGAAACGTATTATTACAAGGTCATTGAAGTTATATACATAGTAATTATCTCCCAGCCTTTATTTCTGGTTAGCAACAGAACATGAAAGATCAGTAGTTAGGTTGTGATTAATCTTTCTTTAATTTCCTGTTGTCTTTTTAAGCCATCTAGCATTGCCTTTCTTGTTAAATTATCTTTTACTTAAACTGTGTGTGTTTTGGTAGAAAATCACTGTTAATGTGCCATTGTTCACACAGATACAAGGTGTAGTGTCATTTAGCACTCATAACAGTGGGACTCAACACGGTCTCACTTCCCACTTATATGTTATACTATGATTTCTAAATGTAGCTTTTATCATAGTTACACCTAGTCTGCAGACCATCTGCTGAGTGGATGAGAGAAATTGTACAAAGATATTACACTCACAACTCACACACTGGATTGATTTCAAAGAAGACAAAAATACTGAAATGTATTTTTCAAACTCAAAGGTATAAAAACAAGTTGAAAGAATAAGTAGCACCGGTGGAACTGAGAACTGGAATCAGGCTTTCAAGGGACAGGTGATTCATATGTTTGGCCTTTCCCTTCTTGTCAAATTAGCATATTCTGATCAATATAAATATATACTGGTACAATAAAATAATAATAATAATAATAATAATAATAATTATTATTATTATTATTATTATTATTTATATCTCCCGCCTCTCCCTACAGATCGAGGCGGGATTACAGCATAATAAAAGTACAATGCAATAAAATCAGTGTAACATTACCTCAAGTTAAAATGTCTATAGTATCTATAGTATCTATCATGTCTGGGGGTAGCCCAGACATCATAGCTCACACAAAAAGAATCAATGCCAGTGCTAAACAAAATATGCCAACAAATATGGAAAACAAAACAGTGGCCAACACTTTGGAAACAATCATTGTACATCCACATCCACAAAAAGGAGACACAAAAGACTACAGCAGTTATAGGATATAATAATATAATTTCCCATGCAAGCAAAATTCTGCTCAAAATTCTGCAGTATAGATTCCAGTCATATATATAGAGAGAGAGAATTGCCAGATGTCCAAGCAGGGTTCAGGAAAGGAAAAGAACTAGGGACAAGATCACAAACATACAATGGATAATGGAGAGAGCCAAAGAATCCCAGAAGAAAATTATCATGTGTTTTATAGACTATAGCAAGGCGTGTGACTGCATAGATCACCACAAGCTATGGAATGCTCATAAAGAAATGGGAGTTCCAGAACATCTGATAGTCCCAATGAGGAATCTGTAATGAGGACAAGAGACTACTGTAAGAATAAAATATGGGGAAACAGAATAGTTTCCAGTTGGCAAAGCAATCAGGCAATGCTGCATCATTTCACCCTATCTGTTCAATTTGTATGTTGAAAATATATAAACAGCAGGCTTGAACACAAAAAGGAGGAGTGAAGATAGGAGGAAGGAATATCAAAAACCTAATTTATGCAAACAACACCATACTACTAGCAGAAAAACTCACAGATTTGGAATAATCACTAAAAAAAAAAAATCAAATAAGAAAGTATAAGGACAGACCTAATGTTAAACTTAAAGAAAGCAAAAATAATCAAAACAGAGGGTTTACATAAATTAAACCTAGATAATGAGGAAATCAAAATAGTTAAAGATTTCCCATACCTTGGATCAAACATTGATCAAAATGGAGAGTGCAGTCAAGAAATCAGCAGAAGATTAGGAATGGGAAGGGCAGCTATGAAAGAACTAGACAAAATGATACAGTGTAAAGATATACAGTTGAATACTAAGGTTGGAAATGTCCAAGCCATTGTATTCCCTATTACAATGTACAGCTGTTACAGTTGGACAGTGAAGAAAGCAGGTAGGAAGGAAATTAATTCATCTGAGATGTGGTGCTGGAGAGCAGTGCTGAGGACACCATGGACAGCTAAAAAGAAAAACAAATGGGTCCTAAAACAGATCAAGCCAGAACTCTCTATGAAAGCCAAGATGACTATATTTTGGCACATAGAGGCTGACATATTTTGGCCACATAGAAACATAGAATTATAGAATCATAGAGTTGGAAGAGACCACAAGGGCCATCCAGTCCAACCCCCTGCCATGCAGGAACTCCCAATCAAAGCATCCCCGACAGATGGCCATCCAGCATCTGCCTAAAGGCCTCCAAAGAAGGAGACTCCACCACCCTCCGAGAGAGTGTGTTCCACTGTTCAACAGCCCTTACTGTCAGGATGTTTCTCCAAATGTTAAGGTGGAATCTCTTTTCCTGGAGCATCTATTGTTCCGGGTCCTAGTCTCTGGAGCAGCAGAAAACAAGCTTGCTCCCCCCTCAATATAACATCCCTTCAAATATTTAAACATGGCTATCCTATCATCTCTTAATCTTCTCTTCTCCAGGCTAAACATCCCCAGCTCCCTAAGGCTTTCTTAAGACATGGTTTCCAGACCCTTAACCATTTTAGCCGCTCTTCTTTGGACATGCTCCAGTTTCTCCACATCTTTTTAAAATTGTGGTGCCCAGAACTGGACAAACTATTCCAGATTGGGACTGGCCAAAGCAGTATAGAGTGACACTATTACTTCCATTGATCTAGACACTATACTTCGATTGATGCAGCCTAAAATTGCATTGGCCTTTTTAGCTGCTGCATTGCACTGTTGACTCATGTTCAAATTGTGGTCTACTTGGACTCCTAGATCCCTTTCACATGTGGTCTCATTCAGCCAGGTGTCTCCCATCCTATATCTCTGCATTTCATTTTTCCTCCCTAAGAGCAGAACCTTACTTCTCTGTATTGAATTTCATTTTGTTATCTTTGGCCCAGCTTCCTAGTCTATTCAGGTCATATTGGATTTTGATCCTGTCCTCTGGGGTATTAGCTGTTCCTCCTAATTTGGTGTCTTCTGAAAATTTGATAACTAGGCCCTCAATACTGTCATCCAAGTCATTAATAAAGATATTGAATAGCAATGGGCCCAGGACAGAACCCTGTGGCACCCCACTTGTCACTTCTCTCCAGAATGAAAAGGAACCATTGCTGAGCACCCTTTTGGGTGTGGCCAATCCACCAATTACAAATCCATGTAACAGTTACCTTGTCTAGCCCACATTTTTGAAGATGGGAACAACATTTGCCCTCCTCCAGTCTGCTAGGACTTCTCCTGTTCTCCAGGAGTTCTCAAAGATTATTGCCAATGGTTTCGATATTACATTTGCCAGTTCTTTTAGTACCCTTGGATGTAGTTCATTTGGTCCTGGAGACATATATTAATTTAGATTAACCAGGTATTCCTGTACTATCTCTTTACTTATTCTGTGCTGAAATTCTCCTATTCTGTCCCCTGCTCCACTGAACTCAAATTGAACACCCTTTGCCTATTCTGAAAAGACTGAAGCAAAGAAGGTGTTGAGTAATTCTGCCTTTTCTCTGTCCCCTGTTAACTTTTTTCCATCTTCTCTACACAGTGGCCCTATCATTTCCTACTTCTTCCTTTTGCTGCAGACATACCCATAAAAGACCTTTTTATTGTTCTTAATCTCTCTAGCAATCCTGACTTCGTTCTGTGCTTTAGCTTTTCTGAGTTTATCCCTACACGTGCTGGCTATTTGTTTGAATTCCTCTTTGGTGATTATCCCATTTTTCCATTTCTTATACATGTTCCATTTAAAACTTAGCTCAGTTGTAAGTTCCTTAGTCATCCATACTGGTTTCTTGAGATATCTCCCATTTTTCTTCCTCGTTGGAACTGTTTGAAATTGTGCCTTGAGTATCACCCTTTTGAGGAACTCCCATCCGTCTTGAACTCCCTTCTCTTTTAGTATTCCTGACCATGGGGTCACTCCCAGTATTTCTCTAAGTTTACTAAAATCAACTTTCCTAAAATCTAGAATGTGTGTCTGACTATGCCTGGCTTCTCCTTTCCACTGTATAACAAACTCCAGGAGAACATAGTCACTTCCACCTAAGGATCCAACCACTTGCACACCATTAACTAGGTCATCCCTGTTGGTTAGTATCTGATCCAAAATAGCTGATCCCCTTGTTGCCTCTTCCACCTTTTGGACAATGAAATTGTCTTCCAGGCAAGTGAGGAATTTGCTAGACCTTGAGGATTTTGCTGAGTTTGACTTCCAGCAAATATCCAAATAGTTGAAATCACCCATCACTACTATATTTCTCCTATCTGAGTGTATGGTCATCTGTTCTAATTTGAAAGCTAAATGGATTAGAAAAGATAATGATGCTGGAGAAGGTGAAGTAGTAGAAGTAGAAAGAGAGGAAGACCACATGCCAGATGGATAGACTCAATCAGGCAGACCTTGGGAGCAGGGAGCAGGGAGCAGGGAGGCAGAGAATGGGGGGGGGGGGGGGGGCTTGTACACATCTCATCCAAATGAGGCGAGATTGACTTGAAAACAGCTAACAGTAACAAAATGAATATACTTTTATATTCTTAACCTAACCATCCATAAGATAACTTAAACATTTTTTCATTTATGTGATTTATATGCCTTCTCTTTCACCCCTCTCTCTTTTAAACCCCCCCCCCCCCAAAAAAAAAAGAGGTTGGGGAAAAGGTGGTCCTTATCTCAAAGCAAGGTAAATTGTTTCTTTATAGACAGACAAAAGTATCTCCACCAAAATTGCTGTGAAACAACGCTGACATCCAGTGGACAAATTTCCTGTTCTCATAGTCTTCTCTGAATGTAGGGAAAAAAAACCCCTCAAATAGTAGTAATTTAAGTTCAATTGCTCCTCTTCCAGTACAGTAGGTGCCCAGTTTGCAGACACACTTGTCACCAATATGGTTTTAACCATCATGATCTAGGCTAAATCAACCTCTATTGTGTGAACTGTAGTGTAATTTTTGGCTATGCACAGAATTTGAATATATTGAAGGGTTTAAGAATATCCCATGTTCAAAGGAGTGTTTGTGTGTGAGTAAAACTGAGTGTTTTTCACCCAAATATTCAGAGCTAGTAATGGAAAGGAGTAAAAGGAAAATAAAACAAGCAAATAGAAAATAATTGTACTCTTTTTGTATAATGGGAAATGTCCTGACTTCCATGAATTACAGTAGGCCCTCCATATCCATGGAATTGTCATCTGTGAATTGCAGCATCCATGGATGGCAAGCCCATGGGGGGGGGGGGGGTGGCAGAAGAGGAAGAGACAGAGGAGGAAGAGAAAGAGAAGGAAGAGGTGGTGGTGCAGAAGAAGAGGGAGGAGGAGGAGGAGGAGGGAAGAGAAGGAAGGTAGAGGAGGAAAGAGGAGGAAGAAGGAGGGAGGGGAGGGAGGGGAAGGAGGAGGTGGCAGTGGCAGGTAAAAGAAGAGGAAGAGGAGAAGGAGAAGGAACGAGGAGGAAGGAGGAGGGAGGCAGTAATGGCAGCAGAGGAAGGAGGAGGCAGCCCCCTGCCACACACTACAGAAAGGTCCCATTGCCCCCAATGGTGACAGCCTTATGGCCATACCACCATTGAGAACAATGGGACTTGAGCATCCACAGATTTTGAGGGCCTACTGTACAATGTCCAGGAGCACACTCAAGCTGCAAGCCTGAGATTTCAGGGGGAGTGTATCCTGATCCAGCACAGGCAAAGTCCCAATTTCATAATCTGCCTTATGCTGGCCAAGAGCACCCCTGTCATGTCAGTTTGTTGGCCCTCATCCACTCCATTACTGAAATTAGACACTGGTTCAGTACAGAGGCAACTTCCTTGTAGTCAGATGGAAAGGAGGATTGACTGGGTGTCATCCGCATACTATTGACACTGTACTCCAAAATGCTGGATGACCTCTCCCAGCAGTTTCATGTAGCTGTTAAATAACATGGGGGACAAAACAGAACCTTGTGAGACTCCAAAGGCCAACAGTCAAGGAATCAAACAGCAGACCCCTAGCACCACCTTCTGGGTCCACCCCCCCCCCCCCCAAGAACGACTAAAACCACTGCATGGCAGTGGTCCTAAGTCCCATGTCAGAAAGGTCGCTCAGAGGAATACAATGGCCAATGGCAGTGAAAGCTGCTGAGAGGTCTAGCAGGACTAACAGGGACACACTGCCCTTGTCCAGTTCCTGCATAGGTTATCCATCACAGTGACCAAAACTGTCTCTGTGCCACAGCCAGGTAGAAGCCAGATTGAAATTGATCTAGATAATCAGGCCAGCTCTCACTCCAGAACTTTGCCCAAGAATGGAATATTAAAGACTGGCTGATAGTTATCTAGAATGGTGGGATCCAGAGAGGTCTTTTTCAGTAATGGCCTCACCACAGCCTTCTTTATTCAGGATGGAAATCTGCCATGCTGCTCAGGCCCATCCTACCTTACGGACTGCCTCTTCCCGTATGAACCGCCCCACACACTTCGGTCCTCTGGGAGGAATCTGCTGAAGCCTATGAAAACTAGGCAGTCCCAGACCTCCCAGAGGGCCTTTTCAGCTACCGCCCCTAAGCTTTGGAATGGCCTGCCGGACGAGATGTGTCTCATTACATCACTGGCTAGTTACAAAAAGGCTTTAAAGACACATGTTTTCCGGCAGGCCTTTCCCTGAAAGAGGAAATAAATGGAACTTCTACTCCCTGCTCCGAAATCATAGATGGAACTGGGAATTATCTCAGCTTCCCCTTTGCCCAAACCGGCTGAGTTCACTTAATGCAGATTTGCACGTGGAAAGTTCATGAGACTGCACTTGTTTTAATAATTGTTGACCAATTTTAATTGTGCTAATTTTAATTTGTCTTGGTTTAATTCAGTTTTAAGGGGGGCGGTTGGGGAGGGATATGATCGTTGTTTTTACTCTGTATCCATTTTAATCTATTGTAGCCTGCTCCGAGTATTTTATTAGAGGAGCGGGCTATAAATAAACATTATTATTATTATTATTATTATTATTCCCCTTGCCCACTCTGCCAGTCCCCCTTTACACATGGTGGCCTTCACATCATCAGGCTCATAATAAGAATGAATATCAATGAACTTGCAGTAGGAAAAAAAAAACAAATATTTGAAGCTGAGTGCAAAATAGATAAGTGCAATGAAAGTGATCCATAAATGCAGCAGCTATTGATTCAAAACATAAATAGGCTATGATCAATGGCAGAAACAACTGCACATAGAAAAATGGCAGCAAAGCATGGAAATTTCGTGAAGAAAACAACTGCTGAGAGTAAATGCAGCATCAAAAGTCATGGTAGTGTTTAAATAAGTTCACATTTTATTTATTATATTTATTTATATCCCACTTTCCCCCTTTAAGTTGGACTTAAGGCAGCTCACTTTAAGAATACACACACACACATTCACCTAACCCAACCCCACAAGCAAGAGTGATATGGCAGGGGGATGTGACAAGTCAAAACTGAACACTACAACTGAATATGGAAGGATGCAAAAAACCAAACAATCAAACATTATTGAATAATGATGAAAATCATCTTGTACTAAAGAGTTTCTAAATCACATAAAGTATATCTCCCAAAGTATATCTCCCAAATAATTCTATGATTGCCATGTGGTTTGAGGTACACTGATGCACTTGAGAAGCGGGGACCATTTCCCTTCAAATGATCTACTCATGTCTGTAGTGTGTTCATTTTCATTGTCAATTTTTCCATTAATGAAGTATTTATCTACAGTCTATTGTCCTGATTTTTAATTTTGGGCTGTTTCTAGCCTTGTATTAGCTGAAAGGAACAGATTAATTAAAATGAATTAAATATGACTCTTTCTTAGTAGTTTTAACAAGGAGTGTTGGGTTGAGTACCATCAATGTTTTGAGAGAACATTGTATGATGGAATATAAAGCAGGGAAGATCCAGACTTTATGCTAGCTCAAGTCTGGAATAGAAATTTTCAACTCCATCTCTCATCTTAATACTTAAAAGTGCCTTGTATTTTTATGGGGGCTGGGGTCATGCCTGCAAATTGTGGTGACCTAAGGTGAACCTGATTCTATGATTCTATCATGGGTTTCCTTGTCATTACTATTACTATTACCAAATATATTACTATTACCAAATTAAAAGTATTACTATTACCAAATATGATTTCTATTAGCCAGTGATAAATGATAGCTGTGGCTCCTCTGGGAATCTCTTTTTTTAATATACAAAAATGTTCAAAGATGGCAGGTATCAGGGGGAACACGTTTTGGCTAAATTTGATGTTTAAAGTGTCAGCTATTTAGTAGTTCAGTTGTTTTAGACTTACTGTTCAAAAACACATCTCTCGTTACATTTAAACCCTTATCCTTCCATTCCCTAATATGACACAATTTATGAATGAATTTAAAATCAGGATGTAATAGTAAAGGTAGAATTGGAGAGGAAACAGAAGCTACTAATGATTTCCATTTGTTCCAAATTTCTATTGAAGTTTGAAAAAAGGGATTTGTTAGGTTTTGGGGGAAGATTTGATTTAGTAAAGGAAAATATGTATTCAACTGCTCAGAGAATTCTTGTTCAAGATCCATCAAAATACCTTTCACGAAGGAGTTTTTCGCGCAGCTAAAAAAAATGGCTTACCTTTCACAGTCTGACTCCTTTTCCAGGATACAGTATTATTGCTCACATTTTGCAGCTGATGCCATCTCCTGCCTAAAACCCACCTAAAACCTGGCTAGAAGTCATACTCAGCTAGCTCATTTGCAAAGCTGGGAAGCTCTCAAATTTTCAAATTGGCCAGCTGAGCAGGGCTGGAAACTGGGATTTAGGTAGGTTTTAGGTGAGAGGCAGCATCAGCAGCAAAATGTGAGTGATAATATCTGGCTGCATCCCAGAAGAGGAATCAAACTGGTTAACTGGGTTTTTTAGCTGTGCAAAATACTCCTAAGAGGTCATGCTGGATTAATTCAGGTATTTGAGAAATCTGTAAATCACAAAGGTAAAATTCCAGGTGGGATGATACCAGGCCCCTTTTCCTTAGCACTAATAAATTTAGCATGATTAGAAATTCTAGCATGAACTATTCAGCATATAAACCAGTTAGTATTTTTTTTTTTTTTTTGGTCAAGTTTTAGGAAGTTAAGGAAGAAGGAACATTTTTAGTAGTTTTATTCACCCCAAAAGGGAGAAGATAAATGATTCCCATATACTTAGTTTTTGTTTCATCCAATTAGTCACTGGCTTTTAATTTTTGGAAATTAATTAAGATAAATCTTTGGTGAAAAGAATAACCCAAAAAGAAAAGCCAGATGGTTTAAGTTGGCATTTTTAAATCAACTGACATTCTTCTTGAAGAGTGAGTGGAAAAATTAAACATAATAGATTGGATTTGTTAAAATTTATTCTTATGCCAGCAAACTGGTCAAAGATTTTTAAGAACGTCTGAGTAGTGGAGGAAGAAAATGAGAAGGGCTAGTTAAATAAATCAGCTCATCATATGCATAAAACAACAGTTTAGGCTCTAGTTCATTTTTAACTAGGCCTTAAATTTCTTGTTTTGATCTACTAGTGTTCGCTAAAGCTTCTATTGCAAGGACAAAGAGGATTGGTGAGATGGGACATGCTTGTTATATTCCCCTGTCAACAAAGTGTGGAAGGTGTGGTGAAGAAGAGTGGGGAAGTGGGGAGTCTTTTTTATTAACATGGATTACTGCTTTTGAATCTTTATAAAGTCTTTCAATCAATTTAATGACATTTTAAACCTAAGTTCATCTCTTGTAATAGATGAAACCAATTAATATGGTCAAAGGCTATGAGAGCATCAAGGGACATAAGAGCAACTGGTATTTTATTTTCATTAGAAAATTGAATAATATTTGGAAATCTATGATCAGTATCAGGTAATTTCCATTTTGGCATAAATCCAACTTGATCCAAATTAATGTATTGTGTTTTGAATGAAAATAGTCAAGTGGCTAATATTGCTGATAGTGTTTTACGGTCCTGATTTATGAGTGTCTTTAGGTGAAAATCACTTGGTGAAGGGTGTCCTCCTTGGATTTTAGAAACTGGTACTATATATCGAGTCCTCTGGAATTGGGGGTCCATGTAAAATGTCATTAAAATGTTCAGCTAGGTAGAGGGAGAGCTCTTCAGATAGTAGCTTATAAAAGCCAGTATTAAATTCATCAGCTTTTGGTGTTTTTTAAGATTTAAGATGAGCAATGGCTTGTTCAATTTCAGAAATTGTTTTGTCAAGATGCAGGGTGTGTTCTTCACCAATGCCTAAAACAGATGGGCAGATGGGAGTTGCTTCTGACTGTGGGGGGGCGGGGGTGTTGTTTACACAATGCATGCCCCCAGGGGGCCTGGAAACTGCCCTGGGTTCTTGCTGGGGCTGTCTAAGGTGGCCCAAAAATGGCCTGAAAATTAGTAAAAAAGATCCTATTTTGGGCTGTGGAAGGAAGCACCCTCAGGGCCATGGCATGTGTTCACCACGATCCTGGGGCAATTGGGCTTGGAGCAGCTTCTAGCCACTCTTTCCTGTTCATCTGCTTTACCCCTAAGTTTTTTTTTAGGGTGAGACTTTGAATAATTTTTATTTAGCTTTGTCTATTCTTCAGAATATAAGAAAGAATAAAATAAATAAAATTCATTTAGTACATCATTCAGGTTACATTTAAGTTATGGTCTGTTATTGTGTAAGTTAAACTTTTATATCTTTCCTTTTCAACCAAGTTAGATAATATTTTGAAACTAATATTGTATTATTATGATACTATTATGTATTATTATGCCTTTGTAAAATCATTGCAATTCAAATCTTATCCATGTCAAGATCTTTTGGTACAGTATTTTTTCTTATTTAGTAGTGTTATAGAGTAAGCCAATTTAGAAGATGGGTTCTTGAACAGAACAGCAAACAAGTTAAAAAAAAAAAAAAAGAAGACCCAGTTTGTTAAAGAAGCAATTTATTGCTAGCAAGATCTCAGTTTAGGATTGCTATCCTAATCAATATCTGAGACCCAGAATAAAAGTAAAGCCTACCTTTTATAGGCCGCAAAGAAACTCTGTGGCAAATTCTATTGGGTACAGAAATTCAAACATATAAAAATTTCATGCAATCAGAATACAAATTCCTGCACACATTAAAACTCAATTAATATGCATTAGATCCCCCATGCCACATTCCATCTTTTCTCTTGTTATTACTAAAGGGGCTCCATATATCACTCTCAACCTTGTACTTAGTCTACATATTCCATATCAACATCCCTTATTTGGACTCTAAGCAGAACCAGCACCATCACACATCCTTCAAAGATGTCACTCTTCCCTCTTTAGTCATCTTGTTAAAATTCCTTCTTCAGCAAACTTTTTACTAAGGCTAAGTTCACCCTTTTGCATCTCTTTTATATTATGCATTTAGGAATATTTAATATTGATTTTATAGAATAAAAATTGAATTAAAATTGAATATTGCTATTAACCATCACAGTAGGATCAATGTATTAAGTTCAACTGATAACTTATGCATGTGTGAAAGTTTAGTGATTTCAGAATGAAGGGTTGCCCATATTATTGGATGCATTTTATTTTGTCTGGTTTTCTTAAAGTAAAATTAAAGTAGCTCACAATTTAAAAGATCAACACAATTAAAAACATACAAAATAAGGGCATTAATATAAAATTAAACTATTTGTACCATTAAAACCAGTCACACTTCAGAATAAATACAATTAAAAAAGAGTTAAATACAATTAAAAAGATTAAAAAGCTCTTAAAACAGTTCAAGTAAAACAATACAGCACTCCAGCCCATTATTTTAAAAGCTAGTCTAAACAAAAAGGTTTTAGCCCACCAGTAGAAGGATACCAAGGAGCAGGCCATTCTGGCCTCCTTGGGAAGGGAGTTCCAAAATCTAGAGGCAGCCACCAAGAAGACCTTCTCTTGCATCCCCTCCAATTTTGTTTGTGATGGTGGTGGGACTGAGAGAAGAGCCTCTCCTGATGATCTCATAGCTTGGGCAGGCTCATATGGGGAGATACATTCTGCCAAATATGCCTCTATCACCCCAAAAGGTGGAAATGTAAGGAAAAATTTTAATAAGCTACATAACAAATTGAGTTCTTACATATTAACAACCCAGAGCAAACAATTTAAGTAGGAACATAGAGAACCAGAATGAAAAATTGAACAAAGGGTGGCCACAAGTTGTAGGAGAACTGCTCAAGTTGTGATGACAATTAAGGCAGGAACACTCTCCTGGGTGTCCATTCTGCCTGACTTTTGCCTTACTAGGAGCCTTTCCATACCTGTACCTCAAGAGAAAAAAGTCCCTTCCTTTTCTCTGGTATTTTCCTGGCTAGGGATTTGGAATTTGAGTTGGCCAGATTTACATAGAAGCTAAAGAAATTACACTGTGGCACTTCAGATTATGAGTGTCCCATGAATACCTTTTTGTCTGATTTCAGATTGCATCTAACTATTAGAATATTGTAATATTTGGTGCTTGTTATTGTGTGCCTTCAATCAGGAGTTATAGCAACCGTAAGGCAAGCCTATCAATGGGTTTTCTTGTCAAGATTTATTCAGAGGGGGCAGGGATTTCCAGTGGCTTCCTCTGAGGTTGAGAAAAGGTGACCCGCTTACTCTCACTCTGAGAATTTTCCTGGCCAAGCAGAGATTCAAACCTTGGTCTCCAATAGTCAAACCACTCAAACCACTACTGAAAGATGAGGTTTTTTCTTGACACCAAATCACACTGGGGCAGATGTTTCTTTACTATAATGATAAGGCCAGCCTTATCAACATCTTCTCTTTTTGAGTTCACATCTGGCTACAAGCAAGGGCCTCCCCCCCCCACACACACACATCAATGTCATCTGCAACAGAGTCTGTACCTAGGTCTTGAGCTGTCCACACTCATGAGCAACAGGCCCTTTCAGACCCCTCCTCTTTTCCATATACCCAGCAAGGGGGGTGGAGACAAAAACATCATGACCTGGCTTCATTTATTGCTTTCATCCTGTACTACAACATAGATCTTAGAAAGTACTGACCATCTGTATCCCTCTGGATGTCACTAGCAAGCTTACATAATGAGATTTCATTATTCTAGTGCTGTCAATGAATCTACAGCATTCCTAACATGCCCATTGTCAAAGCATATTAAATCATTTTTAGGGTGTTGGTGTTTTTCTTTTTCTTTTGAATTTAATTGTGTTGTTGTTGTTGTTGTTACGTGCCTTCATGTTGTTTCTGACTTGTAGTGACCTTAAGGGGACCCTATCACAGGGTTTTGTTGGCAGGATTTGTTCAGGGAATATTTGCTTTTGCCTTCCTCTAAGGGTGAGAGTGTGTGACTTGTCCAAGGTCACCCAGTGATTTTCTATGGCACAGTGGAAATTCAAACCCTTTACTTCAGGGTCAAAATCCAATGCTCAAACAACTATACCACATTGACTCTTTGCTCTTTTTATTCTAATTTCATAATGCTTCACCACTGTTAGGCCATTTTTTTTCCTGTCAGTGATAAATTTATTTTCAGGGGAAACAGAACTTGAACCAACCAATGAGAATGTTTGTTTTGGTACACCAAATTTGTTTTAGCTCATTATATGTATTTGGTAGTTTAAATGATATGAAATCTGCATGCCAAACTCTAAGGGCTTCCTTTCCCAGAATATTTAGATCAAATAATATGATGGACATGTTATTTGATATATCAAGGTTATTTGCTTCATTTGATTTGATTATTTTCCCCCTGAACAAATGCTTTTGCCTCAAAGGAACTACAGGCTATACAAATGCATGGAATTATATGATATGATGAGCATCAATTGCTTTTTGCATTGAAAAGGGACAGGCAGGAGTATTCTTGTATCCCATGTGAGCTACAATACAAGTCCCTTTCTTTGTCAGAGTCACAAAATAGTTCTGTCTTCTCGCACATACTGCTTTACTGTGCGTTCAAGCATTCCAGGTCCTATTACAGTTTCAGAGCTCAGATGAAAATGATAATTAATGGGATGATGATGATGATAATGATGATGATGATGATCTCTCTCTCTCTCTCTCTCTCTCTCACACACACACACACATTACAACAATACTTATGTAACCAATCATAAGTATTTTCTCCTCTCCACTTTGTGATAGTTTATCTTCTTTTCTCTGTCTTTCTGCAGTTTCTTTGTGGAATATGTATGTGTATATACATCTGAAAATGAATCTACTGGACAATCTTAGTAATCATTCTGATCACCTTGTACTGAAGGAGCTTAGAATTAGTGGGGATATCAATGCATTTATTTCTAAAGATGGCTTGCTGTGGAAGGTGAAGGACGTTATCAGAGATGGAAATAATATTTGAAAATTTGTCAAAATGGGTTTATTAGGTGTTGAGTAACCCTAACAAGAATCTGAGATAGAACAGAATCTTTGCACTTCTGGATCTGTTAAACAAAATAACCTCTATCTATCTATCTATCTATCTATCTATCTATCTTTACAGAAGAGAGCTTTTTTTCTGCACAGAACATTGCATTGAAAATAACATTTCTAGACAAAACAATTGCTGTTTTCTGGGGAATAAAGAAATTTTGTGCAGTTTTCTACATTGTGCAGGTTGTTGGATGTTGGTTATTGTTGTTGTTGTTTTTGCACTGTTTTTATTTGTCTATCTATATATCCTTTCCTTAACTGTGCATAATCATCAATGATATTCTTGCACTGAGGAGGGGGAAAAAATTTTAAAACTGTTTATGCTGTTGTTATTGTTGTGTACCTTAAAGTCATTTCCAATTTATAGCATCCCTAAAGCAAACCTATCATGGGCAAGTTTCTTCAGAGGGGATTTCCCATTGCCATCCTTTAGGCTGAGAGAATGTGACTTACCCAAGGTCACCCAATGGGTTTACATGGCCAAAACAGAATTCGAGTCCTACTCCAAAAAATTGCCTTATTGGATCCTAATCCTTTAAGGACTTTTTGTTACTAAATTTGCAGTACCCCTTTTTTCCCAAATTATATTTTGTCTTTTTATTTTCTGAATCTGGATATAATCTGTGGTTATCTGGATATAACCTGTGGTTCACACCTCATATTCATGCATTATTAAAATAACGAGTGAATCAGCATGTGCTCCTCACATCCCCAATTTAAATCATTTCCTCAGATAGCTGTCACATTAACATCAACTGCCTTAATGGCATAATGTGGGAAATACCCTGGGGATTAATCACAGCTACCTTACCACCTGCAAGAAAGTCAGTCTAGAATAGGAGACATCTAATATCAAGACAAATCCCCTTCTCCACTACTTGGCAAGTAAGATATAATGTCCAGCCCACACAGGCCCTACAAATGTAGAGGGGTGCAAATGTCATTATGGAGAATTCCAAGGGCTTGTGGAAAACAGAACTTTGGCTGTCATTACACTGAAACACAGTTTAGTAAGGTGAAATAGTAAGCCAGTTTCAAGTGGGGGCAGGGGGAAGAAACCCTCTTTAATTCAACTAGACTTGCTGCTGAAGTGAAAGAAACTGTGGGATGAGATTTATACATATATATTTTGTGGGCTTTAGGACAATAGATGACCAGGTTAAGCTCACCAAATCATAAAATCCATCCAATATAGGCCATCTTCAGCATAGCAGGTTATTGCTTTTTAATTCCACATTCAAGCTGCAGATCCACCTAGCAAAGAGATGTGCAGGGATAGAAGTAGATTCTAAAGCAATATCTTTTTTCCCCTCCTCACTTTATGGTGAAGATGACCTTTCATCTGTCAACATAATATATGAAACTTCTGTGGATATACTACTGAACACATTATTTTACATAAAAATGTTCTCTGATAAGAGACATTGACCTCCTCCACCACCATTGCCCCCTAAGGGGGAAAAGAGGTAAGACACATGTTGGTGTAAATAGAGACATTGACCTCCTCCACCACCATTGCCCCCTAAGGGGGAAAAGAGGTAAGACACATGTTGGTGTAAATAGAGCCTTAACATTAACTCAGAAGAGCTCCTGCAGTGGGCTTAGCAAGGCTGTGATCTTGTCCCAGGCAGGGAACTCTTGGACCTCAACCTGAGAGCCCAAGGAGGCAAGTTACTCTGAGCCCCAGTCATGGGGGCATACAGCTCAGATCTATTGTCAAAAGAGTGTATGGCATCTCTTTTTGTTTCCCAAAGCCATGTGATTCATAGGTAGCACATTCAGATATACACCCCCCCCCTCCAAAAGAGTCCCATTCCTTTTCTTAGGCCCCAGAACCCAAATTATAGTCCAGAGAAGCTTTTATAACTCAATCTGAGGAAGTAGATTCAGATGATAATTCCATCCCCAAACCTCAGCAGCCATGGCAGAAACAGCTGGTGCAGTTCTGCACAAAGGGAAAAACAGCCTTAATATGCACAGGGATACCAAGCCAAATAAAAATGAAGAAATTGTTTAAAAGGAGATCCTGAGCAATTAAGTCATCAAGGCTTCCATGCCAGTATAGAAGTAGGATATTAAATAAACAAGCCAGCTGCTACACCAAGGTCCAGCAGCTACAACTCTCCAAGTTGCTGATATCCATTCATCAAGCTGGCATATTATCTCATGAACTGTTGGATTACTTGGATTCAAGATTACTGTGCTCCTTTTATCTTATCATCCTTTTCCTTCAGCCTTGCTACTTATACATACATATTTCGAGGGCTTCAGGACAATAGATGACCAGGTTACGGTCACCAAGTCATAAAATCCACCCTTGCTACTTGTGGCTACTTTCCATGCTTGTGACCTCAATATCTTCCCTCAATTTTGAATAATCCCAAAACTAAAGAGATTATAGCCCTACACTCTTAAATCATTGCTATTCCACTTTAAATGCTCAGGGTGCCTCCTGTTGCATTATCGAATTTGCAGTTTACGAAGGAGGATTTAGAATATTCAACCATAGAGCTCTTAGGCCTCACTAAACTATAAACTTCAAAAATGCATCAGGAGGCAGTCAGAGCAGTTAAAGAGGAATAGCAACACTAATCTCCTACATGTGTATGCCCTGGACCAGTTTGATTCACCTGTGACTGTCTTGCCTTACTAGAAACTAATTTTCCTGGCAATTGCTGCTTCCAGAAACAGAAAAAGAAAGGTTTTTACAGCATACAGTTGCCTCTGGATGTCACCGATGTTGCCTGTGTCTTCCTCCTTCCATGCTATTCACTGACTGGGACATGTAAGGTTTCCTCACCCTAGCTAATCACCCTGTTGTTCCTATCCTGAATCAATGCAAAGGGACTCAACGAAAAATGTTTCCCTTCTTCTGTTATGGTCAGACAGGAAATTGGGGGTTAAATAATAATACTTGGCACTCAAGTAATCAATTAAACTAGCATCATCCAGTAGGGAGAGTAGATAGGTCCATAAGAAATTAAAGAGGTCATGGGGGGGGGGAGCCAGCTCAAGTGCACCATTGTGGCTCTCTCCCAACTAAAAATAAGAAAAGAAAGCACCAAATTAAGAAAAGAAAGCACCAAATATCACGATGTTCCATATCCTCCTTCCTTTGGGGGAACAGGTAAACAACCTCACAAATCATAGTACACAGGGTCAGGATCTTTTGATGCCTGAGGCAAAGGAGATCTCTCCCTTCCCACCATTCCAGATTCAGAATTCAGATTGACAAGTGAGATTTAGGCATTTATCCCATTAACAAATAAACTGTCTTACCTCTTCTGGCTTGAATTCAGAATCTGGGATGCCCTTGGATGTTATTATACCTAAATCACCACCAAACCTGTTGGGGTATGCAGACATGTGTAGTCTAGCATACACATATGCAGAGTTGATGCACATAGGCAGGAATGCCTAGAAGATGGTCTCTGTGAAGAGTCTGACTCCAGGCTGCACAGAAAAAATCCTCCCATGCAGACTGCTGCTTCTCTTGGAGAATGAATTGCAGGACAGTGAGATTCACTCAACAAGGAGACAGCTCTGTCTTGAATACTCACAATGTTATACAGACTATCAAAGTGCTTCACCAACAACCGAACAACAACAATCAACAATGGAGATTCTGTCCCTCCCTTATATAGGTGTTCCCCTTGGGGTAATGTGACAGCCATGACTTGCACGATTGAAACCTAGCTGGTTTCATCCTCAGTGCATGTTGCATCAGCCTACCCATGATGCACAGCTCACCGAATGTTGACTCATGTAGGCTGCCACTTGAATTGTAGTAACCCACTCACCTATGTCCCTGTTCCTCTAGTGGCCACATCTATGTCATTTTCTAGACCAGGGTGCTTTTGTGCCCTGACAGGGATGTCACTGCCCATATGCATCCAAGGTTGAAGCCTTGCTCAGCCAGCCAATTTTTTACGTTGGAAGCTCCACGACTTCAAAAAACTTTTCTTACCTTCTGCAGCAGAGGGACAATTCAAGCTGCCTGGAACAAATAATTGTATGTTCAAATAGAAAAGAATAGCCAAAGCAATTACATCAATAGGGGGAGTGTGTGTGTGTGTGGGGGGGTGCGGTCCACAGCCGGTAACACCTGGTCTGCCCCCCCGTCACTTTGTTCTCTCAACTGAGGCTTAGCACATTCCCCCCATGTCTTCCTATCCTACTCCTCATGAGGAGAAGGATGGGGTAGCCAAACACTCTCCCCCCATGACTTCTGGCTTTTTCCTCATGAAGAGAACAATGAGGTGGCCCTAAGGGAGGCTGAGTATGCGGGCCCCGAAAGTCCCTCCCCCTGAGACCCCCTCCCCCACTGGTTTTGTTTCATTTTATTTTGGAAAATCTTTGCACAGATAAAGATTAAGAGTAGGAAAGTAGCAAGGTTCTGTTATCAAAAGTGGTTTTAATAAAATTTTGGGGACATGTTGCCTGTACTATGACCCCAACTGACCCCTTAAGGGATCCGCCATTAAGCCCCAAGCGAGGAGGTCACTTAAGCAAGCCTGCTTGGAGTGGCAGAGTCCCTAGTAATGAAATCCTCAACAGGAAATTTGGGAGTCGCCAAACCAGAATTACCACATAAAAATATTCCACAAAGGCAGAGAAGCAAGCGGGGAAGAATAGGTGGATGAGGGAGTAGATATCTCAATATCTGGGGAGGGTAGCTAAGTTGGAAAGGCCTGCCGGAAGAGATCTGTCTTGAGTGTTTTCTTAAAAGCTGTAAGAGTGGAGATGTGACGGATCTCCTCCAGCAGGTCGTTCCATAATTTTGGAGCAGTAGTAGTAAGACCATAGATTGGCCTCACACTTGATGGGCCAGCCATCAGCCTAACTACTTGGCTATAGAAGTCAGACTCCCCTCCAAACTGTGTCCAGATCTAATGCATTGTGCTGCATATTGCCCTCTCTTAGTTTAATAAAGCCCAAGCCATCAATGCCTACATGCATAGCCCCTGGACACGTTTCGCCCTATAAAAGACCCTGGGCTTAAACTCCAGCGTCTCCTGCTTGACTTTGCCTGCCCCACAGCCCAGGAGGAGTAGTTCTGCAGAGGGCTATAAAAGACCCTGAGTTTGGACTCCATGTTGATGCTATTGTCAGCTTGCTCTCTGGTCCACGCCAGTCTGAGCTCTGATCCTCCCTCTCTCAGCCATCTTCCCCAAGTTCCCGCGGCCGTGTCTCATCATCCATCCACATTCCATCGAACTTCCTGGAGAAGACTTCTATGGTAGTATCTCCCAGTGGTGTCTCTCCTCCTAAACCTTTTCCTACTGCTAGTGTGTGTGTGTGTGTATGCTTTCCCCATATTGTGAGTTTCCTAATAAAGGATAATAGTTATTGGAACCTACTTGGTATTAGTGCCTTATTCTCTTGGATTTATTGGCAACCTCTGGTATACATATAGGGGACCCAGTCTCGGCTTAAAGACTTTGTTAGGACCTCCTCTCAGCAGCATTTGAGCTAATTATTTCCCCCACGTGAGAGACCCTTCCTAACAGTTCTGAGGACTGTTTTGGCTATCCCAGACTTGCATAAACTGCACCCCATAGTTTTTCAGAAATCAGAAATCATTGGTCACTTACAATTTTCAAAAGTTGCTTTTCTGGACCTTTTTTCAGGTGCTTATTTGGGAGCATAAACATACATAGAAGCTCCCTTTGACCACATGTGTCCATGTGTTGCACAATTTTGTCTCTGGATTTTATACTGTCTGCCTGACATCTATAACCAAATGTGGTATCACTAATTCAAACCGACTTCAAGGTGAAAAAGATCATGAACTAGTTAGTGAAATGTGCCCTCATCCGACTGTGAATTCCCATAGTATCCACTGACTTTATTCAGAGCTCTATTTAAATAAAAAGAGATCCCCAAAAGTAATGAGATCTTGTCCCTGGAATGGAGTTTTACATTCTGATTTGCCACCATTTAGCTCCAGAGACAATGTGTAATAAGATCAAATAATGTTTGTGATAATATGCAGAGCTCATAATTGAAATTATCGTGTGATTTCTGTAAATCCATGTATAATGAAAGATGTAGGAGAATGAGATATATCCCAATATGATGTGTCATACCATCTAAAATAAAAACTCTAGGATTCTCATCACTACTGCTGGTTCTGATTTTAATTTGCTGGAGTTCAAGATTAATTTGCCTGCTAGTCTGTCCCAAACTCACCTGTCAATCTCCTCAAATACATCTCTGCTCCCCATGATGGTGAATGCACCATACTGGTTACTTGTTATCGAGAGAGAAATTGAGAGAGAGAACAAACCTGGATAGAATTATTTTCAAGATCCCATCAACTCATATCTGCAATCTTTTGACATATCTGCATTAGAAATATCATTCCTCTTGCCAGGTAATGATGTGCAAATGATACTCTAACCAGTGTTCTTAGAAAAAACATTATCCAGTTAAGCCCACTTTAGAAGGAAAGCTACCTCTCTGCACAATGGATGACTTTAAAAAAATGTATGGAGCATATTTGTCATGTTTTCTTTACGTTTTCTTAACTCTGTGTGAAATAAATAATGGTTCATTTCGTAAACATGTAAGTCTGAACATCAACTGCATTGTGTCACAGTTTCTTTTCGTTAAAAGAATCTCATTAAGCATTGAATATAGACATCAAGTTACTGTTCTAATTATCATAATCTTTTTGGATAACACTGATTTACTTTAAGCAATTATTGTGGCCAGGATACTTTTTTTTTCCAAAAGGAAAGCACAGCATGTCTCCACAGACTACAGACAAAATGTTTTGTCAGTATAAACTTTGTAAAAACGCCCAGAATTTGGTAGTTCTTCTGTCTTCTTCCTCTACTAATGATGCTAGCTCAATAAGGATATGAAATGGTATGAGATATGTAGAATTTTCCCTTGAGAATAAACTGTCAAGTTTGGTCAGTTTTTTTTTCTTCCAGATGAGTAGCTTCTATAGGTTAATAATATTATGTATAATCTCCATTTCATTTGTCTCTAGGGTCAGAAATAGAAAGTATTTGAAAAATGGTCAAAAATGTGTTTATTGAGTGTCAGGCAACCCTGATGAGGAGATTCCAGGGATCTTTAGAATCCTTGCAGTTCAAGACTTATTGTAGGCAAGATTTGTGCCTTGTTTGCATTAAAAATAGCATTTTATGTGAAAGTAACAGAATTTTTTTCAGAGAATTTTTTTTTTTTTTTGTTCAGATGTATTTTCTGCACAGGATATGCTGTTTCCTCGGCAGAACATGCCATATGAATTTTGTACAGAATAATCCTGAACTGTGAACAGTCTTTGAAAACTGTGCACTGGGATAAATTGCTAAAACATCTAACTCTTATATGACTAGCACAGTGGTTAAATGTTAATAGTGCAGCCATAATATTTTGAGTTAGATCCCAGAGGGCTCCAGGATGACTCAGGCTTCCATCCTTTCATAGATTGGTAAAATGAGTCGCCAGTTTGTGGGCAATTGGCTTACAGATTGTAAACTGTTTATAGTGTGCTGAGATCAATATTAAGCAGTATGGAAATGGAAATACTATTGCTATTGCTATTCTTCCCTTCCAGAACAAAAATGGCAAAGAATTGTATCACTATGGGCCAGCTCAGGCATGAGTTTTGGAGATTATCACACTGAGACACCAGCCAGCCTGAGAACAGGCTGAGCACAGGCTGAAATGTTTGAAAATTTGCTATGATTGGGTGTTATCACACACCTCCATGCTCAGATCAGAGGTACTGCATCCCGATCTTAGCCATCCCGACCCTGATCCATCCTTCTCCCATCCTTAGTAATGAATGGTTAACTCCCTTCTTTGCGAAGGATGGGAGAAGGACAGATCAGCGTCAGAATGGCTCTGGACTCTTTCAAATGGGAGGAATTTCTCCCAACTCCGAATGGAGCCAATGCGGATTCATGTAAATTCGCTTGTTTAGCGAATTTACATGAACCCCTGCTCCGTTCGGAAGAACCCCTGCTCCATTCGGAATTACTTCCCATTACCCGAAAATAACCCCCTCCTGCCCGAATTTGCATGCGAAGCTTTAATTCACAATAACGTAAAACCCATGATTGCATTCGAATTGGCTTCCCTCTTGCCCAAATATGCGTGTGAAGAGTTAATTCGCAACAACGTAAAACCCATGATTGCATTCGAATTGACCTTAAATTATACTTCCAATTTAGCCTCGTACGAAAGAGTCCTAAGATTGATAAGATGCCTCTGATCTGAGCACAAAGGTAAAACCCAATCATAGCAAATATTCCAAAAAATTTCATCCCATGCTCAGCCTGTTCTCAGTCCAGCCAATTTTCCGTTGTAATAATCTCCTTTGTTGTTGCTTTGTTTTGCTTTTGCCATAGAGAGGGGGAAGTGGCAATAGAGGTGATGTTTAAACCTCATTTCAAGGGAGACTGTATTAATATGGAATTAGAATGGTTGTACAATAACATCTAAAATCCACAAAACAACAATACCTTTATTGTGATAAACAAAAATGCACAAAAGACACCACACAAGTTTAGTGGTTTTTGTGTTGGACTATGACTCTGGAGACCAGGGTACAAATCCCTGTTTGGCCATGGAAACCCACTGGTGACCTTGGGCAAGTCAAAATCTCTCACCCTCAGAGGATAGCAAGGACAAACCCCCTCTGAAGAAACTTGCCAAGAAAATCCCTTGATAGTGTCTCCATAAGCTGGAAATGACTTGAAGGCACACAGCAACAAACAAGTAAGATTTTGTAGCTCCACTGGCTTCTTCATCAAGTAAAGGTGTTAACAGTGATACAGAAGTTTAAGTATTAAAAACTGCATATATGAGCCCCCTCAGTTTTAATAAATACTCAAACCCTAGCTCTAGGCACATTTCATTTTGGATTTCAGTGGGACTTTCCACTGTGTATATATAGGGAATGTAACAATGCTGCATTTCTCAAATAACCTTCAAGTGTACACATTCCGGCTGATTATAATTTATCTTTTCACTAAAGAGGACAACATATTTCATTTTTACCATCATTGTAATATTGGGCAATGTGTGTCTGTCTCTTAAATGTTTTGGTACATTGTGCAGAATATTGTCAGTGGTGTCAAGGTAACCAAGAGAACATAAAACTTTCAATGCCATTTTTAGAACAGAGGTGAGTTTTTATTATTATTTTCAGTAGTACTTAGCTTGCTTACATAAAGTGGATGCCATAAAAAGGCTACATGAATGGAAGCACTATCTCATATTTCATGGCAAAAAAGAAGCTGCAAGAAGATTCAGTTGTGTACACTAGAGTGGATGAGGGCATGAAGTACGATTCATGTTGGATGTTGATGGTCTGGCTTTAGTGAGGTACATCCAAGATGGCTTTTCCAATAAATAACTGAATAAAGAGAAATTGAAGAAAATTGCATGGAGTTACTTTTTGTACCTCATAACAGATGTTTGAATGTTACATTTTATACAGAATTACAGTGGGTCCTTGTTATCCACTGGGGTTTGGTTCCAGGACCCTCCATAGATAACAAAATCCGTGTATGCTCAAGTCCCATTAAATGTGTAATGGCACAACAAAATGGTGTCCCCTATATAAAATGGAAAATTGAGTTTTGCTATTTGGAATTTATGCTTTTGGGGAATATTTTCAAGCCATGTATGCTCAAATCTGTGGATAAAAAATCCGTGGATAAGGAGGGCCAACTGTAGTTATGTTATTCATTACTCTGAGAACCCAGTAGGTCTTTATTGCTTGATACTGTTACTGCTGACCAGAAAGTAATTTCCTTGGTTAATTTTTGTTAACACATTAGCATTTCTGTTAGTACTGGATGATTATAAAATACAGGAAAATGCTCTCTGGTTCTCCTTCTCTAATTATCATAATTCTGAATGGACTATTTTGTTCCCACCTGCATAGGCAAACAGTAGCAACCTACAAAAATGCCATATGCTACACATGAAGGTGCTTTAAATAGGTGTGCAGAGTTACTTAGTAAATCCCTTCCCTATCTTCTTTTTCCCCAATCAATTTTTGTAGAATTCATGCCTGAGCTGGTCTGTAAAGATGTAAATCTTTGCTAATTTTGTTTTTACAGGAAAAAGTAAGTGATTTTAACAATTTTCTTTCTCCTGTGAGCAGTGCTTTATGGAGGTGCAGCGGTATGGACATATGAAAGGGGGATGGCACCTAATTTGGTCCTCTTTCCACTGTGTCTGTGTGTGTGTGGGATGCTGCTGTCAAGGGACACAAGGCAGCATAAAAGGAGGGGCAAGTGAGCAAGTGCATCTGCATGCACCTGCGTGTATCTGCATGCATCTGCCCCACTTTCCAGTTACTGTGGCTGGTTCGCTTGAGCAAGCTAGCTAGAGCAACAGAAGAGGAGGGTGAAGATGCCCTTCTCCCCACTTTCCCTGTTGCTTGTCTAGCTTGCCTGAGCAAGCTAGTCAAAGCAACAGTGGAGGAGGGTGAGGGAGCACCTGCCCCCCTTCTCTGTTAGTCATAGCAGCCAGGATAGATGTGCACATGTGTTTGTGCTCCTCCTTCTCCTCAAGTCTCAGACTGGAGAAAACACTCCCCCTCCCTATCTCTTGCTATCTACTTGTGAATAGAACAGCCCAGGCCACTGATGTGTGTGTGGGGGGGGGTACCCTTTCGGCACCACCCCTTGTAATGCCCACCCCTCCCCCCCCCCACATTGAGTGACAATTCAGGCAGTGACACCACTGACTGTGAAGAAGTTTGCAAATACCCTGTCATTGTGTAAAATTGTGTAAAATTTGCACATGGTATTTTTGCAAAGCAAAGAGAATTTTCTTTACAGAAAACAGACTTGGGGAGGTATTTGTGTACATAAAATAGAATTTCCCGCACAGAAAACAGACTTGCACATTTTTGCACAAAAACAGCCTTCTCTGGGAAGAATACAGAATGTTGCTTTATCTGCAAACAAGGGGGAAAAAGTGTCTTTGTTTTTTGTTTTGTTTTTACAGAATATATGTTTAAATAGTTCTGATCAGTTCAGGTTCCTTCACATCAGATTTTACTCTAAAACATACAGCAGGGTTTCTCTTAGCATAAGATTTAACACAGCTTATAAAAAGCTGAAACAAATTACAGGGAGAAAACCATGGTCCTTAAAAAAAAACTTAACAAACAATTCAATTCAAAATCACAATTTTGAGGCAGTTTACAAACGTGTAAAGCTAATAAAAATATAGTCACAAGATAACAATCCCGAATGCTGCCCTGTAGCATTCAGAAATACAGGATTTCATAATGTAACATTCATAAATATAGGTTTCATAATCCTCAAGAATAATGTTCAATCTTTCTGGAAGGGTGCATGCCTGTTTAAGTTAAGTTTCATAAAACATGAATGTACAGGCATGCACAGTAGTGACATATGGATCATTCATCTATAAAATATATACAGTGTAGCTTACAATTAAAAAAAATCATTACATTCATTTTTATCTGCATATATGTCAGCTACATTATATGATACCCTTTATAAGCAAAGGCTTTTAAAGTGTCTAAGAGAACTTAACACAAATCCAATACCCTAATCTATAAGAACAGGTGAATGATTTGTAACTGGGAAATGCTACCATTTTTAGACTACAACTCCCAGAATCAACATTTACAATGTCTGTGATGGCAGAAGGATTCTGGAAATAATTTATGTTCTACCCACTTTCAGCTCTGAAGCAAAGGCAACCAAGAAAACCAAGATATTTTCAAAAATCAGCGGAAACTGCAACAAAACCAGAAGATTAATGCCACTTCATTCTCATGCTGGAAGGCATAAGGAAATAAAAATGTTTTATCAAACCTAACTTTGGAGAAACCTTTGTAAGGAAGGAAAGGAGGAAGAACAGCTGGTAAAAGTATAGCAACCAATGGCTAGGTTTAGCCAAAGCAATGTGGAATAACAACAAACAGAAACAAACAGCTTCATTTATATACCGTTTCATACTGCCTAAGCAGTGTCTAGGCGGTTTACAACTGTAAGCTACTTGCCCCAAACAATCTGGGTACTCATTTTAGCCACCTTGGAAGGATGCAAGCCTGAGTCTATCTTGAACCCTTTTGCTGGTATTGAACTTGCAACCTTATGGTTTTGAGTGAGTGGCTGCAGTATAGGCATTTAACCACTGTGCCACCAGGAGGAAGGGAAAGAGGAATCCTTCCAAATATGAAGCAGTAGTTCCTACGGAAGCAGCAAAGACAGGTGGGGAAAAAAAGACTCCATCTAACCCCCTCCCCCATTCTGGATGTGCCTCAGGAAGCAACAAGGAGGTGGGAGAAGGCTCAATCTAATCTCAACCGCAGCACAGACTATCTCAGCCCCCGCCCTGCCTCCCAGAGAGAGGAGAGGAGAGGGGAAACAGCTAGGAGGAAGAAGAAGGGAAAAGCCATCCACAAGAGTCCATCTCAGCTCCAGCACAGACCACCTCAGCATTCCCCCCCCCGACCTTCCAGAGGGAGAATAGGAGAAAGCAGAAAGGATGGACAAGAAAAATCAAACAAGGGCCAGAAGACAGATGAGAGACTAAAATAAAGAAGGACATGAGGGGGAAGGGAAAAGCAGGGAGTAGGGAGGAGAAGGGTAGGGAAACAATCAATTCAACAATAATGGAAGGAGGGAGAATGACATAGGAAAACAACTACTGGGCAGCAGCAGTAGTGGTGGGTGTCACTAAAGTGAAGAACAGCAGTGACATCATAGCTAACACTTGTTAGCACTGCACACAGGGACGTGAAGGTGGTCCCCCTCTTGTAACCCCCCACCCCAAAAACCCTATGATGAGACAAAGCAAGTGTCACACAGGCAGGACCAGAGCACCAACAGAGAGATAGATAGAAACAAAAGGAAAACACACTTGCAAGAGCAGCTGAGGACAGTCAAAAATGATGAAGCAAGCAGTAAACACTCTCAGAAAGACAAACCCCATCAGAAGCAGAACTACACATAAAATAGGAACATGGAATGTGAGAAGCATGAGCCAAGGGAAGCTAGACATAGTGAAAATGGAAATGCAATGCATGAACATAGCATACTGTCTTCTCATCATTTTCCCCAACTGACTTTGTCAACTACTTCCTCACAAAAGTCAATACTATTAGATCCGAAATTGTTCCTCCTGATTTGCCCCCTACCACTAATCTCCTGATTCCTTCTACGAATAAACTCTCTGTGTTCCCACCTGTTTCTCTAGATGAACTCTCTACACTGCTAAATTCTTCCGAACCTACAACTTGTTCTCTTGATCCTATCCCCTCCCATCTTCTAATCTCTATAACCTCTTCTTTTCTGCCCTCGCTCCTCTACATCTTTAATCTCTCTCTCTTTCTTCGGGTTCCATCCCTTAAGATTTCAAACATACTCTCGTTTCCCAAATTCTGAAGAATTATTTGTCTAGCTATTCTTCTTCCTTTACTCTCTAAGGTTCTGGAATGGGTAGTTTATTCTCGCTGCCTTGAGTTTCTCAAAGCCAACTCTATCCTGGACCCTTTTCAGTCTGGTTTCCGCCCACGGCACTCTACAGAGACAGCCCTCACCAAGATCTCAAATGATCTCTTGCAGGCCGAGGTAAATGGCCTCTACTCTATTCTCATTCTTCTTGATTTGTCTGCAGCATTTGACACCATGGACCACTGCTTTACTTACTTTCTGACCTTGGGTTCTCTGACTCTGTTCTCAACTGGTTTAAATCTTACTTGTCAGACAGATCTTTTGCAGTGATCACAGGTGGTCAGACTTCCTCCTCTGTTTCCTTATCTGTTGGAGTTCCTCAAGGCTCTGTCGTGGGTCCCCTTTTGTTCTCTCTATACACATTGTCCCTTGGTAAACTCATCAGTTCTTTTGGTTTCTCCTATCATCTGTATGCCGATGACACTCAGCTGTATATTTCCACCCCTGACCTTTTGCCGGGGCTTGAACAGCAAGTCTCCTCTTGTCTGGCTGCCATCTCTCTGTGGATGCGGCATCGGCTCTTGAAGCTCAACATGTCTAAGACAGAGCTTCTCATCTTCCCACCTAAACCCACCTTTCAGTACTTCTTTTCTGTTTCTCTTGATGACACTTCTATTCATCCAGTTCAGAAAACCCACAGTCTTGGTTTCATCTTTGATTCTTCTCTGTCATTTATTCCCCAGATTCAGGCCACCGCCAAGACCTGTAGATTCTCTCTCTACAACATTGCTAAAATCCGTTCATTCCTCTCAGCCTCCACTGCCAAGACTCTGGGCCATGCCCTAGTGGTTTCACAATTAGATTATTGTAACCTTCTTCTGACACGGCTTCCTCTCTCTCATCTCCATACTTTAATCTCTGTCCAGAACTCAGCTTTACATATTATCACATCCACTCACTGCTTTGACCATGTTTCTCCCCTCTTATCCTCCCTTCATTGGCCCCCTTCTCCTTCCACATTCAGTACAAGATTTTGTTGTTGACTTTCAAAGCCTTACACAGATTGACCCCTCCATACTTGTCTGAACTTCTTTCTTCTCACTCTCCTTCTCGTACCCTCCTGTCCCAGCCGAGGATTTCCACTGCCCCGTCCCAGATTTGTCCCTTCTTACTTGCTGCCCCTCACTCCTGGAACCTTCTTTCCCCACTTGCACTCCTCATCATTTCTCTAACCAATTTCAAAATTAAGTTAAACACTATATTGTTTAAAGAAGCGTTCCCAGGATTGTGCCATCTTCTCCAGGATGCCTCCTTTTAACTATGTATTAAGAAGCCATGCCCTCCTTCCAGTCCATCTGCCTTGGTCCAGGCCCCAGAGGAAGAAAAGAACCACTGGACCTCATCCCCTTCCCACCACCTTCCCCTTCTACTTTTGTGTTGTCTCTTTTAGATTGTAAGGGGCAGGGATCCATCTAATTATAAGACTGTATGTACAGCACTGTGTAAATTTACAGCATTAATACTGGGGCTGAGTAATTTAAAATGAACAGGAATTGGCCATTTGGAATTAGAAAACCACACAGTGGTCTACTCCGGGAATGAAAAGACAAGAAGAAATGGAGTGGCTTTCATACTAAGAAAAGATGTTACACAAGCAGTCAGAGGATACCAAGCAAAATCAGACTGAATCCTCTCAATAAGGCTCCATGGGAAACCAATGAATATCACCATAATTTAAGTATATGCACCTACCACTGAGGCAGAACAAGAAGAAATTGATAGATTTTTATGAAGTAGTACAGGAAGAAATTGACAACATACCAACACAGGATGTCAAGCTGATCATTGGAGATTGGAACACACATATTGGAAGTAAAACAGTAGGTAGATTTGATACTGTATATCACTATCAATATGCTTGTAGTCAGAATTCAAGGTGCTGCTAATGATATTTCAAACCCTACATGGCTTAGGACGTTGGTACGTGAAGGGATGTGCCTGCTTGAGAATGGAGATCTGTTATAAAGGGCCTCCTCTGTGAAATGCTGTTTTTGTCCCCCCCCCCTTTAGTTCATAGCCAAAACTGTGACAACTCTCACCTGTTTATAATTCTCTTTATCAGCATTTCTCAACATGCAAGAAACACCTTTTGGACCATTTTTGAATATTCTTTCCATATCTGTTCATTTCTAATATGAAACAGAAGGTCTGATGCATCAACTCACATACCATGTGACAGCAGAGTTTGGAAAAGTAACTTTGCAAGTCCTGGAATCCCCCACTGTACAAGCTGACTGGAAGGATTTGGAGAGTTATAGTCTAAAAATTTACCTTTCTAAGCTCTGCTGAATAAGGTGAACCTATGCAAAGACAGGGATGCCAAACTGGATTTTATTGGGCTTTGGTGTTCTAGAGAATCAGGCTGACAGGACCATGTCCAAGGGAATAAAGTACTTTAAGATAAGCATAGTGGAGCCACACTGCTTCAGTGCATATAAGAGCTAGTATGTACACTTCAATAGTTTTTTATAAAGCTACCAAATTATGCATGTATTCTGTGTTTGCATTGATTCAGTAGACTCTGCTTATTCCAAATAAGTCATTACTGTCAATCAAGCAAATGATACATATTTCTGAAACATTTATATGTAACCAATTACATATTTAATTGAATAAATAAAAGGCCTGTTTAAAAAATCATGCAAGTCTCTGAAGGGTTTAGCTGTGACTTCCCTACAATATGTTGAATTTTATATAAATATGTCTCTATAGCCAGTGTGTATTTGTTTAAATTATGAAGCCATTTAGTTTGAGAACCCTGTGTCTGCCTCGTTTTATATCACCAGATGAATATTTCTAAAATTGCTTCTGTATTATTAGCCATAGTTAAAATACTTTTAAACAGCAAGTGCATGGTTGGTTGAAAAAAATCTTAGGCCACTAGAGTGACCAAAAAACCAAAACAAAAACCCTAGGTAATGAGAAACAAAATGGGGAGGGATCTAATGTCATCTTTAACAGATTTATTTTGTCATGACTATCTGTAGATTTCAATCCACTTGTTCAGATGTGTTAATATCCACAAAAATCCATCAGCTCCAAAAATATATGCTTTAATCAGGTTTGTCTTAAAGGTGCAGCTATATTCTTTGTGTCCCTCCCCCTTTTCTTTTTCACACTAAAACAGACTAACATGTTTATTTGAAAACTGAATAATGAGGAAAATGATAAGCAGTTTTATACAAGGATATCCACATAAGTTAATGGTCTCCTGTTCATGATTTCACATTTAAAATGCTGTCCACTATTTATTCTGATAACTATTTATTGGTGAATGGAGTGTGCTATTAACAAAAGTAGATGTTAACACACACCCCAACAGGCCTTTTAAGGAATGTTTTTGGATGTTGGAAAAATAGAAACTTACTCATGGAATCCTTGAAATAAGATAAAAGAAGCTAGCTTTAAATCATTGGGGCTTTACAGACCGCCCAAGTCTGTAGCCTCCACTTTTTACTGCATACCATCACCACAGCAACTAGAGGGGCGATGGTACACAGTAAAAAAGGAGTGCCGAAACACAGCTCCTTTTTGCATCACAGTTGCAATGCAAAAAGGGCTGCTGGTGCTTTTGTGATGTCGCAGCTGCTTAGCACTGTATAGACATTGCACAGTTGTGATGTTATTGCTGCGTGCACTATGTAAATGGCACTCGCAGCGATGTCACCCCCGTTACATGCTAGGGTTGCGGGGTGTATGTAAGCTCCACCCCAAGGCTACCCTAACACGTGACAGAGGCACCTCAAAGGGCCGGTCAGTACCAGCCCCTAGTGAGCATATATACTGGGATTGGCTAACTCAGTATTAAATATATCTAATTGTAAATCTTTTGTAATATTTAAGAACTCATGGAAAGTCTATTCTACATTGTACTAAGAATAACCTATAGTCTGACTAGCTCTGTACTGGCTTCTTTTTATCAACTAGCAGTAGCTTTGTGCTGGGAATAATGATGGAACTGGTGCAGATGAATTTGGGGCATTTACTATGCAAAACATTTATTCTGTATTGAAATGCGCTCTTGTCTCCTTTCTCCTATGGCCTGTATGGAGAAGTGAGTTATACATTTTTTTTTCTGATAAGAGTTTGGACTTTACAATCTTTTGCACTCCTTCCACTCTGTGAATGTAAGTACAAATCTTGTCTACTAGATCATCAAATATATTACTCACAGTCTAAAGAGGACAGTGCCTCCATGAATAAAACTACATGTACAATTGGAAACTTTGATTTCCCAAAGTTCTCAGTTTCAAGGGGAACATCCATGTGTAGGCAGAAGCTGCATTCATGAAACTATTCATATGGGCAAAGTGATAATGGATCCTGTGGAACTAATGCTCCTTTGTTCATGTGTTGATAGCATCTTTTCGCCCTGAATGCATGAATGAGGGTTATATGCTATACAGCAAGGAAAATGTGGTGTAAGAATTCAAGTAGGAACTATTCACACCTCACATTAACCACAAGTCTTAAGATTATGGTATTAACTGGAATCCTTAAAGCATGTGTCCTCTGAAGTAGTAAAAATAAATAAATAAATCAGGATTTAAAATTGTATGGAGAATGTCTAAATAACTTCCATATGTAAAGTATGACAGAAAAGTACAAGTAAGGCTAATTCCCCTTAAATACATGGAGCATACATAGATGCATACTCCTTGAAAAATGCTAATCAGGTTGCTGTTACTCAGAAGTCCTCTTTTATTTTATCTCATTTCATTTAAAAACTACCTTTCTCTCAACATAAAGTGCACAATAGCTCAAAAAAAGACTGAAGCAAAGAGCACCTAAACATCAGTGATGACAAAAAGATACAACAATTAAAACATAATTTAAAACCAGAACAAAATAACTTAAAACATTACGATATGAATAAAAGTATAGCTCTCTCACACCATTAAAGGACTGTTTTGCAAACCAACACCCTGTTTAAATAATAAAGTCTTTATCTAATGGCAGAAGGATACAGAAGGATCCAGACAAATCTCTTATGGCAAAGCCTGGGAAAAGCCACTAAAAAGGACTTCTCACATGTCCTCACCAGATAGACTTGTGACAATGGTGGGCCAAGAGAAATCCCTCCCCTGAAAAAGCCTGAACTTAGGCAGGCTCATACACCAAGATACAGTGTTTCAGATAATCTGGCCCATATAGAGCTTTACAGCTGATTGTCAGTACTTGAAATCTGCCTGAAAATGAAGCTGTTGTAACAAGGACCTTGTTTTTCCCCTGTAGCCAGTTTTCTCACTGTGTCTAAAGAAAAGTAATATAAATTTTTCAAATGGCATACTTCCTTTCCGAGAACTGCCACCTTCTAGACAGGAATGCCACTACTGGTGTGGGAAAGAACCACATCTTTATTTTATTTACATCACTCTCCTTTCCTAGAACAGCATATAGTAAACCTATGAGTAATGGATTCAGTGCCATTATAACAATATTCTAATCACATCAGACAAACACATGAGGATATGGATGTGATGATGGCAACGATGACAACAAAAAATGGTGATGGGTTTTGTGTATGCACCCCTTGCAACACTTATAATGGTAGTTAGCACTGTAAACCTTTCTCCCATCCCCTCTAAAGCACAATACATGTATACATAGCATGCACAGTAGTGTAGGGCTGACTTTAATTATTTGCAATACTCATTTGAGCCAACACAAATAACCACACTACCTTTGTACCATCTTGAAAAGTTCAGGGGCAAGGGTTTGTCAAAGGTTAGATGAAGATGTGTGAAAAAATACCTGATAGACTATGTGTGGCAAAATGATTAACTGCATTCATCTGGTGTGTTGAATCACTGTGTAAATCAGAGATACTGGAGGTATACCAAAGCAACTGTTAGAAGATCTGAAATGACACCCAAAAGTGGATTGTTATATTTTAAAAAAATGATTTTATGGCATTAAAAAGGGATGTGTGCATACACACACAACTAATTCCAGTGCCTAATAACAAATGTTGTGTCTACCCACATGTAAAAATCTACAGTGGAGAAAAATGTGTGTGGGGGGGCGGCGGGGGGGGAGTTATTTAACCTGGAGATTACAAGATTATAGCAGCTAGTGGGGTGGTTGTGTTTTCTAGTGATCTCATGTCACTTCACATTACTTAGTGATGGCAGCTGTGGTTATTTAGAATTACAAGATAATTTGGCCAACTTCCAAAATAAATAAGCCATTGCTAAAATGTCTCAATGCATTTATTGTGCTTGAGTGATTGGAAGGGTTTTTAAAAGTTTACTGCTTAAGAATAATTTCATCTAGCAGCAGGAGGTAGTTAGAGTTCTAACCAAACTCTTCTACTGATACATCTTAATAAACCTATATAAAAAAGGATAGTTAATTTTAATTACTAGACAAAAATCAATAGGTTTATGGATCAGTACTTGAGCTGTCTATAGACTTATTTAAAGCTAGAAGCTATTGATTTATTATTGCTATTTTTGCCTAAACTTTCAAAAAGAAATAATTGATCAGTTTAAAGCCTCCATTCTAAAAGTAAAATGATGCACTCAAAGGAAGCAGGCAAGATAGCATCTGCAGACCTGGAAGTAATATGGTAAAGTCGAAGGCTTTCATGGCCAGCATCCATAGTTTTTTTGGTGGGTTATTCAGGCTATGAGGCCTTGTTCTAGAAGAGTTTATTCCTGATGTTTCACCAGCAGCTGTGGCGGCCATTTTCAGAGAATTATGGCATGGAAGAGTGGGGTATATATATCGCTGGTTGAGAGGAAGCGATTTACTTGTTAATCTGTGTATTATTCTGTTGAATGGCAAGGCCTCAGGGTGTCTATTTAATTAATGATCCATTGTCTGCTGGGAAACCCCTCTCACCCTGGGTAGTTTCTATTTGCATTTGCATTTGCATTTGAATGGCCTTGCAACATTCAACAACAACAAAAAATACACAGATTAAAATGTAAATCACTTTCTCTCAACCAACGGTATATATACCCCCTCCCCCCACACACACTATCTTCCATGCCAGCATTCTCTGAAGATGCCAGTCACAGATGCTGGTGAAAAGTCAGGAATAAACTCTTCTAGAGCACAGCCTCATAGCCCAAAGCTGTGGAGTGAAAAAGGTTCCAACTTTTGTCATGGCTATGTTTGGTTCATAGCATGGTACTAGATGATGATGATTTATTTATTTATTTATTTATATCCCACCCCTCTACAAAATGCAATCGGGGCGGCTTATAAAGATTAAAAGCATATATTCAAACCCCTCAATCCCTCCTCTTAAAATACAATTAAACAATATAAGAATTAAAAAAAATACTTTAAAAGAAACTACACATAAAACAACACTATAGACTGTGACTAAAGTGCAGCCAGAATTCTTAAAGTTCTTTTAATAGCTGGAGAGACTATTAAGGAAAGGCCTGCCAGAAGAGATCCGTCTTTACAGCTTTTTAAAAGCTATTTAAGGTGGTAATATGATGGATCTCATCCGGCAGGCTATTCCACAATCTGGGTGCAACAGCTGAGAAGGTCTTTTGGGAGGTCACAGCCAGCCTTGTTTTACAAGGCTGTAGCAATTTCCTCCCTGAGGATCTGAGTGTGCAGGGAGGATTTTATGGAAGGAGGTAGTCTCGAAGATAGGTTGGACCCAAGCCATTTAGGGCTTTAAAGGTGATAACCAACACCTTGTACTGGACCCGGAAACTAATGGGTAGCCAGTGTAGTGATCTTAGGATCGGTCTTATATGGTCTCTTCAAGATGTACCAGAGACCAGTCTGGCTGCCATATTCTGAACTAATTGAAGTTTCCGGACCAAGCATGAGGGTAGCCCAATGTGGAGTGCATTACAGAAGTCAAGATGTGAGGTTACCAGTGCATGTACTACGGTCTGAAAGTCCCTGACTTCCAGGAAAGGGCGCAGCTGGCGTATCAGCCGAAGCTGATAACAGGCACTCCTAACCATCACATTGACCTGATTTGTCATGTGAAGTGACGGATCTAGGAGCGTGTACCTGCAAACACAGTTCTTTGAGGGGATTGTGACCCCTTCCAGGACTGGAGGTTGTATTCCAATACCTGGGTTTGGGGCTGAAACTGTAAGTACCTCTGTATCAGCTTCAATTTGTTTTCCCTCATCCAATCCATTACTATCTTAAGACAATCATTGAGAGGAGAGATGCCATCTGAAGTCAAAGCTGATGACCGAGGCATGGAGAAATATATCTGGGTGTCATCAGTGTACTAATAACACACCTCCGGATGATGTCTCCCAGTGGCTTCATATATATATATATATATATATATATTTGTTAAGGAAAATGCAACATGGGATATACAGTAGAAATCAAATATGTATGTGAAAGTCAAAATGACTAAGCAAAAGCAATTGAGAAGTTACACAGGTGAAAAGGATAATGTAATTTAGAAGTCCTGGAAGCCAAGGACATATGCCAAGGATAAATGACAAGATACATATTGGCAACACCTGAGAGTCAATTAAGGTACAAGACAGTATGATGAAATACTTGGGTTGGACTTAAGTATGGGGTGAACCAATCAGAATGTGTAAAACATCCACAAGTGATTATAAATGATGACACTGTATACCAATGGAGTAGTGTGGAGAATAGTTGAACTGAGCATTGTATAGAGTTATATAGCAAAGATTGTATGGTGAAGGGCATTTAGTGTATATAGTTAAATAAAGTAGATCTTTTATACAAGTCTACTGTGTTGCCTGGAATCTTGTGTGAGAGAGAAAATACAATATCTACCAGATCCAAGGAGACGTTTGAAGACATCTCTGAGAGAGGAGTGAGAAGGCTGAAAGAGTTTGTCAAGGTCTTCAGCCTAATCTCAGAAGCTCTGCATGCTTGGAAGAAGCAACAACCACAGATCAAAGCTGGTCTGTTCCGCTGCACAACAAGGTGGTGAGTTAAAGCAAGTATAAGACAAGCTGCAACTCCCATCATCCTTGACATATATATTGAAAAGCATCAGGGACAGGATGGCCCCTTGTGGGACACCACAATTAAGCTCTTTTCTTGCAGAGCAACTGTCCCCGACCATCCCCCCCTGGGAACCTGCCCGAGAGGAAGGAATGGAACCACTGCAATGCAGTGCCTCCAATCCCTAGCCCTCTCAGGCGATTCAAGAGGATGCAATGGTCTATTGTGTCAAAAGCCACTGAGAGGTCTAGTAACACCAACAGGGCCACACTACCTCTCTCGATGACTAGATGAAGGTCATCAGTCAGAGCAACCACGGCAGTCTCAACTCCAAATTCCATCCTAAAGCCAGTTTGAAATGGATCTAGATAATTGGTTTCATCCAAGACATCTTGGTGTTGAAGAGCAACTGTTCTCTCAATCACCTTGCTCAGAAATAGTAATAAAGAAACTGGCCTGTAGTTCTTCATAGCCAGGGGGTCAAGGGAGGGTTTTTTCAGGAGCGGCCTAACCTCTGCTTCCTTCAAACAAGATGGAACATGACCATCCCTAAGGGATGCATTGATGATGTCTTTTAAGAACACCCTCAAGGCATCACTCCCCAGACAGACAGCCACGAAGGGCAAGAGTCGAGAGGGCAAGTTGTTTTCCTCACTTTTCCAAGGAGCTTGTCCACATCATCAGTACTTACAAATTGAAATTGATCCAGTATAACCACATCAGCAGAGCTGCAGGATACCCCATCACTTGATTCTGTTATAACTGTGGCGTCCAAGTTGGCTCTTATCTGAGAGATTTTATCCACAAAGTGGTTGCTAAATGCATCACAGAAGGCTGATGTTGGATTGAGAAAAGGGTTCTGCACAGGTGGAACCTGTGTCAGTTCCCTCACCACCCTAAACAGCTGCTGGACGGGACTCTGCAGACGCAATACATGCAGAGGAGAAGGCTTTCTGCGCTGCACATATTGTCTCTCTATAGGAATGAAGGAAGTTCCTATGACAAGTCCTGTCAGATAAGAGTTGAGTTTAGGATGCTTGGGAGCAATCATGCCGATAGCCTTGGTAAGATCAGTGTTCCGGATATTAACCAAAGCTTTGACAGAATCACTGGCATTACCAAACAATGAACCCTCCATGGCTTTCTGGAATCCAATTGTCCATTAGCCTTTGAGGGAAGACCATTCTAATGGGTCCTCCACCCCTGATGGGGATGGACAGTGGCTCGAAGTTCAGCCTTGATCAGGAAATGATCCATCCATGACAATGCTGAGGTTTTTGTTACCTCCGCCCATGGATATTCCTGTTCTGTGGTAAAGAGGCCCTTGAGTGTATGACCCGCACAATGAGTAGGCCCGCTGACCAATTGGGATAGGTCCATGTTTGTCATGGATTCAATGAACTCCCAAGCTGCACCTGGTACATTAGACAAACTGGTCTCGAGTGGGATATTGAAATCGCCCAGAATTAGAAGCCTGTGCAACTCCAACAGCAACTCTGAGACCAGCTGTGCCAGCTCGGTTAGGGAGTCTGTTAGATAACGGGGTGGATGGTATACTTACAGAATCTCCAAACTATCCATTGTCTTCAGGCTTAGGTACATACACTTGAAGTGGACCATTTTCTGGACAGTTATCCTGGTCAAGGTGAGATTGTTTTTGTGAAACAGAGCCACTTCACCCCCTTGCCCACTTCCCCTTACCTGCTCAATGACTGAGTACCTGGCTGGGAGGGCCTGTGCCCAGGTTATTGCACTGTCCTCTCCCAGCCAGGTCTTGGTAAAGCAAGCTAGGTTGGCATCCTCATCCAAGACAAGGTCACGGATGATATGGGTCTTGTTTTTAACTGACCTGGCATTGCAAAGGAGCGAGGAAAGGTTTGTGGCATGGTTGGTAGGCTCTCCAATCCATTTTGGGGAACAAAGTGAACTGAAGGGGGGCTTTCAAACATCTATCCTGCCTTCTTTTGTAACAAACCTTCACTCTGCTGCTGCCATACCTTCCTTTCCCCTGCACAACTTCAATCCTTGCTCCCAGTTCATGTCTGGCTGAAATGGTTGTCCCTTAGTCAAAGAATCATCCGAATCTCACACAATGTTCTTAGACTGTCGCCACGGTACAGTTTGAGCCCCAGGCCACACCCCCTCTCACAGCTGTTGCCTTGCTTCTTGATCTCTGGCCCCTGATGACAATGAGGAAGAGAAGAGGAGCTTGGCGTTTTTGCTGCTCTTGGGAGAGATTCCTGCCTGGTCTTCTCAGGGATGAGGGGGTGGGTGTTTGGAGTTCTTTTAAGACCAGGAGCCCCAGGCCACCCACCCCCACCCCCACCCCCCCACACACAGCTATTTCCTTGTTTCTTGATCTCTGGCCCCTGATGGCAATGGGGAGGAGAAGAGGAGCTTGGCGTCCTAGCTGCTCTCAGGAGAGATTCCTGCCTGATCTACCAGCCACTAGACGGAAACCTATTCATCAATTAATCCTCCTGACAGATGATGGAAACTCATTCAGCTAGTCTGGCTGCTGGTATTGCTGGGTTGACTCAGACAGAAGCCACTGTGTGGTTTCCCTGGCACCTAGTAGTGAAGCTAAATGACCTTGAACTGGTGCGAGCTGGTTTGCTATATCCAAGTTCTTTATAGGGACCATATGAGATATGATGGGTACATGGCACCCAATAATTGCCAAGGTTGTGATAATTAATACTGCCAATGTCATGCCACCACCAACTAACAATCATCTATATGAAATCTCAAAAACTGTGGGAGTATGTTTAGGGACAACTGAAACTCACTATCTGTATGGTGTATAAAACTGCTTATATAGGCCAGAAGTAGACATCATTGAAACCTCCACTTATTCCTGAGCTCTGTCCCCATACAGCCAACCAGCTGCCTCTGATTGTCTGATCTCCCCACTTCATAGCAGATCCTTGGCAAACCACATGGGCTTCTGGGAGAGCAAAAAAGCTCTGGTGCCTGGAAAATGCAACCTTTTCTAAGTTTATCCACAGCCACAATTTGCTCATTGGCACTCCTGTTAAGTCAGAAATTACTCTTTTTTAAAACAAACAAACAAGCAACCCTTTGAGAGTTTTATGCAGACTCCAGTTGTCCTACAAATATAATTATTTATTACAGCTTTTGCCACTCAGTTATTGGAGTTCTCTGGGACAGTGTACAGGTAAATTAAAAACATAAACTATCACACAACAAGGAATAATAAAAACCACACATGATAATGTCACACATGATAATGTCAAAATACACCAGTGGCAAGCAGTAAAACAATGCAACACATTAAACCAAATTAGAACTGGCAAACATTTTACTTTGCCAGTTTTACTTTGTGTGTGTGTGTGTGTGTGTTTACACACTTCTTCATATTCTTGAGATCAGAATAGCAATACAATAGGTTCTTAAAAAGGCCCTCTCTCCACCAATCTTGTTTATTTGGTAAGGGCATAACCTTAGATTCTAGGTAGATGGTTTCTTCAGGTAAACAAACTCCAAGCTATTTATGACTTTAAAGGTTAAAGCTAGCTTTGAATTAGGCCCAGAAAAATACTAATGGAGATGAAAAGAACTGGATTAATATGGCCATATTAGTCAGTTTCATTTCACTAGCTAGCTACCCTTTTTAGTTCAAACTGAAATTTCTGGACTTTTCTGAAATGCATCCTTATATATTTTAGTGAATTTTACTCTCTCTCTCTCTCTCTCTCTCTATATATATATATATATATACCCCTTCTGATCAATCCATTGATTTAATTTTTAATGTATACTTTTGCTACTCAATAGAAAATAGTGGCTTGGTACAGATGGGCACTTTGTGGCATCCTCGCTGTGAACTAGGGCTAGATAAGGCTGAGCATTTACATGCCCAGCAGCCCTAGTCCGCAAGAACACTGCCATCATGGCTTACCGCCCTCCACATGGGTGCTGCCATGATGGTACAATCGCTGTGCAGCACCCAAACGGCACTGTCAGGAAGTAATGTGATTGGGGTGTTCGTGTGCGCCAATTGCACCCCTTCCAGGAAGCTTTAATAGGCAGCTTCTTTTTGCTCACTGGAGGGAACACTTTGTTGCTGCGCCATTTGGGGGCTGCAACAACAATGCGGGGTTCAAGCCCCAGTGTTACTATGTATTCACTTAAGTAGGAGATGCCAGTTAATATAAAACAAGTTTCCTTATACTCCTAATGGTAGCCATGGAAGAAATGTTCAGGCCAAATTTTCCTCCCAACTGTGCTTGGCAAGAAATACAAGTTTACAACAGACCAAATTTCTATCTCTTACTTGGAAACAATCAATCTATCTTGGGTTTGCATACTCTTCAAGTCTATGAAAAGTTTTACCACATTTATCATGTGGAAACTACTCTGTTCATCAGTGTCCTGTATAAATATTAACTTATGTTCCATGGCAGGAACTGAAGGCTTGTTAATTTATGTTATCTATCATTGAGATCACAAAACACGTATTACTAGGCTTGAAGTATGCATAATTAATCAGAACCAGTACTGTGCAAACCTTAGTGCTTAACCTTTTTGTGTAATAAATGTTTTTCCTTAGCAAATATTAATTTAAGAGGAGTTTTGTAGGTCCTGTTAGGTGTACAAAAGTGTCACCAAAACTAGGGAAGGGATAAATTTGAAGTCAACTTTATTACAGTGGTCACAAAACTGGTACCTAGATGGGGAAAAAATCCAACAGGAGGTTTAAAAAGGGACTGGAAGCCATGAGCATAGAAAGTAGAAAAATCTGACCCCTGAATTTGGCTTTCTGCCATAGGAAGCAATGCCAACAATCCCTTTAAAAATTCAATTCTTGTTTTCAAAATATTTCTAGTCTTCAGAGAATAGCCCCTGGCATTTGAAAGGGTAAAAATAGGTGTGGTCCTTTGACCCACAAATTGCAACTGAAGGGTAGCATGCAGTCCAACAAGGCCATGTTTGAGGCTCCTAGGTACCCCCAGCAGATGTTTATTTTTAATCCCCCCCCCCACACACACACAAAAAGCTTTTCTTTGTCCCCAAATGCTTCCACACTCCCTAAGGAAGGAAAGTAGACAAGTCCCCTGACTTTTTTCAGAAGTCAAATCCATGCAGATAAATCCAGGGGTCAGGGGACATAAACAGTGGGCCTACTCAGTGTGCTGGTTGGAGATATTTGGTACTGATGTCCTTCTGAGACAAAACATTGGTATAGTGTGCTTTTATGTAATCTGACCTCTTTCACTGGGCACACATTTGCTGAATTAAATCTACAAAGATTTCATGATTCACCATTTCAGGACTATAACATGTCAGGCAAAGTCTGGAGCTAGGGAAAATTACCTTTCAATAAACAAATCCCAGAACCTCCCAACCAGCATAGCCAGAGAATTCTGGGAACTTTACCTTCCCATAAGTGTTCTTAATTCTGCATACTGACAGTTTGTCCCTCTAGCTAGCTAGCTGTCATCTATTTTTTTTCTAACATTATTTTCTTTCAATCTTTTGTTTAACACTGAGCTTGAGCTTGAAACTGGAAAGCCTCATCACAAACCGTAATAAAAATCCTGATGCAAGTTTTGTGGTGCTGCTTAATTATGAGACACTTTGATAAAAACTGCAATAAAGAGGATGAAACTCCAACTGGGAATGTAATAGTTATGCCATGCTAATCTAAATGTGGATGTTGTGTGCTGACAAACAGTGGGGAAATTTATAATTTATCACCCTTCTAATGAACAAAAAATATGCAAATGTGTGTCACATGGTACATTTTATCTTCAAACAAGAAGGAAAGACAATGTGTGCTATGATTTTCAAAGGATCCATTTTTCTCATTGATGTTGCGTGATCATTGCAAATACTTGTTCACTAGAGACAGTTATGGCTCAAAGACCTTTGTTACTAGGGGAAACCAGTGGGCAGTGACAGAAATATTATGAGCTTACAGGCAGTGGAAAGGTCAGTCAGATGAATGGAAATAAAATCCAAGAAACTAAATCTCCGTATATGTCCACATACATATCTGGAACTCTATCCATCTGTCTGCCTGTGTCTCTATCATCTGTACTGAAAACCCATGGATGTCAGGGTTATTTATTCTCTTCAGATGCATTCACTGTCAACTGTAGGTTTTGACAACCCTATTGGAAGATGCTGCCCTGCAGTACAGCTCCAAATTAGCCCATCTTCCCTATCGTTTATATGCCCCCGTTCTTTCTACTCAATAGCTGTGGCAGCTCATAAAGAGAATGAATCAAAATAGAGATGTAGCAATGTTAAACATGTCTCCTTCACCTGTATCCCTTCAGTTGTGTTGTATCATAACCCTATGATCCCCAGTCAGCACAGCCATATTCTTTCTCAGAATCTGATATGTCTGGCAGAGCCCTGATTACAATGATGCTTAGCAGTGGAGTAAGGTCCAAGACATTTTCCCCATATGAAACAGTTATACCTAATGGATATCAAATTGTGTTAATTCAGATAGGCCTGTATCATTACTCTGCTTTATTGAGAATCCTTTGAATCCTGTGGGACACAAATTCTCCTGAATTTCAGTTGCTTCTAGGAACATATGCTCTGTAAGTCTCAAACAAGGCATGTGATACAGAAATATATACATTTTAACTTATAACAATTAAATGTTTTTTTTTTCATGTTTTGGTATATGATATTCCCTTAAACAAAAAAGGGGAGGGAGGGAGGGAGGGAGAGGAAGGAGATTCAGACACTGAACTTGAGGTCCTTTTGGATGTGATATATGGTTATGATCAGTACTTTAAGTGAAACAGGACAACTGAGGCAACTGCCTTGAACACAATTCAAACAGGGGCATGAATTGACAGCAAAAACCTATCAACAGATAACAACTTAACTTTTGTTAAAATAGTATAAAAAAGGTTGCTGGTGTCTTTAGTCGAATACAGGATGGTGAAAGGTATTTAAACATGGATACTGAAACACCAGATTTTTCAGAAGTTTTGTAAGAGCTGTTAGCAGTAAGTTAGATATCACTTCAGTGTCTCATTGGATCTATCCCAAAAAGGTATATCAGTCAAAGGAAATTCAACTTCCAAATATTCCTGACAGGGAGGAGAAAACTGGAAACATGTGATAATGACAGCCAATATGCCTTCTGTCTGATCAGGCAGAGAAAAAAAATCTTAATCTAGGAGCAAAATTTACCATCCTAGTGACCGGTATCAAAGTCCTGGCAAAAGGGGTGAGTCAAATGTCCAAGGATGCTGTAATGATAGGGAGACAGCAGTGAATTTTTCTTTTCTGTTGGGATATAAAATTGCTCTACTAACTTGTGAGCTGCTCCCTTGTGGTTTTGCTACTGCTGTATGCTGCTCAAAAAAAGTACGTATGTCAGCACAGTGGATTGTTTTGCCATTTTATTGGTGCCTTCTGAAGGTATAACCCTGAGGAATACTCTGAGTAATTGACAAATGAGTCCTAGAGCAGATCAAGGCAGAAATCTTGCTGGATGCCAAGAAGACAAAACATAGACTGTCATACTTTGGACACATCGTGAAAAGGCACAACTCATTGGAAAAAACAATAATGCTAGGAAAGGTGCTTAGAAAGAGAGGAAGGCTGCATGCTAGATTGATGGATTCTATTAAGCAGATAACCGATATGAGTTTACAGGAACTAAGCAGAACAGTGGAGGACAGGAAGTCTTTGAGATATCTCTTCTACAGGGTCACCATGGGTCGAAATTGACTCAAGGCTAGTTAACAACAACAAAAACCCTGACGACTCAGAACCACACTCAACCTTCATCAGTGCTGTTTCCTAGATAAGTGGATGGTTTGTCTGATGCAAGGGTACGCTTTTACTAAAGAGATGGTAATTTACGGTGTTGCTTTTCAGAATATATATATATATATATTCAGATGGTGACATAGTTCACATTTCCCAAAGGAATTCAATGCAGTATCACATTTTGGGCCTGACTGATGGACTGCAATGCAAATATCACTCATATATTTTTATGTGATTTATAAACCCTTAGGGAAATTCTGTCCTTTTATTTTGTTTATGCATTCTATTTTCTGAGCAGTATGAGCATGAGATAGATAGTAGCATGTGAAACCCATCAATCAACTATCCCAAACAATGTCATGGCACAGACAAATGTTGCTCTTTGTTCACCATCCATGGGGAAATGAAGGCTCTATTAAGCTGTTCAGTCTGTGGGTTGCCTGATGTTGCCTGGCTAAATGGTAATATAGGTCAAATTCACCTCATTCTTCATCCAGTTAAAATCTTTTATATCAGTCATCTACTGTATGCCTACCTGGGAGTAAGCTTCATTGGAAACCATAGGGTGTTGTTCGAAGGAAGTGGTTATTAGGCCGCTCCTGAAAAAACCTTCCTTAGACCCTCTGGATATGAACAGTTATAGGCCAGTATTCCATCTTCCATTTTTAAGCACTAATCAAGAAGGCTGTTGCCCTTCAGCTCCAAGTTGTCTTGGATGAAACCAACTATCTAGATCCATTTCAAACAGGCTTAAGGGCAGGATATGGAGCTTTAGCTGATGTCCTTTGCCTAGATATCAACAGGGGAAGTGTGACCCTGTTGGTGCTATTAGATCGCTCAGTGGCCTTTGACACGATTGATCATGACATCCTTTTTGAATGCATTGCAATGGTTCAGCTCCTTCCTCTGGAACAGATTCCAAAGGGTGAGCTCAGGGACAATTGCTCTTCAAAAAAGGAGCTTAAATTTGGCATCCCTCAAGGCGCCATTCTGTCCCCGATGCTATTCAATATATATATATTATGCCACTGGGGGAGATCATCCAAAGACATGAGGGGGGGTATCATTACGCTGATGACACCCAGATATATTTCTCCATGCCTTGGTCTACAGCTCTGATTAAAGACTAAAACTGAATCCAGACAAGACAGAGGTACTCACAGTAGGGGTTCCTAATCCATGTATCAAGATCTATCAACTGACCTTAGATGGGGTCACACTCCCCTTAAAGGACTGTGTCCACTGTTTTGGAGTGCTTCTAGACTCGTTGCTTCAGATGTCAAATCAAATAAATGTGGCGGTCAGGAGCGCTTGTTATCAGCTTCAGATGATACCCAGCTGCATCCTTTCCTGGAACCTGGGGAACTGGAAACTTGGTACATGTTCTGGTAACCTCACTACTCGACTTCTGCAACACACTCTACAAGGGGCTACCCTTGTGCTTAGTCCAGAAACTTCAGTTAATTCAAAATATGGCAATCAGGTTGGTTACTGGAAAAACTAGAAGTAACTACACCTATTTTAAAATCACTTCATTGGCTGCCCATTGGTTTCTGGGAGAAGTACAAGGTGTTGGTAATGATTTTAAACCCTTTAATGGCTTGGGTCCAACCCATCTATAGGATTGCCTCCTTCCATACAATCCACCCCCACACTCTCAGGTCCTCTGGGAAGAATCTACTACAGCCTATAAAGACCAGGTTGGCTACAGTTACCCAGAGGACCTTTTCTTCAACTGCTCCCAGATTATGGAATGGCCTGTCAGAAGAGATCCGTCACATTACAAGCTTGGACAGCTTTAAAAAGGCTGTGAAGATGAATCTCTTCCATTAGGTCTTTCCTGAATAGCAAACCCAGCCACCATCAAACTGACCATCACACCGAATACCCTGCAACTCCATTCGCCAGTCTCTGATTATTTTAATGTTTAAATGTGTTTAATTGATGTTTTTTTGGGGGGGGGGGGTAATAATTGGGATTATGTTGTATTGTATGGATTTTATTGTAAGGCACCTCAATCCTGATAGAGAGGTGGGGTGAAATAAAGTTTTATTATTATTTATTATTATATGTACTTTTTTTTTTTTTTTTGCTGCATTTAAATGTGGCTCATATATACACAACTGTTCCTTTTTGGATAGGACACAAGGAATTATTCTCTTGCCTTTGTGCTCCATCTTCAAATCTCCTCCCTCCAGAATGTGCGAAGCCCAAAGGGGCCCTGCTCCTCATCCATACTGGTAGGAAGAGGAAGTTGTGAAGTGGTCTCTATACCAATCCTTCACCCTGATACTATTCTTAAAGATGGCAGTCCTGGGGTTTCTTCAGTCCCACCCCTGCCACCTAATATTATGTGAAGGGCACACCTGATACTTTCCTCTGATGGCCCAACACCCCTGTGATTCTGAAGTTCAGTAGCATAGATTGTTTTTATAACACAGGCCAAGTAGATGTTCAAAGAAGAAATAAAGTTTATTTTGTAACAGAAATGTAAAATGTAATATGGAGAAAAAGTTGTTACTGTAGTCTTTCTTGGTTACATACCGGTAAATACAGGCTTGTATTTTTGCTCTCACAAAAATCTCGAACAATCTTCTGCGGGCCAAGGTGAATGGCCTTTACTTGGTTCTTCTTCTTCTAGATTTGTCTTAAGCCTTCAACATTGTCGCTCACTATTTTCTAATTGATATACTTTCTGACCTAGGGTTCTTGGACTCTATTCTTGATTGGTTTAAATCTTATTTGTCTGATAGATCTTTTGCAGTGGTCACAGGTGGTCAGACTTCTTCCTCTGTTCCATTATCTGTTGAAGTTCCCCAGGGCTCTGTTTTGGGTCCCCTTTTGTTTTCTCTATACACATTGTCCCTAGGTAAACTTATCTGTTTTTTGTTTTTTGTTTTGTTTTTTTTCCTACCATCTGTATGCTGATGACACTCAGCTGTATTTTTCTACTCTTGACCTTTCACCGGGACTTGAACAGCAAGTTTCATCTTGTTTGACTGCTATCTCTCAGTAGATGTAGCATCAGCGCTTGAAGCTCAACATGTCCAAGACAGAGCTTCTTGTCTTTCCACCTAAGTCCTCCCTTCAATACTCCTATTCTGTCTCTGCTGAAGACATCTCTATTTGACCAGTCCAGGAAGCCCACAGTCTTGGTTTCCTCTTTGATTCCTCTCTGTTGTTTATCCCCCAGATCCAGGCCGCAGCCAAGGCCTGTAGATTCTTTCTTTACAACATTGCTAAAATCTGTCCATTTCTTTTGGCCTCTACTGCCAAAACTCTGGTCCATTCCCTAGTGGTCTCGTGACTAGATTATTGTAACCCTCTTCTGACAGGGCTTCCTCTCTCTCACCTCCGTCTTTTAATTTCTGTCCAGCATTCAGCTGCACATATTATTACATCCACTTGCCTCTTTGACCATGTTTCTCCTCTATTATCTTCCCTCCATTGGCTCCCCTTTCCCTTCCACATTCAGTATAAGCTTTTGTTGTTGACATTTAAAGCCCTGCATGGGCTGGCCCCTCCTTATCTATCTGAATTTATATCGCCTTACATTCCTACTCGTTCCCTCCATTCTGGTAGTCGAGGTCTCCTGTCGCAGCCTAGGATGTCCACTGCCCCATCCTGGATTCTTCTCACTTGCTGCCCCTCACTCCTGGAAACTTCTTCACCCACAAGCATGGCTCATCACTTCTCTAACCAGTTTTAAAGTCTATATTGTTCAGAGAAGTGTTTCCAGGTAGTGTGTGCCTGTTCTTTTGATATTTGATATTTGACCTGATGCCTGATATTTGATGTTTTTAACCTGTTGTTTGCTTATTTTATTCTAGCTTGTATTACTATATACTGTTATATGCATTTGTTATTTTTTTAGATTGCACGCCACTGGCAGGTTTTATTATGCTTATTGATTTTATCCATTCTATGTACAGCATTGTGTAAATTTACAGCACTTTATAAATAAAATGTAATAATCATAATCATAATAGCAACTCAGCCACACCAGCTCTGATATCCCTCAGGATATTAACCAACCAAAGCCCCTCTTTCTGAGTCCAGTTTATTCCGAGTCTTTTGCTACTAGACTATATATATACTATTGTCCCTCTCTGAACCTTGTTGACCCTTTCTTGGTCTATAATCAAAACCCACACTGACAAATTACTGTTCTCGCAGGAACTCCTGGAATTCAGTCTTTTCTCAGACTTAACTGTTCCCCAACTGCCAACTCAACTGTCAGCCCTGAATTTTAAAGTTATCCAGCCCTCACTCTATTAGCTTGTCACAGCTGCCTCCTGATTGGCCAGCTGGTTGGTCCATTCACCACAGAAGTGTGGAAGGAATTCCATGAATTTATGGATACTCTTGACTCCTGGGGAAAATGACTGTGTATTCCATCTGTGAGTTCATCTCCTCGGTAAGCTGAGCCCAGCTGCTGCTCCATGGTCTGAAGTACATCCTTCCTCCCTTCCCCACTGGTAAGAAGTAGCCCCTTCCAGTGGCTGACAGGGTGGGGGAGGAGAGAATGTGGAATAGTGTAGGTAGAACTACACTACAATGTAGGATTTTGGCTACAGGGTTGCATTCCAAGTCTCCTCGGTATATTTCAAAGATGATTACCCATTACAAGAATGCTTAGAACTTTAAACATAATCTTCCCCATCTTATATATTAAAACTATATTTAGATTTCAGTTGTACTTTTCTTTTTCTTTTCTTAAAAGTGTTGTTCTTTTAAAGTGTTTTCTTTTATTTCTTTTCTTATGATAGGACATTGGCAGAGTGTCCTTAAGTCACCTCAGATAATTTCTGTATGAGACATGGGATTCTTCTCCTTGTGATTGTTTGGCAGGAGGCTTCTGTTAAGCCATTTAGTAGAATGACAATTAGTAGAAACTAGAGACAAATGCACATAGTGCGGCTGTAGAATTCTTTAGGAAAAGAGTAAATGCAGATAGACTAAAATGAAACTCCCCACCATAAGAAATACACATTCATTTTTTCCTTTCAGGACAAGGTTTTCACTTAAGAACTGGATGCATAGAGAACTGGTGGCACAGTGATTTAGATTGTGAGTTCGATACCAGCCAGGGACTTAGGGTCGACTCCTTCCAAGGTCACTAAAATGAGTATCCAGCTTGTTGTGGACAATTAGCTTACACATTGTAAACAGCTTAGGGAGTGCCAGTTCACTGATAAGTGGTACAGAAATGTACTTGCTATTGCTATATAGATATCTTCAAGATGGTGGGCTTTTATCTTTGGTTAATAAATTCACTTGGCCCAACACTGAAGTCCAGTTTAATGACCTTCCTAAGTGTTGGCAGTCTTCTGAAAAATAATGTATATTGTACAAAGAAATAACTGTTTATGAATACCATGGGCCCTTGGTATCCACTGAGGTCTGGCTTCAGAACCCGGGGTGGATACCAAAATCCATAAATGCTCAATTATCATCAAATACAACAGCACAGTGAAATGGTGTCCCTTATATAAAATAGCAAAATTAAGGTTTGGGTTTTGTTGTTGTTGTTTGGGGGGGGGGTTATACAGTTGGGCCTTCACATTTGCAGGTTTGACATTTGTGAGTTTGGTTATTCAGGAATGTTAAACCTGAAGCTCTTCCCACACTGGAAAAGGCAGCAGGGCCCAGAGGAAGAGAGCATTTCATTCCCCTGAACTCCTGCTACCCTGGAATTGGTTTGAGAGAAACTTCTCCCAAGCCTTTCCAGGGCTGCAGGGGCCAGGGGAAGAGAACACATCATTCCCTGAAACCCTGCCACCCTGGAAATGGCTGCAGTGAAGGGAGAGGAGACAGGTTATTTGTGGTTTTTCAACATTCACAGTCTTGTTCTTCTAACCCCCACAAATTACCTATATGGAAAACTTGATGGCCTTGGTAAGAGATGCATTGCAGTGTGCAAGAGAAGATTTAAAGACTGTTCAACCCACTCCCTGGTCCCATGAAACAGAAGGTAATAGAGACTTTTTACAAGATAAGGCATTAAGTCTTCAGTTGGTGAAAATAAATAAGTTGGCAGTTGCAAGAAATGAACCAGTAAAAACTCCTGAGAAAGACACCAGTGTAATTGAGCTAACAGACTGGAAAACCAAGGTATTGTTGTCTGCCATTAGTATAAAAATATGAGAAGATCCACACTGGGAATGGGGAAAATTGATAAAAGATAAGGCTCCAATCTTCAATCCAACAAGAGAGAGGGATTAGAAGACTGGATATGTTTGGTAATAAATTTAAAGGGGAGCATATAAAAGATCAAAAGTAAAAGTTGTTAAAATGTAGTTAAAGACTTGGAAACAAACAAGTAATAGGGTTTGCAGTTATAGTATGCTAAATTTATATAGTAAACTGATACAGCAAAAAGAGTTTAATATTGACCCCCTTGTTGCTTCTTCCACCCTTTGGACAATGAAATTGTCTTCAAGGCAAGTGAGGAATTTGCTAGACCTTGAGGATTTGGCCGAGTTTGACTTCCAGAAAATATCAGGAGTGTGTGGTCATCTGTTCTGGAAAGACACCATCCAATTCCTCAGTCTGACTTGGGGTGGTCTGTAGTAGACTCCTACAACAACATTCCTGTTGTTTTCTTCCCCTTTAATTTCTATCCAGATGCTCTCTACCTGGCTTCCAGGATTGATGTCCTGGATGTCTTAACTGGTGAAAATATCCCTGACATATCATGCTATTCCTCCTCCTCCTCCTCCTCCTTTCCTGTTTGGCTTGTTTCTCATAAAAAGGTTATACCCCTTTATTTGTTTGTCTTGTTCCCTCTATGTCAGTTTGACTATTTTCTCCAGTCTTTTTGACTGCCAGAATACTGTCTCCCTTCCCCACATTTTTGCACTGGGGAAAGGCCAGATTGAGGTGCGGCATATAGTTGTGTGGCCCCGATCTGGCAAGGGTAGGGGTGGTGGAATGATGCTCTAAAGGGGTGGTCTGTTTCACCCCTCAGTGACCTAAACATATATACTGAAGTATTTGTCTGTCTGCTATTTTAAAATACGAATTCATATGTTTTGATGCTTGAGAGTAATCAATCTTGGTGTCTTATTTAATGAGAAGAAAACAAAGATTGTAGAAAGATACTTGAATCAATTTATAAGCTACATTAGATACCACCCCCTCCTCCCCTAAAAAAATCAGATTTCTATATGTTTTCTCTAGAATGAATATCAGTGATATTGTTTTAATCAAACATGATATTTACTGTTAGGTAACTAACACTCCCCAATATTTTCAAGCAAGTGTGGGACTGGTCAGCATTTGTTGTTATTGTTAGCTGCCCGCAGTTTGACCCCAATGCATGGCAGCCCTGTACATAAGATTTCTCCAAGATTCTCAATCCTCCACTGCTTTGCTTAGCTTAGCCCTTGTGAATTCATACTTGTGACTTTCTTGAGCCTATCCATCTAACTTGTGGTTGTTCTCTCTTTCTATTTCTCTTGACCTTTCCTAGAATTATTGTCTTTTCTAATGAGTCATGCCTTCTCATGATGTGGCCAAAGTATGATAGCCTCAGTTTGATCATCTTGGAGTCTAGGGAGATTTCAGGATTGATTTGTTCAAATTCCCATTTGTTTGTCTTTTTGGCTGTCCATGGTATTCTCAGAACTCTCTTTCAGCACCACATCTCAAATTAATTTATTTTCTTATCTGCTTTCTTCACTGTCCACCTCTTGCATCAATACATGATGATGAGGAATATAATGTCTTGGATGATTTTAAGTTTAATGCTCAGTTGTGTATCTTTGCTCTTTATGATCTTAGGTCACCATACTTTGGCTTTTTTGGTTTTTGTTTGTTTGGAACCATTTTACATAAATAAATCTGAGAGATTGTAGATGCTATTTTTGTTCATTAAAATCATAAGCAAAAATATCAAGATCAATTCAGGTATTGCTGGCTAAATGTCCTAGTTTAGCATAATTCTGAGAAAATTAACAGCCAGTCAAGTTCTATCAGCATGAATAAAACTGATGGAAACATTTTCACTTAGCTTGCATGATTTCTCAAGCTTCAGTAATAGAAGAGATGTTATTTATCCAAACTGCTGATTGTTTTCAAATATATTAGCTGGTCGGTCACACCTTCAAGGTTCATTACACTCCATTAATCAAACATTTTAAACCTGCAATCTACAATAAAGCTGGAATAAGAAAATGTGATGATCAGTAATTAAAAAGAAAAGAGAAAGAATGAGATTATCAAAAGCTCTAGTAGCCATCTGACAACAAGAGCCAATCAGAATCTGTAATCTGAAGCCCGTTTACACAATTATAGTAGTATTATTGCACTTTAACTACCATGCTTCCATCCCATGAAATCCTGGGATTTGTAATGAGCACTAGAGTAGCTCTGGCTGACATTTCTAAATGTCCCTAACATGCCAATCTCAGGAGTCTGTAAGACAGAACCCCGGCAGTTAAAATGAAATAATAAAAACATAATTCTGTAGTGTGAATTGACTCCTGGTCTTTCTGATGGAGGACAAAACTAGATGTGATGATGAAACATGCATATTCCTTTCACAGTTTCTCCTACTTGCTTATAAATTAGCAGGCCCTGGACCACTTAGAAGAATAAAAGGAGCATGCAAGAGAGGGTACTGATGCAACTCAGGAGACGTAGTAGTGACACTACTTCAACGTGTAATCAATACGTCTCTCAGGGAAGGGAAATTTCCAACACAACTCAAGCAGGCTGTGGTTAAGCCTCTTTTGAAGAAACCCTCCCTGGATCCCCTGCTAAGAGATAACTATAGACCGGTCTCCTTACTACCATTTTTGGGCAAGGTGATTGAGAGGGCAGTTGCTCACCAACTCCAGACAGTCTTGGAAGAAGCCAATTATTTAGACCCATTTCAAACCGGGTTTAGAACTGGCTATGGAGTTGAGATGGCCATGGTCGCCTTGGTCAATGACCTCCGTCTGGGCATGGACAGGGGAAGTGTGAACCTGTTAGTGCTCTTGGACATCTCAACGGCTTTCGATACCATTGACCATGGTATCCTTCTGGAACGCCTGGGGGAGTTAGGCATCGGAGGCACTGCGCTCCAGTGGTTCCGGTCCTATCTCTCAGGTAGATTCCAGATGGTGAAGCTGGGAGACAGTTGCTCCCGAAAAAGGGAGCTGACATCTGGTGTCCCTCAAGGCGCCATCCTGTCTCCCATGCTATTTAACATTTACATGAAACCACTAGGAGAGGTCATCCGGAGACATGGGGCGTGGTGTTATCAGTACGCTGATGACACCCAAATCTATTTCTTTATGTCTCCGACTGCTGCAGTGACTGAGGATGGCATCTCTCCTCTGAATGCCTGTCTTAACTCGGTAATGGGCTGGATGAGGAAAAACAAACTTAGGCTGAATCCAGAGAAAACGGAGGTGCTCGTGATAGGCTGTTCAGGCCCGGGGATGGAGATTTGACAACCAGTCCTTGATGGGGTCACACTTCTCCTAAAGGATGAGGTTCGTAGTCTGGGGGTCCTCCTGGACTCGTCTCTACAATTGACATCACAGGTGGAGGCGACCACCAGGAGTGCCTGGTATCAGCTTCGGCTAATATGCCAGCTACGCCCGTACCTGGGCAGGGAGATCCTTGAAACAGTAGTACATGCAGAAATCAATTAGATTTCTGTAACACACTCTACATGGGGCTACCTTTGTACCAAGTTCGGAAGCTTCAGCTGATTCAAAACACAACGGCCAGATTGCTGACGGGGGCTTCAAGGATGGAGCATATTACCCCTATTCTTAAATCTTTGCACTGGCTTCCAATTTGCTTCCGGGCGCAATACAAAGGGTTGGTCGTTACCTTTAAAGCCCTACATGGTTTGGGCCCAGGTTACTTGAGAGAACGCCTCTCCCTACACAATCCGCCCCGCACCTTAAGAACAACTGATAAAAAACTTAAATCTAAAAAATACAAGACTGAATTCTACATCTCATTCAGCGTTCTCAGCTTTGGCTCCAAAATTATGGAACAACCTGCCGGAAGAGATTCGTCTGACACCTACATTGGAGGCATTTAAAAAAGCACTAAAGATGGATCTCTTCCGGCGGGCATATCCACCCGACCTTATGTAACCCCCATTGAGCCAGGAACTCCCCAGATTATTGATGTGATTGTGGTAATTGTTTTTAATTGTTGATATATTGTTTTAGACATTTTATTGTACTGGATTTTAATATGTTGTAAGCCTGCCTCGATCCGTAGGGAGAGGCGGGAGATAAAATAATAATAATAATAATTATATTATTATTATTATTATTATTATTATTATCTCACTCCCTTCTTAGTGCATTGGTTCCAGTCATTTCCTCCATTAATAGTTTACTTCTGGTATCATTGTATGGAGGAATGGGGACTCAAAGTGAAAATGTTGCTGGCATAATGTGGCTTGCAGGAGTCAAGGAGGAAGGGAAGAGTGTAAGATTTCCAGCATTCTCTGGAAAAATAATTCTATCTTTATCAAGATTTCTTGTTTCTGGGACATTATGAAGGGCAGGGCCTTCCAAATGTCCTCAGATCACACTTCTTTATAGGATGTAGTGAGGCTGAGAGGATTTAATGATTCATTTGTGCAGAAAAAAACCCCTACATTTTTGAGAGGTATTCAATAAATTTCTGATTAAGAACATTCCACCCATGATTCATCAGCTGGCTTTTTTTTTTTTTTTTTTGACAGCAACCTGTTACTACACTTGCAATACATTGGTGTTCTCAGAGGAAAGTAGCATAATATAACTAACTATTTTTAATATCCCTTTTGATTAATCTTTTGTAAATATCACTCTTTATCATCCTTTAATGAACAAGACATTTTAAAGGCAATCAGACAGTGTACATGTTGGTGACGGTGGAAGGGAGTAATAAAAGGAGAAAATACAATGTGCAGGGACAAAAATGAATTGAACCAATTATAAGAAGAGATCCCATCTTCAAGAAAGACTTCCATAATAGTTTGTAGATACATTGGTCTCTCACCATCCCAGCCAACAATGATTACTTTGCAGGCTGTCTGGGAAAAAATATCTGAGGCTGCACTGCAGAAATAATTCAATTTGACACCACTTTAACTGCAATGGCCCAATGCTATAGAACTCTGGGATCTGTGGTTTGTTGTGGCACCAGAGCTCTCTAACAGGGAAGATTACACATCTCACAAACCTAGAAATCCCTGAATTTCATAGCATTGAGGAATGACAGTTAAAGTAATTAAAACCACTTTTTTCTGTAGTGGAGATGTAGCCTAGGTTAGGGGGAGGTAATTTGGATTGGGCATAAATAGCACTTTTGAAGATACCAATAATATAATGTGCCTCTGGGGTCAATGTTATCAACCTCCAAGATATTTTCTGTAAGTCACATGGGCATTTCCAAATTAATTGTTTAAGTGATAAGATAATTAATGGGAACGTAATTACTTAAACATTTTAAACATTTTGAATTGCTGGTGTTGCCGGTAATGAATTTGTTTCTCAATTTCTAACATTTAACATTATTAAATTATTATTTTCAAACCTAACATTCCAAGAACTAAATGTGTTATAGACTGTTGATTGTGAAATCAACACTCTGCATTAATTCTTTCTATTATATTGTCATTCCTCTGTATCTACAGATTCTTTATCCACAGATTCAAATATCCACAGCTTGAAAATATTCCAAAAGGCAAATCTTGATTTTGCCATTTTATATAAGGAGTGCCATTTTACTATCAGTTAGTCTGACATCAATACCAGGAAAGATTCTAGAGCAGATAATTAAGCAGAGAGTCTGTGAACATTTAAAAGGGAATGCCATAATAATAAAAAGCCAACATGGGTTTCAGAGAAACAAGTCTTGCCAGACAAATCTGATTTCTTTTTTTTTTTTTTTTTTTTTTTTTTTTGATAAAATTACCAGTTTGGTAGATGAAGGGAATTCTGTGGATATAGTATACAGGTATCTTGATTTCAGTAAGGCCTTTGACAAGGTTCCCCATGACATTCTTGCAAACAAGCTTGTAAAATGTGGGCTAGACAAGGTAACTGTTACATGGATTTGTAACTGGTTGACGGGCCGAACTCAAAGGGTGCTCAACAATGTCTCCTTTTCAACCTGGAAAGAAGTGACCAGTGGGGTCCCACAGGGTTCTGTACTGGGCCCAGTGCTATTCAATATCTTTATTAATGATTTGGATGACAGAATTGGGGGTATACTTATCAAATTTGCAGATGACACCAAATTAGGAGGAGTAGCCAATACTCCAGAAAACAGGATTGAAATTCAGAATGACCTGAATAGACTAGAAAGCTGGGCCAACGCTAACAAAATGAAATTCAATGCGGAGAAATGTAAGGTACTGCACTTAGAACGAAAAAATGAAATGCACAGATATACGATGGGGTACATCTGGCTGAATGAAACTATGTGTGAAAGGGATCTAGGAGTTCAAGTAGACCAGAAGTTGAACATGAGTCAACAGTGCAATGTGGCAGCTAAAAAGACCAATGCTATTTTAGGCTGCATCAATAGAAGTATTGTGTCTAGATCACAGGAAGTAATAGTGCCGCTCTACTCTGCTTTGGTCAGGCCCCACCTGGAATACTGTGTCCAGTTCTGGGCACCACAATTCAAAAAGGATGTGAAGAAACTAAAGCGGGTCCAAAGGAGGGCAACTAAGATGGTGAAGGGTCTGGAAACCAGGCCCTATGAGGAACAACTTAGAGAGCTGGGGACATTTAGCCTGGAGAAGAGAAGGTTAAGAGGTGATATGATAGCCCTGTTTAAATATTTGAAGGGATGTCATATTGAGGAGGGAGCAAGCTTGTTTTCTGCTGCTGCAGAGACTAGAACGCGGAACAATGGATGCAAGCTACAGGAAAAGAGATTCCACCTCAACATTAGAAGGAACTTCCTGACAGTAAGGACTGTTCGACTGTGGAACACACTCCCTCGGAGTGTAGTGGAGTCTCTGTCCTTGGAGGTCTTTAAGCAGAGGCTGGATGGCCATCTGTCGGGGATGCTTTGATTTGGAGTTCCTGCATGGCAGGGGTGTAGCCAAGAGCCTAGTTGGGGAATTTTACTATTAGCTCAAATTGCGAGATGGGTCTGCTACAACAACCCTGCGAGGTCGCCTCCCGCTGTGTATACCAAGAAGACCGGGCTTCCAAGAAATTGAGCAGAGACAGGCTTGTCTAATTAATAATGTCCAATTTATTAAAGATAAAGACAATTGCACAATGCTCTCTCTCACACACACACATACAAGGCTGAGGAAAGTCAGTAGTTAGCATTGGGGATAGTTTGAGGCTTGACTAATGGTGATGCTTACCAAAGTGTAGATTCTCCTCTGGGAATTGAATGAGACAGTGATTTCAGTGAGCAGCTCTTGTTGGTGACCAGTTCAGAGATCAGACTGACGTGGAGTATGCAGACCTCTGTGCTGGCACACTGAGTGCCAAAAATTGGGGGTTCTTATAGGGAAAATATCCCCTCTGGCAAAGGTGTTTAATGGTGGGCAGATTGTTTGTACAACGGGATCTAATTGACTCGAAGGGATTAATCCTTTGTAATTATCACCTGGAGAGGATGTCTCAAAGCTCCCCGGATTGTAAGGGAGATGCCCCAGGAGGACAAACATTACACCTCCAAATTGACTAGATTGCAATCTGAAGCGACTCCCTTTGACTATCTGGTGATAGTATTTGTCTGAGAGGATGTGTCCACTATACTCTAATCCTCTTTTTCCTGTTTGACCAGTCCTTTCTGGTCTGGCCAGTTTCCAGGCTTGACCAGCAACCAGGGTTCATCTAGGGGTCATATAAATGTATATCATTTATGCCATGATTTTATACAGAGCACTATGGTAACAGGGGGTTGGACTGGATGGCCCTTGTGGTCTCTTCCAACTCTATGATTCTATGCCATTTTATTTAATGGAACTTATCCATGGATTTTGGTATCTCCAATAGATACAAAGGGCCCACTGTAATAACTACTAAATGATTCAGGTTGTTTTCTGGATTTGACCACTAAAAAATATTGAAATTATTTTTGGTGGCTTTAACAAGGAACTCCATAACATTCTAATAATAATAAAGAGGAAGAGGAGACATATTTATCTGAATATGTAATATGGGATGTTGTGGGAATCTTCATTTTTTAAGAGGTTGGTTACCCTGAAGCTGGTGCTCTTGCAGTGAATAATAGAGTTAAGCTTATCTAAGAAATACACATTATATAATAAATATATTATTCTTTTTGTCTCTCCAGCTACCAGTCTGAAAGGTTGTAGTTTAGTACTTTTCTACATCAGCACTGGAAAAAAGTATGTGTGTGTGTGTGTGTGTATGTGTGTGTGTGTAGCACACAGAGCTGCCTAACTCTGAAATTTAATATGGAATCATGATGTAGCCCCAAATGGCCACACTTCATAGAAGTCTGAAACATGGAGCTGAGATAGTATACCCCTGAAGACTCAATTAGCTAGAAATTTCTGTGGTAAAGCTGCCATTGTATTCACTTAGAATATTTTCCTTGGAGTTCAGAGGAACAAATTTATGAGTAAAACATGATATGAATGGGCACAAGCCATTAGATGAATCAGAATCCACTGATGAGCCAAAAAATACTCTATTTCAGCACAGAATGGCTGAGTTGTTTTGGAGCCAATTTCAACGTTTGCACATCATCACCCTCCAGTACAAGTGTGTGATGAGATTTTGAACAACTTTTCCCTACTGCCCTGAACTGTGAATTGTCAATTACTCTTATCCCATCCACAGGGCAGAAATAATCCAATTTGGCACCATTTTAACTGTCTCAAAAAAACTACATTTTCCAGAATTCAATATCATTCAACCATGTCAGTTAAAGTAGTGTCAAACTGGATTATTTCTGCAGTATGGATGCAGCCCAACTGTACCTGATGAGTGAAGCAATGGAACAAATACCTCTCTTTACAGTATTTTCAGAATTCCCTGGAATTAACACTGCTCAAATGACAAGGGGGTGATAGAGACCGCCCAAAAGGGGCGGTCTGTTCTCACCCCAGTGGCGAGATGGGGCCAAGGCTGCTGCACCGGCAGCCTCAGAGGTCCCATCCCACCGCTTCTGGAGGCCGTGGGGAAGCAGCAAACTGCCGCTTCCCTGCAGCCTCAAAACAGGGTGCAGCAGGCACCCTGGGTGCCTGCTGCACCCCGATTCCCTTGGCCATGCTGAGGGAAGAAAGAGGCCGCTGCTGCCACCCCTTTCTCCCCAGGTCTTTGGCCGTTTGAAAGCCATGCCAAAGACCCAGCACAAAAAAAGAGCTCCCGCATGGAGCTCTTTTTGGTACCAAGGAAAGGGCGCGCTTGGCGCCCTCCTGCAGTGCCATTGTGTCATGGCACACGCAGCATATCTAAACTCTGTGCACGCCATGACACAATCATGGTGCACCCGTATGGATGCCACAATTTTAAAATGGCAGCATCTATATGGTTTAGGGTTAGGAAGGGTGTGGGCGCTGCACCCTCCCTAACCCTAAACACACCCTTTGCAGCCCTAAAGGTGCTGCATTTTGCCCGTGTAGATCAGGCCAAGGGGATTTTTTTTTTTAAATGTTTGTGTCTTGGAGGCAAAAAACAGCTTATTTGATTAGATGCAAGACTCTCTCAGAGAACCAGTGTGGTGTAGTGGTTTGAATCTACAGACCAGGTTTTGAATCACATCTCATCCATGGAAATCTGTTGGGTGACCTTGAGCAAGTCACATACTCTCTGCCTCGGAGGATGACAATGACAAACTCCTTCTGGACAAACGTACCAAGAAAGCCCCATGACAGGGTAGCTATAAGTCAGAAATGACTTCAAGGCACACAACAACAACAACAACAAGACCAACAACAACAAGGATCTCACACATCCCTAGTTTTGTATAGAGGCAGTAACTTATAAACTAACACAGGCGATCCTCACTGGATTATATGTTTAAACAGAATTATTTTAGATGCTTTTGTAGCTGTTGAACATCAATATCACAATCAGTATCCCTTAGACTTCAGCTTTATGCACCTTGATTCTGGGTTTATGCATATGTGCATTTTCATTCATATATATATATATATATATATATATCATATATATAATATATATATATATATATATATATATATGATATATATATATATATATATATATATGAATGAAAATGCACATATGCATAAACCCAGAATCAAGGTGCATAAAGCTGAAGTCTAAGGGATACTGATTGTGATATTGATGTTCAACAGCTACAAAAGCATCTAAAATAATTCTGTTTATACATATAATCCAGTGAGGATCGCCTACTCTATGATACTTTTGTTCTTTTCTTACTTACAAAGAGCAAAACAGCCATCACAATAAGAAAGATAATAACATGTTCTTGCTCATAGGGCTAATAACACAAAATCTGTTTATATTTGTGGGAAGGAAATAATTCATATGTTTAGGTGAAGGGAGAGTTCATTTGTGCAATTACAAAAACCCAGTGTGTCATTTTCCCTCACTTAATTTATGAAACTGTATCTGCTTTAGATTGGAATATATTGGCTAAAATCTTGTTGTTGTAGGCACACAAGTATAGATGGTAAAACAGGAAGAAAAAGGCCTTGGGTATTGCAGTGATGAAGGAAGGAAGGTATTGGAAAAGTAAGCTGCTCAGAATGGACAGGTTATTTCTGCTTTTCCTTGCTGTGACAGCTTGAGCCTGAGAAAAGTAGAACTGCTAAATGTGCTGGACTATCAGGATCATGGCAGTTGCCTCTAGCTTTTTCTCTTTTTCTTTTCTTTTTTGGTGTCTGTACTGGTGAAATCTAAGTGAGAACCTAGTTGTTTCCAAATGCTAAAAAAAAATGCATTTATCTGTTTTGGCTGATATCCTGCTAGTCAGTTATCATGTTGCAAGTTAGATCTAGGCCATTATACCTGCTTCATATTCTCATTTGTAATCACAACACTATTTCCACAACAACTGCCTCTGAAACCCACCTTAAATACCAGCTAGCCATCCAGAGTGACAAAGGTCAGTCTGAATGGGATGCTGTTGAATGATATGAACAGACCCATCCCATATGTGATTGACATTGCACAGAGCAGAAGTAAAGAAGTCTGCAGAAAACTATTGCAACTTTTCATGACAGACTTGTTAACTGGTGAGAGGGGGCTGATCATATCATTCTGCAACACCCCACTTGACAGCAGCACAGGTAACTTTGGGTGGCACATTGGTTTTTAAGGAGAGTTTCAGGGATGAAATGGTGAATTAAAGCATAGCTGTGCTATTGTGGTTATATGCATGACACAGGATCTTAGCTTTTATTTATTGTTAATATGTATATACTTTCTCTCTCTCTTTTAAAAAAACACCAAGACCATACACTGTGCATGTGTATGTGTGATCCTTAAAGTCATGTCTCAATTTATAGGGAATCCATGAAACCAGAAAAGCAGATTTTTTTTAAAAAAAAATTAAACCATTAAAAACAAATTAAAACACAGTAGGCCCTCTGTATCCTATGATGATGATGATGGTGATGATGATGATGATGATGATTAATAATATTTGCTTATTTGTAGTGCTTTACAAAGGAGAGAAAACAACAATCCAAAATAGAAACAAAAGCCTACCTACAGCACACAATCTAAATCCACAAACAAGATTATAAAAGTAATAAAATATAATATATAACAAAGTTAAAACAATACTATAAAAATGTAAATTAATACAAATAATATGTCAAGAAATATACAGTCATAAAATCAAGATGAAAGATGGAAGGCTTCCTTGAATAAAATAGTCTTTAATTTGGACTTAAAGTATTCTAATGAGGTGGTCCACAAATTCATGGGAAGGAAATTCCAAAAATGTTTATCACAGGACATTTCGTGTTTAACTCTTGTTTAACTCTCGTTTAAATCCTGTTTTCCCCCTAGTGTGATAAAGCAGTCTGTCAAGGCAATGTTCAAGAGAGTGAGTAGGTGACCTGGAGGAGAGTTCCAAACCAAAAGAAGATAACAGAGCACTAAAATGAGTGGATGTAGGATTATTAATAATGTCCATATGAATATTGAAGTCCCCTATCACTAGGATTGCGACTTCATCCAACAAGAAATATGTCAACCAAGTATCAAAGTCAACAGGAAACTTTGCTTATGGTCCAGGTGGATGATAGATGACTACAACATGCAGTTGGAGAGGTGAGAAAAGTTTAATAGCAAAAAACTGGGATGAAAATGAGCAGTAAGTCCAAGGAAATGATAATACTTGAAACTGGCATTAACTAAATAACAAAATGCCAGCTCCTCCACCTCTACCCTCTTGGTGGCTAGAATAGGTAAAAGAAAGGTTGCCAAACAAGAGGGCAGCTGATGTAACAATGTCCTGGGAGGAAATCTAGGTTTCAGTAAGGGCAAGGAGATAGGGAGCAGCTGATTGGCAATTCCAAAGGAACAGGCAAAAGGAAGTTGAGAGGGAGGAAAACATCTAATAGATGTTAAATTAGAATGGTAAACAGTAGCCATAAAAGAAAGAAAGTTAACAGGCTAAGGATCAGCACCAGAGAGAGAAGCAATAGAGAGAACAAGTATGCTATAACAGGCAGCAAACCCCAATATTTTCTAAATAAAGAATAAAAGCTGTTTAAAAAAAAAGGGGGGGGGAGAGATGAATTATATGACTTGGTAATAGCCCATCATATAACAACATTATCACATTTCCTCTAACAGTTCAGTTCCTACTGCCGATGTTAGCCTTTGGGCCCCCAGTGGTGGTCAATAGCAATAGTAACCAATTATCTAGGTTTGGTTGGTGCCACAGTGATAGTTAAAGCAATGGTTGTCACCTAATATTGTCCAGGTTCTCCCATGGATATCAAACTCAATGGATTTTCAATCAATCAATGGATGTTCAAGTTCCATTAATACAATGGTCTAGTAAAATGGTGTCCTTTATATAAAATGGCAAAATCATTTTTTATTTTTTTTTGGTGTGTCGGTAGCAAAAGGAAGAAGAAGGTTATGGTAGGGCCACTGCATGGAGAAAATGGTGAAATGTTAATAGGGGACAGAGAAAAGGCCCAATTACAGTAATCTACATCTTCTTTGCCTCAGTGTTCTCAGTAAAGAAATAGGGTGCTCAGCCTGAGGAAAATAGAGCAGAGGACACAATAGGACAAATGCAGCACAGAGGAAATACAGGAATACCTGGTTCATCTACATGAATTTAAGTCTCCAGGACCAGATGACCTACATCCAAGGGTATTAAAAGAATTGGCAAATGTAATCTCAGATCCATTGGCAATAATTTTTGAGAACCCCTGGAGAACAGGAGAACTCCCAGCAATCTGGAGGAGGGTAAATGTTATCCCTATCTTCCAAAAAAAAAAAAAAAGGAAGGGGGGGGTGAGGATCTGAACAATTATTGTCCAGTTAGTCGGACATTAATACTAGGAAAGATTCTAGGGCAGATCATTAAACAGAGACTCTGTAAACATTTAGAAAGCAATGCCATAATCACAAAAAATCAACATGGGTTTCTGAGAAACAAGTCATGCAAGACTAATCAGATCTTCTTTTTTTAAATCAAATTATCAGCTTGTTAGAGAAAGGTAATGCTGTAGAGAAAGCATATCTGGATTTCAGTAGGCCTTTGACAAGGTCCCTCATGATAGTCTTGCAAACAAGCTAGTAAAATGTGGGCTAGACAATGCAACTGTTACATGGATTTGTAATTGGCTGACTTGCCAAATCCAAAGAGTGCTCAACAATGGGTCCTCTTCATCCTGGAGAGAAGTGACTATTGTTGTGCCACAGGGTTTTGTCCTGGGTCTAGTGCTATTCAACATCTTTATCAATAACTTGTATGAAGGAACAGAGGGCATGCTTATGAAATTTGCAGATGATACCACATTAGGGGGAGTAGCTAATACCCCAGAAGACGGGATCAAAATTCAAAATGACCTTAATTGATTAGAAAGCTGGATCAAAACTAAAAAAATAAACTTCAACCGGGAGAAATGTAAGATACTGCACTGAGGCAGAAAAAATGAAATGCATAGATATAGGATGGGGGACACCTGGTTTAAGAGTCATGGCTTCTGCAATTTTTTCCAAAGGACAAAAGAATGTTCCAAATATTGGAAACAGAAGCAGAAAGAGAACCATGAAACAGAAGATGAACTGAAAACGAAAATGAAACTCTGCTGGATTCTTTGATCAATTTCATAAGTCCATTATGCAACATGTAAAGATGCAGAAATTCATAAATGTGGTAAGCCAAATCACACAGTTCTTTCCATATTTTCAGGCAGAAAGAATCATACTGTTTACATCTCTCAACATAATGATTGTACACATTAATCTATGAGTATGGTACAGGAGGCTACAAATTTCTATACACGCTCTGAGAACAGGATTTTCTGTCTGATGAAGTATCTGAACTGGACCTTACAGTTATTCATACTTTTGGATATATAACAAGATTTTCCAAGTTTCCATTTCTATGTTAAAAAAACAACAACATATAAGTGCCTATTAAAGTAAAATTACTGTCCTCTAGTACATATTAGTCATGAGTAATTTAAAGCACATTTCATTATCCATCCCCTGTGTGGGCATGGTTGATCCAAAGGCCATGGGAAAGGAAGAGCAAAGGTACATCTCACTGCAGAGGATTACTTCATGCAACAAAATTTTATTTAATGATTAATGTACTCTTCCTATATATGTATATTTTTACCCTGGGCAATAAATGAGTACCATCTCAGCAAATTAAATGGCTTATGACTAGCTGGTTTCTTGAAGTGTCTTGAAGGAGATTGTGTCTCCTCAGTCTCTGAGGATAGAGCAGAAGGCCAGCTGTTTGAGAGGTCATCCTTGACTCTTTGGCTGGGGGGGGGAGCTTTTGTTTGTTTGGGGTTGTATGCTCTCCCTGAGCACATGGTGAAAAGGGGCAGGGCTTCTGCTGGGTCACAGGCTTTTTGGGGCTGGAATTAGAAGCCATTAGTTCTATATAACTGCTGTCTCAGTCAGAGGGTCAGTGGCATGCACCTTGCAACACACTGTCTATTAGTAAAAGTTGAAAAGGAGCTCTGTGAACAACACACTGTCTATTAGTAAAAGTTGAAAAGGAGCTCTGTGAACAAGCACAGCCAACAGGATTCTTGTGTGGATGTGGTGGAAGAGATAGCATAAGGTAAACTTGTGTCTTTTGGGGTTAGTTTGTTTGGTTACAGTTGTTGTGTCTTGTTGAATAAGGGGGGGGGGGGGAGAGAAATGTACAGATAGATGAGTTACACCTAGCTTGACAACTTGTATTTGATCCTCATAGATATTCTGAGAAATATGTTTCTCAGTCTGTTCTCTAAAAGTTATTGTTTATTGTATGCTTATAATTCACTTTATTCACTTATAGTCATTGTTTAGCAATGAAACAGGTTTGTAATTCCTTGTTAGTGTTTCGTGTGTCTTCTTTATGTATCACTGTGATGTAGGCATTTCTCCAATAATTTTGCATCTTTTTCAAACAGTCCATTGCATACCATCTGGTCCTGGGTGACTTCAACATTCTCCTCGAGACCAGCCCTTCTGAGCTATCTGGAGCAGCTCGGGAGTTCATGAAATCCATGACAGGTATGAACCTATCCCAATTGGTCAACAGGTCCACCCATTGTGTGGGTGACACACTCGATGGGAATATCCATGGGTGGAGGTAATCAAAACCTCCGCACTCTCATGGACAGATCACTCTCTGATCAAGATAGAATTTAGAGCTGCACCTTACACCTCTGGGGGTGGTGGACCCATTAGAATGGTCCGCCCTCGAAGGCTTATGGAACCAATTGGTTTCCAGAAGGCCCTAGAGGGTTTAATGGTGGGCAATGCCGGTGACACCGTCGAAGCCTTGGTGAACACCTGGAACACCGATCTTCCCAAGGCTCTTGACATTATTGCCCCCGAGTGTCCTTTCCAACCCGTTTCTAACTGCAAACCCTTGTTCACAGAGGAACTCGGGGAAATGAAGCAGGATGGACAACGACTAGTGCACAAGTGGCGAAAGACTCAGTCCTCATCCTACAGAACTCACCATAGGCAGCACCTTTACACCTATCGGGAGGCATTGCATGCAGCACGAAAATCTTTCTACTCTGCACGCATTGCGTCTTCAGAGTCTCATTCAGCAGAGCTGTTTAAGGTAGTTGGGGAGCTAACGCAGGTTCCCCCTGCGTTTAACCCCCTCCTTGACCCGATGATGGCCTGCTGTGACATTTTTAGCAACTACTTTGCAGAAAAAATATCTCGGATAAGGGCCAACTTGGACACCAATATTTTTCCAGTGTCCGTAAATGAGGTAACCAGCAACTCCACTACTGTCATTTTGTTGGATGAGTTTCAATCTATAAGTACTGATGACATGGACAAGCTCCTTGGAAGCATGAGGAAGACGACCTGCTCTCTCGATCCATGCCCATCATGGCTGGTCATCCAGGGAGGGGACACACTGAAGACATTCCTTCAGGATGTAGTCAATGCATCTCTCAGGGAAGGTATCATTCCATCCTATCTGAAGGAGGGGGCTGTGAAGCCTCTCCTGAAGAAACCTTCCCTTGATACCCTGGACAGAAACAACTATAGACCAGTTTCCTTGCTGCCGTTTCTAAGCAAGGTGATCAAGAGAGCAGTCGCCTCACAACTCCAAGCTGTCTTGGATGAAACAGACTTTCTTGATCCATTTCAAACCGGCTTCCGAGCAGGATATGGAGTTGAGACCGCCATGGTTGCTCTGACAGATGAGCTCCACTTGAGTATCGACAGGGGTAGTGTGACCCTGCTGGTGCTCTTGGATCTCTCAGCGGCCTTTGACACAGTAGATCATGCCACCTTTTGGACCGGCTGGGGAAGATAGGTATTGGAGGCACTGCTTTGCAGTGGTTCCATTCCTTTCTCTCTGACAGGTCTCAAAGTGTGAGGCTCGGGGACAGTTGCTCCTCCAAAATCGAGCTAAACTGTGGCATCCCTCAGGGTGCCATCCTGTCCCAGATGCTATTTTATATTTATATGAAGCCCCTGGGTGAGATCATTCGGAGACATGGAGCTCAGTGTCATCAGTACGCTGATGACACTCAGATTTACTTCTCCATGACCAGATCATTTGCCCAGACCTCAGATGGCATCTCTCCTCTCAATGACTGTCTCACAGCGGTAATGGATTGGATGAGGGGAAATAGATTGAGACTAAATCCTGACAAAACGGAGGTACTGACAGTCACTGGCCCGAAACCAGGTATGAGAATACATCTTCCAGTCCTGGATGGAATCACACTCTCCGCACAGGACTCTGTTCACAGTCTGGGGGTACTTCTAGACTCATCGCTTCACATGACGTGTCAGGTGAATGTGGTGGTCAGAAGTGCCTGTTATCAGCTTTGGCTGATCCACCAGCTGCACCCTTTCCTGGAGATGAAGGACCTGGAGGCTGTGGTACATGTGCACCTCACGTCTGGATTACTGTAACACCCTCTACATGGAGCTACCTTTGTGCCTAACCCGGAAACTTCAACTGGTTCAAAACATGGCAGCTAGGCTAGTCACTGGAACATCGAGGAGAGAGCATATGACACCAGTGCTTAAATCTCTCCACTGGCTGCCGATCAGTTTCTGGGCACAGTACAAGGTGTTGACTTTGACTTTTAAAGCCCTACATGGCTTGGGTCCAACTTATCTTAGAGACCGCCTCCTCCCATATGAGCCCCCATGTACACTTCGGTCCTCTGGTAGGAATGTGCTTCAGCCTATAAAAACTAAGTTGTCCCAGACCTCCCAAAGGGCCTTTTCTGCTATTGCACCCAGGCTGTGGAACGACCTGCTGGATGAGATGCATCTTATTACAACCTTGGAAGGCTTTAAAAAAGCGACCAAAACACATCTCTTCTGGCAGGCCTTCCCGGATAGTAACTAATCTCCCACCGTCTGATGACCCCCCCCCCACCCCCATCCGGCCGCCTACATGGGATTTTGAATGAATATGTATTTTAAATCTTGATTGTTTTAATTATGATTAGTTTAATACTGTTTTAAGGGAAGGGAGGTGAGTATGTTTTTAACATGTTGTACCCTGCCTCGATTGCTCACTCAGAGGGGCAGGTAAGAAATAATAATAATAATAATCATCATCATCATCATCATCATCATCATCAGATTGCATGGCAACACAGGGAGTGACTTTATACTGAGTAAGAGCATTCATCCATCTGGACCACCATTTTCTACTCCAGGGACTAGCAGTGTTCAGAATAGTAATGTCTAATTTTTTTTTTTCACCAGGATCTAAATATCCTTTCCAACAGAAATGCACTCAGAATGAAAGAATCTTGACTCCTGGAATACTTCTTGATATGCAGAACCAAGCAGATCTCACAATCTCACAATCTCACCATTCCTGATCATCACCTCAGGTTTACTTCATTTTTAGCAATACAATTTTAGGGAAGATTGCTTTATCCACACACCCCTTTATCTGATCACTTTATCCACACACACTCTTCACCTGATTGTTTTGTCCACATACACCTTTCATCTAATTACTTTATCTACACATATTCTTCAGCTGTTCATTTTATCAAAACACTATGCTCACCTGATCACTTTGTTCACACAAATCTTCATCTAATTGCTTTATTTTTTCAGGAGCTTCTGGATGAAATGGATGATCTAGATCCATTTCAATCTGGCTTCAGACATGGCTATGGGACAGCGACAGCTTTGGTCACCTCAGTTGATGACCTACAGAGAAAATTGGACAGGGTGAATGTGTCCCTGTTGATCATGCTGGATCTCTCAGGGGCATTTGATACCATCGAGCATGGTATCCCTCTGGGCCGCCTTTCTGAGATGGGACTTGGGGCATTGGTTGCAGTGGTTCCAGTCTTTCTTGGAGGGGCAGACTGAGAAGTTGGTTTTGGGGGACTCCTTCACCACTGGCCTGTTCTGTCCCCCGTGTTATTCAACATCTACATGAAACCACTGGGAGAGGTAATCCAGTGTTTTGGAGTGAGGTGTCACCAGTATGCTGATGACACACCACTCATTTTTCCATCTAATTCCAAGGAAGCTGTCTCTGTAATGAACCAGTGTCTATGGTCAGTAATGAACTGGATGAGGGCAAACAAATTAAAGCTTAATCCAGACAAGACAGAGGTGTTCCTGGTCAGTTGTAAGGAAAATCAAGGAATTGGGGCTTTGCCTGTGCTGGATGGGGTTACACTCCCCCTGAAATCTCAGCTTGAGTGTGCTGTTGCATTCCACTCTGAGCCTTCATGTCCAGGTCTCAGCAGTGGTCAGGAGTGCATTTGCACAACTTAAACTTGTGTATCAGCTCTGCCCATTCCTTGAGATATCAGATCTGGATACAGTTACACATGCCTTGATTACACCCTGTTTGGACTATTGCAATGCACTCTATGTGGGGCTGCCTTTGGAAACTGTCCGGAAACTTCAGCAGGTTCAAAACGCTGCAGCCAGAATGCTGACTGGGGCCAGTTACAGGGAGCACATAACTCCCTTGTTAAAGCAGCTTTATTGGCTACCCATTTGTTTCTGGGCACAATTGAAAGTGCTGGTCATGACCTATAAAGCCCTACACAGCTCGGGTCCAGACTATTTGAGAGACTGTATCTGCCCATATGAACTTTCAAGAGCCCTAAGATCTGCAGAAAAAGGATTTCTCTTGGTCCCATCAAGGTCATAGGCTCATCTGGTGAGGACATAAGAGAAAGCCTTCTCAGTGGGTGCTCACACCCTCTAGAATGTCCTTCCTTAGGAGGCTAGGCTCGTCTCCTCCCAACTGGCCTTTCACTACCAGTTAAAAACATTTTATGTCAGCAGGCTTTCTGTACATAGCAGGGTGGTTTTATGGAGCAGGTAAGGTTTTAGTCAGTTTTTGACTTAATTATATTTTATGTGATTTTATATTATATTTTATTTTATATATTTTATGTGATATTATATATAAATGTTTTAATTGCTTGAATTTTATAATACTTTTATAGGTTTTTCTGTGAGCCACCTTGGGTCCCTGGTTTTATCTGTGAGCCACCCTCCTTCATCTGATCACTTTATCCACTCACTGGCAGGGTGGAGGGGTGGAGAGGGAAAGGTAGTCTCATCTTTCCCTTCACTTGATGACTGAGCATTTTAATAAATAAAAGATAAATAAAATAAAATTATATTTTTGCTTGTTTGTGCATGTGTTTGTACCTTTAAAGCCACTTCCTTTCTTTATTGGGTCAGTGAAGGAAGAAAGGGGATAGAATGGGACAAAGTATTCAATCAGAGTGAATCCAATAGATTAACAGGCAAACAACAGCAGCTATTGGTTGATAAGGCTGAGTTCATCAGGGGAAAATGTGTGGCAAGTTGTACAGTGTACTCACATCATACAGAAGCAGCAGCATTATGTGCTGGAAGGAGTAATGGCACTAGTGCCCATGGTGCATGTGTGCTGCCTTGCTGCCGCGAGTGTCACCCCCATTACTTCTAATGGGGCTCATGCACATGTAGAATTTTTTTTTATGCCGGGGGGGGTGTCCGAAAAGGATCCCTCCCATGCAAGGAAAGGTCCACTATACCAATGTCCCTTCTAACTGTTTTGAGTGTGTAGACTTAATAGAGTTGCTTTAAGGTCACTGAGAACCAGTAAAATGTAACTACCATATATAATTGACTATACATCAACCTCTTATATAAGTTGAGGGCAAGTTTTGGGGCCAACATTGTGGATTTTGCTATGACCCATGGATAAGTTGAGGGTAAAACTCAGAGGCATATAACAAAGGATTTAAAGGATGAAGCAAAGCAAAACAATGTCAAAGAACTTACAAAGTGCCAGCACACATAATTCTTTGTGCTTACTCTTAAGGCTGGATGGATGAGAGAGTAGAGGTGGTCAGTGCTTCCAGGACAGATTATACTCTTGCTTTTCAATAGGGGATGGTTTCTTCTTTTAAATAAGAGTTAAGATACAGTACTTACATTGACCTGTAGATAGGTCAACTCAGGTTTTTGGGGTCAATTTTTGGTCTAAATTTCTAGAGTCATCCATCAGTATATACAATATGTTTTTAAAATGAGACAAAGGGGCAAAACCTACCAAAAGGGCAAATTGGGGCCATATCAGTGCTGTGGCAGCCACACACTGTGGTCCCAATCTGCCCCAGAGCCAGCCCAAATAGGTGCAGAAAGGATCCATTCCTATTTAGGCTAGTAAAAAAGCTGCCTTCAAGCAATTAAAACATCTGCCACCACAACTCCAGGGCAGCTTCAAGCCACTCTGGGGACATGCAACATGAAAATGTCATGCTCCAGGTGCAGCTTGAACTCTACCCCCCATCTGAATAACTGGGCAACTTCTAGGCGGCAGCAGCGTGATGATGTCAGGTGTGCACTGGTCTGTATGGATGTGACGTGCGCCATAATGCCATCACTGCATGTGCGTATAGATGGTGTGATTTCACAATGGTGCCTTCCATATGAACTAGGCCTGGGGAGCGTGCAGTTGCTCCACGCTCCCCAGCCCTAGTTTTGGCCTGAGGATGGTGCTTTGTGCCCGTCTGTATAGGGCCATATTTCCCAACAGTCAAGGTGCTTAAGTAAAGAATAACCATGTTTTGTTGGTATATGAGATGTAAAATCTGAAAAGGGGATCTTGCCCACCATGACAGGAAACGTATAATAATAATTAAAACAATTAAAAATTTGCTCCTCCCTTATGAAACCCCGTATCACGTGCTTCAGGTTACTATCTTTCTCCAGCTGCACAAATACTGAGAATATGTGATGTGCCTTTTAAACTTTCAATGAAAAATAATTCACTGTTTCGCTATCTGTTTTTTTTTTTTTCTCTCTCTCAATTTTTTCTGCTCACTGATATGGCATTTCCATTCCTTATATGACCACATTATAAATTCTCCTGTCATCTTTCTCATTGTCATTAAGTTGTTAAATTAGCTTTTAATTTGTCATTGGTAATAAAACTGTTATCCTTGTTTTAATTTCATAATTGTGAACAGTTAGGAAGGAGGGAACTCATTCTTTATGGTCTTTCTAAATCACTTTTTTAATGTATACCCCCTTGATATAATTAGAAATATAAGGCATTTGCATATAAAGCTGTTTGCATCAAGGTGGTATCATCATTTCAAGCCACCAACATCTGTGTCAAAAATGATGTGCACATGTCACTAGGAAGTGACAGACATTTCATGACCCCAACACTTTTGAAGACATCCCTTAGAAAGTTTCCAAGTGAAGTTTCCCTGTGATTTATATGATTGCATTTCATATTCATCAGAAGCTCTGCACTCAGCATGTTCCTGCAGATAATAACTGAGCTGAAGAAGGCCACAGACATTCATAAGTATTATTAAAAATGGAGTAATATCCAGTGCACTTTGTTGGCAGTTAAATTTTTAATAGGGTCTATATGCTGAGTTGAGAAAGAATGGCCAAAAACATTGATTCCACTTGTCAATACATTTCCATTCAAACCAAGGTAGAAGCAAAATGTCTATTTACTTGATCTTGTCTAGTCTGATCATGCTTTGCCATATCTTTCCCTTTATACTGCTGTTCACCAGCTCACCATTAGACATTATTCCTATAATAAGAAACTGAACAAATTCTGAGTAAGTTTCCCTTAGTAAAATTGTAATGTAGGTGATCAGATCTGGATTACGAGGACTTCTGTGGGTGAAATAATGTGCTTTGGCATTTCTGTGTCCACTTCCTAGACATAGGGCTGTCTTTGCTCTTCCCAGAAGATATGGGGAGATACAGTGTACCAACCCCCCATAGGTACAGCTATCCCCAATAGGAATGAAAACTACCTTGTACTTGTCTGTCATATAGATGTCAAAGATATAGGATCTCTCAGGAAGGAGAAAAAGTTATAGTCCTAACTCAGCAACACCAATGTGGGGAATATGCAAATGCAAAATCAAGAACCTAAAAAAATCTGGAGAGAATTTAATTTCACTTTGCTACTGAAAAGTAATCAATATTTATAAATCACATATATGAGGGGAGGATAAATAATTTGTGGTTCAATATATTGACTGTATGAGATTTGTCCAATCTTCTTGACAGCAAGCTCTCCAAATAGATTCCTCTAATTTAGCTAGATTGTATATAACAACCATCATCACATCACAAAGCCATTATTTAGTTCTTACATAGGACAAGAAAGACCTGAAGTTTAAGAAGTTTGAATTTGGAAAACAGAAAGTGACACTTTTCCTGTCTCTAAATTATATCATAGCAATGTGCACATTTCCTGGCAATTATTGTCCACTGTGAAATGTCTTCCCTTGACAAGCTGGAACATCATTTAAAGAAATGGTATGCCCATTGTATTAGGTCTAACAATCAGCCACAGAGTTGGAAGCCATGGGCATTTTATTTTTCATCATTGTTGGGTGGTATTTTATGTGCTGTTTATTTGGATATGAATGAAAGAATGCTACAGTTATGTGCACCTAATAGTGTCCTTGGCATTCTCTTTCACATGGCACCCATACAAGCCAAATGAGACAATTGTATATGTATTTGTTGAAAATAATTATTATTCTGAAAATGAAATATATGAATATTGTGAATTCTTCAGTGTGGTTGGTCCCTCCATCAAAGAAGACTGCAGTTATTTCACACTGTCCTTGTGCTCAAAGTTGCTTTGACCAATTCCTTGTGCCCATACATCTGGTAATGAGCTTCTCTGTACTTAACTAGGCTGGTCCTTAGATGGCACACAGACTACCACTGTGGCAATACTTAAAAGGCTTGCCAGCTTGGTAGAATCTGCCAGACCTTGAGCTTTGCTGACATAACCTGCAATAGAAGGTGTAGCCTAGACTTTGTGTGGGCTAAAATAAAATTCCTGTGTCTTTTAAAAATGAGTACAAACTTAGAAGAGATTAATGATGTAGCCTGTTTTTGAAAGGAGAGAAGAATAAAACTCCCAAATGGGTCTTTGGAAAACTTGGAAAAGATTTGGGGCATTTTCCCTTGTTTTTGTAACTTTTTTATCTGTTCAGGGCCTTCAGGGTAGAGGTTAAATATTTAGAAAAATAAATCTCTATATTTGGCTTCGTTTCCTGGAGAAGAGATAGGAAAAGACTATTCTCTTCTATAATGGTCTTAAATGTGGTAGGGATACTTGGCTTATGGTGATAAACTAGGCAACCAAACCATACATCACCACTTGATATATTTTGGATGGTAGTGTTTTGTTAGATAGGTGATAACGAAAAGGGACCCACTACAAATATAATGCTGCTATGTTTTCACAAAACTGCCAGTTAAACTTTTTTTTTATGATGCTGGCTTGCTCTTTATGACTCTAATAAAAGAAGACTACCATCAGCATACATCTCTAATGGTGCTCAGTGAGGGAATTGCTGGATCACTGCAAATGTAATGAGGTATTTGGGAGTTCATGCAGCAGAGCCTACCAGCTATGTGCTTTCCAAATCATTATTTGTTAATTGATCTCCTTATGAACTTTGAACAACCACAAAACCTTGTATGGGGTTAATATATACAATTTTGTGCATGATTGGTTAATTAGCAAAGCAGCAGTAGAAACTTTTACACTACTTTTATCTAAAAATCAGCGCTATTTCCTCCTATCTTGAACTGCGTGTAACACATCCCATGAGGATAAATGTGACCATTTGTACTTTATCTGCTATCTACACCCAAAGCTTATATACACACACACACACAAACACACAAACAAACAAACTGAACATGTACAATATGTGTCCACTAAATAGAAGACCTTGCAAATATTACAATTTGAGTTTATTTTCTATCTCTCTTGCAAATAGGCCGGTCAAGAATGAAACAACTTTAGTTCACTTAACCATTTGATTTTTAACTAATTCATTGACAAACATAGTAAAATGGAGGAGGAGGAGCAGGTAGAGGTTCATATTGCCAACAGTTGAGAGGGTTTTTGGTTTTTGCAAATTGTCAAGAGTTGGAAGGAACTTTGTAGACTGTCTGGTCCAACCCATTATTAGAAAAAAGTAATCCTGAGTGTCTTCCCCAATAGATTGTTATCCACCCTCTGCTTGAAGACTTCCAGCAAGGAAGAGCCTGTTCATTCCCCTAAGTAATTGGTTTCACCATCACATCACTCTTGTAGTTAAAAGCTGGTTTTAAAAGAAATGTTCAGTGATTTTACAATTTAGTAAACAATATGAAAGACCACATTATTATTTTTTTGTTACAATAGGATAACAGTGTACTCAAAATAATGAACATGTTCTGTAAATAATCAGAATAGGGGTCTGGCACCAGGAAAGCTTTTTTACAACTGAGTACTGCTGCAAGAAGATTTAGAGTAAAACCAAGTGTAGATCCATTGCCTCCATGACAGTGGATCTATTGACCATTCATGGAAGAGATGAGTGTGCCAATCACTCAGGTCATTCCTGATCAACAGAGGAAACCAAAGAACACTTATCCTCCCACACTGCTTGCATTGTGGGAGAGAGAAGAGTTTGATGGCTTCCTTTGAGAAAAGGCCACATTAGTGGTTGCCTTGGCATTTCCTGCCAAGACTTAGAGAGCCATGATTTGGTGCTGAGGTTATGTAGAGCTTTACCGCCCTTCACCAATACTCTTTTGGAATTCTCAAACAAGTATATGAGTGGCATCCAGAGGCTTTTCAGAACAACCCAATTTTTGGATTCTCCTCAGGGCTCAGGTGTTTCACTTAAAGGAAGCTGTGGAGGAGATCCAGGAGAGACCATCTGCTTCAGCTGGTCCCACATTAGGTTGCTTCCCCAATTTTGTTGCATTTTCCAAGACACAGGTTTGAATTGGTAACAGTTTAAATAAAGTTGACCAAATTTTGCCCCAAGTTCAGAGTGTGGTCTCATTATTTCATGGGTTGGTCATAAAAAGATTCACACAATAAATCTTAATCATAAAACTAGATAACACACACTGGACATAAGGGAAAAGAGTATTGGATCCAGCTATGGGCAAGAATTCACCTACATCAAAGTCTTCCATTTTTCTACTTTACTTTCAGGACATCTTAAAATGTTTCTTTCTTTTCTTTTCTTTTACTTTTTTTTTTGGATTCTTTAAGCATATGTTATCTCAAGATAACTAGGGATACTCTCTCTCTGTCTCTGCCTCTGCACTCTACTCCTCTCTCTCTCCCCATATTTTCTTTTTTGTTACACTTCTCTTCATAGTTCTCCAGCTTTGCTCATTACCTCTTGAGAAAAGGTCACTGGTAGAAGTTAAGTCAACCTCTGTTAGAATCCTTTTAGTCTTCTATCAGATATAGTTTTGTGGTAGTTATGGGGATGATGGATATAGAGTTAGGCATAGCTAGATTTTGTTAGACAGAAGGGAGGAGTGCATAACGGTGCCAGGAGGGTGTTATCAGTTGACCTTGTAGCTGCTCAGCTCTGAGGCTAGGAATGTAACAGCATTTGGTGGGAAGAGAGCCGCTTAGGGGGGAAAACAGAAACTGATGGGAAAAGACATGGAATGTGTTAGTTCGCGGGCTTTTGGCAGAGGGGGAAGGAGTAGGGCTATTGGGATGTATAGAGGTGCTGGCGAGAACTGGTCAGTCTCAGCTAAGAAGCTGAATGGTGTGGTATTGCTGATCCTGGAGCATCAATAAAGTTCTGTTTATTCTACATAAAGCTGACTGGTTGATTGTCTGGGATTCTGGACCCCTGTTCTGACAACCTCCCAGGCTATAACTGAAGTGCAAGAAACTGAGAAATCTAATAACTGCCAGAGACATTATTGCACAGAGAAACCACATGACACTCTATAGGGATTATCAGACAAGGGACATCCTGTCCCTGTCCCATCATGTTCCTGTGATGTTCCCATCCTTCCCATGCAATCTCAGGAAGGACTTTCAGATAGAATTCATGCTTATCTCATCTGGGAAGTACTAATTACGATGATCATGTGAAAGGCTTTCAGATGAAGTCGCACAGATCCTGTCATTATCCCATAATTAACTTGTCATTAAAGTGATACTGTCTGGCATTTTACATTAAAGGAAGTTTGCATTAATGTAATGCTGTTTTAATGACAGGTGGGATCAGTGCTACAATTTGAAAGCCTTTCATGCCATTGCAGATTGCAGTCATGGATGGGTTAAGGATGGGATAAGGATGGGGGAGCCCATGTGAAAATCTTCATACATATTCCTGAGTCCAACCCAGGAGAATTTTTCTGATGTTTTAACCTCTGATGTTTTAACCTCCTTTTTGGGGAAAAAATCTATAAAATTGAATAAAAACTGTTTAAAAATATATAGGAGTCAACTTTGACATAGCACCTGTCATTCCAGAATTCAGACTATTTATGTCTCTACATGTCTTGGTGTATTGTTATGGACTTTAAAGCCATTTCTGACTTATGGCAACTCTAAGGGAAACCTATCGCAGGGTTTTCTGAACTCAGAATGAGCGACTCACCAAAGGTTAGCCAGTGTATTTCCATGGCTGAGCAAGGAATCAAACCCTGACCTCCGGAGTACTTTATACACAAGGTACCTCATACACAACACAACAATACTGTTATGATTTCACTGAAACTGCCATGACTTCATCCTGTGGAGTTATGGGATTTGTAATCTAGGGAAGAGTATTTAGAATTTTGGCCAGAGGGCTCTACTGCTTCATCAAATGAAAATAATTTAAGAATTCACAGAATGCAGTCATCACAGTCAAAGTGGAATCAGAGAACTTGTACTGTGAAAGAACCGGGAATAGTAAAAGGAAGCATGTGCAAGCAATGTTTCCTCCAAAACACACACACAGACACAGAGAGAGAGAGAGAGAGAGAGAGAGAGAGAGAGAGAGAGATAACATAATCTTACTAATTGTTACTCTGAAATCAGCTCTCCTAGTTTCAGATATATTCTCTCTCTCTCTCTCTCTCTCTCTTACCTCACTCTTGTGCCAGTCTCTCTGGGCAGATTACAAATTGTTAATTTTCCTGCCCTCAGGTTTATAATCTAACTAAGATTATACATACTTTTTTAGTATTACATATTTTTTTTAAAAAAAAAATACACCTGATTTGGTAATTATTTCATTTTTTAACAAGTATATTTGCATTACACACTTTGAGTATCTCTTATCTGGAATTCTGAAATTCAAAATACTCCATAATGCAAAATAGTCCATAAGAGTGGGTGAGATAGTGACACTTTTGATTTTTGATGGTTGAATGTACACAAGCTGTTTCATGCACAAAAATTGTTAAAAATAGTGTGTATGAAACTACCTCCAGGTTATGTTAATAAGATATGCACAAAGCATAAATAAATTTCATATTTAGATGTGGGTCTCATCTCCAAGAAATTTCATTTTGTATATGCAAATGCTGCAAAATCTGGGGGAGAGATGCAAAATCCAAAGCCTTTCTGGTCCCAAACATTTTGGATGAGGGATGCCCAATCTGGACTGCAAGCCTCACAAATGTGTGGATTTTAGAGCCATTGTGTGCATTGTCCCCCAGTAGGTATTGTAAGATGTAGAATTTCTCTCACAGATCAGTAATTTCTTCATAAAGAATGAAACAGTTGCTATGGTTGGTGGGGTGTGTGCATGTGCCACAATAAAACCATTCAACAACATCCAACAGTGAAAGGCCACAACTTTATTGATTACAGCAAATAGGAAGGATTGGCCCTGAAAGCATGAGGACTGGATCTGTCATTCACCAACCCTTGTTGGTCACTGAACTGAATTGCCTGGTCATGGCCAAGCTTAGGGATGACAGAGGGGTAACCAACTGGTTGTGTTCTCACATCTCAGGAAGCCAGTTATGCACATGTGTACATCAAACCCCTTGTCACCGGGATGTTGATCTGGTGTTGCCTCCACATTGGCATCACCACAATGCTCTCAGTGCCCCTGGGTCCCCATGCACTCTCAATCCTGTGATCTGCAGCACTGGAAACCATGCTCATCAGATCCTAAACCTATGTTACTGCTGTGGTAAGTTGTGACAGCATCTCTCCCACTTAAGCTGAGGGAGGGTAGGAAGAGCTGCTTGAGAATGGTGCCACACAGAGGCACCACATGGCCTTAAATAAGCCAAGCACCCAATCCGCTTCCATGGAGGCCAGTAGTCCTGTCCCTATTAGTCTTCCAACCAATGAGCATGGAATGGCCTGCCAGAGGAGATCTGTCATATGACCAGTTTAGACAGCTTTAAAAAAGCTGTCAAGATGGATCTCTTCCAGCAGGCCTTTCCTGAATAGTAAACCCATCCACCAACAAACTGTATTGTCCCTTTGAATATGCTGTAGACCTTTGAATTGTACTTTGAATATGATGATGTGGCTTATTTTAATGCATGTTTTAATAGTTAACAGCAACTGCTCCAGCCCGGTAAGTCAGGCAGCGCTCTATACTGGGTGCATAAAGCAGTGACAAGGCATGGCTATATGGCTCACATTGCCTGCCTTTAGGCCACCCAAGCTATCCTGAGGTTCATTGCAGGATGAAGTCCTATCAACATTAGTGAAGTAAGACAGCTCCCAGCTACTGCATCTGCAATGGGATTTCACCTCCAGCAGCAAAAGTAGGCCCACCTTAGTTGTCAAAATTCCCAATTCCCACTGAACAAAATCCCATGCCATTCTATTGGTATATAAAAAGCACTTCAGGTTATCTATGTGAATGTCTCCCTAGCTATGCAGATAAATGACTTCTCCAGTAATTAAAGCAACATGTTCCTCATCCTTGTATTTCCCTCCACATCAGAGGTATGCAAAACACATGCTTTAATTGCTAGAGAGACAGTGTTTCAGCTTATTATTATTGAGTTCACATTCTCTTCTAACTGCTTGTTAATAGCATCCCTCAAATGAATTTCTTCTTACCCTACCTTAAGCAATTATATGCTTTGACTTTGATCATGTGTGTACTTAATTTCCAGTGCCTGGAGCACCTCTCAGATACTGAACAGCCTCTCAGTTGTAATGAACATGGGTCTCTGTGTGTATGTGTTTAGTAATCTACCTCTTGTAATAGAAGAGTGTTAAATAAAAGCATTCTGTGAGAGAAAGGGACACTGTATTGGAAAAGACAAATCTGCATTTTAAAAACCTGAAATAATGGAAAACAAAATGGAGCAAAAATAAGAGGTAAGGCCACCCCCTCAAATAGTCTCATATGAAAGAGAAGGAAAGCTCTCAAGATGTAGAGTTTTGAAAAGAGCAAGGGAAACAAGGGGAGGGGGGACTAAAGAGAGGATGAAAGCAAAGTGGGGACAGAAGGTTGTGTGGTTGTGGTTGCAATTCTTACTTTTAATGTTCTACTGTTTTGATTCTGCTTTATGGTATACATTTGCTTGTTTTAATTGTTTTGTATAGAGAGAGGGAAGGGAGATCACAATACAAATTTTTTTTTTAATATAATAGAAGATGAGCCCTCCCTCCAGTCCATCTGCCTTGGGTCAGGCTTTTGAGGGAGAGAAGAAATGGTGGACCTGATCCCCTTCCCCTCCACCATTCCCTTTGCTTTTTGTGTTGTGTCTTTCTAGATTGTAAGCATGAAGGCAGGGAACCATCTAATTAAATTACGTTCAGTGCTGTGTAAATTTACAGCATTATATAGATAAAGCTTAATAACATTTTAATTTTAAGGGGCAGTCAGGTGGGTCTGGGTCACGGAAACTTTTTACCTTGTGCTTTTTAATTATTGTAACCCACTCGGATTGATCTGACAGAGGAGCGGGCTATAAATTGTTGTTGTTGCAAGATGTATTGGAAAGCTGAAAACCTTCCCATGATATTTAAATATGTCTGTTTTCTAAGTCACAGTATTAAGCATTTCATAATTGTAGCTTTTTGAGACCCAAAATAGACTTGTCCAATCCTTTTAAAACATTTTTCCTCCTCCTTCTCTCTCTTTCTCCTTATTTCTCTAAATTATGGGGCATAAAAATGGACAGTAAAGAAACAAAACAATACACTATTAAAATTCAGTAATCAGAAACTGGAACTCATCTTTCTCTCTCTCTCTCTCTCTCTCTCTCTCACACACACACACACACACATATGTGTGTGCGCACACAGACTTAAGTTTCTAACTCTATTTAAAAATCATTAATTTGAATTTTGGTGGAAAACCTGTGACCATCAGCAGACCCTCATCCTAATTTCAAAAGCCCTCTGCAAGTGATCTGAAAAAATTAACTATTACTTCTTTTTCAGCCATCAGCACATGAGAATGAGGCTGCATCTGCACTGCAGAATTCATGTTATTTCAAACTGCTTTAACTGCCACTGCTATGGAATACTGGGATTTGTAGTGTTATGAGATACTTAGCCTTCTCTGTCAGGGAGCTCTGGGGTCACAAAAATACAAATCCCAGGACTCAGTATGATGGAGCCGTGACAGCCAAAGCAATGTCAAACTGTGTTAATTCTGCAGTGTGGCACCTTGAGACAGCTCTAGAGCATTTTCTGACTTTACAGAGGGACTTGTCTTTCATTTTATTTATTTATTTTCATATATGTAAATCACTAGATGTCAGGTACATTCTAGAATGGGAAAGGCAGAAAATGTAATTCAATTGAACAGTCCTTTAAAATGATATCTTTTAATGCAATATTGTTGGAAATTTATGCCAAAGAACTTATTCATTTTAGTCCAAACATCCAATTACTGTCCACAAAACATCAAAAAAGAAAATGTTTCATTCTGGATTAGAAGTGGACATCAGAAGTGTTTAATTATGAAAATCAAAAGAAAACAAACAACCACATTAGTGAAATGGCAGTGACTAGAAAGGCAGCATTTTTAAAAGCAATTATAACACTAATTCAAGCAGTATTTCACAAACACCCACAAAAAATAGCCAAAAGAGCATTTGGGTACTAATTAAAAGATCAAATAAAAATAAATGGGGTTACAAAATGGCACCAACTAAAAGGTTACAGTGAAGGAATACTAACTGGGTAGCAATATGTTGTTCACCTGATTATGTCCCTGAACATGTCAAACCCATTGCATTTTAAAAGACAAAATAACAGTGCTATGAAAGAGAATCTTACGAACATTGTGCTACTTTCTATTACTCTACCCCTTCATCAGATTTTCTATCTTCTGTGGGAGGGGAGAATTATTCTGTAGAACATTTTTTGTAGGAAAGCAGTTGTAAATAGTTTCCATGCCAACTAATCACTGGCATTAAAATCTTCCCACAGCTCTTTATTACCACACATCAGATGTGGTGCAGACAAGATGGGGATGTTAAAGGTAGTGGAGATGGAAACAGGATCATGCTCCATTTTGAGATTAAGGTGTATGGTTCTTGGGTACGTCTGAAACCACCAGAACTACTGAATTTTCCTGAACTGTCTTGGCCAATAATATATTCTAGATTAGTCTAGATTAGACTAGAACTACAGTTTGACCCAGCTTTAACTGTCATGGCTCCATCCTATGGAATCCTGAGAGTTGCAGTTTGTTATGAGAATAGAACTTTCTGACAGAAGGCTAAATCTCTCACACATCTCAAAATTTAATAGCATGTAGCCATGACAAACAAATAAAAACAAACAGTTTCATTTATATACCGCTTCATACCCTTAAGGAGTGTCTAAGCGGTTTACAATAGTAAGCTATTTGCCCCCCAACAATCTGGGTACTCATTTTAGCGACCTCAGAAGGATGCAAGCCTGAGTTGAGCTTCAGCCCTTTGCTGGTCTTGAACTTGCCACCTTATGGTTTTGAGTGAGTGGCTGCAGTACAGGCATTTAACCACTGCGCCACCAGGGCTGCTTAATTTAAATGGTGTCAAATTGCATTGATTCTGCAGTGTAGCTGCAGCCTACTACACAGTAATCTACTAGAGAACATCTGATAATCCTCATGAGGAATCTGTACTAAGGACTGGAGAACATCTGATAGAAACATTAACACCATTCTGTCCATATACACACTACTTTCCTAACCCATGTAAATATGTCAAAATATGTAATTACAAATTTTTAAAGCAAAGATGGAGAATTTTGGTTTCTCAGATGTTTTGGCCTAAAACAGTCAGTATGAACAGTAGTAAAGGATGTTGTGGGTGTTGAGGTCCAGTACACTTGGGGTCAAAAGATCCTCCAACTCTTTTACTATTTTACCTTGAGATAATTCATTACTATAGCTTCTCTAGAATAACTGCACCCTTTCATATTCATACATTCCTATCACTGTACTTTAGAATTGTCAGAATGTGTTTCTTCACATTTTATGGCCCATCTATTTGGCATCCTGAAATCAATGTTGTTCTCCCTCTGTTTTGACCATCATGTCTCCCTAGCTAAATAAAGGCAAGCATTGTCATTCCCGAAGTGTTATTTGCCTGTGTGCTGCTTGGAAACTATTATGGAGCTCTGAATAATTTCTTTATTACACTCATACCAGTAGAATTTTCATAACAAGAACACTGAAGCAGAGACGTAATTCTTGACTAATTTTGTTCGGGGGGGGGGGGGTAATTTTAGAAATTTTTTTTGCACTGCAGAAAGACTTCAAAAATCATACTTTTTTCACAAATGTTCACAGTTGAGGACTTACCCAATGCAAAACATGATTTTTAAAGTAGAAAATAGAATTTTCTGTGCAGAAAATAATATTTTGGTGCAGAAATGCATTCTGCACAGAAAATGTTTTATCCCTTTAGAAAATGTTGATTTCTAAACCAATCTATCTTAGGGTCTATCTATTTATATGCATGTTTTGTGGTGAAGAAGAGTGTCTCTACATTGTAGAAAAAATGCAATTTGACACGACTTTTAGTGCTGTAGCTCCATCCTTGGAAATCATGGGATTTGTGGTTTTACAAGTTCTCAAGCCTCACAAAATTGTGCCTCACAAAACTACAGATCCCAAGATTACATAGCCATGAAAGTTAAAGTGGTATCCAACTAAGTCCTAAATTATGAGGTGTCATATCAGTTGTGTTTCTTTTCATTAGGGTTTTCTGACTCTCAAGAAACATGTATTTGACCATTTCTCATACATTTCTTCCACCCCACCCTCCATTGTTACACTGAGGAGAAGTTGTCAGAATTGCAGTTCAAAATCCAGAAGAGAAGAGGGAAACCCCCTTTATCTTTACAAGGTCACACTATCTTGCTTTATTTTGTTTCTTGTTAACTTCATGGGGAATATTTCATGTCATAATAAATTAGGAAGCCAAAATTAGGAAGCAGGGCTTTTGAACTGTTAACAGTTGAACAGAAGAGGAGATTCTCAACAAGGTTGGCTCCAACACTTCTATTAAAAGTTCAGTATTCTTATTTTGCATCTGGCTGCTCGAGAGTGAAAGCATCAGAGACAATATCATCTGTCTTTTGAACATTATCTTGAAGACTATGAAATATAAGCTGTCTACTCTCATGGTACTTGTAAATGCAAACTAAAAGAAACCTAATGTTGACAAGCATATTTTATGTCTAATAACCTGTTTAGTTTGCTTTTTCACTCCTGGATTTTTTTTAAATGACTTTGAAATAAACATGTAAAGATATATCTCTGGCATGCATCAATGGAGCCTCCTCAAACCATTTTAAATTATTAAGGGCAGTTATGCCAAAGAACATTATAAAGTGGATTGTGTTTACTGTATGATGAGGTGGAAGACGACCAGTCACAGCTATCAGCTTCCATGCCTGTCAGACAATACATCTACTCCAGGGTGTAGTCTGACCTTCAAAGTAGCTATCCATGTTGCAGAATTCTATCCCCCAAATATAGAACAAGTCTATTTAATACATAGCATATTGGGAACTACTATATGACCATTAATGAGCCATTTAGCTCAGTCATATTAAAACCAAAATACAAAAAACAAAACAAAAAAAACAAAACAAAACAAAAAAACCAAAAAAAAACACACCCCTACACAACATCAATGAAAATCAAAGCTGTATTTATAAAACTTATAAAAAGGAGCTTCTGCATTATTTACCTAACCAATGAACTGAACAATAAATATCAAAATTAGACATGTATCCCTCTACTTTCTTTTTCAAACCAGAAGAAGTGAAATCTAATAGTAAAAGAAGGGAGGGGGGAGAGATTGTATCTTCAATATGACATTTGCAAGTAAGGAGGATGCCATAAGACTGACAGCTACTGTGTAATTTGAGGTACTTTCAGTTTAAATGCACTTACCACTTTGCTGACATTCTAAAACCTCTTAAATCTATTGAAAAATATTATACAAAATTACTAATCATTTCTAAAATGTCTTAGGTGCCCTTTACAAGTTAAGCAGAACTGTGAAAGCTGATTTAAATCAGTTCATCCCTCACCCAATCCATTTTCCCTATTCTGCTGTAACATTTAAAGCTCTTGTATTGGAACAATAGAATCCTATAATTCAAAGCACACACTGAATACCTATGTGGCATAATTTAAAAGCTATGACTGTCCCTCTTCTTCAACATGAAATTAATTCAATAACTGATTTCACCACAATGTCAACTTCCTGTGCACAAGTCACAATGGAGCTCACAGTAACAGCTGTTAGAGTCAATGGGAGTGGACCAGTGAATCTACTGTGATTGGTTTGAATTTCAGAAGAGCTGTCCATGGTGTTGAACTCTACCCCCACATACTTTAAACATACTGTATTGTTCCATTAATGTTCAGGCTAAAAACCAGAATGGATTCATCATCCCATTGACATGGAGACTAGCTGCTGCCACTAGATCTCAGAAAATATGGTAGGCAGGTATCCTCTTTAAAGTTATGGGACTTAGGTGACCACACATAACATTGTAATTTTTACATCCCTAAAGTTATAATCTATATAGTATTATGAAACTAGTCTGCAGTTCAGCTGTCTTTTATTCAAGTTGCCCAAACATTAATAAGATATAAATAGAAGCATCAGTGTTTCCCTCTAGTTTTAGGTGAATATTTGTGTTTGAAATAGGAAAGGAATCACTCCAAAGACATGTAGCTCACATAGGGTGCACCCAGACTGTAAAAATAATGCAGTTCAACACCACTTTAACTGCCATGGCTCAGACCTATAGAATCCTGGGATTTGTGGTTTTACAAGGTCTTTAGCTTTTCTCTGCCGAAGAGTGTTGGTGCCTCACAAAATTGCAAATCCCAGGATTCTGTAGATTTGAGCCACGGCAGTTAAAGTGGTTTTAAAGTGCATTGTTTCTACAGAGCAGATGCATCAACAATTCTATATAAAGACATTAAAATGCAATAGAGAAAGTGGGATATATTGATCCTCTTTTGCCCCTTGGGTCATTTTGATTGCTACTGTGAGCTGGTACCAAAAATATGAGCTTTTCCACATTCTAAACCAGCAAAAATTGAAGTATCAAAACTTCTTGACTGATGTTCAGCTAGCAAAATTTGAGGGGGGCTGTTATTAACTGGACACACTGATGTGCTTCATGCCATGCATATATATTCATTGTCCCAACTATTTAAAAGTAATAGGAGCCATCTGTTACATTTAAATAATTGGGACATAAAGGTAGTGGACAAGCCTAGCTGTACAACTAATAATGCATGGCTAATATATGCATACAGATTACCCTCTTTCAAAAGAAGATGGAGATGTATTTTATGACACATGTGAAAACTTAAGACAACCATATTGTATTGTGCATAAAGGTATTATGTGCATTGCCCACAGCTTATTATGCCAACCATGTTTCACATGCATATCTCATTCTTACATGAGAAGGTACATACAAACCACTTTTTGTTCAATGTAAGAGGTCAGTCAAGATGGAGTTTTTCTAGATGGGAAAATTGACTGAAATGAATTTGTTGTTAACTGCCTTCACGTCATTCTCAACCCATGACAACTCTATGGATGAGACATTTTTGCCCCCCCCCCAGTCCACCCCAGGTCCCAGATGGTCCCGGATGGGGGCAGCAGCAACCACACACCGCAGCCCCGATCTGGCCTTTCCAGGACACAAAAAGGAACCATAAAAAGTTACTCTTTTTTCACCCCTTGGAAAGGGTGCAATAGCTGTGGTGCTGCAGCTTTAAGGCACTTCTTTGATGTGCATCATGTGGACATAGCACCAGAGGAGCACTGTGACACCACACCACCATGTGGAGCAGCATGCCATGCACCGACTCCACCCCCAGGTCAGCTTTTATGGTTAGTGTGCACAGCCCCTGAGTCTTGTCATCTTGGCTTCTAGGGATATTTCTGGCTTGATCTGCTCTAAGACCCATTTGTTTGTCCTTTTGGCTGTCCATGGAATCATCAGCACTCTTCTCCAATACCACATCTCAAATGAGTTGATTTTCCTCCTATCTTCTTTTCTTGACTGTCTAGCTCTCACACCCATACATGGAAATAGGGAATACAATGGCTTGTATGATTCTGACTTTTGTGCTGAGTTGTATGCCTTTGCATCTTTTCTAGTTCTTTCATAGCCACCCTCCCCATTCTTAATCTGTTTCTCCATGTTCTTCCCTGACACTAGCTTCTTGTTCTGAGGACAGATTCCTCATTAAGACTATCAGATGTGTTGGCACTCCCCTGTCTTTAAGGGTGTTCCATAGTCTTTCATGATCTATGCAGACAAAAGCTTCTATAAAGCACATGTTCATTTTCTTTTGGAAATCCCTGCTATGCTCCATTAGCCATTGTATATTTACAGTGTGATCCCTGGTGCCTCTTACTTTCCTGAACCCTGCTTGGATCTCTGAGATTTCACTCTCCATATGTGGTTGAAGCCTATGTTGCAGAATTTTGAGCATGATTTTGCTAGCATCGGAGATTAGTACTATGGTTCTATAGTTACTGCAGTCTCTTGTGTCTTCTCTTTTGTGGATGGGTTTGTATACTGATCACTTCCAATCTATTGGCCATAATTTTGTTTCCCATATCTGTTGCCATATGTTGGTTAGTGCTAGAGTATACTCTGTCAATGTGGATTGCAACAGTTCTATTGAAATATCATCTGTTCCTGAAGTCTTGTTTTTTACCATTTCCTTTACTGCAGCTTCTACCTCAGTTTTTAGAATTTGGGGTTCGTCTTCATATGGCTCTTTGTTCCATGTGTTCTTCATGTTGTCATCTCTTTTATATGACTCTTTTGTGTATTGCATCCATCATCTTTTTATTCCTTCCTGGTCTTGAATTATGTTATTTTTATTGTCGTAGAGCATCTTGGTCCTTGGTTTGAACTTTTCCTTAATTTCTCAAATCATGTGTCTCTCATTCTTCCCTTTTTGTTGCTATCTTCTATTTCTCTACATTTGTTGTAGTAGTAATTTTCCTTATATTTGCACACTAGCCATTGTACTGTTGCATTCATGGTTCTTAGTTTATTCCTATCTCTTTTTTTGTTTTTTTGTTTTTTCTCTCCTTCCCTATATTGCTTTTAGCATTTTATCTGTCATCCATAGTTTCTTCACTTTCCTTTTGTCTGTTGGACGTGTCTTTATGCATTTTTCTTTTATTATGTCCTTGGCTTCAGACCAAAGTTCTTCTGGTTCATGATCTATTATTCTTAGTACTGCAAATCTGTTCCTTACATTGTCAATGAATTCTGGGACAATAACAGGTTTTGTTCTCTTCTTGAGTTTTGCTTTTATTTTTTAATTGAGTAGTTCATGATCTGTACCACAATCAGCTCCTTGGCCACCAGTATGGAGCTTCACCATCTTTAACTGCCAATTATGTGATCTATTTGTTTTTTTGTGTTGGCCATATGTATACACTTTTCTCTGGTTGTATGAAAAAAAGTGTTTGCAAGGAATAGGTTGTTGGCTTCACAAAAATCTATCAGTGGCTCACCTGCTTCATTCTTTTTGCCTAGTCCAAACCTGCCTACTCTTTTTGATTCTTCTTTACTTCCGACCTTTGTGTTCCAATGATCAGCTTGACATCCTGTATTGGTGTGTTGTCAATTTCTTCCTGTACTCCATAAAAATCTATCAATTTCTGCCTCAGTGGTTGGTGAATTATCTTCAATTATCATGATAGTCATAGTTTCCCGTGGCCTTATTGAGATGATCCAGTCTGATTTTGCATTGCATCCTCTGACTGCTTTTGCAACATCTTTTCTTAGTATGAAAGCCACCCCATTTCTTCTTGCCTTTTCATTCCCTGAATAGAACACTGTGGGGTTGTCTGATTCCAACTGGCCCATTGCTGTCCATTTTAACTCATTTACCCCCAGTACTGCTATGTTCATGTATTGCATTTCCATTTTCACTATGTCTAGCTTCCCTTGGCTCATGCTTCTCACATTCCATGTCCCTATTTTATGTGTGGTGCTGCTTCTGATGGGGTTTGTCTTTCTGGGAGTTTTTACTGCTTGCTTCGTCATTTTTGACTGCCCTTAGCTTCCCTTGGAAGTGTGTTTTCTTTTAGTTTCTACCTATCTCTCTGTTAATGCTGTTGTCCTGCCTGTGTGACACTTTCAGTGTCTCTTCATTGGGTTTTCAAGGGGGGGGGTTACACAAGGAGGACCACCCACACCTCCCTGTGCTCAGTGCTAACAAGTGTTAGCTATGATGTCACTGCTGGTCTTCACTTTAGTGACACCCACCACTACTGCTGCTGCTGCCCAGTAGTTGTTTTCCTATGTCATTGTCCTTTCTTCCATTATTGTTGAATTGATTGTTTCTCTGCCCCCCTCCTCCCTGCTTTTCCCTTCTCCCCTCATGTCCTTCTTTAATCTCTCATCTGTCTTCTGGCCCTTGTTTGATCTTTGTCTATCCTGTTTTCTCCTCTCCTCCCTCTATAAGGCCGGGCTGGTGGTGGCGGCACTGAGATGGTCTGTGCCAGGGCTGAGTTGGACTCACCTAGATGGCTTTTCCCTTCCCCTTCCTCCCACCTCTTTCTTCTCTCCTCCCTTTGGAAGATGGGGGGGGGTGTAGCCTGAGATGGTCTGTGCTGGCACTGAGGTGGACTCATATGGCTGGGAGGGGATTAGATGGAGTCTTTTCCCACCTCTCCTTGCTGTTCATTGCTGCTTGCTGAGGCTCCTTCAGGACGGGGGAGGAGCAGAGGAATAAAAAATGGCTTAATCTAATAGAAGCAACGGTCCCACAGAAAGACAAAGTACAGGTGTACCTCAGATAACAAAACATCTGACAAAGAATTCCCTTTTTATGAAGTCTTTTACACCCATTCTGCCCACCCTTTTCATCCTTGTTCTCTGTCTAGTTGGAAAATGTTGGAAAATTATTGAATTCTCTCTCCCCCTCCTCAGATAGACAGGGTTTGCCCCATATGTATTTCCCTTCACTGTCCTCTTCTTTATCTGTTTGCATGCATTTGGTCCTGCTAAATTACAGGGGCAATAAATACCTTTTGGATGGTAAACAGCTCATGTGATGTGATCTAACTTCCTTAGGAAGTTCTCACACAAAAAGGATCTCTCTTGCTTTTCCTGAGGTGTCTCCATCACCATGTTCTTTCAGCTTTCCTCCAAAAGATGGTGAGATATAAACTCCTTCTTTACCTGAACTATATTCACTAGTAGGATGTAGCTTCTATGCATATGTAGATTTAAGCCATTAGTCAAGTTTTGTTTTTTAAACTACAAGCTGTTTGTGTCAGCCTCAGTTCTTAGAAGCATTGTTTAGACAAAAGACTGCTTTCTGCTGCTCTGCTGATTTAAAAGCAAGATCATAACAGGCTTGGCTTTGATATTTTGATATTTTTTGTTTCCTTACCAGAGGCTGGAGCCTTAGGAAACTTGAATTCCCCAACAGAAAATTTTAGCAGCATCAGCATTAGGAAGGTGGGGAAGAAGGTTTGGAGAAACACAGGTTTTCAATATAGGGTTGCAACAGTATCTCTGCAGTCAACAATGTAATAAAACTTGGAAAGAATGGAATTCTCCTCTAACTGATCCTATTGTAGCTGTTGGTTTCTGTCTAAAACAAGCAAGATAAATCACAACTGTCTCCAGAATCCATTCCTAAGCATGTCTGAATACCAAACCATAGATAAAATGAGAAAGCATAGAAGTTTGTCTCATCAGCTTCTTCCAGCATGCTAAAAATTGATCTGTAAGTTTGGCCACCAGAATGGAAATCATAAAAATTGAAGCTGGTGAAAGGGGGAAAAAGTTATTCCTGAATGCCCTTTAGAATATGCTTTCAAGTGGTCTTTAGGAGGTTAAAATGTTTTGTTCAAATATGCAAAGCTTATCTGATTTAGTTGTTTCATGTGTACATATTCTTTGTGTTAAATGTTTGCTGAAACTTATTCCTATTCTTTCCATGTTATTTCTGCCTCGGCTACCAAATTTCTGCGAAAGAAGTAATGCCTAGGAAAACATCCAATTTGTTAATTAAGGTTTGAGAGAGCTCCTGGATACAAAGCAACCTCAAATAGATCAGGAGTACTTTTTTACCAGCTTGAACTACCATTCCTCTTCATTATGGATAAGAAACAGCAGTGCAGATTTTTTGTGTGGCCTAGGTATCCCACTGACTTGATACTAGTACTGCCAGAATGTTTCTGAGCAAAACGTGAAGTGCTAGTTTTATCCTTTTTATGCAGGGGTGACCAACTTGAGCAGTTTCAAGAGATGTGTTTGCATCCTAGGAACCTACTACACCCCATTAGATTGTGATATATTTATTTCTTTATTTTGAAAATAATGACAACAAATCAGGAATTTACTTTTGATTTGGTATGGGGAGATGCAAATCTCTCCCGTCCTCTCACACACACATACACCAGCAAGACTTCTGCCTGCTCCAAACCAAAACTGTTGTTTCTTGAAGAACTTCACAAACACCAGTTCTTATTTAAGCATAGGTTGGGTCCAGGAAGCTTGGAGACTGCATATGGTCTACAGGAGACATGATTCTCACTCCTGCTTTAAAGACTTAAACTGTTTGGCTCCAGACTACTTTAAGCCTTCTGAAGTCATTTGATGAGATCTTTTTCACTTGGCCACCAGCAAACGTAAGCAAGTGAGTTAGATTGTGGTCCCAGCTGTGGAATCAACTTTCATAGCTATTCTTCAGGTTCATTGGAAAGCTCTGATAGTACATTTGTATTTGTCTACCTTGGACAGCAGGTCTTATTTTAATCATTGTTATCATTTAATATTATTCTAATAAAGTGTTTTGCATTGTTGTCCTCTTCTACAGTGAGAATTTTGTCCTCAAAGGCAGTCTTTTTTTTAAAAAAAAAAAAAAAATCCAAGTTACAAAAAAAAAAAAAAGAAAAAAAGAAAGAAAGAAAGAAAGAAAGAAAGAAAGAAAGGGAGCTGACATCCTCAGCACTTTTATCCAATTAAAATTCCCCAATTCCTTTGAGGGAAGACAGAATAGTTGAAGAAGATACAGCCTTGTTAAAATGTGGAAATCTGGGCAAAGTTGGTTAGTCTATAGTGAAATCTTAGTTCTTGCAGAAAAAGAAGAGAAAGTTCAACCAACGGCATTTCTTCCTTCCTGGTGGTATATAATAATAATTCTATGATGAGAGTGCTCATTTCCACATAATTTCCCCCCTCTAATAATGAAGCTTAAGTCAAGAGAGACCCATTGTAAACTAAAAGCTTAATCTGATTTTGTATGTTTCAAATAATAGACTTCATGCAGGGACACTTTCATACTGTGAATCATTAATCATTCTGACAAAATGTGGCATATCTCTATTAGATTTCCTGTTATGGACTTTTAACAGATGTCTAATTAGAAGATACAAGTGAATTCAGAGTGAAGCAATGTTTTGCTGGAGAGGTGGAGGAGGAGATTATTCTAGTTTGTTCGAATATCATTCACAGTCCTTCTATGCTTGGGAAGTCATTGAAAAACAGGAACAGAAATCTGGAAGGAACACAGTTGGAGAGAAAGCATGATGAAACTTCCTTCACTAAGGGAGAAAAATGTTTTCTCATAATTTCAGACTCACACTAATCAGGATCAAATATTGCTCTCAAATATGTGTACATTCTGATTTTCATTGCATTCTCACCAAGCAATCTCCCAGACCCCAGGCCTGTATGACAGTTTCATGTGGGAAGCCAATCACAATTTGTCAGCCACACATAATAGCCTATCAGATAAAATAAACATCTGCATTTCAAGACCAAGCCATGTGATTCAAGTCAAGTCAGGTTATTCATGACAAAACCTGAGACTCTCGATTTGGTGGATTTTTGTTTGAACCCACCACCTGTTGTTGTTCTTAAAGAAAGTAATATATTGTGGCAGTCAGATACCACCAATTATGGCACACACTAAGGATGAGAAGAATAAGGGAAATATCGTGTGCAAATATTCTGCAGAATAAATCCAAAATTATGGATTTTGAAAATGGTTAAATGAACAAAACAAAATATGCTTCTTAAATCTTGGGAAACTCTGATAACGGGAATGGTGAGTACAGCATTTATTTTTAGGCAGCAAACAGTCATTTGCACAAAAACAATATTTCCTGCATATAAATTTTATTTTCTAAAGGAAAAAAAGTTAATTTTGTAAAGAATAAGTAACCCAACTGAACCATTTTCTGCACAGAAAAAAAAAATATGTGCAGATTTTTTTCCTGGTATAATGGTATAAAAATATACTTTGTTTGGGAAAATATTTTGTGCAAATATTCTGCAGAATAAATCCAAAATGATGACTAGTACAGTGGGCCCTTGCTGTCTGCTGGAGTTTGGTTCCAGAATCTCCCTTTGGATATTTATTTATTTGTTTGGAATATTTATACCCCACTATTCAGCCACAAAGGCTCTCAAAGTATCAAAGTCTGTGGATGCTGAAGTCTCAGTGTACTAAAATTACATCTCTTCTATAAAATGGTGAACAATTGAAAGGTTTCCTTTTTGGAATGTTTTTTGGGGGAAATATTTTCAAGCTGTAGTTGATTGAATCCATGGAAGCAGAGTCTGCGGATATGGAGGGTGGACTGCATTTTTAAAAATGCAGTTTTTGAAGACTTTCTCCCAGTAGGATTTTTTTTAATATATAAAATTACTTGTTGCTTCTTTGAAAACAAAATGGGGAAAATACATTCCTACTACATATACACCCCAAAATTCACTGCATAAAAAATCAACAAATGTTGATATTTACAAAGGAGAATTCTGATAGAAGCTCTGCTTGGAGTAAATGCTTTCCAAATACAGTTCTTGTGGAAAAGAATAGTGACTTTATTTCATATTATTCAGTTTGTTTATGTCTAGTCCTGAAATGAATAGAAAATATAAAACATATCTCTATACAAAACTAACTCACGACTATACAAAATATAGAATCGGTCGCATCATCCAAATTGTACATTTTCTGTAAGTTGCCAAAAAAAAGCAGATGGCATCAGAATCCCTCTGAAAGGAAATAGCACAAGAGTTTTATGCTGAATGTTTTATGTTGTTGTTTTTTTACTGAAGAATTTATACTAAATTGCATCATTAGCACATTTTGGATTAATGCATTGACAGGAATGTAGCTGTCCACTTGCTTTTGTCATGGTGTTTTACCAGTTGAAGGAAGGAACAAATAGCAATTGCATTGCATTTCTATTTTTGATTAGCATTTACCAGAATTCACATAATCTGTGATACTCAGGGTTAAGGTTTCAAAGTGTATTTGAATTTCTTTTAAAAAAGTAATCTGATTAAAATACAAGCACAATAGAAGTATAGTGGGTAAAATCGACTGTACAGTGTGGAAAAAACATGGGTTGGTTAAGGGAACTACTGTCTCAGACCTTCAACTCACCTTCTATCCTGTGAACTTTAAAAGAATAGGCAAGATCTCCTACTCTGGCCCTAGTCAGTGATGATTTGGTGGCTAGATTCCATGCCAGTGACACAGTGAATTTGTTTCATCAAAGTTTCAGTCAAAGTTTATGAGAAGCTTTCAGACCTCCCCAAATAGGTTCAGAAACTTGATTAGTGCCTTTAAAATTCATAGAATTGAAAATAGATTCACAACATGGAAGACTTCACTGATCCTCAATTCTGATAGGTGATTTTAATTCCACTTGTGAAGGAGGCATTAGATAGAGCTGCCTTCAAGGCAGCCAATCTGAGAGTGAAGGGATTCTGGGAGAAGAGTCTGTTAAAAGGTCTTATGAGTTCATTGAGAAAGTCTTTTAAGAGAGATAGGATTGGGAATTGACTATAATTACAAATCCATAAGTTGCTGTTCAGAGAGGTGGGTTAGAAAGAAGAAGAAGAAGAAGAAGAAGAAGAAGAAGAAGAAGAAGAAGTAGAAGTAGAAGTAGTAGTAGTAGTAGTAGTGGTAGTAGTAGTGGTAGTAGTAGTAGTAGTAATGTATGAGTTGGGAGACCAGCACTGGAATCCCCACTTGGCCATGGAAACTACTGGATGATGTTGAGCAAGTCCCACTGTCTCATCCTCTGAGGATGGCAATGGCAAACCTCCTCTGAACAAATCATTCCAAGAAAACCCCATGATAGGTTTGCCTTAGGGTCAGCTTAATTTTTTAAAAAACAAACCTATATGAAACCACACAACACACACACACAATGATGTGTTATGTTATTGCTTCCTAAAGAAAACACAGTCTACCTAGTATCTATCAGTAGACTGACCAGATCCTGACCAACATATTCCACTTGATTTGAATATTTAGCCTTTCCCATTTCTTTTGCTATATTTTGGGTTTTGTCTTGCCTTGTAATATTTCATACTTTCCAATTTCCTAATCTAAAGTTCAGCCTTGAGTGTCTTAGCACCCTCCAACTTTCTAAAATCTGCCAGGAATCAACGAACTTTTTATATATTTATTTTTAGTCATGAAAAGTACTCATTTAAAATCTAATATGGTGTTTTTACATTGCAATGCTATGATCATTATGATGGCCCATACTCACAGTCTTCCATACCAAAGCTCATTGGTATTTTCTTCTTTCACCTCTATTTGGTGTTGATATTGTTGCTACCCATATGTACAATTTAGTTCCCCAAGACTCCATATTTTTCCTGGATAAGTTCATCTATCTGAAACTGTTGACTTCTTATTAGTTATCATACCTATTCACCAAGGTAGTGGTGCTAGTCATCAAGGTCAGTCCACATGCCATTTCTTTTGTGCAAATGTTCACTTACGTTGGAGGGACTACATCAAGAAGAAAAATGGGTTCACTATGACATTTGCGCAATGCATGGACCCTTGGTTCCTGGGCCCCGCAGTAAATACCAAAATCTATGAATGCTCAAATCCCATTATATACAATAGTATAGTAAAGTGATCTGAAAAGCATATTCTTAAATCTGTCTCTATTCAAGTTCTATATTTGCAGCAATACATATAAGCTTTTCACACTGGAAGAAGGAAATCTTCATCAGTGGTTATGCTGGCATGGACTACTGACAATTGCAGTCCAACGGCATCTACAGAGCCACATTTCCTCTACCCCTTTTGTGTGCTCCCCAATCAGCTATGTTGGGATAAAGAGTCCCAAGTAAAATGAATAATGTGTAATGGCCAAAAACCAGCCAGGAACATCAGCCAATCAGGTGCTGGCTGGGGGAATTTTGAACATTCTGTTGACAGTTGGCCAGTGGATTCCATTGGGAGTCTGTTGACTGTGTGGCTGCTTCTGTTGATAGATGATGGATGATGTAGATGTTGTAGATAGCTCTGTACATATTGTAACTTCTTCTAAGAATAAATGCCTCCTCTGAGAGACATTTGTCTACAGTGTTCTCTTCAATTATTCTGGAAGAAGAGAGGTATTTCTCCAGCTCACAAGCTGCTGCCTACAGTCACGAAGGTGATCCTGGTGCCAAAGATAGCCATGGTACCTCATCACAGACTGCACTACAAACACTAACATGCTAACCTACCATGCTGTGGTAGAGATCCCACTTACAGACATCAGATGCTAGAAGCATCATGAGAGTTTCCTGATTTCATAAAAGGACAGACAAAACCAATCTATTTCTTGCAAGTGTATTGTAGACTTGATGAATCACGTTCTGTCCTATATCTGATGCACCATGGCATTCAGATGAAAATCCAAATTGAGTTGATCATTGATCTACAGTGAATCAATACTAAATAAATGAAGCTAAAATGCTAAAAGAAAAGTAAGACTAAGAATAATTGGCTGTGTTTATAATGCAATGTATACAGGAAAAGAACCTGTTAGTTGTCTGATAAATGCAAGAAAAGTAAAATGCAATTATGAAGTGCTAAACAAATGCATATATTAAATGAATACATTTGCTTTGGATGGCTTATGCCATGGTACTGTGGATGATAGAAATTTCATAAATAAATGTATGAAAAAGAAATTTGGCATACATTTGCTCTATACACACATTTGTTTTAAAAAAAAGTTATCTAAAGAAAGTAGGAAAGAATGCTGCTGGAATGTTTGTTTCTGATTTTGTCTTGAACATAGGGGATTGCCTTATGCCAGATCAGACTATTTGTTTAACTAGACCGGTACTGTCTTGGACTTCCAGAAACCCTCCAAAGGTCTCAACGAAGAAGTCTTTCCCACCTTTCTTTCCCAGCCAAAATCTTTCTTAATTAGATGTACAAATATAGAAATATGCCTAAATGCCCTTAAGACATCAGATCATATCTGATCTCAAAAGCTAAAAGGGATCATGTTTGTTTTGTATCTGGGAGAAACTAAGTATTGTAAGCTATATTCTGATGATGATGATGATGATGATGATGATGATAATGTTTATTATTATCACGAAGAATCTGGCCAGGTTACAACAGTAAAATACACCAAGTTACAGTAAAATCAAACCCTAAACTTCCCCCGCCTCCCATTCCCAGTATTAAAATAGAATTAAACAACAATAGTATAAAACATTAAAAGCATTAAGAACATTCCAAGACAGAAAGACAAGCAGGGAAGAATAGGCGGGGAAAGGGGGCAGATATCACTATATCTGGGGAGGGTAGCTAAGTTGAAAAGGCCTGCCAGAAGAGATCCATCTTGAATGCTTTCTTAAAAATTGTCAGAGTGGAGATATGGCGGATCTCCTCCGGCAGGTCATTCCATAATTTAGGAGCAGTAGCAGAAAAGGCCCTCTGGGAAACTGATGTTAGCCTAGATTTTTTTGGCTGTAATAAATTTCTTCCAGAGTACCTTAGATTGCGGGACAGACAGTAGGGAAGAAGCCGTTGCCTCAAGTATTCTGGGCCCAAGCCATGTAGGGCTTTAAAGGTAATCCCAACACCTTGTATTTTGCCCAAAAACTGATAGGCAGCCAAGGTAGGGACCGGTGTTATATGGTCATTCCTAGAAGTTCCCGTAATCAATCTGGATGCCATGTTTTGTACCAACTGAAGTTTCCAAACTTGGCACAAGGGTAGCCCCATGTAGACCGTGTTATAGAAGTCTGATCGAAGGTTACCAATGCATGTACAACTGTTTCTAGGTCCCTCGGCTCCAAGAAAGGGTGCAGCTGGTGTATCAGACGAAGCTGATAACAGGTGCTCTTGACTGGCTAACCACTTCTGAGTATTTCTTGCCTAAGCAAACACTGGAATTCATGGGGTCACCAGAAGTCAATAGGTGACTGTAAGTCACTTACTTCATTATATCAGGATTGAAAGTGGGACATTCTGCATGCAAAGCATGTCCTCTAACATGAGGATGTAGTTGCCTACTAAGGTGGTTCATGAATTCAGCTGTGAACAAGTTCATTGAATACCGAACACTCTCTTTTGAAGTAGGAATCAATTTTTGAAGTGTTTATGCAGTATTCATGTTAGTTCAGAAGCTCTGAGAGAATAAGGATGGGCTAGTAAGGTCCTTTAGGGCTTGTTGGGCTGCAACTTATCAATCCTCCCTAACATAACAAGAATGTTACTCCAGAAAACATGGAGACTGTGAACCAGTTGCCCACCATATTACAGGATATTCACAGAGGTTGAAATAATGCATTTGAACAAATGATGTTACTGATTGCATATTATTTAAGGAGTAATAACATTTCTAAGGACATGCACAAATTTCAGGATGAATTCCAAAGCAAATCAACCTGCTTTAATCCAGCTTGTATTGGTCTAGAATGGATTATGCCAGGTAAATTCAGTTCCATATCAGATCATGCCACTTTCAAACAGTAAAAAGATTTCCAGATAACTCCAGATTAATGGACATTTTTCAGGACCAGCAGATATGATTGTAAAGACTCATTTGATATTTCCTTGGCTGTTGCTCTTAGGATTAACTCTGGCCTATTGTCCCAAAGTTGATTCTACTAACTTCTCCCAACAGGGTATTTAAGCTTTAAAAAGCCATAATTGAATGCAATTTGTTCACCAAAGAAAGCTCTCTTTCTTAATTACAACTTTATATTTAACGCCTTTTGAAACAAATTTAACATGCCTGTATAAATCCTATCATAATCTACACAAATTCATTAGACTTACATAGCAAGGGATTGTTTTAATTGTCATCCCTAATTATTTCATTTTTATGCTTCTTTTCAATTAGGAAAAAAAAAAGAACAAACCAAAATCCACCTTACAATGGCCTGTGCCAGTTTAATAACATTTGCAGAATTGTAATAAATATAATAGTTTTATTGCTAGTATTCATGACTATTACAATGTACAATGATGATTGTAATTTAAATGCAATTGACTTCCTTAATTGCAGAGAATAATTTATGTCTGCAGTAGTTGTTTAGAGTACATGGTGTAGTAATGCTTTAAGTTCATCCAATATTTATCTACTGGATTATCAGATTGTTGTGGAAATTTTCATGTGGGCATGGAAGGGAAAATAATGTAATTGTTTTCAGAGATGAAATATATTTGTCTTAGCACTAGAAAATGATTGTTTACAAACTTTATGAACATGCTCATTTTTTTTTCTTTCTCCCTGGCTAATTGTGAATACTAAATCATGTCTAAAGTTTAGCTTTAAGAGCCTTCTGAGAAATAAGAAAGAAAATATTATAGGATGTTTGACAATTTTGGGTCACAGATTTGGCTACAAAAAGATTACAAGAAGTCTACAACAAGGTGACGGGGGCTACACAGTTTGTGTGATATTCTCATGGCAGAATCAATACATCTTGAGCAGTCGTAAAATGTTTCCATAGACTCTTTCATGGTCATTGTTATTTTAAGCAATTGTTCTGCATGAAAGATTTCAAACTAGAGGAATTTGATAGAAAGATTTAAATATCTTCGGATCTAGCTGGGATACTGTCGGCCAAATGCATCCCAGGCCAAAGCCTCACTCAGCCAGCACTTTTTTGAAGTTGGGGAGTTTCTGACTTCAAAAATTGGCTGGCTGAGTGAGGCTTCGACCTGGGATGCATCCAGGCGGCAGCATCCCAGATAGATTGGTGGCAATTCAGGTATGATAACATCCAGGTGCATCACGGATCCCGAGTTGAAGTTGGAAGAGGTGAGCTGGCTTGTTTGCCCAAGTGATAAACTCCCTCCTTTCTCTAAATCCAATTCTGCTTTACACATGATACATTAAGCATACAAATTATACAAATAGGGTGATAAAATGCAGTTTTGCCTGACCCCCTTGCCAATTGGAAACCATTCCATTTCTCTGTATTCCATCTTAACAGTAGCCTCTTGTCCTGAATATAGGTTATGCATAAGGACAATCAAATCTTGTGCCATATCCATTTTTTAAGAGTGATCTGTAGTTGTTGTTTTTTTTAACAATTTATACAATCAATCAAAGGCTTTGCTATAATTTACAAAACACAGGGTGATTTTATTTTTCAATTCTTTGGTGCACTCCATTATTCAACATACAGTTGGTCCTCGATATCCATGGAGGTCATATGGTTCTTCCTCAAAAGACTCTGCCATCCTTTCATTTCTTTTATATAGTACTTCTGTATATTGTTTCCACTGTCTCTTTATTTCTACTTGGTCAATGTGTTTCTCAAATGGTTGTACAGCATCCCCACTCTTGCTTTAAAATTTCTTTTGATTTCTTGCATCTCACAGAAGAGGTCTTCCTTTTTGTTGGCACTTGCTAGTTCTCTGCAATGCAGATAATTCCCAGTAGGGTCTTAAAAAATATATCTGTTTGAGTGAGAGGTTTGTTTTGACCTTATCAGGAAACAATCTACCCAACCAACCACAAAAACCTGGATGAGGGTTAAAGCACATAGAGACACAAAAGTATAATTTGAAAAATTTGTTTTCATACATATTTTAAAGGTAGTCCTTACCATATGAGGCAATATTTCATTCACTACAGAAAAAACTAGCATGCATGTCCTAACATGTCTATCTAATCTTGGTTTAGTGGCCCAATTAAGGTCAGATATTACCTTCACAGCTATGATTAAAATGTATAATCTAGAATACCATTAAGTCTTATACTTTCCATCTCACTAGGTTCTTCATATAAACTAATTAGCTCAAAGGTCATTGTTCTCATTTTTCCAATACCAACAGATCGTTAAAGCAGTGCACTGCTGATTATGTTGATAGATATTGTAGCGTGCAATAGAGATAGAGCTTTCAGTTTCGAGAAGGGTGAAAACAATTATCATAAATTCTCCAAAGAGATAATCTAATTACAACATTTTTCATTTCAAATGGCTATTGTCCTAGAAAGGGAAAGTTTCTGAAACTATGTAAACAAGGGGAACTGATTTAGAGGCATGCCTATAAATCACAGATGAGCATAATCAGCCTTCCTATGCAGATGACTCAATGGAACAAGAAGGCATTTTGACTGAAGACAAGAAATGTTCAGCCTTTGGTGCCTGAGATGGTGCATGTATTGCTTATGGAAGAAAGCATGTCAGGTGGCCTTAGACTGATGTTTGGCCCTTGGCTGCATGAACCCAATGGCTAGACCAACTTGAATTAAACCCACTGGATCAAACAGGTTTGGAAAAGTGTTGATATACCAGTTGATTTAATGCATCTACTCTAGTTGGAAATAGCAGATGGCTTTAGCTGAGGAGGAGGATGATACATTGGAACATGAGTGGCATGTGATCAAAAGTTTGAAGGCACCCTACAGAAGAGATAAACAGACACTAGATGCCACAATCTCTCTGACAATGAGAACTCTTTTTGTGAGATTATGGTGAGATTGTGTACTTTCCATCCTCATAAGTTACTTATGGATAAATGTTTATTTTCCTATCTTTCCTATCTTGCCTACAGAGACATTTGAAATTACAGTTCATCTTCTCTTAGTCCAATTAAAATTTAAACTCAGTGTGGGATTGGGTTGAAACAGGTTTCAGTTGTTTATTAATTATAGGGAAGAGCAAAAAAAAAAAGTTGATAATATTTGGGACAAGACAAGACTATACAATCTGACAGGAATTTTGTCTCCTGTGCAATGAAGCACTAAGCAGTGCACTTTATTGTGATTTGGATTAAAAATCACTGTACAGAGTTATCTTTTTTTAATTCTGTAATTAATATGAACACAGCAAACACAAAAAGGCAGGCTGATCGATAGAAATATTATATATAACCTCCTCATTGCTACTACTTTTTAATAGTCCATGTACCTGGGAAAGATTTATTTCACTTTGCCTAGAAAAATATCAGTTGCTAAAATGTGCAAAATCTCTCCAGTATAAAATACAAACAATTGCAATGTTGAGGAGGACTTTTTTTCTATCTTATTATTTAGTGCAGAAGGATGGACCCATTTAGGATTTTCATCCCTATCAGAATTTCCCAAAATACACAAAATTTGAATGTGGGAGAAAACAAAGGTAACCTAGTTCTCTTTTTTTCCCCACAGATTTTTTTAATATGAGTTTACCAAAATTCACAAAATTTGTTTGAGGAAGAAACTGACACTAACTGATTTGCCTATATCTAAATTCAATGACTGAGAAAGTGCCCAAAGGCAGGATCAGTTCTTTCTGTCCGTCTCCTCTAATGAAGCCCTGTAGTCTGATTCAGTTGCATTGTGGATGAAGACTGAATTAATATATAGCCACTGGAATAATCAGCATTGGAACAATGACATTCAACAGGTCTCCTAGCCTAGAACTGGGGAGGAAGGCATGAAATCACCAATCTGTTAAATGCCTCTTCTCTGACCATTTCTGTTTTTAATTATTGTATGCTCCTACGAGTTGTGTGGGTAACCCTGAAATGTAAATATGTAGTGGATACACTTGCTGCCCATTCACCTTGAATGAAGATTGACCCTTTCAAACCAGATAATTTATGTTCGCCCATATTTTCATTATCTGAAGGACAGGGTATGTGACAATTTCCTATGTAGTTTCCAAATAAAGTTAGCCGGTTTCAAAACTGAGTTGAAGACCATATTTCTGAGGGAAGCATTTCCAGGCATTGTGTGATTGTTATCTGACTGTTACTGGATATTTGATCTGATACAACTTCCACCTCCATCCAGGAAGAGAGAGAGGTAGGCCAATTCCATCAGGCCTTGCCTGAAAACAAGAGCCCTCCCTCGTCCACCATCATCCTGAAGGAGAGAAAGACAGGCAAGCCAGCTCCATCAGGCCTTGCCTGAAAACAGAAGAGCCCTCCCTCCAGTCCTTCTGCCTTGGTCCAGGCTTCTGAGGGAGAATTGAAATGCTGGACCTGGTCCTCTTCCCCTCCACCATTCCCTTCTCCTTTTGTTACATGTCTTCTTAGATTGTAAGGCAGGGAATCATCTAACTAAAAAAGCTTGTATTACAGTGCTGCATAAATTTACATTGCTATATAAATAAAATAACAACAATAACAGTAATAACAATAATAATAATCCCTCCAACAAAAATATAGCCTTCCCCTTCTCTTTCCCCTTCCACCCTCCTGCTCTTTAAAATCAATATTTTCCTCCGCTCCAAGCATATAATAGCCCTGAGGGGAAAATATTTAGCTTTGAAACATTATGCAAGAACTTGGTTATGGTTAGACTTGTAAAGATTTATCTAGAACATCCTGTGGTCATCAGAGAGACAGGAGTTCCTATAGGACCTCAATATCTTGTTGTTATGTGCTTTCAAATAGTTCCTGATTTATCTTTTATCTTTTTCTATCTTTTAAATAAAGAAATAATTCTTTACGCTTGTCCTTAACCTGATTTTCTTTTTGAGGAGAGAGCTATTCTGGTAAATTGTCCATTTTTAAAACCTTAGCCTAAAAGATCCTTCACTGAATTAGTGCCTGGAGGAGCCTTACCCCAAACAAATAAACCCTGTGCACCAGAACCAGGGAACTTGACAGTAATAATTAAGAATGCACTGTCAAGTCAAGTCTTGACAGACTTTCATACTGTAACTTTTAATAGTCTTTTGCTTGGATCAAGGAAGTTTGTTCATTGTAGTCCTCTTCACCTTTTTTTTTTTTTTAATGGGCGTTACACTTTTTAAAATCTCTATCAACCAATCTTCCTACAACATTGCTTATCATCAAAGTTACCGGGCGAAACAGTCAGGAAAAAACAGCTTGAATCTACCTTTTCCAAAGCCAAATTGAAACTCCTAAAGCCGCATTGAAACTCCTAAAGCCAACTGCACTGCCTGCTCCCAGGAAAGCTGGAGTGCACATGTTATGCCCACATGGTGTGGCTTCAAGACATGCCACTGGGTACTTGTTTTTTTTTTTTTTTTTTACTGTTTTCCCCCACCATCCTTGCCCAACTTCTCAGGAACGAACCACTGATGACTGCCATCCCATTGCCTGGCCATCCCTGTGAACCTGCATACATTCACACCAGGACAAGACAGTAGTACTGTACACAATTCTTTAAAATACAACTTAATTTTGTAAACTATTCAACACAGGCTAGATCCATTCTACTTGTTAATGTGCACATGTGCCCCTTTTTAAGGCTTGTCAGTAACTTGTCTCTGTAAATTATTCCCTGCCATATTTCAGACATCAATATGTATGTATGACTTCTTCAACTAATACGATGTGCAACACACTTTGGAACTGGAACAACTTACCTTGTAACTACATGGCTATTTTTAAAACATGGCATGATGGGACAGATACCTAGATCTTGCAATCCTCACTAACAAAGTTTGAAGAAACTGAGGGATCATGCAAATGAGAGGACAATATATTTAGGGCTCACCCTAATTGTCACCCTCCTCTAACATCTGTGCACATGAAATTGCACATATGGAATTGCAAGGCTCCTGATCTAGTGCAGTATGTGTTCATAGATTGTGGCGGGCCATTTTCAAGTTCTTTGTTTTAAGAACAACAGACCACTTTCTGGTTTTTTGTTTTATGGTCAAACCCGTAATTTAAAGAGTTGAGAAATGGAATATCAGCTCAACTAAAATGGGATTTTGATAACTGGTCTAAGCTACTTTGTGGGGTTTGAAAAGACTTGCAGTTGTTCATTCGGGTAACAAACCATGCTAAACTATATAAGAATCCAAGAAGAACAAGGCAAGCTAAATATAGAAATGGCCACCCCCCCCCCCCCACCCCATCTGATCTAATTCAGAGATCCAAGGAAGTCATCACTTAAGAAATGTAACAATTAAGCAATGGACATATGTGTCAACTAGTTCAGCAGTATAACATGACATTGTGCATTTTACAACACTACAATGAGGGTTTTTTACTACTGATATTTCATACATGCTGCCCCATATATCTGTGTGAACCAGCTTTGAGGAAAGAAACATGATACATTCTTGGCAGAGTTTGCACACCACTAATCTCATTTGTTTCATAATTATATTTTTTCTTAGGCACAGATGGCTTATATTTAATTGTAGATTGGTCCAGCACAAATTGATCCAAGCAGAAATTAAAGTTTTGTTTTAATATCGTGCATTCAGACTAGAAAGAAGAATCATTCATATTCATTTCCTGTCCCGGGGGGGGGGGGGGGTCCTGACACTCAGCAAAGATAAACAGAGTAGCTGTGAGATCCTTTGCAGTTTGGGACATTTGGCAGGGCAATTTATTTTCAGAGAAACACTTCCCCCCTGATTAACCCCTACTCCCCTGTTGTTTTTTATTTTATTTTATTTTATTTGGCAGGAAAATGTTACTGTTTCTAGTTTAAAAAAAGTTTTTCATATGTGTGTGTGCAAAACAATGTGCAAACATAATTTCCTAAAATACTTTCTGAAGTACTAATGCCAACTGAAAACTGTGCAAAATTGTTTTGTTCTGTTGCAACAGGAAGGAAGCTAAAATAATGGATTGTTCTTGCATATGAGGACAAAATATGCAACAAGTTACCTGATGAAATGCTTGCTCTAGTTATGTGCTATGAGATTCCTCATTCATTCAGCAATATTGTCAGGCATGTCTCTAACAATGTTTCTGATTCATAAGACTATGACTGCAACCCTGTTTTCTCCCACCACATCTTCAACTATTTCAGTTGTGTGGCCAGACGTATCGTCAAAAAATTTAGAAGAGAAAGTAACAGCTGTTTCATCTAGGGCATATTGCCACTGCTAGTGCTGCCAGTCTCAGAGCACTGGTTGAAATCTTAGACAATTACTATTTTAACAATGAGCATTTACACACACACACATACAGAGAGAGAGAGAGAGAGAGAGCAGCAGCAGCAGCATAATAATTACTTGTAAGTCATGGGAATATTAGGTAAGATCACACAAAGTGTTAGAACTAATCTTAGCAAACGCTGCAACTGTCTGGCCCATTTTGTTGCCTATTAGCCACTGCTTCTCCATCTCCCCAGTTCTGGGCTCAAAACTGAGTGTAATTGTGCAATTTGAAGTTGAAGACTTTCATGGCTGTTATCCATACTTTTTTGTGGTTTTTTTTGGGGGGGGGGATACATGTCCATGTTCTGGTGGCATTTATTCCTGATGGTTTTTCAGGCTATGAGGCCTGAAAAACTCTAGAAGAGTTTATTCCTGATGTTTTGCCAGCAGCTGTGGCTGGCATCTTCAGAGAATGCTGGCATGGAAGAGAGTGAGGTATATATAATGTTGGCCGAGAGGAGGCGATTTGCATGTTAATCAGTTTATTGTTCAGTTGTTGAATTGCAAGGCCTACAGGGTGTCCATTTACTTAATGATCCATTGTCTCCTGGGAATCCTCCTCACCCTGGGTGGTTTTCATTTGCATTTGCCAGGTCTTGATTTTGGTGTTTTTTTAGGACTGGTAGCCAAACTTTGTTTACTTTAAGTGAAATTGTCCAGTTGTTTATGGATTTCAATGGCTTCCCATCTGCTGGATTTTCTTGGTTGTTTCGTAGATCATCTGGGGGTTAAGTTCGCTCACCAGTTTCCCTATTCTGTCTGTGACTTTTTTGATATATAGTAAAAAAATACCTTCCCTTTGGGTGTTTCTTTGGTATTGTATGGAGGAGGTCAATGTGTGTGTGTGTGAGAGAGAGAGAGAGAGATGGGGGGGGCACCATGTGGCAAACACAGAAGTGGAGCTGCTATCACTCCACCTCAGCATTAGTTGAAAGATGAAGACCCAAGACTGGGACAAAATTGGCAGCCTCACCTACAGAAAATATGACAGACCACATCAAAAGACAAAAACAAAAATTCAACAAATGCCACAAGCACCAGCTGAAGCCCTCGCTGGACACACCAAGTGCCATCATCAATCTGACAAAGTGGCAACTTTTGAAAGGAGCCAAAGGAGACGACTTTGTGGTTACCCCACCAGAATCCCAGTTGAAGACATAGTTGCTGTGGTTGAATCTGCCCTCCACCATCTCCCTAGGGCTGCGTTCACACTGGAGAAATAAACCGGTTTAAGTGCCATGGCTCAATGCTGTGAAATTCTGGGAATTGTAGTTTGTTGTGGGATCCAGAGCGGAGCAGAGCTCCGCTCTGGACCCCACAACAAACTACAATTCCCAGAATTTCACAGCATTGAGCCATGGCACTTAAACCGGTTTATTTCTCCAGTGTGAACGCAGCCAAAAGAGGAAGCAGAAGAGATAAGAGGAGAAACAACAAAGATTCTGTGCAAGGCAAAACCACCACCCAGCAACATAACCAAAAAGAAAGAAAAGCCATCAAGGACCTCAATTCAAATCCAGAAATCATTATTCTCCCAGCAGACAAAGACAATGCTACAGTAATCATAGAAACAGAACAATAAAGACAATAAAATAAAATAAAATAAAATAAAATAAAATCATGGAACTCCTGGATCCCTGCAATATACAAAAAATGAAAAAAGACCTGACCAAAAAATCACCAGGAAAACGAACATCTTACTCCTCAATTCAGCCAATCACACATCAAATCTGAGGCTCTCCCACCAAGACTACATGGACTTCCCAAGATCCACAAGGATTCCATCCCACTCTGACCCATAGTGAGCACCATGGGATTCCCCACATATGACTTGGCCAAGTTCCTGGCCACACAACTACAAACCCCTATGGGGCAAACCTCCCACTACATCAAGGACTCAGCTTACTTCATCAAGGAAAGGTGCTGAAGATCGTTGTTGTTGTTGTTGTTGTTGTTGTTGTTGACTTCACTCTGGTTCACTCAGCCCTGTGGATGAGACATCTCCAAGACCAGCTGTCCTTCACTCCTTTGCTTAGTCCTTGTACATTCATGTGCATGAACTCCCTAATAGCACTCCATACATCTAGTATGCAACCTTCCTCTCTTTCTACTTCACTCCACCTTTCCTAGCATTATTGTGTTTTTTCCCCCAATGAGTCATTCCTTCTCATGATGTGGCCAAAGTAAAACAGCCTCGGTTTTGTCATCTTAGCTTCCAGGGTGATTTCTGGCTTGATTTGATCTAGGATTCATTTGTTTCTTTTCTCTCTCTTTCTCTTTCTTTCTTTCTTTCTTTCTTTCTTTCTGTCTTTCTTTCTTTTTTGGCTGTCCAGGGTATCCACAGCACCCTCTTCTAGCACCACATTTTCTTCCTATCTTCTTTCTTAGCTGTCCAGTTCTCACTTCTGTACCTGGTAATAGCGAAAACAATGGCTTGTATGATTCTGACTTTTGTCTTCAGTTGTATATCTTTGTATTTTGGAATCTTTTTAGACTCTTTTCTAGTTCTTTCATACATACAGGAGATATATACAGATATATAGATATACAAACATATTTGTCAACATGGTATTGGTGTAGTTCTGAGTTAAGATTATATGGAGGGAAATCTATGCAGGAAGGCCTCTCTTCCTTTTGGCCTTGTAGTACTGGGAGACAAAGTATTTTGGAGTCCAGGAAATAAAATTTTAATTCTATTAGTAACTGAAAAAGTATTTTCCTAATTATTTCCCCTAATTCCACACTCACAGCTCCCATAAAAACAGGGTTCCACCTCTCATTTAGGCTCTCGATGTACTCCTAGTTCTCATCATGTCTTTTCTACTAATTGGTCCTTCCTAATTTGACTTTATCCACCAGATTCAATCCATTCCTATCTGCCACAATCCATATATCTATGTCTACCCATCCCTATACTATAAAGCTGCTGGCTTTATATTGTTTTTGCTGATCATCCCCCCTCCATATTCCACAAGTTGTAATTGGCTGGTGCCAATTCAGAGTAAACTGAAAACAACAACAAAGTTTTATTTAATGCATTGTCCAAAAAAAGTAAAATAAAAATAAAATAAAAAGAACCCAGACACAATGAAAGTATTCACATTGAGCTAAACTGAATCAAACTGAGGAAATAATGTAGTTCTTTCTGAAGGGAAAATAATCCTCCATTGGCCTGCTGAAATTGTTCCTCTATTTAGATACCACCACACAGTGGCATGGGTTATCTGAATTGCATACAGGTTATTGTATCCCATGCTACAATTATGTGTCACAAGTGGTCTGAGTTTGTGCAGCATATGTTGTACATATATAACAACCAAGGATCTGGCACAGCTGGGCTGAGGAGTTCCTATATGCATTGCTGTCATATTGGGCTGCTACTTTGGATGATCCACATTCAAGGCCTGTTCAGACTCCACAGGCTTTGTGAATGCATCACAGCATGAGTACGAAACATTTTCTCTGCCAGATGTTTTGGACTACAATTCCACAGTCCTGTACTATTGACAATGCCTCATAGGTCTGCGAGGATTAGTAAACACTTGGGAAACCAAATATGTTTCACTCTTGAACTACAGCCTATCCGAAAAACAAGGAAACAAACAAATAAAAGAAGGAAGAAAATTAATAAAACCCATTGAGAGATTCAAAACTGATGCTTATTTTCCAATAAATGTATTCAGCATGTAAAGCATTTGCAATTTCAACTAAAATCGTAGCACCATCATGACTGCAGGTCTGATGTCATGATACAAGCACAGTTTTGTTGTAAATAATGATAATATGTTTTTAAAGTAAACATTTAAAAATATGCATGCCTGGGAGCAACTCTCTTGCTATAAAATATTTAACAATGAAAGAGAATGAAAGGAAAGAAAGAAATGTTGTGGCAACTAGTCTGATCCTGGCATACTTTGATTTGTCTGTCCTGTTTTCCACTGCACCAGTTTGTCATAATTTGTGAAGGTAAGCTGTAGAAGCCACTGGACTACTGGCCCAAAGGCCAGTCAGAACTACATCACTGAGGCTTTCAATAAGAAATATATAAGTATATATTCTGGGTAGATTTGGTAGCCCAGTGTTTTACATGCTTCCATTAATGCTGCTGGCATATTTTTCTCAATCTTTTTGTGTTCTCTCCTGTACGTATTGTGTTTATCCCCACTTTAATGGATTTTCATACACTTGCTTTCTCTGGTGGTATTGTAAGACACTCTGCCCAAGGTCAATGATGCTGTTGAAATCAATAGGAGAAAATTAGAGCACAGTACCAGAGGGTCTCTTCATCCCAAACTGAATGTAAAGTAGAAAAGGAGTTCATATGAAATAATCAATGAGCCTCATCTTTTCTTTTCTGTTTTTATCCATTTTGATGGAATTTAAGCCCAACTGGGGTCTTATTAATCAGTGGGAGTGCATTACCTGGACTCTGTAGCTCTGGAGTTTTTAAGAAAAATGGCATAGGCATACATATTATCTGACAAAATGTACTATTCAGATGATGTGATATCTCACTGAAAACCTGGTGCCCTCCTCAGTTAGCACTGGTATAAATAGGTGCAAATGGTACAAAGATTACCTAAGCCATTTGCAAAAGCCAATTTCCCCAACATTTGAAGTAATTCTGGGTGTTGGTGGGGACCTGTCTAGTCCTTCCACCTGTTCATTGGTTTCCAGGCCAGTACAAAGGTGTTGCTTATTACCTTTAAAGCTGTAAATGGCTTGGTCCAACCAATTTTAGGTACCACCTCTTTCCATATAATCCTCCCTGCACACTTAGATCCTCTGGGAGGAATTTTTTACAGCCTTATAAAACAAGGCTGTCCACGACCTCCTAGAGGACCTTCTCAGCTATCGCTCCCAGATTGTGAAAAGGCCTGCCGGATGAAATCCATCTTATTACCACCCTAAACAGCTTTTTAAAAAGCTATAAAGATGGATCTCTTCCGGCAGGCCTTTCCTGAATAGTTCTCCAGCCACCAGAAGGAAAAACTAACTGCTGAACTCCGACCTCACCTTAGTCACCTTAGTTACGGTCTATTGTTTACTGTATTAATTTTAAAATGTGTTTTAACTCTTACATTGTTTAATAGTATTTTCGGGGAGGGGGGATTGAGGGATTCGGATTGTATGTTTGTTTGTTTTTTAATCTTTGTAAACTGCCCCAATTGCATCTTGTAGAGGGGTGGGATATAAATTATTATTATTATTATTATTATTATTATTATTATTATTTGAATAACAGATAAACCTGAGCAGGAGGATCTATAACTGCTTAGAAACTTTTCAGGTTGGGACTTGTGATAAGACAAGTTACTTAATAGTATATTAGTATATAGTGGAGGGAGGGGCTGCCCAGAAAACATTTTCTTTGCATTTTCCTCCCACAGAAATATAATTTTCTGTGCAGATGCTGCTGCTTTCTGACAATTAAAATGCTGTTCTTCTGTACAGGGAAATGCAAGTACAGTGAATAAGTCTGACATTTCTCAGTGTAAGATTTTTCTGAGTAGTAAGAAAAATACTAAAATTACCAGTTGGCATCCTTCCAGAACAAAATAATTGATGTCACCCCTCGTGAAAAATGTGTCCATGGTGACATCTCCCCAATGAATTTTATAATTTCTTCTGCCATACTTGCCACCATATTGCTGACAAAGTGATGCTAATAAATACATTAAAAAAAAACAAAAACAAGCAAGCACCCCACCCTTTAAGACTAGATGTGAAGGAAGTGAACTTGGAAGCTTCTTACAAGCCCAACAGAACTTCAAATCAGGGTTCTTTGTTTTGAAGAAGTAACACTATCAGCAGCAAATTCAGGAGCCCAACACCAGTTTATGTGTGGTGTATGTGTGATGTGGGTCCAGGAGAGGGTAATGAAGCCATCCATTCATAGCAGCTTTGTAACTCCGCACTGGGTTCTTATGAAGCATTCACTTTCTATTATGTCAAAATTGTGGGAGAAAGTGTGGGAGCAGATAGAGACAATATTTATGTATTATGGCAGGCTACACTCAAGTTGTGAAAGTCTGGAGGAGCAATAAATAATGGGTTGGGAGTAAACCATCATGGATATCCTATCCTTAGTTTCCAGGAAGTAGGTCCCATTGAACTCAGTGGGGGCTCACCTTTGAGTAGACATATACAAGCCTGTGCTACAAAAGTATAGACTCAAGTGAGACTAGTTAAGGACAACTGTTTACAGACTTGTAGTCTAAAAGGGGACTATAGAAGAAAAATAAGTTGACTCCATTGTCAGGTTGCACATTTTTTTCTTACTCTCAATAGTACTGTTGTGTAAGATTTTGAAAGTCACTCTTGGTTAACTTTTTTTTTAAGGTGCAACCTGCTATTTTTTGTGTGTGGAATATTGCCTTTTATTTTTAAAAGGATCAGTTATTCTTATAAAAGAGAACCAGCATGGTGTTGTGGTTTGAACATTAGGCTAAAACTCTGAAGATCAGGGTTCAAATGTCCACAAGGTCATGGAAATCCAGTGGATAGCCCTCAGCAAGTTACACCCTTTCAGTCCTAGAGGAAGGCAAAGGCAAATCCGCTCTGAAAAAATCTTGGCAAGAAAGCCCCATGATAGATTCACCTTAGGGCCTCCATAAGTTTGAAAAGACTTGAAGGCACACAACAACAACAATTCATAAGAAGGTCAATTGTCTGCTTTGCAGATTGCATAATGTAGAATTTACTAGGAAATTCAATTAACTCCTTTCTTTTAATTTAGCAAGAAATCTTATTATTCATATTTTTAATTCAATAAAAATTCCTATTGATTTTTTAAATAAATGTTACAGTCTGGCCCAGTAAATGGATTTCCATTTGTTTGTTTTCACATTCATCAGAGCAAGGACTGGGACTGTGAGAGTTTCTTGATAACTGAGGCTACAAATGGGCTTGAAATCCAAAATACTGGTAAATGCTTCACAGAAGGAAATGCAGCTACTTATTTTTTTGGCAGGGCAAGAAGTTTTCTTTCTCTCCTTCACTACCTAAATATGTGGCCAGTTTCTACAGATGCTCTTTCAGTGGCAAAAAATGTAAGAAATGAGGTAAGGTAAGATGAGACTGTAACAAAGATGCATGGATATCTTTCCACCTTCATCATTGAAAAGTACTGATAAAGTTACCAGGTCAGCAGCATCCCATTCCCTGAGATTTCAGGATAAAAACCCAAAATCCACAGATAAGTCATTATGGGCAATGCAGGGAAGGGAGGAGTTGGACATGCTTCTGGACAAGCAGTTTATGGAAATAGGCACAAAAAGAATTTGGACAATATCTAGGAAGTCAAAAAATATGACAACATATACTTTCAACACTGGCATTCCTACCTTGCACCCAATGGCATAATGGTCCCAAGTGCAGGTGTCTACTGGCTTTTTGATATACTAAAATTATGCAGGTGCAAACACAGAGAGACCCAGATAGCACTGACACTAACTGGGAATGGTGGATATGGTGCCCAGGTTTGGTTTCATCATCAAACACAAAAGCCAAATAATCTACTCTTCTAACACTACTCATCCTGAGATTTTTCTACCTAGACACCAAGGAAAGCACGGCTACCTGCAGAGATTTCATTCAGTGCCCTGAGACCTGACAACCCAACATGACAATATGCTAATTTAAAGAGCATTTATAAAATATTGTGGGAGTTTCCTAAAAGTGTTGGGGAATGTCAGCTGTCCTTTAAGAAGAATTTCACAGGCAATGCTTTGCCACCCTCAAAATGATGTTACCTGGCAATAGAGCTAAGGATGCTGGACACAGACATAACTGTAGATAGAGTCTCTATATTGTTTAATATGGGTTAAATATTTATGATGGAAGAAATGTATCTAGTCCCTCCACATTCCATCTCTTATCGCATTAGGTCTGTCATCCATCTGTTGGCTCCTCATAAGGAGAGGAGAAAATTCCACCTGTCCAACATATTTGATGATGCTGCCAACCCTTATTTGACTACCACAAACAGGGTGAACATTATTAAGAGGCCATTTTCACTCAGACCAAGCCAAATACCTTTAAATCACTGAACAGACAGGGAATTAGAAATCAATTTGTATTAGAGTTAGCAATACAAATTCTGGAAATCCCAGGGTGATATACCTGCCTTATGTTCTCTCTACCTTGCATCTTGTCTCTTTCTTTGTACGTCTTGCTAGGAAATCCTGATTCATCTGATTTTTTTTCTTGATTAATTATGGAATGGAATGGGGAGACTACAATATTTCGCCCATTCCTATTTTCCAGTGCTGTAACCGGGAAAACAGCCCAGGAATTTATTATAGGAATGGAAGAAGCAACTGGATAAAATAAAGGTGGATTAAATATAGCCACCAGCTATGGGCTTCTTTTTGTTCAGAACAAATAACTAGTGCATAGGGGGTAGAGCTTTGTGCAGTGTGAAAACAGAGCCTACAATGCTATAGGAATAGCTTTTGGCAAATGTAATAACAAAATAAAGCCAAAGATAAACAGCATGAAATGATTTTCCTTTGGCTAGGTGTGCAGTGTACACAGAATATACACGTATCTTGAGGAGGAAACAAAACAAAACAAGTTATGGATATTACAGTATCACTAAAAGAGAGGTCAATGTGGGCATGATTAACTTGAATTAATGATCTTGTAGGTTCTTTTCCCTGTTTACAGTGAATTCATATAGACAGAGAATAATTCTCTCTCACCTGTGAAAATATTAAAAGAAGCAAGTTTTTAAATCCTTTTATAATTGAAGGTGAGTGCATCTGGATTATCTGCAAAATCTCCAAAATCATCATTATTATATTATGTTCATGGCAGCAGACCCAGCTGAGTGAGATCAAGACTACCCTGGAGCTACTGGGATTATGAAGTCCAAATCAGCCTGAGCCTGGAATATCTTGCATCACATATTGAGAGCATGCACAGCACTGCAGCATGGGACCCAGCAGTAGCACTGCTCAGTTCTGAATGGCTTCAGTATGTCATTATACCTTTCCACTTTTTTTTTAAAAAAATAACTTTTATATTTCTGCATCAGGAATCCTGTGTCTGTGTGCTATAGTCCCAAGGCTCCATGGTTTCCTCTAAGGCCTGGGGAACAATTCCAAATCAAACACACACACACACACAACAAATGGGGAACTCCTCCCATGATTTTTAAAAGGAGTTTTCATGGGAATCTTTCAGAAATGCTTTAGCTGTGCATTCCTGCTGGGTGGAGGTCAGGGTAAATGGTGTTTGCAGCCCCTTCTGACTCTCCATCCATCATCCATCCCTCTCTTTATCACTATAACCCATATTCCTTCCAGGTTGGGACTCAAGGTGGCTTACCAAAAGGTAAGGAATTTAATAAAACACATATAGTTTAAAAAAATCATACAAAATTAAACTATTAAATAACCACAAAATTAAATTAAATTAAAATCTTAATTTGAAACAGATTTAAAATACCACAGTACCATGAAAGCCATTTTTTTTTTTTTTTTGGTTAAAATCAGTTTACAAAAGCTTACTGAAAATGAAAGGTTGCCAAAAGGTAAACAAAGACTCTAAACTTCCATGGTTCTAACTGCCTCTAAAGAATGTGATTTTGCTCTAAACAAGTGTATCTCCTACACACTTTAAATTCAGCCAAAATGATTTCATTTTGAGTGGCTGCTGTGGCACCTGGAGACTTTGGGATTTGGAAAATGGGCCTCAATACCCTGAGCATCTCCACACTTTCTATTCCTTCCAATATTGCCATAGTAACAAGGCAAAGCCCAGGGCATATGAGAGGGTTTCATCCCACATCTTTCCACACACTATGTTAAAATGAGTCTATTCCTACCACTCCTCCTAAATGTCCTATTGCCCTGATAACAAGCAATGTTTAAAGCACAAATGGGTGATGGTGCAGTGTACTGAAAGGAATTGTGTGTTAGCTAAAAGGTTAACCCACAATTAAGTCACAAGGATTGTTGTATCCCCAGCCAGACTTACAAGGTGCTCAGATGGGGGCTCAAAACACATGAAGATCCAGATAAAGCAAGAGTTACATTTCTGCATATAGCACATCACATTTCCTTTCTCCCCTCCATTTTTCAGTTTAGCCTGATGATTCATTCCAGATTATAATTACTTATCTTGTATCAGTAGTCTGTTGTGAAACCTGTTTGTTACTGCTGCAAATTCAGTATGCAAAGATAAATTCAATTTAATTATTGTTTACCACTTTACAGTGGGTAAGTATCTACAGCTACACTTTACAAATTGTTAATATACTTCATTACATTTAGAGCCCTTCCAGTTTGTCTGTGGTCAAAAGCAAGTCTTCTTGTTTTGTACAGCAATAAAATTCATGGCTATGAACTATTTATTTCCAACTTATTATGTAATACTTACAGATGAGAGAGGGACCATCTCTAAATTCCTTAGCAGCCACAAAGACTTCTGGTCACCATGGGAGGAGCTAGAGCCATAGTGTGCACAGATAACCAAGTGATCTCAAGAGATCTTCAAAACAGTGGGCGGAAGTAGAAAGGGGACTGGGCAGACAATAGATGCTGTCCCACTCCAGAAACTGGGTCACAGAGGATGCTTGTGCACAAGATTTTAAAAACTATCATACAAGGATCCCTGAATGATTACAATCAGTGGCAGTATTGCCAGGAACTATTAAGCACATGCAACCTCACGAAGATCCCCATCCCATAGTCCAAAACAATGAAGCCACAATCTTATCTGAAGCACATCTGATAGCAACACAACATGAAATACCACACCATGGGTAAGCACATCTATAGTCTCGCAGTGTTCCCACCATGGCAGGTTCCATCTTCTCATAAATTGCCAGAAAGGGATACGGGATGGGATTACCATGCAACCACAGAGGTGGAGGGGGGAGGGAATTATACAGTCACTGCAAATCATAATCAGGACAACATAACCTTCTGTCACCTTCTGTGCACACTTGGATACAGATTGTTTGTTTTAAATTGGTCCTATAATCTCCTAAGCCAATTGTTCATGAAGCTTGCAAATTTGTTCCTTCTCTGTAAAATAATGACAAATGTTAAATCAAAATCCCTACTGTTTGGCTGCTATAATGAACTATGATTCCTGTATTTAGACTAATCTTTAATTACCAAGTAGTTTTTTAAAGAAAAGAAAAGAAAGGAAAGGAAAAGAAAAGAAAAGAAAAGGCGATTTATTCATTCTAATATAGTGTTATTCCACAGCAAGGCTTTAGTGAGTTATTATTTAAGTCTGGGGGAACATCATAGATTACTATTGATTTCTTCTGCTTTAGGGAAGCTGAAGTCACAAGCACAAAAGCATACACAAAGAATGTACAACACACTAGTGTACTATATTTACCAATGTGACATAACTGTTATCTTAACTTTCGAGCTGTGCGGACTGCCTCTTTCAGAGCCAGATTGGAGGCAGAGCAACCCCATGCCTCAGCCCTAATCTGGCCTTTCCAGGGTGCAAAAAGGAGCTGCAAAAAGCAGCCCTGGAAGGGGCACTATAGCTGTGGTGCTGCAGCTTTAAGGAGCTCCTTTAGTGCTGTGTGGTGTAAACACAGCGCCAGAGGAGTGCTGTGATGCTATGTGCCATGTGGAATGGTATGCGGCATCCAGCCACCTTAGTCTACAAACCTTTCTTCTGAATTCTTCACCTCTGTAATTCCATAAATTAAATCATGGCCCCAAATAAATCTATCTGGCCAACACCGGAACAGCTGCCAGTCAGATCAGATTTTTTGACTTGTTTTGGTTTCTCACTCATCCACATTGACTAGAAGTAGGTGGGAATAAGTATATGATGAAACATCTGGTAGTGTAAACTGCAGACAAAAATACTGCTATTCATCAGAGACATAGGCTAAATCAGGAGGAGGCAATCTTCTGCACTCTCAGTGTTTTGGATCAAAATGCCCTCCTTCTTGTTGGCAGTCTGGAAGTATCTTCCTTTTTCGTGGCTGAAAACTGAAGCTGGAAGTTGTCCAAGATTCCCTGTACCCCAAGCAAATAAATAACCTGATGCTGTAAAACTAGAATAATTGGGGGCTGTGAGAATTGTGCAAGAGATACTGGATACCTTTGATATTCTGTGACACATATTCTAAGCAATGTATTAGATGTAGATCAGTAACAGAGTACCTGTTCTCCATGTAGGAAGTTCCTGGAAAAACTGCCTCCTGCTTTAAACTCCAAGGGATTTCTGCAAATCACTACAAGTCTTCCCTGTACTCAGGCAAGAGGCTACCATCAGATCAGATCAGATCAGAACAGAACAGAACAGAGAAAAACAGAATGATTTTCAATTGGCAAGAGGGTCAGGTAAGGCTGCATTTCATTGTCCTGTCTGTTTAACTTGTATACCGAACATATCATGAGTAACACATGATTAGGTTTGAAGGAAGGAGGCAAGGAAATTGGATGAAGAAACATCAAAACTTTAAGCTAAGCAGATGATAACCATACTACTAGCAGAAAAATAGCCAAGACTTGGAACAATTACTGATGAAAGTTAAGGGGAAAAGTGCAAAGACAGCTTTATAATTAAACATTAAGAAAACAAAAATAATGACCACATATTATTTACATAACTTTAAAGTAGACAAGGAAAACTCTGAAGTAGTTCAAGATTTTCCATACCTTGGGTCAAATGGAATGGAGACTGCACTCAAGAAACCAGAAGATTAAAATTTGGAAGGGCAACTATGATAAGATCCCGAAGTGTAAAGGCATACCATTTACTAGTAAAATTAAGATTTACTATACCATGATATTTCCAGTTTCAATGCATGGTTGTGAAAGCAGGACAATGAAGATAGCTAATAAGAAGAAAATAAACTAATTTGAAATTTGGTGCTGGAGAAGAGTTCTACCAAGACTCAAACAAGGAACCCACAGCTCTGAGTCCATAAGACCTGAGTAGGACTGTTGATGACAGGGTGACTTGGAGGTCTCTCATTCATAGGTCTGGCATAAGTCAAAGTTTGGTGGCAGTTAACAACAACAGCAAATACTGGTCTGAAACCAGAGTGAAATGGATTCAGATAATCTGTTTTCTCCCATTTGATTCAAATGTTATGTCCATGTCATATGTACCAGCTGAATGTAATGCCAATAAAGCTGACCAGATGGAACCCTGAATGCTTCCCCATATTTTGTTATAACTGTGGTGTCATGTTCTGAGTGAATATGATCACTTTCTTCTCCAAACACCTAGTACAGTTATCAAAACAAGTAATCAGTGGTTCCACATCTGGCCATTCTGGGTTGATTCCAGTAAGTTCTTCATTAATAATTCCATTTTACAGTTCTGTTATGCCTATGGTTATGTTTCATTATATAAAAGAACAGAAGAATTTGGAATATAGGACCTCTTTTACTAGAGTATGGCTGAATTTGATGCCCTATGCAATTACAAAAAACAAACAAATGGAATTTGTTTGGAATTATAGTTTAATTGTTGTTTAATTGTTTAATTATTGTAAAGACAAGCTAGAGATGAAACAAAGATGGCTGCATACTCATCTATAATAATGCATGCTAAAGGGAAAATTTTGAATGAGGCTGCTGTTCCTCATCAGGGTGAGCCTGACAAGTGTTGGTTATGTACTGCCTATGGTGTTGTGTGGTTTAGGAGGTATAAATTTGTGTAGTCATGCAGCTTTCTGTTGATTTTGTGTTTTGTAGTGATCTGAGAGATGGACATAAATAAACTGAATCTGTTCTTCATAGCTGGGGCAGGTTGACCAGTGAAGGACAAAATGCTGTCTAGAGACCAAAACTGCGAGGAAGTGGTGATCCAAGTTTAACGAAAGATCTTGACAGAGCAAAAGATGTTAATATATCCTTCATGTAGGGTAGGGCAGTTTGACAGTACCTGGGCAACAGTCACCACACAGCTTTCACATGAAAGAAAAAATGGATTTGCCCATGAAAGCAAAAATTATTCAGAAGGACTGAGATGTAGACCTGTGGGGACAGATGCCATTAGACAGTCAAGCTAGCCTTCCCATGCAAAGAGGCTTTACATGCAGCTCTGTGAATCACAGACCTATTTAATAATTTGGATTTATTGATATAGAGCTGGCCTGTGGCAGCTAGCTACTACAGTTAAGGAACATTGATATCAATGGCTATAGGAAATAAACTAAACTTTTATTTTAGAAAAGTCATTAGAGATAAGAAAGATCTCTAAGGCTGCACCTGCTCTGCAGAAATAATCCAGCTTGACACCACTTTAACTGCCATGGCTCAATGTTATAGAATTGTGGGAAATGTATTTTCATGAGACGTTTACCCTTCTCTGTCAGAGAGCCCTGGTGTCACAACAAATGCAAATCACAAAATTCCTAGGCACTAGACTATGGTGGTGTCAAATTGGATTATTTCTGCAGTATGGATGCAGCCTCTAAGGCACATTTAAATCTTTAAACACTGAGCATTATTCCATTTCCAAATTTTGTCATGTTGAATTGTGGGCATTATAACAATAAGCAAAAACCATAGTCTTGTTAGTCCCAGCATGGAATCTTCCCTTTCTTACTGTCTGTAATGGTGACTCTTATTACATTTACTTCACAACACTGAAATACCTAGCCTAAAGTAAAAGTCCCTCCCTGCATACCATCTGCCATTGTCTGGCCTTGGAGGGAGTGTAAAGGCAGGCCCAACGCCATCAGGCCTAGCCAGAGCAAGAAGAAAGGCCCTTCCTCCAATCCATCCACCATGGTCCAGGCCTCAGAGAGAGAGAAGATCCACTGAACTTGTTCACTTTCCCCACCACCTTTCCCTTCTCCTTCTGTCTCTTGTCTTTTTAGTTCCTAAACCTGAGGGCAGGGAATCATCTATTTCAATTGACTGTATGTACAGCACTGTAAAAATTTACAGCACTATATAAATAAAGTTTAATAATAATAATAATAATAATAATAATAATATCTCATTTTTGGAAGCACCGAAGTCCATAAGATAATCAAGCCACCAAGAGATGCAGAAATCTTTCTGTTACATAGATTTCAAAACAAAATGCATGAGTCAGCTCTCCCTCTCCTCCCTTAAATCTTCTCTTGCTTTGTATTGCATTATGTAAGAAAGATGTCATATTCTAGGATCTGCTCAAACTTTTTCAGCTAATGCTCATTTGATTCAAAAAGTTAATTATAGCCTCCTGCACTTGTCACTCTTCTCTCTCAATGAGATGATAAAAGGCACTTGTAGCCTTTTGTTTTGATAGCCAATTACTCATTTTCTCCATGTTTATGCCTGTAATAATAGTCACTAGGGCCATTTTGATGCAGTTTTAACTCATCGTTTACTTAGTGATTGCAATGAGATGTTTTTATGCTGCCTGTATCCCTGCTGAGAGAAGAATGGAAAAATCCTTCAAAACAATGCTGAAATACTGTCTCAACAAACTGCCACATATTTACAAGCAGTTTTTTAAAAGGGAACTTTTTATCCCTAACATGAACTTATGTCTTGCTTGTTCGATATCATATATCTTTCCTAACTAGCTGCCCATATGGTGTTGGAGAGAGGGTACACAATAAAGAGTAGAAGATTTAGGTGGTCAGGATGTAAGATTTCAAGACTCTTCTTCTCTTGATATGATAAGGTTCAACTCTCTCTCTCTTTTCCTCCCCCATTGTTTCCTAGGGCTACAAGCCTACAAAACTGAGGAAAATGCTACAAAAAGGCTTCCACCCCCACATCTTTGACGCATCATAGCAGGTGGCAGCATCCTAGTTCCGTGCCAACCTCCAAGGTGCCACAACATTTAAATCAACAACTAAACAATGAATCAGTATGTTACAGTCAGAGCTGGGAGAAAATTTATTTCTGTTCTTTTCTTTATTTCTCTCTTTTTTTTTTTTAAGAAGAAGAAAAATTTAGTTGCATTTGAAAATTTCTTCATAATTAGGATAGAAACTGCTTGAGGGCTTTTAAAAAAATTAATGTGGTATAAATTGTAAATGTAAGATTTGAGGAAATGGTTTCATTGTTTGATATCTTTAGTAATCCATTTGGGAGATCTGTAGATTGGGTCTGAGAACTGAGTAAGGTACCTACTATGGATGGGATTGCATTACAGCTGAGTGAACATGAGCACCACTTCATGCTATTCTTATATCCATTCTTGTCACTAGAAGCTCAGGTGAATTGACTGTTTCAGTGTGCATGAGGCCAGCTTTGACTGGCCCACTCATTATGGCCTTTGTGAACAGGGATCACTTAGCCACAGTAGTCCATACACAACTTCCAAATCAGATTACTGCAATACATGAAGCTGTCCTTGATGACTACTTAGAAACTGTAAATGGTAAAAAATGTGACAGATTGTGGACTGGAACATCATTTAAAGGATGTCAACAAACTGGAACCTCTCCAGAGGAGAGCAACCAAAAAGGTGAAAGGTCTGGAAGCCGTGCCCTATGAGGAGCGGCTTAGGGAGCTGGGAATGTTTAGCCTAACGAAGAGAAAATTAAAAGGGGACATGACAGTCATCTTTAAATATTTCAAGGGGTGTCATATTGAAGGTGGAAGAGGCTTGTTTTCCATGATTCCAGAGACTAGGACAAGAAGCAATGGATTCAAACTACAGGAAAAGAGGTTCCACCAAAATCACAGGAGGAATGTGCTGACAATCAGAGCTGTTTGACAGTGGAATGTGTTATGTAATTGTTTATGCATTTTTGTAAATCGCCTTTTGGAAAGATGGTATATAATTATTATTATTATTATTATTATTATTTGCAATGACTAAAAAGTGTGAAGAGGGGGAATCTCTTGCTGTGTTTGATTGATTTTGGTCAGGGGCTAATTTTAACAGAAGCTCTTTTTTAAATGTTTAAATGTTTCAAAAATTTAGCATAAATAACATTCTTCAGATTTACTTCAGGTTTACACTAATTTCAACCCTGGGTGGTGAGAATCCTTTAACTGTTTTCTTGAATATTAAAATGGACAACATTAAAACTATGCAATCTATCTCTTATCAAGCACATCAAGCAAGAAATTAGGAAGTGTACTGCTGGTCTTTCTGAAAAATTGTGAGCCATTGCTACAATATAGTGGAAACATAGTCAAAGAATAGAAATGACGCGGAATATTTTTTTTTTGTGTGGGGTGGGGTGGATGGGAGATGAACATATGTTGACAGAAAGGAATGCTATGAACTAGAAAGAAGCTTTCTGAAGATACAAACAATGATAGAAGTCTTTCTGCAAGCATTATCTTTGTAAACCTTTATGGCAGTCCAACAGATTCAATCTTGGTCATCTTGTCCTAATATGGCAGATGGATGGATGGGATTTGTTGCAGGTGGAAAATTATCTGAATAAACAAAAACAAGTAGAGATAAAAATGTTCTTAAGTGAAAATAGAGTATCAAGAAGAACAGAGAATAGATTGGGTGTGGCGGAGGTTAACCAAGAAGAATCATTCACAAAGTGGAGATGGAAATGTTCATTTAGTTCTTTCTTGCATGTAAGACTTTTTGAAAAAGTCAAATATTTTCTAATTTTACGTCCTTTTCCCCTGCAGATGACTACTTTAAAAAAAAAAAACCGGGGAAAAGTGGGGGAGAGAAAGGCAAAATGCCAGGATAATTGTGCGACAGCATGGAAGATTTTCAGATGATCTCACACTCAATCAAGACTTTTCCTGGGAATAACCAGCAATGCTCAAGTAACAAACTATTCCTGTGAATGGCTTCTCAATACTGTGGTTGAAGCACAATTGGCAGTGTGTGAAAGCTAATCTTGTTTCATCCATGCTATTGGGGAAGCAATGTGGGATCTTTAAAATTTGAATGGGCTTCAGGAAGCAACCCAGGATCTTTAAAATTCAAAGGGACCACGAGAAGCAACCTAGGATCTTTAAACTTTAACGGACCTGTGGGAAGGAAGCCAGAATCTTTATACTTTAAAGGGACTGTTCACTTTCACTTTTAAGTGCCTCCATTGTTGCAATGTTACAAATTTGTTACAATGTCCCTTTTAGGGCCAAAATAGATGGCCTGGATGGGGTGGCATGAAGCCACCCCACCCAAACACGGGTTGGGGCCATGGCAGCTGTACACTCCAGCTACAATCTGCCACATAAGGCTACACCCCCAAGATGCCCAGAAGCCAACTGACATGTGGCCATCCTGGGTGCCTTCAGGGTATCATGGGGGTATGTGGCATGTAGACACCACACTCCCAAGCCACCCACAGCTGCCTGGAAGGAATTTTACTGTCATTCTGTACTGGCTCTTAGTTACAATCTTTCCTGCCTTGATTTCTCTCTCCCCCCCTCCATTTGGCTAGGGAAAAAATAAAAATGGGAGGGGGGGTGGATAGAAGTGGAGGTTTGTTAAAGCAAAAGAAAAAGATGTTTTTTGTGAAGCTGATTTTTGAGATGCAGGACGTTTACAAAACATTTAGCACATTTAAAAAGGAACTGTAATAAACAAGCAATCTTAGGTTTTTAAACTTTAAAGGGACTGCAGAAAGCAACCCGGGTTGAAGGGGACTGCAGGAGTCAGTGCTAATATACTAATGATTCATTCATGGGTATGTGACTGAATCACATGAAAGCGAGTGTGTGGGAAACTATTGAGCGTTATAGCACTAATCCCCCCCACCCCAATTATTGTGATTATTACTGAATTGGCCCTGGTATGATAATCTCCAAAGCATCAAGCAATGCTTTCCCAAAGAGGCTAAAAATAGTTGAGAATATTCTGTATATGAGCCCACAAAACCATATGAAACATTTGGCAAAGAGTTGCAAGTTTGCATTAGTGTTTAAAGGAATGATGGTTAGAATTCTATAATGTTAAAAGGTCTGCTAAATAATAAAATTGCAAAGGCCTGAATCCATTTTTTTTATTTTTATTTTTTTTGGTAGATCAACTGTAATGAATAATGTAAAAAATGCTCTTCGTGCAGTTTGGTTGATGTTTAAATTCCACCCATAGGTTCCTCATCACAGATGGCATTAAATAACTAATATAAATTTTAATTTTGAAGCAGAAAAATGAGAAAAAACTAGATTATATGCTTTACATTTTACAGAATAATGGGTAGAAGGCAAAAACAAAAGCATTTACACATTATTAAACAGAAACTAAAGGAAGCAATTGGAAAGACAAGGTCCCAAACCTCGCAGCTCATTAGCATTCACTGTGGTGGCACAGTGGTTAAAAAGCCACAAGGTTGTGAGTTTTATCCCAGGGCTCCAGGGTTGACTCAGCCCAGCATCCCTCTGAGGTCACTAAAATGAGTACCCAGCTTGTTGGCGGGGGGGGGGGGGGGGCAACAAACTTACACACTGTAAACTGCTTATGGTGTGTTTAAATTCACTGATAAGTGATATAAATACTTGCTAATGTACTAGCTATGCAGGTGAAACACTTTGCCTGTCTTTATGAACTTCAGAACTATTTTTTAATAAAATAATTATTGTTTCTATCTTTTTCCCTGTGACTACTGGTATCACATTTTTGATGAGCAGGCCTGATTTTTTTCTACAAGCAGAAATTGCTCATATTTTATTTTGTTTCATGTTACTGATATTGAATGACTAGTAATGGAAATAAATGACACTAAGTTTTTGAAGAAGCGCTATTCAGGAGAAGGATTAGCAGATGAGTTAAAAGTAAAGAACCAACCTGTTATTATTATATTATGTTTCTCAGTCACTCAATGGCACATTTTTCTGGACAATGACACATAAACCATGTTGTCAGACTATTGATTCATCAAGTCTAGTGTTGTCAACTCTGTCTAGCAGCAGTACTCTGGGGTCTTCAGGAAGGGCTCTTTCCTCCAGTCTAATGGGGAGACTGCTGGTGTTCCCTGCTTATCTCCTATCTAAATATTTATATTTTCCAACTTTACTTTGCTTCAGGGTACAGCTATGGAAGGGAGATGAAAATGAGGGCATTACCAAACCCCATAGGAATTCTGTCCTCTATTAACTTTCCTTTCATTCCCCAAATTTCTAGAATCATAGTGATGGAGACACTGCCTCATTCCTACCTACCTCTTAAATCTGCTTTGTTCACATTTCCTTGGTCACTTTGCCTACCTCTTTTCTTTAGATGCCTGGACTATATTTCTACATACTTAGTTCATCTTTCCAGTTAATGCAGTGAATGACATTTGAGAACTGAAGGAAAATTTCATTTGGATTCCAGACACACACCCCAGAGATACACCTTTGTTTTGCTTCCAAAGTCAGATGATAACACATAATGTTCAGACTTGTATAGTGATATCATTTTTGGGGTGAGATTTTCCCGTTTATAAATCCTAGTCTCTCTCTCTGGCTTTTCTTCGCTAATGAAGATTAAGGAAGGACTTATCCCACACTTACTACAAGCGCATTGATGACTAAAAAGGCCGATCCGAGATAAGCAAGTCCGGTTACAGAAAGCACAGCAGAAAGTCTCCTTGGGTGATGTTTCCAAGTTGTGGTTCTTTCTGCATTGTCATTTCTCTTCGAGACTCGTTCGGCGTGAGTTCTCAAAAGAGGCTGCAGCATTGTGGATAGTGTGTCTCCATGCCTCCCGATGTGAGGCCAGGGCAGACCATTGTTGGTGATCAATTTGGCTGAGCTTGAGATGTTGTTTCAGGGAGTCCTTGTATCTCTTCTTTGGGGCGTCCCTCTTTCGTTGACCCATGGCGAGTTCACCGTAGAGTACTATTTTGGGGAGGCGGTGGTCCTCCATCCTAGAAACATGCCCTGCCCAGCGCAGCTGCGTTTTCAGTAGCATGGCCTCAATGCTGGTGATCTCTGCTTGCTCCAGGACAGCAACATTCGTCACATAGTCAATCCAGTGTATGTTTAGGATTGTGCGTAGACAGCGCTGATGAAAGCGTTCAAGGAGTCGTAGATGTTGGCAATAGGTGACCCATGATTCAGACCCATAGAGGAGAATGGACAGTACAATGGCTCTGTACACACTAATTTTGGTGCTTCGCCTCAGGTGTTTGTTACTCCAGACTCTTTTGTGAAGCCTTCCAAATGCACTATATGCCTTTGCTAATCTGTGATCGATCTCTTTATCAATCTTGGCATCTGAGGAGATTATACTTCCCAGGTAGGTGAACTGTAAGAACTTAAGTACAGATTTGCCGATGGTGACATGGGGGTGATAGTGCTCTTCCTGTGGTGCAGGCTGGTAGAGGACTTCCATTTTCTTCAGGCTGACTACCAGCCCAAACAGCTCTGCAGCTGTTGCAAAGCAGGATGTTAGGCGCTGCAGAGCTGCTTATGTATGGGCAACAAGGGCAGCATCATCAGCGAAAAGCAGCTCACGTACTAGATAGTTTAGAGTCTTTGTGTGAGCCTTCAGGCGGCTTAAGTTAAACAAGCTACCATGAGTACGGTAACGTATATAGATGCCATCTTTTTCTTCGAGATGTGCTGTAGCCCTTTGGAGCATAATGCTGAAGAAGATTGTAAATAGAGTTGGAGCGAGAGCACAGCCTTGTTTCACACCATTAGTTATTAGAAAGGGCTCTGAGAGAGCATCGTCATATCTGACTTGTCTTTGCTGGCCCTCATGTAGCAAGATGGTCATTTTGAGGAATTTGGGGGGACATCCTAGTCGTTCCAGGATCTGCCACAGTCCTTTTCTACTCACAGTGTCAAAGGCTTTGGTAAGGTCGACAAATGTTACATAGAGTCCTTTGCTTTGCTCTCTACATTTCTCTTGCAGTTGTCTAAGAGCAAATACCATATCTGTAGTGCTCCTATTAGCTCTGAAGCCGCACTGACTTTCAGGGAGAAGTTCTTCTGCAATAGCTAATCTGTTCAGGAGTATCCTTGCAAGGATTTTTCCAGCAATGGAGAGCAGTGTTATACCTCGATAGTTTGAGCAATCAGATTTTGTTCCTTTTTTCTTATACAGGGTGATGATAACTGCATCTTGGAGATCTGATGGCAGTTCACATTTTTCCCAACAACTCACAAGGAGCACATGGAATTTGGCATGGAGTACATGACCTCTGAGTTTCCAAGCTTCAGGTGGGATTCCATCAATCCCGGCTGCCTTGCCATTTTTCATCTGCTGTATGGCCTTAATGGTTTCTTCCAAAGTGGGAGCCACGTCCAGTACATATTTCATCGGTTGTTGTATCATATGTTGAATAGCTGAGCCTTGGACTTCTCGGTTGGCACTGAAGAGATTTTGGAAATGTTCAGCCCATCAATTCAGGATGGAGGCTTTGTCTGTGATTAGTGTTTGACCATCCGTACTATATAAGGAGCTTTGGACCTGGTAGGTAGGTCCAAACACTGCTTTAAGAGCTTCGTAGAATCCTCTGGAATCTCCCAGATCTGCACAACGTTGTGTCTTTTCTGCTAAATTGATCCACCATTTGTTCTGAATGTCTCTGAGTTTTTGTTGGAGTTTACTGCATGCGAGACAGAAGGCTGCTTTTGTTACATGGCAAGATGGCTGAGCGAGGTGTGCTTGATGTGTACAGTCCGGCCAGAGAGAGGAGAAGGAGAGGAGCTGCTTGGCAGCCATTTTGGGACCGTGTGCTTGAGACCGTGTGCTCGTTGCTGAAGGGGAGGAGCTTCTGTGAGTCACATCTGTGAGTCACAAGGGGGCGGAGCTAGCAGACTAGCTTTATATACCACCTTCCAGAATTTTAGTTTTCTTTAACTGAACAGCTCTGCTCAAGTGGCATTAGGTTAGAATCAGATATTGAAACAGAACCTTCCCTTTAAATGTAAGATAGCAGCCAGTACTTACCTTTAAAGAAGTATTCCCAGTAGATTGACTGTTATATTTATTACTAAAGACTTTGCAGTATGGACAACGAGGGATCTGCCACAGTCACCTGCAACTCTTGTGGGATGTTTCTCTTCTTGCCTACAGTAGTGGAGAACTTCACATGCACCAAGTGCAAGTTGGTAGCACTCTTGGAGGAGAAAGTGCAGCAGCTGGAGTCCAGAGTAGCTACACTTCAGCAGATTAGGGAACAAGAGGATTTCCTGGACACAATAGAACTAACCATCTTGGATGAGTACCATGCAGAGGAAGATGCTAGGGTGGAAGAGGTCACTTGCCAAACAGAGGAGGCAGACAGCTGGAGGAATGTCACAAAGAGTAGTAAACCAAGAAGGAATTGTTCGGGGAGCTTGCAGCTAGAGAATCGATTCGAAGCTCTTTCCCTTATGAAGGAGGATGAAGAAGAGCAGCATGGGCAGACTTCAGGGACAGAGCAAGGGAGCCTGAGAGTCCCACCCGAGGGAACAGTCGCTGCTAAGCCTCGGAGGAGGCGTGTGGTCGTAGTGGGGGACTCCTTGCTGAGGGGTACAGAAGCAGTGATTTGTAGGCCTGACAAGATGTCTCGAGAGGTGTGCTGTCTTCCAGGTGCAAAGATCCGGGATGTGACAGAGAGGCTGACAAGACTGGTCAAGCCTACTGACCAATACCCCTTCCTTTTGGTCCACGTGGGAACTAATGATACTGCAAGACACAGCATTCAGAACATCAAAAGGGATTACGAGGCGCTTGGTAGGAAGCTGAAAGGAATGGATGTACAGGTTGTCATCTCGTCTCTTCTGCCAGTTGAAGGGCATGGTCCAGGAAGGGAGAGGAAAATAGCAGAGGTGAACAACTGGCTTCGCAGATGGTGCCGCCGAGAAGGATTTGGATTCTTGGATCATGGGCTGCGGTTCCATGAGGAGGGACTTCTTGCAACAGACGGGTTGCATCTCACGCCAGTTGGAAGAAATGTTTTTGCCAACAGTCTCAAGAACTTGATCAGGAGAGCTTTAAACTGAGTTCCGAGGGGAAGGGAGACAATATTAAGGAACGCAAAAGGGATGGCGTAAATAGTCAAACTGACATAGAGGAAACAAGGCAAACAGTGCAAGGACCCAACAGTGGGAGGCAAAAAAACTTGCACAGGCAGCAAGTAAAAGGGAACCATGGTCTGCGATGTCTCTACACTAATGCACAGAGCATGGGAAATAAGCAAGATGAACTCGAACTCCTAGTACAACAAGGCAAATATGATATAATAGGCATCACTGAAACCTGGTGGGATGAGTCTCATGATTGGAATGTGGAAATAGAGGGGTATAACCTTATTAAGAGAAATAGGCCAAACAGGAAAGGAGGAGGAATAGCACTATATGTCAGAGATATTTACACCAGTGAAGAGATCCTGGACATCAATCATGGAAGCCAGGTGGAGAGCATCTGGATAAGAATTAAAGGGGAGGGAAACAACAAGGATGTTACGGTGGGAGTCTACTACAGACCCCCAAGTCAGACTGAGGAATTGGATGATATCTTTCTAGAACAGATGACCACACAGTCAGAAAAGAGAGATGTAGTAGTGATAGGCGACTTCAACTATCCTGATATTTGCTGGAAGTCAAACTCAGCAAAATCCTCAAGGTCTAGCAAATTCCTCACTTGCCTGGAAGACAATTTCATGGTCCAAAAGGTGGAAGAGGCAACAAGGGGGTCAGCTATTTTAGATCTGATCCTAACCAACAAGGAGGACTTGGTTAATGGGGTGCAAGTGGTGGGATCATTAGGTGGAAGTGACCATGTTCTCCTGGAGTTTGTAATACAGTGGAAAGGAGAAGCCAGGCAGAGTCAGACACGCATCCTAGACTTTAGGAGAGCGGATTTCAGTAAATTTAGAGAAGTATTGAGGGCGATTCCATGGTCAGAAATACTAAAAGATAAAGGAGTTCAGGACGGATGGGACTTTCTCAAAAGGGAGATACTGAAGGCACAATTTCAAACAGTTCCAGTGAGAAAGAAAAACGGGAGGTGTCTCAAGAAACCAGGATGGATGACTAAGGAACTTTCAACCGAGCTAAGTTTGAAACGGAACATGTATAAGAAATGGAAAAAGGGGGAAATAACGAAAAAGGAATTCAAAGAAATAGCAGGCATGTGTAGGGGTAAAGTCAGAAAAGCTAAAGCGCAGAATGAACTCAGGCTTGCTAGAGAGGTTAAGAACAATAAAAAGGGCTTTTTTGGATATGTCCGCAGCAAGAGGAAGAAGAAGGAAACGGTAGGGCCACTGCGTGCAGAAGATGGCAAAATGCTAACAGGAGATAGAGAAAAGGCAGAATTACTCAACACCTTCTTTGCCTCAGTCTTCTCAGAAAAGGCAAAGGGTGCTCAACCTGAGGATAATGGAGCAGAGAACAGAATAGGGGAATTTCAGCACAGAATAAGTAAAGAGATAGTAGAGGAACACCTTGTTAATCTAAATGAATTTAAGTCTCCGGGACCAGATGAACTCCATCCAAGGGTATTAAAAGAACTGGCAAAAGTAATATCAGAGCCATTGGCAATCATATTTGAAAACTCCTGGAGAACAGGAGAGATCCCAGCAGACTGGCGAAGGGCAAACGTTGTCCCCATCTTCAAAAAGGGGAAAAAGAGGATCCCAACAATTATTGTCCAGTTAGTCTGACATCAGTTCTAGGAAAGATTCTGGAGCAGATCATTAAACAGAGAGTCTGTGAACATCTAGATGGCAATGCCATAATCACAAAAACTCAACATGGGTTTCAGAGAAACAAGTCATGCCAGACAAATCTAATCTCTTTCTTTGATAAAATTACCAGCTTGGTAGATGAAGGGAATGCTGTGGATATAGTATATCTTGATTTCAGTAAGGCCTTTGACAAGGTTTCCCATGACATTCTTGCAAACAAGCTTGTAAAATGTGGGCTAGACAAAGGAACTGTTAAATGGATCTGTAATTGGTTGAATGGCCGAACCCAAAGGGTGCTCAACAATGGCTCCTTTTCATCCTGGAGAGAAGTGACCAGTGGGGTCCCACAGGGCTCTGTCCTCGGCCCAGTGCTATTCAACATCTTTATCAATGACCTGGATGACAGAATTGGGAGCATACTTATCAAATTTGCAGATGACACCAAATTAGGGGGAATAGCTAATACCCCAGAGGACAGGATCAAGATTCAAAATGACCTGAATAGACTAGAAAGCTGGGCCAAAGCTAACAAAATGAAATTCAATACAGAGAAATGTAAGGTATTGCACTTAGGGCGGAAAAATAAAATGCACAGATATAGGATGGGTGACACCTGGCTGAATGAAACTACGTGTGAAAGGGATCTAGGAGTCCAAGTAGACCACAAGTTGAACATAAGTCAACAGTGTGATGCGGCAGCTAAAAAGGCCAATGCTATTTTGGGCTGCATTAATAGAAGTATAGTGTCTAGATCAAGAGAAGTAATCGTGCCACTGTATTCTGCTTTGGTCAGGCCCCACCTAGAATATTGTGTCCAGTTCTGGGCGCCACAATTCAGAAAGGACATTGAGAAACTGGAGTGTGTCCAAAGGAGGGCGACAAAAATGGTGAAGGGTCTGGAAACCATGCCCTATGAGGAACGACTTAGGGAGCTGGGGATGTTTAGCCTGGAGAAAAGAAGGTTAAGAGGTGATATGATAGCCCTGTTTAAATATTTGAAAGGATGTCATATTGAGGAGGGAGCAAGCTTGTTTTCTGCTGCTCCAGAGAACAGGACCCGGAACAATGGATGCAAGATACAGGAAAAGAGATTCCACCTGAACATTAGGAAGAACTTCCTGACAGTAAGGGCTGTTCGACAGTGGAACGCACTTCCTCGGAAGGTGATAGAGTCTCCTTCCTTGGAGGTCTTTAAACAGAGGCTGGATGGCCATCTGTCAGGGGTGCTTTGATTTGGATTTCCTGCATAGCAGGGGGTTGGACTGGATGGCCCTAGTGGTCTCTTCCAACTCTACGATTCTATGATTCTATGATTCTATGATTCTATGATGAGCAGTTCTCTTCTTTGCTAACAGCTCCTGGATCTCTTGATTGTTTTCATCAAACCAATCTTGGTTTTTCTTGTAAGAGAACCCGAGGGATTCTTCTGCAGACTGCAGGATACTGTTTTTGATATGTTGCCAAAGCACTGTAGGAGAAGAATCTAGAGGATGGTCTTCAAGTTTTGATTGCAGATTTGCCTGGAAGTTATCTCTCATGATGGCTTGTTGAAGATTGTTGACTTGGAGTCTCCTCTAAGATGCCACCCCTCTTAGGTTTGAGCTTAAGATGAAGATTTAGTTTGCATCTTACAAGGTGATGATCTGTTTGACATTCTGCACTGGGCATCACTCGAGTATGACAGACATCGCGAATGTCTCTCTGGCGCACCAGAACATAGTCAATGAGGTGCCAGTGTTTGGATCGGGGATGCATCCAGGTTGTCTTCAAACTATCTTTCTGCTGAAAGATAGTGTTTGTAATAGTCAGTTGCTGTTCTGTACAAAATTCTAGCAGGAGGTGTCCGTTATCATTACAGTTTCCAACTCCATGCTTGCCTAGAACACCTTTCCAGGCTTCGAAGTTCTTACCTACTCTGGCATTGAAGTCACCAAGGATAATGATTTTATCTTCTGCAGGGACTTTTTGTATGAGGTGGCGTAGGTCTGAGTAGAATTTGTTTTTCTTCACAGGTCAGCTTGCATAGTTGGGGCATATATACTAAAAAGCACAACATGTGGGAGGCGTAAGGAGATAATGCGATCAGAGTGACCTGTTGGCAGGATTTTGAGTTTGGAGGCAATGGAGTTTTTAATCATAAAGCCTACTCCTGAAAGATGTTTTTCAGTTTTTGGTTTGCCAGACCAGTAGAGTGTATAGCCGGCACCGTGTTCTTTAAGGCTGCCTTCCTCATGGAGACGAACTTCACTAAGAGCAGCGGTGTCTATATTAAGTTGTGATAGTTCATGGGCTATTAGAGCAGAACGACGCTCAGGACGTCCACTATCTGCAGAATCTTGCATGGTTCTGATGTTCCAGCATGTAAGCGTCAGTCTGTTTGCACCTTTGGAGGCCGGTGCGTGCCTTTGTATCTTTGTTTTTGTTTGACCACATCAGAAGTTGCCCGTTGACCGCGGCTCACCAACTGGGTAGATGGAGATGAGCTTTCTTTAGGCCACCTTTTCTAGGCCCCTCTCCGTATGGAGCAAGCAGTGCTCTCCTTAAAAGGCTGCTTGGTTATTCAGGATGCTGTCGAACAAGACTGTCATCTCCAGGTCAGTCTCGAGCGACCAATGTCCTGAACTGCCCTGCATGCAGGGTTGGGTCTGCGGCTTCCAGTGCTTCTTTCACCTGCCATTTCGTCCCTCACCTATCGCTATAGGACTTTTTTTTGGGAGGGGGGGAATCGGATCGGATGTATCCTTCAAGCCTGTGCAATGGATTTTTCTGGTGAAGCGCAGCGTGCACAGAACTGGCCTCACCCTTTAAACCAGAGGTTCGTTTGCTGGGCCAAGCAAGCAAGGACGGTGGCAGCGAGATCCTCAGGTCGTAGGTTTGATTAGAGTTTCCTTCTCTTGGATGGTTTACCTTCCAGGGTTAGACAAGCACCATCTGGTTTGGGATTGGAGTTTTCCTTCTCCTAGGATGGTTGCCATAAGGCTAAAGAGCCCATCCTGCCCTTTGACGCTCTTAGTCTGACCCTTCGGTTGTGACCTCTCTGGCATGGGAGGCCCTACCAGTGGCTATTTGTGCCACCGCCAGCATAGCTCACAGCTTCATTAGGGTACGCAAGCCTTTCCCCCACGACAAGGGGGCATCAATGGAGAGGAAATCCTAGTATTAGTACCTGGAATCTATGTGTATTCAGTCATGTCTGTAGTGCCAAATTACAGTTGCAGTCATTCCCCCACGCTGCCTACATGGTTCATATACCTTAAAGTATCAACTTGAAAAATATTGGTTAAGATGCATACTAATGTATATGGAAAGTCATTGGGGTTGAGTGATGTGGGGGGGTGGGGGGTGTCTGATAAAGCTTTGAAATTTGGATTTAGCCTTAGGAGCTGTGGACCTTTCACAATAAGGCTACAGTGATTCACTCACATAGCTGTAATGACTGTAAATCTTTTACTATTTAATTAAAGACAAACAAGTGGATTGATGAAATCTGGGAAAGAATGATTTGCCCTTTTGGATATGGTAGTAGAAGTGAGTCAGTTAAATAATTGCACATGCCTTTTTGTACAACATGATATGAGACATTGATGGACTTCTTTAGTTTCACTGCAAATAGTCGCTGTTTAAAAATGAAATCAATTCTTCCATTCTAAATAAGTAACTGTAGATGTTCCTTTATTTAAAAGGGCACTCAAGCTTCACTAGATCAAGTGTAATCAAATCTGGAGGGAGGGAGGGAGGGAGGGAGGTAGAAAATATTTAACCCTCATGCACTAGCATTCAAAGATATAGCTATGCTAATTTCTTTTAGCATAAATATAGACAGTAGCACCTTTGAGACAAATTGGAAAGAGGAATTTTCTAGAATAAGCTTTTGTAGACCAGAGTAAATTTCATGCATGTAATCTAGTGGAATGAGTTCATGAAATATTAGGCTTAAAATTCTTCTTACTAAGTAGTCTCAAAGGTGTGACTGCGTTCATTAGTGTCCTCATGTATTAGAACACACAAACTTGCATTGTATAAATTGTGGGGTATTTTCTGATTCCAATAATAATTGCAATGGATTGTGGACACAAATGTCTCCTCTTCGATGGAGTGTTGTTGTTGTTTTTTAACATGGAGATTTTTCTTCTTGTTGTTGTATGTGTTCAAGTAGTTTTCAACATATGGTGACTCTAAGGCAAACCTGTCACAGGGTTTTCTTAGCAAGATTTATTCAGAAAGGGTTTGCTTTTGCCTTCCACTCCAGTGAACACAGGATATGTTTGTGTCCCGCAGTCCATTGCAATTCTTATTGGAAAATATCCCACAATTTATACAATGCAAGTTTGTGCGTTCTAATGCATGAGGACACTAATGAATCCAGTCACACCTTTGAGACTGCCTAGGAAGAAGAATTTTAAGCCTAATATTTCATGAACTTACCCCACTAGATTAGATGCGTGAGATGTACTCTAGTCCACAAAAGCTTATTCTAGAAAATTTCTCTTCCCAGTTTGCCTCAAAGGTTCTCCTGTCTCTATTTATGTAAAAAGAATTTAGCATTGCTATATCTTTGAATGCTAGTGCATGGAGAAATAATTTTCAATTTCCTCTTATTGGAGAGCATTTTCCAGTACAGCTTTTTTGCACAGTGATTTTCTGGGAAATGGCATAGGATTATGGCACAGTTACATTTCCTGATATGGTCAGTAAAAAGTTTCAGTAACTTCCAGGTTTGTTCCCATGGGGAGGTGAGGCCTCTCCTAAGACTTAGGCTTAACCTTGAGAAGCTCACAAGTAGGATAAAGTGCATAGCCTATATTCATTCCTTATTTCTGACATGTACAACTTTTCTACATGAAGGCCTTGTCTCATTTATCATGGTTGGACTGATGGACTTGATTAATGGGTTTTTTTAAAGGTATCTGGTTGTGTTTTTGGTTAATGATACAAATTAAAGCAAATCCCGTGTCATTTCTGAAATATTCAGCTATACAGGATGACCTACATTGGTTCTATATGTAGACTTTGTGAATTGATACGCAGCATGTCTAAACAGACTTCCCTTAATAAGGAGGCTTCTGTTGCTATGGAGATGCATGTCATTCATTCTCTGCATGAATGCCACAAAATTCCATCCTGTTGATTTATCCCTATAAGAGCTACAAAAAGCTAGATTAAGAGCTCACTTGCCATCAAAACCTCCTGCATTTCAAGAAGAAGCCAAGTGCCCAGGATGGCTGGCCTGTTCTGATCTTTATACAGTCAGCTCTCCGCTTCTGCACGCTTGCCATCCGTGGATTGGAACATCCATAAATGACACCACCCCATTCTCCCCAATGATGGTGCATGCAATGCGGTTGTGCACACATCACATCTCCATTGAGGACAGTGGGACTTGAGGTCCCACAGAATTTCCTATCAGCAAAGGGTCTGAAACAGAACACCTGCAGATCTGAAGAGACAACTTTATGAACCAGACTTGCTGCATATCTAGAGAAGCATTAATGTTCATGGTTTCCTAACATGTGCAATCTTGCTCATCCTTATGAGGAAATGTATTGCACACCACAAGAACACATCTGATTCACACTGTCATTGCAATATAGACCAGGCATATACAATTTCAAAGGAAACCTGCCCTCCCTGATCATCAGAGTCATGGTCCAATGCTCAAACCACTATGCTATGTGCATGTCTATAATATTCAGAATTATACTTCTTATTATACTTCTTCTTCTTCTTCTTCTTCTTCTTCTTCTTCTTCTTCTCTCCAGTAAAGTCAACAAAAATGAACCTCATGTCATTATTTCAGATATAGCAGAAATCATAATCATGCATTCCCTAGAGGTCTGTGAACTGCAGAGTATGTGACTTGCCCAAGGTCACCCAGTGGATTTCCATGCCCAAGTGAGTAATCATACCCTGATCACCAGGGCCATAGTCGATTGCTTAAACCACTATACCAGCATAACTGCATGGAAAACTGTTAATTTCCCACTGAAGTGGTATCTGTTGCATTTGCATGCTTTTGAACTGCTAGGATGGCAGAAGCTGGGACTAGTGATGGGAGTTCACCCCATTGTGCAGCACATGGGCCTTGAACTGCCAACATTCTGACCTTATGATCATCAGAATTGGTGTCTTAACCACTAAGTCACCATGTTCCTTAATTAAATTAATGAAGTTGAAACATATCGTTTATGTTTAAGCTTATATTTAAATAATAAATGTGCAGCAGAGGCTGTGATATTGTTGAACTTCTCAAATATTAACTGTCTGTGTCAAGTATTTTTTTCCCCCTGGCATGATGATTCAAAGGATTGGGACATGGATTCATAAGCAATAAAAGTTGTTATCCTGTACAAACCTACCTGAAAGAAAAGATCAGAAATATAATAGAACAAATTTATAAACAGTCTTCAGAGAATTGTACTTTGTACTTTTAGAGCTTACACTAGCCCCTTTCAGACAAACTGTAAGGAATGAGTAATGGGGGTGGGGGAACTGGGTAGATGGATGAGGGAAGGTAGGATCATGTTAGCCACACCACTCTATCTATCTATCTATCTATCTATCTATCTATTCACTCTTCTGTATTTTCTGACCCTACACAAGTAGAAGTGCAAGAATTTGGATCAAGGTTAGAATCTCTACCAAAGGGGGGGGGGGGGACGGCACAATCACACCACTTCAGCATATTCAGTCAATTCACTATTTTTGAGAAGTATTTATGATGGCAAAATTGCTAAGTTCAGACCACATTTTATTGAATAGACCAATTTCTGCACAACCTTTTCAAAATCTATGCATGTGCGAATCTGTGCTAATGCAACAATCCCTTGTACTGTCACTTTGTAGGTCCCTGAATTTTCATTCATTCTGTTTTTGCTCTATATGTGCGTGCCTACATATATGTGTGTGTTCGTGTGTGTACTTGTGTATACACACAAGAACACATGAAAAGTTCCAGTTCTCATGAGAATTATAATTTTTTTTTTTATCCACAGCCTTTTATAATGAAGGAGGTTTTTTTTCACAAGCCAGATGGAGTAGTAGTTAATTTCCTTGAATCCCCCCCCCCCCACACACACACACATAATGACATCCTCCATTTTGGCATGTTGCCGAATTTGAGCTCTTTATCCTTTCTCTCTCTCTTTCCCCTCTTATCTTCTTATAGTCTTCTCATGTCAAACATTGATTGCTTCATAGCCACTTGTACTGCTATTTCACTGCCTCTCAACCTTTTTAAAAGCAAGTTTATATTTTATTACTATATGCCTAGAACAGAAATAAATGACTGTGCTCTCTCTCCCTCTCTCTCTCCCTCTCTCTCTGTGTTCCTATTCATGCGGGAAGAATTACCTACAATCATTATGGTTCAAAACACACTGCAAAAATAATCCAGTATGAGACCGCTTTAACTGCCCTGGCTCAGTGCTAGGGAATCCTGGGAACTGTAGTTTATTGTGGCACCAGAGCCCTCTGATAAAGATGGTAAAATGTCTCACAAAACTACAGTGCCCAGAATTCCCTAACATTGAGCCAGGACAGTTAAAGCAGTCTCAAACTGGATTATTTCTGCAGTGTGTTTTGGACCTATGTTACCGAAATGCCAAATATTTAACATTTGAACAGTTGGGTTAAGCAATACTTTTTTTTTTCTATTACAAGTGTAAAATTACGTATTCTTTCTTAAAGTCTTTTAAAAAAATCTGGCACGGCTATCATTATCAAAGACATCAAAGGTCAGTGTACACCTTGTCATTCATTTGGTGAAGAGTTGGGCTCTAGCTGAAGGGCTTGAGGTGGAGCTGACTGGGGAGTTTTCTTTTTCCTGTAAAGTCTATGGACTGTGGGGTGTTCTCTGTTTGCCTTCCAGTAAATGGCCAACCAGGTAGCAACCCATGATACTGGATTGCCCTCAGGACCAGGTTTTGTACCCAAGGGAAGGCTGAGGAGGCAGTCATGGAGTAACACCTGGCCTCAGCTGAACCCACATCAGGTTACTTCTCTCTCTTTTACTTTAACAAAGTAAAATATTCATGTTCCTACACAAAACTGCAAAATCATTTAAATACTTGCACTTTTTGCATTATAACCAAAACCCCTTTTCCTTGCACTGACTGAAAAATGCTTACCATTTTATATATTGAAATAGTTTTTCTTACTTTCTTAAAATAGAATAATTGGGTAGGTTCCAGTGAAGTTTACAGAGTAGTTTTTTTCCCCCATTTACATTTCATTTAAAATAATTAAAATTTGCATCCTCAAAGCGATGTTACAATAACACACAATGGGGGGAGGGGGAGGGGGTTGTGAGATAGTATGGCATGTGAGTGTATGTCTGTGTGTGTGTGTATATTTTAAAAGGTATTGAAGAAGTATCAAATGGAAAACCAGTAATAATTAATTAATTAATTAACTGTACAGAGTAACACAGTCTGATTGACTAATCAAAGTATCACTAAATAACTATGGAAATGATTGCTTCAAAATTCTTGATTCTCAGAACAATACCTTTCTAATAAAAATTAAAGCAAGCACCATCCTTGAAGAATGAGTCAGTCATTTCACAACCTGTGAATAATACTGTATTCTAAATTCAGAGGTATCTATTAACTGAGTAAAAGCAATGCAATCAATTGACTATGGTATATTTAGTAAAATAGATTACTTGCAATAATACTTCTATGTTGGTTAAAACAGTGTTCAGTACTGACAGTATTATCACTAGAATTAATCAGGAAATTCTACCCACTGGAGATAAAGACTTGCTTATCATTCACGGATAAGATGAGGTAACATAACATATCCTTTCTCAGTTCACATTCAGTTTTTGATCATTCTAATTGAATTGATGGGGGGGGGGGCTTTCCTATCAATTTTGCTGAGATTCTGGTTACTTATGTTCATCTTACTTAAGAGATGGTCAAGGAGCATGAAGAAAAGTCCTGTCTTTTATTTTACAACCATTTATGTGGCAGCAGGCAGCCTCCACAGCTTCCCACACTTCAATTAATGCCCAGAAGAAGATGTCATAAGGTAACTTTACATATCAGGAAGTGTGGGCAGCCAGAGACATGTCAAGAAGAGATGTGTGACAGAATGGAAAAGAAAATTAAGATTTCTTGGCCACATTACAAATGTTCACTAGGATAAGACTGAGGAATTTAAAAAGGAAGCCTTTTTCATAAGGTTAAAGAAAACCTTTAGGAAATAGAGGAGCAATTCTGGCACATTCTACCTCCACCTCTTTCCTGAAGTTGCCCTCCAAGTTGCCCATCAATGTATGGCAACCCTATGAATGTCATAGGTATAGAGTTTATCACACAGGAGGAATTACTCTCAATTCCAAAAGAAATGAAAGTGGGGCCAGTTCGGAAATGATTAATTTGCTAGTTCAGCAAATTTACATGATTGCGTATTGACGCTGTTTCGCATTCAGAATGACTTCCCATTGCCCGAAATTGTGTGTGATAAGTTTCTCACGCAATAACATAAAACCCCAAAATTGCATTCAGAAGGACTTCCCATTGCCCGAAAATGCATGTGGTAGTCTCTCAAGCAATAACGTGAAATCCCATGATTGTGTTCGGACTGCCATTGGATTATGCTACCTCTTCACTTGGCCTTTCCAATGAAAGATAATAGGAGTAGCAGTGCAACTCCAGCCTGCCAGTCGAGTCTCAGCAAAGCTCATAAAGCTTTGCTTCCAATTTCTGTCATCTGATAAACTATATAGGTTTTTTAAGCAAGAAATACTCAGAGGTTCTTTCTATTTGTGTACTACAGGGCTTATAGGGTAGGGCAGGTGTTATATTCATCTGCTGTGGTGGTGAAAAAAAATGGATCTACAACAGTGATGTAATTCTTACCTTATTTCATTATAACAAAAAAGATTTTTTTAAAAATATATATATATATCCAAAATATGTCCCCTAGGCATCACTTGGGGCAATTATGATAGATTCTGCATATTTTTTTCCAATTATAATCCACAGTTTCAAACGTTTTTGTAAAATTCATTTAGACAAAATAAATAAATAAATAAAAAATGATGAAGCCAGTGTTTGTAGGACAAAAAGAGAGAGAGAGAGAATATAATTCGTGTACTAAATCTAATGGTTTTTGTGAAAAATACATACCTGTATGTGCATGGCAAAATGATACTGTGGAACAGGTTATGGGTTTGATGGCCTGCATGTTAGAGAAGCCAGAAGGGGTCTCATGTGGCATGTAATAGGAGTGAAGAAACCAGTTTTGGACCATCACCTCAAAGGTATTGCAGAGCCTGGGCCTACAAGAGGTTAAGTTTGGCCCCCATTCCTTTAGAATTGGGGCTATCTCTGGCTTTTGCTATGGACCTGGGCCCACAGTCCATACAATGTGTTGAGTACTGGATATCTTTCAAGAAGAGCCTGCATAATCTTAAATTTTGATCACATGGCTAACTCAGTGGTCCCCAAACTTTTTTAGGCTACCACAACTTTTCCTCTTGGGTGACAAACCTAGCGCACACACACACACACACACCACGTTTCTAGATATTAGGGCTACTGTTTTATTGCATGTTCAAAAGAACCAATCTCAGTTGCTGTTCTGATTAGCCCTGTTCACTTTGGGAGTAGAAAACAAGCAGCCAGCTGACCATGGCAGTCTTACAGCAAGGGCCAATGCAGATAAGAGGACTCTTGGTTGTTGCTCCCAGGGTGATGGGGTACAAAAGCAGAAGCTTCTCTCATGTGAGAAAGGACTCTCAATCCTTCATCAGGGTGGAGAGGGGCACAGTTGGTATATGTGTAGGAGGTTTCAGAAGCTACATGCTATTGACTGGAGACTGAAGTAGAAGGGTAAGGGGAGTGATTTTAACTATAGGAGCCATTCCAAGGGGAAAGACTCTCCAAGAATCACCTCTGGATACTCCTCCCTCTCCTTCCTCAGAGATGTGCCTCCCCCAGAAAGGGTCAAGTGCCTCCCCACTGTTTCTTCTGCTACCTCTTCACTTGGCCTTTCCAATGAAAGATAATAGGAGTAGCAGTGCAACTCCAACCTGCCAGTCAAGTCTCAGCAAAGCTCATAAAGCTTACGCAAGGTCCCAAATGTGAAGGCTCCTTTTTGCCACCATTTCTCCTGCACTGCAATGATCTTCTTGCTCCAGTCAGTCAGTCTAACCCAAAATAGGGTTGCTCCAAGCCACAGAAGTAATACCCTTCACCTAAGCCTTGCTAGAATTTCCAAATGCTATTTCCACTTCTAGCAAAAGATGCAACTAATGGAGTGAGCCCATGGGGACAGGCAAAGAGTGAGACACACCACCATATAAAGAGATCAGCAAAGTTGCATGGTGGTTTTAAGGGACTCTGAAAAGAATCAAGGAATCATAGAATCATAGACCATAGGGGGTTGGAAGAGACCATAGGGGTCATCCAGTCCATCCCACTGCCATGCAGGAATTCCCTATCAAAGCATCCCTGACATATGGCCATCCAGCCTCTGTTTAAAGACCTCTAAGGAAGGCGATCCCACTACACTCCGAGGGAGTGTGTTCCACTGTTGAACAGCCTTTATTGTCAGGAAGTTCCTCCTAATGTTGAGGTGGAATCTCTTTTCCTGCAGCTTGCATCCATTGTTCCGCATTCTAGTCTCTGGAGCAGCAGAAAACGAGCTTGCTCCCTCCTCAATATGACATCCCTTCAAATATTTAAACAGGGCTATCATATCACCTCTTAATCTTCTCTTCTCCAGGCTAAACATCCCCAGCTCCCTAAGGTGTTCTTCATAGGACACAGTTTCCAGACCCTTCACCATCTTAGTTGTCCTCCTTTGGACATGCTCCAGTTTCTCCATGTCCTTTTTGAATTGTGGTGCCCAGAACTGGACACAGTATTCCAGGTGAGGCCTGACCAAAGCAGAATAGAGTGGCACTATTACTTCCCTTGATCTAGACACTATACTTCTGTGGATGTACCCTAAAATTTCATTGGTCTTTTTAGCTGCCACATCACACTGTTGATTCATGTTCGATTTGTGGTCTACTTGGACTCCTAGATTCCTTTCACATGTTGTCTCATTCAGCCAGTTGTCCGCCATCCTATATCTATGCATTTCATTTTTCTGCCCTAAATTCAGTACCTTACATTTCTCCGTGTTGAATTTCATTTTGTTCAACACAGAGAAATGTTGAATTTTCATGCAACCCTAATTCCTCCCCATGTTCCTAAATGTCATTGGTTCTCCTTGCTTTTCTTGCACACCAATACTTTGACTGAAGACCCACACACACTGTTTTCCCCTCCACACACTCTTTTCCACCTACTACCCTGTGCTGCCCCCCTTTTCCCTTCAGCCTACCCTTGGGTCTCACCACTGTCCCCAAAGGGGTCCCAACACCCACGTGGGAATCAGTGGTCTAACTAATGTTGTTTTCTATTAGTTCCTAGGTGTTGTTTGTCCTAGAAGATCAATCCTGATATGTGCCCACAGTATAAATTACTGGGTAGTGTTCCAGGCCCAAAGTTGCCAATTTGAGGTTCCAACAGAAAACAACATTAGTTAGGCCACTAATTCCCAAATGGGTGTTGCGACCCCTGTGGCCACGCTGGTGAGATCCAAGTGAGGGTCAGGGGAAAGGGGGCAGCATGGGGTAGTGAGTTGAAAAGGAGGTGATGAGGGGGAAAGAGTGTGGTGGTGGTGCAGTCACTCAAAGTATTTTTGTGCAAGAAAGGCAAGGACAACCAGGGATCTTTAGCAACATGGTGGGAATGCGGATTGCATGAAACTTCTTTTCAGGGTCCCTTAAAACCAACATGCAACTTTGCTGATCTCTTTGTGTGGTGGTGCCTCCCACTCTTTGCCTGCCCTCATGAGTGATTTGGCCTCAGCTGGACTCATTTATTGTCCCCTATTTTTTGAGAAACATATGGGGCTTCATCCTCATATTTTAGTGATTCACCTCCATGTGAATGATTTGAGTTTACTGAAGGGGAAGGCCTACATTTTATAGACTTTACATGATTTTCACCTTACTCAAAACTGATGATCAGGGATAGCCAGTGTTTGGTCTGCTATTTTGCCACAGCAGGTCTGAGGAGAGATGGATACCCAATGATTTGACCTTGTCCAGAGAAGGGTGAATAGAAACATATGAAATGCTTTGAATAGAGGGTTAGGCCACTTTCTACTGCATTCCATAATAGTGTTCCAACAGCCAGAGCTCTACAGTGTTCCAACAGCCAGAGCTCTGTTCAATGAGGATAATGTGTTGTTCCTGGGGGATTTGCAACAGGAAGTGAAGGTTCCATTTGCTGGTCTGGTTGGGGAAAGGGATTAAGCAGACACTTGTCCCTTGTTTGTGGCAGGTAGCAGAGGGAGAATATAAACATTTGGTGTACAGTTGGGCAACCTTTTAGTGAAGGGCAGGGCTTTGGGTCAGCCTCATTAGTTTCTGGGAACCATGGATGGGATGGGGAAAGAGTCCATCCTTGGGATTTACTTCAGGGTTTGCTCTCACTTATAAATCCTGGGACTTATGGGAGAGTGACCTGGGTTTGGCTTCTAATAAATGATGGGCCAGGAAGCAATTTAATTAATGGATTGCCCCCAGGACTCAGGTGTTTCACCCAAGGGAAGGCTGAGAAGGTCATCAAGGGGTGACCCCTGGTCTCAACTGAACCCGTGGCACATCATTCCCTCCTCTCGCTCCTTTCCAGCTTAAATAGGTTCTAGATCAAAGAAAGGGCCATTGTTTAACACAACATATTGTGTCTGGTTTGTTTATACCATGACTGGACATTAAAAACACATTGGAGGTTTGAACAACAGCAACAAAATGTTTGTTTTTAAGGCTGAGAGAATTTGTGGATATTCTTTGCAACGGTAATAGACAGTGAGCCCTTTCAAAATGTAACACTTTGGGAGATCTTGCAGACATGGCTGAACCCAGTACACTATCAAGAAGTGTTGAGTAAACATTTCTGGCTTTTTTTTCCTTTTGCTTTTCCCCCTAGAAATAGGACACTGTGCAGAATCATCATCATCATCATCATCATCATCATCATCATCTCCTCCTCCTCCCCATCCTTCTTTCTGGTGGCTGCCTCTCTACTGCTGTGAGAGCCAGGATAGTGTAGTGGTATGAGTTGTAGACTATGACTGGAGACCTGAGTTTGAATCCTTGCTGAGCCATGGATTCACACTGGGTGAACCTGGGCAAGTCACACTCTCTCAGAAGAAGGGAAAGACCCCCCCCCCCAACAAATCTTGCCAGGAAAGCCCTATGATATATTTGCCCTAGGTTCACCATAAGCTGAAAATAATTTGAAGGTATGTAACAACTTCTGCTCTACCATCATTACAGTTTCCTGGAAGGATGCATAGTAGAGACATTATAGAAGGAGCAAAACAGTATGCAAGTTGTCAACACAGTTGCTGTTGTTGCCACTTTGCAGTAGGAATACAAAAAGATTAGAGAAAATAAAGGACAAAAATGGGCTGTATTTATTGCTAAAAATGAGCCCCACCTCTGAGAAACTGACAGGAAACTAGTGCAGTTTCCCCGAGTTTCTCTACCCAAACATTTATTTTATATATTTCAAGCATTTATCTATTGCTTCTTAAGCCAGCCAGACTCCTGAGGCAATGTAAGTTCCACCAAAGGTGGTGAAGAATTTGAAAGGTAATTTGTGCTCAACTGTATTTAATACAATATTTGAGATGTATTTTAGTAGAATCACAATCCTTTTCAAATGATAACAATTTGGGGAGGGGGGGCACATTTGAAGGACTATTTAGCCATTTCAAATTAAATAAATAAATAAATAAATTGAATTTGTTTATCCTGTACGGTAATAGACAAATATACTGTAGAAACAAATTACCTGAGTGGAACACATTTGTGTCCCTAAGGCTGATATGTCTTGAACAAAGGACACTGTTTATTCATTCTTTTAGAATGGGAAGTCAGTTCATTCCATCTAAATAAACAGCATTATGCTCAATTCTCAGTTGACCCACATTACCCTCCAAAGAGTCCTGGGGGGAATATTCCAATTTAAGGTGGGAAATAGAGCTGCTAAAATTACTCTGTTGGTGAATATCTTGAGGGCATAACTGGGAGAGTGTGAGGCAGCGAGCAATTATTACCATCAATCATTTATATAGCACTTAAAATCTTTACATTATTCACTCTTAACAACTGTTCTGGGAGGTAGGCCATTACTTTCCAAATGCTAGAAATATAAAACTGGAACTTTAAGAAACATTGATTTGCCCAAAGGCATCTAATTGAAGGATGATACAAAAATGATTCAGACAGAATGCTTTCCATGTTGTGGGGCATTTGAAAATGGCATTTGAAGATGCATTCCCAGTCAGAGTTTAGTTGAGTGGATGCTGGGAAATCTAGTCCAAAAACAAACATCTTTTTCAACCTGTATTCCTGATTTAGTTGTCAGTATAATAGAGATTTCTGCTGAAACTGAGCTGAGTGTTAGCAGTTATGCCCTGAATCAAAGAACAGAAAACTAGCCTTATAGTTGACATAAGTTACGTCAATCATGTGCCAATGGCTGTCAGTTAGGAGGATCCAGAAGGGAATGGCTTGTGCTATGTATCTAGTTCATAAGATAAAATAAGGATGAACATTCAGACTTGCAGCCCTCAAAATCAGGATCTTTGGAGGAGGGCATTCCCCTGACTACCACTGGTAATATAATAAAACATGTTAGTCTTTATTCAAAAAAGCTGCTGTCCATGGCTTAGAGGCAGGCAGCTGAAAGAAAAACTAAGGCAATAATAAATATCAACTATAATAAACTACTTAACATCCACAAAAGCCTATAAAAACAAACTGTTGCAGGCCTTCCTGATGTCTAGACAATGACAATCCCTAAGCGGTGTATTTTTTTATGCCATTGTAATATCATTAAACATGCTTCTTGTTGTGCTGCAGTGATCAGAATGGTGCTACTGATACTCATCTTGAGTAGGTGGGACAAAATTCTGTGAAAAAGGATTCATAGAAGTAGTCATGTTAGTCTCTTGCAGCATAAAAAAAGAGGACGGGAGGGGGAGAAAAATGTGGCAGCACTTTTAAGACTAACTGGTCTTAGCTTTCATGAATATAAATCCACTTCTTGAGATGCAGTACCAACTGGCATTAATGCCTTGGGTATATTTATACAGCTGTTGGAGTTGGGTACAATGTAATAGGATGCAGAAAGATGCAACTTCTTTGTTCAAGAAGTGTGAACTGTCAGAAAGATGTGAACTGTCAGTCCCTTACTGCATGTCAAAGAATAATCTGTAACTGGTTTTATTACCATTTCTAATATCTATTTTGTGTTCATTTATCCTCTTTCTTGAGACCACTTTGTTTGTCCAATGCAGAGTGTAGAGGTGCATGTGAATGTAAACAATGGAAAGAATATTTCAAAAATATTCAAAAATGGTTAAAAATGAATCATAGAATCATAGAATCATAGAGTTGGAAGAGACCACAAGGTCCATCTAGCCCAACCCCCTGCCATGCAGGAACTCCCAGTCAACGCATCCCCGACAGATGGCCATCCAGCCTCTGCTTAAAGACCTCCAAGGACGGAGACTCCACTACACTCCGAGGGAGTGTGTTCCACCGTCGAACAGCCCTTACTGTCAGGGAGTTCCTCCTAATGTTGAGGTGGAATCTCTTTTCCTGCAGCTTGCATCCATTTTAGAGTATTGAGAAACTGTGATGAGAAGAATCATGGACTGATGGGAATCTTAAAAGGTCATGACTTATTCTGCAATTTTTTTAAAAAAATGCATGTGGTTGTATTATGCAGAAATCATCTTTTTTTTTTCAGTCCACTTCTGGCCAAATGTGAATTGTTTATTCTGACCTATAAACGTACATATGTCCTAGTCTCTCTCACACACCTGTACAGGTTTAAAGTCTTTGAGGGAAGAGCTTTTACTTCCTTGCCACCACACATCTATTGAACCAAAATTGGGGAAGGGCATGAAACAGGGGTTTTTTTCTCCCCCCCCCCCCCCCACACCCTGTGATAGCAACCCTCAGGATTTAAAATTTTCTGCTGAGAAATGATGGGCTATCCCTTTCCTTGAGGCAAAAGTATTTTACTTCACTCCAGCCCTTCATAAATATACTGGGTTTTTGTCTGAGACGGTTTAATGGGTTGGGGACTGTTTTCACCCTTTTATTAATATATCATAACAGTGCTTTTTGGCATTTTAATTGTTCTTGATCTACCTGAATTTTTGGATAATATGCCAGCTTTCATCACATAATTGCTGCTATGTTACATTACAGTCTGGAGACATTTATTTCCAGATGATACACATTCCTTTTTCGTGACCGTGGACTTAGTAGCAACATTGCCATGATCATAGCTTCTTGCTTCACAGAAGCACACACAGCACCACCATGGGCTGGTTTACATTTTGGTGGGAATTTTGGGATAAAAAAACAAAAACACATAACCAAAATTCAACTTGGATTGAAATCTAACTGTAGAATAAAAATCAAGTAAGATACATATAATACGAAGAAGAAGAAGAAGAAGAAGAAGAAGAAGAAGAAGAAGAAGAAGCCGCCGCCCCTCTAAATCCCAGAACTGGGACTCAGAGTGGCTTCACAATATTAAAAGAACAAAAACAACAACTGCTGAGCAAACAAAGTAAATGATTGGGCAGATACAATATTTGTGGATTCTGACTGGAAAATGTTACTGACTTTCATCTAAGATTAGAACAGCAGTTTAATGCATTACTGAAATTAACTGTTATTGATGAATGGATGACAACAAGAAGAACAATATTAATTATGAAGGAAAGAAAAAAAATGAACTATCCTTTCAAATTTCCTCTCAATAACCGGTTTGCCAACAATTAACAATTAACAATTAACAGGAATAATAGCTAACTCATTCCAGCCCTGTCTAATTCAAAATTATCTTCATCCAAAGGAATAGAAAGGTAATTGCTACAATTCCCAAGGAACAAAAGATAAATACTACTTTATTATATTATACTGAAAATTTACAAAAGAGAAAATACAGATTTACACATAGCATGGATTCACTACAAAAAAAAAAAAAAAGCATTTGATTCTTTGCTATACACATGAATAAAAAATGTCTCAAATTTTAGGAACATCAGAAAATTCTTCTCAGCTCCAGTAAAATCATAAAATAACATTTTAACAGTAAATGAAAAAAAGAAACTTTGCAGTTATTGTTAGATATAGAATTTTTTCAGAAGCAATTCTTATTTCCTGTATTATTGTTCATTGTAATGATACCACTATCAGAAATAAAGAGAGCAAAACAGTGAAATGAAATATCAAAGTAAGCTGAAAAATAAATATTATCATCAGAAATGAAATAATTGAATACTTGATTGATATTTACTCATGACATCACAATAAAATTTGGAATTAAAAAATGTGAAACACTATAAATAAATAAAAGTGAAATTGTTGAATCAGAAGAAATAAAGATTTCTGATGGAAATATCATTAAAACCACAATTACAATTGAAACTACAGGTACAGTATCTAGGATCTAAGTGGAGGATATTCAACATAAGAAAGAAAAAGGAATTACTAATCTGGGCACAATTCTGGGAACAATTCAAAGTGATTCTCTTTTTTTGGGGGGGGGGGGTCTTTTTTATCCAGATAATGTTTTATTTCAACCTATTTTATTTCATGTAAGCTGCATTGATTGCCCAGACAGAAAAGTGGGATACAAAAATAAAATTATTATTATTATATGATGGTTTGGACCTTTAAAGCTCTATATGCCTTGGTTCCAAACTATTTGAGAGACTGTGAGGCTATGCAGACTGCCACTGCAGCCGCCTCCATCTTCATCGGATTGGGTCTGCAGCAACCACACTCTGTGGCCCCAATCTGGCCTTCCCAGGGTGCTAAAAGGAGCCACAATAAGCAGCTTCTTTTGGCACCCTGAAAAGGGCATGATAGCCGCCACTTTAAGGAGCTCCTCCGGTGCTGCGTCATGTGGATGTAGCGCCAGAGGAGTGCCGTGATGCTGCATGCTGTATGAAGTGGCATGCGGTGTCACACTGCCCTGGGGACCGAGTCGTGAATTGTGTCATGTGGAGGCCACACTCTGACTCCACTCCCAGGTCGGCTGTAATAGCCAGTCTGCATAGGCTCTGTATCTCCCTAGACAAGCCAACACCAGCTTTAAGATCTACAGGAGAGGATGTTTTCTTAGTCTCACTACCTTCATAGGCATGTTTCATGAGGACATGAGAGAGATCTTAGGCTGTAGAACACCCTTCCACAGGAAGTCTGGTTGGGCCCTTCCCCACACTGTTTCCATCAAGAGGTGGAAACCTTTTTTATTCAGGTAGGCCTTAACTGTTGAAACATAATTCAGGCCATAAACTTCTGGGCTGTGCCATTTATTCTATATAGTACTGGAATTGTTGATTGGACTCAAGCAGAACTATAAAATTAAACATAAGTATATGCCTAATGAAGGTTGGATGATGATGATGAATTAAACATAAAGTCATTGCTGGACTACATAAGGACTGAAGATATCACATGTTAAGTTGTGGTTGCAATATACAACTATACCTCAGTTAATGGACTAGATGTGTTCCCGGGCTTTAATCGTTTGACAGAAACGTTAGTACCAGAGGTAGAAATAACATGAAAAGAACAGTGAGGTTTCTACAAACACAACAACAAAGAAGAGCACTTCAACATGCTTCAGTAAACTTTTTATTCAAAACTAACATGTGAAAGGAAATAGCCAGTTCAGGTCAGCTTTGCATAAGTAAACAAAAATATTTTGAATCTTCTAATGATCACTTGAAAGCTTCTTCAAAAATGCATTCCAGGATGATATTTTCCCTTTCAACAGCCTCCAGTTTTCTTAGAATTCCTATTTCAGTGACAAAACTTATAGATCAATGCTTTTTCCCATGCCAGAATTGCTGGTAAAGCAGGTTATTCTACTTTTCCATTTAATTTTGGTTTTATTTTTCAGGCATGTTCAGTAAATGGTTGTGCAGGCAGCTGTTTACTTTGCCTGTTTGGGTGTAAACTCATAGAGATGCAACAGGATGACCTAGAGCAGCATCCCTTGGTGATGCCATCTCTACCTAACTAAAAGAACAGACTTCGTGGATGAATCTAGGAAAGTTTTTATAGAAGATAAGGTTCAACACAGTAGCATGTTCATTGCCAGATCCGATATTACAACTCAGCTTACCTTTCCCAACACACAGGCCCACTCCAGCATAGCTCCAGAGCAGCTAAGCAAGCTTTTGCATGGCTGAGAGGCCTGTGGCCCTCTGATATTAATTCTTTCCCAGGCCAAGCTTTATTGAATTATTTACTGCAGAGACACTGCTGCAACCAAACACTGAAAATATCTTCCTCAAGCTCTCATTCACCATCCTCCCAGTGTCAATACTGGAGGTGGGGAAAAACCCTGTCCCGGCTAGATAGAAGACAAGAAAAGGAGGGGCTGACTCCTGTAAAAAGAGACTATGGGCACACCTACACTGTAGAAATGATGCAGTTATTACTTTAACTGCCATGGCATATCCTACAGAATCCTCGGATTTGTAGTTTGGGGAGGTACAAAAGCTCTCTGACAGACTAAACTGAATACCTCACCAAACTACAAATCCCAGGATACTGTAGGATAAGTCATAGCAGTTAAAGTGGTGTCAAGCTGCTTTAATTCCTCAATATGGCTACACCCTAAGTAAAAAGGAATTGATTAATCAGAAGCTTTGTTAACTGAAGTATGTCCGTAATATATTTATTTCTAAGTTGTCTGGAAGGAATTCATTAGAACTAACTAGATAAAAAATAGCTAGCAATTAGTTACTTCCAAATGTGGACTAATGGTTTGAAAGAATGGAAATAATGTGGAAGAGATGAAGAGTGAACTGAACAGGTGAAAGGGATGGTAAAATGTGTAAAACTGTTCATGCCAGTAAAAACAAAACAAAACAAACAAACAAAAAAAAAAAACACGGAGTCAGTTATGCATCCTGTTTATAGTAAGAGTTAAACACAATCTCTTTAGGTACAGAAAATAGAAGCACACATAAGCCTGGAACTCAAAAATATAAACTTAATGATAAATGGTGTGATTACACCAGTATGGATCATGCTAGAAAACATAATCAAGGCAAATTTCAGCCAGACAGTCCAGAATTGCAGAAGATATGAATATTTTAAGTGCATGTTGCAATCACAATTCTTTTGAGAATCCACAGCAGCTGGGGTTAGGTGTGGAAGGTCGGTCACATCAATGCAGATCTCAATAGAGCTTCTGATCATTCAGCATCTAAAACTAGAGATTTGTATTTGTATATGGAAAGAAACTTTCAGGCAAACACAGTATCTAAATTCTAAAGTCCTTTCAGATGTCAAGCCAGGCAGCAGATTGTGGGTGCCCAGAGCAACAAATTGTCAGTTTTCTGCTTCTTGTGCCAAAACATCTTGGCTAGCTTTGGGTACTGTTATGCATTTTGACTTGGGTAAGCAGAGGGTGTATCGGTGTGTATGCACTATTTGCTGCTCTGTCTCAGGCAGAAAAATATCTTAGAATCAGATGGTTGGAAGAGACGACAGTGGCCATTAAATAGGAACATAACTTTTCATGAAGTTTCTTCTCTATGGCCCAATACAGACAGGCACTAAGGGGCATCCTGGCAGCGTGCTAGAGTTGCCCGGGGCTGGAATGACTGCATGGCCCGCAACCCTAGCATACCGCCAGGTCATCATCATTGCACAGCACCGTACAGATGGCACAAGCAGCAATACCGTCATGTGCGCGCCATATCCACAGGGACTTACACACACTAGACCTCCCCGTGGCACTGCATGGTGCTTGGGCCACCCTTTAAGTGCCGTGGAAAAGAGCTCCAAAACAGAGATGTTTGTCTCGTATGCATCATTGGCATGGCCTTTATATGGCTGCACCAATCATGCAGAAGACAGACTCTTTGCCGTGCCTGTCGGGGTTTCCTTGGGGCATACAGCCCCAAGGACACACCTTTCCCAGACCATGGAGAAGCAGCATTTTGCCACTTCTCCATGTTCTGGGAAAACCAGGGATTCCTGGGTGAGTTCCCTTTCGGAGCTCCTTGGGGAGATGTCCCCAAGGAGCTCTGAAAGGCAACTTCCCCAGGCCTCCCTGGAATTCCCTTTTGGAGTCTCTTCTGGAATTCCAGGGAGGGCTGGGGGAGTTCCAATTCAGAGCTCCTTCGGGCAAACTCCCCAGAAGAGGCTCCGAAAGGGAGTTCCTTCTGGGGAGTGGCTTGTTCCCTTGGCACCCACAGTGCCACGGGAATTATCCTGAAGAGAAAGGGAACAACCCTTTCCCCTCAGGGCTCCTGGGGTGTCCGTGGGGCATGCAGCCCCAGGGACACCCCTTTTCCATCCCAAAGAGAAGCGGCATTTTGCTGCTTCTCTTTGGGCTAGAAAAAGCCAGATTGGGGGTGCAGGGGCTGCCTGTGTGGCTGCCCTGGCCACAATCCAGCACAGAAAGGAAGGAGTACTTCTGTTTGCTCCTTCCTTGCTGCGCATCGGTGCCCCACTGTTTGGTTGCTGTGGCAATGCTGTGCAGCAAACGGGGGGGGGGGGGGGGAGGATCAGGTCACCACTTAAGGGGAAATATGTAAAGCCCCAAAGATAACAATTTCAGCATTTTTCTTCCTGCTGTGAGAAAGTCTTCAAAAACCACAATTTTCAAAGGCTATTCAAAAGCCAGGACCTATTTTGCAAAAAATAAATAAATAAATAAAATAAATAAAATAAAAAAAATGGAAGTGCAGAATTAGTATTTCTGAAAATTGAAATATTATTTTCCACACAAGAAATGTTGTTTTCTGTTCAGAAAACCCTATTTTCTATTCAAAACAACTATGAAAAAATTATGTGCCCCAAACTGCAAAAATGTTCATTACTCCAGCATTTGTCACATCAGGGTTTCCTACACTCCAAAAGCAGAGGTTTTGACCATTTTTTAAATCAAATACTATTCAGTATTCTTTCCATCCCTATTATCTAAACCAATCCCTTGCCCTGCAGGAATATATATTTTAGAGATGGCCATCCGATCTTTGTTTGAAGACTTCCAAAGAACCACCATCTGAGAAAAGCCTACTCCTACATTTTTAGTGGAATCACTTTTCTTCCAATTTGAATAAGTTGGTTCATATCTACGTCTCTGGGGCAGAAAACAACATTCTTTTAAGATATATAAAGATGACTACTATATAACTTCTCAATCTCTTCTTCTCCATGCTAAAGATACCCAAATCTTTAAGCAATTCCTTATAGGTTCCTCAGTTTTCTTCTTCTTTTTCCTTCTTGAAAACAGAGAAAAAGTATTCCTCTTTCCATTCCACTGAGACATCTCCTCCAAGAATGCATAAAAATAATCAATAAAAACCCTTGAGATTAATGAATTTGGATGCAGTTTATCCAGCCCTAGAGATATAAATTTATTTAGAGTAGCTAGATATTCGTATTCTACCTCTTTGCCTATTTAGGGCTGTAGCCCCCTTACTTCAACTTTTTTCTATTTGCTTCAGATTGAGCATGTTCTCCTTTGGAGAGAATACTGAGGCAATGTAAGTGTTGAGTAGTTTCCTGTGTTCTCTATCTTTTCCACACAGTGGTCCTAACATTTCCTATTTCTTTGTATTGCTCTGAACTTAACCCACTTCCCCCTTATATTATTTTTAATCTCATTGACAAGTCTAAGTGCATCCTGAAGTTTTGCTTTTTTAACTTGCTCCCTACAAGTATGGGATATTTGATGGATTTCTCTTTGAAGATTTCTGACTTTTCTATTTCCTTTATCACACAAGGCTGTAAGAATGGAATTACAACAGGGTAATTGTGTCTGTGGCTGTACCTTATCACATGATGTCATGCTTGTCCTGTAGCTGCTTTGTCTTCCATCCGTATCTGGAGTCCTCCTTTTCATTCATGGGCATGTCAAAACAAGCTAAATGAACTGGTTTTCTCCCACCCTCACAGCACCCTGTCCACATAATCAGGACCAAAGCACCAATTTGAGTGCAGACTGTCTTCATGACACAAGGCCACTTCTGTACCAAATCTGGGTCATTTTTCCCTTAAAGGTTAAAAAAGATTTGTCTGTTGCTTTGGAGTTTCCATGAAAATCTGGAATATTCTGGAGTGATGCTGGGCTGCTGTTTACTCATGCATCCCACTGTGCTGCCCAGTGCCCCTGACAGTGATGTTAGTTGCTCATTCTGTAGTCACTACGAGGTGCCCAGCTATGTGACTGATGCTGGGCGCTTCATTTTCAACCTCAGAAAGACTAACTCACAACCAGCAGTCCTGGTGCTGGGTGGCAATGTGTAGCCACCTGATATCACTGCAGAGAGTGGAGGAATTTGGGGGCAGCCTTGGGGCCAGAATACTCTGGGAGCAGCCCAGAGTATTCTGGCCAGTGTATATTCACCTCCAATCACATAGCTTTTCCACTATTGATTCACATATGATAAGTTCTCCCCACTGCATTTCTGATATGCAGATAGTCACGTGATGTGAATAGGCATAATTATGCTCCGCTCCCCCTCTCCTCTTTCCCCTCACTATTGTAAATATTTCCCTCTCACTATTGTTTTTCTTTAAATTTCTTTTTTAAAAACTTAATTGCTGTGATTGCTAATTGAAAATACAACAAAAATACAGACAGAAAGGTATACTGGGAAGGACATAGGGCAGGAAGGCAGAGTTATGGAGGCTGGCATGTAGAAGATAGAGCCCAGGATTATAGCAACACCATGGCACTTTTGAAGAGCCGTGCAACAATTAGTGTCCCCAAACCAATATGTTTGTGTTTCCTACATTGATGTGAATGTGGTGTCTTAGTAGTGTAGGGTGATAAATACTTATGTCTCTTTTGAACTTCACCTCATTGAAAGTTCTTTCTATATCTACCACAGATTTTTTTAAAAAATGTCACCCATTTTAGTTTCTCTTTGGAAATCTTACGAATTGCACTTTCAATATCTCACCTTTAAGAAAATCCCATGTATCATGAAATCTCTTCTCTCTTTGAACATTTCTGACCATGGAATGTCACCTAGTATTTCCTTAAGCCAACTGAAATCAGATTTTGTAAAGTCCAATGTGTTTCTTACTACATTTGCCTTCCTCTTTCCTATATGTAATAAATGTCAAGAGGACATCTCCACTCCTCTCAAGAATCTCTCTACTTCCACACCACTGACTAGTTCATCTCTATTGGTAAGGATCAAATCCAAACCAGCAGAACCCCTTTGTACTCTGGCTCATCCCATATTGGATGAAATTGCCTGCAAGGCATGTGAGGAATTTTTTGTACCTTTCTTGCTTGGTAGAGTTTGGCTTTGAGCAAGTATCTTAGTGGTTGAAGTCTCCCGTTATTAGTATATATTTCCTTTTAACATGTTTGTCCAGTTCTTCCAGAAATGATCATCCACGTTTTCAGTACGGATTGGGAGGTCTTTATTTAACCTCTACAATAATGTTACCATTGTTTCCCTCCATTTTATTTTTTATACAAATGTTCTGTATCTGTTTTGTATGCTCTGAGTCAGGTATCTCCTTTCATTAATATATAAGGTTACTCCAACTTCATGATACTGTTAGGTCTATTTCTTTGAAATAGTTGCTACATCACAATTGCTACATTTCAGTCATGAGACTCATTGCAACATGTGCTAGTGATGCCACTTACATCATATTTGACTTGCTCTGTTAAGAATTCAAATTTTATCTTTATTTCCTGAGTATTCGTGTATAAACATGTAATACTATGGGTTATTCTTTCCAACCATTTCCTTGTTCTTTTTCTTTCTTCTCACTGTTGGATTCTTGCACTATTGGTTGAATTCCCATTGTATGCAGGGAAGTCTCTAGTGAGCTGTGGGGAGGGTGGATTGCACTGGATGACACATCAGAGAATTCAAAATTCCAGAGGCCTCTTCCTCTACTGAATGACACTTTGACCTCCTTTGGGATTTGTGAACATGACAGGTAGACCAGAACAGCCCAGAAGATGGTCAGTCTCTCCAGGCTTCCTGGTCCACCACCTGTTGGTGGCAAGGAGTCTGGACTTCCTCTTCCACAGTGGCCCAATCTACTTCTGAGGGACCATTGGCCTAGCTTGGGTTTATGTGCCAGACAGCATGAGGTGACAGCATGAGTTATTACACTGGGGTCACAGCAATGCTAGTGATGTCTGTATGTCATTGCCTGTATCATTGAGGCTATTGTCCCCAGTACTTGATATCTCCTTGCCCTCTGGAATACTGTCTTCCTCCCCAATGTCAGTTGAAAGTCCTCCTGATCAGGCTTGCAAGACCCATCGAAAATATGTTTTTATCAATTACTGTGATGCACAACCCATAGCTAAAAATTCTTCTTCAGGAAAACACAGACCATGGTTAAAGGAGCTAAATCTTTAACAGGAAACATCAGTAGCATAACAGTAATGAAATAACAACCTATTATTGATAAAACTGGTGAAATAACAACCTGTGCCCTAAGGTCCTTCGACTTCCTACCCATAGCATCACAATCATTTGAAATACTGTATGTTGAAAGCTGTATCTTGCACTATCATTTGTCTCCATATAGATCAGAAGGCAGGTGTAACAGCCGTGGGCTTGATAAATGCTGACAGCCTTTTTGTTACATTATGGATCTTCATACCAAGAGACAGCACACCTCTTGACACGTCTTATCAGATTCACACATCACTGCTTCTGTTCTTCTCATAAGTGTGTCACTTACCACCAGCACACATTTCTCCTTCTTACCCGTTACAGTGATGCAGGTTACATCTCCCAATTATTACCTTCCAATCATGAGACTCATCCCACCACAAAAGTCATATTTGACATTTTGCAGAGCCAGTTGTTCACTTCTAGTGTTCTATGTATTTCTGGGGCATGGTTTTCATCAGGAAAGAGTGATGACGTAACAACTATGACTCCAGCACCCCATAGTCTCTTGTGGAAGGAAGGGACAACTGCTCTTGAATTTAATGAGTGTTGTTAGCCTCTCTGGTACACCAGGGATCCTCATCCCTGAAGGCTACCACCATATGATTCTCCTTATCTGGGGAATTGGCAGGAACATATTCATCCATACAGTTCTCTAGGGCTCATTTCTTGCTCTTTGAGAATGGTGAGTATTGTTCCTGTGCCTCATTGCTGAAGGGAAAAAAAAGGCTTAGAATCAATTATGTAGCATCATTGCTTACAATCAATTATGTAGCTTCAAGCTCACAACATAGTTTCTAATAGTTTTGCTTATTTGTGTCTCATTCTTCTAAGTGTCTGCCTCCTGTGTGTTAGAATTGCTTCAAAGTCAATCTTTCCAATGTTCCCTTTTAAGATAATCTCTTCTGTTCCATCCAAGAACCCTTCATCATCTCTGATAATCTTCATCACAGATATGCAGGCCTCAAACTATTTCACTCTGGGCAGCTCCTAATGGTGGACAAACCATAAGGTTGCCATATTTCATTTAAAATATGGGTGCCTAATTTGCATATTATGAAAATATTCTAATTATGCAAACCACTCTAATTTACATTCTAATTATGCAAATTCAGTACATTAATGGTTGCATTTTTTCTTCCACTATGGTCAACCTTTGTACCTAAAAATAATCATGTATACATGTGCACAAATCCATAATGTAACTTAACCAGGTTCAACCAATGATCTTCATGCCTTTAGAGAAATCTGAACAAGGTTTTGCAAAATTCAGATCAATGCTACAGCCATTTCAAATCCTTTGGTGTTCACAAACAAACCGTGAACTCACTATTATTGTTTTTAATTGTTTATTTTGTGAATTATCTTCCAGGTCTGCTGTATGTTTGGCCATCATATATTTTGGCCACCATTAAAAAGCTGAATGCCACAAACTAGACAACATCTACCAGGCACTAGAAAAGGTCAGCCTTATATTTGCAGAAATCTAAAACTAGACCAGTACTAGAAGTCCTTTTTGTTTGTTTCTGTGGTTGACAACCCCCTCCAAAAATTTTGAAGACTCAATAGACGACACATATTGAAGATTTAACTCAGCTGCTTAGTGGGTCAGCATGCTTTCTTGGAAGGCTGCATTGTGTGATGGGTGCCATACACAATGTAAGCCTGATTTAACATTCACATACACACCAAAAGAATGCAATTTAAATATTGATCATGCTTGCAAGTATATTAATTATAAACTCAATTCAGTTTTCACTGAGTTAGTTTTTTAAAAAAAGAACAAGAAGAGGAGTTTACGTATAAGGGAAGAGGATGTAACAAACATTTCATCTTTTTCTTATTAGGGATGCTGACAAGCAAAATGACATTAAGTTGACAACAAATATTTTTGTTTTCTTATGGCCTCCAGTGCCACAATGCCCTGTCAGTTGCAATTGAAGAAATTATTAATGGACACTGCCTTTGATAGTAGGCCAGCCTCAGCAATAACGCAGAACATATTTCCATTAATTGTCTCTTTTGTGTTAGAAAATGGTTTTCAACAGAGGTACTGAAGCAAATGGCAATTGGCAATTTCCATTAAAATGTCATTGCATAAAACAATTATGTCTGTCACATGTAGTCTAGAGTGACTTCCCACTTCTTTTCTTTCCCTTTTTAAAAGAAAAATAATTCTCTCAAGATACAAGAATCCACCATAACCATAGAAAAGATGGTTGGAGTATGGAGATATCCAACATGTCTCTACTAATGTAGCTCTAGCCCATAAACTAAGTATGGACCTTATCACATAGAGGCACTTACTGTGGGTAAAATATTTCTGAACTGCTGCAGAAGCGCAAAGGTGTGATCATCCGTCGTACTTCTCAAAAGTCATTGAGGTGACCCACTTCTCTCCAATTGATGAAGCATTTGAGGAGAAGCCATTTTTAAAAAATAACAGGATATGCCGTCATTCAGAAAATGGCTTCTCCACGAATGCTTTGACAATAGAAGAAAAGCAGGTCACCTCAATGTCGTTTGAGAAGCGTGATGGACGATCACACCTTCGTGCTTTTGCAACAGTTCAGAAATGTTTTACCCATGATAAAGGCTCTGTGTGATAACTCATTTCAGATCATGGATAAAGGAGACCTTTCACTTCAATGTGCATATACAATTATGTGAAATGTTGGTGTTCCAGATTTTTAAGCAGACATACTTATGAAAAAGTTTGAACATGAGGAGCCTACTCTCTTGTAATGTCCAAATTTTATACTGTCTTGTTGATGTTGACCTTGGTCTTATTTTGGGGTCAAGTTGAGTGTCCATGCCTGTGACTAATCTTTTTCATGGATTTCTGTAATCCGTGTCATTCTGAGAAATCACTTGCAATGCTTTATAGTTGTCTAAAGTGTGTTTTTTAAACTGTCTGTACCCAGCCCTGAGCTTGTTAAATATAAAGCAGAATATTAATACTTTAAAATAAATAAATAAATAAATAAATGCAATTCTTTCCCCTTTACAAAGAAGGAAATAAAGGGAAACGGAGGAGATTGTTCAGACAATATATGAAATATGTGATCGGATCTCATAAGAAACTTCAAAACATGCCTAGCCTGGTTAAAGACACTATAAGAATAAGCAAATACACAGTTCAATGTTAACATAATTTTATAATGTGGAAATAAATCATATATTTCTGCACCCCAGAGATATCTAAGAAAATGGCAGTTACAGAAAATGAATCATCATTCCTACAGCAGTTGTCAATATTCTAGAAGAACTGCAGCTGTACTTTTGAATCCTTACAACAGTTAAGTTCTGACAGCTGTGAATGGTTCTTTGTGACTTCCTTTCTGACTCAAAGCAGTGTTCCTGGAAAAAATCCAGAAGGGAGCATCTAATCCTCCTGATGCAATATTACCAAGTGCACACTAAGAAAGCCTGAGACATACTAAAAAAACAAAATTCTGCCAGCAGATTTATGTCTTCTCAGTTCACTAAGGATGGTCTACCTTGCCACACATTCAGTGCAAATGAAATATATATATCACATGTATGTGCTTTTAAAGATAAATAGTGTTGATGCTAGGAGAGTCCTCACCTGTCCTGTTAGATTTTTAGTTATACTCTAGTTTTAGGCAATGTGGTATTTGTTATTTACATATATTCATTGTAACAGACAGTGGATGACTGAATTATAGACTTGTGATTCTCTGTAAATGATGCTTTGGCATGTTATTTTTCTTGTCATATATAATTTCACCCAAAGTGTGTGTGGGGGGGAGGGGGGAGTTAGAAAACTTATGGTTTAGTAAATAACTATCCTATCACCTTTTATTTGCAGATAGAAAGGCTGACATTAATCAGAGGTGATTTTTAGATTATACATAACGCACACCTTCATAAAGTTCAACTGTGTGTTAAACTGAGGTGAAGCTATGTGTATTTCTTGTTTCCTGTCCTCCAAGGAACAATGGATAATTGACTAGATGTGACAAGAAAATGTGTAAACATTCCCAGACCTCAATATAACACCGATGAGTAAGGTGGAACAGCAATTACATAAGTAGGTTGTACAATAGACATCTGGACAATAATTTTTACCTAGATATGTTCTGTGAAAATCAAGGTAAAAAGGGGGTGATATTATTAGGTATGGCAACTAACTGGCTAATCCCCCAGCTTTTCAGATGATGCCACAGAAACATTAGACAAGTCTATAGTTTTTTTTGTGGAGCTTTCAGGCTATGTGGCCATGTTCTAGAAGAGTTCCTTTCTGATGTTTTGCCAGCATCTGTGGCTGATTCTCTGAAGATGCCAGCCACAGATGCTGGCAAAAAGTCAGAAAGGAACTCTTCTAGAACATGGCCACATAGCCCGAAAGCTCCACAAAAAACTATGGATGCTGGCCATGAAAGCCTTCGACTCCACATTGGACAAGTCCATCTCTCTTATCCACCTCTTTTTCTTTTCAGTGTATACTTGTTACTGTTATATTTGTTATATCAGTAAACTGTTTTTTACTTTGTGCTCAGTTTCCAAATCCCCTCAAGCCATTGTGTTTCATCATGGCAGGGGTGCTAGTTCATGACAACCTGGGCTCTGAGATTTTAGGGCAAAAAACTCAAACTGTGAGGATAACACATGGTGATGTTACAAGAGTTATCTTACAAGAGGCAGCCCTTGGTGATATCATTGTTCATGATACAATAATCACCAACAATGGCAGCAAAAAAACCCCAAAAACCAACAATATGCTGTCCGTTAAAAAACAAAACACAAGTCAAACAAATGAAGCGAAAATATATACACAGGCCTTTCAAGGTAGTAGTCTTGCACTGAGATTTCTCACCCTTGCCCTGAAGACTAGACAAGAGGGTTCATGACTCTTCTACTGCAAGGGACCAGACTAAGGACTAAGATCTGTCATCCAGGAACCTTAACCACTATTTTAAGAGTCCATCCCTATCCTGATGTCAACATTTGGGTTCTGTCAACCTTTGGGTCTTACCCCACCCCAATATCATTTTAAAAACTAAGTATTGCTAATCTTGCAGATTATTTGCATTAGACTGGAATATAGTTGGAAATTTCATTTTTACAGAGAAAATTCCATATTAAAATTTCATACTACATAATGACCTCTGCTTGCCTTTGCTCTCTTGTAGATGTATATCATTTCAAATAAGATTACCAGTTTCAGATTTGGAAGGTTCTTTCTAGGTTCAAAATCATTTCACACAAATGATTGTGTTAGGAGAAACAAATATCCTATGAATCATTTATACTAATGAGGGCAGAAGAAGCTAAAGACAGAAAGTACTCTGAGCTGGGGAATGAGGGGGTTTCTGAATGATTTCAATGAGAAATGGGTCAAAATGTACCTTGGAAATGAAATATTATTTATGTCAAAAGCACCTCGGTAAGGTTTTTGATGGCAATGGTAGTTATGAAATTGAATGTTTAGCTGATTAGAATGATTTGTCCCCTCCAATTGTGGTTGTTATTCATTCCACAGAAACACCCTAGGAGCATGAATAGAGGTTTTTGAAGCCCATGAACAATATTTGCAAGTCCAACCCTTATGACAAATCTTGTTCTCAATTTGTTTCCTGTGGAGTCATTTTATTGGTCTTCAGGGTATTTTATTCAGTTGGGCTGCATGAAATATTTTAAAGAAAGCTCACATAAATAGGAAGCACTACACCACACTGTGTCTGAATTAGCTAAGAATGATGCATATGAAATTACCCATGACTTTGGCTCTGATAAAGTTGTGAACAAGAGTATTAGTTATTTTGTCATGCCTCAGTGCTTGGGATGACAAAAATCCAATTAAATTCTCTGTTCATCCTATTCAGTTTAGGTAATATGTAGGCTAGTTCATGTAACTTCAAATTTGGAAATATTGTAGGTACAGTGGGTGAGTCTGCACATGCATACACCTTCACTGTTCACGTTCCATAACATGAGAAAGAGATGTATCTAGCTAAATATGTTCGTGCCACAGTAATTTCACTACTTCTGTTTGGTGGAAGATCTATAGGAACCCATTTTTCTCTTTAAAAATATGGCTATAATGACTGATACTATACCACAGGGACAAATCATGTGTGTATGGAAAAAGCATGAAATGACCATCTAAAGTCACTATGGAGTTTATCACATGGGTTTTTTCTTGTGCAGAAACAGTATTTAAAACAGGGAAATCTCACAAATGCAGGATCACTTTCACACAACATCGTGGGCATTCAGCATTAATGTGAAAATAAACTGCACAGAAAGTGGACAAAATCAGCTGCTTTTTACTTTCAGGATTCTCTCAAAACTAACAAATGGCTGATTTTGTTTACTTTCTGTGCGGTTTATTTTCATGCTAATGCTCAATGCTCCTCATGAGTGTGAAAAATGATCCCACTTTTGAGGAAATTTTTTCTGTATTTTAATAATAATAATAATAATAATTATTATTATTATTATTATTATTATTATTATTTCTTACCCGCCCCTCTGTAAAACAATCGAGGCGGGGTACAACAAGGTTGAAAACAGATTACAGATTAAAATAATTCAAGAATTCCATCCCAACCTCCCCCCCTTAAAATAGGATTAAATTAGTTAAGTTTAAAATTAAATTACTAACAATAAAAGTACCATACAACATAGTACACAAAACCGCAATGCTGGCCACAGCATGGGTAGCAATAAAATACAGAGGGCGGGGGGGATAAGGAGTTGGGAATTGGCTGAAAGATTTTAGGAGCCAGGTAGATTATACAGTTTCAGGGAAGGCCTGCCGGAAGAGATGCGTCTTTAAGGCTGTTTTAAAACAGTCTAGTGATGTGATGAGACGCATCTCGTCCGGCAGGCCATTCCATAGCCTGGGAGCAGATCCTGTTTTTGCATGGGATTTAGTCATTTTGCCTCCCATGTGATACTCCTATGACTAAATTCTGAAAATTCCTAACCAAAGGATTCACATGATGTCACCTCACATTATTGTCCCAAGGTCTGCCATTTCCCCTCTATAATGTCTTTCTGTCATCCAGGAAAATGTTTGCTGCAGAAGGGACTTGTAATTGAGTGTATGCTGCATTTGCTCTTAATGGACTGTTTAGAGAGAGAGAAAGAGAACGCTGGCTGATATCCTGTATCAGGAGATATTGCTATGGAGATGTAGCTATGATGTTCCCCAATAGTACCTTCCAAAATCCTACCTTTGAAGCCTCATGCCCCCAACAAAGACATTTTCAAGATGATGAATAATGACATGGCCTCCCCTCGCCTGGTCAAAGGATGCACTGAGCCAGACAGTTGTAGCATTCCCTACAAAATCTTGTTGGGAACTTGTCACAGCTGTGTGCCTCAGCATGCCCTGTGACTGGGAGAGGACTGGACAAATCATTAATCACTTCCACACTCTCCAGAATCTCAGAAATAGCTGTTCCAAGGGATTGTAAGTATTTAAAGGTAATTTTTTGCTGACATTTTTGGTCATTGTGATCAAACAATGATTGTAAATGTGAACTGGAATTATTATGATGTGGTAAATCAGGTTTATTATAATTCCTGAACAGGATGACAATAAAAACATGGGTGTTTTTTTTAAATCTATTATATTTGAATCCCATTATTGGAAGAAAACTCAGCTGTAAACTAGGTAGACAAATAGATAGACAGATATCCTCTAAAAGCACAATGGCTTATATAACTGAACAAAGATGGATCTAGTCAATGCTTAGACAGCTGATCACCTGAGTATTCTTTGAGTCATCCTTAAGCCAAACAGGATACAAATGTAAAGAATAATAACGATTATTCATTATTATCATATTCATAGGACCTTTAAACTGCAAAAGGGTTTCCACGCCAACATGAAGGCAAAGTTAAAGAACTAAGCTGGTAGATACTGCAAGCAGTTTTCTTATGATTTTTGTTGAGTTTTTTTGGGCCATGAGGCCATATTCTAGAAGAGTTTCTTCCTGAAGTTTCACCAGCAGCTGTGGCTGGCACCTTCAGAGAATGTTGGCATGGAAGAGAGTGGGGGCATATATACTGTTGGTTGAGGGAAAGTGATTCGCATGATTTGCATGTTGAGGAGAAGTGATCTGTGTATTGTTCTGTTGTTGAATGGCCTCAGGGTGTCTATTTAATTAATGATCCATTATCTGCTGGGAAACCCCCGTCACCCTGAGTCATTTTCATCTGCATTTGCTGGGTCTTGATTTTGATCTTTTTCAGGACTGATAGCCAAACTTTGTTTACTTTAAGGGTTTCTTCTTTCCAATTGAAGTTGTCCATGTGCTTATGGATTTCAATGGCTGTTGACATGGTCTAGAATTTCAGTGTTTTTAAACTGCATTTTATGTCCAGGATGGATTATAACATGTTCTGCTACTGCTGATTTTTCTGGGTGATTTAGTTTGCAGTGTTTCTCAAGTTCCTTTATTCATGTTTGAACACTGGATTTGGTGGCCCCTATGTAGACTTGTCCATAGCTGCATGGTATGTGGTTAACTTCTGCAGCTGTGAGAGGGTCTCTCTTTTCCTTTGCTGAGCACAGCATTTGCTAGATTTTCTTGCTTGGTTTGTAGACCATTTGGGAGTTATGTTCCTCACCATTTTCCCTATTCTGTCTGTGACTCTTTTGATGTATGGTAAAAAATACCTTCCCTTTGGGTGAGTGGTTGTCTTCACTGCTATGGGTGAGACACTTCTAGAACATGGCCTCGTAGCTTGAAAAACCCACAAAAAAAACAAAACAAAACAAAACAAAACCATGGATGCCATTTGTGAAAGCCTTTGACTTCAAATTTTACTTGGGAGCATAAAAAATAGTCCATCTTCCTTCAGTTTGAGAATAAGATCCAATAAAAATGGGATTTAATCCGTAGTTGACATGTACAAAATCATGACATGATTAACACTTGGAATACCTCCAAATCCTAGTTCTTCTCACAGAATAAAGGATTAAATTGACTTTATATTTACCCAGTGTCTGAATTAGTAGTGATTAGCCATTTACAGCATTCAGGAAGTACAGTGGATTAATTGTCCCTTAAAAGTCTCAATTCACTGTTCTTAAGCAATTAAAAAGGCAATGGTTAGGGAAGTAATTTAAATAATACAGAAAATATTGCCATACCTTTTATGAGCAGCAACATCCACACCTTTTATTGACGATGTAGGCCATTTCTCCCTCCAAAAAAAGATACTTAAGAAACAAAAGGGAAAACAACAACAACAGTATATGTAGAGTACAAAAATCAGAAAACAGATGGCTTAGGAAAGAATATGACATCTTTATATAGAACCATGAATGTGGATAAATAGGGAACAGCTGTTTACCCTTTTGCTCAGAACTACAATTAGAGGGTACCTAATGACTTTATTTTATAATTCCAGCTTTATGTTAAGGGGTAACTGACTGTTTGTTATATGTGTGCACTGCTTGAAATTGCTTTTTCCCCTACACAGCATAATTTATTATGAATCATCTCTAGCACTTTTTAACCAGCAATCTGTTTGTACTTCATTCATAGTCACAATACTGTTTTACCCAAGCTTTCCCATCTCCCTGAATATTTACTTTTATTTATTTATTTCTCATATATCATGTTTCAATAATTTAACCAAGATGGTATTCCTGGAGTCTGAGAATGGACTGAAGGGCACCTGCTGTTATTCTAAGCACCATTGCTTCATAGGAGACTATCTAGGATATCTATTTAGATCACCACAACGTTGAAAGCAGAAAGTCAAAATGTAACAAATTCAAAGATTGTTGGATAAGAAATTGAAACCCATTGTAGTATGAAAGGGTGCTGAGCAAAGGTGTGTATGAAGAAATCCATCCTCCAGTTATGAAGCTCACTGTGTGGCTTTCAGTAAGGTACCATTGCTCAACCTAACCTAGCATTTCATTAAGAATGAACTCTTTGGAAGAGCAAGCAACAGGATCCACATCTGTTCATAACAATGTAGTTGGGTTATACTTTGTTGCTGTTGCTGTTGTTAACTGTCCTCAAGTTCGCTTCTGACTCATGGTGGCCCTGTGGATGAGACATCTCGAAGAATCCCCCATCCTTCTACTGCCTTCCACCTTTCCTAGTCTTTTCCAATAATTCATTTTTCCTCATGATGTAGCCAAAGTACAACAACTTCAGTTTAGTCATCTTGGCTTCCAGAGAGAGTGTTGATATGTTCTAGAAGTGTGATGTAGATTTGAGTCAAATGACTTGACCCTGGGAGTACCACTGCAGCGAAAGCCACTGCTAAACCTAGGATTAGGTGGGGGACTCCTTGCTAAGTGATACAGAATCAGTGGTTTGTGGGCCTGACAAGATGTTTTGGGAAGTGTGTTGTCTCCCTGGGGCAAAAATCTGTGATGTGACAGTCAGGCTGACAAGACTTGTCAAGCCTACTGACCATTACCCCATTCCTTTTGGTCCATGTGGGAACTAATGATACTGCAAGGCACAGCCTTCAGAATATCAGCAGGGATTATGAGGCTTTGGGTAGGACGCCGAAAAAAATGAATGCACAGGTTGTCATCTCATCTCTTCTCTCAGGTGAAGGGCATTGTCCAGGAAGGTAGAGGAAAATAGTGGATGTGAACAACTGGCTCCACAGATGGTGCAAGGGATGGATTGCACCTCACACCAGGTGGCAGAAACATTTATGCCAATAATCTCTCTCTCTTTTTTTTTTTAAGGTCAGAAGGGCTTTAAACTGAATTATGTGGGAGGGAGAGAGTATTTTAGACGGCAGGGGTATATCAAGAACTGGAGATAATAGTCAAACTGTTATAGACGGAAAAAGGAAAATAGTACAAGGACCCAACAAATCTAAATGAATTTAAGTCTTCAAGACCAGATGAACTACATCCAAGGGTATTGAAAAAATTGGCAAATGTAATGTCAGAACCATTGGCAATAATCTTTGAGAACAGGAGAAGTCCTTGCAGACTGAAGGAGGACAAATGTTCCCATCTTCAAAAAGGGAAAAAGAAGGATCCCAACAATTAAACCCCAGTTAGTCTGACATCAACACCAGGAAAGATTAAGGAGCAGCTCATTAAAAAGAGAGTCTGTAAAGTACATTTAGAAGGGAATGCCATGATCACATGGGTTTCTCAAAAACAAGTCATGCCACACTAAACTGATCTGTCTTTCTTTTATTTTCTTTTGTTTTTGACAAAATTACCAGCTTTATAGATGAAGGAAATACTGTGGATGTAACATATCTTTATTTCAGTAAGACCATGACATTCTTGCAAACAAGTTGGTCGCTGCTCAGCAATGAATCCTCTTCATCTTGAAGAGTAGTGACCAGTGGGGTGCCACAGAGTTCTGTCCTGAGCCCAGTGTTATACAACATCTTTATCAATGACTTGGGTGAAAGAATATAGGCCATGCTTATCAAATTTGCAGTTGACACTAAATTAGAAGTCTCCAATACCCCGTAGGATAGGATCAAAATTCAAAATAGATATCTGTCAATGATGTTTTTAATTGTGAGTTCTTGCATGGCAGGGCGTTGGTTTGGATGACCCTTGCAGTCTCCTCCATCTCTATGATTCTATGACTTAAATACATCACTGTCTAAAAACCATTTGTTTGTCTTCTTGGCTGCCCATGGTATTCTCAGTACCTTTCTCTAGCACACATCTCAACTGAGTTGATTTTCTTCCTATTGGCTTTCTTTTTTACTGTCCATCTCTCAAATCTGTATGTGGTAATGAGCAATGCAATGGCTTGGATTATCTGCACTTTAGTGTTCAGAGATATGTCTTTACACTTTGTGATCTTGTCCAGCTCTTTCATAGCTGTCATCCTAATCCTAGTCTTCTGATTTCTTGACTGCTGTCTCTGGTCTGATCAGCATTTGAACCAAGGTATGGGACTATTTTTTACTATTTCAATTTTTTCGTTGTCTAGAATGAATTCTTGCAGATCTTCCATGGTAATTTTTTAAAAAATGATCAGTATTAATCCAACCTTTGCACTTTCCTCCTGGATCATCTTCAGTAATTATTCCTGATCTTTCTTTCTGCTGGTAGTATTGTGTCATCTCTATACCTAAGGTTGTTAGTGTTCTTACTTTCTGTCTTCAGTCCTCCCGTCTCTGAGTTCAAGCCAGTTCTGTGAACAACATTTTCTGCATATAAGTTGAATGAATAAGGAGATAGTATACAGCTTTGCCTCACCCCTTTGCTGAGTGGGAACTGGTTATGCCACCTATCATAATAGTAATGAGGGGTACAATCACTGTTTATGCTTCAGTCTGAGCATGCTGTCTTTATGGGAAGTGTAGTTTGTTGTGGCACTAGAGCAGAGCTCTGATGCCACAACAACCTACACTTCGCAGAATTCCATAGCATGGACCCATGGCTGTTAAAGCAGTGTCAAATTGGATTAATTCTGCTGTGCAAATGAGGCATAAAGAACATTATATGGAAGCTCAATTATAAAGAGCAAATGCTTTGTAGGGATCTTGGGTATACACTTTGATTTGGAGAACATAGGAGGACAAAGTCAGGTTTGGAAAAGCAGACCTGATGTTCTCTGTGTTTTATACCTAAGGCGACAACTCTGAATAAAGGAGGAGGGACTGAACCAAGGAAATGAGGCTTAACAAAGTACTGGAATTTTCCATTATTTCCCGCATTATGTGAAGTGGGCTGCTTCTTTGACTAGTATAAAATTAACAGGAGATACCTGTCTATGACCCCCCCCCTTCTCTCTAATTTAGTGCTTTCTAAATGCTGGCCAGTCTTAAGAGGGTTAGAATACTTCGTGTCTGATTCAAGATGCCAAAAATCCAGTTGCACACACATAAGACAGTGTGAAAATCTGTGAAAATATTTGTTGTTGCTGCTGTTTTTGTATTCTTTCAAGTCATTTCCAATGTATGGTGATTCTAAGGCAAACCTATCAAAGGGTTTAATGGCAAGATTTGTTTGGAAGGGGCCTTGCCTTTGCCTTCTTCTGAGGTTGAGAGAGTGTGATTTACCCAAGCTCACCCAGTAGGTTTCCATGGCAGAGCAGGGCTTTGAACCGTGTCCTCCAGAGTCAGGGGATGCATCCGCACTGCAGAAATAATGCAGTTTGTCACCATTTGAGCTGCAATGACTCAATGTTATGGGAATCTGTGGGGTGATACAGACCGCCCAAGAGGGACGATCTGCAGCCACCCCTTTAAGCGGCAAGATGGGGCCAAGGCTTCCTCACCGGCAGCTTCAGAGGCCCCATCCCACCACTTCCAAAGGCTGCGGGGAAGTCGTGAACTGTTGCTTCCCCGCGGCCTGAAAGCGGGGTGCAGCAGGTGCCCTGGGCACCCGCTGCACCCCTCTCTCCCCGGTGGTTCTGAGCAGAGAAAGAGGCCGCACTCACAGCCCCTTTCTCCTGGGTCCTTGGCACAGCCATCTAAAGTACCCAGATCAAAAGCCATCTAAAGGACCTGGAGCTCTTTTTGGTGCCACGGAAAGGGCGTGCTTGGCATCCTCCCATGGTGTGATTATGTCATGCGTGCACAGCATTGTATAAAGGCTGCACACACCATTACATTCTTATGGGGCGTCCGTATGGATGCCGCCATTTAAAAATGGTGGCACCCATATGCTTTAGGGTTAGGGAGGGTGCAAACACTGCGCCCTTTCTAACCCTAAAGGTGCTTCAAATAGCCCTAATTCTGCCTCATTTTGCCCGTCTAGATCTGGCCTGTGATTTGTACTTTTGTGATATATTTAGCCTTCTCTGTCAAAGAGTACTGGTACACCAACAAACTGCAAATCCCAGGATTCCATAGCATTGAGCCTTGGCAGTTAATGTGGTTTAAAAATGCATTATTTCTACACTATGGATGCAGCCATGGTTTAACACTCAAGCCACAACACTATAATGACTCTTATAAGAAATATTAGTCCTATTTTCTTTTTGGTTTGTGAATATGTTTCTCAGATATCATCAGCCTCATCCACTAACTATAAAGTCTTCCTTCCTTCCTTCCTTCCTTCCTTCCTTCCTTCCTTCTTTCCTTCCTAGGAGGGCTGGAGGACAAAAAAAAAATCTTATTGACTATGTGAGAGCAGCAACATGCATCAGACCTTATCCCCAAACTCAGATATTTCTTATTATAATTTATTGGGGAAAAACAAAGGTGGTGGTGGAGAATGATACAGAGTGAAAAGATAATGACCAGCAAGAAACAGCAGCCATATACCTGAGGAAAAATGTGGTGCCAATATGAAACTAACTGTTTTCTTTTAGGCCCAGGACTGCTTATACTATATCTATACTACATTGTTATAAGAGTTTGCTATCACTCTAGCTGTCTCAACTCCATCTTTCGGGATCCCAGACTTTGTAGCTATTAATAATTTAGGTGAATGCACTCACACTATTTTGCAGAGAATTCAAACTACCAAACTACAGATCCCTGGTATGCATAGGATGGAGCCATGGCAATTACAAATGAACTCTCCCCACCATTTACACAAATTTATATTGCAAAAATTCAGCTATCTTCCTCACCACCAACCACAAATCTATCTGAGCTTCTCTCTTTTAGAGGTAGCTTTAGGCTAAATTTAGAATACAGTTCTTTTGGTAATATTCTTTAACTGCTACCAATCTAATGAACAAGGAAAGTCCTTGTAATGACAGAACATAAAATTGCTATTGTTATATCATTATATTGATCCATTCAATTTAGGGAATCTGACTTCCCAGAAAGGGTTTCATTAATTATTGATGTTTCATTAATTATTTTTCTACCTATAAAATATATAAGATTTTATGACCAAGGTTATTACTTTTGAACTTTCCGAGAGCAAACTGTACAGAATCCATATTTCCTTCTCTCTTAAAACCAAAGGTGTTTAAAATAAAATAAAATAAAAATCTGCAAACAAGCACCTGCATAAGCTACAGTATAAAAAACCTTCCTGCTCTGAAAAATATATAATCCATTCTACAACCAAATCCAGCAATGGCACTGTCCAAAATCAAACTCTGTATAATTTAATTATAGCTGTCTCTGCTTTAGCTTTCCAATCCCTTTGTTCTAAATTATTCAGACCTAGTTTACAAAAAACAAAAACAAAACACAGCAAGTTAGATGGTATGTGTGTGTGTTTGTGTGTATTCCTGGATAGTACCATTTCAGATTAAAGGTAACCAATACATAACTGAATCACAGTCAGAAAGCATCTCTTTTCTCTACAAAGACACTGTAGTAATGGATAAGGCCGTTTGCTTAGGTTTCTCTAAACTCTGCTATGCATCACATTTTCCCCCTTTTTTGCTCCCTCATGCAATCCTTTATGTGCAGTGTAGCATAAATTATCTATGGATGATTTATGATAGGAGTGGGGAAACTGAAGCCCTATAACTCTTTGTGGTGTAATATCTCTTTAGGATATCTGTGTTTTGCTCCAGCTGTGTAGTATTTAGTGTGCTGAAGCTCCTTGCCCTCTTGGTCTGCAGCTCCTCTCATCCCTGAGTAGCATGCCAATATCTTACCAACCAAGTGAGGAAGGCTACAAGTTCCAGTCCAATATCTGCAGAAGGCCACCCTTTGCCAGCACTCATTTACAACCTCACTTTCAAAGGAGTCTCTTTTAGGCAGAATTCCAAGCAACAAGATAAGAATTGGTTGTTGAATCAGCCCTATGGCTTCTTCTTATGCTTTTCCTCTACAGATTGAATCAAGGTATGCACTACAAGTGTCACCTCTGGACTCTGCAAACAGGGAGCAGGTCTGGTCCCCAGTAGTGTCACTGGGGTGGTGGTGTGGGGGGTGCACAAGGAGGGGGGGTGACAAGGCATGTGGGCATGCCTTGGACTTGCGCGCACACTCCTTGGGCCGGTGCGTGCACTCCTTGTGCTTGTGAAAGTGCTCCAGGGCTGCGCAGGTGCTCCTTGGGCCCACGCAGACACCCCTCAGGGAAGTGTGGGCACCATTTTTGTGTGTGTGTGGGCACCCCTCGGGGCTGCTCAGAGGCCATTTCAGCTATCCAACCCATGTGGATGCTCTAGAGGCTGTGTGGGTGCTCCTCGGCCCTGTGCTGGTGCCTCTAGGAGCTTCATGGGCACCATTTCAGCACCCTTGAGTCCTCCTTCGGGCTGTGTGGGCACTCCCTCAGCCATGGAAGTAGGTAGTGCCAGCACTGGAAGTCCAGCCCAGATGTTCTGCCCCTCCACCCCAAATGTCCTACCCTCCACACTGGGTTTCACCTGGTTAGGGACCACCACTGCTGGTCCCTACAGCACCATGCTGAGAGAATTACCTTAGTTGTATATGCTGAGGGGCAGGGAGTGGTGCCAAGGTGTTAGAAATCCAGGGCTGTGATTCTTTGCTAATTTTCTTCTAAAAGGAAGCAACAAGCAAATTTGGCAACTTTATTCCCACTGTGCAGTTTTCAAAGACTATTTACAGTTTAGGACTTTGGGTCTTACCACACTGCACACATTATATTACATGAATCTGTGCCAGTCACTTGCCATGGAGCTGCTGATTGTAGGTGAACTATACATCTTGCCACCTTTCTGCATCAATATAGCCATTAGAACACTCCACAAACAGATTTCTGTTCTGCAGTACTGGCATAATAACTTTCTCTCCTATCCTGTCCCTTGCTTCTTAGTCAGAGTAGGCGGGATATAAATAAAAGTTTAGTATTATTTATTATTAGTCCTGGTTGGTCCATTTTTCTTTTGTTCTGTTTTTGTACTGCCATGACACCATGACAGAATAATGTCACGATAACACCTGGTAACAGGTGAGCCCTTTTCTCAGGAGAGGTCAGACTTGAAAACAATGTGGCCACACCAACACTTGCCATTTTTGTCCATTCTGAACAAATGAAACTGTCTTGACTTTTCAATGGTGCCAACTGTGATAAGGTGTTCTTGCCTCCTCCAGAATACCTCTGCCATTGCCCTGGTATGCATGCTTTTTTTGGAGGGGGGAGGGGGGAGGGGAGAAAAAGAAAACTCATAGAGTAGTAATGTATTTTTCATGGCCAGCCAAGAGATGAGTCAGAGGATGAGGAGGAGGACATGGCTGCTCAGCAGCAAGAGGAGTTGGAAGCTAGACCAGGTCCCAGTTCTGCCATGCCAGACCCCAGCCCTGACATTTCAGCCCCAGGAGTGGGAGCCCAGCCAGGCTCTAGTACTGTGGAGCTCCCTTCAGAGGCTAAGCAGCTGAGTGAGTTTTTAAATGAAGAATCCAGTTTGGTGGTTCCCTCCTTTAAGGAAAGGAGGGCTTGAGAGTGCTTGTGTGTGTTGGTCCTGCAGGCTTGCAGAAAAGCAAGCTGGTAATAAAGCACAGCTGCCAACAGGGAGGGTGTCTCCTACTTAAGCACCTGTGGGACACCATCCCTTTGCCAGAACCTACTGAAAGTCTCTTGGCTGGCTTTGTGTCTTTGGAACTCTGGTTTGCCTTTACCTTGGAATGATTTGGACTCTTGCTGCTTTCTCCTTGCCCTGACTTCGGGCTGGACTGATTTCTGTAATTTCTCCAACCCTGACCTCGGCTCTGGCTTTTGGACTATTCTTATGATCAACGTTTAGGTTTGTGGAACTGCCTTATCAGCTTTGGTTGGTGTGTGCTGGCCGCAGTCCGGGACAGTATTGTCCTGAATGGAAGTTCCATGAAGCTGCTAAATTGTGGTGCTGAACTGAACAACAGCAGAGATACTAACTATACAAAATGTAAGCCTGTGACATCAACATTGTCACTCTTTCTTGTCCCTGTATGATTCTTCAACATCTTTTGCCTGATGAAGAAACCAATGGAATTTCAAGTGCTTGCATTATGTGCTTTGTGCATTTTGACTGAACAATAAACTTATCACTCTATTGTGGATTGTGAATTTTTTTTATTTTACCGTATGGCCAGATTGGCTATCCCAGAATATGTACCATACTAGCATGCTTATCCAGATAGAAAGTCCCCTGGTGTTCAGATTTCCTTACTACACATTTTGAGCCAGTGTGGTTGGACTAGGACTCTCTGAGAACCTAATACCTGAGTCTCCATTCAGCCACAGAAATACTGGGTGACCATGGGCAAATCACTCTCAGGAAGGCAGTGGCAAACTTCTGAATAAATCTTGCCAAGAAAACCTGAATATAGGGTTGCCAAGAAACCAAGAAATAGCTGAAAGCAAGTAACAAGAACATCAGTTTAGAATTTCAGCCTGAGTAATCCTATATGTGTTTACTCATAAGTAAATTCCACTATGGCACTCTCCCAGGAAAGTGTGCATAGGAGTATTTTCCAATAGGCCCCTTTTGAGGTTTTCTTTGAGGAAGGGGAGCTAAACAGACAATTAAGTTGGACCACAAAAGGAGGAGGGAAGGTTCTAGCATACACAGCTGCAGCATGTTGTTTTATTGGAAGAAAGTCCTACTACCTTCAGTAAGACTTACACTCAGGTAATTGTGTATAGAATTACAGCATTTATGATCTCTATCTCAAGTGAGTTTCTCATTATATTGCCCCAAACACAAAACTATATACTGTGTCCCCAGACTTAAGGTTTTCTCATTATTTTTGCTGAAGGGGAAACCATAATATGAGAGCAAGAATTTATTTTTAAAAAAAAGTTAAATGAAGGACTCATCACTTCTTTCTTTAATTTGGATTTTCTCTTTTGATTCCTTAACTCCCCCCTCCCCCCAGCCTATACTGTGTTAGTATGCACAAGTGGATATAGGGACACCTAGTGGCAGTACCTCAGGATGTTTTTCCTTTGGTGAGAACAGAATTCCTGCCAGAAAAAGGAATGAAATCCACATGGTGTGTTTCAATTGATAGCCTTCATAAATTCCCTAGGCATTCAGTTTACAATGGAATGGTGATGTCAGCAGTTTCAAAAACAACTTTATACTCTCAGATTGGGTTTAGCACAGGAAATGCCTTGTATGTTGAATTGTATATGTATATTTCATTTCCAAAGTTCTAAGTGTAACTCTTGTAGCCAAATTGGCATCATACACACACAAGGAGAGGTACAGACAGACCTTACAGAAATTACATTTTGGACCATAACACCACGAATCCTTCTCCAGCATGATTATTGGTGGGTTCTCGGAACTGTAGTCCAATAACTAACTTTTCCAGCGATTGGCATCAGGAAGCTTGGGAATTTTTTTTAAATGCTTAAAGTACAAGAATACCCCCCCTTTTTTTTTTAAAAAAAAAAAAAAAATTAAATCTGGTTGGAACAGGACTTCCAAAACAACCCATTGGGGACTAAGCATGCTCAGCGGGCATGAGATGCTAACTTATTAAGTGCCAAGCAATTAAAGGAGCAATGAAATGGAATATCCTGGAGGAGGAGAATATGGCACCTCCCACTTCGCCAGGCAGGCGCAGTTGCTGTGGGGCTCGGAGCCCCAAGATGGTCGCCAGGTTTTTCCTGCTGGCAGGAAGTCTGTTAAACCACAGGCTTCCTGCCGGCATCAAAAAAGGGTTGCAGGCGTGCATTCCCTGTTTGGGGCGGCAGCACAAGTTCTGGTGGGCTGGTTTCCAGGGCTTGGTAGCACTGGATCAAGAGTCCTTTTGGACCCAGGAAACATCAGGTGTGATGTGGCCAACCGTGGATCACATGGCGTATATCCCAGTGACAAGAGGCCTTATTATGGTAGCTGCGTAACTGTGGAATTGTGCAAGGGCGTTACATTGTCTCAAGTCATCCCAATACTTGCCATACAAGCAACCTCACATCTGTCCAACCTCGGTGTTGGGGATGTGCAGATCCAGACCTCATGCTTGTGGGCCAACCCTACCTTGTATTGCGGTTAATAATAAAGTTGTTGCTTTTTCTTTGCCAATATGTTGTCCTGTCATTCTTGGGGCGGAGCACCTCCACTGCAAATACCTAACAGCCTAAATTCTGAAGACAGGTACAAACACACTTTTTGCTAGGTCCTGTTTTCTGTATAATCTTTTCTTTTCCTAATGTTTCTGCCAACACTTTACCGTATAGGGAGGCTTTTCACACTGCAACATATTTTCATCTTCCATTTGTATGTATTGTTCTTCCAGGGAGTTCAAAATTGCTTACAAGTAAGGGTTTCCCTATAGACATTAACCAGGATGGCAGTTCCTCAGTCTTAACTATGTCCCTCTGACCATTCTCTGCAATCCAGACTTGTTATTACCTACGCTTGTCAAATCAAGTCAAGTCAGTGCATTGTTTAAACAAAAGGTCATCACAGCATAAAATGTCAAACAACAGATGTAAACAAAAGAGAAGGTTTGGTTCGAGTGTGCTTATTTACAATTCATGGCGAGAATATCCAGAAAGGATGTTCCTTTATTTCTGAGCAGCCAGTGCAAATTTTACACCTTCTTCTGTGAGATATTCCTCTTCATTCATCCAAAGGAAAACCATTTTTACAGGATAATTGAAATGAACCAAATTCACAAGCAAGGTCTTTATGTATCTGTTCTTTGATTAAGTGCAACTCATGAGATGAAACACATTAAAGCTTTTTCTTGAGCTCCCCCCCCCCCTCTTTTTTTTCTTTTCTTTTGCTACTTAAATGTGCAATCCTTAAAATAATTACTTCAGGGTTAACTTGCCCTACATTTAAATTGTATTCTGAAGTGGAATTCTCAGATATTTAAAAGGGAACTTTTTGGACAACAACTCTCAAAAAGTTAGCATGGACAGTGGTCCTGCACACTAAAGGATTCTCAGAACTGCAATCCAAAATTATTATGAAGTGCTGGAAATAGTAATATAGGAAGAATCCAGACTGACCTCAGATGCAGTATCACAACAAAGTAATCTAAGGATTAAATTTAAGGATGACACAGTTTCATTTGTGAATGCTAGCATAATGTAGTGTCTCACTTGATGGAGCTGTGAACCAGAAAGGTCACATCTTACCTTTGTTGTCAGCCCACTAGGTGGCTTGAGGCAAGACACAATCTCTTAGCAACTTTTCTGCAATATGGAGATAATGATACTGATTTACCTTAGAGCAATCTTGTAAAAATTATGAGAACATGCATTAAATGCTCTAAATATATACAAATGCACAACATTTTTAAGTAGTTCTGTTATCCCTTAGCACATTGATCTCCCAAGCCTCATAGTGCTGCAAATGCTGATCATTAGGGATAAATGATTATATAACAAATTTGAAGAGTGATTTTTTTTTTTAAATTGTGTTTAATAGGAATAATATTTCAATGTGTTTTGAAATGAGAAGATTCCAAACTAGGTTTTGGTATGTCTGTGCATTTCTCAGTTGTCCTCAAACTATGTCTGCTGCAGAGCCAGAAAAACCATTTTGGTTCCCTAGCCAAATGGCAACGTGAAGTGGAGCCAGCACCTCATGTTATTTCCCTCAAACCTTCAGGCTCTGTGTCTTTCTTAGTTTCCATTTCAAGTCCTCCCGTGTACACTAAAGCACAGACCTCTGTGCCTTTCTTTGCAAAAGGAAAAAAAAAATGCATCCAGCACTTGGGGAAGTGCTTCCAAGTGCCAGATGAGTCTCTTCATGTGCCACATTCAATTGGTAATATGTGGGTTTAGCTGACACATTGCATCAAATATTGGCTATGCCACTCATCAGTGTTAACACATGGGTCTCCTTAGCACACTGCACAACTTCCCCATTAGAAGGATTTAATAAATGGGAGAAGTTCTGTACTATCTCTGATCGATGAATGGATATAATAGCAGAAAATGCAAGCAGTAAGTAGAAGAATCTTCACACATCAGGGCATGAAGCTTTGGGGAAGGGGGTGAGGCCAGTTTCAGCTGGTAGTTTTCATGTCAGTGGGTTAGCGAATCTGCTCTAAGTTTTAACTCAAAATTCAAAGGAGCTATGCAAGGTGCTGAATGTTTTGGGGAGGCAAGAATTCAGAACCTTGGAAAGTTCTTTTAATGTTCAGTGTGAAAGCTGGTGCACAGCCACTGTCCTATTGATGAGTGGGGTTATGAGCAAGAACTAAATAAAGATATCTTTGTAGTAGTAGGATAATTCTGAACATCTTACTTGATATTGATTAACTAATTGGTAATGAATCCCATCACCACCACCCTACACCACCCCCTTCATCTGTCAAGATATTATGTACTGGATAAGATAGGGCAGACCAATATTCCATCTCTAGTGCTTTAAAATCTTTGCTTTCTTGACAGTTTTTGTATCTTTGATTTATGTCTTACGGTTATTGATAGTGATTAGTGGCTCTTGTGATGCTAAATCTCTGTATTTATGTTTCCTAAATGCCCAAGACAGTATTGTAGAGCCTGGGATTCACCTTAGCTTACAGAAGACTTTTGGGCAAAAAAACAGGCTGGACAAGTGCATGTGGTGTAGGTCTCTGAGTGAATATGATCTGAAATCAGTAAAGACTTCTTGTTGTACCTACTATACAGCAGTGAGACAGGCAGGAAATCATATTACATCACTATTATCACACAAGGAAAATTGGAAGGTTAAACTGGTCACAATGTAGGGCCATCCAGGGCATTAAGAACAATTTCGCAAATGTTTTTCAGACAATGCTGTGCATAGATAGGTTAGAATCCAAATAGAAAGTGAGGTGAATCAGAGAATAGGCATTTTTGCAAAAATACTGTGGACTTTTTCACATGGGGACCTATGTGCTTCCATCACAAAATGGTTAAAGTGTTGGCATCCTGGAAAAGGAAACAAATTTTCTAATGGTTATCACACACGGAGCACAAAAGGGGTTAAAAGCACATTACTTAGGCAAGAAAGTGTGTGGAGTATGAATTTGGGTTTCAAAAGGATGAAGAAAAATCCCCACTGCTAGCTTAGAAATACCTTTTATGTGCATGCTCCAAACTGTCATTTCCACAAGTGCATTCAGATATATATGCTCCAGAGAGGAAAGGGAAACTGGGGAGGAAAATCCTCTTTGCCCCAGAAACTGTTTCAGAGGAAGACAGGCTGAGGCTTCCCTTTGCAAACTCCAAAAAACCACAAACACACACATACACTAAAGATAGAGGAGGGGCTGCTCCATAAACTTGCCTGGTTTCAGCAAGGGCTGATACTCCCAGATGCCCTCCTTTTCCAGGACATGTTCTCTATTTCTCCCTCCTGTCCAGGAGGAATGCCAAAAACATCCTCTTCCTCTGCCTTCTTCCAGCAGAAGTTCCCTTCGAGGCTGCTTAAAGGCTCCATTAGAGGAAGAGAGCAGTCAGAGGGAAAGAGGTGTGTGCATCCCTTTAAAGGACAATCGCAATAAAGGATCATGGGAATTGTAGTTTGTTTCTAACGAAGGGAATTCCATGGCCAATCTAGAGATACATTTCATATTAACACAAATTCGAATTGACTGCAAATTCACAGTGGAAAAGGGTTTATAAATTTGATGTTTTTCCAAATTTACCTATTTCTGGCATGACTCGTGATTGTGTTTGGATTGCATTCGCATTGCCTGTGACATCATTTGATATTCTCTTGCGAAATAACATGAAGCACCATGGACGACCCCAGACTGATGTTAGTTTAACCTTCCAATTTTCCCTGTGTGAAAAAGTCCTGTGTTCTCATTCCACTTCATTTATGAATTCACTTTCTTTGCATAACTGCAGCAGTCTACAAATCATTTGGAAGATTCTCGCTGTTCGCAGATTTCCCATGCCGAGAAGAGTGAGGCAGCCTTGTTCTTAAAGGGATACACATAAACACACAGCCCTCTTTTTCTCATGGGGCTAGTCTCCTCTTCCTGCAGCATGTAAGGGAATAGCTGATGGGAGAAGGCAGGGAAGAAGTATTAGAAGTACAGGAGGGAGAAATGGAGGATATGTCCTGGAAAAGGAGGGCATTTAGGGGTTTCAGCCCTCACTGAAATCAGGCAGGTTTATGAACCAGACACCTCCTCTTTCTCTCGTGTGTGTGTGTGTGTGTGTGTGTGTAGTTTTATGGGAGTTTGCAAAGGAAAACCTCAGATTGCTTTCCTCTAAAACAGCTTCTGGGGCAAAAAGTATTTTCTTCCCCTTACCTCTCTGGAGCATGTGTGTGTATGCACTTGTGGAAATGACAGTTTTGAACATGCACAAAAAAAGTTATTTCGAGGCTATCAACAGGATTTGTCCTCATCTGTCTGGAACCGAAATTTGCTTTCTACCCACTTTCTTGTATAAGTAATGTGCTTTTAACCTGTTGTTGTGCTGTGTGTGTGATAATCATTAGCAAATTTGCTTGCTTTCATGGGATGCCAACACTTTAACCATTTTCTGGATGGAAGCACATAGGTCCCCATCTGATAATGTCCTAAGACTGCAACCTCAACCTTCTATCCAGGGGGATTATTTCAAGTGGTGAGGAGTCTCTTAGGTACAGGACCAGAAATTTCAGGAATGCAACCCATGGAAAAGGTTTAGGAAAAGGACTTCTCTGGTATCAAAGGTATATGAGGACTACAACCTGATCACAAATATCCTCTTTTCTGAGCAAGATGCTTGCTAGTATGATGGCTGGGTAACTTCAGGTGTTTTGGGAGGAAACAGTTTATCTGGACTTTCAGACCAGGATACAGCACTGAAATAGCCTTGGTTGTTCTGATGGCCTACTCTAGGGAAAACGAAGGGGAATACTATCCTGTCTTCCTGGATCTCTCAGCAGCTTTTGATACCATTGATCATGATATATTATTGGATCAGCTCTGTAGGATGGGAGTAGGAAGCACTTTTCTGAAGTGGTGTTATTCCTACCTAGAGTGCCATTTCCAGAGAACAGCACTTTGATAGAAGGCAGGGTATAAATATTTTAATAAATAAATTGTACTATGTTTTATGCTTCTCTTTCATGTTTTGTTGCGAATAATAAGTGATGCTGATCTGACAGAGCTGGGGAGAGGGAGTCTTGTACCCAGAACAGTGGCTTGTGCTATCCAGAATTTTTAAAATATGACCACATTAATTGTTACAGTTACTTTCGAAACAAATTGAAAAGTTAACATTCTTTTTAAAAGAAAAAGAAAAAAGAAAAAAGAAAAAAAATAAAGGTAATGAAAACTAATTGGGAATTGAAGTTATAACTGTAAGCAAATGCTTTTTTTAAAAGTAACTTCCAATCTCTGTCTAGTAACATTGCCATATCAAGTTGTTTTTCTTATAACAATCTTTCACTCAAGTTAGTGAACAAGCCTAACTAGATGATTGAATTGTAGAAGAATTGAAGATGGCTTGGAAGCTGTAGCTATAGTGGGTGTAATGGATATCTACAGATATCTAACAGAAGCTGTTGTGTGTATAAGAATGCCCAGGGATATTAACTTCCTTGGATGCATGTGTGTTTCCTCCACATATAATGTATGGGTCAGGACACTCTAATATTGTGTAAGATGTATGATACTTTACATACAATGTAAGGCAATAAGTATAATGTGCCAAGGCCCTGAAAGTCTGTGTCTCCCTGAATGGAGTGTATAGTTGTATAGTTTTAGCTATACATGGACCAACAGAGAACCTTCTCAATTCCCTGTATAAATAACTTGAGATGGCAAGATTTAAGAAAGTTTCAACAGCATGATGAACCCAACCTGTCTGTTTGGACTGTACCATGATTTATGAATCCAAAGTCCAGGCAACCCAAGTTAAATTCCCTGCCCCATCTCACTTGATGCTATAACTGGCTTACATTTTTATCACATAACGAGAAATACGTATCGGCTGTGTTCACACATTTCATGGCTAGAATCTGTGACTCCCCCCCCCCCCCAGGAACCATAGTGTCTTGTATATTTATAGGGAATATTCATATATATTTATAAGGAAATATTTATATTGGTCTCATTTTTACTTGGTGTTCTTTGATTTTCATTTATCCCATCTGCTACACTTTAAGAATAATTTGTCAAGCAATCTTCCTCAACTGAACAATTTTTACACATCATAACACAATAATTAAATGCATATGTAACACTGACAAATTTTAAGAAGAGCATATAAGACAGTGGAACAATTTCTCCATTACTAAATTTGGCAACCTGGCTGTTTACACTTGAATGTTATAGGAATAGAGAATACCTGCTGAAAAGCATCTGGTCAATTATTATGTAATTCTGAATTTTAAACTTGGCTTTTGTTGTTATTGTTGTTGCTAGGTTTTGTTTCTAGAATGTATAGAACTATGAACTTTAACTTCCTCCCAAATTGTTACAATCTTTCTTCTACAATTTACCTAAAATTAATATTTGTTGTCTAACCATTTATAGACATATTTTCTATGTCGTAATGTTCCATATATATGGTTCTTGAATAAGAAAACTAAACAATGTATGAGTTATAAAATGATACAAAATTGAGAGCCCTTATGTAATTAAGAGAGAGTCCATGTGGTGTAGTAGTTTAAGTGCTGGTCTACAACTCTAGAGAGCAGGATTAAATTCCTTTTTGAGCATAAAAACCAACTGGAGGTCCTTGGGCAAGTCACACTCTCTCAGCCTCAAGGATGGGAACGGTAAACCCCTTTGAAGAAACCTGCCAAGAAAACCCTATGATAGGCTACTTTTAAGTCACCATAAGTAAAAAAAAAATGACTTGGAAGCACACAAAAAGCAGTGACAAGATGTAATAAAGTAGTACACAAATATTACAATATAATATAAAAATAAAAATAATTTTGACATACCTCAAAGAACTTGCTCATAGACACATGTTCTACAACAACTGCAGAATCAGACAATTACAAGTATATAAGAGAATGAAGGATCATACATTAATAATTGCAGGTTGGACATTTAACCAAAGGGAAAATCTCAGGTAAAATGTTCTTGACCCTGAGCACATCCATCAACACCATCTCTTCACTCCTAAATCCAGGCTTATGGGAACATGATCCATGGAACTGTTATGTATGATCACTCAATCAAAGAGACTGAGCTGACAGTGAACTAAAACAACCATACTTTCTATAACAGTAAAACAGAGTATAAAAAATGGTATGTGGCAAATAAAGGAAATATGTCTAAATTTAAACTATGAAATCAATATGCAATCAAAATACAGTCTACCCACGTCTTTATTAAAAAAATATATTTGAGTAGCTGTGTATAACTCCACATATTTCTACCAAATGGGTCCGAATAGAGAAATAGTGCATGAGACCCTCCTCGGCAGAACAGAAACAGGAGAGAAATGTATAAGTATGGGAGGGGACCAAACAAAACAACAACAACACTGTGTCTTAACCACAAAGGACCAGGGAGGGAAATGTCATGAAGTAAAGGGCTTCGAATGAATTTCAAATATTTGGGATGCACCTAACAGTCCCCAAAAGGCTTAGAAGGGTTGGAGGGAAAGGAAAATAAATGATCTGTTTACTTCTGAGATGAGTGCAGGTGAGGTGACACATTAGCACGGAGGAGACAGACAGAAAACACACAGCGTTGGGTAGCTAGCAGACCATCATGAAACAGAAAAGAAAAGTGGCTTCATAGATGCCTGGGGAAGGCGAGAATTCATTGGAAATAGGGACACCTGTGCCATAAAGGGTACATAAATACAGAGAGATTTTCTTGTGATAGGAAGTGCAGTGGAGTGGAATTTGGGAGTAGATTTCATCAAGGAGGAAACAAAGAGAAACTGCAGAACTAACAGCTAATCTTGGAGAACAAGATGTACAGTTCAGTATCAAAGCAGATGAGTCCATATTCTTTGGAGCAGTTATAACTACGTTACTTTTCCCCTATTAAGTAACATGGGATTTCTTCATCTTCCCAACAAGCACTGATATATGTCCACTGACCTATGTTAGTTTCTAAGTCTAGTTTTCTATTTCTTATTCTGCTTGTCCCTGCTAGGTTGGTATAGTCACTTCTTTAGTTTTCATGGCTGAACAAAAGTGTTAAGTTGGCTGGCTGGTTTCCATGATCTCCATCTAACCACTAAAGTCCCCTGACTCACACATCCATCTCCAACAGCAGTAGGCCCACGTTACATACTGTGTTATTCATCTGATTCTCCCCCCCCCTTTTTTTTAAAGTACAAGGTGAATGTTCAGAATCTAGAACAAGATGTTGTTCTACTGTAGGTATGGTCGGGGATAGTACCTTAAAAATCTTTGTCCATAGTACCCGCTATTACCTATTTATGGTGAAAAAGACACTACTATTGTCTATTTTCCCTCACAGGGCTAAAGGCAACTTGTGAAGGAAGAAGTGTTGATCAGATAAAACAGATTTTAAAAAATATGGGGTTTTTTAAATGAATAAAATAGGAGAGGGAGAGGAAAAAATATGATTTATTTCCTATGTCTTCTGAATCTTTGTATTGGTCATCAAGCTCAATGTAAGCCTAAATTAATCAATGCATGCGGTTGTGAATGAACATGTGATCAATGGTGCATAACCTTATGCGATCCAATCTTTCTAATCCCAAAAGACAGGAAAAGGCAAAGTTTGGATCTGGGGGGGGGGGGGGTGGGAGAGGAAAATAAAATAAGAAAGCATACACATATAGACTCCCTGGCTCACTGAGTGGAGCAAACATGTATGTTCTTCTAAATGCATCTTGGTATGGTAGTTTTTGTGTGAAGGAATGTGAAATATGGAGCAGGTTTTTTATCGTCGCCCCCACCAGCAAAGGAGCTGCTCAAGAGATAGATAGTACTTAGGTCAGCTCCAAGAGCAAACTCCGATGGATAAATTACACATGAAGCTAACACTTGACTACGGAATTCAATTGACAAATTTAACATTCTGTAACAAATGGTGCCGAAAAAACAATTATGTACAAATGGGAATGAGCTGTGTACAGTACAAATACAGTAATCCTGCTATTCTGCCGCTTGCAGTTGTCTGTATTTTAGCTGACTGTAATTAACTAACTGGTGAGCGTGGGAGGAAGCAAGGACACAAACCCTTCCTAATTAATGAAGCATGAAAACCCTGTGAATCAGTATGGGGAAGCGTACGAAGACTAACTAGGCGATCTACGAGATATTTTATTTGAATTCATCACCTGTCTCTGTGAATTAGCACAGCCTGCCATTGTAAAATTCAGAGGGTGCAATCTTTTTGTTCCATTATAGACCCTGAGGTGCATGAACCTCCAGCTTTAAAGGACATCCAACGAGACCCCGGCTATAGGATGGAAAACTGAGGTTTATGCCACTCTTGTGAGGTTCTCCAAGGACTTGAGGTCTTGTACATCAAGGTTACCTCTGCCACCAGTCTTCATGCTCAGATCTCCTTGCACGGTGCTGCTGCTTTGTGACCAAGATGCCAGGCTTAGTGAAGATGGCAACATGGTTGGCCAAACTGACTATTTTCCAATCTAGAGTAGAATAACATTTCAGGGTCCCATTAGGTCTCTGTTCCGTAAGCAGTGGTAGCTAGTGGCTCCCATTTCAGCAGGAACTGAATCCAGATTTTGACTAGCATTAATGGAGGTCTCCAAGGTGCCAGGTCTATAAAGGCACCAGATCCTATCTGATCTTGGAAACTAAGTAGGCTCAGCACTGGCTAGGAGTTGGATGGGAGACTGTCAACAAATACCAGGTGCAGAAGGCTATGCTACAGAGAAAGGGACTGGCAAAACCACCTCTATGACCAAGATAATCCTATGAAATTAGTAGGGTTGCCATAAGTTGACAGGTGACTTGAAGGCACATACATGCCTTTAAAGCCTGGAGTAAAACCTGGAATGGATTTACTGCCTCACTGACATGGGACCCAGGTGCTTCTGCCCATTTGCCTTCAGCGTACTGAGGGCAAAGGACAAAGTATGTACTAAAGTTGACTGGAATGACAGTCCCATTTTACTTCTGTGTGGCTGAGGAGATTACAGTGTCCACAGTAACAGAGGAAACAAGCCAGTTGAGGAGGCTGAAGTGGCATACATAGCTCTGCCCATCAATGAAGGGGAAAGCCTGAGGGTCTCAGGAGAAACAACTAGAGACTGTTACGACCAATACCCAGCACCTGCTGCCTGGGAACGCTGTAGGGCTGGTCCTGATAGAAGAAGTGTGGATTCTGAGGTTTCTTTTAAAAGGAAGGTGGATTGCAATGTGCTTCTAGATATGCTCTTGAAGAAGTGGATGGGTATTCATGAAAGCTCATGCTAAAATAAACCAGTCTCCAAAAAATTGTGCTAAATTTCTTCTACCTCTCTGCTCCTTTAATGTTGAAAGAAACTAACATGGCCACTTCCTTGAAAAGTGCTGGCATTTTTGACACTCTGGAGCAAGGGGGAGCAACACGATGCCCTATGGATATTTTTGGATTACAGCTTCTATAAGCCTCAGTCAGCAGGGCCAAGGATAAAGGGATACGGGTGGTCTAGATTGCTCGGGTCCGAAAAAGATGGGCCAAAAAGAGCGGCTTCTGGACACTTCAACTATAAGTCAACTTCATGTATAAGTCGAGGGCAAGTTTTAGGGCCAAAATTATAGGCCAAAATTCTAGATTTTGATATGACCCATGGATAAGTTGAGAGTAAAACTTAGGGGTATGTAACAAAGGCTCTAAAGGATGGAGCAAAGGGAAACAATGGTAAAGAACTTACAAAATTCCAGCAGATATAACTGTCTGCGGTCATACTAAAAGCTGGATGGATAAGAGAACAGAAGGAGGTCAGTGCTTCCAGGACAGATAGTTCCTGTTTTTTTTTTTTAATAAGAGTTAAAGTAGAATACTTACACTGACCTGTGGATAAGTCAACTAAGATTTTTTGGGTCAATTTTTTGACTTTAATTTCTAGACTTATAAATGAGTATATACAGTATACTCCTCGACACCATTAACTTTTGAGACATAAGGTAGGCCTCTTAAGGGTTCTGCCATAGAAATAAAGCTCTGTGAATCAAAAAGTTAGAGTATGTAAGACCTGGTTTGGCTCAGAGATAATAATGATGATGATAATAATAATAATAATAATAATTTTATTTGTATCTGAGAACAATCCGGGTGGCTAACAACATTGGACTCTTTCAAACGGGGAGGAATTTCTCCCAACTCCGAATGGAGCCAATGCGGATTTATGTAAATTCGCTTGTTTAGCGAATTTACATGAACCCATGCTCCATTCGGAAGAACCCCTGCTCCGTTCGGAATTACTTCCCATTACCCGAAAATAACCCCCTCCTGCCCGAATTTGCATGCGAAGCTTTAATTCGCAATAAGGTAAAACCCATGATTGCATTCGAATTGACCTTAAATTATACTTCCAATTTAGCCTTGTATGAAAGAGTCCATTAAAGAGATGTTCCGCTGATAATGACACCACCATCCTCTCTGCCAAAAATCTTGGAGTAGCCACAGATGAAGGCCACTGAATTTCTGTGGATGCCCAAAGTAGAGTGTAACATCCTTCCCCTTCTGGAGTTTTAGCTGAACAACATGCCTTTACGTTCACTTATGGGAGACCCATCCAGTTGCTTGAATAATCTGCATGTTCTCCTCTCTCCACACAAGTCAGGCTGTGTCCACGCTACAGAAATAATCCAGTTTGGAACCCCTTTCAGGTCTGACTTTTCATTCTATACCTATTATCTTTTACAAATTGTTCATTGTATTAATTTCCGGTATTTTTATTTAGGCCTATTTACAATTCCGTGAGGCTGGTGGCTTTTAACCGGAAAGTGTGTTGCTAATTGTTTAAGTAAAAACTGGGGATGATTTTTGTATGGATGTTTGTTGTTGTTTTAATTATGACATTTTCTTTTCAAACCAAGAATGCACATATATGCCATCTTTTTTTGAAAAGGAAAAACAAAACAGTCAGCATAATATATATATGTGTGTGTGTGTGTGTGTCCTCTCTCTTTTGAGTGTACTTTGCAAGATCCTTTGGTCCTGCCAGCTGGAAAGGAAAGGAAAGGAAAGGGGTCCCTCTGCCAGGGAAGCCTGGTGTGCTTTGCTACTTCTTCCCTCCCTTCGGATCCCTTGGCATCAGTTGGCAACACAGTGCAGCCAGGGCTGCCCATTCCGAGCCTCGCACTGCCACCTACTGGCCGCCCCCATGAACTGTCCTGTCCTGCTGCCTCCAGTGGCTCCGCTGCGCTGGAAGAAGGCGAGCGAGCGAGAGAGAGGGACGGCGCCCGCTGCGGCTGCCTCTCCTCGGCTTCCCTCTCCTCTCTGAAGAAGGAGGAGGAGGAGGAGGAGGAAGCCAAGGCGAGGAGGAAGGCAGCCCAGACAGGGGGAGGCTCTGGAGGACCCCCCTCCCCGCCTCCGATCGCCCTCCTCCTCCTCCTCCTCCTCTTCACATATCCCTCTGTCTCATCTTCTGCCTCTTTTCCTCCTCCATTCCTCTATTCTTCTTCCTCCTTCCTCTCTTCCTCCTCCTCCTCTTCCATCCCTTTCTTCCTCCTTTTCACCCATCCCTCTCTTCCTCCTCCTCCTCTTCTTCCATCCCTCTTTTCCTCTTCTTCCTCCTCTTCCATTCCTTTCTTCTTCCTCCTCCCTCCCTCTCCTCCTCCTCCTCCTCCTTTTTCTCCTCTTCCATCCCTCTCTTCTTCCTCCTCCTCTTCCCTCTCTCCCTCCATTCCTCTCTTCTTCTTCTTCTTTCTCCACCTCCTTTCCCATCCCTCTCTCTCTTCCTCCATCCCCCCTCTCCTCCCCCCCTCCATTTTCTCCCTGCTCCTCTTCTCCATCCCTCTCTTCCTCCTCCTCCTCTTTCCTTTCCTTTCCACTCCTCCATTTGGGGGGAAAGAAAGAGACGACGAGAGAGAGGCCAGAAGGAGGAAGGCGGCTGCTGGGCGCCCCTCATCATCCTCGACTAGCCTTTTTTTTTTTTTTTTTTTGAGGGGGGGGCTTTATTTCTGGGGGGTTTCCTTGAGTCCTCGGCGTGCCTTGGAGCCCCGGGAGAGGAGGGAGGCGCTGGACGGCGAAGAGGAGGAGGAGGAGGAGGCGAGGACGACGACGGCGGGGCCGGGGTGGGCTGCTTCCTTGGGGCCGGCGGCCGGGCAGCAGCGGCTCTACCATGTCCAGGGCCCGCGGGAGGAGGAGGAAGAAGAAGCGGAGGCTGTTGCTGCTCCTGCTGTTGCTGCTGAGGCTGCTTAAAGGGAAGGGCGGCTGCTCCTCCTCGTCGTCGTCGCCAACTGCTGCTGCTGCTGCTGGGCTCTTCTTCTTGGCGCCAAGAATGGTCTGAGGAGGGAAGAGGAGGAGAAGCTGCCAGTGCCGGGCCAAAGTTGACCTCTTCGGCTTCTTCCATGGCGAGCGTGAGTACCAAAGGGAGGGAGGGAGGGAGGGAGCAGCCCTTGTGTTGGCATGTCTCTGTGTTGTGTGTGTGTTTTATGGGGGGAGGACTAGTTGTTGAGTGCAGTGACCCCCCCTCCTCCTCCTCGCACAAGACCCCCCTCCCTCCACCCTCTTTCCTGCAGCAGCTCTTGGCCACAGACTAGAACCCCCCCCCTTTTCCCGCCTTCCTTCCTGCTCCTCCTCTGCTTTTCTCTCCCCCCCTCCTCAAATGGGCCCCCACTTATCCTGCCTGGTCCCCCCTTCTTCTTCTCCCTCCCTCCCCCTTCTGACCCAGATCCGGCCCAGCACATACCCCCACTTTGCCTCTCCCCCCCCCCCCCAGTCTCTCCCCCACAGCTCTTTCCTTGGAATCCCTCTTCTCTGCCCCAGTCAGTCCCTCCTCAGCAACACTGACCCCCCCCCCCCCGGCATTCCCTCCTCCGGGCCACACACCTGCCTTCCTCTCTCTCCCTCACAGAAACACACACACACAGCCCTTCCTTCCTTCCTTCCTTCCTTCCTTCCTTCCTTCCTTCCTCAGCTCCCTCAGGAGGAGCCTCGTCTCTTCCTCCTTCCCTCCTTCTTCTTCTTCGCCCCCCCTCCTTCTTTCCGCTCCACTTCCAGCTCTCTTGGGGAGGCAGGCCCTCCAAGTCTCCCGTCCTCTCTGTGTGTGTGTGTGTGTGTGTTTGCGAAGAGGGGGAGGCTTATTATACGCATCCTTTCTTCCTTCCATAAAACTGAAATATTTGGGCCCCGTAGATGAACAAAGAGGTTCTGTCTCTATAAAGAAATGTGAGAAATGTGAGGCAAATTTGAAGAAATTTGGTCTGGAGGGACCCTATAGTTCTACAATCTGGTGATAGAGACACTCTGTGTGTGTTTGAAGGAGGAAGACCCCTGTAGCCCAAAAGGGGAAGGCAGACCCCCCCCCCAACACTCTCCCTCTGTGTCTGTGTGGTGTTTTAAGAGGGAGACCCCCTGCCCACTCTGTGTGTGTGTGTGTGTGTGTGTGTTTTAAGGGGGAAGACCCTTGTGTAGCCCAAAAGGGGAAAGCAGCCCCCCCTCACTGTGTGTGTATTTGTGTGTGTGTGTTTATCTTCGAAGGGGAACCCCTTCTCACCCAGTCAGGGAGGCAGCCCCCCCCACTCTCCGTGTGTGTGTGTGTGTGTGTGTTTTATGGGGGGGGGGCTTCTAGGCTAAGTAGGCATTCTCCCCTGCCTGCCTCCATCCATCCTCCCTCCCTCCCTCCCTCCCTCCACCGCCTTCCTCCTCTCCTTTCTGCCAGGGCGGTTTCCAACACCCCCCCCCAACACACACACACACACACACACACACCCGGCCCGTCGCAGCCTTGCGAGGCAACCATTTCAGATCCCAGCCTCAGTAAGTAGCAAGGCGCTTGGCGTTGGGGAAGGGGGAGGACAAAAGAGATCACGATGGTGTGTGTGTGTGTGTTTCTCTCCTCCTTGCTTCCCTCCCTTCCTTTCTGATTCCCAAGCCTTGGTTTTCAAGGGAGAAATGAGTGGGGTTTTTTTGGGGGGGGTGGACTCTGGATGGCCAAGGGGCTGCTTTAGTGCCGGAATCAGAGCCGTATTCATGTGTGAGTGTGAGTGTGTGTGTGTGTCTCCGAGGCACGTTGCAGCCTTTCCTTTTCTCCCTTCTGGCTGCCCCCTTTCAACTTTGTATTTGCCTCTCCCTGCCCCACCATCTCTGAAATCAAGCTTTCTTTAAAATTAAAAATCAAAATCAAATCAAATTCCAAAGGAAAACACACGTACACACACACACACACTCTCACACACGTCAATTATGTGAGCTGTCAAGTTTCTCCTTGGGAGGAAGAGAGGCACTTGGGGGCTCTTGGGCGTTGGGTTAAAAAAAGAAGGGGATGGGGGGGGGGGCTCTGGTTCCTCTTTTCTTTCCTTCCTTCCTTCCTTCCTTCCTTCCAGACTGATCTGAGGATGAATAGTATCGTTTTGATTCCGACAGTGGAGAGAGGAAGGACTCCCCCCCCCCCCCAAAGAAACCTGCCTGGCTTCTGCTGCAAAGGTGGCTTGCGAAAGCCCTGAGCCACCCCAACTCCTTGCCTTTCAGACAAACCCAAGGGTCCTTTCAAAGGGAGAGACATAGGAGGGAATCGGGTTTGGGTTTCCGTGTGAATGCAATCCGGGCACAAATCGAGAGAGGAAGAAGAGGAGGAGGAGGAGGAGGAGGGGAAAACTGTAAAGGCAGGGTTTAAGAGGCTGGATGGATGGGGGGAATTATTTCCCCCACCCTCCTCTTCTTTCTGGTGCTGTGGAGCCTTGGCAGAGAAGGGCAAGGAAGTCTAGAGCTCCTGGACTTTTAGTGATGCTCTCTGGTGGGAAGCCCCCCCCCCTTGGCTCCCTTCCCCCCTTGTAAATGCGCTATAAGGCAGGGATGGCGGAGGCTGCAGGGACAATCCTCAGGTCCAAGTTTGGGGTGAGTGGCTCAAAGGCTGTGTGTATGTGTGTATGAGAGAGAGATCCAGTACCTCTGTTGGGCATGGTTGCCTTTTGGCCAGTGCCCTTGGCGAAAAGAACCCATTTGCCAGCTGGTCCAAGAGGCGAGCAGAGAGGATGACTTTTGAAAAAGAAGAGATGCTTCTAACAAGGGTCCCTCATTAGTCCTTTAGTGGCTAGCCCTGGCATTTAAAAAGACATATATTCGTAGGATTATACACAGTGTGTGTGTATCTGTGTCTGTGTGTAGTGAATTACATGGCTGGAGAATTCCAGCACTTCTGGTATTCCCTTTATTAGGATTAGTAGAATTCGTATTAAATTCCGATTGCGCTTTTGCATAAGCTTGTAGAGTAGAACTGTGTGGGAAATCCAATATTCAGATGGATTCGCCCATTGCTTGGCTTTGAATTGTTGCGCTCTGTGTGTGTGTGTTGGAACAAAGATAACTAATGTTGCTGCCATGTTAAAAAAAAATAAAAAGCATTCTTTCTATAGACCCCTGCAATGGCATTTCAAAGCATACACACACACACACACACACACACACATAAAAATTCAATCCCTGCCACCTTAGCAAGAGAGCAGGATGGCCAGACAAAAAAAATGGGGGAAGACCTTCCTTTGCAGGTCGCTGTTCATTCGGAAGGTTCTGAAAAAGGAGAAGGAAAGAAAGAAAGAAAAAGGGAAGGGGGGACTGTGTGTGGGTAATAGGTGAGGTTGGAAAACCTTGTAAACTGGTGCTTCTGTTCTCTGAAATTAGAACCAAGTAACTAAACTGACAGCCATTTTATGTATATTTATGAACAGTGTGTGTGTGTGTGTGTGTGTGTGCATGTGTATAGAGTAGGGGACGGAGAAAAGCAGACTGAAATAATAAAGGAAAGAGAGAGATTGAAATGCAATCCTAGGCTTATGAATAGAAACGGTTTGGATTTGTGCACCTACCAACAATTGGGGGACATGTTCTTAAAAACCAAACCAAGAGGCAGCCATTATTTAATAGCAGTTCCTTGAGGATCTTTCCATCCAAACTCTTGCAAGCAGAAGGAAATTGAATTTCTTTCAGCGTGCCCCTTTCCCTTGTATTTTGACTCCTCTAGCACTGTTGTGATTAGGCTTCATTCCTCACACTTCTGTCATGATGGTGTTTGTGTCTTTCTTCTGGCTCTCCGCAGGAGATAACATGTATGCTTGCTGCTCTACGGTGACTCTGGAGCAGGATCTCAACAGGAAAATGCATATCTGGATGGTGCAAACCATAGCCTTCGCTTTAACATCTCTAGTCCTGGCGTGGGCAGAGAGCATCGAATATTATGGGGAGATCTGTGACAACAAATGCCCTTGTGAGGAAAAGGATGGCATCTTGACGGTGAGCTGTGAGAACCGAGGGATCATCAACCTCTCTGAGATTAGCCCTCCAAAATTCTCCATTTACCATCTCCTGCTGTTTGGCAATCTCCTCAACAGACTCTACCCCAACCAGTTTGTCAATTACAGCGGGGCCTCAATTTTGCATTTGGGTGGTAATGACATCCAGGACATTGAAACAGGAGCCTTTCATGGACTGAGAGGCTTACGGAGGCTGCATTTGAACAACAACAAGCTTGAAGTACTGAGGGATGACACTTTTGTAGGCTTGGAGAGCTTGGAGTACCTCCAAGTTGATTACAATTACATCAGTGCTATTGAACCCAACACTTTCAGCAAGCTACACCTGCTGCAGGTGCTAATTCTGAATGACAACCTCCTGTCTTCATTGCCTAACAATCTGTTTCGATTTGTGCCCTTGACACATCTCGATCTGAGGGGCAACCGGTTGAAGTTACTACCCTATCTGGGCCTCCTGCAGCACATGGATAAGGTTGTGGAGTTGCAGCTGGAGGAGAACCCATGGAACTGCTCCTGTGAGCTAATAGCTCTCAAGGATTGGTTGGACAGCATCTCCTATTCCGCCCTGGTAGGGGATGTGGTTTGTGAAACACCTTTCCGCTTGCATGGGAGGGATTTGGATGAGGTTTCCAAGCAGGAACTTTGCCCAAGGAAACTCATCTCAGACTATGAGATGAGACCACAGACACCACTTAGCACCACAGGGTATTTTCATACCACACCAGCCTCTGTAAATTCAATGGCTACATCTTCCTCAGTTGTTTACAAATCACCCTTAAAGCCCAAGGGGACCCGCCAACCCAACAAGTCCAGGGTGCGTCCCACCTCCCGTTTGCCCTCCAAGGATCTGGGATACAGCAATTATGGACCTAGCATTGCTTACCAGACCAAATCCCCGGTGCCTTTGGAGTGTCCTACAGCTTGCACTTGCAACCTTCAAATCTCTGATTTGGGCCTCAATGTCAACTGCCAAGAGAGGAAGATAGAGAGTATCTCAGAACTTCAACCCAAGCCGTACAACCCCAAGAAAATGTATTTGACTGAGAATTACATTGCCCTGGTGCGCAGGTCAGATTTCCTGGATGCTACTGGGTTGGATTTGCTTCATCTGGGCAATAACCGTATTTCAGTCATTCAAGACCGGGCCTTTGGGGATCTTACTAACTTGCGGAGGCTGTACCTGAATGGAAACCGGATTGAGAAACTGAACCCAGAGCTTTTTTATGGACTTCAGAGTTTGCAGTACCTCTTTCTGCAATATAATGTGATCCGGGAAATTGAGTCAGGCACTTTTGATCCTGTACCCAATTTACAGCTCTTGTTTCTCAACAACAACTTGCTGAGATCTTTACCCGTGGGCATTTTTTCTGGCATAACTCTCTATAGATTGAACCTGAGAAGCAACCATTTCTCCTACCTTCCTGTTAGTGGGGTGCTTGACCAGCTGAAATCTCTGTTGCAGATAGATCTTCATGAGAATCCATGGGATTGTACATGTGATGTGGTGGGCATGAAGTTATGGCTTGAACAACTCAACACAGGAGTCCTTGTGGATCAGGTAATCTGTGAATCCCCTAAAAAATTTGCTGAGAATTACATGAGGAACATCAAACCAGAGCTGCTATGTCCAGACTACTCTGACATCATTGTTTCCACACCCACTCCATCATCCATGCAGGGACCAGCAAGGACCACTCCCTTCTCCATCTCTGGGCAGTTCAACAGCACCTTGGAGGAGGAGGACTCAGTGTCACCTTCTGGTGGCTCTTCTTCCTCCTCTTCTTCTTCCACGGTGCCTTTGTCGGTGCTGATCCTCAGCCTGCTGCTGGTCTTTATCATGTCTGTTTTTGTGGCTGCAGGCCTCTTCGTGCTGGTTATGAAGCGCAGGAAGAAGGTCCAAGGAGATCATGCCAGCACCAACAACTCAGATGTGAGCTCCTTCAACATGCAGTACAGTGTCTATACAGGTGGAGGAGCCCCCCATTCTCACCCCCATGCCCATCACCAGCAGCATCCACAGCATCTTCACCGTGGAGGAGGAGGAGGTGGTGTTCCAGCTTTGCCTAAGGTGAAAACGCCTGCAGGACACGTCTATGAGTACATCCCTCACCCTTTAGGCCACATGTGCAAGAATCCAATCTACCGCTCCAGAGAGGGCAATGCAGGCGAGGATTACAAAGATCTTCATGAGCTCAAGGTGACCTACAGCAACCATCACCTTCAGCCCCAACCCCCACCACCCCCACCAGCCTTGGGGCAACCTCCAGTGACTCCAGGGGTCCAAGAGGAGACCCTCCGGAGCCCCACGTACAGTGTGAGCACCATTGAGCCTCGGGATGAGTTACTTTCCCCTGTTCAGGATGCTGATTGTTTTTACAGGGGCATTTTGGAGCCCGACAAACATCCTTCTTCCACTTTGGGGGGCAGTAGCCTTCCTGAGTACCCTAAATTTCCCCCTACTGCCTATACCTACTCCCCTAACTATGACCTTAGACGCCCCCCTCATCCCTACTTGCATCCCGGCCCAGGGGACAGTAGGCTCCGGGAGGCAGTGCTCTATACCCCACCAAGCACTGTTTATGTAGAGCCCAACAGGAACGAATACCTGGAGCTAAAAGCAAAGCTAAATGCAGAGCCGGACTACCTCGAAGTGTTGGAAAAACAGACCACATTCAGTCAGTTCTGAGACCTCCTCCTCTCCTCCCATCCTCCTCTCCTATCGCATTTGTATTTAACAACCATACACAAAGAAACACAATGTTGATCTGCTCCCCTCTACATCCTTCTCCTCCCCAACCTGCCTTTGCTTCATTTTGTTGAAAGGTGAAGTGCCTTGGCACAAGAATTTCCAGCTTCGGGGAAAGTTACCGAAAGGGTGTGCTGATTCCATAGTTAGAGATTGCTTTGTTTGTTTTTTGTTTTTCCTCTTTCTCTCTCCCCCTCTCCCTCCTTTCTTCCCTCCCCCCGCTTTCTCTCTCGTTCTGTCTTCTACAGCCAGCAGGAACCAACTGATTGAGTGAAATAGGCACAGAATTCTCTTGCCGTTTAATGGTATGTGTTGTGCTAGACGAGGCATTGGGTTGTAGGGAAAAGACAAAGAAAGCAAGGTTCCCCTATGGATGGATGTCAAAGAGATCCCAGGAATCACTTAATCCCTTTCTTTTATGTTGGATATGCATAGCTGACCATCCTGTGTTTGTTTGCTTTCCCCCACCATCACCTTGGTTGAAAAGTGCAGGGCACCAAATTCCCCTTTTAGCCATGGATCAGTTTAAATGGCTTCTGGGGAGGGGAGGGGAGCAAGATTAGCACACCCTGACTTTAATACAAGATTGTTTGTTCTTTTCCTTCCCTTTTTTATGAAAAAGAAAAAGAAAAAAGAAAACCAAGGATGTATTTGTATGTTTCTGGACTTTTGAATTAAAAATCAATATTATGATCTTTCAAAGGATCACCATAGATGTGGACAAATCAATAAAGAGTTCAGAGATATATGATCCATAATTGATTAGTAAAAATAACTTATTGAAATATATACAAAAATATTTTATCGTAGCTCCTATTTTTATATACACAGTAGCATTTCTTTCACTGTCAGGGTCCCGTTCTCCAGAACAGAAGAGACAGTAGGGCCTCCTTATGCATTATAGGGGATTTTGGTCTTTAGATTTAGAGCTAAAATGGGACAAAACAGGTGTTTAGAAACATATATCATACAGCTATACTGGAAACAGTCAGCAAGGACTGACTGTGCTTCTCTGTTGTATGTACATTTGGTGGCATACGCTGGTTTGTTGCGGTATTACCTGAGGAACAGCTATAGAGCTGATGATGTGGGTAAACGTCCTACAAACACTTAAAGGTGCTATCCTGCACACAGATAAGCTCCTATTCTCATAAGCAGGGATCTAAGTGTCATAGCTGAGCACAGAACTGAAGCCTTGTGCATATGTGAAACCTTTGCTGAAAGGTTCTACATGTTTCTGTGTTTGGTGGAACAATGTTCCTTTTCAGCCATAGTACTGGAAGTCTCTCCCCCACCCAGTGCAGATGACCTTTCCAGCTGAGGGCCAGAGGCTGTGATTTGTTCAGAAGCATTCGGCTGCATTCCCAGGTTCCCCCCCCCCCCCCCAATGCTTCAAACGGCTCTGGAGAATGTCAGGAATCAGTGAAATTGTTAGCCATCATGACCAAAATCTAACAGACAATCCAAGGCTAAGATAAAATTATAAATGGGTCAGGAAAAAAAAAGATGCATATGATATATTTTGTTGTTTCTGTTGTTCATGAATTATTATTCTAAGGAGCCTTCTGCCAGGGTGACTAATTGGACTAATTAGTGAGGGACATGTAGAAATTGTTTGTCTGAGCCCAGGTGGTGGAGTTGGTTTATAGTCATAAGTCAGCCCAAATATCTTAGTTTGACAACTGCTGTAGCCAATTTTGGACTGTTCACTCAACTAGAATCTCCCTTGTGGAGATCCATGTATGTACTGGTACCTGCAAAGGTGAAATGACAGACTGTGTAAGTCTATGTAAGTGGTATCAATTCCTAAGCCCTCTTGGTTAGCCAGCACGGGCCAAGAGATCCATAAATACAACATTACTGTAAGATGGGACAGGTTGTGATCTCATATGTATCCCAGCACATGTATTTTTTTAATTAGTTTATGAATAAACACTTGATAACAATTTCAAATGGAAAGAAATGAAGTAGTCTTTACCTGAAATTCAGTGTTTTAATCCTAGTGCCATATGTTGCTCCTGAGCAAAATTCTGTTCCTCCTACGTCTTAGAGAGATCACAGATTTAATATCACTAAACTCTCGATGATTCTTTTCTTTAAGGTGTTTTACAAAGTAGCTGTATTTAACCAATGCAATGGTACTTCACCTACAATGGATATCTGTAGACCTGTGTTGTGTATGGTATTCCGTTTTGCCTTTAACTTGCATTTCCATTCTGTAGTTTTCATTTTATACATGAACTTGGGTAAGTGGCATTTTTTTATGTGGATTTTTAACCTTGTGTCATTTTTAGGCCTTTTATTTTGAGAAAGGATGAATGAATTGACTTGTTGGATGTGTTTCCTGAATGAAAGGAGAGAAGGAACCAAGCCTCTACCTGGCCTTTCTTACATATGCAAAGCATATCATTTTGTTGTTCCAAAATATATAGAGATAGATGATATATTGTGTATTTCTTTTGCATTTTCAGATGAAACATCTGCCTCTTTCTCAACCCCTATCCTATTTTTCTCACAGAAAGAAATAAACCATGCTATGGAGGCATATTTTGGGAAAATGAATCTGATTTAAAATATAATTGTGGAAATATTTTTGCTAATTCTCCATAAAATTAGCAGAGGGCTAATTTTCAATTTTATTAATATTCAGAAATGTTTTAGCAAGATTTGGGTTTTGGTGTCAATTAGCAGCAAATACCTATGAAAAATCACACGTAAGCTTTTTTTTTTAAGCTGAGTGACTGAAGATAACAATATATAGACAATTTAATCTCAGATATTAAGGGCTATGAGATTTTAGAAGTATGGTATGACAGCTGTGTAGTTTGCTTTTGAATTTTGATGTGTTACATTGTCTGTCCTTAATCAGCACTGAAAATTTAACATTGGAATAGACTGGAAAAGAGAATTATTTTTTATTTATTTTTTTAGTATAGGGTTTGTTGGCTTTTAAAAAAATATTTATTAATTCATTCATTGCCTTAAGTTCATGCATGGTATATATTTGGATCCAAATTATGAGGTGATAAGTATGGATGTAGATATCTTTGTAACTCCTGTGATGGCTTCAATCATCTTTAGGTTGCCATCTCTTTCTGGCAGGACTCCTGCAGCCTTAATAGCTAGTTGCATGAAGGGTAAAAATTCAAGGCGAGCACCTTTCCTCAGTGCTGCCTATCATGTACCGCTTAGCAGCTAAGGCTTGCCAGAAAAATTGTAATTATCATATTTATAGCTTGGTCCCATCACATGGGGACTTACTGACTCACCATGAGTCAGTGAGTATTATAATTTTCTAAGAGCACTAAATGTCAGTAGGAAGGAAGTTCACATGTGATGTGAACGTTGCCATGTAAATTGCTTTTGAACAGGTTTTCTGAATCTGTCTAGATCTTTTAACCAGAGCTAAGAATGTGTCACGGAGGTACCCATAGTCAAGCACTGGGAGGACAGTCTCAAATGTTTCAGATTACAGGATCTATGTACCCTTTGATCTCAAGGTTTGAGGAATTAAAAAAAAAAGTAGGGGTGTATCTTATATTTGCCATAAGGACCGAGATTTTTGTTAAAGGTACAGGTAAAGGTAGTCCCTTGACATGAATGTCTAGTTGTAAGTGACTATAGGGGCAGTGCTCATCTCCGTTACAAAGCCGAAGAGCCAGCTTTGTCCTCAGACTTCTCTGGTGGTCATGTACGCAGCATAGCGGCACCAAATGCTGTTACCTCCTCACTGGAGTGGTATCTATTTATCTACCTGCATTTGCATGCTTTTGAACTGCTAGGTTGAGCTTTTTGTTACAAAAATATAAAATGGAAATGATCGCTATGTTGATCATGAACTCACGACAGGGCAGGAGGAGGGGAGGGAAGAAGTGTGCTCACAGGCCCTCAAATTCTATGCTAGGATGGGAAAAGTCTTGTTCTTTGGATGTTGTACTGCAACTTACTTTGACTCATAGCCGCTGTTGAGGACTGATGAGAGTTGTAGTCTAACAAGACCTGGAGAACCAAACATTCTTCATCCCTGTCCTATACATTTAGCAGTAATGTGAGAACAATGCAGTTTATATACAACTACATATGTGTAGCCTTCCATATTGTTGGGAACCCTGCAGGTTTTCTGGTCATGTGGATGAGCAAGTAGAGTTGGCACAGAATTATGTCTTAGGGACTATATGAATGTATCTTAATGTACTCCTACACATTTACCATGTACTGAGTTGAGGGATCAAAAGCAGTGAGTGGCATAAAACATGAATTAAATTGTAGAGACACCCATCTCACAATGTGACTGGGTCACTATGGATTGTCCTTACTCCAGGGCTCCACAATTGTGTGGCAGTTGTGTCCAAAGCAAATTGGTGGTTGTTTGCTTTGTTACTTCCCTGCCAGCAAATTTTTCCCATTTTGTACCACAGTAAACTGGCTAGATTTAGGTACTATGTAGTTTCACTTGGATGACTAAGCCTGTTGGAAGCCAAATGTCTTGACTGGCTTTGCCCTCCTCTTACCCTCACCCCATCAGCCTAGTTGGTGGTCCATTGTATACCAAGCACATCATGTCACTTTGTTTGACATAGCAAGAAATAGTGTCCATTTCCTTAATTCAATACTCTATGAACCGTGTATACTTTATTTGATGTTCTGCTATGAGGAACTTCTTCTTCATATGAGTAAATTTGTAATAACAAGAAGTGAATAATAGACCGATGTAAGAAATGAGTTTATATTTAAAATAAATTGGCTTCTCTGTGTAACCTCGTTCATGGTATAGCTAGCAGCTGCTGAAATCCACTTCTGTCCCCAACATCGGCAACCTGAGGTGTTTACATCATTGTATCTAATGGCAGAGCCATCTCTGATCCCATTTGGCTTTTGCAAGCACATAATTATCCAACATACAAATTGTACTGGCTTGAACTTGTCAGAATTATATCTTTAAAGTAGTTGTACAACCAAAATAATTTATTGTTTACTTAAAGGAGTTTTATCACACTCTGCAGTCTAAACATTTCTCAGAACAGACAAGAAAATGTCATTTTAAAAAAATCCCACCCCAGATTTTACAGTCTCAAAGATATAAGAAGAAAATGTTTTAAGGAGGGAAAGGGAGGGGGTAACTAGGTTCAGTGTTTTCAGCTGACATGCTGCTAAGGTACAGAGAAACATTTCAGGAACTGATCTAAACTGAACAATGTAGATTGGTGGTCTTCTTGTCTTATAGACTGAGATGTGCATTTGGAAAAAGAGAGTAATTTAATTAAAGTCCAGTGCGGAGGTGAAGAGGTTTAAAAATAGTGAAATCAGCATCCATCTATCTAGTTTGATTAAACTGGCTTTGAAACATTTTACTTTGTAGTGTGAACTGGGCTGTTCAAAACGTTTTTCAAAGCAACAGAGGGTGATTGTACAAGATATTTGTGGATAAAATACTTGAACTCCTGATTAGCATTAGTATTTTTAAAAGATACCAAAAATAAAAATTTCTTAGCAACAGAACAGCTATGTCTTCTTTTAAACTGGAATAGGGTGCAATCCTGTATCCACAATCTTATTCACATATATCACATTAGCGATATATGAAACTGTGTTATATATAGAATGTGTTATTACACACTCCTTTTGCCCATCACTTTGTTTCTGTCTTCTGTTTTATATCGAGAGCTGCAAACATTTATTCCTCTAATCAGTTGAGAAATCAAGCAGAGTTTTAATTGATTCAGTCATCGCAGCATTGGTGGAGGCAAATATTAATTAATGGGGCTGAGTGTTAAGGGCATGCCAGTCTAATTTTTTGGAGTCTATTTTTGCTCCTAATATAAAATGAGAAGAAGAAGAAATTAAAGAATTCCTATCTCAGATAACTTTTGTTAATTAAATTGCTTGTTATCTTATGCTTCCTTCAGTATCTCAAAAAGACACCCATGTTGACATTTTGGTTTCATGTAGGTATATTTAAGTTTCATTGATTAATTAGTTTCACAGACTGATGAATTAATCAAATGGGTGTCTTTACTTTGTTGACAGTCCTGGTTTTATTGAGGCTGTACTGTAAGATGCTGATCTAGTGCTGATGAAAATGGGGTGAAACTGAGCACTGATTCTCAAGAAGACATTCTGAAAACTTTACAGGGAACCATTGCTTTTGTTTGATTATTTTGGTTTCTCTGTCTTATGTGGGGTTTTTCTTTTCTTTCTTTTTTTCTCAGCCATCTCTTTCAAACTCCCTTGTGAAAGGACATTGAATGTACTAAAATAAGAGTGCTATCTACCTATGTATTTTCCTTTAGAAAAGTCGGGGGGGGGGGGAATAAATCTATAAGGGGAGTGAAGATTTATAGGAATAGGTTTGCTTGATTGTAAAAACACATAGGCCTGATTGCCAAGTTCGCCTTTTGAGGTGGCAATCGCAAAATAATTTTACCTTGTCAGTTTCACATGGTGAAATAATCCTTAGCAATGTGCTCTCCTATGGTGACAGCTGGTATTTACTAAATCAGGGGGGAAGCTTGCAAACAGACGTGGTAACTACTAGCTGTCACCACGTTTGGGGAGGGGGGGTGAATTCATAAAAAAATATTTGCCATGTGAAACTGACAAGGTGAAAACAGTGGCAGTGCCTTTACCACATCAAATGGCTATGTGAGAATCCAGTCACTTATCAAAGCATGTCTTTCTGTTGTCATTGTGTTTCATTTTTCTAAGTTATGTCCAAACTCCACTTGTGGAAGGGATTATTAGATGTAGGTCTACTCATAACAAGTGATTACTCCTGAAACACTGCTGGATCTCGTTTTAGTATACATGGGGAACTTTTGAGTGTGTTTATATGTGCCTTCCAGTTGCCTGTTGACTTATGGAGATCCCATGAATTTCATAGGATTTTTTAAGGCAAGAGATACTCAGAAGTGGTTTTGCCAGCACCTTTCTCTGAAATATAGCCTGCACAGCACCAGGTGTTTGTTGACAGTCTCACATCCAAGAGCTAACCAGGGTTGACCCTTCTTAGCTTCCAAAATTAGTCAGGATCTGGTTCCTTTAGGGCATTTAGGCCAACTTGTGAATAGACACATACATAATTTGTTTGTTAACTTCTTAGTTAAGACTTTAGACTTTAGATATTGGAGTGATGTTGGGCAACCCATTTGCAATATACAGCATAATCCTTGGAATATCTACTCTAAACTAAGTGTGCTTAGTGACCTACAGTGGAATGCCATAAAGAACATTTGTGAATTGAGTGTACCAAAATAAGAAACTACTTTATACTGTATTAGACAGTCCACCTATTTCTAGGAAAGGCTGAATCTATTTGACATTTCCCCACATTCATTTTTAAAAGATCTCATGGTTATTCCCATAGGAATAGGCTAAAATCTGCTAATTTTGATCACTTCTTGTCAAAAATGAATGAAATTCTTAATCATCTGGTTAAATTAAGTACTTACATAAGTTCCTAATATGGAGAGGACCATGTTGTCCTTTAATAAGCATCTGCTTAAGTGGAGAAGCCAATAAGGAAAAAGCAGGGGGAAGGTACCACCCCATTTTCCTCATTTTTTTTAAATGTCAAAATCATTGTCTTGTGAATAGGAAGACATTTGTTAATTTGGATAAGTACTTACCAGAAATGAATTGAATAAAATCCTTAATCATCTCAGCCATAGCCTGTCCGTTTTAGTAGGCAATATCTTTTCAAGGTTTTTGACAGAAGATCACCGTTTACTTCATTTTTTAAAGTTTTGAAATATGTGCTTTAGCGTGGAGCTGTGGATCCTTGGAGAGGCCCACAACACAGTCAGAAAACTGCATTTTTGGATTTTGCCTGAAATGCATGGTGTGGTCATCTAAAGGCCAGTTCAAATATTCTGATCCAAGCAAAAGCTATAACTTTTAAAATAATTGCCTATGGTAAGGCCAGATGGATTTGTTAAAATGTCTGTGAAATATTTCTGTTTTCTATCCTGCCTTGGGAACAACTTCTAAAACTTTTATCAATGTTAAATATGGGAGAAATCAATGTATTTCTAAGGCAAAAAAGAAAAAGGAAAAAGAAAAGAAAAAGAAAAATAAGTGACTCTGTTTGGAAACCATTAACTATCTGGCCAAAATGGTTTAGTATGAGGTACTTAAAGCTATAAACCCCAGCTGCACTGTTAAGTTCTTTAAAAGGACTGTGAAAATTGAATGGAATATAAGAAACTGGGTGTCCTTGTGTTTGGTGGATCTTTGAGACAATTTTAACGTAGTGTATAAACTGGACTGTTGTCATACTGGCTATATTTCTTTTTCTTTTTTTTTTCTTCATGAAAACTTTGAGCAAATTAACACATCTGATAATCCAGACAATTTTTAATGCATATCAAAAATCTAATTATGGCATTTCTCCACACTCAGTGGTTGTCAGGTTAGGGCTATGTCTTGCTGTAGGATTCAGCTCCTTAATAGTGGGTCTTCAAGCTCCTACCTGTGTTGTGTAATACCACACACTATGTGCATCCACTTGGCCTTTGTGTAGTGAATTTTCCTGACAGTTACTCCAGTTATGTGAGGCAGGAAAAATTAACATATGATATTAATGCTATATATAGTTGGTGTTAAACTATATCTGAACAACATTTGGCCAACTAAAAGTGGTTATGTATAGCTCACAAGCGGCCTAATAAATCTCCTAGCTCCCCCCATCCCTCCTTGAAAGTGCAAAACCAAGGTATTATCACAGGCCCCCCAAAAAGCTGGGAATAGGTATTTGCCTTGATCATGCACAAGTGGCATATAACAGCAGAATGGGAATGGGGAGAGGTATCTCTTGCCATAGAAATGTTGAAGAAGTGTTCAGAAACTGAATGCCAATTTGGATGCAATTTGTGATGGAAAGTATGGAAGGGGATATCAGCTTAATAAATAATATACATTTTAATAAATTAAATTATGTAATGCCATTCTTCTATCTACTTGACTCAAAAGATTTCATTATTTGATTGTGTGCTGCTAGAATATCTGGCCCTCTTCCCCTGTGTTGGAACTGTTGACTCTTAACCTCAGAATGACTCTGTCTGATGGTAACTTATTCCTAGGTTTTCCTCAGTTTTGCCATTACTCTCCTCTGGTGCTGAAGACTATGACTTACCCAAGATCACACAGTGAAACAGGGACAAAAATACACTTCGCAATATTAAATAGTGAAGAGGTGAAATTTTCTTCCCCTGGTCATTGGCTGTACTACTGTTCTTTTAAGAACAAGATGGAAATGAAATGACAGAAATTAAGCTGGTGAAGCTTTTATGAGCACTTCTCATTTCCATGCCATTGAAAATATCATGTTCTAAATTCTTGAGTGTCAAGTTGCTATTAATGGTACAAGCACAGGGCCAGCCCGGGGCATGAGGGCAAAGGAGCCAGAGCAGATGACAGACTGAAAAGATACAACAAAATATGTTGGATTTAGGAATACAGAAACGACTTCTAAAGATGTCTTGAAATGAATGCATTTGGGATTATAGTCTATGTGCTTTTGTACTCAAAGTCTTCAGATCATCTGAAGTTCATATTAATATCTTTGAAGTTTCCTTCCAAACATGAGAATGTGTATATTTATGTGGACCTGTGTGTACATGAGGAATGCAACTTACATCTTATATAGTTAGCAATTTATATTATAATGCAGTTACTTTTTCATGATTCATAAGAATCTCATAAGAAAAACTATTTAAGCAATAACACTGCAGAGGTGTTGAAAATAGTTGGCCTGGATTCTATTTATAGTAAGTTTTCTTTTTATGCCTTCAGGCAATGGAAAGGTAAATTATGTTTACAACACCTGAAGGTCTCCTTGCACTCTGCAAAAAATGGAGGGAGAGTTTAACATAAAAGAGACTGCCTATATTTTTTTAATTGAGAGCTTCCTCTAACTGCTGATCAGAAATAGCAATGAAGGGGGGAGGTACATTCAAACACCTGAAAACTAAAAGCATCTAATTTATTGGATTTTAGATGGATGAAGCTGGTAGTTAAATGATTATCAGATTAACTAATTGTTTTGCCACAAGTAGACAGATACGTCTAAAGAACTAAACTCAGAGTAGTTTCTGCAGAGAGATAATATAATTATGCCAGTGTAACTGGATGCAGATTTCTTAGATTAATCATTTTAAGCACATAGTCCTGTTAAAAGAAATACAACCCAGTGCTTAAAAGCAAAATACCACACAGACTGTGTCTCATTCAGTTAATAGCCCCAATATTCAATTTTGAGAATCTCAAGTAGAATTAAGAAACTAAGAAATAATTCATAGACTTTTGGAAGCCATTGCTTCTTGGAATTTATAATAATGGAATAAATGACTCATAAGTGTTACAAGAGCTTATGTTTAATTTCCTCTCTAACAAAAGCATAAGTAAACATACAATATAATTGTAATATATTATGGCACACTTTCACTGCCTTTTGAGTGTGACTATAAATGTTACAGTTATATGAAAGTTCATGCTTCCAACTTTTTTTCCAGTTAATCTCAAAGATGCTACAAGATCTCTCTACATACTGATTCTACAGACTAACACAACTGTATCTTTAAATTCTATAAAGATTAAATTTGTAGTTTCTGGACTGCAGCCTTGCTAAATAGTGGAGGACAAATATCCCATGGTTCAGATGCTGGCTTGTACTGTTGCCATATGCTGCAGTCCCAAGTTGTTGCCAGAAACCATTGTCTGGCCCCAAATTTCAACACCTGTATCCTTTTCTCAGGTCCTTTTGAGGTGAAGATGCTAGCTTGAAAATTTGTATTTATAGTTCCTTAATTTGTTGGACTTTTTGTTATTTGAATGGTACATTCTATGTAATGCTCCATGTGTCATGCCTAATGACATCACCCCATGTTACATTATCAGGACCTATATGACATAAGGGGTCACCCCTTGATCTGAGGTTTGCTTACAAATATTCATGGCCTGAGACAGTCCTGACTGGTAATGTAAATTCTTCTCCTATTCTTCCTGTCCCTGAAGGGATATAGTATTACTCTTCTTGCACCTCTGTGGAAAGTGAGAGTACCATAAAACACTCAGCTGTATTTCCCCTCCACAGTGTCTAACAAGGAAGAATTGTCTGTATTTATCTTTAAAACGGAATTACTTCCTTTTCCCCTCCCCTTCTGCAGCCCAGTGGAGTAATTCAAATTGCCTAGACTGAGACTCACACATTTAAAATGAATGTCTGAGGCACTGTTACTTTTATTAATTAAGCAAAAAAGATTATTATTATTATTATTCTCCAGAACATCAAATTTCTCACAGAAGTGCCTGTCCCATTATAACCTTTGCAAATGATGTATCTGCTAATTCTCACAAAACAGTCAAGCAGGTGCCAAATTCAAATCTTGTAAATATTTGATCTGAACATCAAGAAAGTAAAAATCTTATCTGTTTAACAAGCAGCAACAAGCTTTTGTCACATCCTTAGTCCTGACCTTTCAATCCTAGTTGCATTGTGCATATTGAAGTGGGGATGAGGGGGCTAGGAGAAGAAGCCAGTGGCTTGAAATATTTAGGTGTTCAAAAAGGTAATTAAAATGTTATTATGTAGTTAATCTTGAAAAATGGGAAAGTAGAATTAGTTTTTGCAGCTTTAGTTAAAAGTCATAGCTAATTACTTTATACGGTAAACTCTGGAACTAAAATTGGGGCTTATCACTTTTAAAAGTAATTCTTCCAAGAACTGAATCTGACTCAGAACAAGGCAATTTTACAGCTAAAATCTAAAATCTGGTTTTATTTTTTAAAATTCATTTATTTATTTGGTGGATCTGTTGTCATTGTTGTGAATTCTGATTTGAGGTGGCTTTATGCATTTTAGTTTTTTTTTAAAAAAATCTTTCAGCACAAAAGGTTTGTGTTTGAGGATGGAATCATTCATTGTTCAAAGGATGTGACTCTGGAAGCTTTAATCAGTTCAGGGATGAGGTCATGAGAAGATATGGTTAGGTTATAAGGCACATCTCCAGATGTTTGTGAGGTAGCACTTCCATCTTCCCCTACCAACCCAGTCTTGGTTCAAGGGAGGGAATGTTGTGAAGCCATCAAGCATGACTTCTGAAAGCAGAAAGCCTTAAGCACATCAGCTCCAGCTGGGAGTCCGGTGGTTCTCCAAGGGGCAATGAGGTTTTAATGAGGCAAAAGTAATTCTCACTACACAAGATGGCTGTGTATACTCCTGTGTTTTGCTACCCTGGGACATAAATGCCCATACGAGACCATATTTTTTGTTTGTATGTTTGTAATGTGTCCTGTACTTGGAGAACCTATTGCCAACGTTCCTTAAAGACGAATGTCCTTACTCTCGTGTTAGATGATATTGTTTAAATTGCTGGGTTGATTTATTTGATCTCTTTTTCATGTCATAGTCAATTAACTTGTGCTTTATGGTCTACATTTTTATACTATAAGCTGCTCTGAGAATATTTTTTTAAAAGCTACTAATACGATTAAATTATTATGAGGGCATGATTGTTATGTAAGAAGTAGTACTATTAACATGTAAGGATTTAGAAAATCAAATGAAGAGCACACCACTCCAATTGTACAGGACATGTGTTCATTGGCTGAGAAAATTGCTGCAGATTGGTGGCATGGGGAGTGACTAGGAATGATAACAATTACTTAATTGTTTATATGTCTCTAACTTATGCTAGTGTTATTTTCCCCATACTCATGATAGGGAGCTAAAGAGATATTGGCTTGAGTTATTGAATTCCCAAAAGACGTGATATTTTAACTGGAAATATCCAAGAGTTTTCTCACGCTACAAAATTATAGTTCTAAGATTTCACTTCAACTGCTATGGTTATAGCAGCCTATGGATTTCTGGGTTTGCCATTTGGTGAGGTACTCGAGCAATCTAGCCAAGCATTTTAAATGTATGTGTGTGAGAGACCTCAAGTTGCCTGTTGATTTATGGTGTCCCGGCCACTTTAATAAGTTTTTCATAGGAAAGCAATACTCAAAGAGCCCCCAATAGCTGCGGTGCTGCAGCTATATGGCACTCCTTTGGCGCTGCGTCATCTGGATGCAGTGTCAGAGGAGCACTGTGACACCAGGCGCTGTGTGGCATCATGGCACCCTGGAGGGGGAACTAGGGCATGCGTCATGGAGATGCTATGTCCCAACTCATCCCCCCCAGCCGACCCAAAGTGCTGGTCTGAATAGCCCCTAAGTGAGATATCTAACTCTGCCTTTAAAGGGGGGAGAGGTGTGAAACAGCTTTTGTCTGTTAGATCTTTAAAAAAATCCCCAGGGAGTAATTATGGCTACCACTCTGTGTTCCAGTGTATCTGCTAAAGGCACATCACCATCTAACTTGGCATGAGTCCAATAATGCAGCAGTGTTTCAGCTATAAAAAATTTGTGAGGATGTTCAGGAGTAATATAGGCCAGCTTTCAAGGGCTTGGATAAAAATGCTAATAATTTTATTTAGATAAATAAATAAAAATAAAATGAATACAACTCTTAAGGTTCTGATCATACCAGGAAAGATCAAAACAAAACACATATTGCCCAAATAATGCCACCCATTACTCCTTGTCTGGGTCAATTGCATAACATCTCCCCCCTCCACGTGGAAGAAACCAAATGGGCAATAAGCAGTTTTCACATGAACTAAAAGGCAAAAAGTCAGAGCAGGAAGAAGGTAATGTTTCAGGATCAGGGCAGCAATGTTCACACTGGTTATACTGCAGGAAGCAAGCAGGGAAGACATGAAGGAATAAGCAAATGAAAGAAAGAATGTAAATGAGGTGATGAGGAAGTGAAGGAGAATAAAGGAGCGGCTGTCAGCAGCAACACAGGTATAGGTCCTTGGCCAAGGGTGTGATGATGATAGCAGCAGCAATTGAGATATTTTCCCTCCCTGGAATGGGGTTCACTTCTGGAGCTTTTTCTGGCTCTTTGCCTCAGTCTGCCCCACTTCAAGAACATTCAGCCCCAAGGGAAGCCCTGGTTCTTTATACCTCCACATGGCCAGATGCTCAAAAAGGTCTGTGTGGAGACATGCTAATCCATTTAGCAATTAGTGCAGCCTACATTGAACAGTTACTTCCAAAATGCCTGAGCATTTCGTGTGTGGGGCTGGATTTGATGCCCACTAATACAGAGAACTGCACAAAAAGGTAATTCCGTATTACACTTTTAGAGTCATTTCACTAATATTAAACTGCATCTCAGCCAGTTAATTATTTTAATTAATTCTTTTTTTTTTTTGTCTGATAATAAAATATGGGTAATTTGAGAGAGGTGTGGTGGCTTAGAGGTTAAGATGCCAACTCTGATGATTGCAAGATCAGCAGATTGGCAATTTGAGACCCAAGCACCGTTTGATAGAGTGGATTCCTGTCACTAGTCCCAGCTTCTGCCATCCTAGCAGTTCAAATGCATGTAAAAGTGCAAGTAGATAAGTAGGTACTACCACTTCGGTGGGAAGGTAAGAGCATTCTGTGCAGTCAGGGTGGCCACATGACCCATGGAGGTGTCTTTGACAATGCTGGCTCCCTCGGCTAAGTATTGGAGATGAGCACTGCCCCCTATAGTTTGATATAACTTGACAGTCACATCAAAGCGAAATCCTTTACCTTTTAAAGTTGCATTATACATTTGTAGCTGGATGGGTGATAAGTTATTTTTACAGTGTAACCAATGTTTCAGTTGCTGCTGCAGTTATAGGGACATAGTGTCACTTTGTGGAGGAATGTCACTTGTTTCAAATGCTGAGTCATGCTTTGGCTTGTGCTGCTGAAAGCATTTTCTTTTCTTTTTCATTATAAATATATCAAAAACATTCATCCTCATTCATTCTTATCATTTTAACATAACATAAATCTACATAAAAACCTAACAGAACTACAATTTAAACTCTACAGACATCCCCACATATCACCCTATACATCCATACATCCCTCTATTTTTGTAATCTACTATTCCAGTTCATATCTTATTAACACAAGTTATGTTTTCTTATATAAATATGTCATCTTATCAAACTTCTTTTTATTGTCTTAAATGGAGTACTGTTTTGCCCATCTTCCCGGTCTTCTTAAAAATTTATTTTATTTTTTTTAATTTATTTTAATAGACTATCTTTATCAATCCTTCTCAGTGTTCAATGAAGCTTCTTATAAACCTTCTTTATCTTTTTTCCTTTCCTTCATTTTCTTTTTCTTTTCCCCTTTCTTGTTCATTACCACTTTAATCAATCCTAGCTTTATCTAGTTTAAGCTCTAAATTCCAAACACTTACAATATTTGAGTAAATTTCTATTTTCCCTGAAGATTGTACTCATTTTTATCTGCCACTTTCTTTCTCCAGTAATTAGTTATTTGTTGGTCCTTTGCTATGATTTCCCCCAAGTTTCCATGTCAATGTTTACATGTATGCATTGGCTCTATTTTATCATTGCTTCCTTTAATGTTTTGTGTTCCAATTCTCTTTTTAGTAGAATTTCATAAAATTTAGAGATTTTTTTCCTCACCCTTTCCAAAAATAATGGCATCTAACACATTCATCTGCTTTGAAAGCAAATTTTTAAAGTAACAAATTCGTAACTTTTATTAACTTTTAAGAAATTGAGTGATATTGCCTTTAAAGAAATGTATTAATGACAGTAACTAACAACTTGGGGGGGGGGGTGTCTTTCAACTATCACTGTGATTAATCATTCTTATAAGTAGGTTTCTAAATTCTGAACTAAACAAGTTTTAAAACTCTAAATTACACTCTCCTGCTAATCTGTGTGTGAGTGTTTCCCTTCGTGTTTTTTAGAAAGTGTTTCAATCTGTTTATCTTTAACCATCTAATCATCTATCTCTCTATCATTATATGTCTCCTTTTACAGACATCTCCCTCACTTGTCACCTCTTGTTAGAGCATGAAGGGATACTCTTGAAGTAACTCAGATTGCCCATAAATAACAGCCATTAGCACCCCTCTCATTTTAAGTTGTTTTTGGTAGCTATCTCATTTGATTGTTGCTGATTTTGACTTTCTGATAATACCGTCTCTGTTTATGATATTCCTACCTTGCAGAGATATAATTCTTCATTAATTTCATCCTTGAAGGATGTAACAGGATATAAAATGTTTAGCAATTTTATTCCTGCTGCGAGAAACTCTTCAAAAGTTGTTCAGTTTTCAAAGATAATTTGCAGTTTGGGACTTGTTCTGTACAAAATTTGCATGGTATGTTTGTGCAGAAAACAGTATTTTCTGCACAGAAAATGATTTTGTCCAGAATAAGTTCTGAATCCTAAAGATTCTCCTCTGTTTAGTATTTTCCTCATCAAGGGTTCCCAACAGTTGAAACAAAAACAACCCCCCCCAAAAACCCATATTCAACCATTTTAGAATAATATTTTTAAAATATTATTTCTATCCCTAAATTAAATGTGTATAGGTCTACAGCCAAACCTGTACATTGACAGAGTAGGTAGAGAAATAAAGTGTGTGTTAACAGATTCACATATTTGATTCTCAACAGACCAGACATGGAAATTACTCACAGGTATTATCTTAGACTGGAAAATGGAATATGTGAATTTACTCTCAGAAGAGGAGTTTTATTTGTGTTCAATGACTCACAAAGACTCCAATTAGGTTAAGTGGCCCCATAAATGAATATGATTGCTCACATTGCAGGCTAAATATATTAAAGTTTGTTTGCCAAGAAAGAACACTGTTAGTATTTTATTATTTGTCCAGCTTTTAATAGTATCCCAATGCTTGTGAATTATGAATTCCTCTTTTTCTCTTTAAGTGAAATGAACCTGAATGAATTCTAGCAGACAGAAGATGGATTCAGATCCAAAATCCAGGAATAACCTTTTGCAATTCTATGGCACGTGCTAATCTTTATTTTATGTAAATTGTGTACATCTTATTTTTGTTGAGTGCCTTCAAGTCATTTCTGGCATTTTCTACGTAAGACATTCATGGTCCACAGGTTTGTTGGTGGTAAAGACGAGGAGATTTGGTTAACAGAGTTGTGATTTGCCTGTCTTTGGTTCCCAGCCTGTACTTCCCATTTCTGCATTATAAGGAAGGAAGGATGAAGGGGAGAGGGAGGAAGGGAAGGAAATTCATAGGTAAAAGGCTGATCATGAAAGAGCTACATAGGTTAATGTCTAATTTGGTCCTGAAATGAATCTTTTATCTGGTGTGTGCAGTATATGGAGATTATCAGACAGGGGAAAATCAGGGAAGTAAAAAGCATACTGTCAGCAAAGTTGTGCTAGCGCGCTGAAGGTCTTCAGACAACATCATGCTTATTTAGGACTTCACCCACTAAGATCTAGGAATGTTCCAAACACAAACCATTCCTGGGACTTTCCTGTGAATGGTTTGTTGCTGGAGCATTCCTGGATCTTCATGAATTAAGTCCTACATAAGCGTGATGTGTCTGAAAATCTTCAGCACAATCACATGACTTTGCTGGATAACACAACTTTTGACACGAGTATGCCTTTTACTCCCGGCTTTTTCCCCATTTGATAATTTCCTATGTCAACTAAGGAAGTAAAGGAAGATGAAGGCAAGGATATGAATGCAGTCATGTTTTGTTTGTTTGTTTGTTTGTTTGGGTGGTTGGTTTTGTTTCCTTGGGTGCTGTTACCATTTTGAAATATAGGTTTGAATTTTCCTTTGAATGTTGAGTTTTTTGTGGGCATGGCTAGTTTATTTTGTTGTCATAGTAACAAGAAATTACCAGTTAGGTCAGTACTGGAATTGCAATAGTTTTAATGCCAAATTTAATATATACCAAATTGCCTCAATTTTAAATTGACATTTGGACTTTGAACCTGAGAATGTGGAAGTACTGCATTTTTTTTTTTAGGGGGGATCAGCAATGTTTCTTCTTCTTCTTCTTCTTCTTCTTTTAAATATCATGTAACTATTGGTGCTACTGTTACTTTATGTATTTGTCACTCAGAAACATTTTTGAGGGTTCTTACAGGGATTTGGGACTTCCTTTTTCCCTCCTTTCTAAGTGTGTTTGTAAAATAACAATAATAAATAGCTAACATGTTATACAGCGGTAATCCATTGCCAGGCTTTAAACAGACAAATCACAACTAAGAACTTAGGGGTTCTACAGACCACTCTGAAGTGGTGGCCTGCAGCTGCCCCTTTTTGTGCCAGATTGGGGCTGCAACAACCTCACGCCATGGCCCCAATCTAGCCTTTGGAGGGTGCAAAAGGAGCCACAAAAAGTGGCTCCTTTTTGCACCCTCAAAAGGGTGCCATAGCTGCAGCGGCATGGCTATATGGTGCCCCTTCAGCGCGGCATCGTCTGGACACAGCACTGGAGGTGCGCTATGATGCCATGTGCTGTCTGGAGTGGCGCATGGCATCAGGGCACCCTGGGGGGCAGAGTTGGGCGTGCATCATCAGGATGCTGTGACCCGACTCTGCCCTCAGGCCAGTCTTTCAGGCTGGCCTGTAAAGGCTCTTAGTGAGATGATATTAACTAAAAGGGAAAAGAAAGGTTCTTGTCTAACTGGCTACTTTTTTAAAAAAGTTCCAAATTTACTATATTTGAAAATATGATTTGACCTTTGTTTTGCAGCCCTGGTGGCAGAGTGGTTAAATGCTGGTACTGCAGCCATTCACAACCACAAGTTTGTGAGTTTGATCCACTCTGCCTTGCATCATTCCATAGGTCACTAACCCAGCTTCTTGCAGGCAAGTAGCTTACATATTGTTAACTATTTAGGGAGTGCTTATGAGAGTGCACTGATAAGTGGTATAGAAATGTACTTCCTATTGCTATGGCTATTGGAAATAAACTGTGATGTGTTTCCCATTCCCAGGCTGTAGAGATAGCAAAGGGACCTTGCTGTATATAAAGTCTTCTTGGCCTTGCTCATATCTGATTTGACTTTGTCCACACATTTATGCAACACTAAAATAATTTAGTACTGTACAAAATTACTCCAGTTGGTGGTGGCTCCATTGTTGTTGAATTAACCTGGTCAGTTTTCAGAGCAACCTGATTGGCAATATAGTCCTGATTTAGAACACTTTCCTTTGGAAGCACTAAAAGTGGTAAAATAATAAATTAACACCCCCCCCCCATTCTTTTGAATTCTTGTGTCCCCCTCCCCTCCCAAACCTACTAGGGAATACTCTTTATCCCTGTACCTATCAGATTTTGCCACTGCTTTGGCAGAAAGAATAATCCTTTTTAAAACAGAATCAAGGCATGCACACATTCAATGACATCCTGTATCAGCTACTTAGTTATGTATGTGTAGCTGAGTAACTACTGGATGCACCAGCCAAGCCCACTTTAACAAATAACAGTCACATTGGATGAAGGAGGTCTGTTATCTCCTGATTTGAAAACTAGATGGATGACCTTGTTAGCCCCCTTCCACTAGCAAGTGAAGTTCTGACAAGGAATTGCATTGCCTAATCTCCTTCCCCGCAACCAGCAGCTGTACAAAACACTGCCAATGACTCCCAGAAATGTTTTAGAGCCAAATGTATAAAAACAACGGTACCTTCATCTGATGAACCTGCTGGCTGTTGAGTTGGCTCAGAGGGGGGCATTTATAATTGGGGCATCTGTGTCATGATTGTGACTACCGAGTTCTAATGAATATGGAGCCGTTTCGGATCTGTAACTCTTAGTTAAAAAGCTGTACTAGTAACACAAAATGCTAGCCAATGTTGTTAAGGAGAATCACTTTCCCTGGAATGCTTTTCTAATGAAAAGGTATACAACTACAGCACATCTTGTTTATGTATTTTTTTCCCCAAAAATTATGCTTTTTGTGACCATGACAACATCAGTGGTGGTGAGGGGGCACAGATTTGTGCTGTCTTCCCCTCATATATGTGCAATAATACATTCCAGCATAGTTAAATTAAAAACATATACACCCTTGAACATACCTAACTGTTCTGCTGGGCTGTGGAGTTTTCCTATATACAGAAAAGTAAAATCTTGCTGTCTGGAAAACATTCTGTCTTAAGTGTCAGCTGCATACAATGCAATTTTCCTTCCTGTCTTTTATTGGGGGCATATATTTAAAAGAGTTTACTGTCCCCTTGGTGAGTATTTTAAATATTAATGGGATATGTGGATATATGCAGGCATATCAAAGAGAAAATGTACCAATAGTGAGTGTGACTAAACTGTTTTCAGGCGGCATGAGACATTTGGAAATGCATCTGTCTGCTTTTTGGTTTTGTAGCTGTCGGTTGGATTCCATTTGGAATTTACAAAGCAGTGATATATTACAAGCAGGGAGAAATAGGAAAGTCAAGAATATGTACAAAGGTATTGTAAATAAGATTTATCATTTCTTCCATCAAATCAATTTTGAATGAAAATATTCATTTCAGCTTTAAATGTGGCAAATATCATGAGCAGGATAAGTGCTTGGAATCAGGCCACAATGACATATTTGGCAGGCAGAAGACCCAGTCTTGGGAAACCTCATCAACCAAGCAATTATAAAACAGTGTGTGGAGGGGAATGTTGTGTAGCAGAGAGGTAGTACCAAAATGTGGTCATAAGTATTCATCTCTGTATGCCCAAAAAGTGAGTGTCTATGCAGACATGCATAACATTTCTTTGATGGCAGAATTCAAAGGTGTAGTCTTGTAAGTATGAAAAGTCAGTATGCAGAAGGATCTTGTAGCACCTTTGAGACAACTGAAAGCAAGAAGCTGGTGAGCTTTCGTTGACTATGTATCTGAGAAAATAGTTCCAAACTTATGAAATCATGTGGTACCAGCATCTTTTACCAGAAAGTTCTTTTTGCATACTAACATTCTTCTGAGAGATCAGTGTTAGGATATTCTGTATTTGGGACACTGCTGAGATGACAGACAGACAGACAGACAGACAGACAGACAGACAGATGATATGGGTCAGAATCCTGCTAGTGTACTAGCACTATTACACATCTGATTTTCTAATCCACTTCTCTGAAATCCTTTTGTTTCTGAGGACCATCACTCTCCTACTTGCTTCTTCTCTTGTCCAACTACTGCATATTTTGTTGTCCTCACCCTGTCACTTCTCTCACTGTGACACGGTCTCCTTTGCTTCTGCTGGTTTGGGTATGCTGGTTGAGGAATCCAACAGGATCCTGCCCCCTCCCTGTGGTTTGTGATGACACTGACCATTGATGTTTTAGAAGGGCTGGTAAGAAACATCATGATCTTTATTTTATTTTTCAATTTGTATTTGTTGCAATGTAATTCCCCCCCCCTTCACATTTATACGCTTTACTTGTATATGATGGAAAAGAAAATGGGATTAGCTTTTAGATTTATAGATCAATGTTAGGGCTTCCTGAGATTCTGTGTGTTACCAGTACATGTTATTCAACTAATTTCTCACACTGCAACACAGTAACAGTGACTCTGATCATCTGTGTACAGGTACAGTTGTTAGGTGCTACATCCCCTCTCGTGTCTCATAGTCATGCTAGATCAACACTATTGCTGATTTTATGATGACTCTGTATGTTTATGTCCAGCACCTAGACCAGGAGTAACCACACCAATGATTAATGATAACGAAATCTATTTCCTTACCAAGTTAGGGATACATCAGGTTTGAGATGTCCTGGTGTTTACATGCCCATTCCCATGCTGGTCTGAGGACTTGAGACTGGCGCATACTCCTTACCTTCCTGTGGCATCTACTGAGAAGGCCCCCTGTTGATGCATCTGGTGTAGAAACAGGGCCCCTGGCTACACCCAGATGATCAGGCACCCCCTTCCCGCATCAGGTGCTGTGATGGGGGGAGACTTCTCAGTCAGGATGACATTGGCACAGGAAGATAAGGAGCACAGAGGAGCTGTCTAAGGAGCTGGGGTTTGATACTGAGTTTTCAGGAAACTGCTACCAATGAAGCTCATTTTGATTTAAGCCCTGTTTACCCTGGGATCAGGCCAGATCCACCAGATCTACATTTGGTCTGCCAGGATCTAACCCAATCCTGGCTCTGGGCTTTTGGCCTGCATCATCTAGACAGGAGAACACAAGGCTGAGGGGGATCATGAGCTTTGGGGCCTGTGCAGATAACCCCTTAGGCTGCAGAAGTTTTGTGAGACATTTAGCCTTCTCTGTCAGAAAACTCTGTTGCCACAACAAACTGAAGTTTCCAGAAATCCATAGCACTGAACCATGGCCATTAAAGTGGGGTCAAACTGGATTATATCTGCAGTGTGGATGTAGCCAGAGTTTCATATTCTTCATAGCTGGTTTCATCTTTCTCGGCCCAAATGAACCGCCTGCCCTAAGGTATTGTGGGAGACACTACTGTGTCTCCACTACTACCGTAAGATTCAACTGCTACTCCAGTCAGCTTCAGTACATGGAATGCTCTTTACATTAGACAGCAAAATATCTTCAGCTATTTCAGAAATACACGTCCAAGCCTACTGCTAGTGCTGCTGCTGCTTAAAAATAATTTGAGTTCTTGTTGGATGAGGGGTACTGTGTGTATCATATTTCTTTTATTAGTGTTGATATCATTGTTTGCTGCTGGAAGGTTCAAGAATTAACCACGTTCACTGATTATTATCATTAGCAAAATGTCACCGTTTATAATTTATCTTCATTCTGACACTGTCTAATTTTAGTTTGCCATTACCTGATGAACTACTCTTCCTCTTCCATTTTGTTTTACATTTTTAGCTGCTCTTATCTTCCACTCTTCATGTCATTGTAAGGCCTTCCTGCAATGCACTTAATAAATCATGATGGCTCATTTTGTTCTGAACTGTAATAGTCCTGAAATTTTTCATAGTGATGGAGATAGAAATTTTAGTCTTAGGCCTATAAATACTTCTGTGTGCTTGTGTGTGCAAGCACATGTGCATCCATGTGTATGTGCACAAGCACATGTGTGTTTATACTGATAACCTAATAGAAACTACCTTTTTTCTCCCTTAGAATAGAACTACATGCTTTCTCTGATTAGAAAAATGAAAAAAATAGGAGGTGTGACAAAGATGTAGCATCTGGTTTATTGAGTTTTCTGCAACTTAAGTTTGCCTGAGTGACATCCATCAGAGTCACTAGAGAAGCCTTTTTTTCTGCATTTGTTTAGGATGCAAATGCAAGCTTCAGTCAGGTGGTACAAATCATTATTATTGCTAACTGCCTTATACTTTGTGGCAAATTCTTTCACAGAAAGACTGCCATTTGTGACTAAATTAAGTGCTTTCCTGGCGGAACCAGCACAAGAACAAATATTAAAGGCTTCTGAATCTGAACGACAGAAAGATCAAACTGCAATGTACATTTTGTCCTGAATAATGTATCTATAAGGCTTATTTCTATCTAGAATTGAAATATGATTTGTGAAATAGAGGAAGGAAAGATGGATGGGACAGATAAAAGATGCAAAAGGGGCATAGGTATCTGGTATATAGGAGATGATTTTTTTAAAAAAAAAAACAAGCATCAGATGCTTTAGTCTTACTTCTTTGGCTTTGAAACAGACACTCAGAAAACTTGAAATGCTGAATTAGTGCTTTCAACTCTTTTCTCCAATCTGTTCATTATTATTATTATTAAAAAAGATTTTATTATTTCCTTTTCCAGTAAAATGATGTTAATCATTTTCTGTGAAAGCTACATTAAAGGCCAGTAAATCTTGGTCCTCTGAATTACAGGAATAGTAGTATCTTCTGAAATCTACCTTACAGTTTAAAGTGGTGGTGTTTGGAAAGTTGATTTATTTGATTTTTTTTTAAAATAACTTGCTTGTATTTGCATATTTATCCAAAAAATGCAGTAGAAATAATAAAAAAAGAAAACCCTTGTAGGGTTTTTTTTTTTTTAAATAATGTGGGATAAGACAAAACTGGGAGATTTAGGCATCTCTCAAATACATGTAGGGACCTTTTAGACTAATATTTTACAAATATCTGTCAAAGCGGTGTGGTTACTAAGCATGCTGGGATCAGGTGAGTTGGTATTTATCACTCTTCTGTCTCATACTCAGCATATTTGGAAGTTCCATTGGCATACCCTTCAAATTCAACATGCTGTATGGCAATAAATGACAAGCAATTGAGAAATACAAACCAAGGGTGGGACTGTATGTGGAAACTGAATGCTACTTTGCCCTCCCACATGGATGGGCAACACTAGACAGCAGTGCTGGTGAGTGTAATAAATAAATGGTGACAACTTATTTTGTTTAATGAATCTGCAGTGCAGCAGTAGGATTGGACATGTGGACACTTCCTCCTGGGGAATCCAGTTAAACCAGACCTCCTCTATGGAATGACTTCCTAGTTCGGAACCATGAATGGAAGTTCTCATGGTTTGTCACCACCTGTTCTCTCTGAAGGGGATCTGATGTCCCATATGAGAGTTCTTCAAGTGGTACTGGTTAGTGCACTTGTGTAGTGTGGCTTCCAACTACCCCACTTTTCCTCTCACGCTGGCTGGCAATGAGGAACACATGGGTAAGTTTCCTTCACTTTGTAGTGCCTCCAGAACTCCATCAGAGTGTCCACACCCACAAATTGTGACAGAAAACACCAAAGCACATACATCACTTGAGAACCATATCCAATACAACATGGAGTTGCTGGGGGTGGGGGGTGATCCTGTGTTTCATGCCAATCTGGCATGAATATACTACATATATATGAGTGGAAGTGGGGAGGGGACTGCTTGAAGAAAAATAGACCACAGCCTGGACCAGGTGAGACTCACCCACCCAACTACATTCTCAGATGGCAGCCCAATGGGTCTTTTTGATCCCACCACTGCTGCCATTTATGTGTAGGTGATGGCCACTATCCCATTAATTCTTCACTATGAGACTCAAACTTGGGAATCTCTTAGGTTTCTCTTGCACTATAACTCTCTTTTGATGCCAGCCCCTGGGTTTCAGATCCTCCCCCTCCCCAGCTTGGCACCAACTATTTTGACAGCCACACATCCAGTATCTAATGTGTCCCAAACCTTAAAAACTCTTCTAAATGTTGGTAGCATTTTAATGTGTTTTTGAAATCACTCCAGGCAGCTGCTTGTTGAAACAAAGTAATAAATTTATTTACAAGTCAGGCTGAATACAATATTTCTTTTAGTAGATGGTGTTCACAAAAGATATGGTGTATAAATACTTTATTAGTTACACAGTTTAACAGTTTGTTTAGATTGTTTTTGTAATTGTGTCTCTATAGCTTTACATATGTTTCCTTACAGCCTAAGTTCTCAAAGAACTTTTATTAAACTTTTGCATCTTATAACCCTTCTGGTTATCTGTGACTCCACTAGTCACTAAACACTGTGTCTCCCACTGGGCATTACAACAATTTAATTAACAACACTCTTCGTTCTTTTCTTGGGTACCTAAAACCCTTTCTGACTGCCCCTCACAGCAGCCTAACCTAACCTCAACAGCTCTTCACCTCTCAGGAAACAATAAACATCAACCACTTTCAAACTTGTTCCTCCCTTTTATAGATTCACTCCTGGGAGCAGCCACCACCTTTTCCTGGCTTCAATCCCACTGGCTAGTGTCAAGGTTCTAATCTGCCTGTTGTCTCTCCAATCAGTATGCAAAAGATCTTGTAGTACCTTTGAGACTAACTGAAAGAAAGAATTTGGTAGCATGATCCTCCATAGACATGAGCCTATTTCCTCATAAAAACATGCATCTGAGAAAGTTGTTTCAAGCCTATAAAGGATCATGCTATCAACTTGTTTCTTTCACTTAGGGCTGAAACAGATGGCCCTGAAAGGGCAGCTTGAAGTTGCCACTTCTGAAGATGGCTTGGGCTGCAGCCCCAATCCACCTTCAACCTGGCTGAAAAGGGAGCAGCTTCTTCAGCTGGCAAAAAGGTGGCTTTTGCTGCCCTGCTGGTGTGTAGCATATAAACTCTGCACCACTGGAGCAGCTTGAAGTCGCCCACATCTGTGTGGATGCCTGGGTTTCAGGCAGCTTCAAGGCATCATTGCAATGTGTGGCATCTCAACACAATGCATTAATGATGCCCTGAAAAAGACGTATTTGGGCTGTCTGTTCTGGCCCACAGTCTCAATGGTGATGCTAGATCCCTGTACAAACTGATTTTCCAGACTAACACAGTATGTTTTTGAATTTTCTGTTGAACATGTCAGTGATATGATTGACACTGCCAAAATGCAAAGAAAGGGGGGGGGGAACCCACTCCCAGTTAAATTCATGATATGAGGGATACAAGTCGTTGTTTTATCTTTACGTAGTAAAAAAGAAAATCAAACACTTTTTTTATTTTTAAAAATAGCCCAAATGAATGCTGCTGTGACATAGTAACCTTTTTTGTTGCTTTTCTTAGCAATGGAATAAGATGCATGTGTGTTTGCATTTTTTGGTGTTGCATATTTCTGTAAAATGTGACATTCTGGAAAATGGGACAAATGTGTCATAGCAAAGGTTCCAGCATAACAGTTGGCCCTCCACATCTGCAGCTTTGACTTTTGCGGTTTTGATTATTTGTGGTTTTGATTAATTGTTCTCTCTAGGAAGCTCTAGGTCCTCCAGCATAACTCTGCCAGATGTTGACCATAGTGTCTTGCTGGATAACATTTCTCTAGGCATTTGTAGGTCCTCCAGCATGATTTCTGGCAGATGTTGACCATAGAATTGCACTGGAGGACATGGAGATTCCTACAGAGGTGTTCTCTGAGATAAAAAAATAGTATTTTGTTTTTTATTTATGGCTTTCCCACATTCAAGGGGTGTGTGTATCCTTCACCCCCTAAGCCTGGTGAATGTGGAAGGAGCACTATAGTTGGATTCTTTATTTATTTATTTTTCTCATCAGTTCACCTACCTTGTTTTTTTCTTTGTGTACATGCTTAGCTGTACAAAGGGAAGAAAACATAGTTTTTGTGCAGAGACAGAGGTTTATACAAAATATATTTTACACAAATTGCAGAAAATATGTGTGTGTGAATGTGTGTGTATGTGGGATTGAGAGAGAGAGAATCCATCATTTGATATATTGGTCTTACACTAGAAAAAAGATCACTAGAGCGAGCTGGAGAATCCTGTAGGTGCTCTCTTACCATGAAAAAGACACTCGGGACCACAATCACAACAATAATAAAATTTCTTCAAAACCTTAACACTAGCAAACAATACCACTGAATGCTTAACTTTGTGATGCTCTACAACGTGAAACAGCTTTGGAAAGGAAAGCTCTATTAAATTCCACATAGTTGCTCCTTCCTTTTTGGTTAGTTAGCACTCACTGTCACAGACAGCCTGAATCTGAACCTGAAAGTCAGCTAGAATTTGTCAAATACCTATAAACATCTGTGCATCTGTGTTTTGCTTAGGAATAGGTGCTAATTCAAGCTTGAGGCTGCTGCTTATGAATTTTCCATGCTTCAGCTGTCAATCCCAAGACAGCCTTATGTTGCAGAGTCTGATCCTTACAGATAAGGGTCAGAACGTGGTTTCTGGAATGGAAAAAAAAATGTAAAGTGTTAAATAGGTAATCACTCCATTATTTTAAAAGGCATTTCATAATATTTATTATATTATTTTTACTTCTATTTATTTTCTAAGTGACTTATCTGTTTCTCTTTGGATTGCAACAGAATTCTTTTTTGCTGGCTTAACTGATTTTATTGGTTATTACTTTTAAAAAAAAACTTCAAACAAACTTAAAAGAAACATTCATCAAACATATCATATATATCATTTCTACTGTCAAACATTAGGAAGTTGTTTGGTGTTCTATTATCTTTTACCATACCGATCACATGCAATTCATACCTCCATTCATTTACCCTCTAGCCAGACCTTACTTTCTCCTCTCTTCCCTCCTCTTTATCCTCCTACCTCTGACCTTCAATTCCTCCTCATTCTCTTTCCCACCAATTCTTTCCTGTACAGCTCACTCATTTTTCTACATCCTCATCATCCTTGCTTCTCATATCCATTCCCACCCCACATACTGTCCTTCCCATACGTCAATCCTCCACTACCTACTTAACCCTCAGTTCCACCATTCCTCTTCTCTTTCTCTAGTCTTCCTTTAATCTTCTTCTTAGTCCATTTCTTCACTTCACATAAAATAATACCATACATCCCAACTTCCTCACTACCCATATGTCTTATCTTTGCTAGTATTACTGACTTTCTTATATACCACTATCTTTTGTACACTGTTACCATTCCCATCTTATTTTTAACACACATTACCTTATCTGTCCCTTGAACCTCATATGTTACTCATATTGTCTCCTACCTATAATATCCATCTTATAGGAATAGATTTTTGGTAATAATATTATATGTTCCTCGTCTAACCAAGTTATTTTTGATCATTTATTATATCAAACTTATAGAAGATAAGTTTGCTTTCTATGGGGTAAGTGCTGGTAAATCACCTCTCAAACACTGAGGAAATGTATGTGTTTGAAAGCCAGGTGTGCTTCTTCAATTTCAGGGAATCATTGGCTCCCCTCCACTGAATTGTTCAGGGAGAGGTGATTTCCTCCGAATGCAAAGTTTCCATTCAGAGGAAATGACCTCTCCCCGAACAATTCAGTGACACTAAAGAGATCCCTCGATTCCCTGACATTGAGGAAGTGCATCAGACTTTCACACACATGTGTTTTCTTAATATTTGAGAGGCAATTTACCAGTGCTTAAATACTGGTGTGATAATCTCCATAGTTGCTATGTCTCCCCATTGCTGTCTTAGAAAATTAATAACTTTACTCCATGCTTCATTGAATTTTTCTAATGAATCATCTCTCATTAAACATGTTGATTTGTCTATTTCTATTACAGTGGTCCCCGGTTTACGAATCCCCCGGGGAATGAAATCCCCAGGACCCGAAACCAGCGGGACCAAAAAACATCCCCCGGGATCCGAAGGATCCCCTGGGATGCGAATAAGAAAAGTCGCGCGGCCCCTTTAAATCAGCCGCGCGGTCCGGCAGAAATAGCGGTCCCCCGGGAAACGAAGACTTCCGGGTTACGAAAGGTAATCCGGAACGGATTACCTTCGTAACCCGGGGGACCGCTGTATATCATATAATTTCCATATCCAGTACTCCTTATTAGGGATTTCTTTCTTCTTCCATCTTTGTGCAAATATAATCCTAGCAATTCTTTTTTTAAAACACAGAATTAGACTACCTGAGCAACAGTTTCTGGTACATTTTGGTACAGTTTAAAGTGTTTCTGCATACAGAAAACTATATGGATATGATATAATTGCTACATAGGGCAGATTCCAGCTAAATTAAGTTCCTTCGGGTCTCATTGAAAAATGAAAAAATAATGTTGGTTATGTTTCTAAAATTTTTATTAGTAACATTTAGAACTGTTCAGCTCTCTAGTTCATCGCTAAAATGACATAATAAGATTTTTTTAAGAAAAGATTTTGAGCTGATTCCTTTGGAAATCAAAGAATAAAAATTATAGTTTTTTCTGGGGCTTTTTGGCTATGTGGCCATGTTCTAGAAGAGTTTATTCCTGACATTTTGCCAGCATCTGTGACTGGTATCTTCAGAAAATGTTGATCTGGAAGAGAGTTGGATACAGTGGTCCCTCGGGTTGCGAAAGTAATCCGTTCCGGGATTACTTTCGTACCCCGGAAGTGTTTCGCAACCCGGGGGACCGCTTTAGTTAATGCACAGCGCACCGGAAGCGCGCTGTTTTAAATGGCCCGGGTTGCTTTTTTTTCGCAACCCGGGGATTTCTTCAGATCCCGGGGGCTTTTTTTCGGCCCCGGCCGTTTCGGGTCCCGGGGATTTCGTTCCCCGGGGGCTTCGTATCCCGAAGGACCACTGTATTATATATACATACACACACACACATACCAATCTCTCTTCCAGATCAATATTATCTGAAGATGCCAACCACAGATGCTAGCAAAATGTCAGGAATGAACTCTTCTAGAGCATGGCCCAAAAAAACCCACAAAAAAATCTATGAATGCCAGCCATGAAAGCCTTCGACTTCATGATGAAAATTGTCTTCAAATGTTTGTATTGTTATTCTGATGGTGAACCAATGATTAACGTGATATCATAACTTTCCTCTGCACAGCACATGTTTCAGGAAACATCAGGAAAAGGATTGACATCTTGGCACCTCATTCTTTTGGGAGAAATCTCTAAGGAGATTTATATATATATTGAACTACCCTACATCTGACAAAAAGTTAAATATGCAAACTCAATCAATAATTAATTTTTACTTGTGCATTCTTGACATTTCATGGAAAAAAAATCCAGATTTTGGTAATAGAAAGAAGTTGTCCTTTATGCGACAGCAAATTTTGTGGAATCATTCCTTGTACCCCAGATGACCAGACAACCAATTTCCATTTACCCAGCCATGTGCCATCCTTGTTAATGTCTGAATGATATTAATCCAGGAATGTCTCATTCTCAGGCAGAGGAAGCTAAATACCTCACAAAACCACTAATCCCAGAATTCCATAGCATTTAGCCTTGGCAGTTAAAGTGGTGTCAAACTGGATTATTGCTGCAGTCTGGATAGAGCCAGAGAGTCAGTACAACCAGAACTGGAGCCTGTATACAACTCAGTGTCTTAATAAGTTGAATATATGTATCTGTATACTTTATATATCCTGGTGTCTGCTACTTCCTTTACTCTATAATTGAAAGTAATTTGTGTCATATGTTTGTGCACAGATGTCTCTGTATTGGACAACAAGCCAGTGGTTGTGAGTAAATTCTTTCTCATCAAAATCTACCTGAAAATTTAAATGGAAATTTCTAAGCACTTTATAGGATTATAAATAATACAAAAATCAACAATTAAGCAAAAGTTGTGAGAACATCTCCCAGTTGTCAAGATTTTGGCTGAGACAGGCAGAGACAGCTTGTCAGTGATTCTACACACTGTAAGAGAACTTGCCTCCAGTATGACAGCAGGACATCAGGTTTTTGTTTTCTACAATGTGTGGAAAATTGTATTTACCACAAGGAAGATTTTCCAATTTGGGGATGGTATCTCTCATCACAACTGCCATATTTTCAATTCATAAAGCTAAACACGTTCACACAGACTGGTTGGCCCTGAAGGGCTCATCAAATCCTACTATTTTTTAATTGTCTATACAAGATAACAATTATCACCAGTATAAATGCTACATGTTACAGATTGGTGGTGGGGAGGGGAGTCCTGAAAATGTGTACAATTTCCAAACATTGGGATAAAATATGTCACTGTAAGGACAAGCCAAGTCAAGACAAACCATTCTATTCTGATTTGGCCTAACCTGAAATACTGTGTCCAGTTCTGGGCACCACAATTCAAAAAGGATATTGACAAGCTGGAGTGTGTCCAGAACGGGTGATCAAAATGGAAACCATTCCTATGAGAAGCTACTTAGGAAGCCGGATATGTTCAGCTTAGAGAAGAGATGGTTAAGCAGTGATCTCATAGCCCTGTTTAAGTATTTGAAGGGGTGTCATATTGAGGATGGAGCAATCTTGTTTTCTGCTGCTCCAGATAATAGGAACACAGAACAACAGATGCAAACTCCAGGAAAAGAGATTCCACCTAAACATTAGGAGGAACCTCCTGACAGTAAGAGCTGTTTGACAGTGGAACACACTCTCTTGGAGTGTGGTAGAGTCCGCTTCATTGAATGTTTTTAATCAGAGGCTGGATGGCCATGTGTCAGGGATGCTTTGATTGTGAACTCCTGCATGGCAGGGGGTTGGACTAGATGTCACTTGTGATCTCTTCCAACTCTAATAAGTTTATTGCACAGCCCCAAGGGACGTGATGGGGGCGGGATGAAAGGGAGCGGGATGGGAACCAGAAGGGGCCAAGAATGCATTTTACCACACAGAAGAACAACAACGTCAGTGCTGGACATTCCCATTGCATTCCACATCCGTCCCAGAGGGGGCGATTTTGAGAAGCATTCCCAAAAATCGCTCCCTCTGGGATGGATGTGGAATACAATGGGAACGTCCAGTGACAGCATTCTCTTGTACAGTAAAATGTGTTCTTGGCCCAATCCGGTTCCTATCCCACTCCATTCGTCACAACCCCATTATGTCCCTGGGGGCTGTGCAATAAACTCATATGATTCTATGATTTATAGTACATTTCTGTACTGTACATCTAGTCTCTGACTATCATTGCATAGGGAGAAAGGGGCAAATCTATAGACTTGTATTTCAGAGCTCTAGAGCAGATATTGAAGGATGTATGTTACTGTCCACTGCATGTGACAACTAATTGTTGGTAGTTTACTTGCATATGGAAATGGTCACTTCATGCTACTGTCAATGGATAATCTGCTTTGGAGGGCAACAAAACAATGTGCAGATTCAGATTCAGTGGCAAAGCATGGTTTGTCGTAAAGAGGAAATGAATAAACTGAACATACAGAGGGGGAAAGGAAGTGCAAGCTTGTTTGTGAAGTGCCTAGCTATTGGTTTGTATTAATGCGAATCAACCTTGTTTATTTTCTGTGGGGAAATGCTTGGATGCAGGACATTAATCTTTCTAGATCTAGCTTCAAAGCAGAAAAAATGCCCCAGCATTATATTTCACATAGTCTTTTTATCCAAATAACCTCTTTCTCCAAATAATCTTTTAGATAAAATACTGCACTGCAACTTGAAGGTGAAAGTCATCTGTAAACTTTCTAAAGAAATTTTAAAGAGTGGCAGAGACTTTTTAGACTTAAATTAATGGAGGAATGCAGGAACAAAGTTTGCTTTCTTTTAATGTTTGTCTTTTCATCACAGTATTTCTCTTCTGAATTTCTTGTGATGACCTACTTTTCTGCTGGTTGCACATGACTCTATCTTGTCCTTCATTGTCACTAGACTAGTGTTTGTTTTCTTAGGAGTCAATCTGACAGTTCAGAAGATTATCAGAAAGGAACTGATAATAAACTTGGATAATGTTAAATTGGGGCAACACATAATTATTTGATTGTGGGGCAGTATAATATTTCAAAATAAAAATTCCCCAGCTTTGCCCTAGCCGTTTGGAGGAACTAGGTCAGTTTTCAGTGGTGATGAAAAGATGGATGCAAGGGAGGGTGGATAAAGTGTGTGGTCCACTTTTTGTCACCTTCGGGAAAGCCAAATGTAGGCTTGAATAATTCCAGAAGGATTGTAGCATGGGAATTAAATACAGTAGTAAGCCAAATCATCTTTTCCAATTTGATGCTAAAAAAAATGATTGACTAATAACTTAAATATATAGAAAAAACTTTACACCATAAGCACATGAGATGTAGTGTATAAGCAACATTTGCAAGGGCAAATTTGTAAGAGTGTATCATATGCTCATATGTAGTGTATTCCTAAGCAAAACTTGAAGAAAAATCTAACCTAGTTTGTTCTCTGCCAATAAAGAATTGGTTTAACTATGTTGGCATTTTGCCTTGTCAAACACAGGAGGCTGACAAAAATTTGCTGTCCAAATGCCTTCCCTGAAAATACTTTTAAATTGCAAACATTCTTTTCACAGTTAGGTTTTCTGCATTTATTTCATCTTAAGTTAATATTTCCTATTCCTTAATGGGATTCTTGTGGCACTTAACTGGAAAACAATTTTTATTAGGTTTTAATCCTTAAGTTCAAAAGCTGTGTTTTTCTTTCTTCAAAGGCCTTCCACTAACCTTTTACTTTACTTACAATATTGAAGAGAGAAAGTGACTTTTCTAGCAATTATTCTGAAGTATATATGCATTTGTGTATGTGCACATGCACATGCACATGCATATAGAAGACGTCTGCATGTTACAGAGGTTGTCAGAGGAAACAATTTTGTGAACTCTATCACAAAATGCATTTCATTTCCCCATGGAGTTTCCATCTGTGGAAGCTTAACGTCCCGAAACAAATGCACTGGGGATACTTTGCATTCACACCAGAAGGTTCTTCTAAACTTCATTCTTCAATATGTTTATTCGCCAGAGAAGTAAGTGAAAGTTACCTATTTCTGGGCCAGAAAGTCCCAGATTTTGTTCTTGTTCTTTTCGATTTTATTTTGGAGATCCATACACATTTTGTTTATCTCTCAGAATACTTTCTGTCAGGCTGGTTTATTTTAACCCAATATAAAAATGGAAAGAACGGGAACAAAATCTGGGACTTTCAATCAGTCTGGATGTGTCCTCTGTTACAGAAAGGCAAGTGGTGTAGTTATGACAGCTAAACTTTTCTTGTGATTCTGCAGATCAAATGGGAAGGATTCTGTGTCCCCATGAGCCAAGTCCCACATGACAGAGGCGAATCTCACTCTTCATCTTCATAACTCCTTTTTGGGATCCATTTCTTTGGTAATTCTACAATATAGCACACAGCCTTGAGAACTGAGCTTCTTTTATGGATTTGGTTCCTTTTTGTTTTATTCTTATACATGCAACCTAACTGAAAACTATTCTTTGCCAGCGAGATGTTGAAATTTCTTACAATTGTGAGAATGATTGGGGGGGGGGGGGGGCAGAATTGCACAAATCATGCAAAATTGTGACAACTGATACCTTTTTGCATGGTTAGGCTGTTTGCATTTTACTGATCCATCAGTCAGTCATTCTGTGTTTACTGCGTGTCAAAAATGTCTTTGTCTCATTCTCATGCTGGAGGAAATCTCACAGATGTTGATGAAGTCTTGACAGGCTGTCCCAGCATGTAGAGAGAGCCTGTTCGGTCAAGCATGAGTAATCTTATGAGAATTCTTCACACCCTTACTTTCCATTTGCATGTATGGTAGGAATGTGCACTGGTAGCGAGATTCAATTCAGATTATGATTCATCTTGGGATAATTCTGAGCTAGTCCATTTCAACTCAAATCCTGAAGCAAAGCTTTGATGCAAAAATCCAAACATCCATGTCCATTATTATCACCGGATTCTTTTCAGCGGTTTACCAAACTGTAGCCAAATCAGTGTATTGGATGGGTGAGAGGTTGTGCTGCATAAATTTGTATGTATATGTGTGTGTGTTTTAAAAAAGTTTTCAATTTATTGGTAGAATTAGATGAGATTTTAAGGAATGGTTGTCTCTTCACTGTACAACAAAAGTATCAAATTTCAGATTATTAGATGCAGGATTTTTCTACAAGAAGAGTTGATTTGTTGATTTGTTTTTCTACTCTGAGGATGTCAGAAAATGGCGGAAACACAGTAAATAACAAACATGCAAAGTTTCAGGAAGAGTTTCCATGGTATATGTGGAAACGGTTTGCTCTGAAAGGGATTTACTTTACTTTCCCTTCTCCAGTGTTCCCCCCCGCCCCCATGTGGGGTGATCTGTATAAAAATGGTACCCATCATAAAAGTATACGCACACCAAAACAAAAACAATTTTGTAAGTGTGAAGCATTTTATCAATGGCTAAGTTGGGTTAAGCTTGTTTAGAACTTAGCAGGAGGGACCACAAGGCATAGTATGTGTTGTATTTCACAGGAAAGCAATGGCAAATCATTTCTGAGTATACCATGCTGGGAGGGGAAAAAAACCTTTATGAAATGTGCAGGATCACTATAAATCAGGTAATTTGAAAGCACCTACAAACACACATCTCATATTCCTACCCTTCGGAAGCTCCAGAACTGGTCTCAAATGGCCCAGTTCAGCATAGGCTCCAAACTTTGCACAAATCGAAATCGGATGCCTTATTTACTCATCTATCTCATCTATCATCTATCTCACCTTTCTCACAATAAAAAAATAAAATAAAAATAAAAATATTACAAACCCCACCCCACCCCCAGCATGGAAATCTAAAATACCATTATTACTTCTGTGTGGTTCTTTTGATCCGGTTTTCCAACTTTAGAAATGAATGTAGAATCATGTGTAACCAATATGACTCCATCCCCACATAAGACTGGGGTATCAGATGGGGAACCTTTTGAGTTAAATGAACTACACAAAATCTGTTTCTTAAAAAGTCTAAGAAGTGGGAGTTTCAAAATAACAGAATGAGGTGTCAACACAATGTTAACCTCAGTGCTGACTGACGTTTGGAGGTGAATGGAAAGTTGAAGAAGGAAAGGGGATGAAACAGATTATACGGCACTGAAAGACAGACCAGGTGCGCACAATACTGAATCGTTATTTTTTTATTATTATTTTAGTCAGTTTCTCTTGTTTTTGTTCTTGAACCTTTCTGGAACTTTTCTGTGAAACTGAGGTGAGGAAAGTGCAGTCTGTGGCTCTCTTGCACACAAGGCCAATTTGGCAGGAACCAGACAACTCCCAGTCTACCCTTCTTTGCTGGGGCAGGGGGGCACACCACCTTTTTAAGTTGTTCACCACCTCTGGAAGCTCCAGAAGCAGGATGATGCTGATGCTGATTATTATTATTCTAAGTGTACCTCTACAACTTCTCTTGCTTCCAACCACCTAAAAGAGGAAAGTCATAAGTGGACATCCCACTACTTTTGGTTTTCATTTGCTGTTCCACCTTTTAATTTCCAATTTAGGCCCTAAAGGATCTAGCCATGAAAAAATAGGACCCTGGGCCTACTAGAATTTGCTAAACAGAGAAGCTTTTCATTTAGCATTGAATCAAGAATAAAGCCCTAATTTTACTTTAGATCCCTGATCCCAAAATAGGAGCCAGCATGGTGTAGTGAGTGCTGGGTTACAGTTCTAGAGATCAGGGTTTGAGTCCCTTCTCAGCTGCGGAAACACACTGGGCAAGTCACATTCTTTCAGTCTCAGAGGAAGGCAATGGCAAGTCCCTTCTGAACAAATATTGCCAAGCAAACTCTGTGATAGGGTTGCCTTGGGGTTCTCATTAGTCAGAAGCAACTTGAAGGCATACAACAACAAAGCCCTCATGTAAAGGTGCTGAATAAGCACACAACATGTCTAGTTCTTTCTCTTTCTTCACAAGGAGAGTAAGAAATAGGATAACTTCCTCTATGTTCTGATGCCCTCCACATGATGGGGATACCCCCAGTCAAGGTCCTCAGTCATTTAGACTGAGAGTGTCATCACAGAGGGGAAGCTCTCCTGTGTGCACTTGTCATTTTCCTTCACTAAAATTTATTAGGCTTTCATTGGCCAGATCAGAAGACAATGTGGAAGTATGGGTAAAAATAACCAAAATAAGTGCATGAAAATGGGGTGGGGAGATATGAACTACACAAAACATGTTTCTTAAAAAAAATCTAAGAGGGAGGAGTTTTAAAATAATACAATGAGGTGTCACCATAATGGCCTTAGTGCTGACAATACACTCCTCCCTCCACATTTTCAGCTTTGACTTTTGTGGATTTAATTATTAGCAGATTTTATTAATGTGTTCTCTCTAGGAATATCTAAGTCCTCCAGCACAGCTCTATGGCCAACTTTCACCAAAAGTCGCACTGAAGGACCTAGAGATCTCCTAGAGAGAACACTCCATTAGGCATTTGTTGCTCCTCCAGCACAATTCTATGATCAATGTCTGGCATGTGTTAACCACAGAGTTGAACTGGAGGACATAGAGATTCCTAAGAGGTGTTCTTTCAGGTAGAATTTTTGTTATTTGCAGTTTTTCCACATTCACAGAGGTCCTGTGCCCCTAACTAACCCCAGCAAATGTGGACGGATAAGTGTATATAATCTGAAACATGTAGCAACATGCCTTAAACAGACCTTTATTTTTGAATACTTTGGGGGTTTTTTTCTCTGGGAAAAAACTACCTTGAACACATTGTTCCTTGCCTTCAAGTAGTTTCTGATCTATGGTGACTCTGAGGTGAACCTATCACAGGGTTATCTTGACAAGATTTGTTCAGAGGAAGTTTACCTTGCTTTCCTCTGAGGCTGAAAGTGTGTGACTTGCCTAAGGTCACCCAGTGGGTTTTGATGGCTATGTGGGATTTGAACCCTGGTCTCCAGGGTCACAGTCCAGTGCTCCAACCACTACACCATCCTAGCTCTCTCTAGGATTCAATGTCATTGTCAATATATTACAAAAATAGTTAGAAATTTGGGAGCTGTATTCCCTTTCACACCTGAAACTTGCTATCAGAAGTCCACATTTTTTGAGACAGTCAATATGATTTCACTCCTGGAATCGCCCTTAGTGTCAAAGGTCATGTCAAAGGTGCATTGGAAAATGGTGCTGGGCAATTGCATATATATTTTAAAAGTTGCACAAGGTCACTTTAGTCAATGATAGAAAAATGTCATAATCAGAACTATGCATGCATTCTAGTGTGTGTGTTGGCGGGGGGGAACATTCAGAGGGCAATGCATATGTAAATCAGAATCAGCTTCAACATGGATGTGGGAGAACTTCAGCCTGCTTGCATTTTGCAGATTTTCACTGCCTAGACTTACATGTGACCAGTAACCTACAATTCCTTGACTTTCTTCCTGTCTCGTAATTTCATTCAGAGTTCCATCTGCACAACACACCATCTCACAATATGTTTTTGAAACCCCTGTTTATTTCAGAAGTAGTTTGCCAAGCATCTTTTGCTCTTGCTGCATGGTAGAATAGGGAAACTGAGCACCCCTTTGAGCTCATAAGAGATAAACATACATAGCCACAGGTTTCTGTGAAGTAATTTAAAAACCAAACCAAACTCAACCTTTGAGAAACTCAAGAATCACCTATATAAATGCTGCATATTTTGAAATTTGCTAAAAATGATAGCAAATACAATATATGGGTACATCTACACTGTAACAACAATGCAGTTTGACATCACTTAAACTGCATGGCTCCATCCTACAGAATCCTGGGATTTGTAGTTTTGAGAGGCACCAGCATTGTTTGGCAGAGAAGGCTAAAAATGTTGTAAAACTACAAATCTTGGGATTCCATAGGATGGAGCTATAGCATGTAAAGTGCTGTCAAACTACATTATTTCTAAACTGTAGCAGCACCCTGTTTGCTTATTTTTTGTTTTTTGTTTTGGATTTTTTTTTAAAAAAAAAAAGTTAAGCAGTAGCCACTGGAATAGTTTTTATTACTATTGCTCCTACCAGTAGTACTTCTTCATTGTTTTTGTTAATTGGTTTAACTGGATAAAACACATCTTCTGGATTCTGTTGTTATCTAGAAACTATGGGACTAAACAGACCACCCCTTTGGAGTGGTGTCCTGCTACCCCTTTCCTCGAAGGATCAGGGGAAGTACACGCTGCAGCCTTGATCTGATGGTTTTCTGCACCTAAAAAAAGGGCAAAACTCTGCTCCTTTTGGAACCAGAAAAAGGTTGCCTTTGCTGACATGGTGGCACTTTTCAAAATTCCTTTTGCCACATCATCTGGATGCCACACCAAAGGAGCACTGTGATGATGCCCACTGTGTGGTCAGTTGGGTGGCAATTTGAAGGTGGAGTCAAGGTATTGGTTGTGTGGCTGCTATGCCCCCACTCTCTACAAGGTTGGAATTAAATGCCAGTCTGTTCAGACTTTAGGTTTTATATTTTTTTTTTAATGTAGCCTTTGATGCATTCTGTTTCCAGTTTAGTAGCATTGCAGTTTACAATATTTTTGAAGGTAAGTTGAATATGTGTTCTTTTCCATTGAATCAGACTGTGTGCTTTTTTAAAAAGGTACTAAGAACTTGCTCTTCCACTCCCTTCCCCTGTTCTGGCAAAATGGTTGGTGCACTGACTCCTGCAGTCTAAAAGGTCTGTAAATTTCAGGGGTCAGTGGAGTGAAGTGATCTTTGCACATGCCTATTTTGCACTCCCTGTAAAATGTCAAAGGACTTGAGAAAGAAGGTCATTAAATAATAATTTATCACAATCAAAAGATATAGCTCAACCAGAAAAAGAAGGAAGGGAAAAAGAAAGAAAGAAAGAAAGAAAGAGAAAGAAGAAAGAAAGAAAGAAAGAAAGAAAAGAGCAATGAAAATGACTTAGAGCTGGCGGGGGGGGAGTTAAAATTTATGGTTGAAAAGATTAAGGAGGTGGAAAATGTGCATAGCATAATGACAGTATGGGGAGAAAAATGCATACTAGAATTTTATAGTTAATCAAGCAAAATAAAAGGTCTATTTTTGCTTCTTTAATTTGTGTATAGTGTAGAAGAGAGAGAAGTCTATGTTGGTAAAGTGTAGCATCTTGGCTAGATGTAGCCATCCCAGTCATACCTTACAAGCTTTCTGGAGCAAACTTTTTCTGACTAGAAAGAGAAAGAGAGGTGAATTGCATCCCCGGAAGTCTCCAGGAGGAGCAACGGACTTTTAAATATCAAGCACTTGTCCATTTTTTTTTCAAAACCAGAAAGAGACTTATGGCTGCATCTATATTTTTCTATTTTGACATTTTTTGGCAAATCCATAGCTGTCCTAGTCTAAATCCATCATATTTTAGAGTGCTATCTTTATCTTTTCTTAGTCATATATGATGCTAGTTCAGTGACTCCCTCCTCATTGTGAAGTTTGTTTTTTGGGAAGAGAATGCTCTGTTTTTTTAACAAAGAAGGTGATGCTGGTATGAAAGGGCTTAATTCACTCCTGTCAATCCCTGGTAAAGTAAACGCGGGCCTGGCCACTACTGGTGGAAAGCAAGAGACATTGCTGGCAAAAAAAAAAAAAAAATGTTCTTTTTGGCTGCAGAACCCCTTCTTCCAAGGTTAACTTGCTGCAGAGGAGATTCAGGCTAACATTTCATGGTGGTTTGGGTCCCTATTTCAAGGGTTAGAATTTATGGATCAACAATATACCATTCCCTGAGACTTCAGCGCCAGAACCTGAGATCTAGGGAATGGGATGGGGAGGTGTGGTAAGATCAAGGCAGACAAGGATTGGCAGGTGGGCCAGAGACACTTTTGGAACAGCTGATTGTGGAAATGGGCATGAGGAGAATCTGGCTGAATTTGGTTAATAAAACAACTAACTAGCTAATACAGCAACCCAGATCTCAGGAAAAACATACTGGGAAGGCAGAAAACTGAACCTAGTTGTGGCAGTGGTTGCTGACATTCCCAACAGGACTTGGATTCTACATGGCACACATGAAACATGGATTTATTTTGTTCTATTTTGGGATTTCCTGCCCTGCAACACTACTGGATTTTGTACACTAAAAATCCAATAAATCACTACACTGTTTCTCCTCTGCCTGCTGGCTCCAAATATAAGAGTGGGTCATAGGACCTGCATTCACAGCTGCTCTCCTCAGTCCCTTCCCACACTCCTGCCTTTTAAATCAATCAGTGTTGAACATGTTAAAACAACAACAACAACAACAACATACTTTGTGATGAAGCAGATATATTGTAACCAACCAATAATGGATTGAGATTTGAAACCATCTCAGATAAATAATGCTCTAGTGCTGCTTACCCTGAGATTTGTTTCCGCAGGTGAGGAGATTTTTTCTCCCCACCTGGAGATTTAGAGAAACACAGCAATTTCATAAGAAAGCTGAGGCCTAGAAACCCTAGAATTAACTCATGTACATAGGACCAACCTGATCTTTGAACAATTTCGGACTGGGACTGCCCAAGACATTTTACTGCCTGAGGTGGAACAAATAATGATGTTCACTTTCCCCAAGATTAATTTGCATAGTTACAAAAGTCAGCCAATTTATGTTGGCTTGTGAGAAAGAAAATTCTACAAATACCTCTCCTCATCTCTGGTATTCAAAGTACAATAAAATAAATACTGTAACTAATAATGCTCTGCATTTCATGGCAACCAGATTCCTAATGAACCCTCAGATTTTTAGTCTGATGAGATACTTAGAACAGCTTAGGGAGCTGGTATCTGGTGTAATTCAATCAGTTCAGTAAATCCTTTTAACAAAATTAAAGTACCTTAAAATTAAAGTGGCCTCAAACTGCTAATAACTGCCTAGCATGAAACCAGTCCCCAAAATCTGCTGTCAGAGGTGGCTTCCTTATTCTACCTAGTTATATGGCTAGACCTAACTTGGAATATCATTCACAGACTGTTTTTATTTAAGAGGTTCCTTCCTCTTCAACATATGGTTGAGAACCATTTACTGTATGTGGGAAGGACTGATAAGTTAGTCCCTGCCCTGTAATAGGGCAAAAAATGACCTTCACAATCTGTGGTGAGTAATGTGCATTGTTTATCTCTTCTGTTAGGCAAGTGATTCACAAAAAGATGACACAAGTTCACACAATGCCTGTATGTTTTTGTGTGAGCCCAATTTTTCAAAGATGCTAAAGGAATCTTTCAACACAGGTTACTTGCACTTGTGAAGCCAACTACTTGCTGCTCCATATCTCTGAAGGATTTTACCTCTGCAACATGAGTCTTGCACATACACAAAGAAGCATTTTGTGAATAAATGTCACTTCCCCTCCCCCATTTTTTATTGCTGTCTCTGTTGCTGGCTGCATGAATTACATGATAACTGTTGTCAACACTTTACTACCAAGGCAGGTGAAACTGTTTTTTAATTGATGACAAATAATTTTTCAAAGATCACTGTTAATATTTCAATCAACTCTGCCACAGTGGAAGTCAAAGTGAGAACTCATTAATCAACTCTGAGTTGGCAACTGAACACCACTTAAATAACGTTTTTCTCACTCCAGCAATCCCTTGCAATGGTTCTGATGCAGGTGAAGAATGCTCACAGCAGATACCCCATTCATGTCAACAGAAATGATATTTGTAGCTGAAGAAAGAAATTCCTATTCTATATAGAAGATAATGAATTCTGAACTGAGATCTGTGAAGCCAAACTGAGTATTTGGAGAAGTCTTCAGTACAGTGGCAATAAATGCATACATGATAGATTTTATGACAATACAGAAATCAGATTATCCATACAACCTGGTTTGTTTTCACTCTTCATAGAAGTTTGGGAAGAAAACAATTAAGGGAAACTATAGCCCAATTCTAAAATGAAGGAGCTGTTATTTATTCTTTATCACATCTATTTTCAAAGAGTCAAGAAGAATTTTCCTTTAAGACATCCAGGCTACATAGGTTAGTCCTTCCTTCTTCTACACACATATCAAGAAGGCATGCTTCCTGTAATCCATAGGCACACAGCCTGCCATAAGGGGATGTTAAGATGTTTTGGTACCAGAAAAGTAACACTTGCCTTGTTTCTTTCTTGCTCATGAGAATGGGCTGTTGAATTTTTTCCCCCATCTTTGCCTATGGGAAAACTATAAATTCTCTGTTGGTCCTGAGAATAAGTATGCAAAGAGCATTCCTGATCTTGGTTTTTCATTCCCGACAAGAAAGGATGTCTGCAAAAAATTTTCTCCCCACATATGGGAAATCAAAACACTTTTGTTTGTCTTGAAGGTATGAGTATGAAGAATACCCAAAAATATTCTCATTCTTGACAACAGCGTATTAATAATCCAAACAATGGTCAGCCATTACTGCAATTTTCACATTATGTGCCTTTTTGTGAAAATTTAGTTTTCATTCAAAACAACAACATTGTATAATAATAATAATAATAATAATAATAATAATAATAATAATTATTATTATTTCTAGCCCGCCCCTCTGAGCAAGCAATCAGGATGGGTTACAACAAGGTTCAAAAACAAGACAAGTTAAAATATCCCATCCCATTTCCCAGCTCTCTCCTCCCCTCCCCCCATAAAATAGGATTAAATCAGAGCAAAGTTAAAATAGCTAATTTAAACAATTAAAAATAACCTAAACAGCAACGAAAAATTCTGACCTGGTGATCTTAGCTATATAGTGTGAAAACGCTGGAAAGAAGGTGGAAATGCACAAAACCAGCACTTCGGAGTCAGGAGCTGTTAAACATCTTCTGGGTAGGCCTGCTGGAAGAGATGCATCTTTAGGGCTTTTTTAAAGCCTTCAAGGGATGGAATAAGACACATCTCGTCCAGCAGGTCATTCCACAGCTTGGGGGGATGATAGCTGAAAAGGCCCTCTGGGAGGTCTGGACCAGCCTGGTCTTCATGGGCTGTAGCAGATTCCTCCCAGAGGACCGGAGTGTGCGGGGGGGGGGGGGGCTTTCATATGGGAAGAGGTGGTCCCTCAGATAGGATGGACCTGAGACATGTAGGACTTTAAAAGGTTAAAACCAACACCTTGTACTATGCCTGGAAACTAATTGGCAGCCAGTGGAGGGATTTAAGCACTGATGTAATGTGCTCTCTCCTAGATGTACCGGTGACAAGACTGGATGCCATTTTTTGGACCAGTTGCAGTTTCCAGGTTAAGCACAAGGGTAGCCCCATGTAGAGCGTGTTACAAGAGTCCAGACGTGAGGTTACCAGTGCGTGCCAGTTTCCAGGTCCCTCATCTCCAGAAAAGGGAGCAGCAGGCATATCAGCCGAAGCTGATAACAGGCACTCCTGACCGTCGCATTCACTTGACTAATCATGTTAAGCGACGAGTCAAGGAGTACCCCCAGACTGTGAACCGAGTCCTGTGGGGAGAGGGTGATTCCGTCTAGGACCGGAAGTTGTTATCCCAAGCCTGGTTTCGGGCCAGTAACTGTGAGTACCTCTGTTTTGTCTGGATTGAGCTTCAATCGGTTTTCCCTCATCCAACCCATTACCACCGCAAGGCAGTCATTAAGAGGGGAGACACCATCTGAGGTCTGAACAGACGATCTGGTCATGGAGAAGTATATCTGTGTACCATCAGCGTACTGATGACACTGAACTCCGTGCCTCCGAATGATCTCTCCAAGCGGCTTCATATAGATATTAAATAACATTGGGGATATTGTGGCACCCTGAGGGACGCCACAACTAAGCTCGATTTCGGAGGAGCAGCTGTCCCCAAGTCTCACCCTATGGGATCTGCCAGAGAGAAAGGATCGGAACCACCTAAGAGTGGTGCCGCTAATCCCTAACTCTCTCAGCCGATCCAAAAGGATGGAGTGATCGATAGTGTTGAATGCCACCGAGAGATCCAAGAGCACCAGCAGGGTCACACTACCCCTGTCGCTGCTCAGGTGGAGGTTGTCAGTCAGAGCAGCCATAGCAGTCTCCACTCCATATCCTGCCCTGAAGCCAGTTTGGAATGGGTCAAGGTAGTTGGTTTCACCCAAGATAGCTTGGAGTTGAAAGGCGACCACTCTCTCAATCACCTTGCTTCTTAGCAAGGATACTGGTCTAGATACTGTCCAGGGGATCAAAGGAAGGCTTCTTCAGGAGAGGCTTGACGGTCGCCTCCTTCAGACAAGATGGAACAATGCCTTCCTTGAGGGATGCATTGATCACCTCCCAAAGGAATGTCCTCAATGTGTCCCCTCCCTGGACGACCAGCCAAGATGGACCTGGATCGAGAGAGCAAGTCGTCCTTTTCACAGATCCAAGGAGCTTGTCCACGTCATCGGTACTGACCAATTGGAACTCAGCCAGTAAACTGACAGCAACAGAGTGGCTGGACACCTCACTTGTGGATTCTGAACAAATATTGGCGTCCAAGTCGGCATTGATCCGAGAGATTTTATCCGCAAAGTAGATGTTAAACGCCTCACAGCAGGTTGTTGTAGGCTCTAATAGGGGGTTTTGCGCAGGAGGAACCCACGTCAATTCCCCCACAACCCTAAACAACTCTGCTGGGTGAGACTCTGCGGATGCAATGCGTGCAGAACAGAGAGATCTCCACACTGCATGCAAAGCCTCTCCATAGCTGCGAAGATGCAGTCTATAGAGAGTTCTATCGGATGATAGCCGAGTCTTTTGCCATTCACACTCTAGTCATTGTCCAGTCTGCTTCATTTCCCTGAGATCTTCTGTGTACCAGGGTTTGTGATTTGGCGCGGGCTGGAAAGGACGCTCAGGAGCGATTGTGTTGAAAGCCCTGGTGATGTCTGTGTTCCATGTGTGGACCAAGGCCTCAACAGAATCGCCGGCGCTTCCAACCAGCAAGCCCTCTGGGGCTTTCTGGAAACCAATTGGTTCCATTAGCCTTCAAGGGTAGACCATTTGAATAGGTCTGCCACCCCCGGAGGGACGGAAAGTGGCCTTCAGTTCCAACTTGATCAGGAAATGATCTGTCCATGACAGAGCAGAGGTCATGGTTACCTCTGCCCACGGTAAAGACCCCATCGAGTGTATGACCTGCACAATGTGTTGGCCCATCGACCAGTTGGGAAAGGTTCACGGATGCCATGGAATCCATGAACTCCCGAGTTGCTCCAGATAACTCAAACAAACTGGTTTCAAGAGGGATGTTGAAGTCGCCCAGAACCAAAAGTTTCTGCATAATGTTTAATGAAGTTTTTGCAAAAAACAAACTTTTGCAAATGTGAAAAAAAACTTAGAAAAATGTACAAGAACACTTTAAATCTTATCCAGTGATCTTAAACTTTTGTATTATTTCTTCTTTCATGAAAGAGTGGTACCAGAAAAGATTTGCATCCCCAGTTGGTGCATTAATTATTATTATAATGATAGTGCACTTCAATTGCAGTTGCACTGTTCCCAGGATCATACAATTATAGGGGAGGTCAGAACAGCCAAATTTTCCATTGCCTATTTTCCAGTTTTCCAATGTGTGGCAGCACACACGACCTTTTTATTCATGCTGCTGCCATCTACAGAACTATGGAATGTTTGATTACATTTGGATACATTCTGATCTCAGGGGTGTCAGGGGATGCTAGAGGCATCACTGGTGAAAGGAGGAGTTACATCAGATATCTTCATGCCCCTCTCTTCACAAATGAAATCTGTTGTAGACTCTGAATGTATGGTATCATGTAGTGAATTCCACTTATCTTGTCAGAACTCTAGAATTTTTTTTTAAACTCAGATGAGAGGAACTTGCATATTAATTTCATTCACTCATTTCATTTCAGGAGTAAGTTCAGTGGGATATCTACCCATATACTATGACATGCAATATAGATATTAAAGAATATCATTTTCAAATTTTGGGTCAGTTACAAACTTCAGAGCTTTCCCAACTTCATAATAAAATGAGTACAAAAGCTTTCCAAAATTATTATTTTAAAACATCGAGGTGAGTCATTTTGGTGGTCATGACTCAAGCTAAAATGCACATTAATTTCCTTTGACAAATACTTAGAAATACTTACATTTGAATTTGAACTATGTGCACACTTATCTCTGTCCTGCCTCTGGTTTTAGCTCTGTCCTCTCCTGTTTGCCAGGACATAATATTCTCTGTGTTTGTTCCAAAGAATGAGATCCAGAAAGTGATAGCTTGCATTATACTGGTGTCTCTAGATATAGCATTCAAATTTTCAGTTTTCACACAAAACTTTTACCCAAGCAAGACTTTTTGGAAACTTTACAGATTGTTTGTTTGACAAACCATTATTCCAATTGGAGGATTAATTTTAACTTCTCCCATTTGTCAATTTTTTTTATTCCCTAAAACAGCATTGCACATTTGGCTCCCTGTAAATGCCAAGTTGTGGCCCTGTTAATAAAATTATCCTTGTAATTAATTTTCTTCTTCTTCTTCTTCTTTTCTTTTTCAAATAGGCTTTCCTTATTCATTCTCATTATTTGTGCCCAGAATCAATCCTATGAAAGATTTCCAGCTGGAACCCTGAAGCAATGTTTCTATTCTATTAGCTCTAAAAATAAAGATCAATATCTACATGTATACTAGGTCACCCTTGCACCCCCTCTCTATTGTTCCTAGCACAAATCTTGTCCATGTCATCTAAGTATTTCAAAATTTGGAGAGGGTCTTTCTATGTGCACTGATTATATATGTATACAAACAAAAACAGCTTCATTTATATATCGCTTCATACCACCTAAGGAGTGTCTAAGCGGTTTACAACTGTAAGCTACTTGCCCCCAACAATCTGGGTACTCATTTTAGCAACCTCAGAAGGATGCAAGCCTAAGTCAAGCTTGAGCCCTTTTGTTGGTCTTGAACTCACCACCTTATGGTTTTGAGTGAGTGGCTGCAGTACAGGCATTTAACCACCGTGACACACACACACACACACACATTATTTACATTTATAAACATTCTTTGTTTACATTTATATTATTTACATTTATAAACATTCTTAAAAATCCATTCTTTGTATGGATGAGCTCTTAGGGACTTTTCTACACCATTCAAATGCATGCTTTGGGGGGAAAATATCCAACTGCACTTATTGTTGCTAAGATCTTTTCTGTGGCTCATGGTGCAACCTCTGCAGCATTGATGAGACTAGCCATTTGGTTATCTAGTTGACCTGTGATTTTTTTTTTCACTGCAGAAGGGAAACCAAATCAACCTTTTTTTCAGGTGAGGTTTCCTTGTCTGCCACCATAATGAGAGTGGGAATGCAATTCTTTGGTAAATTTGTGCTTGAAGGAAGCAACAAGTAATTTTAGCATTTTTCTACAAATTGTGAAGAAGTCTGTTTTCTTCACAAAACAATTTTTTTAAAAATGAAAGAATTGCAAATTTTGTACAGAATAAATACCGGACTGCAAACATTCTAATCAGTCCAGGATTCTCCACATCAAGTTTTCCCAAAATTAGACAAATGTGCTTTTGGGCATTCTGTGTGTGTGTGTGTGTGTGCGCACGCCATACTTTTGAAGGGAATAACACAAAAATGACCAGCAAAGCTGTTTGTCTTGTCAAACCACCTTGGATCCCTCTGGGGAGAAAGGTGGTATGCAAAATAAATAAATACATAAATAAAGGAGTAAATACCCTAAATACAAACTAATATAACTAAGTTATGTTATCCATGGATGGGTAAAATAATAGCTTTAGAGGAAAACCATAGGGAAAAACTTATAGCAGGCAAAGTCCAATGACCCTTTCCCAATGTGTGGGTCTAAATGGATTTGGAAGACATCACAGCTGCCACTTAGCTATTAAAAAAACAGCAGGAGATTCAGTCACATTTCTTTTATGTCTGATGCAACAGCCTCACTGATAGGTGAGAGAATAAGAAGCAAAGAATGTTAAGAGGGGGTGTAAGGTTGAAAGGAAAAGACAAGTTTGTTCCTTTAAAAAAAAAAAAGAATGCTTACCTAAAGCATGTTTAGGTAGGACATTTTTTTTCTCACTCTCATCCTTTGCCAATATTGTGGAGGGGGGAAGCTCAAGTGTTCTTTTTGACCTGATCCAATGTGCCTTGGAAGTGAATATTTGCAATGGAGAACCTGCTCAGATTCTGACGTCTATGGGCCAGCCATCTTGAATGCCCCTGAAAGGCAAGGCCAGAAATTATGCTGTTATTCTACTTCCATGTTCAGTGTGGGAGGGGGAATTCCTGACAAGGTTATTATTAAATCTATATTTAAAACATACAATTGTATTATCTTTTAAATTATCTTCTGCCTTAATAATATTGCCAGGTAATGAATACATTGAAGGAAGCTCAGAAGTGTGCTTAAGTGTCTTGTGTTGCTCCAAACGGACCAGAGAAGATTTCATATGTGCACTGGAATTTCATCCACATCTACAGCACTTTCTGGCACCACCTGGATACCTCTTGTTTCTGAAATCTAGAGGACATACCAAAAGAATCTAATGAAGAAAAATGCTACCTGGTTGACATATGATGTTAGAAGTCTTCAGTGAAATTCTCTGGGACCACCATTTAATTACCAGTAAGGTAGAACTAGGCAGTGTCAACTTCTTGCTTATCTGTTGAGGCATGATCCAACTAAAGCAAAGCATAGGTCCACAAATTTCAGAAGAGTAGAGTTGAACATATGCTTAATTTTGACTGGGCCACATATTTCATATTGATTTAGCCAGCCAAATGCTAGTGTAGAAATTATAGCAATCTAGTTTAGGCCTAAATTATTAATAAAATGATAATGGTCATTTTAAAAAAAAGTTTGAAAGAGAGAGAACTATTGATACATTTTAAAAATAAATTGAAGTGTAGCCTTGCAAAACCTACCAACTGTGCTCCCTCAGACTGATCAATCAGAAAACATTCAATTTAAGTCTTGTGTCAGCTTATTTGACTATATACAATTTATGATGGTATCCCACAGTGGCAGATATAACACTTAATTTGAGGCATGAATGCCTTTTTTAAAACTTTGACCTTTTAATCCTTTACTGCTGATGATTTCATGTTGAATAAGATGAAATGAAAAGAAACATGTGTAGTGAAGATTTCTCACAGCAGAGAAAAAATAACAAAGCTAACAGCACAATACTCTAAGTCTGTATGCCAAGACAGCATGGTTATAATTCAGTAGCATACACAGGTTTGGGGTGTTGTGTTACCCTATGTTCTCAGGTCTGGGGAGGACATCCCAAAACCAATATAGGCAAATATGTAATTAGCTTGCTTTATTTATTTATTTATTTATTTATTTATATCCCACCCTTGTTCCAAGACCTAGACTCAGGGCAGCTTACAATGTTAAAAAACAGCACAATTACAGTAAAAGCATACTACAATAATACATTAAAACAGAATTAAATTACTACAATACTTAAAACAAATTGCATATTAAAATATCAAATATTTTTTTAAAAAAAATAAAAATGTTTAAAACACATTAAAACAACATAACACCCCAGCCCATTCTTTAAAAACTTTCTGTTTTGAATGCCTATCTGAAGAGGAAGGTCTCAGCCTGTCAGCAGAAGACCAACAAAGAAGAGGACATTCCACAGTCCAGAGGCAGACACAGAAAAGGCCCAGTCTCACTTCCCCACCAACTGTGATTGTGATGGTGGTGGGACAGAGAGAAGGGCCTCTCCAGAGGATCTCAGAGCCCAGACTGGCTCATATAGGGAGATATAGGTGCGTTTTACATTGGCAAAAAAAGGTGTTTTGAAGGCTGGTTGAAAACCCAGCTTTTACATTATAAAATGGGAAAGTGTGACATGAAAACGCCATTTTGGCGTTTTAAGGGAAAAAACGCGCTTTTAAAAAGTAGTTCGGTTGACCCACTACTTTTTTAATAACTGCGTTACAGCGCTAGTACATGTAAAGGCTAAGGTGTACTTGCGCAGTTAAATGGGGCTCCGTTTCCTTAAGGCGCCCATTTAAAGGCTGCGCTGCAGGTGCGGATCAGAATGGATCATAGTTGGGAGCATGCGTGGTGTGGACTCCACTCCTAATTAAAACGTTCTATGCCCTCCAGGTGTAAAAGCTGGGATTTAACTGCGCAGTTTTTTAAAGCTCCCAAACCCTAGCTCCGCCCTTAATCCTAACCCTAGACATGCGCAGTAGCGCCTCTGGGATATTGACAGTTTTGGTGGCGGATGTTTTAACAGGTGCAGTGATAAGAGGAAACTTTCAATTTTCACACGAACCCCCACACACATTCCAGCGCCATTTCCCACTTGCCTTTGTCCAACTCAGCCGCTCCTAGGGACACTCTTGCCGAGGCTTTGCTGTGGCACTTTGCACAATGGCAGAGACTTCTACAAGTGGCCCAAAAAGGGGGAGAGGGATGTCTTGGTCTCATGCAGAGACCTCAGACCTCATTTCCATCTGGTCAAGGCCCAATATTTTAGAGAAACTGGAGTCCACCTACCTCAATGCGGATACCTATCATGAGGTGGCCCAAGCCATGAGAGGGAAGGGACACCGGCGGACTTGGGAAGAGTGCCGGCGAAAGTGCAAAGCCTTAAAGGCACAATATAAAAAATATCGAGACAATTTGGCCAAAGGTACCCAGGCAGGCCCCCGTCCTCCTTTCTACAAGGAGCTTCATGAGTTCATTAGCAAGGATGGGAGGATCAGACCCAACAGACTGTCCACCAGCGGACAGGTTGTGAGGGTCCCAGTGGGCCAGCCTGCTAGGGCTGAACCTATGGAGGACACCCCGGAACCACAGGTAGAGCCAGAATCAGAGCCAGAGCCTGATCCAAGCCCACAGACAAGCATGGAATGTGCCCAACATTTTCTGCTGCCTTCTCAAGGTAAGATGTGCCTCGGCTTCTGAGGGAAAGGGAACTAGGGGACATAGGGAAGATGTGGGATCAGGGTGGGCATAGGGGAGAAGTCACTCTGTCCCTTTGTCATGCAGAGGAACGGGAGCAGTCCCCGGACTCTGATGAGACATCCTACAGTCAGCAAGCTGTGGACATCGAGGCTCTCAGAAAAAAAGCCCGTGCCATAAAGTTGGCATCTACAGCTTCCTCAAGCAGGCCATCCTCCCGTACAAGCACTGTCTCTGCCAACGTCAGTAGCCACCATGATCGGTCGCCTGTAGGACAGAGGACTGTGAGAGACAGCGATGATAGTGACGGTCAGGAAGCTTTGCAGGGTAAGACATGTGTGTGGCATGGGAAGGGGGGGGGATTGTATAGTGGGCCAGTTACAGCAGAGGAACACAGGCGCTGGCCAAGGTTTTTGTTGGCATGATGGCATGTTTTGGGTAGGGGCTACAACGTTTATATCAGTGTATGCTGTAAGATCTCCTTTGTATGACTGTGGTGTGTGTGTGTGTGTGTTGTGCTTCTCCTCAACTCTTCCTCTTCCTTACATTTGTCCAAGAGCCTGTGTGACATATTGAGGGTGCTTTGAGCGAGAGTTCCTGCATGGCATAATAGGGATGGATTGGATGCCCTCTGGAGTATGTGCTAACTCTATGCTTTTGTGTATCTCTGGTGCTTTGTCCTGTAGAAGGTGCAGAAGGTGCAGCAAGACCACCTTCAGAAGAAGAAGAAGCACCCGCCAATCCCACAGCTGCAATGCCACCGGAGGAGCGGCTCGCTGCCATGAGACACAGACGGGTGTGTCGCTCAGCAGCAGCAACATCCGCCAGGGCTATTGATTGTCTCGTTGGTGCCACCTCAGAACACATGACAGCACTCACACAACAGGGAGAGCGTTTCTATCAGCTGAGGTTGAGGAGCGTAGAATTTCAAGAAAGAGCAGTCGAGAATCAGGAGAGGGCAGTTCAGGTGCAGGTGAGAGCCCATCAGAATCAGGAGAGGGCACTTCAGCAGCAGGAGCTGGCCCTCCAGAATCAGGAGAGGGCCCTCCAGAATCAGGAGAGGGCCCTCAAGAATCAGGAGACGGCACTTCAGCTGCAGGAGAGGGCACTTCAGCTGCAGGAGAGGGCAGTCCAAAATCAGGATAGGGCACTTCAGCAGCAGGCAGAATCCATCCAGGAGCAGAGGCGACTCACTTCTGTTCTTGAAGGGCAGAGTGGCCTGCTGGAACAGATAGTAGGGATCTTAAGATCAGGTCAGAGTGGCAGAGTGGGTGGTGAGGAGGAGAGTGTTACCCATAGGGCCATTCCCATGGCTGTAGAGGGGCCATCTGGGCATCAGGGTGGGGAAAGGGGTCGTGATGTCACTCCTGGCGAAGTCATTCTGGATCTGGAGGTCATTCAGGAAGAACCTAGACAGGAGTCTTCTGGCCTCTTCAGCAGCCAAGTGGCGGTTCCTATGGCGACTCGTCGCCATCCCAGGCGCAGGGGAGGAAGAGGAGGGAAGTGTTGTGACAAGCACTGAGTTCCCATTAAGCACTGTGGTGTCCTCTACTGCACTTATCTCTCTCCCCAAGGGTCTCCTTCCTTCCCTGCACTTCCTTTTCCACCAGGCACTACACTATAGCTATAGCTAACTCACTAACTCCCTATGGCAGTGATGTTCAAACTGCGCTGTTGATGAGATGTAGGACTTAGGCTTCTGGGAGCTGAAGTTCAACATCTCTTCAAAAGCACATTTTGAACACCACTGTCCTACTTCAAATCTTAACACAAATGGTGAAACAGCGCACTACCGCAACACCCCCATTCATTTATAAAAAAAGAATTTCATTCATACAAATGGGTCAATGGTGTACTACCGCTGTTGCGCAGTTCAAGACAGACAAATTTTTTTAAAAAAATAAACTTTTTTATTTATACAAACTATTTACAAATTATTTACAGGGGAAGGGAAGGGGAAGGAAGGGGAACAGCAAACAAGGGAAAGGGAAGGAAAGGGAAAGGGGGGGGGAAGCAGCTTTACTGGGCAGCTGGAGGTGCAGCGCCAGGAAGGACTTGTAAGATGTTATTGAGGAGCTGCAATATCCTTTCCTGGCCTGCCTCCAGCGCTGCCACCCTCCTATGCAGCAGGCGTTCTGTAGAGGACAAAAGAAAAAAGAGAGAGAAAGAGAGAATGGTTAGGAGGGGACAATGGAGCCACACACCCACTCCCACAGGCAGGGTGTATGGGCATCCCCACTCCCTTCTCCGGTTCTTTGGGTGCCTGTACTCACCTCCTCCCCTGTGGCGCTGTGCCTCAGGCATCTCCCTGGGTTGGGGACCCTGGGCCTCGGGTCCCCTCTGCAGGCGGCGGTGGCGGCGGCTTGGCCCAGGCTGCTCCTCATTGGCAGCAGCAGCATCCGGCGACGGAGGAGCTACTGGAAAAAGGGAAGAAAGGGGAGAAGTTAATACAGTGACATGAAGGGAAGGGACAGGACAGGAGTGTTGTGGAGGCTGCAGGCTTGCAACGTCCACCCCCCCAACCCCTTGGACACTAACCTGCTGCCAGAGGAGCCTGTTCTCTGGGCGGAGGGGCGGCATCAGAGGGCCCTGGCTGTGCTGCATCCTCAGGGAGATCCCGAGCCTCTCCCTGAGGTGCAGCAGCGGGGGACCCCCTGCCGGGCTGTTGGGCCTGCTCAGGCACCCTCCGTCCTCGCCTGGGCTGCATGCCTGCAAAAGCAAAGTGGAGGACAGGCATGAGGACCCATGGAGGACATTGGCAAACAGGAGGGAAGGGTCAGTGACAGGGACACAGGCACAATGAAAGGGGCCCAGACATACCTTGAGGACGGCGATCTTGCCACCGAGGCTCTCCGCCCCTCTGCCAGAGGGCCCGAAGCTGTTCGAAATATGGTGGCCTCTTCCGAACAGGCGGATGCGGACCATAGTCCTCCAGGGTTTCAAAGAACCTTCCCTTCAGGTCCTTAAACTTGCTCCGACACTGTAGGAAGGTCCTTTGAAACCCTCGTCGCCGGAGGGCTCTGGCGGCATCCATAAAAAAGGCCTTGTTCGGCTTGCTGCTAGAGGCCATCACAATCCGAGCAGCTTGCTCTGGCATGAGGGCCTCCAGGAGGATCTCCAGCTCTTCAGCCTGCCAGTAGGCCCTGCGAACTGGAGGTCTCACCCTGGGAGCCATGGTCGCCGTCCTGAGGAAAAAGACAGGGGCTTTGGACTTTATAGAAATTTGTGGGTGAGGGCAAGGTGGGCAGAGATGGCTTCAGGCCAATGAAGTCCCCTCAGAGCTGAATTTTGAATCTTTCCCCCAATAGATGCCTCTGGGCTTCATATTGTTACAATTGAATGGGCCATTAGGGAAGCCTGAATTTCAAGGGGTATTGATACATTGTCAGAGTAAACGGTTGGCAGTTAGGGGCTTGTATCTTTATCTTCCAGGAAATCTGGCGCCAGGCAAACCTATGCATGACCTTCTGTGAGTGTGTTTGTGTGTGTCAAGCCAACAAGCACATGGCAGAGACTGCCCACACAGCAGACCATGAATGATGGGCACACACAGACTGTGGCTGATGGGATACATTTATTCAACTACTGATATGATTATACAAAACAATTATGCTGTGGTATCACAAATGGAGGAGAAGTCCAAGTTCAAATTCTCCCTGTCTGGAAGAACTCTGCCAATGCATTCCTCACTTTGTGCCCTTCTTGTGTGCCAGGGTCATTTTCCGGAATAGGTGCCCCCAGGGTAGGCAACACAAAACGTCGCCTGTACTGCAGCCCCTCATCCAAAACCTTTCCCTTGGTCTCGCAGATGTTGTGTAGGATGACACAAGCGGCGATGATGGGCACCACGTTCTCTTCTGCCACAACAAGTGATCCTGTCAGACATCTCCACCTGGCCTTGAGACGCCCGAACGCATGTTCCACCTTCACTCTACACCTATTCAACCTCCTATTGAAAAGCTTCCGCTTGGCAGTGGTAGGTTTCTTGTAGGGCGACATTAACCATTTTCTGAGAGGATAAGCTTTATCTCCCAGCAGGAGGGGTCCAATTTGCTGACCCTGGATGGTAATGGTGGGGTTGCCTGGCACAAAGATGCCAGCTTCCATAGTTTCAAAAATGACAGAATTGCGGACCACCCTGGCATCATGAGCTGATCCTTGCCATCCAAGCTCCACATCCACAAAGCGACCAGTGTGATCACATGTCCCTTGCAGGATAACAGAATAGGACCCCTTTCTGTTTTGATAACTCCGTCTCTGCCCCAGGGGTGGCACAATGAGACAGTGGCACCCATCCACAGCGCCCACTACTTGTGGGAATCCAAGCTCAGCGAAACCTTCCATGATCTGTAGAAAGGAAAGGGGGGAAACAGGTGAATAAATGACAAATTCATTACATCCATGCAATTACACCACAAAACAACCCACACATGAAATATGCCACATACAGGATAGGATAGTTTGACAAGTGGAAATATGTTTTGGACAGTGCCTTACCTTCCGGGCATCTCCCAAGTACACAGTCCGGGACAGCAGGAGCTTCTCCATGGCCAAGGCGAACTCCAGCATCATTTGCCCTGCAGTGCAAATACCAACCCCAAAGAGCTCTGAAGTCACCAAGTAGGTCATTTTATGGGCCAGCATGAAGATGGCAATGGCCACTCTCTCCTCCACCGGGATGGCTTTTCTCATCAATGAATCAGATCTCTCCAGTTCTGGACGGAGGATATCCACCAGCCGGTGAAAGAGGGCACGGGGCATTCGGAAGTAACGCCTCCATCCGCTTTCAGACCAGGTGCGAGTGACTATGATAGACCACCAGTGATCACTTCTCTCCAGCGTCCAATAAAGCCGGGTCTTCCTTTTCTCGGACATAGCAATGCCACCGGCTAATTCACACTGCTCAAGCAGTGAGACACCAACTGCAGCTATTCTCTCTTCTGTATCATCACTATCATCATCAGCTATCATTTCAGTGGTCACATCAGTCATTTCAGTGTTCACATCAGTCATTTCAGTGTTCACAGCTATCATTTCAGTGGTCACATCAGTCATTTCAGTGGTCACATCAGTCATTTCAGTGGTCACATCAGTCATTTCAGTGGTCACAGCAGTCATTTCAGTGGTCACTTCGACGATCCTGGCAGCACTAGCGGAGGCAAAGGCGGCAGCTTTGGCTGTGCTTTGAACATTGACGACAAGTGCCGACCACAAAGGAGAGGAGGCATCCATGTTGGTGATGATGCCCACAGTGACCCTGTCCTGACGAATGCCAACGTCACTGGGTCAATGGCCAGCACTCCTCCTCCTTTATCTTCTTGCAGATGCTCGGTCTGTGGCTGCTGTCAAAATCACTTAGGAGCCCCCTTTAAATCATTTAAAACTGCGCAATTCGTAGCCTCGACCCTATCAATAGCGCAGTTCAAGCCTCGACCCTCGCAATAGCGCAGTTCAAGACTCGACCATCGGAATAGCGCTGTTCGTGGCGGTACGAACCGCGCAACAGCGCAGTTCGCAGCCGGCAAGGAAAAAAAAATTAAAATCGCAGTTTAAAGCTGCGTTTATTGCTGCCCATGTATCAGCTCCGCCTGTGTTTGTAGCGTTCTGACAGCTTCCCATGTAACTGCTGAGCCACAAAAAAGACCACTCAGATAAGTCGTTCCCACACCCCTCAGTGTAGCAGCTCTGCACTTTTTTAATGCAAACCTGAGGCTTGCTATGTAGCTGCTAAGCATTAAGATAAAGGCGAGTTCAGATCACACTTTCTTGCCAATGTAAAAAGCCCCATAGTTTGCCAAATAGCCTGGACCTGAGCCATATAGATCTTAATAGGTCATCACCAGCACTTTGAATTGTGCCCAGTAACAAATTGGCAGCTAGTGAAGCTGTTTTAAAAGGAGTGTTGTGTGATCTCAATAACCTGTCCCTGTTAACAGCCTGGCTGCAACTCTTTGGACCAGTGGAAGTTTCCAAACACTTTTCATAGGCAACCCCAATTAGAGTGAGTTACAGTAGTCCAAATGGGATGTAACCAAGGCATATACCACCATGACCAGATCTGGCATATCAGGGAATGGGTGCAGTTGGCACACAGGTTTTAAATGTGCAAAAACACTTCTGGTCACTGCAGAGACCTCCTGGGCATCCAGGTTCAAAGCTGAGTCCAGGAATACCCCCATACTGTGAATCTGCATCTTCAGGGGGAGTGTAACCCCATCTAACCGAGGCTGAATCCCTATTCCCCAATCTGCCTTCTGACTGACCAGAAGCACCTCTATCTTGTCTGGGTTAAGTTTCAATTTGTTTGCCCTCATCTAGTCCATTACTGATGACAGACACTGGTTTAGGCAACCACCTTGGATTGAGGTGGAAAGGATTAGTAGAGTTGAGTTCCACTGGCACATTGATGGCACCACACCTCAAAACTCCAGATGGCCTCTCCCAGCAGCTACATGTATATGTTAAAAAGCATAGGGGACAACACAGAACCCAGAGTCACCCCGCAGGCCAATGGCCAGGTTGAGCAGGAGTACCCTAGCACCACCTTCTGGGTTTGTCCCTCCAGGAAAGAACAGAGACACTGTAAAACAGTACCTCCAAGTCCCACCCCGGAGAGGGGGTCCAGAAGGATACCATGGTCAATGGTATCGAAAGCCACTAATAGGTCAAGCAGAACTAACAGGGATACACTCCCTCTGTCCAGTTCCCTGCATAGGGTATCCACCAAGGCAACCAAGACTGTCATTGTTCCACAGCCAGGCCTGAAACCACAATAAAATGGATCTAGATAATCTGTTTCATATAGAAACCCATGGAAATGGGAAGCCACCACACATTCCAAAACCTTGCCCTAAAATAGTAGATTGGACAATGGCCGATAATTTGTCATAATAGCGGGATTCAATGATCACTTTTTTATACAAACATCTTGCAACTGCCTTCTTTAGACAAGTTGGAATGCTGACATGTTGTAGGGAAGCACTGACTTTCTCCTTCACCCACTCAGCCACCCACCCCCCCCCCCGGCCTGTTTAATAAGCTAAAAAGGACAAATGCCTAAGATATATTTGGTGGCTTTAACCTCTCTAAAGACCTTGTCCCATCAGCAGGCTTCAGGTGCCAAGGTTACATCCACTGGCACTGTATCAACTGCAGCATCCAAGTTGGAGAGGATTTGCACAACTTTCTATTCAAAGCGTCAGGCAAATTCTTTGCAGTGGGCTGCTCAGTGGTCAGCATTTTCTATTTGAGGGTATGTAAGAGACACCTGACCACTCATAACTGATCTGCTGGACAACTCCATGCAGATGCAATGCTGGAAACATTTATTTATTTATTTATTTATTTAGCTACCTGCATTGCCACAGATGAGGCTTTCAAATAGGCTGTACCCATGTTCAGTCACATTCACTTCAAGTCTTCCACCAATGTTGCTCTAGTTTCCATCTCCCTCGCTTCATCACCGTCAACTCTCTGGAGAACCAGAGGGCTGGCCTGGCTCCATTCCATGACAGGGGATGCTCAGGAACAATTGTGTTCAATGTCTTGGCCATTTCTCCATTCCAAAGTTCAACCAGAACTTCAACAGAATTGCCTGCCAAGGTGATTGGAAACTCCCCAAGATCCCTCAGGAATCCCTCCAGATCCATCAGCCTCCTGGCATGGAACATCCTAATCGGACCCCCACCCCTGCAGAGGTTCCAAGTCCCAGTGAGTCTAAACCTGACCAGATTTAGCAGTAGCAGCCCATGACAATGATGCTGTTGAGAGTTCCTCCACACCAAGGTCATCATCACCCAACCCAGCACAGAAAAAAAAGTCCAGAGTGTGCCCAGCAGCATGGGTATGGACAGATACCACTTGGGACAGACTCATGGTTGATCTGGAGGCCATGAAGTCATGAACCATTCCTGAAAAGGCAGTCTAAGCATGGGTGTTGAAATGCCCAAGCACTACTAGCCAAAGAGACTTCAACACCAACCATGAGACCACCTGGCTAGATCAGGAAGGGAAAGTGTTGAGCAGCAGGATGGATGGTACATCAACAGATTCCCTGTTCTTTCCCAATGACCCACCTTTAGGTGACCCACAGTCAAAACTGATGGCACCTGGTCAGGGGGTTGGATCTGGGCATGTTTAGCTAGCAGGGGGAGGAGGGCTCCCATTCGATGAAATGACTGGAAATTCCAGCAGAATTCTTTTATACTTGGAGAAAGGATTGAGCACTGGACTACAATGCTGGAGACCAGGGTCTTAATCCCTGCTCAGCCATGGAAACCATCTGAATAACCTTGGGCATGTCACACACTCTCAACCCAGAAAACCCCTATGTTTGCCTTAAGGTCACTATAATTTGGAAATCTTGAAGACACACACCAATGGCAACAACAACAACAACAACAACAACAACAACAACAACAGAGCTGGCAAAAAGATATTTCTGTAGTAATTGAAATAGGAATAAGGAGAAAATATTCTACCAAATCATTGTTCAAAAAGATAGTAAATTGAGGAGGATTTCTCTCCACTCCAGAAAATCAAAGAGGAAAATATTTCCAGCAATCCAGAATGAATTTCCAGAATAAAATGGTCTTACTTATAGTACTGAAGTGGCTGGAGACTAAAATAAAGAATACATCTTTATTAGTATTGTGATTGTTAATTAAATATAATTACAACACAGTTTAATAAATCAGTATTTCAGCTAAAGACATTCTGCAGTGTGGATAAAAAAATAAAAATGAAAAGTTCAGAATCCTCTGCAATAGAATTTGGCTCCAGTGTGAAAAAATTCTATTTTCTGGCACAGCAAATTTTCAGCACAGCAAATATTGTTTTTGTTTTGTTTTGTTTTGCACTGTACCTGAACTGTAAGTATATTGACAACTTTGCAAACCAGTATTTGATGACTTCTTTTTTGAGAGGAGAACAATGATAAAATAATTTGTCCTTAGCTGTGAGAATGAAGTTTACAAAGATTTAGATTCTTATTATTTCCCAAAACCACCAGCCTTTGCGCTGTGTTTCTAACATAGGAAGAGAAGCGGTGCAGTGAATGAAATGCTGTTTCAACCTGGCCAAGAGGAGTGTGGTCGGGGAGTTTCCTTTGCCACTGTTGCTGTGAGACTCTTGGGCAGCGGTTCAAGCAAGGAGAACCAAAAGCAGAGATAGTCCAGGTAGTCTGGCTGTTTTGTGCTGTGAAGTCTCCAAGAAAATGGGTCATGTTATGCCTTTTGCATCTTTTGTAAATATTGGTAAGTTTCTAGAGCTACCTATATTTTTTCCCAAGAAGTAATCACAATATATAATGCTGCTTCACCAGAACCAAAGAGCTCACAGAGGTTTGGATAATCTCTATCTTGATTTCCTTCATGGGCTGTCAAATATCTCAGTAGCTTCATCATAATTAATAATAAAAAAATAAAAAAATAGAAATAAATAAAAATTATAATAAAACGATTTATTATAATGCTTTTTATAATAAAACAATCAAAGTGGCTAACATAATGAAAACATCCAACATACAATACTTAATATAATATTACAGTATGACCCCTAAAAAGGAATTAAACACATTACAATGAAAATTTTAAAAAGGCAGACATAGTGGCACATATAACCCCTACTCCAGAAAAGTGGTACTGCCAGAAGGAGAAAGTTGCAGTCATGACACTCTGAACAAGCTGTGTTTGCTGTGTCTTCTGCCTTTTCTGAAAAAAATAGGATGGACATTGAAGGCAGCAGTATACCTTTGCTCCCTCCTCTCTAGGGTGCAAAAGGGGGGGGGGGTAGGAATATTGTTCCCACTGTAGCCCATAGCTGAGATGGGAAATAGCTCAAGGATTCTCCATTCCCTTAAGAGATTATGGCTTCAGCAGAAGAGATGTTAAAGCTTCTTCTCTGCCTAAAAGTAATGTCTTTCCCATCCACCCGCTTTGAGAAGCTAAGCATAAAAAGGAAGCACAACAGAGCAGGTTGGTTGATCATACAGTCATAAACAACTTATTAAGTTCTACTACTTTTAGTATGTAGGAACAGTTATTATATGTATTAGTACTACACATTTGAAATAAATGTAGGAATAAAAAAACACTTGCAAAATTGATCATTTATTCCAGCATCAATAGTCAAGAAAAAAAACCTGAGCATTATTAGTAGTTCATATTTAAAATAATTTTAAATTAGTTCATTTTTTTAAAAAAAAATCTTTCTTTTGTTCTTTATTAAGTTGCTTTGCTTACCATCAAAGAAGTCAGAATTTACATCCCTAGTACTGCCTAGCTCTGGACTCATCGATACTGTTCACTCTTAGGAGATTATCACACTCCATTTAAACCAACTTATTCTTGATGGGATAAAGTCAACTTTAAATTTAAAAACAGGTGTTATCGCACTCAGCCGGGGCCGGGTGAGTGCAACCCTTCTGCAGCCCAGACCCCAGCCATGCTTATCCAGAGGCTTTTCAAAAGTGGGAGCTTGGCATTTTTGAAAAGCCTCTGGATAAGCATGTCTGGGGTCTGGGCTGCAGAAGGGTTGCACTCACCCATCCCTGGCCGAGTGCAATAACACCTGCTTTTACATTTAAATTTAACTTTATCCCATGAGGGATAAATCAGTTTAAAAGGAGTGTGATAATCTGCTTAGTCTTGAACAATAACCCATGTAAGCCTGGTCATATCAGGTGAAGTAATTCTTATATTTTCCTTCCCTTCCAGTCAAGCTGTGAAAATTTTACTGCCTCATAAGACAAAGTAGAATTAGATTCACTGAGTGATACATTCCTCAACACTCAGTGGCCCATTACATTCTGGTGTGCAGAATAGTCTTTGTTCACTTCTGATTATTTTTAGGGGGGGGGGGGGAAGGCCTTAAAAAGACTGACAGTGGAGAGTGTGGGACAGAATATAATGGCCACTTGCACCTCTTACAGGACTATTAAATTACAGACATTTTTTCAGTGTGTAAGCAGCAATGGACCCTTCAGTCTACTCCTGTATGTAGTCCTGCAGACTGGGCTGTTGCTTTCATTCTTTTCTGAAGTGGGTGGAAGCTAGAATCCCAGGGACCTTCAGTTTATGATGGTAGGGGATTCTTTCTTGCTTCTTGATTATAAGGGTATTGCTTCTTCAAGGAGGCTCAGAGCAGGCACTCACAACTGCTCTGTTTCCATGGTATTGGAAAGTTATGTCTCCATTTTTATTTTTCTGCATGGATCCAGCTACCTTGCTTAACTTTTCAGGCAATCATTTCTGGTGCAGTTTGTTTATTCATTCCTATAAAATGTATTGGAGGGAAAAGGCACAATGTGTGAAACAGACTGCCATGAAGGGGAGGCTTCAAGCCGCCACTTCTGAAGCAGGATTGGAGCCATGGCAACTGCATTCTGCAGCCCCAATCTGCCTTTTTGCCAGCCAAAAAGAGAGAGAGAGAGAGAGAGAGAGAGAGAGCAGCAAAGGCTCACTCCTTTTTGGGCCAGCAAAATATTAAATAAAAAAAATGGGTTTTCAGCCTCACCATGGCTGGAAGCCAGCTTTAAGGTACTCCAACGGCATGTAGCATATAAATGCTGCACCACCAGAATGCCTGGAAGCTGACCCTCATATAAATGGCTGCCTGGAAGGTGGCACAAAAAGCTGTCTGTTTCAGCTCTTGGTTTCATTGTCATAATACAAACAATACTTCCTTCACTCTTTCCTGTTTCTGTAATGAGTCTGATTACTTTCATTTTCTCTAGAGAGCAAGCAAGATCATTTTTAGGTTAAACTACTCTCCCTTTTATATTGTTTGACCACTGTGGCCAAAAAGTCCTTTAAAAGAAAAAAAAAGATCATTTATAAAAGTCATTTCATCAGGATAGGTTGGAAGCTCTCATTTGATAGCAGGATAACACTAAGAATGAAATTCTTTTTTGCTTTTGTTTCTGTATTTGTTCAAAATACTGTCATGTCAAAATGAATAGTGTTTTTCATTTTCTTTTCACAGATAATAGGGACATTGTCACTTGTGTGTTTGAAACCAATCTAATAGCTTTCTATCTCTTTCTGGAGTGGACTGTAGAACAAGGTGTCTAATCTTGACCTTGGTCATAAGAAACTGGGAGTCAGTGAAAGTCATTAAGTGAGAATACTTCAAACAAGTACAGCTCATTCAAATATCACACAACTTCCACATGAATTTCTTTGTCAACATCTTCATCTACACTGGAAGCAGGCTATGAGCAAGGAACCATAGAACCTTGTCTTCAATTACTACATTTCAATACCAGGGAAGACAAGGGAAGGTTTAACATTGTAATGAAAAAAATACTTTTGAGCATAGAAATATTACCTTTCTCCACAAATAGATCCACCTGACAAGCTTTCAAAGGCTTCCTGGTGAGGAAACATTGCTTGATATTTTTATCCACTTAAAAACAAACAAAAAACCCAAATAATCCCAACCACATCACTACGTGTAAATTTGAAAAACCTATACTTTTACACTTGGAATTATTTCTTAAAGTATACAATATATGCAGGCAACTGTCATAGATAATGGTTAATATGTTTTATGGTTTTTTTTTAATCCCAAATTGCCCTCTGTAAGGAAAACAATATATAAAGTGTTCCTCAGACTCCCAGAGTCTGGTTAATTCAAAACTTCTCCCGTTTTAGAAGCCCTGCCTGCTTTCTATACTAAGATTTTGTCCTGCATATATATATATATATATATATATATATATATATACTGGGAACTCAATCTTACTGAATTGAGGACTTTCTTCTATATATGCAGGCACAGAGTCATGCTGCAGAATTGTTAGAGAATTTATTATCACCAGTATCTTCCTCCATCTGCAATTTATCTCCATCCCTTTTTGCTTTGCTCCCTTTTTATGTTCTTTATTAGTTCTCTCTTCCTCCCTTGGAAGTAAATGTTGATTGCTGTGATAAACAGCAGTGTGACACTGGTGTTTCCTGAAACAAATACATAAAGTATGGAAATAAAATATGTGTGTATGTATTAGTGATGCTTGAGGAATTTGCTTTTTGGAAATAGGAACTTATCCTATTTGCATATCCAGGCCTAATATGTGGATCAAAACTTAGTTATCCAATGGCCTTTTACACTTCCTACATACTGAGATGCAATTTTCAGCTAAGACAACATATTTAAAATTGCAAAAGGCCCTGCTTCAGACTTTTTGCTGTATGACTTGCTTTTCTTTCAGAAAGAATAGATTTATAAGTTGATAGTTTGAAGGAAAATGTGTTTGAAAATACACATCATGATAGAAAAAGTATAATGGCTTTGTAGAGAGAAAAAAAATTAAATGTGTGTGTATGCGCACACATGCTCATATGTGTCCATGTGCAGGTTAATGTAGAAATAGGACAGAACAGATTCATGTGGAAGTATCATGGACTGGAAAGAATCTAATTTGTTCATCCCTAGCAACACATTTCTTTAAACATCTATACACATATGTCTGAAGAACAGGTACAAATTAGGTTTCCTACAGGTTTGTTCACATATATTTTACCACCACACATTACTTACTTGATTTGTAAAACATCACTGTTTCTACATACATGTGGATTGTGGAGTGCTATTCCTTGTACAAATAACTATATATTTGCTAGACATCTTTATAACTGTATATTGGAGTACATTCTAAAAAGAAGAGTCTCTACTTTTCATGTATTTCTCATATCATATCTCTGTTACCACATTTAAAAAAATGGCTAGCAGTGAAGTACGGAAGCAAAAGTCATAGATTTCAGACTTCAACCCTCAGACTGGCATTACAGCTGTAACAAATACTCACAGTGGGGTTCACATCCTCTAAATGTCAAAGATTCAGAGTGTAAATCTGAAAACAAGTCTAAGGATTATGGATTATGCTAAGAATTATTAGGTTTATCTTGTCTACTAAATAAATGACTAAAATGGGAACATCCACATTTGATCATTTCAGTAGGTAGCAATTATATTTTACAGTTATGAAAAACACAATATTTAGGGCCATAAGATTCTATGCAAATGTCTGTTGATCTATGACAAGAAGAATTGAAACAATATTAGAGGAGGAAAAAATAAATAAAAATCCAATGTTCTTTCTAAAAAGCAGTGTTTCCTCAAACTCTTGATAGCAAACTCCATTTTCCTAACCCAAGGGATTTACTTACCATTTTGATGTCAAGATTTGTGTTACTAAGTAGAAAAAAATGAAAGTGGGTGGAGTTTTAAATGTGTCCATGATAAGAAATTAAACCAAGATCCACATTTTGTCCTTAATGCACACGTCGTCTGAAACTAATTCAGATGTTCAGGATAACGTCCAAAACACACTGCACAAATAACCCAGTTTGAAACTGCTTTAACTGCCCAGGCTCAGTGCTAGGGAATCCTAGGAACTGAAGTTTATTGTGGCACCAGATCTCTTGACAGAAAAGGCTAAATGTCTCACAAAACTACAGTTCCCAGAACTCACTAGCACTGAGCCAGGGCAGTTAAAGAGGTCTCAAAATGGATTATTTCTGCAATGTATTTTGGACCAAAGTCAATCCAGAGGACTGTTTTGGTGTTCTTATTTGACATCAAATTGACTTTGACTTATGATGATCCTATGTAGGTGAGATCTCCAATATCCCTTATCATATAATGTCCTGCTCAAGGGCTTACAAACTCAGGACTATGACTTCTTTGATTGACTCAATCCATCTGTAGTGTCGTCTTCCAATTTCTGTCCACTTTATCAAGTGTGATCTTTTCTAGTGAGTCATGTCATCTCATAATATGACCAAAATATGATAGGTTCAGTTTATTCATCTTAGCTTCTAGTAAAAGTTTAGGCTTCATTCCCCCCAAGAGTCATTCTTTTAGCTTTTAATGGTCCACAGTTTCCATCACCAACATTTCAAATGATTTGTTTCCCTGTTAACTTGGTTATCTGTCTCAAATCCATATATAGAAATTGGAAATACTACAGCATGGATAATTCTGTCATCAATATGATTTTATTCCCTCATAGCTGCCCTTCCAAGCCTTATTCCTCTTCCGGTTTCTTAAATATAGGGACTGAACACACATATATAAAGAAGCAGCTCCTGGCCATGTTGGAGGTGCACCATTTATATGACACACACCTCCAACATGGCCAGAAGCTACGCCAAGGCTGTGCTCTGGTCCTTTAGACCAGAGCAAAAATTAGGCAGGATAATCCAGCTCATGGAGTCCCTGATCACTTCCAGCTTCCACAATCTATTTTGGTGCCAGGATATGCAGTTGGTGGGATTTCTGCCAGCTGGAGCGGACCTGGACCACTCTTTTCTGCCTATCTGCTCCGGCTCCATAATCTCTATTTGATGGAGATCATAGAATCATAGAATCACAGATTTGGAAGAGACCACAAGGGCCATCCAGTCCAACCCCCTGCCATGCAGGAACTCCCAATCAAAGCATCCCCGACAGACGGCAATCCAGCCTCTGCTTAAAGACCTCTAAGGAAGGAGACTCCACCACCCTCCAAGGGAGTGTGTTCCACTGTTGAACAGCCCTTACTGTCAGGAATTTCCTCCTAATGTTGAGGTGGAATCTCTTTTCCTGGAGCTTGCATCCATTGTTCCAGGTCCTGTTCTCTGGAGCACCAGAAAACAAGCTTGCTCCCTCCTCAATATGACATCCCTTCAAGTACTTAAACAGGGCTATCATATCACTTCTTAACCTTCTCTTCTCCAGGCTAAACATTCACAGCTCCCTAAGTCATTCCTCATAGGGCATGGTTTTCAGACCCTTCACCATTTTAGTCACCCTCCTTTGGACCCGCTCCAGTTTCTCCACATCCTTTTTGAATTGTGGTGCCCAGAACTGAACACAGTATTCCAGGTGGGGCCTGACCAAAGCAGAATAGAGTGGCACTATTACTTCCGTTGATCTAGACACTACACTTCTATTGATGCAGCCTAAAATTGCATTGGACTCATGTTCAACTTGTGGTCCACTTGGACTCCTAGATCCTTTTCACATGTTGTCTCATTCAGCCAGGTATCCCCCATCCTATATCTGTGCATTGCATTTTTCCTCCCTAAGTGTAGAACCTTAGATTTGTCTGTGTTAAATTTCATTTTCTTAGCTTTGGCCCAGCTTTCTAGTCTATTCAGGTCATTTTGAATTTTGATCCTGTCCTCTGGGGTATTAGCTACTCCTCCTAATTTGGTGTCATCTGCAAATTTGATAACTAGGCCCTCAATAATTTCATCCAAGTCATTAATAAAGATATTGAATAGCACTAGGCCCAGAACAGAACCCTGTGGGAACCCACTGGTCACTTCTCTCAAGGATGAAAAGGAACTATTGTTGAGCACCCTTTGGGTTCGCTCAGTCATAGAATCATAGAATCATAGAATCATAGAGTTGGAAGAGACCACAAGGGCCATCCAGTCCAACCCCCTGCCATGCAGGAACTCCAAATCAAAGCATCCCCGACAGTTATCTGTCAAAGCATCCCCGGTTACGTTGTCCAGTCAACAAATTACAAATCCATGTAACGTTTACCTTGTCTAGTCCACATTTTGCAAGCTTGTTTGCAAGAATGTCATGGGGGACCTTGTCAAAGGCCTTACTGAAATCAAGATATACTACATCCACAGCATTCCCTTCATCTACCAAGCTGGTGATTTTATCAAAAAAAGAGATCAGGTTTGTTTGGCATGTCTTGTTTCTCTGAAACCCATGTTGGCTTTTTGTGGTGATGGAATTATCTTCTAGATATGCAGACTCTCTGTTTAATAATCTGTTCCAGAATCTTTCCTGGAATTGATGGCAGACTAACTGGGCGATAATTTTTGGGATCCTCTTTTTCCCCCTTTTTGAAGATGTGCACAACATTTGCCCTCCTCCAGTCTCCTGGGACTTCTCCTGTTCTCCAGGATTTCTCAAAGATTATTGCCAATGGTTCCAATATTACATTTGCTACTTCTTTTAATACCCTTGGATGTAATTCATCTCATCCTGGAGACTTGTACAGTGGTCCCCCGGGTTACGAATCCCCCGGGGTACGAAAACCCCGGGGAACGAAAGAGCCGGGGCCGCAAAAACGGCCCCAGGATCCGAAAGAAACCCCGGGATCCGAAACGGAAAAACCGTGCGGCCCCTTTAAATTTGCCGCGCGGTCCATCAAAGAAAGCGGTCCCCCGGGAAACGAAAATTTCCGGGTTATGAAAAGTAATCCGGAACAGATTACTTTCGTAACCCGGGGGACCACTGTATTCATTTAGATTAACCAGGTGGAGGTGGGAATGGGATTGGATATTTTAATTGTCTTGTTTTTAATTTTATTTTGTACCCCGCCCCGATTGGTCGCTCAGAGGGGCGGGCTAGAAATAACAACAACAACAACAACAACAACAACAACTATCTCTTTACTTATTCTGTGCTGAAATTCCCCTATTCTGTCTTCTGCTCCATTATCCTTAGGTTGAGCACCCTTTGCCTTTTCTGAGAAGACTGAAGCAAAGAAGATGTTGAGTAATTCCGCCTTTTCTCTGTTCCCTGTTAGCATTTTGCCATCTTCTGCACACAGTGGCCCAACCATTTCCTTCTTTTTCATTTTGCTGTGGACATACCCAAAAAAGCCCTTTTTATTGTTCTTAAAGCCAGCCTGAGTTCATTCTGTTCTTTAGCTTTTCTGACTTTATCCCTACACTGGTCTGCAACTGGCTCTGAGAGGAGTTCTGTGTAGCTGGTCTCCTAGCTCCTCCCACTAGTGACTCACAGATGTGACTCACAGAAGCTCCTCCTCCTCCTTTGCAACAGACACACACTTAAAATGGCTGCCAAGAAGCTGTTCTTCCCTCTTCTCTCTCTAGCTGCAACTCAGGTGACTGAGCTAAGGTATAAATGAGTGAGCTCTTTGAGCTACTGAGCTAAAGTATGAATGAGTGAGTTAATCTATATGAGTGAGCTACTTAGCTAAGGAATACAATATTTTTTTTGTTGTCTTTATCGTCTACTTAAAAATATGTAAATCTTCTGTGGTAATTATTTTTATCTTATTAATGTTCAGCTATAACACTGCTTTTTCACTTTATTCTTTAGCTTTCATCAGTAGTTTTTCCAAGTCTTTGCTATTTTCTTCAGTTTATATGATGTTATCTGTATATTTTCATTTATACAATTATACTGGAAAGATAATGTCAAGGTGGGCCTTGTTTTATTTTGTGTGAATTCCCATGCTTTATCACCAAGAAGTTGAAAACCCCAAAATGGTAGCTCATAAACTCATGAACAGGCACCCTTCTTTAAAATTTGAGGGTAATACTATTATGCCTCTGTATCTCAAGAGACTGAATGAAAGAGTTATTGAAGAACAAAAATGAAATAAACTTATTGCTTATAAGTTCTGCTAGTGGGTATCTCATAAATATCTGGCTGGCCATTGCAGGAAATAGAATGCTGGACTACATAGGACTTTGGGACAGGGAATCCAGGCAGTTTACAACAGAGGGGATTATCCAAGCAATAACAATAAACATGAATTAAAAAACAAATGGCAATGCATTAAAAATAACAATAAAATCAGATAGCAATTAACAATAACTAACAAAAATACATAACAATTATAGCAATAAAAATACATAGTAATTATAACAATAGTAAAATTAGCAAAGCAAAATGCATAACAATTAACAAAGTAAAAATATGTAGCAGTTATAGCAACAACAACAAAAATACATAGTAATTATAACAAAAAATAAAATTAACAAAGCAAAATACATAACAGACCAAAACAAGCAAGAAAATAATCCCCATTCTCAACCCCTATCTCAATCCTAAAAAACAATGTGAACTATACACACTCTTAAAAAAAGAAAAAGGGAGGGGGGAGACAAGACTCCTCCTTAAGTCCAGGAGCCAAGGCATGGGAGGAGCCCAGGTGGGAAGGAGGGCAAGCAAACACTCTCTCAGCTGGGTCTTCACTGGCAGATGTTGGAAAGGACGGAAAGAGGGCCATTCCTCCTCCTTAAGTCCAGGAGCCAAGGGATGGGTGTAGCCCTGGTGGGAAGGAGGGCAAACAAACACTCTCTCAGCCGGTCCTCACTGGCAGATGTTGAAGAGGAGGAAAGGAGGACTATTCCTCCTCCTTAAGTCCAGGAGCCAGGGCATGGGAGGAGCCCAGGTAGAAGGAGGGCAAACAAACTCTCTGTCAGCCGGTCCTTACTGGCAGATGTTGAAGAGGAGGAAAGGAGGGAAGTCCAGGAGCCAAGGCACTGGAGTAGCCCAGGTGGGAAGGAGGGCAAACAAACACTCTCTCAGCCGGTCCTTACTGGCAGATGTTGAAGAGACTTTTCTTGTATTCTTTATGTGGCAAAAGTATGGGTTCCCACTGGAGGCTAAATGAAAGATGACAAGGATGGAGAAGCAATTTTTAAAGTTATACGGTAGTCAGTACCTTCTCTGGCCAGGCTCTTCTTCAGGCTCATACAAGTCTTTAACTATTTAATCAGTGCATTTCTCTTTAGGAATACTGTTTATATAGAATCCTCTCAGTTTTGTTTCTTTGATAAATCTGGAGGCATCCCCCCCCCCCCCACACACACAGTTGTAGCATTTGAATTCACACTTCCACTCAGTTTTGGTGACAATAACTGGCATGATTGGGCATCTATTGTGGCTAACATTTAACCTCTAGAACTGTTTAATCTGCTACTCTCCCTTGCTGCTGTTGCCCATCTACCTTCTTCCCCAGACATTCAAGTGGTTACATGGCAGGGATAAGATACTTCTCTATCTTGTACTTTTCTTCTAAATAGTGGTGCAGAATGGGCCTCTGCACCTATCAGGAAATTAATTCCTCACTAAATTTGAAGGCAGTAATGAGTAATTTCAGCAGTTTTCTTCTTACTGTGGGGAAGTCTTTGAAAACAACATAGCTTTTGAAGACTTTTCACAATTCAGGATTTATAGTACACAAAATTCCCACAAAATAGTGGCTTTGAGCAAAAAACATCAGGTTCTGCAAAGAAAATGGGACTGCCCGACTTTCCGGGTTAGCCCTGTTGCTGTGGCAGGCCAGGCACTCTCAATTTCAGAGCCTTTTGGGACTCCTTTGCCCCAGCAGCCCTTTTGGCAGTAGAAAACCCTGCCATTGGCCGGCTGGGGTGGAAGGGGCTTCCCTTCCACTTCATGTGGGACTGCAAGTCCCAGGCTGTCTTGGATTGGTGCAGGCATGCTATTGGCTGGCCCAGATGGCCAGGCACAGCTTGATTGGCTACAGGGTCTGGGAGGTTGGGCCTCTGTGGCTCCCAGGCCCGTGATTGGTTTGCAGGCCTTTATAAGCATGCCCTTCAGTGCCATTACCAGCTCAGCTCTCCCACCCTCCCTCCCTCGGCTTAGGTGTTCTGTCACAACTTTTTTTGGGTGACAGCATAGGTCCTGGGTTTGGCGGGCATGGTTTCCAGGGCTCTCTAGCCCTGGATCGGGAGTCCTTTGGACCTGGGAGAACTCAGGGTATGTGGTGTGGCCATTGCAGGGGCTACATTGATTTATCTCCCGGTGACTAGAGCTTAATTAAGTATCATTGACAGATTGTGCAATTGTGGAATTGCGTAAGAGCATTTCCTTTGCTCCTATGTCATCCTGATGCTTGGGTTACAAGCAACCAAGCATCAATCAGCCGGGGTGTTGTTTGATGTTCCAAATCCAGATCTCATGCTTTGGACCAACCCTACCTTATGTTATTTTGCATCAATAAAGGTGTGGCCTTTTCTTCCAATTCCTTGTGTTGGCCTTTTTGGGAACCTCACCCTAGACAACAAACATCATTTTCTGTGTAGAAAAAAAATATCAGTGAGTAAATGTTAATTCCTGTTGAGAAAATGTCATCACCTATGTCTGACTTTTTTGCAGAATAAATTTTGAGTGACAACATTTTATGTGTAAAGAACAGCATTTTCTGAACAATAATTATTATTTCTCTGTTGAAATATCACTTTTTTCCATGCAGAAAAGACTGTCTGCTGTACAGAATATGCTGTTTTTTGCACCAATTAATCCAGTGCAAATTTTGCACAGAATAAGTCTTGAAGTGCAAAGATTCTTGTCAGTGCAGGATTAATCTTATCAGGGTTTCTCAACATCGTGGGAAAACCCAAAACATATTTTTTACTGTTTTTCAGAATGTTGTCAAATATTCTTTCCATTGATGTACCTGACTATAGCAGCAGTGCTAAGTAAGACAGACTATGGAGATTCCATGCTGGCTGTCAAATTTTAGTATGTGGACTACAACTGTGGAGTTGTAGTCTTTAAAAAAAATTACTGCTCCAAGGTCTACCCTTTTGATTTATAAATGCTGACTGGATGACTTGGTGAATCTTTCCTTGGTAATACCATTGTGACGGTCTTCTCAGTGCCTGAAAGCAGCAGGCTAGCTTAGAGGGGGAAGGGCAGGATACATGACAGTCAGTTCTCTCATCCAATTCCTTGCTGTCACTTCCTAGTATCTGCTGCGTTGAGGCAGCTGTCTCATTCTACCTAATGAATCCTTGGCCTCAGCAGCTATGAAAGACTCTCTCTCTGTTCCAGCTGCCACCACCTTCCCCTCTGAGGCAGAGAAGAGTAGGCAGTATCTGGGAGACATAGGGCCTTGACAGACCAGAAATAAACATCAGCCTGGGGACAGAGTGCGAGCGTGTCTGGCGCTGCCCTGATGTCAACATCATGCCATGCACCCAACCACCAGTGGACAGTGCAATGGCGCTCCTTTGGCATTGCATCCAGATGATGCAGCGCCAAAGGAGTGCTGAAAAACTGCAGTGCTGGCCGCCATGGTGCCCTTTTTGCAATGCAAAAGGGAGCCTCTTTTTGCAGCTCCTTTTTGTGCCACGGAAAGGCCAGATTGGGGTCATGGCATGTTGTTGCCGTACCCCCGATCTGGTGAATAAAAAGGCAGCTGCAAGCCACCCCTTAGGGGCAGTCTTTTCAGCCCCTATATCCTCTCCCCCAGTGCTATCATCTTTTCCTTATGTGCCATCTCTTATCTGGATTGTAAGCCTGAAAGCAGGTAACTGTCAAATGAACAATTTGCAAGCACCCCGGTAGCCTTTCTGGAAGAAGGGCAGGGTATAAATACTTGAAACAAACAAACAAACAAAACTTGAAACAAACAAACGAACAAATAAAAATATCCTGACCGTATGAAGCTGTTCATTTTAGATAATAGGAGGGGATATCCTGGACCTAATGCAAATTTCCCAGAATCTTGTCTCCCAGGGACCAGGGATGTCTTGCCCTTTCTGAAACTTCTAAACCTACCCACCCACAGTGCACCACCAATCTCAACTTACATATACACCCAATTCAGAAGGTGAATGCAAGGGATCATACCCCTCTTATTTGATCAATAATATGATGTACCATGGGAACAATGATATGAGGTAGCATAGGAATTTGTTCCCATCCATTCTTCTTCATTAGAAAAGTGAGCAGAACAGAGAAGAAGGCACTTGGCTGTGGCCGCAAGAAGACTTTGTGCATTTCTCTGACCAAAAGGTAAAGACATCTGCCCAGCTGAAGTACCATATAGGAAGTCTCCACCTGCTTTTTCATCTAGGGAATCAGTGATCACATGGTGATCACATGGTGCATGACCCAAGACCAAATGTCAGGAGGTGCAGCCTGACCTCATTCAACCCATTGAGGGTTGTGTGTTGGGGAATCTCTTAAAAGCTGAAGCTACCCAGTTATAAGGCATTCATCACATAAAACGGAAGCTAAACTTTCAGGAATTTGCCTACCTAACTGTCATTGCATTATTAATGACATTATTGATGTAAAAAGCAGAAGTCCCAAAGATCCAGTGCCTTTAAGTAAAGGGGATTTAGCAGAGCATCAGTTTTTAGGATTCAGTTAATGACACAGAATGTCTCACCACAAATCCCATTATTTCATCACTTAATAACATGATCTGAATATATACCAAACTCTACAACAAATACACTTTACAGGAGGAAAAAGTATCTTCTGAGTTAAGAGTTTTCCAATGTAGGCTTTGCTTGAACCATGACTACTTTCATTAAAAATGAATTTCAGCATTTTAGCATAAAAGGTGGAGCTCCTCTTCAAATGTTCAGTTAAATCATACTTATTTCACATTTCATGCATTTTTGATTTCATGCCTCACTTTCTATATTTTTAATGGGAAATTATGCATAAAATCAAAAACATGGTGTTGAAGAATCTAGTTTCCCTTTCAAATAAAATACCTGAACCTTAACTTCTGAGTCTTATCTATACTGATTCAGCATTCATCTGCATTGTAGCTTCTGGCTGATACTTTAATAAGAAAGAAAGAAAGAAAGAAAGAAAGAAAGAAACTTGCTTTATTTTATTCTTTTTTTTTTAAAAAAAATATTCTTACTACAAAATGCTTATGTAATTACCTTGTGCCAACTTGCTATATTTTTTTTAAAAAAAATGCATGCACACTTTTAAAAAGGAGCATTTCTGATTGACTGAGAGTATAGGGAAAATCATAACAAGGCTTCAAACTCTCCAACAGAGTGCTTTTTAGCTGTATGGGGACATTAAATGAAATCTTACATCTGCAGAGGAATAGTAACTTGTGCTCTATATGCTAATGCAAACTTTATTCTGTATACAAACTGCATTCTGTACCTAAGACATCTTGTAATGTTTTCTTTATGTACTTGATGTTCTTATTTCACCTGCAGGGTTGGAGAACATCCACCCCGAATTCCAGATATATGTGCCCCCAGAGCCAGTTTGGGTGCCCCCAGAGCCATCCTCATCTCCATTTTTTTTTTTTTTACTCACAATGTTACAGTTTTGCTATGGCCCTGGGCTCTTTTAGATCTTGGAAGATATTTGAAGTGGGAGGTAAATTCCAGATAACTTTTTTTTAAAGGCCTCTCCAAATTCCAGGTGATGTTGGCTGTATTCCAAAGGAAGGAACTGGCAAAAACACTTCTGGGTATTTCTTGCCAAAGAAAGCCCAGTGAACTTTATGGAATCATCAAAAGGTGACCGGTGATTTGAAGACATATACACACAGAGAAGCCTAGCTCAGGGTCACAAAATAGTCTCCTCATTCCTTGCAAGTCAGCATGGTGCAGTGGTTTAAATGTTGGACTGCAACTCTAGAGACTAGGGTTCAAATCCCTTCTCCACCGTTGAAACCCACCTTGGGCACATCACATTCTCTCAGCCTCAAAGGAAAGCAAAGGAAAACCTGAAAAAATCTTGCCAAGACAGCCCTGTGATAGATTTCCAGTTGCCATAAGTCCAAAATGAGTTAGACACAGAGCAGAAACAAACATACTAAATAAATACTATTTATATACATGTTGAGTCACTATAATCATTTCAATAGTACTATTCTAGTTAGACTACTTACAAGATCCATGTATCAGATACTTCTGAGGTGGGAGTAAAGAACAGATCTTCATTAAAAATGTCCCTGCCCATTGTGTGATATTAATTTAACTTACTATTTCCAGAGTAAAAATGGGACACAGTGCCTGTACTTTAATGGCTATGTAGATGAAAAAAAAATCAGCAGGTCTTGGTTGTTATCTGGTTATGCAACATGTACAACTTGCTGAAATTTTCTCTTCTGTACAACCACAAATGTAGCCATCTCCAGTTTTGACTCTGCCAGTCCTATGCATGCTGCTTGGAGCTCTCTGTAAAAAAATAAATAAATAAATAAAGAAAGAAAGAAAGAAAGAAAGAGGAAAAAATGTATATCAGTATCTGAATGGATAACAATGTATTTTGTTACTTTTACAACAGTTTCTTTTACACAAATCTCTAAATAGGATTATGCTGAAAGTTATAGAGGGAATGGCAAATAGCATTTGAGACCATGCACTGAATCTACCTATTGTGTGTCTAGTAAAATAACACACCTTGCTGTGATATAGAAAAATATAGTTAGATAGCCTCCATATGACCAAACTGCATCTTATTCCTCCTTTCTCTCCACCTCCATGCACTCCAAAGATTTACAGCCAATCACATCGGGCACTGATGACTGAGGATAGGTTTTCTAGTGGTTACAATTTGTTTAAAATGTTTGAAGTAAGCCACATTTAAATGGAAGCACAAGTTAATGTTAATGTCTTGGCAAGAAGAGATATTCTGTCAGTAGTTTCCAATACCTGATTAGTCAAGGACTGAAAAGATACCCATCCTTGATTTATTCAGAATAGTCTCACTAGCAGTTGTCCACCAAGTTTAACAAAGCTTCACAAATATTAAATGAACAAAGGATTTTTAAACTGAGAGTATTCACAGGTATAGATGGGATAAAAGGTTGTCTTCATAGAAAGCAATCCATCTTTTCTTGAGGGGTGAGGGGACAGAAGGAGGTGATGAACCAGCAGCTCCTAGCAAGAAGGGTTGGATTCAGCCCGTGGCATTTTCAGAATGGTGGATTGTCATATAAATTGAAACAACCAATGGCCAGGTCTGTTTCTATAAGCAGCATTATTAATTTAATTTAAAATGTTTTTATACTGCCTTTTTACCAACCCTAAGGGTGATCGAACAGGATAAATCTCTTTTTTTCATTCTTTGAGTAGTCTCAGGGAAATCAATTAATTACATTCAAAGATAGATATGGCCACACTGTTAGCTAGTGGAGGGGACTATTCTGCCCATGTACCATATCGTGCTTGAAATATTCACGCAGCATTCAAATAGCATTTTCAATGCAGGTAAAAACATTTTCTGTCTTTAAAAATATTGCAGCACCAAAAATATTATTCTGTGCTCTAATAATGGTGTTTCTTGTACACCGAATGTAATTCTCTGCACTGTCACACATATCATGTATGATTTTTGTGCTGAGTAAGACCCGAATTATAAGTAGTCCTAAAAAAAAAAAAGAGCATGGTTTTCAATCATTTTCACAAAGTAGGAAGAACTTTGCCAAATTGGCAAGAAACTAAAGATTTTGTTCCCAGAACAAATTTGTCCAATACAGTTTTTCAAATCCTTTGTTTGAGTAGCTGTGTCCATATGGGTAGACATTGTTGGAAGTTACAAAGAGCTACAGACACCAACCATGCAATCCAAGTTAAATTTCTTGACTGCTTATGAGTTTAGACCTGAATCCTCTCCATTTGAGATCTCACAAGAAAACCCTCACAGATTTCTTTAGTGAATCTTGAATGGATAATAATAATAATAATAATAATAATAATAATAATAATTTACTAATTTCCAATATTGAAGAAGAAAAATTTACCTCTTGAGTTTTACTCAATACTTATACAACATATTATATGAATAAAACATAATGATGCCATCTCCCTTACTTTTCAAAAAACAAACAGTTAATATCAAATCTGAAATATAATTTCAATAAATATAAAATTAAATTTGGCAAATGATCCAATGGAAAGGAGAGGAGAAGAAAGGGTTTTCATGAATTTTCTGCTACCTCAGGTACTATCAATTTATATGGGAAGAAAATACCACTGCATTAGGAGAACACTGAGATTAAATTCTGAGAGATATAAACCCGAGGATTCCCTGTACTTCAAGCAAACTGATTCAAAGATCGTATATTCTCCATTACTTCAATAATTTCCCTCTCAGAAAGAATGAATCAATATTGCTGGGATCATTTGAAAACCTTCTATCATCTTTTGTTGATGGGCAATGTGCTGCTGGCATTATTTTGTCATGAGATCTGAAAATACTCGTTTTAAAAGCACTCCATCTTTTCTCCTGAAAGAAATCCAGTACGCTTCTCATTTGACATCACATACACCAGGGAAGCATTCAAGAGGAATGTATATGGTTGTTGTTAACTGCTGTCAAGTTGACTTCACTTTATGGCAGCCCTATGAATGAGAAACTATGTTGAAGATGGAATCAGACCGTACTTAGATGTTGGAGATATAGCCAATGGACATATACATAAATAAGAATGGGAAGCTTGTATATAGAGACAGTATTTAGATCAGACAGTACTTAGATGTCAGGGATGTAGCCAGTGGATATATACAAATATAAATTGGAAACTTGAATATACCCCTAACATCTAAGTACTGCATGATCCTATCTTCAACATCTGTGTTATTGTTGTTGCTATTGTTGTTGTTATTGGTAGCATTATTATTATTATTATTATTATTATTATTATTAGTTATAATAGTAGTGTTTCTGTCCTGCTTTTCTCCAGTTTATGCCTCAAAGCAACTTATACACATTTTTAAAAGTAGATAGATAGATAGATAGATAGATTCCACAAGATACAAAAGTGAAAACAAGATTAAACAATAAAAAATTAAAACCAGCACATCATTTTGGTAGGACAGGCCCATACAGTCAATCATCAAATTTCTGTCTCAAAAGAAATGTTTTTATGTCTACAAAAATAAACTAGGGTTCCAGTCTAACTTTCAGTCTGGAGACAGCCACTGGGAAGACCCTCTCTCATGTTCCTACTAGATGTATCTGTGAGGATGGTGGGATAAAGAGAAGGGCCTCTCCATCAGATCACAAAGTATGGGTTAATTCATCAGGGAAAATCTGGTCCTTCAAATAACCTGGATCTGAGCCATCAAGGCTTTCATATATCTAAATCAACTCTTTGAATTGTGTGCAGAAGTGAACTCATAGGCAGCGGAGCTGTCGTATTAACGGAGTCGTTTGTTTCTTGTACTCAGTTCCAGTTAGCAATATGGCTGCAGCTGTGGAAAAGTTTATATTTCTGGAAATTCTTCAAAGGTGACCCCATGTAGAACACATTACAGTAATCCAACCAGGATGTAACTAAACTATTAGGTTTATTGCACAGGGCTCCTGGCAGGTAAATGGAATGGTACAAAAGGGGCTGGGAAGTGAACGGAATGAGTGAGGGACACATTTTACCGCATACCAGAATGCCGCCGAACACTGCCAGAAATCCCCATTCCATTCCGTTCCATTCCCCATCCATCCCAAAGGAGGTGATTTTTGAGAATTTTTCTGAACAGTTCTCAAAAATCGCCTCCTCTGGGATGGATTAGGGATGGAATGGGGATTTCTGGCAGTGATTTTGGTGTGTGGTAAAATGTGTCCCTCACTTATTCCATTCCCTTCCCAGCCCCTTTTGTACCGTTCCATTTTCCCTGTGTGATAAACTTATTTGTACCTCTGTGGGCAGATCTCATGTCTCAAGGCACAGATGTAGTTGGTGCACAAGCTTTAACTGTGCAAGTGCATTCCTGGCAACCCCTGAAACCTGAGCTTCCAAGCTCTGAGGTGAATCCAGAAGCACATCTATGCTGTGGAACTGAATCTACTGGGGGGATGTAACCCACATCCAGCACAGGCTGAATCCCTATTTCCTGAACTGATTGTGCAGAAGCACCGCCATGTTGTCTGGATTAAGTTTCAGTTTGTTCATCCTAATCCAGTCCTTCACAAATGACAGGCACCTGTCTAGGACCAAAACAGGTTGAAAGTAGTCATCCAAATACTGTCATTGGGGTGGAGCTAGTGGTGTCAGAAGACTGAAAAAATATTATGTTTATATCAATTTGGTAGTGAGAACAGAGATGGTACCAGAACTTCAGACCCCATACTCACTAAAAATGTATCATGATAGGTAGCATATTGTTAATATTATATTGATACAAAAGATTTTTTTCACACACACATACACACAACACACCGTTGTTATTGCTGCTGCAAACAAAATTGGAAAGATCTTTTCAGTTTTTGACAGAGGTATGAAAAGTCTTGCAGAAGGTGATAGTAGTTTTAACAATGTTTTGATATGTCATGATACTTCCTTTTAAAGAGAAGGAAAAAAAAAAGACAGAGAGAATATTCTCTACATCCCTAAGACAAACGCACAAACCATATCAACATAGAATAAAATAACAAGCAATGACATAACAAATTTAGCTAGTGTACCTTTTAACACATCCTTATGTTATTCCTTCTCAAGGCATAGATTTTTAACCTTGGTCCAATTTTCCATTTTCAAGTTTGTGAATTTTTCTGCTCCAAGAATCTGGCCTTTTCCTCCTTCTCCCTCCTCCCTTTCCTCTCTCTCCCTGACTTTTTGGATTTTGAAAACCAAAACAAACAAACAACCAAGAACATTTTTCTCTCTACAGCTCCAACAGTTCGGAAGGTTAGTTTTTGCCTTCCCTCAACTGTGTTTATGTCTCTTAAACTAATCTTTTCACCTCTAAAATTTAACCTTTTGCTGCAACTGACACAGGGGACGATGTGTTCTGAAAAACCTGAAAACTAAACTAAAAGGAAAATGGAGGTTTGTGTGTTTCTTCAACTAGAGATCATATGACACTTGGTGAATCATGCAAATTGGAATATTTGCATATCAAAAAAAAAACCCGACCCCTTTTTATTCATGAAAAGCAACCAGGTAGAACTCTTTTCAAGATTCATTTTAAAATGAGTTACAAGATTTTCCAAATATGTGTATATATTTTTTTTATTTTCAAAATTCATACTCCAGGCCAGCCAGTGCTTTGAAATGGTATCTGCAAGCAATCCTTGCATAAGTGTGTGCATTTCGACTCACACTAAATTTATGCCTATCCACCAGCATGAACAATACAGATTTTTATCTAAATTAACTAAATTGGAGCAATGGTGTTTCATACCTTTATTACTGTCAGGAATATTTTAAAATGTTTGGTCTAGGTTACATTTGCATCTGTTTGTATTATATTTTAAGCTTGTGCTCAAGGTCAATTTATGAAGAAATAACCATAATAGAAGGGTGACACTACATTTGCCCATATTTCTTTACCTTTCATTTTTATCTCCAACTGATAGTTCTGGGGCTTAGAACCAAACTTTTAGTCAAATCCAGGTGCCAGTTTTCTACCCATGGGAACTGTATCAGTTATTAAAAATACCTCACCTCGCCCAAAGTGCTCCCTAGGTTTGTCCAGAAATTGATTGCTAACTTTGATAAAATTCCATTCTTTCCTTTTCAGATCCTCTTAATAGGTGGACTGAAACTTTGCAGTGGGAGAGGAGTTATGTAGGAGCTGAGGGCAGCAAACATACACTTGTTAACTAAATACAGCCCTAGATGAGGCATTTTGTGTGTCCCAGCTTAGACCCAGACTAACAACACAAAAATTTTCTGCATATTGTTTAGTGATTCATTGGCTTTATTTGCACCCCACTCTCCCTCTGATGAATTTTTATTATGCCATTCAATGCATCCAGCAACAGCCTATGTAGATCATGAAAGAATCATTGCAAATCAAACCAAAGAAACAGTGTTTTCTTCTCCAAGTTTCTGGGGAAGTGCTTCATATAGACTGAGGTGCAGACTCCTATAAACAGACAGACTGAAGGTATTGTCATTGAAAAGCAGATGACAGACAGACAGACAGACAGACAGACACAACAGATAGATGAGGCTATCTTGACTGTGATTAAAGTGGACTATGTTTCAACGTGACCTGTGCTAAAACAGAGCCTCACTTGTAACCAGAGAAGAGGAACATATGGTTGTCACTGAAAATCACCTTACACTAATTTCCCATGTGTCCTCAAATCTCCATTCTCAGATTGTAGCCTTCTGTTTTATTTCTGTATTATCTACATTTGTGAACACTTAGCTTTAAATATCATTATCCTAATCATTTGTACAAAGAAATATCTATGTTCCAAAGCTGAATCCCTACAGTCTGCTGACAGTAATCTCTGTTGCGCTTGAAAGGTCTGGATTAGAGCTGCCCTTTCAGAACTTGTAGAAAATAATTTTGCATCCCTTTATGGTTATGCTTAAAAAGCTACTAAGAGAAACTGGACTTTTTCTAGCTCTTGAGGTCTACAACCTGAAATCAGAAATTCTAAAAGGGCTGGCCTGACACTACAGAGAGTGCGGAAGCTGTATCACACAAAAAAATATTAGTATCATGAAAATACACCACATTTTATAATGCAATGTTTTCTGCCAGTGACAGATGTTTGTGGAGATTTTAGCCTCGGGTGCCAAAATTACTTGGTTTGCTATTATTATTATTATTATTATTATTATTATTATTATTATTATTTAGTGGTCCTGTGGAATATCACTTTGGACACAAGGATATTTACAGATTTCTTGTACCAGCCTGAATTCTAAGTGTATTAACTCGTGTATAATGGAATTCAGTGGGACTTAATTTCAAGTAAATATCCTCAGTCATTTGAAATTAAAAATGAAATAAGCTGTATTTGAATTAGCTTTGTGAAAGGAATGTGATGGGGAAAGAAAAACCACAATGAATAATGTTATAACTATAGTTCTGAAATGGAACTCAAAGCCATTGTAACTTGTCAGTGATTTCAGGAGCAAACACTTTTTTAATCAGCATTGTGTATACATACTCTCCCTCTCCTAGACCTATTAGAAGCTACATGATAAAGAGAAAGGTGGGTTAAAAATATATTCAAGCATGTTGATTAGGGATACATAAATCACCCTTTACATAGAAAGAAGATAAATATCTTTTGGTACCAACTTTGGATATAATTTCTCTCTGTTGTTCAAAAATTATAGTATCTGCACATTCTCTGTGTGTAAAGAGATACTGAGATGATAGCATATCTTTCTGGGGAACTATCAGAGTTAGGGAATCTTCTAGACTGGGGTGAACCACTTTTGGTCCCTTGATTTTTATGGATTGCAGCTTCTTTAGTCCTCACCAATGCCAGTGCTGACTAAGGCTTCCAGTCCAACAACATTTAAAGGGCCACAGATTGCCCATCCCTGTGTTAGATTACTACATAGTACAATAAATACATATATAGTGAATGGAAAGTAGGATCAGATATACAATTTCCATTCCAGGGAATTCATCTCTCTGCATTTGTAATTCCAGTGAACCAATTTTTCTACATAGAGCCGATATGTGTACCATCATATTTCCATACAGCTCTATTTGATCGCTGAGACCTCTGTTTCCTTTCATTGTTCCTTGTCATGTGGAAAGAACTATGCACATGCAGGCACTATGTAGACCTTTAACTGGATATGAAAAAGTTGGGAATGGGTACTGTGTGCATGTTTCCATTCTCCCCTTTGTGTCATCGATATACTGAATGAAAATACTCTTCTGCTTTTGTAAAAGCAAGCATTAATTAGAGTGCACAATTACATACTAGATAATGAAATAAATACAATTATAGTTTGTAGATATTTTTTGCAGTTGGGGATCAGCTCTGAGTTTGTCAGTGTTTTTCAAGATCATATTTTATTCAGTCCAATTTATTAATTTAAATGTATTAATTGTCTTTACAATGGCAAAAGTATTAAATTACTCTTTTTACTAAACAAGAGCTGTCACATAGATCTTAATGGGTACTCATTAATAAAAGGATTGATGGCTCTCTCAATTATCTTTTCTGAATCAGGTTCAGAAAGAGTGCATGATAAAACTGATAAAAAGCAATATTATTTCTTATTTGGATGTTCTTAGATTTTGTGATAGCTTTTAATCTGAATAATAGGGTTCATAGATTTTGTATAAATATATAGTAAAAGCAGTGAAATGTGGTTGTAAAAGGGAGACAACATAAGGTTATTTATTAAGCTAGGCTGGTGCTCACTTTTAATGAGAGGCTAAAAGAAAGATGGAACACCTAACATACAAAGAGAAGTAAAATTCTCATTGTCTTTTCAAAGAGATAAATTTAATTCAGTAGTAAAGAATTATACAACCAACAGAAGAGCTTCCCTGCTGATATTGATCTATCAAATGGATCTTAAAGTCATAGCAATATGCCAAAACCTCATCTGCATGGTCCAAAATGCCAATTTCCCTCCTTGTTCTGGTGTTGTCCTGTTCAGATGACACACATCCCAAACTCCAGTTCTGACGCACACAGTCCAGACAACCTCTGGCACGTTCCACACCAGAACATAGGGATAACTACATTAAAACAAATTTTATAATGTTACTTGTTGTTCTTTATCTTTTGAGAAGATCCAAAGCATTCTGCTTCTGTGCTTCAGCAGCTTCTACACAAGTGTCTCTCTGGGTTGCCTGGTGTGTCTGCCGCTGTTGCTGATCATTTGTTTTGAGGTCAAAACTAGGTGTCCAGCATGTGTCCATTTCTGGGTGCCTTGTTCTGATCTCATAACTGAGCAATCCTTGGCAGCAGCAGATGTGTCAGGCAGCCTGCTGGGGTGCACATGAAGAAAGCCTCTGAAGCATGAAAGCAGAGACCAACAGGGCAACTGTGGGCTGCCCCAGACTATCCTGGACAGTGCAGACAAGACCCAAGTTACCTCCAACCCATCCAATTCAGTTCAGAACTATAAATTGGCAGATTTATAAGAATATCCCAATCCATTTCAAATGCTTCTATCAGATATATAAATAAGAAATAAAGAATTGTTGTATTTTTGTTTTTTAAGAAGATTACTGGGATGAAATGTAAATCTGCCTAGTTGCTGGGATTAGTCATTGGGTGTCATGCTTGGCAGTTGGAGACTTGAAGCACCAGGACAGCATTGTTGTGAAAATTAAGTATTGCTTTATTCTGGATTTGAAGACACATACAACAATTGTTAGAATCAACTCTGTGTTTTTAAAAATCCTTTGTCCAACCCCCTCCCCACACTTGTAGCCAGCACCATTTCCCCATTTCAAAAGTGCTTTAAGTTTGACCCTTCTCTGTCTCTATCTACCCACCACCTCCCAGGAAAGGAAGGCACCATCATAAACAGTCATAAACAGCCAAGGCTTCCTGCTGCATCCATGTGCTCCAATCTACCTTCTTCTTTTTATTCATTATTCTGGCAGGTCCATAAACTGTAACTGAAGTTCTATGGACATGACATCAGGTTAACTGCCGAATCTGTACCTTTGTTATTTAATTTTTATAAGACCCATTCCTTGCCATCTCTAGACAGAATGTTAGTAGCACAAGAATCCTTGCCCTACCCCAATATATATTTATGTGAGACATTTTATACTATATTTAGGCAACAAGATTTTTTGTTAGGATCACACTCCTATTCTTCCCTTTTTGAAAGCGTTTTTGTAGCAATTTTATCAATGCAGCTCTAAACCCTTTTCATTTGCTTAAGGACAATAATAAATTATGAGTATGCTATAATATTCCTGTGCTTCCCTCTTCGCAGCTCCCTAGCCTCCTTATTGGTCAAGACTTATCCGGAAATTTGACATAAGAAGCCTAAAAAAGATACACAGAATGTTGGCGGGGGGGGGGGGGGGGTCAGATTAAACTATTTGGGATTAATTTCTTTTAGCCTCCCCCCCCCCCCACCGCCCCAAGATGATAGAACAAAACTCTCTTTGTCAGCCTTCACTTCTTTTCCACGTCCACGGCCTTATCTATGATCAGAGACTGGAGATGAGGGATTTAACCTTTGGCCTTCCACAAACCAGTGAAGTCTCTAAAATGCCTCCAGCAACAACTGATGCTTTGAAAAATATAATGGCATTATGAAGGGCATTGGTGCTACTGAAGAGGGAAGAGCTAAACCTATTCTCCCCATTCTTTATCCCCTAAAATAAATCCTCATTGGCTTATATTGAAGGGGAGAGAGAAGCAAGCTTTGAATGTGTTCTACTCAGTGTTGGCCAAGCTTTACTCTGATTCCATTGACAAACCCTCATCTCTGTTTTCCCAGATGCAGATCATGGTTCTGAATGCTGGTAGAAGGAATATGGTGAATCATGAAAATCATAGAATTATAGAGTTGGAAGAGACCACAAAGGTCATCCAATCCAACCCCCTGCCATGCATAAAAATACAATCAAAGCATCCCTGACAGATGGATATCCACACTCTGTTTAAAGGCCTCCAAGGAAGGAGACTCCACCATTCTCTATAAAAAGATTTTGTTCCCCTTCTTCCTTCAAATGAGGACTCCTCGATGGATGGGAATCTTTGCAGTTGTGGATTTATTCTGTATCGAAAACACACAAGTTCGGTTTTTGCACAGAAAACATGTGTCTAATTTTCTGTTTGTTTGTTTGTTTGTTTGAAAGGGGGGGGGTCATCAAACATAAGTTTCCTCCACAGACAACATGATTTTCTATGCAGAAACATTTCTGCACAGAAAATGCTGTTTTCTGTTAAAAAGTGTGTTGTTGTTTTTTTGTTTTTTTTAAAAAAAATCAAAATTGCATATAGTCCTTAAAATAAATTATCAATTTTAAGGGCTGTCTCACAGCTCAGAAACAGTGTGGCTAAATTTATTCATTATTTTTCACAAAGTAAATATGTGTGTGTGTGTGTGTATGAAGATTTCTATCTATAGCACTTAGTGTTTAGTATCATGCACTCATGGGGCCCTTCCTGCTTCTGCTGAGTGGGTCGGTACCCTTGAGATCATCTAGACAAGTTGTCATCAACCACTGATTTTACCTCCCCCCCCCCTTCCTTTCCCCCTTAGCAAATCAGTAGGGAATTGCTGGGGTACTTGACTTGTATATTCCACCTCTGACTCTGCATAGATTTTCCTCCTCTCCTCACTCCGCAGGAGGAGGAGATGAGAAAAAGTAGACATGTTAAAGTGTATGAAAGTATGGATGTCTGTAAAGGAAACTTTATTCAAAATATTAATCTATATTTCAAAGAGTATGTTTTACATGAAGGGCACCCTCCTCCAGGCTTTGAAGAAGTTACAAAATTACAGAATAGTCTAGATCAGGCCTGTACAACTTAGCAGTAGGTAGGGCCAAAATTAAAACAGGCTAAACTTCTTTGGGCTGCAAATACGTATTAATTAAGTATTAATTAAATAATAATTAATTAATATTTATTAATAACAATTAATATTATTAATATTAATTCTGTCCTCCTCTTGCTCTGCCTGTCCCTCTCCTTGGAAGAAAGCCAAGCAGCAAAGGAGCCTTGAAGGATGAACTTTTGCCTGTCCTCCTCTTCCTCTGCCTGGCCCTCTCCATAGGAGCAAGCTGTGCGGCAGAGGAGCATTGAGGGGCAAGCACTCACCCATCCAGTTCCTCCTCCACTTGGCCAATTCTTTGGGAGTTGAAAGGCAGAGGAACCTTGAGGGGTGGTGTTCACCCATCCACCTTCTCCTTCACCCAGTACTCTCATTAAGAGAAGCCCAAATGGCAGAGGCACCTTTAAGTTGTTCCACATCCTTGCAGGGCACCTGAAATCCTTTGGTGGGCCACAAGCAACCTGCAGGCCATATATTGTGTGGGTCTTGAGCATATTTAAGATTATAAAAATATGCATAAGCCTCATTTTCCTATTTTATTCACAATTAGATGTCATTTGTATCTTGGATGTCCCTTAGACAGGTTGGGGGTCTGAACTGCATGATCCAGTCTTGACCAAGTATCCATACCAGTAGGTGTAGCAAGCACCCCAGTCCCAAGTCTCTCTTTATTCTTCTCTCTGCCATGGGTTGATCTGAGATTTTTATAATTATAATTTCTGCTAAGAAGGATCTCAAAGATTCATGCTTCTGTCCAACTGGCTGTTGCCATTGGCCAATTGTCCCCCATCATCTCTGTGACCCTGACCCCAATAAATGCAACTTACACTATCACATCATTAACCCATTGTTTATCTAGGGAGAAGATTATGTGTTTCCCAGATAGCAGGAGAGTCCCTCATCACACATATGTTTAGGTATTGAAAAATCTCAGCAGAACTCAAATGTGTGATGTTAACTGTGCTTTTGGGTATTCAGGGAACTATTTTCAAAAGTTAGAAAATGCTAGACAGGCCTAGAAATGCTTTGAGGAGTTTCACTACCTAGTGAGCTGGATGTGTTTAGTCTGGAGAAGAGAAGGTTAAGGGGGTGGCTTGACAGCCATGTTTGAATGTCTGAAGGGATGTCATACTGAGGATGGAGCAAGCTTGTTTTATACTGCTGCAGAAACTAAGACATGGAGCAAAGGATTCAAGCTACAGGAAAATAAATTCCACCTAAACATTAGGAACTACTTACAGTAAGAGCTGTTAGACACAGTGGGAATACATCACCTCAGATTGTTGTGGACAATCTGTTCTTCAGAGTTCTTCAGAGATTGTTCTTCAGAGTTTTGATGGCCGTCTGGTGAGAGTGCTTTGATTGTGCATCCATGCATGGCAGGGAGGTGAACAGTGGTTTTTGGTCTCTTCCAACTCTATGATTCTACAATTTCTAGGATTTTAGCTTAAGTCAGATTACTTTACCCTGAGATGCAATGGAACATTTAAAAAAAAAAAACACTGGGGGAAAGGACCTAGTACCTTGGACATACCTTTAAAGTTCATTGTAAATTCCATAGTGGATTCATGGGAGTCATTAGCCACCGGGATGTCCAAATCTGTACAAAGTCTTTATTGAATGTAGAAAATATTTCAAATATATAGAAAACAACTCTTTAAATAATGCAGTTTGTTTCTACCCCAAAAGGATTTTTAATGCAATACTTGCAGTTCCTGAATGAGCAAGAAATTGTTGTCATATAAAGTAACCTAAGTCTTTTCAGCTCTTAAAAAGAAAACCATCTTTAAAAGAGACATGGAATGTTCATATTGATTCAGTGTCTATAAACAGCATTTTAGGGACATACAAAGATTCTGCTCAGGCTAGTCTTCTTCTTTGGGTAGCTAATAAAAAAAAGGTTCTTTTTGAACTCTAATTGCTTTTGACATGCTGCTTGTCAAAATAAAGGAATGATGTTTTCATTTCAGATTGGTTGCGTAGTAATTTCCCCTGCACTCTTCAGTCAGGACAATATATATATAAAATTCTAGACCAGCAATCCCACAAATTGGAAGCCAATGCAGTGGCGGAAATGTTCAGCCCAAAGTTTGGAAACTGAGAGTGGCGAAGGAGGGGGGAAATCACCTGGCTTCTTTTATCTTTCCAGTGACGGAATATATACAATACAAGGGTGGAAAGTAGGGTGGGGGAACAGAATTATCCAGAAATCTTACAACTTTAATGAGGTGTTGGCTTTAATTTTGATTGTTGTTTCATTAGTTAAGAATCAACGGCCTAAAACCAGTGTTATTTCCAGCTAGAGTTAACTGTTAGCTAAATGTTGTTGTACACGTTCCCATTGATTCATTGAGTCTATCCTAGTTGGGCTTAACAATTAGATTTAGGCCAGAGGTGTTTCATATTTGCCATCCATAAGAAGGGCCCTTAGAATACTGCTTTGTTAAATCTTGTTCTGCCCAAAAGCTTCACATTCCAACCCTAATATTGTATCTTGAGAATGGTGTGATGAAAATTGTAATGAAATTTTATTTTCCTTCAAGCATAAGAGCTATGTTATATCCTCACTCCACTGATCTTTCTACTCAAAATCGCACACTTGCTAACCCGTTTTTCATTTTTATTACATCAACAAAAGATGTTGGGGACTCATGACAAATATTAGTTGGTAATGTATGCTTTGTCCTTTATCTTATGTTTGAAGAATGCCAATTCAAACATTTTCTTCCTGTCTAAATCAAACATCTATGGAGATGGAGAGGACTGGTGCCACACAGAATTAATGTAGTTTGACACAATTTTAATTATCATGGTTCCATCAGTTTGTTGTGGCACCCGAGTTTTCTGACAGAGGGTTAAATATCTCACAAAACTACAAACCCCAGAATTCCATAGCATTGAGCCATGACAGTTAAAGCAGTGTCAAACTGCATCAGTTCTGCTGTGTAGATGCTGCTGTAGTGTTTTAATGGATAACATTTTTGCTTTGTTTGGTTTTGGTTTGAAATTCTGAGATGGAGTAGGTTCTATTTAGAAATAACTCAAATCCACAAGAAGGGGCACAGCAGTAGTTTGTGCTAAGCTTCACTGGTGTTTTTGTTACAATGTTATGTTCAGTGTTGAGAAGAGTGAAGTCTAGATAGTTCCAGATGAAGTGCCATAGGGAATCAGATTGACAATGAAAATGAAACATGGTTTAGCAGACTCTATTAAAAATTGCTGGGGAGAAAGGAAGGAGCTGAGCAAGATTCTTCCCTGTAGTTAACAGCAGTGCAGACTTTTGAATATGGGAAACAGCAGTACACACCAGATGTTTTTGAATTTAGTATTTATTTAGTATAACCTCCCAGAACACCAAGAAAGAATATATCTGCCTTAAAAGGGGGCGGGGGCAGGGTAAGAACTTATTTGAATAATTACCCCCTGATTATTACTACAGCAACACTGGCACAGGTTGTTCTGTCTCTGGAAAAGCAGTGAATACACCAGATGTTCTTCTTCTTCTTCTTCTTCTTCTTCTTCTTCTTCTTCTTCTTCTTCTTCTTCCTGGTTTCTTCCCAAACTGAAAATGTTTCTTTTGATTCTTTTGTCATGGCCTGCTAGTAGCATACAACACGGGGATAAAAGTGGAAAATATGCAGAGGAGCTAGAAGCAAAACAGTAACACCAAGGCCTTTGAATCCAAAAGTACAGGACATGCAGATTACTGAAATGGATCGTGAGAAGCTGAGATATCCAGAGATGAAGGGTTGATTTGTCCAGAAGATATGCCAGGAACAGGTAGTCCATCCCACACTTCCATTTTCCCTTTAACAGAAGTGATTTCTTTATTGTCTTTACCTAGGAAGATGTTTCATCCTCCATGCCACTGCTTTTCCAGAGACAGTATTCCATTTACTTTCTCCCACCAAAGCCTTACAACAGACAACTGTGGCAATATAAATTTGGCAACATCATAGGATTGCCTGTAAGGAATCAGATGAGACTGGTATTAAAAAAAGAGATCAGCTAAATATTGAAGGCTGGGAAATTTGGGAAGGTAAGCTATATACTACAGAGGTTTCTCTACTAATATTCTGCCCTAGGTTTTGTGGTAAAAATATGCAAAATTCATTGGAAAGGTTTGCTTTCCCCTTTATATCCTATAGAAGTCCTTATGTGTTTCCAAATGCAATGATAGCATTTGCTTATACTTGAGTAATAAGTTGGGTAGCAGGCAATAAATTATAACAATGAAAAAGTCCTGTAAGAATTAATGTCAACATGAAATGACTAGTCATATATGCAACTCCCCTGAGCAATGTTCTAGTCATATCAAAATCCTTTTGGCTTTCCTTGATGTTCTTCAGATGTTTTGCCTCAGGAATATCCTCCAAACTCACTATGAATTTTGCTTTAGAAGAAAGTTTTGGTGGCAACTAGGTCAAACCTTATAATCTGCATTGTTAATGCACCATCATATTCCCTGTGGCACAGCAGTCCATCACACTTGGAAAGAATTTCTTTGTAGGACAAGGGTTTAAGCATGTGGAGTAAAATAGCTAAATCTGATTAGGCTGGGAATATAAATTGTCTGCTTAACAATTCACCACCACTCGTTTCAGGGCCGACAATAGTTGTACACAAACACATAGGTATTATTGGTGCCCTGTTTATAATATGCAACACATCTTTTTTAATTGGGGGTACAAATTGGAAGCATATTGCATACCCACTTTAGTACTTGAATGAAAGCTTATTGAATCACACATGCTATTTCACTGCAGTATAGTTATACATTTTGCATCTAGTCATCTTTGATCTATAGATTTCTGAAAGGAATTTCATTACTTTGTACATTTAATAAGCTTGAAACCCAAAGTGGCAAACTGTCGAGATGTATTTCTGTGATCTCAAAAATAAAGGAATCAGAGTTTTTTTTAAATATGTAAGCAACCCTTGTGGAAAATGCCTACAACTGTTAAAAGTCAAATGTTATGTATCCTTTCTTTCTATAGAATTTGAGCTATGTGACTGATTATCTGTATGTATAATGAACTTATAGGCCTTCGTCATCATCAATGAGATGTCATGTAACATTAATGGTGAATCTGAATTGCCCATTCATGGTTTTACTCCATGTGTGCAGAACTGCACATCAGAAAGGACTGGCTCCCACATTCTTTTGACTGTCAGATGAATATGTGAACTGATTTCCTTTGAAAATATTTCATTTCAGCTGAAAGTCCTGTCTCTGGCATTGCCTTTGTAAAGGCCCATTCACACATCTCACAAAACAATAGATTTAGATCTGTATGTGTGAAGTTTGCTGTGAGATTTTCATTTCTATCATTGTATTTGGCTGATTTGCAATTATCAGACACATGACACATTGGAATGTGATAAGGTCTAGCAACCATTATTATGCATCGATTTGTCTGACCTAAGTAGTAGTAGCAGAAGGACAAAGAAGAGAGGGAGAAAGAGGGAGATGGAGATGGGCGGAAAATAATAATGTAGTCAGGGGAATTGGCAGAGGAAGAAGGAAAAAGTGGGTATCAGATATGAGGGCATAAAAAAGAGGGAGAAAATGAGTACAACTAGAAAATGTGAAGGGTGTGAATGAAACAGAGAGGGTGAGCAATGAGAAAGGATTAGAGAGTTGTGTGTGGGGAAGCAGAGAGGGAGTTGACATTTATATGACACTTTTGCTAATGTTATAAAACTCATGTGCATCTTAGATCAAGAAAAAGAACTATACTACAGCTTCAACCATTTAAAGTATGGTGGGAAATGTGGGAAAAGAACTGAGAAAATTAACAATTCAAATAGGAAAATACACAAAAGAGCATTCCTGTATTCATTGAGTCCCAAGTCAGCAAACATTCTCTCTTTTAATAGTTTCTCTTTCTCTTACTTTCTTTTCTCCAGTTCTTTCTCCCCAGGTCTTTCCTATGCTGACCTCTCCCTCCCACTGAGCACTTGTGTCAATTGTGATTTGAGATACTTTGAGAGGAAGAGGAGGGAACCAAGAATTTGGGAGTGTCAGTGGCGGCTCCTCTCAAGCTCTAGTAGAAGCCAGTAGTGTACACACACTGCACACACCACACACTGATTTTCAGAGCCATGATCTCACCTTGACATTCTTTCATTACCCTATGGCACAGAAATGATGGGATCATTATATCCCAGCTATGCTGGAGATATGATTGAAGAGAAAACAAGAAACAATTTCAGTGATTGCAACTAAACTCTGTAGTACCTTGTTCCTCAAGACTTATTTAGCACTCCTTTTCATTTTCATTTTATTTTTCCATGTGGTGAAGGTTTTCTTGTTCGGGCAGGTGCTTTCCTTCTTGAGTGTCATGTAATGTTTCATTTGCATTATCCATCTGTTTTTTATTATATGAATAATGTTATTCTGTTTTGCAGTTGGTTTTACCTCCTGTTAGCTGTTCTCAGTGGCTTGTGCAGACTATTAGCACAAGATGTAAGAGCCTCCCCCCCTCCCGCCAATAAATAAATAAATAACTACAGTTGATCCCTCCAGCAAAATTTTCTTCTCAGCTGAGCATAGCACTATACACTCCATCATGGTAAGTTGATGCCTGACAGTTTGAATTCAGGCTTCCTGGCTTTTGTGCTGCAAATCAGACAAGCTTTTGTTCCATTATAATATTGTTCCTATCCTGTTTGAGACACTGACACTTATTTGCATATAGACAGACAGACAGACAGACAGTTAGGATCTACAGTACAGAATAACAGCATGTATGTAGGGGAGTTTCTTTAAAAACAACACTGGTCTCTCTCTCTCTCTCTCTCTCTCTCTCTCTCTGTGCATGTACATGTGCAAGTATGTACACACACTGCATTTTCTTCAGTAAGAAGGGGTACATAATTGGTTTTCTGTACAGTCAAATACAATGGGTGGATTTCTTTTGCTTTGCAGTATACCCTACAATTCTGATACCTGTTACATCTTACTGAGTAGCCCCATTTTGCTACTTAATAATTCTGTGCTAGCTACAAATAGCACACTAGTCTCTCATTTTGTACTTCCCCGAACTAGGTTATTGCTATATCCTGAACATAATCACATTTCATAGATCTGCTTAGACTAAGAGTCCAATATTTACAAAATTTGTGCTTCACCTAGGTGTATATCATTTTGTTGTCAACTACAGCATGCCCACCCACCATGCTATTATTTAAAAAGGCTCATCTGTGAGAGGTTCTTTGAGTTCCTAAATCTCAGACGTGATCACTATCATGACAGTTTCTATAATATCTCCAGGCAAACACAGATACTAGCAATTGGCACCAAAATTAGCTTTTGTTTTTTAAACAGAAAAGTTTTCTTTCCTCCTATTGGGCAAATCATTTTGAAAGTTGGAGTGGGTGCTTAACAGAAGCTTCAAAGGTCAGGAGGTGTATCTATTACCTTCCATGCAGTTTGTTTCTGTGTGCTACATTGTCATTTAAAATCTGCATACAAGGGAACACTTTTGTTTTGAATTAGACTTTTTCCACAGCTGTTTGAATCAACATTGAACCAATTGAATGTTCTCTGCATAACAAAGGGGGCTGTGACCTCACAAGGGATGAAAATACTTGGATTTCAGAGGAAGTACTTTTTGTATTGTGAGTGGAATTCAGATGTTATGCCATGGACTTTGGAGTCTTTTCCCCCAGTGTCACATAGTCAGAAGGAGGTGGGGCCTGCCTGCATAGATATCTGTCCATACTATCTCAACACAGAATGACTGTGACTAAGTTCAAAAGCTTCAAAAACTTGCATCATGTATTTTGTGTATTTTTGGTTGGTCAAAAAAAGATATCACTTTTTTTTTTGTTTTGTGGATTTTGTTTGTAATATCTTTTAAAACCAGCTCCTCCCCCCCCCCTCTCTCTCTCTCACACACACATTGGCTCTCATTGTGCTGGAAGATGGTATCTAGTGCCTTTTTTCATAGCACTGCCTCTCTCATGAAGAACCCCTACTTGAAGATACAGTTTTTATGGCTAATGAATGGTAGGGAAGTAGAGCTCCCAGGCACCATCTGTTTGCAGTCTGGAAGACTAGAAAAACCAAATAGCTGTTGTGATCCCAGACCTCTAATGCTTATGTGGTTGGCAACAGTGGAAGCCCAGTGGAGGTATGCTGGCATAGATTTCCACTCATTTGGTGATTATGCTGAATTTTGCCCAGATTAGATGCAGGTTAAAATGTTTCTAATCCTACTCTGAAACAAAGCAGAGGACTGTACATGGGAATACTCAAATGTAGATGAAGTATTAAAACTGTTAATGGGGTCAACTGGGATAGTCTAACTTCTGGGTCCATCGTACATATTTTCACAGCTCTAATGATCACATAAACATACGATTTCTATGTCATTACAACACAATTATTTATTTCAAAATGAGCAAGAAATTGTAGGTTCTATTAAAAAGATGACAAAAGGCCAAATAACTAACTGGTTCAGCATCCTATTGCATGTCTCTAGGAAGCCCACAAATTTGTTACTCCCCATCAAGTTGTTTTCAGAGAGTATGCAGTTTCTGATCTTTGTCTCTGAGGTACCTTGCTGTTGTTGTTAACTCTTGAATTTGACTACGGTGACCCTATGAATGAGATACCTCTAAGGCTCGAAACAGATGGGTGAAATGATGCAGCTTCAGGCCACGTTGGGGGCCTGGTGTTTACACAACATACACTCCAAACATGGCCTGAAGCTGAGCCGAGGTCACACCAATAAAAAAAGAACTAGGCCAAGATATAGAAGATAGAATCCACTCATTCTGTTGGCTGGTTCATGACCACAGTGGTGGTCTGGATTGGGATCAGGCATGTGTGGTTGCTGCAGTCCTGGTGTACAGGCGCCAGCACAGCCTTACGCTTCTTCCGGCTCCAAGTCCAAGCCTTAGAGTTCTTCCTCTATGTCCCTGGCCTGTTCCACACAGCTCAAGAACTCTTAGGACTGTTGCTGATATATGATATTGTTTATAGTTTACTATGTTTTGACTATAGTTGATTTAATCCCTTTTTAGGGGTGGGAGGTGGGGATGGGATTGGTTTATTTTAACTGTTGTGTTTTAACTTCTTGTTGTAACCTGCCCCGATTGCTTGCTCAGAGGGGTGGGCTAGAAATAAATTATTATTATTATTATTATTATTACCCTTTGGGTCCATCTGTTTTGGGCCCAGGTCACTCTATCTCAACAATCGTGTTCAGATCTTGCAGAATCAGGATTCTGGCTTCCATGATTGAATCTATCCATGCACAGTGCTGTCTTCTTCTTTTTATTTGTTGTTGTTGTTGTTAACTTTTGTCAACTAGACTTCATTTATTATAACCCTAGGAATGAGAAACATACAAGTCACTTTATCAGCAAAAAACCCCTGCTGAGGTCTTGCCAACTCACAGACTTGGCTGTGAAATGCAGAAATGCAGTCTTCTTGCTGTCTTCTATCCTACCAGGCATCCTTGTCTTTTCTGAAGAGTCATATCTTCTCATTATATGTCCAAAGTACAACAGTCTCAGTTTGGGTGTCTTGGTTTCTAGGGAGAGTTCAAGCTTGATTTGCTCTAGGATCAATGTGTGTGTCTTTTTTAGCAGTCAATAGCATGCATAGAACTATTCGCCAACACTACATTGAAATAAGATTATTTTCTTCATATTACTTTCAGTGTCCAGCATCAGAAACCTGTACAGTTCCGTCATAATTACCCTTCCAAGTCCTTGTCTCTTGAATTCTTTATTACAATCTCAATTCTAATGACTGTGTCAAGGTACAGAAAATCTTTAACTATTTTGAAGTCTTTATTGTCTGCTTTCAAGGTCTATGATCATTATTTTTGTTTTCTGATTGTTCAGCTGTAAAGTTGTTTTTGCACTATAGTCCTTGACTTTTTTTTAGTAATTGTTCCAAGTCTTTGCCAGCTGGGACATCTAGCATTTATTGTTCCATATATGGTAAAATTGCTGTTGTAGAATTTTGAGCATCATTTTGCTTGCATGGAAATTAACATGAAGGTCCTGTGGTTACTGCAAACCCTGGTATTCTTATATTGAGTATTCCAAATCTGTGAACCATTGTTTTGTTTTCTATATTTGTTGACAAATTTTAATTAGTTATGGTCCACAAAAACAGATTATAGTTCATTGTCTTGTACAATAGATTAATATTGCTATCCACTTGGAAGCCATCATGACTGGTATCTATTAATAGGTTCTCCATATACTATATGTCTAATTTGTTTATAAATCTGTCCAGATTGGTTGTCATCCTTACATCTTGGGCAAAAAACTGTAGGAAAAAGTGTTCCACCCCCACCCCAGTCCTTCATCTCTCATACTTCAGTTTCATGTGGATGACCCTAGGTACAACAATCAACAATATTAAGGAGGAAATAAGAAAAAAATTAGGAAAGAAACTTTTGAAGGAGAAACAGACACACTTGCACACACCAATGAAGATATTATTTATATTCACAAATATTTCTTGCACCAAATAGTGTAACATCCAAGGAATACTTTTATTTGAAAATGAAACAGTGATGAAGGAAACACCATGGAAGGGAATATGGGGTGATGCAAGATCAAGCCCCAAATACAGCTTGAATCTATATATGAATAATTTCGCATGATATATTTATTTCCCCACAAATGCAATTATATATCTCTGTCCAGCTATATACCGAGATTGGCAAAAACAAAGCAGCCATATAAAGTCATGAAAGCTCTGGGATTTCAAATAAAGTCATACCAAATTGCCTGAAAATAATCATGATGGCCAGTGAAGTGGGATAGCTCCTTTGCATTGTAGCAGCTGCAGAGCAGTCAGCCTCCCTTGGCTTCCATCCAGCATAATAGACTGACTGACTTGCCGTTTTACGTTTATTATCTTGCAACACTGAAATAGCTTTCAAGTCACCTAAAACCACGGTTCACAAAGTTTTGTAATGGACAAATGTGTGTATTGCTTTGGAAAGCAAAAGTTGACAATAGAGTGGGTACCCAGGGCTTTCTTTGTTATGGAATCAACCTTATCAGACATCACCAGATCAGCCCAGAGCTGTTCCATTTTCACAGATAAAGCTACCTTTGGTGTTTTATCTCTCTAAATTACCTTTTTCAGTCTATGGAGCCAATACTGAAGCAACCCTACAAATAAAGAGTTGTAAATTTTCATTACTCAGACAATCCTCCTACATGCTTCCATCACTCCTGGGCAGTGAAAGAATCCATGTGTGGCTGCCATTTTTAATGTCCTTACTTTTATGCCTTTCCATTGCCCAATGCACTGGAAATAAGGAGTGATTCTACCAATCAGTAGAAGCTATTCTGCTAATGAACTCTAGGTGTGAAAAAGTATAAGCGGTTAATCAGAGTAGTCAATAATCAACTAATCAGAGTAGTTGGTGGGGGGAAGAGTTGACAGTTCTGCATGTTTTCTTATAAAATGAAGATATACATTTAGTATATTGTTAGTGATTTAAAGTGGAACATAAGGAAGGTCAGGCTGGATTAGGTCAAGGGAGCATCTGTTCTAACACTCTCCTTCCTACCAGCTACTTTGTCTTTGTTGTTGCTTTTTCTTTGTTACTCACAAATGCAAACATGGGCAGAGGAGACTTGGCAACTTTCTCTGAGGTGAAATTGATGTGTGAAATAAAGCAGCTTCCACTGGCTTTGAAGGTGGGACATTTATATCAGGCAAGCCTTGAAAGTGGGTAAAACCCAAAATGAAGCCATGCTCTGGGGTTTAAAAATGGGGCAAAGAGGAGCTGGGATACTCCGGCTTAGTGGGGGGAATGTGTATCTTCACACCTTCATATAAACAGCCCGGCAACAGTGTGGGGCTGCGGCAAAGCAAAAAAATAAAAATAAAAATGAAAGTGCGATAACTCCAATGTATGTAATTACAATGTACACAAACCAGACATCTCAACAGGGGGCATTGGGTGAAGGGGATGAAGTGGAGATATATGGAATGCCTCCATGATTATGCATTGCCAATGTATCACACACACCAATGCACCAATGCTCTGTACCAGCAGAGCATTGCACAAGCAACTATGTGTCCAATCAAAGGGGTGGTCATGCACTGAAATGGCATTTAGGGAGGGCATTCAATGTAGTTAGAGGTAACTGGTAGAGTGTTTGTTGATGGTGCACATGCGTGGTGGAAAGAAAACAACAACAAAATTATTCACCAGTGTAGCTTGACACTGCCCATTGAGCCCATTGCAATACTGGGAGCAACTGCTGGGAGAACCCAAACCTCTTAAGGCTACACAAGGCTTGGAGAGGCTGCATTTTCCTTTAAGAAAGGAGAAGAAGGAGGAGGAGGAGGAGGGGGCTTTAGTCCATGTGCTTGGGTGAGATCTAATCTAATTTACTCTTGAGCCCATTGCAATACTGGGAGCAACTGCTGGGAGAACCCAAACCTCTTAAGGCTACACAAGGCTTGGAGAGGCTGCATTTTCCTTTAAGAAAGGAGAAGAAGGAGGAGGAGGAGGAGGGGGGGGGCTTTAGTCCATGTGCTTGGGTGAGATCTAATCTAATTTACTCTTGAGCCCATTGCAATACTGGGAGCAACTGCTGGGAGAACCCAAACCTCTTAAGGCTACACAAGGCTTGGAGAGGCTGCATTTTCCTTTAAGAAAGGAGAAGAAGGAGGAGGAGGAGGAGGAGGGGGCTTTAGTCCATGTGCTTGGGTGAGATCTAATCTAATTTACTCTTGAGCCCATTGCAATACTGGGAGCAACTGCTGGGAGAACCCAAACCTCTTAAGCTACACAAGGCTTGGAGAGGCTGCATTTTCCTTTAGGAAAGGAGAAGAAGGAGGAGGAGGAGGAGGAGGGGGCTTTAGTCCATGTGCTTGGGTGAGATCTAATCTAATTTACTCTTGAGCCCATTGCATTACTGGGAGCAACTGCTGGGAGAACCCAAACCTCTTAAGCTACACAAGGCTTGGAGAGGCTGCATTTTCCTTTAAGAAAGGAGGAGGAGGAGGAGAGGGGGGCTTTAGTCCATGTGCTTGGGTGAGATCTAATCTAATTTACTCTTGAGCCCATTGCATTACTGGGAGCAACTGCTGGGAGAAGCCACACCTCTTAAGCTACACAAGGCTTGGAGAGGCGCGCGACTAATGACGCGCGCATTTTCATTTTTCTTATCTAGTCAAGGAAGTTTTTAGACTATAGAAGGGAAGCTGGCCTGAAGCATCAGAGGAAGTGAATCAGAGACTTGCCTCTGGAAGAAGCTATTAGCCAGGAGCTCACTACATACCTATAGGCCCCGTGACTTGAACTCAGTGTTAGAGCTTGGGAACAAAGACCAAGCCTAGCAAGGGAAGCCCACAGTCTTGTTTCAGTGCCTCTTTAAGACTTCCCAGTATGGAAACTGAAGGCCCTGCAGCAGTCACCTGCAACATCTGTGGGATGTTTGTCTTCTTACCTACAGAGGTGGGAACTACTCCTGCCCTAAGTGCAAGTTGATAGCCCTCTTAGAAGAGAAAGTACAGCAGCTAGAGGAGCAGATATCTGCACTCCAGCATCATAGAGAGCAGCAGATTCTCCTGAACAGAACAGGCCAGAATGTCTTGGGTGGGAAACACACAGAGGAAGTTGATGGGGTGGAGGAGGTCACTGCACATAAAACAGAGGTAGATGCTTGGAAGAAGGTCACACACAGAAGTAAGGAAACCAGGGAACGTTCTGTGAGCGGCTTGCAGCTACAGAATCGCTTTGAATCTCTCTCTGTTGTCAGAGATGATGAGGAAAAGCAGCAGGGACAGACATCAGGGACAGAGCAGGGGAGCCTCAGAGTATCACGAAAAGGAACAGCCACTGCTAAGCCTCGGAGGAGGCGCATGGTCGTGGTGGGGGACTCCTTGCTGAGGGGTACAGAAGCAGTGGTTTGTGGGCCAGACAAGATGTCTCGGGGGGTGTGTTGTCTCCCCGGGGCAAAGATCCATCATGTGACAGAGAGGCTGACAAGACTTGTCAAGCCTACTGATCAATACCCCCTTCTTTTGGTTCATGTGGGAACCAATGATACTGCAAGGCACAGCCTTCAGAATATCAAAAGGGATTATGAGGCTCTGGGAAGGAAGCTGAAAGAGATGGATGCACAGGTTGTCATCTCATCTCTTCTCCCGGTGGAAGGGCATGGTCCAGGAAGGGAGAGGAAAATAGCAGAGGTAAATAACTGGCTCCGTAGATGGTGCCGCCAAGAACAGTTTGGATTCTTGGATCATGGGCTGCGGTTCCATGAGGAGGGACTTCTGGCAAGGGATGGGGTTCATCTCACGCCAGTTGGCAAAAACATTTTTGCCAACAGTCTGAAGAATCTGATCAGGAGGGCTTTAAACTGAGTTATGTGGGGGAGGGAGACATTATTCTGGAAGGCAAAAGGGATGGAGAGAATAGTCAAAGTGGCATAGAGGGAACAAGGCAAACAGTGCAAGGACCCAACAGTAGGAGGCAAAAAAATGTACAAAAGCAGCAATAAAGAGGACACATGGTCTTAAATGTCTCTACACGAATGCACAGAGTATGGGAAATAAGCAGGATGAACTTGAACTCCTAGCACAACAAGGGACATATGATATAATAGGCATCACTGAAACCTGGTGGGATGAGTCTCATGATTGGAATGTAGAATTAGAGGGGTATAACCTTTTTAAGAGAAACAGGCCAAGCAGGAAAGGAGGAGGAATAGCATTATATGTCAGGGATATTTACACCAGTGAAGAGATCCAGGAAGTCAATACTGGAAGCCAGGTGGAGAGCATCTGGATAAAAATTAAAGGAGAGGGAAATAACAGGGATGTTACTGTGGGAGTCTACTACAGACCCCCAACTCAGGCAGAGGAATTGGATGATGCCTTTCTAGAACAGATGAGCACACACTCAGAAAGGAGAGATGTAGTAGTGATGGGGGACTTCAACTATCCGGATATTTGCTGGATGTCAAACTCAGCCAAATCCTCAAGGTCTAGCAAATTCCTCACTTGCCTGGAAGACAATTTCATTGTCCAAAAGGTGGAAGAAGCAACAAGGGGATCAGCCATCTTAGATCTTATCTTAACCAACAGGGAAGACCTAGTTGATGGGGTGCAAGTGGTGGGATCCTTAGGTGGAAGTGACCATGTTCTCCTGGAGTTTGCTATACAGTGGAAAGATGAAGCTAGGCATAGTCAGACACGAATTCTAGACTTTAGGAGAGCTGATTTCAATAAACTTAGAGAAATACTGGGGGTGATCCCATGGTCAAGAATACTAAAAGAGAAGGGAGTTCAAGATGGATGGGAGTTCCTCAAAAGGGAGATACTGAAAGCACAATTTCAGACAGTCCCAATGAGGAAGAAAAATGGGAGATGTCTCAAGAAACCGGTATGGATGACTAAGGAACTTACAACTGAGCTAAGTTTTAAACGGAACATGTATAAAAAATGGAAAAATGGGGAAATCACCAAAGAGGAATTCAAACAAATAGCCAGCACATGTAGGGATAAAGTCAGAAAAGCTAAAGCGCAAAACGAACTCAGGCTTGCTAGAGAGGTTAAGAACAATAAAAAGGGCTTTTTTGGATATGTCCGCAGCAAAAGGAAGAAGAAGGAAATGATAGGACCACTGCGTGCAGAAGATGGCAAAATACTAACAGGGGACAGAGAAAAGGCAGAATTACTCAACACCTTCTTTGCTTCAGTCTTCTCAGAAAATGCAAAATGTGCTCAACCTGAGGACAGTGAAGAAGGGGACAGAGTGGGGGAATTTCAGCACAGAATAAGTAAAGAGACAGTACAGGAATACCTGGTTACTCTAAATGAATACAAATCTCCAGGACCAGATGAACTACATCCAAGGGTATTAAAAGAACTGGCAAAGGTGATATCGGAGCCATTGGCAATAATCTTTGAGAACTCCTGGAGAACAGGAGAAGTCCCAGAAGACTGGAGGAGGGCAAACGTTGTCCCCATCTTCAAAAAGGGAAAAAAAGAGGATCCCAACAATTATCGTCCAGTTAGTCTGACATCAATACCAGGAAAGATTCTAGAGCAGATCATTAAGCAGAGAGTCTGTGAACATTTAGAAGCCAATGCCATAATCACAAAAAGCCAACATGGGTTTCAGAGAAACAGGTCATGCCAAACGAACCTGATCTCTTTTTTTGATAAAATTACCAGCTTGGTAGATGAAGGGAATGCTGTGGATATAGTTTACCTCGATTTCAGTAAGGCCTTTGACAAGGTTCCCCATGACATTCTTGCAAATAAGCTTGCAAAATGTGGGATAGACAAGTTAACTGTTACATGGATTTGTAATTGGTTGAGTGGCCGAACTCAAAGGGTGCTCAACAATGGCTCCTTTTCATCCTGGAGAGAAGTGACCAGTGGGGTCCCACAGGGTCCTGTCCTGGGCCCAGTGCTGTTCAGCATCTTTATTAATGATTTGGATGACAGAATTGGGAGCATACTTATCAAATTTGCAGATGACACTAAACTAGGAGGAGTAGCTAATGCCCCAGAGGACAGGATCAAAATTCAAAATGACCTGAATAGACTAGAAAGGTGGGCCAATGCTAACAAGATGAAATTCAACACAGAGAAATGTAAGGTTCTGCACTTAGGGAGGAAAAATGAAATGCACAGATATAAAATGGGGGACACCTGGCTGAATGAGACCACATGTGAAAGGGATCTAGGAGTCCAAGTAGACCATAAGCTGAACATGAGTCAACAGTGCGATGCGGCAGCTAAAAAGGCCAATGCAATTTTAGGCTGCATCAATAGAAGTATAGTGTCTAGATCAAGGGAAGTAATAGTGCCACTCTATTCTGCTTTGGTCAGGCCCCACCTGGAATACTGTGTCCAGTTCTGGGCACCACAATTCAAAAAGGATGTTGAGAAACTGGAGCAGGTCCAAAGGAGGGCAACTAAGATGGTGAAGGGACTGGAAACCATGCCCTATGAGGAACGCCTTAGGGAACTGGGGATGTTCAGCCTGGAGAAGAGAAGGTTAAGAGGTGATATGATAGCCCTGTTTAAATATTTGAAGGGATGTCATATTGAGGAGGGAGCAAGCTTGTTTTCTGCTGCTGCAGAGACTAGGACGCGGAATAATGGATATAAATTGCAGGAAAAGAGATTCCACCTCAACATTAGGAGAAACTTCCTGACAGTAAGGGCTGTTCGACAGTGGAACACACTCCCTTGGAGCGTAGTGGAGTCTCCTTCCTTGGAGGCCTTTAAACAGAGGCTGGATGGTCATCTGTCAGGGATGCTTTGATTTGGAGGTCCTGCATGGCAGGGGGTTGGACTGGATGGCCCTTGTGGTCTCTTCCAACTCTATGATTCTATGATTCTATGATTCTATGATTCTATGCCCATGGGTGTTCAGTCAGCCTTGGAAGCAGGCAATGTTGACAGTGGGGTTTTGATCTGCTTTCAGAAAAAGCAGGATCGAGCTACTTTTTCCTGCTCATCTGCTCTACCTACCCTTCTGTCTCTGTCTCCTTTCCTGCATCTCTGTCTTCCCAATAATGTGTAAAATTTAAACTTGAACACTCACCCCTGTGGTGCGATACATTGATCTGGATGTGAATCTGGAAACAATGCACAGCAGACATGAATTGATGGAGAGCTTGTGCATTGTACCACAAGTAGAAATAAGAATGTTTGTGTCATTCATGTTATTTGGAGCATCTTTGTGAACAGGGAAGATAGTTTTACTCCATTATGTTTCTTCTTTCTATGGGACTTTCCCTGAGAAATGTACTTGTTAGGGGGGGCTCAGATTTATGTATTCCTCACATTCTAACTGTAGCTTCAAGTCCTGGCATACACATGCAACTGTTTCATCACAGGAGCCCCTTTGTCACAAACAGTAAAAGAGTTCCAAAGTCTAGTTTTTAGTCCAACCAGAACAGAGCCATTGAATCAATGGAAATTGCACAATTGTTGATTTATTAAGGGTACACTTACACTACACTACAATTTGCAGGGAAATGCAGATCGGGATATATGACCCTCGTTCCCACTTGAAATCGATTCAGATCCTTATTCAATGGCAATAAAGTGTGGCAACCTCAAAAAAAGAGTGGATTCCTCATAATAGTTTCAAGTTAGTTCTTTTCAGAAGAATCAATTCTGAAGTGTGTCCAATAAGTGGGAATGCCAGATGAGAATCTATTCATGCTGGAGGGGAGGGACGAATGGCAGAGGTGTCTGTGTTTACCACCACCTCCCCAATTTTTGGAGATGTCACACACATCCCTAATGCTGCCTTTGTTGGTGTGACATGAGTGTTTGGTGTTTTTTTGTGTTTGTTTTTTAAATACAATTAATCAATAACTCATTAGAATGGCTTAGCAACTACTTGCTAAGACAAGTAGTTGCTAAGCAATTTAACGATTCATTGATGTGTCCCCCATCCTCCTCCTCCTCCCAGGTCCCTTCTTGCCTTCCTCCTCTACCAGATACAGCCACAGCAGCAGCAACATCAGAGCTTTCTGGTGGTGGCACTAACATAACTGAGGGAGGGGAGGAGGGGAAGAAGGGAGCACCCAGAGACACACGCAGGCCTTCCTGGGCCTTTCCGTTTCTCGCTTCTTCCCCCTCGTCCATGCCCAACTTGGGGGCTTCTCTTCTCTCTCCCTTCCTTCCTTCCTTCCTTCCTTCCTTCTCCTACCGTGATGATTGACATATGAAGTGGCACAAATTGGGATGAGAACCATGCAAAAACAAACAAACAAAAAACCCTGTTTACACTGGGATAAGGAAAAATCTTGCTTTTTAGTGGGAACGAGGGACTTTTTGGAATCTATTTCTGACGTGGAGCAAAGACAAATCAGAAAATGAGTTATACTTCCAGTGGGAATGAGCCCTAAATTTCTTTCTTTTCATCCAAAAGAACTACCTTGGTTGGGACTAACAATTGCATGTAAAGATAAAGTGTTTAATCTACCATCAGGCCCTTCAGATTATGGTTAGATAGGGAAGTGCTTCGCTGAATATTTCTCCATATTTTATGATGTGCAAATTAGGGGAGCAGAGAAGGACCAAGTGATGGTGTGCAAGTGAATGCATACCTGTGCTAATACGTGTGTGTGTGTGTGTGTGTGTGTGAATTTTTGTTGTGTGCCTTCAAGTCATTTCTAACTTATGGTGACCCTAAGGCAAACCTATCTTGGGGTTTTCTCGGCAATTTTCTTTGGAGAGGATTTGCCATTACAGTCCTCTGAGGCTGAGAGAATGTGACTTGCCCCAAGGTGCCCCAGTGGGTTTACATGGCCCAGCTAGGTTTCAAACCCTCATCTCCAGAGTTGTAGTCCAACACTCAAACCATTATTCCACTCTGTCTCTCTCTCTCTCTCTCTCTCTCTGTGTATCTACATCTATATCTATATCCATATATGTGCATATATACATCTCTGTGTGTGTGTGTGTGTGTGTGTGTGTGTGTATGTGTGGTTACATATATTAGTTAAAGTATTCCTTCATTCAGGTTAACAGCCCTTTTGGGATGTCAAATTATTCCAATAACAACAAAAATTAGCCCTAGTAGGATTTTTTTCCTGATATGTATGCCATACATAGATAGCTTTAATGCTAAATTGACTACTACCTTAAAAACTAATTAGATAACTGAACTACAGCATAATGTGCTTTGTCACACTCCAGTGAAATCTCATATTCTTTATATTGTTTCTCAGCCTTAATATATTAACTGCTCACTGTGACTACTGCTTTCCAGAATTGTTTCCTTTCCCCTACTTTTTAAAAAGTTATCATTCTGCCCCACATCAACCTTCTCTGTAACTCCCAGATAATAGCCAAAATCTATCCCCAGGACTTGTTGTTGTTGCTGTTGTTGTTGTTGTTATGGCTATTCATCATTCATAAGGTAGGACTAAGAGTCAAATGCCTGGTTGATAGCTCCCTTCCAGGGATAAGTATTGGGTAGTTTGTCTATGGATAATTTTGTGCTTCCATATCTCCATCAAGAATCCTCCCTTGTGAGGCTTCATTTCATATTCCCAGCTCTTCTGCTTAGAGAACAAACAATTTTGCTGCTGAATAGAGAAATAAAATCAGAGATTCTATTTCAGGTTTCAGAGAGACGGCCACATTACAAATTTAGAAACGGGGTTAGAGCTGGGCAAATAATTGGTAATTATTCATTAACTTCAGATCTTATTGCATTGCTTTGAGGAAGACTAAGAAATCCCCAAGCCCCTTTCCCTCATTATAGCTGAGCAGTACCAGAATATATCTATGCATAGTAAATAGCTTAAAATGCTGCCAATGTGAAGGTGGTCTCCATTTCATTTATTTTTATGACACACTTGCATATGCATATACATCACTCCATTGATGTATCTACTAGTGTGTTCCCCCCACCCCTACTGGATCCTGTTATACACCACTAGCAACAGTAGCAAGTAATAAGACTTATGTGCCCTAATAAAAATGCCATTTCGTACAGTGTTCTGAGGAATCAAGCTTGCATTAAAAGCAAAACTAGGATTATTCTATTAAACACACTTGATTACTTAACATGATTCATACATGAATGACTAACACTTAGATTTTAACCTGTAAAAAGTATTTTTTTAAAGTTCGATCTATTACTGTACCACTTGAAAGAATCCAAGGAGTTGACAGTTAGTTGATAGTCCACCAAATATTCCACCACCCTACTTTTGAGAAAGTACAATGATCTACCTTTTGTCCACACTAGAATTTTCAATTTGCAGTCTGTCAAATGGTAACAGTAAGCCAACCTTCCATAAGAGGGCATATTTTCCCCACACTGTGTTAGTGGCTGGATTTGAACTGACCACATCGTTTCATGTGTAGTGAAGAACATAAGAATCAGTATTTCTTAACCATATGACTAAAGGTACATTATGGATTATTGACACTTGGGAGATGGGAAAGAATTAGTCTAAATTACTGATATTATAGAATGAAGATTTCTACATAAAATTATAATTCTTTCCTATCTCACAAGTGTCAATAATCCATAATGAACCTTTAGTTATATGGTTGAGAAACACCATGTTCTGCATTGCACATTACACTGTTGTGGTCAGTTCACATCCAGCCACTAACACAGCGTGAGGGGAAAAATGCCCCTCTTATGGAAGGTTGGCTTACTGTTACCATTTGAAAGACTCCAAAGTAAAAATTCTAGTGTTATTGGCAAATTTAATGTATGGGAGATGACCAAATGTTGTGGATTTCTCTTGTTTGGACATTTCAAACATTCTTGATGCAATTCTAATGATACCTAGTTTCAAACAAGGAAGAGGTCAGTTATTTAAAAGTATCTCTTGAAAGTTGCTTTGTCTTTGCTGTATTTTAGAGAAACAGATTGCCACATTTAGTCATCTCCCATACTCTTCCCTGCAAAGAATATTTATCAACACTTTTTCAGCATCCCAGAGAATTTCATAATGAGGCATTTAACTTTTTCCCTCACTTTTAGAGCACAAGGGGATGGATAATTTGCATTATGAAACCAGATGTCATTCCCATACATGCAGGTCTCTGCCCTCCTCAGAAAACTACCAGCTCATTGCTTTTCTGCATGACCAGTGATGACCCAAGTCCAGAACTCTGGGGAATACCACCTGCAATGAGACATCCCTAGCCTAGAAAAAAATGAAATTAAAATTCTTTCTTTAATCTACTTTAACTAACTGTCAAAATGAGAGGATTTTCTACGCTCTGGCAAAATCTAAGAATAAAAAATCTAAGAACAGTTCTGATCCTATTTGCTTCTCCTCTCAGCTGATACTATTAATGGAGCAAAACAGACATTAAAAGCAATATTACTACCTAACAGTAATATGGAAAGCATTATCATTTTCAGAACTTCCGGGAGATATGCGTGCCTTGAAATTTTGAACATAATAATGTTCAAATAATAAATGTTCAAAAAAAATGTTCACAATAAATAATAGTGAGCCTTTCTCCAAAGCTCCAAGAGAGAGTCAACCTTCTCGAACCCCATAAATGAGTTATTGACAATGTATTCAATCTGAACACCTCCCTGCCACCAAGGAGCCCTGGTGGCACAGTGGTTAAATGCCTGTACTGCAGCCACTCTCTCACAAACCGCAAGGTTGCGAGTTCAATACCAGCCAAGTGCTCAAGCTTGACTCAGACTTGCATCCTTCCGAGGTTGTTAGAATGAGTACCCAGATTTGTGGGGACAATTATCTTACACATTGTAAACCACTTAGGGAGTGCTTAAGTGCACTGATAAGCAGTATAGAAATGTACTTGCTATAACTTATTAAAATTATTTCTCAAAAATCTCTCGTTGTAACTTTAATTCCAAAGAGAATATAAATGTCTTGTGGGGGGAGGGTTGGAGGGGATATGTTATGTATATTTTTTAATTGTTGTAAGCCACTCTGGTTGCCTGAGTGCAGAGAGGTGGGATATAAATATCATCATCATCATCATCATCATCATCATCATTATCCATTGCACCTTCCACACATTGTTGCCCCTTTTTCTTCCCCATGCTACATGTAGCTGTTAACACTTACCAGATTATCATTCTCAATAAGGTCAAAGGGAGAATGTTTTCCCATATCAGTTGCTGGGGAACATGAATTTTCTCACACAGTTTAAATTGTGATTATCTTGTGCGAAATGTGATATAACAATTAGGATTTTCACATACATTACTATTAAACAGGCAAGAAACAGGCAAGAAAGAACAACAAATCATTTTAGAGATTTCCCTGTGATTGATTTGTTGCTGTTTATTTTCTGTTTATTGCTTGTTTAATAGCGACATCATGTGAAAATTGTAATTGTGATATTGTATTTTGCATGGGATAATCACTGTTTAAACCCCCAATTTTGCCTGATTTCCCCCATGTAATAAAGTCTATACTTGCAACATTCAATGATGAAAAATTTCTCCAAATGAAGGCGAGAAAAATAATACTTATTCCTAAATCTTACAAGGCAAGGCCAACATATTTGTCAAGTAAGTAAATAGCAGAAATATGGGTAACATATTTTCTATCAGAAAAATATGCATCTAGCACCAGCAATTTGCAAACCTTTAACTTTTTAATGTATTTATTAGAGGCAGGCAACTGTTTCAATGCCACTTTGACCAGTGATTTGTACTTGCTGTATGAAATGCAAGCTGCTGCTTATCTACGTAATGAACAGCTTGCTTTGAAAGCAGATGTACACAGTTTGGCATAGGTTTACACAATTCAGCACAATATGGTTGGCTTGGCAGACAACATGCAAGGGGAGTCATCACTGTTTTAGCACACAGTGCCACAATCTGCAAATCCCTGGACTGTGTGGTCCTTCCAGATATGAAGGTAAAGCCACTGGCACGGTAAACATGCCACTTCATGTGAATAGCACGTTGAATGCCTTGCAAATGACAATTGGCTGAAGACTAGCATCATTTCTGAGCAATCCATTGCTGTGATGCACTGTTTAATATACTGTTTCTCAAAATTCAGATAGTGTATACAGGTTTTTCTCTCATCTGTGATAAAATGGAAGGCAAACCTAGACCTGAAAATGCTCACACTCAGAATGCACAATGAATGACATGTTATATTAAAACTCCAGGTTTGGAGCTCACAGCATAATGTGCTTTTGTAAAAGAAGCTGTGTGGGAGAGTGACAATGAATATCTATCTCTGAACTGACTACTGACTACTGAAAGGCATATCTCATACTTTAAAGTAAGCTCACAATTTCCCTTGTCCAGTCAATAGTAGTTCTGGAATGGAAGTACATCGATCTGAACTGGTGGGGTGGAAGAGGAAAGGATAATTTCCCCTGCTCTGTGTCCTTGCCCTGATCCAAACTGAATAGCCTCTGCTACTTTTTTAAAAAATACTATCGAGGCCAACATAATGTGATGTTTGAGTCTAAAGGTAAGTAGTATATGTTAGAGGATCCCAATTGTTATGGCCCCAAGAGTCACTGTTCTGGGCATGTTCTTCTGAGTACTGGTACTTCTGTTGCATTGGAAGCAACTAAACCATTTCTACACAATAAAGAGACAAATCAAAAATGATATTCATTCAGAAAGGTTCATAGGGAGCATGTGGACTAAAGACAATTGGATTCAGTCTTTTTAATGAACAATTTCTTTCAATAATTTATCAGAATATGTGTTAACCATACTGTCACCATACACTATTTGGGATTTTTAGAAGGTAAAGCTAACACACCCTAGTTCATAACATTTCAAAATTGTACAGAAAAAAAGGAGCAGGACATTTTTTCAACAAAAAAACACACACAAAACAAAACAAAACACTATTGATTACTACAGATTACTACAGTAATCAACTACAATCGACCTATTGAATCTATTGCTGTACAGTGAATTAACACACAGACAAATTCCATCAGTTTGGTAGGCATGGAACTAAATAGGATTCAAGGAATTTCATTTTAACAAGTTTGGATATTATCTCTTCTCTAGAAAGAGACCCATTAGGTTATTGAAAATGGCTTTCCATGATCCTCATATATATGAGATAATGTGGTATTACAGTAAATGCATGTTTCCCAAAAGGTGGCATGTTCAGTTATCTGATGCCTTGTATACTTCAATCCAATGTCAATGTGCATTGGTCCTATAATTAGGACATTATGAATGGAAAATATAATTATAAATATTTAAAACCCAGATGAAAAATGGGTTTCCTGAGTACTGAGAAACCTTGATGAGGAGAATCCTAGACATTTGTGAATCATCACAGTTTGGAACATCTTGTGTTAAAAAACAAAACAAAAACAAAAAAGGGGGTTGTACAGACATCCTTTTATGCAGAAACAAAGTTTCATTCACATAATAAATTATTTTCTGTGCCTAAAACAGCATTTATGTTCAGGAAATTCTGTTACTTGTGCAAAAAAAAAAAAAAAAAATCACTATTGATTTTTCACAAAATAAATCCTGAAATGTGAATATGTGCCAAAAACTTTGCAGCTTTTGAGGCTTTTCTCTGCCCACAAGAATGAAATCTGTGAAGATATGCATCACTAATGGACACTATATGCATCAGATATACAGTTTACATGTACTGATGCTATTAATCTTATACTCTGCCATGCATACATAATTCCTGAAAGATGTGAAACCATACAAAGTGAACCTTAAAAATTATGTGGCATGACAGTTAGATAGAGCACTGTACAAAGTTGAAAATGAGGGGTCTTGTTTCAAAGTGTGTTTTCATTTTTGTTCCTCCCGGAACTATTACTGATTTCAGTCACATACTTTTATTCTTGCATGTCTGAGATGTGACTTCAAACTACTGCATGCAGTAGTTCTGAGCACATTTGATTTGGGAAAGGACCCAACTCTATACAAAACTCTTTCTCTTCAGAATAGGAAATTGCTACATAGCTTAGAGCAAGACTCTTAGCTCTGTGATAGTAGAAAAGAGTGTTTTTCTTGTACATCTGTATGTGCTGAAATACATCTCCTAACATATATAATCAGTTCTTCTCAGCTTCATTCCTTCCCTATCTCTCACCATCTAACCCTATTTTGACTGGAAATTCTCTGGCCACTTGGACATCCAGAAAGTCTTTTTGACTTGCAAGGAGATTGGACCAGGTGCCAAGTCTTTTCCCCTCCACTTAGGGTTGACCAGTTGCATATGGTAGGGGGCTCCTGCAACTTTAATCCTGAATGGATTATGGAGCACAATGGGATAGTGTAAAGCTACATCAAGCCATGTTAAGTATCTGTCCCCCTTTACCTTCCAAATCCCAACCCAAAATGGTTATTGCCTTGTTGGTGGATAGTGGGAGGCAAGGGTGAGGAGGCACCATCAACAAGAAGAGAACTGAGTGCTCTTCTCTCTCCACTAGTGAGACAAAGCCATGTTGGAAGGAGAAGGCTGCAGGTGGAAGTCAGAGTTTGGAAGGTAAGGGATAGCAGGTATTTTCATTTGGCTTGACAGAACTTTATGGTCTCTTTTATTCCTCCACAATCTGTTCTGGATTGACATTGTAGGAGCCCTATCCTTATTCCAACTGGCCACCCTACCTCCTCTGTATTGTCATATACAATGCACTGGTACTTACAGTGGGAAGAGGTTACTTCTAGGGAAATTGTTTTATTTTATTGTTCATCATTACCTTATAAATAATTACAAGGTCTCAGGAAGGGTACAGGAACATTAAGCATATTGACATGTATTTATAGTGATCAGTGATTCCCAAGATCTGACTCACACGTTCAACTCACCTGTTTGGCATTATGGAGGCCTCAGATAGATAGAAAGAGGAATATCTCCTTAAACCTGAATTAGTGGGTCCTTAATTACATACACATGGCCTGGATTGGTCACTTCCAATATCCCTGTAAGATTGCTGCCTGAATCCAAAATTTAGAAGCCTGAACATAAACAATTCACTGTGGCAATTTAAATATCTGAAGTTCAAGTTTAGCCCATTTATATCCTGTCTCTTTATTTCTTTTTCCATCTGCAAATAAACCTTGGATAAACTATACAAATCAAGCTATCTATATGCTTTACAAATTCACTTTATTCTTTCATGCCAAGTTTTCATTCAGCATTATTAGTAGAAGTCATTATGAATAAAATGATGCATAGTTTTGCATCTTCTGTCTCCCTTGAAGGTGAATTAAGCATCCAAGTTGGCCTGACTTTTTTTTATTAGTAAATGGACATCATGAGGAAAACTCTCTAGCACAGTTGCCAGCTTTGTTGTTCTTATTAATCTTTCCTTTCCTAAGTTGCTAATTATATTTAGGAACAATTTCCAAAATAAGATTTGGAAATGCCTCAGGGTCTGGATAATTGGCACTGTAGTTTTCTCAGAGAGAAAAAAAAGTAAATGTTTTAAAAATGTTCTTTCTACATAGAAAAACATAGGGCCTTATCATTATGCACCCAGTGGTAGTGAGCCTTGGTGATTACCATGTTATTAGGAATTCTTTGGAAGAAGAGAATAATGCTATGTATGCTATTATATTGACTTCCATAACCACTGTCTATGAAGTTAGTAGAAACACTCAGTACAGTTTTTTAAATGCATATTTCCTTAAGTGGTACAAAAAGTCTTTGTCATAGCACATGATTGTTCTCCCCCATGTATACAGTGTTTAACATATTTAATTTTTGCTTTAGGTCATTGGAAGGTGAACACTGACTTAATTTGTGAATCTGATTGCAGAGGCACATATCTCAGAGGAAATCCTTTTATAGGACGAAATATACGCTTATCACAGGGAATACACATTTTCCTCAAAGAATAGTTCGATCCCATGTGGTATTGGTGGCACCAGGTAAAAAGGAGACTGTTCTGCTTTCTCTACCATTTGGAATCCTGACTGTTCCATATCACAGAGGAAATTCAGTCCAGCACAGCAGACTCTCTTCTACAGACCTCCCCACAAACACTCAACATATTGATCACAGGAAGGTAGTTCAGGAGGTGTATAGACAGCAGCGATATAGACAGGAGAGGCAGTGTTCATCAGACCACTCTTTCTTTCACTCCTTTGTGAATTGTATAAAAATGAATGCCCAAAGAAGGCTCAAACATTCTTATTTTTTTTAAAAAAAGAGAGAGAAAGAAATGGTTGTCTCTAGATTATTCTATTTGTCTGGCAGAGGGGGGAAAAAGCATTTTCACTTTGCTCCTGCTGCTACCTTTATTCTTCCACTCTTATGTTACTTTCTCTAGGGGAAGATGGGGAAGGATTTGAGAGCACACTTGACAGTAGGAGTAGTTGCAGAGGGAACATGCACATCTACTTCATAGTGTTTCTTTACATGTTTTCTGTGGGGAAAAAAAGAATGATAGGCTGCATCAGTGCTATTTGATGATACACTTTCTCATCAACACATCATCTGAAAAATAATGCCTCCTTTTAAAATGTTCACATTTCCCCCTCTTTACATAAATATGGAGGGCTTGATTTTTATTTTTTATTTTTTAGCAGTATTAAACATCCACACTGCTCATTTTGGTTTTCACTGTTTACCTCCTCAATATATATTGGATCCCAAGTTGTTGTTTTATTGCCAGGAGCCACTGAAAATTTTATTGTATAAATTATGGAGACATCAAGTCCCCAAACAAGTATGATTTCATATAAATAATAGAGCAATTCATTGGGAATGAAGGCTGTTCTTGTCTTTTCCATAAAGCATTGTTCTACACATTTGAATCCCTTTCTTCTTTTATACATTACAGGACTCAGGCTGCAGAAGATAAATATCTATTCTTCATCCTGGGCTTATAATGGTCAAAATTCCTCTTTATCTAGCAGCAGCCCCCAAAACATTGCTACCTCCCCAAAAGTCTCATGAAACTAATGGCCTGAAAGTAACAATAGATCCGGAAATCAGCAATACCAAGCAAATATAACAGAAAGAAGTTGAGTCCTTTGGTAATGGTGATGGTAGTGATGGTGATGAAGTTTACATAACCCATATCTTGACATTAAGAAAATATACCCCCAAAAGAAAGAAGAAGAAAAAATGTGATTTTGCAAATGTGTATCTCTGTTTGTGTCTTTGTATTCTTCAAATGGCATATCTAAGATCTCATTAGATACCTGAAATATTGGAACATGTCTGTTAATGGACATAAGAGGAAACAATTCTCTCCCCACCAGCTTTTTCAGGCTCTTCATATCTATTCCAGAGGGCTGAGACTTTTCAGGTTAGGGTTTTAAGAAGTGCTGAAGGCAGGGGATAGGGCCAGAAAGAGAATGTTCCCTTACAGGCATGCAAGAGCTCTAAGGAGAAGCAAACTACCTCCTTCTGTTTCCACCTACAGGCTTCATCCATCGACATAAGATCTAGCTGGTTCCTAGTCTATAACTTAAACCAAATAAACACATTTGTTAGCCATACTCAGAATATTTCCTGGGAATAAATATAATAAATCTAAATCATATAAACCAAGTATTCCCAGCTACCTAAATCAATAGTAATTACATACTAAATCAATCCTAATCAAATTGTATCTTACACAATTGGTTCAAATCAACAGAACCTGCTGTTAAGTAACAGGGTTACTGTTATTTTGGCAATTTTTTTTTTGTCTGAGGGTTTTCTTGTTTATTCTGGAGGACATATCAGGTGTGTTGTCATGTTGGCGATGCAACAGATAAGAAAATCCGTGAAGAAGTGTTACTGTGTTACATTTACACTGAAAGGCTTAAAACATGCACTTTATGCTAAAAAAAAATGTTTATTGTAATTCTCCCCTCATGTTTAAATTTATATCACAATACTGTTCCAAAAACTTTTCTGGAATGCAGGCAAAAAATCAAACACATGATTCTACTCTCCCTCCCTCCTTAGCCCTTAATATTAGGAAGAATATTGGTGCATGAACTTTGGAGGAAACAAAACAAAAACATTTCTTTCCCACTCAACCAATCACTCCTCTGTCTTCAACTATAAATATTGGCTGGCATCCTATAAGTGACATACCCAGGCATAAATCTGACTTATGCTTCTTTTTGTCTTCTCTCTCTCTTTCTTTCATTTAATCTGTCATTCCAGAGACTAGGGAAAAGCAGTCTTCTGGAAACTTGCCTCGTTCTTCAGTCTAAAGCTGTAATGATGTGACTACATCACAGAACTTAGTGATCATGAAACAAGATGAGCCCTGAACCAAGAGGATCTTGTCACAGTGCAAAGGTTGAGTTAGAAATGATTCATTTCTTCAAAACAAAGGATTCCACATTCTAGTAAGAATGTAATTCTTCAGTACATTTCTTCCTGAATTCCTCAAGGAAGAAATGCATCATTTTAACAATCCCCTTCCTAATGCAAGGAAATCTTTTTTTTTTTTTAAACCATATACGTTTTTAAAGGATATTTCCAAAGTGGGACTTATTCCATTCAAAATTTGCACATGTGTGATTTGCAACGCAAACATCATTATCTGCACAAGAAACATCATTTTCTAAAACTATTTCTGCACAGAACATGTTTTCTGCACAAACAACCACATGTAAATTGTGTGCAGAATAAGTCTCAAACTGCGAAAATCCTCATCAGTCAAGAATTCTTCTCATCAAGGTCAACATGTGTTTTGACCATTTTTAAAAAATATTTTAAAATGTTCTTAGAATGAATTGACCCAATGTAGATCTTGGTGGCTACTTCCAAGTGCTGGACTTCCTTCAAATTAGGCCATCCAGGTTGACCTCCCACTGTTGGGCAAATATCCGGTTATTCAGATCAGCTATGAACAAATGACTAATCCGTGAGAAAGAGGCTTCAGATGAATTGGTATGATACTTTTTAACAATGCACATTTTAAATTCATAGAGTTTTTAACCTTTTAGTTCATTTAACAGTATTCTATCATTATAGTCATTTATTTTCCAGTCTGTACCTATGTCATGAGCTGTCTGAACTTCCAGTTTTTGGGAAAGGGCAAACTCTCCCTAAAAACAACCAACCAACCAAAAACAAAACAAAACAAAAACAAAACAAAACTATGTCTAATTACAGCTTAATAGCACAATGGCCAGGGTCAGTTCCTTGCAGCAAATGACAATTTTTCCCCTTTTCATTACCTATGCCTGGTAATGTGTAACACAGAGTGAAGCCATTTAGCAACATATCCAATGGTCCATATTGTGTCCTATGTAGATCTTGAGTGGCAGGGGCCAAGAAGAATGAAAGGAGCCTGAGGGTTGGAACTGCAAAGCCAGCCTAAATATGGAATATGTCACAAGACCAACCAAGCCTTTGTTGGTCTGGAGTTCCATAGCGTATAACAGCTACAGTGAAAGGCCTCTCTCATGTTAATAATAATAATAATAATAATAATAATAATTTTTTATTTCTAGCCAGTCCCACTGAACGGGCAATCGGGGCGGGGTACAAGAGAAGTTAAAAACATCACAATTAAGATATCCAATCCCATTCCCAACTCCACCCCCCCCCCTTAAAAAAGGATTAAACCAGAACAAGTTAAAACAGTTACAAATAAACAGAATCAACAATGTCGAGCTAAAAAACTCCCTGAGCTGTTTAACAGGACTAGGAACTAGCAGGAGGTTTAGGTCCAGGAATGTTAAATATTTCCCGGGAAGGCCTGCAAAAAGAGATGCGTCTTCAAGGCTTTCTTGAAGCCATCAATAGATGGAATAAGACGCAACTCGTCCGGCAGGCCATTCCAAAGCTTGGGGGCAACCACCAAAAAGGCTCTCTGGGAGGTCTGCACCAACCAGGTCTTCCTGGGCTGTAACATATTCCTCCTAGAGGATCGCAGTGTGCGGGGGGGGGAGAGTTCATACGGGGAGAGGTGGTCCCTTAGATAGGATGGACCCGAGCCATGTAGGGCTTTATAGATTAAAACCAACACCTTGTACTGTGCCCGGAAACTGATCAGCAGCCAGTGGAGAGATTTTAGCACAGGTGTCATGTGCTCTCTCCTAGATGTACCAGTAATAAGTCTGGCTGCCATATTCTGAATCAGTTGTAGTTTCGGAGTTAAGCACACGTGTAGCCCCATGTAGAGTGCATTGCAGAAGTCCAGTCGTGAGGTTACCAGTGCATGTATCACAGTTTCCACTGCCTGTGGGAGTGGTGCAAAAAATAAAAAGTGCCGGTGATATAGACTCGAGTCATTTGACTGGGACTTGAGTCAGACCCAAGTCATTTCAATTACTTCACTTGAACTTGACTCTGCCATAAATGAAACATGACTTAATTCTGACTAGAGACTTGTAAATTTTTAGCTACTAACTTGCTGGCCTTGGAGGAGGTGGTGGAGTCTTCTAAAACATTTCTTAGCAGCAGGCAAAACTTAGCCCTGAAAGTGCGGAAAGATTTTTTTGGAGAGGAGCACAGCAAATGAGTTGGCAAAAGGCTTGAGGCAATAGTATCCTCTTTCTCTCTCTTTCTTTCTTGGATGTATATCCTGCCTCTCTTCCACAATAGGATTAAAGGCAGTAATTTCAAAATGGGATTCAAGACAACAGGCAAGACTCACCCCCAGAGCACAGGAATAATTTTTCACAGGTTGCATAGGAGACCTTACCCCTTGCCTTAAACCCATCCTCTACTTTAGTTTTCCCCCAAGCCCAAACCTCTAGTTTAGCTCTCAAAATCACACACTTTTATATGTTTTCCCCAGTCCCCTCAGTGCCACTGATCTACTTCAACAACCTGGATCCTTCCTTTCCTTCTCCCACCTCCACCAGAAACACACACACACACACCATGTCAATGACTGTCTTCTCATGCTTTCTCCTCTCTGATACACTTGGACTGTGCTGCTCAAGTTAGTGCCTCTGTAGCATGCCTGCAACATTGCTAGCTTCTCCTCACAATTTCCTCTGCTTTACTGACTCTTCATCAGCAATTTTCATGTATTTCCAATCCCCCTCCCCAAATAATCACTCAAAATAATTAGACCTTTACCTAACCTTTAAAAAAAAAAAAAGTTGACTCCCAGATTAGAAATTCATCTTGAGACTTGACTTGAAAGTACAGTGTGCCCTTGCTATCTGTGGGGATCTGTTCTGGACCCCCCCCCCCACAGATAGCCAAAAATGTAGGACCTTAAGTCCTGTTATTTTCAGTTGGAGTGTGCTCCGCTCATGCCACCATGTCCATGTGCATCCATTGAAAAAGCTCATGCCATCTGCCGAAGCTCAAACTGCGAATGACAAGACTTCAGACTTAACTTGAGACTTGAGTCCTCCTCCAAATACCATAAGACATGGGGAGACTCATAGGATGAGATACTGCTTTTCAGAAAATCTGGAACTGAGCCATATATGACTTTATAGGTAATAACCAGTACCTTGAATGATGCCTTGAAACAGACAGATAGTCTGCTTCCACAGGGCACCCTATAACCAGCCTCAATTGGCAGTCTAGCTAGAATATCTTATATCTGTTGAAGTTCCAAACAGTTTCCAAAAACAGCCCAATGTAAGTGTGCTTTACGATAATGTCTGTAGCAAAGGGGAAACAAAGAAATAATAGGGTTGCTACATGAAGAAGTTGGTGAAATCTAACAGGAAATAGAGAAAAGGCAGAACTACCCAACACCTTTTGTTTTGTTTTGTTTTGTTTTTTGGCCTTGGTCTTCTCTGAAAAGGAGAACAGTTCATAACCAGGGTAAAATAGAACAGATGAAGCAGGAGGGGAAATCAGCACTGAATAAGTAAAGAGGTAGTACAGTAGTACCTGGCTACTCTAAATGAATTCAAGTCTCCAGGGTCAGATGAACTACATCCAAAGGTATTAAAAGAACTGGCAGAAGTAATCTCAAAAAGACTGTCAATAATCTTTGAAATTCCTGGAGAACAAGAGAGGCCTCACTAGACTGGAGAAGGGCAAATGTTGTTCCCATCTTTTTAGAAAAGGGGAGAGGACACAAATAATTACCATTTAGTCAGCCTAGCATCAATACCAAGAAAAATTGTAGAGCAGAACACTAGAATGTGTGTAAGCACTAAGGTCCAGAAAAGAGGGGGAAAATGAAGCTGCTTCTTGCCACTTTGGAGGCATGACATTCAAATGACACACACTTCCAAAACAACCCGAAATGGCACCAAAACCACACTCCAGTCCTTTGGAGCAGAGCAAAAAGGAGCTAGGATAATTCAGCTCCTGGAAGCACGAGTTGCGTCCTGTGGCCACAGCTCACTTTGGGGGCAGGCCTTTGCAGTTGGCATGGTCCCATCCCACTTGCGGCCAGAGTGGATTCAGACTGCTCTTTCATGCCCACCTGCACCAGCCCTAAGAGAGGAATTCTTTGATTACTAAAAGTCAGAATGGATTGTCAAAAACAAGTCATGCCAGACTAATCTGATCTCTCTCTCTCTCTTTTATTTTACAGACTCACACACTAGGTAGATGAAGGGAATGCAATGTAGCATATCTTGATTTCAGTAAGGCTTTTAACAAGGTCTTCCATGATAACTTTGTTTAAAAAGATAATAAAATTTGGGTTAAAAGCACAAATGTTAGGTGGATTTGTAACTGATTGACTGACTGGACCCAAAGGATACTAAAAATAGTTCCTCATCCAAGAGACAAGTGACTAGTGGGGTGCTACACGGTTCTGTCCTAGGCCTAGTGCTATTGAACATCTTTATTAATGACTTGGATGATGGAATAAAGGGTATGCTTATCAAATTTGCAGATGGCACTATATTAGATGGGGTTGTGGACAGTATCAGAACTCAAAATGGCCTTAACATATTACTATGCAGGGCCCAAACTGTCAAAATTAATTTCAACAGGAAGAAATGTAGGACACTATACTTGCGCAGTAAAAGTAAAATGCACAAATATAAGATAGGTGACTCCTGGCATTACGGCAGTACATATAGAAAAGGATCTAGGGGTCATAGCACACCACAGGCTAAACATGAACCAGCAATGTGATGTGGTAATAAAGAAAGTCAATATGATTCTAGAGTGCATGAATAGGAGTATGGTATTTAGATTGAGGAACATAATAGTACCACTCTATTCTGATTTGACAGCACCTCACATGGAATATTGTCTCCAGTTTTGGGAACCACATTTCAAGAAGGATTTGAACAAGCAGGAGCATATCCAGAGGAGGGTTACCAAAATGGTGAAAGTTCTAGAAACCATGCCCTATGAGGAGAGGCTTGGAGAGGTGGATAAGTTTAACCTGGAGAAAATAAGGTTAAGGGGTGACATGATATCCATGTTTAAATATTTGAAGGGATGTCATATTGAGGCTGGAGCAAGCTTGTGTTCTGCTGCTTCGGAGACTAGGACACAAAGCAATGGAGTTCCACCTAAACATTAGGAAGAACTTTGTGATGGTAAGAGCTGTTCAACAGTGGGGCACACTGCCTTAGAGAGTGGTGGAATATCCTTCTTTGGAATTTTTTACAACAGAGATTGGATGGCCTCTGTTGGGAATGCTTTATCTGTGTATTCCTTCATGGCAAGGGGTTGAACTGGATGGCCCTTGGGGGGTCTCTTCCAACTCTAGAATTCTAAGGAACCTTTTTCCACAGTAACAGAACAGGCACCACTGGTGTACTAATTTTAATAGGGCAAATGCACTCCTTGTGATTGATGAAACCTGGTTATCCAGGCTCACGAATTGAGTCGAGAAGTACATCCAAATTATGAACCTGAAATTTCAGGAGGTGTGTAGCCCTAAGCAGCATCTGTTGAAACCCTGTTCCATGTTCTGCATTCTCACTGAGAGCAAGCACTTCTGTGTCATCCGGACTAATCTCCCATTCATTTGGTCTTATTCTGTTCACTACCAACAACAGACATGAAAAATTTTCTTGAAGTTTATTGGAAAGGGGATATAGAATTGAATATCACCAGCATATTTGTTACAAAAAATCCTAAATCTCCAGATAATCTTTTCCCATTCCACCATCTGCATGCATATGTTAAACAACATGTAGAACAAAACTGAACCCTAAGTGAAAACTGCAGATCAATGGTCAGGATGTTGAACAAGAATCTTTCAGCACCAACTTCTAAGTGCACCCCTTCAAGAAGAACTAGCACCACTGTAGACAAGTACCACCAAGTCCCATTCCAGAGGGGTAGCCCAGTAGGATACTATGACTGATATTGAAAAACACTAGGATTGCAATAGCAAGTACATTTCAGTACTGCTTATCAGTGCACTTAGGCACTCCCTAAGCAGTTTACAAGGTGTAAACTAATTGCCCCCAACAATCTGGGTACTCATTTTAGCAACCTTGGAAGGATGCAAGCCTGAGTCGAGCTTGAGCCCTTTTGCTGGTATTGAACTCGCAACCAGAAGAACAAATAAAATCACACCAGATGTAGGTCATCCATTAAGGAGATCAAAGCCACCTCCATCCAGTAATCAGGTTTGAAGCCAGGATCTATTTCATCCTGAAACTTTTGGAACTACAAAGCTTCAACATGCTCCAAAACCTTGCCTAAAAAAAGGGAATATTGGAGACTCATTGGCAATTATCTAAAATGATGGGACTTCAGGGAATGCCTCACCATATCCTCTTTTGTTGTCCCGATGCAGCAAGACACTTAATACTCCCCTTTTTCCACCCTGCCAGCCCCTTTCTGCCTCTTTTAATGAGCCAGGAGTGGCAAGAGTCCAGCGTGTGCGTGGTGGCTGTCATCTCTCCCTAGTGAATGAGTACAACTTGTTGGGGCATGTGTAATCAGGGATCAACATGCACAAGACATACACCAGGAACAGGATGCCACAGAAAGGTCTCTGCTGTGAAGTTTGGTGCAGGCTGCAGAGAAAAAAAAATCCTCCCACTCAGAAACTGGTAACAAGACAAAAATCTGCTGGACTGCTGAGTTCTCACACAGAGGCTTTTATTCTTCTATACATCAGCCTATCAAAGTGCTTTGCCAGGTTCTTATTTACAATACGAACACACTGAGCATTCAGCTCACACGCTTATATACAATTTCAACTCCTGGGGTTTGAGTCCCTGCCCCTATTGGTATGTCACCCAGTTCCATGTCACCTGACAGTTGTGACTCTGCAGAATTGAAGTTTGCTGACTTCACCTCCTGCCCCTCTGTCATCATCTTCTTGTGACTCAGAACTCTTCAAATGTTGAGTCGTCATGTCTCCCAACCGAAATCAGGTTTCCTTTTCACCTTTGTCCCATGTTCAGGACATAGCCACATCTGTGACCTTTTCTGCCCAGAGTACAACTTACTCTAACACAACTGAATGGTATTAATGAGAATTTACCTAGTGAATGAGAGCAGCTAGGTTATAATAAGAGCTCATGCATGCTTGTGATCTTATTGGACACCTATATCCACTCATTTTTGTAATGACAAAATACTTTTAGCTTTAAGTAAATATTGCTTTCATACTAGTATTTCTTTCCCAATCCTTGGAAAAGTGTGCTCTGCATGTTTCTGAAACTGTTATTAGCATTATTTCCTGGACAAGGAGAAAGTTTCCTCTGACTTTATTTTCCATTGCTTGTTTCTTCCTCTGAACCAGTGGGATGCACTATCAATGATTAATGTGAATATTCCAGAGTTTTAAATCTCACACTTTATGATTAATACATGTGTTTGTGCACAAATGTTTAAATTATCAGTTCAGAAGACAACCAAACACATTTTGAGAAGGAGCTTAGTTATACTGCTCTGTCCATCATAACGTATTTTCTCTTAAGAGGATAGTGTTTATGCATTGAAATATCACTGATTTATTACTTCTGGGAGATTTTAAACACTGAGTTTCCAGACAGTTTGGTCAGTAACACGTTTGCCTTTAGTTCATACATCAATCTCTTCAACTGTCCAGAAATCCAAAAACAATTTACACTATATCATAACTTCTCCCTGGAAATATACTTTATTTGGTTTATTGATGAACAATTTTATTTCTTATTACACAAGACAAATTGATATTCTCCATGACTATCGAAAAACTGGGTGCAGTTTCAGACACAAACTGCATATAAATCTGTCACTTGCAATTTCATATTTCATTTCCTTTTTTAATGTAACAAAACAAACACCCAAGAAACATCTAAACTGACTTCTAAGTATACACAAAGTGGTAAGGACTGAGAACTATGATGACAGAAAAGTGGGTAATTTAATTGAAGCTTGGCTGTAGAGATGAATTTTTCAAGCCCTCTTATTCGGTAATTTTTTTTAAAAAACACAAAAACACTACCCCTTCAATTCAGCAATAAAATAAAATAAAATAAAATAAAGAGCCTTCATAAAATGTTCAGGAAATAGCATGCATAATATGAATCTCTGTATCGCACCATACATGTTTATTATCATCAACAACTGGATTGATTGTTCATGAGTAAACAATACCCAGTAACCACTATTATTTTTGAAGGTTTAAGAGTAAAAAAAATAATCTCACTCTACTAGATGTTTGGGGCACTGAATCACTGCAAAGATAGAGTTTTACAGTTGACATAGGATATTGAAGATCACCAACAGTATTTCTACTTCTGAAGTGTATTAGGGAGGCCATTTTCATTTCATTTCATTTTAATTTAATATTTGATTATGCAATTAGGAAGAGTGCCCCAAACTGGCTAGAACCCATTGGATGTTGGTAGAAAAATGTGTTTGGCTACACTCTTTTCTTTATTTTCAGAATTGTGATTCATATACTACATGGCATACTCAGTGTTTTTGTTATATTTTCTGGAAAATACAAGACTTTCCAATATGCAAGTTGAGCTCCACAGCTGGATGGAGGGTGTGAAGGCACCAGAATGGTAACTTTGGTTGTGTAAGTGAAGAGGTTTTCATTGTGCTGGATGTGTATTCTGAGCTAAATATATCTCTTCACACAATGCCATTTCCAGGTCATTAAAAAAAGAAAAAAGAAAAAAAGAAGAATGGTTGTGGCTGGTATATATATATATATAAAAAGAATGAGTTAGGTGAAAGCATCCATATCAGATTCATTAAAGTCAATGCACCTATCTGAAGATGCCTTACAGTCCTCAACCTGCCCAAATGGAAGGCTTTTAAAGTCCACTAACTATACAATCCCCAGCTGCCAGCTTTTTAATCTGGTTGAAGTTCTATCTCCATGGGGATATTCTGCAAATATTAAGTCTGTGTCACTAGGATCTGAATTCAAGTCCCTAGTGGAGTAGTCAATGAATAATATGAGGAATGATAAATCAAAATTTATCAAATTCTGCACTTGATCAATCTAATTTATAAAAGGACTTGGTAAAGGCCACAGGGAGGTGTTGTTGTTGTTGTTGTTGTTGTTGTTGTGATGATGATGATGATGATGTAACAAAGCTCTTGATTTTCAGAAATCATTGGCTGCAGAATAGGAAACCTTCCAAACTGTATTCTGTTTTGGGGACTTCTTGGGTTATGATTCAGTTCTCAAATTAATGAATGAATTAGAAGCCCAAAGACGACTTTGTTCCCCTCTGCTCTGGTAGGATCATGAAGGTTTCCAAGCTAACATGATGATTTGTCTGTACAAGGAAAAATATTGGCTACAACAGCCCAGTATCCTTGCTCTCCACCTGCCTGCTGTGCCCACATTTTTCATCTTCTGCTTTTATTGTCTGACCCATCATGTAAAATGTATGTTTTCTTTATGCTGTGGATGCACCGTTAGATGAAGCATGCAACTTTTGTGAAGGTGCTTTGCAAATTACTATAGCAAGAAGAAAGGTCAACTATAATAACAGCACAAATCTCCAGGGCAAGATGCTGTTGTTTACTGTAGAAAAGAAATGTATTGAAGGGTATAATCCCTAGTACAGAAATATTTACTTAAGAAAGAAAATTGCCAGAAGACTCAAATCTTCCCATCAGCATGGATAATGCCCTTAACCAGCTTTGGGGCTCTGGAGAGGCAGCAGGAATAGGACCAAGTTTTCAAAATTCTCCTATGAACTAGTCTCCAGAAGGAGATTTTCATCTTTGGAGATACAGATGATTTCCTTGCAGGTGGCTTGTCTTTGAAGATAATCCACAAAAGGAACAAAAAAAAAAAAGTCTAACACTTTCAAGCTAGAGTTTCAGCTATTTCCCTTTTTTCCTCTATGATACCCCAGTCTCTTCAAAACATGGCACAATATATTTTTTCTCCCTGCAGTCGAAAAATTGTCCAGATTCCTTGGTATAGGAAGCAGTATGTGCTTCAAATAAAAGTGGCACAAGGCAAGTTTGACAATCACATCACGGGGGGGGGGGGGGGGGCAGAATTGGCCTGAAGGCAACAAGGATGTTTAAGACACTAGTTTGTGAAAAGATGAGTGATATGTTAACATTTAAGCCCCAGTTTAATTCATATGATGCCAAAAAAGTGGAATGTTGTGGAATGGGAAGGTGTAAAGTACATGATTTGCTTTTAATTGGTAGAAGCAGACTGAACAATTGCCTGGTCCAAGGCCAGTGGATGCTGAATAATTTGCTCAGGTGGCAGAGTAATTCTCTTGGGGCAGAATGGCAGCTGTCTGTTTGGGAACATACCCATGCTGCCTGATCCACTGAGCAGAGTCATCTGCCACTTTTGGCAATCAATAAAATACCAGTGTGGCAACCTGCAGCTAAAGGGAACATAAGGAATAAGTAACCTAAGTAAAATGCACAACCAACTAGCTTTACACCAGGCTTATCCTAACAATCATATAATTAATCTCAAATGTTGTTGATGCAGTTTATTCTTTAAACAGAGAAACCTGAAAAGGTAAATATCCATTCTGTTAATAGCGTGTAAAGAAACATAGATGGGTTTGCAGTACCTTAAAGTGAATGGCTGTCATAACCATGAGTACATTGTCAACATGATTTTCATTTTATTTTTCTCTGAGTTTGATCTCAAAGTCTAGAATTATTATTTGCTAGACAGGATATATACTTGAAGCAAAAGACTGCTAGAATGTATGCTTGATATACCCAAAGGTTCCTGTTTTCTTACCCATTTTATTATCTCCCAAACCTTTTCAGCCCTATTTCAGAAAACCAAACCATTTTATTCCTCCCTCTTTAATTTCAGGGGCAGTGTATTAGCCCCTTCTTGCTTCCCAAATTTATTTTTGACTTAAAACCAGCCATCGGAAACTTGGATGACAACCAGAAACACTTTGTCAGATTTTGAGGTACCCACCACAGTTTTCTAATGAGTTATGCTTCTAGTTAGCCACTCATTTGGAATATGGCAATGAAGCTGGGGTCTAAAACAACAACAACCAAAATCAATGTGTCAAGTTTGGTGACATCTGGTGTAATGTCTTGATGATTTATTAATGCCACAGACAGGCAGACAGGCAGACAAGGCAGACAGACAGACCCAAAGGTGTTTTCTTTTATTATGACTAACAATAGCATGCTGCATATTGCTTGAGAGAATCATATAGAATCATTAATGTCTGGAGATGATTGCCTGTCTCTTTCTGTGCTCAAATGTGATCAGAAGTCTCAATTGCCCATGAGTGGTGTGAGAGATTACATAGAGAGATTCATTTGCTATGAAATATATATATATATATATATATATATATGAGGATCCTACAGTCTATACATGCCCCCATGTGAATTTCATATATAATATGTATAAACCTCCTAAGTATCTTTCCAAATTCAGTGAAAATTGAGCCAGATGTTTACACATGAAGCAAAAACAAATACATATTTTTATCAATATAGTATGAGTGAAGGAACTTCCATTTAAAACAAAAAAGCAAAAAGCAAAAGCTCAGCTCATCAAAATATTTCAAATGATGTGTCCCTCTAATCTTTGTGAATAAAATTAGAAGAAGAAGGCAGAGCAGGAAGAGTCAGACCATCCCCAAAATATATTCCAAAATTTGGTGAAACTTCTTCCAGTAATTATTTTTTGTTTGGTACACAGAGAGGCAAACAGAAGCATATTTTGGTTTATATAGATATAGCATCATTGACGTAAATGTTGGCATACAGGATGAAGGAAGGTTCTTGCATTAAGGAATTTAAAATTAAGGTGGACAGGTGTATCAAACGGGCCACTCCCCACATTAAAATTGATAAAGGGGCTGTGCAGACAGCCCCGAAGGGGTGGCCTCCAGCTGACCCTGTTAAGGCCAGATCAAGTCAGCCTCGACTTATGGTGACCCTATGAGTGAGTAATTTCTAAGACACTCTACCCTCAATAGCCCAATTCAGTTCTTGCAAATTTGGGACCATGGCTTCCTTGAATGATTGCATCCACCTGAAATGTGGTCTTCTTCTTTTCCTGCTGTGTTGTTGTTGTTGTTGTTGTTGGGGTTGTGTGCCTTCAAGTCATTTTCGACTCATGGTGACCCCATCACAGGATTTTCTTGGCAAGATTTGTTCAGAAAAGCTTTGCCGTTGCCTTCAACTGAGGCTGAGAGCACATGACTTGCCCAAGTTCCCTCAGTGGGTTTCATGGCTGAAGGGGGTATAAAACCCTGGTCTCTAGTGTCATAGTCCAACACTCCAACCTCTATGTCACACCAGCTGTCCTACTACCTTACTTAGTATTAATGTCTTTTCTAATGAATATTAACTGAGGTATTAATAAATATTAATGTTTTTTCTTATTCGGTCATGATATGACCAAAATACATCCTCAATTAAGTCAGTTTGGCTTTTAGGGAGAGTTACAAGGAGCCCTGGTGGCACAGTGGCTAAATGCCTGTACTGCAGCCACTCACTCAAAACCATAAGGTGGCGAGCTCAAGACCAGCAAAAGGGCCCAAGCTTGACTCAGGCTTGCATCCTTCCAAGGTCGCTAAAATGAGTACCCAGAATGTTGGGGGCAAGTAGCTTACAGTTGTAAACCACTTAGACACTCCTTAGGCAGTATGAAGCAGTATATAAGTGAAGCTGTTTGTTTTGTTTTTGTTTGTTACAATGGCATCTAGAGAGAAATACAGTGGCTTGGCTTTAGAACCTGGTTGGCTGGAAGAAACCAGAGCCAGTACAAGGGCTGGGGCTTGGGTCTTAAAGCCCAGAGTCTAAAAGCCTGGAGACAGGGGCTCCGAGACCTAAGCCCCTGCCCCAGCCAGTTTTCACACATCCTTACTCTGACTTTAATCCTACTTTGATTATGATTTTTTGTCATGCAAATTGTAGAGATATCATGATGGAATGCTGCCTTGCCTGATCTGGTTTCCAGTTGGAAACCATTCTATTTTGCCCTACTCTGTTCTTACAGAAGCCTCTTATCTTGAGTACAGATTGTGCATCAGGATTATCAAATGTTGTGGTACACCCATTTTTTAAAAGAGTGATCCGTAGCTTTTCATGATCTATATTAGCATGCTATAAACTATAAATATATCCAATGCATGTTTGCAACGCGACCCCTGGTGTTTCTTCCTTTCCTGAAACCAACTTACACCTCTGGTATTTATTGCTCCTTTTATGGTTAAAGTCTTTGCTGTAGAATTTTAAGCATGACTTTATCTTTTGTGACTTTTTTTGGGGGGGGGAGGATAGGAATGTATATTAAGTGTTTTCAATCCTTGGGCCATTGATTTGTTTTCCATATTTACTGACAGGTTTTAGTTAGAACTAGAGTGGATTCTGTCTCTGTATATTAAAGGAGTTCTATTGGTATGCTACATGTGCCTTGTGGTTATTCTTCCCTAGTGTTTTTAGTACAATTTTCAATTTGCTTTCTAAAACTGGAATTTCAAACCCCTCTGTTAATTCCTTTTTGGAAGGATCTGACATGCTCCATCTCTGAGAATTACTGGAGAAAAGGAGAAGTCCCAGCAGACTGGAAGAGGACAAATGCTGTATGCATCTTAAAAAAAATAATAAAAAAAAATAAAAAGGGGGGGGGGAGAGGACTCAATATTTACTGCCCAGTTAGCCTGATATCAATACCAGGAAAGATTCTAGAGCAGCTCTTTAAACAGGGAGTCTGTTAGGATTAGAAGACCCAGTTCCCAATAACCAAAACAGCATTGTAGTGTATTACAAACTAGAGATTTATTCTGGATATTGAGACAGAAAGTTCCCCATCCTGGTTCATTGTTAGAACTAAAGAAAAAAACCCCTTGGACAATCAGAAATATATTCCCATCCTCCAACCCCCCTTTCCAACCTCAATCACTTCCTTTTGAGCCAGTTCAAAGGGCCCTTCATGTTTCCCTCTTTCCCCACCTGTGTTATCTTTAAATCTCTCTTCAGGAAACAAGTCATCCTTGTTTTACAGCTCTGATCAATGGCAAGAAGGTTGGAATCATAAACTATAACTCCTTTCCACCACTGGCCATCTGCCCTTCCTGTTTCTTTCCCAGGCTTGGATTTAGCATAATCAATATCCCCTTCCCAATAGCCCACATACTATACATTGTTATTCACCATATCACTACACCCTCATATCCCAGTTCCTTAATATCATCATATTATGACTGAACCATACATATGGATTCTGACATCTGTAGGAATTTAGAAAAGAATTCCAAAAAGTCAATATGGGTTTCTCAAAAACAATTCATGCCAGACTAAACTTATCTCTTCATATATATATATATATATATATATATATATAGTCAGTTTGGTAGATGAAGGGAATGCTGTGGATGTAGCATATCTTGATTTTAATACGGCCTTCAATAAATCCCCCCATGATATTCTTGCAAACAAGATAGTAAAATGTGGGGTAGACAATACAACTGTCAGGTGGATTTGTAATTGGTTGAATGGCTGAATCCTAAGGGTTCAGCTCAGCAAAGCTCAGCAATGGCTCATCTTCATACTGGAGAGAAGTGACTGGCAGGGTGCCACAGGGTTCTGTCCTGGGACCAGTGCTAGTCCATATCTTTATCAATGACTTGGGTAAAGGAATAGGGGCCTTGTTTATCAGATTTACAGATGACACCAAATTAGGAGTAGTAGCTAATATCCCAGAGGACAGGATCAAAATTCAAGATTAATTAATTAATTAATGTTTTATTTATACCCCGCTCTTCAGCCAAGACTATCAGAGCGGCTTACAATTTGTTAAACAAACAGCTTCATTTACAATTGTAAGCTATTTGCCCCCAACAATCTGGGTACTCATTTTAGCGACCTCGGAAGGATGCAAGCCTGAGTCAAGCTTCAGCCCTTTGCTGGTCTTGAACTCACCACCTTCTGGTTTTGAGTGAGTGGCTGCAGTACAGGCATTTAACCACTGTGCCACCAGGGCTGTCCTGAATAGATTAGAAAGCTGGGCCAAAACTAACAAAATAAATTTCAACACATAGAAATGTAAGGTATTACACTTAGGTAGAAACATTGAAATGCACAGAGATAGGATGGGGGACATCTGGCTTGACAACAGTACATGTGAAAGGGATCTAAGAGTCCTAGTAGACCACAAGTTGAACATGGGTCAACAGTGTGATGCAGCATCTTAAAAATCCAAAGCTATTCCGGGCTACATCAATAGAAGTATAGGGTCTAGATCAAAAGGGAGTAATAGTACCACTTTATTCTGCTTTAGCCAAGCCTCACCTGGAATACTATTGTGCAGTTCTGGGCACCACAACTGAAAAAGTGGTGACAAGCTGGAGTGTGTTCAGAGGAGGGCGACCAAAATGGTGAAGAGTCTGGAAACCATGCCCTGTGAGGAGCAGCTTAGGGATTTGGGTATGTTTAGCCTGGAGAAGAGAATGTTAAGAGATGGTGTGATAACCCTGTTTAAGTATTTGAAGGGGTGTCATATTGAGGATGGAGCAAGCTTGTTTTCTGCTGTTCCAGAGAATAGGACATTGAAAAATGAATGCAAGCTATAGGAAAAGAGATTCCATCTCAACATTAGGAGGAATGTCCTGACAGTAGGAGGTGTTTGACAGTGGAACACACTCCCTCACATAGTGGTGGAATCTCCTTCTTTGGAGGTCTTTAAACAGAGGTTGGATGGTTATCTGTTGTTGGTGTTTCAATTGTGTATTCCTGCATGGCAGGGGGTTGGACTAAAGGCCCTTGTGGTCTCTTCCAACTCTATGATTCTATCATTCTATCTTATGTATTATAAGGTATCTTGGTTGCTTTAGGGCTTCTTCAATCAAGAAACTCACATAAACTTGTTTATCAAGGATTTCCAAGGATTTCCCACACTTTTCTTGAAGTGCAGTATTTGGAGGCCTGCCAAATCCGCCACCCCACCTTGTTTGGTTTCTTGGAGTTAGATTTCACTTTCCCCAAAGTACAGTTCATCTCTGTATTGGATTCATCATCACTACCAGAACTGATCAATTGCATTGCTCCTTCTAGAACCCAGAAAGGAATATTTAGGAACCTCAAGCTTCCTCCATTTTACAACCCCTTCCTTTGCCTCAGTAGAAATGGCTTCCAGCTATTGAACTCAGAAAGAACAATACTCCAGTACTTGACTTACCTTGGTAGTTGACTCTGAGGACTAAGAACCTACATGGAGACCTCCCTCCTCATTGTGTAGCCCGAGAAAAGTATGTTTCATTGTAAGAAATGAAAATTACATATAACAATGTATTGCTTTGTTGCTGCATTTTACAAGCAACTGTAAATGATTTAAAAAAAAAACATAGGGAAGAAATGTCCTATGAATCATCTTAAATCATCTTAGCTCAAGTTGCAAAATCCATCTACCTCCACAACAGTTCCAGAATCACTGAAAATAAGTGGGGGAAATAATCTGATCATGTCTAACTGTACATCTAACACTAGTTCAGATTCAGGTTCCAGTTCTTCCAGGATGTAGGATATTCATCTTATGGGCAATATGACACATTTTTCCTTCTTCTAAGGCCACAGAAAGACCAATAATAAGGGAAAAGAACTCCCATATTTTTAATTTGTCCTTTGGAATCCTGCCATTCTCTCTCTCTCTCTCTCTCTCTTTCTCTGTTAGACCTCACCTCCATGGTCTTAAACCCATACAAGCACTAAGTAAAGTTTACAGTGCTTAAACAAATAATGTAAGCTCCCCATCGACTTCATTAAAGGCCTCACTTCAGATCACATCAACAATAAGCAGATTTATTTTAGTGGGAGATTTAAGCTCTCTTCAGTAGGACAGGAAATCATCTATAGTGCAGAATTAATACAGTCTGACACCATTTTAACTGCTGTTGAGGTCTGGGATGTATAGTTTTAAGAAATATTTATTCTTTGTCAGAAACAGCTGGTGTCACATGAAACAACAAATACTAGGCGATATGGCTGTTAAAACAATGTCAAACTGTGTTAATTCTGCAGTGTGGCAGGAGGCAAGTGTCTAATCAAAGATTCTTAAATGTGTTTAATGTTAATAAGGTCATGCCTATATCACCCAGCCATATTGTCTCAATCTGAAAATAAAATAAAAAAAAAAGATATTTGGAAGTATGTCCTATTGATTTCTATAGTACCAACTTTCACGTTCATACCAAGTCAGCAATCTCTTAGAAGCACAGAAATTTCCAGGGAGGTCGCTATTGTGATTTTGCTGGGGGTAAAATGAGGGAATTACCTCCAGAATAAGAACTGTGACCATTATGATATTTTCTTTCAGACCCCAAATTTTTAGCATTTCAATACGTTCAATTTCAGTCATACATTTAGAAGTAAATCTGGGCATCCAAAAAAGGGGGGCAAATAAAGTTGTAATGGGAACAAAGTTACAAAGGAAATACAGTGAATATAAGAGTCGTAGACATGAACAATTTTCAGTATCTCAATCTCTTCAATGCTAGAAATTTGGAGACTGAAAAAAAAAATCATGGAAGACAAAATTCTTGTTCACAAGGATTTTGCACCTCCCACTAGCTATAGCCTTGGGTGTTTCAGTATTCTTTTTGAGCTGTTGGTAGGCTCCCACCTCCAAATGGTTTTCACATTCTCATGCTGGATTACATTCTGTATAACCTATAGTGTATGGACTGTTACTGAAGATGAATAAATTCCATTAGCACATTTTTATCAGAATATTCAGCACTTTAAACAACTCTAGGTGTTAAAATGATAACCAAGAAGAGACCGTTCTTCATACCTGTCTCTTGGTATATAATGATAAGAATTATACCATTATGGTCTATCCTTTAAAAGTAATGTTCTTCCTAAAAGCAGCACTTCACTTGTACTGCATTTATTTTAGAGTCTGTTGATCTGGTGAAGGAATGACAAAGGATTTTGTGAAGAAACCATAAAATGTTTATTCCAACAGATCAACTGGTTATTAGCAGAAGTACACATACACATCCCACATCCTGCCCCTGTCTTGTTAATAGTTTGTGATTCCAGACAATATTGCCACTACTCATAATTTTGGAACACAAAACAAAAGAAACATTATGCAAATTTCTTGAGAAGGGAAAGTTCTTTCTTTGGTTTCAATGGAAATGTGTTACAGTCCATAGAAAGAGAAATATATAATGCTGGCTGAGGAGAAGGAAGCTGTTACAAAATATGCCTGTAGGCATGAAATCTAAAGGACAATAGCCACAGAAGGTTGCTGAAAAGAAGAAGCAGAGTAAGCAGTGGTGTTTGATACAAGGACATAACAACAAAGAATGTGGTAGAGAGATGACTAGGGAGGTGGTTTGTGTCCTGCAGGCTAGTGATCCCAGAGGTTTTTGTCTCTAAAACAAGAATGCATAAGCCTTTAAGAGTTACATAGAAGGGAGAATTACACCAGCTAATATTTCTACCATTATTATAGCATTGTGACCCGACTGTCTTTTGAGGACAATAGGAATAGTGTAGAGTGATAGACTGAGGATGTCTTCATATGGCTAAAATCCCATCAGGAAGTTCTTTCCATTTTTTTAAATATACTTGCACATTCATCAGCTTTATCCAATCTCTTTTTTAAATGTTGGATCTTTCCATCTCTACTTTGTGTGTTTCCACTTGCCCAAACCATTGATCACATCTCACATGAGGTTTGAGAAATAGATTTATTTCCATTCCCGTTTGAAGTATTTTGTAATTCAAAGAGCTCTTAGGAAATACTTTATGATGAAGAAAATGTTATCGGGATCTTCAAAATAAAATTGCATGAAAGCACAATCTAGCAATAGCAATAGCAAGTACATTTCCATATGACTTATCAGTGAACTAGCACTTCCTAAGTAGTTTAGAATGTGTTAGCTAATTGCCCTCTAAAAAACTCGGTACTAATTTTACTGACCTATAAAAGGATGGAAAGCTGAGTGGACCTTGAAGCCCTGCCTGTGATTGAACTCACAGCCTTGTGGCTGCAGTACTGGCATTTAACCACTGCACCACCAGGACTTCCTCTATTTAGTTCAGTGAGACACATTTTAGTTAAATCTAGGACTTCCAGAGGGGGAGTCATCTTGGGGTGCTATTACTCACACTGTATTTTTTTTAAACTGACCAGTCATTTCTTGGAATACAGTACTTCCCAATGATGAACATGAATTTTAGTTACATGAATCATATCAGCAACAATAAAGCTGTGCACAAGTAAAACAAGAATATAAAAAGAATGTGGGAAAACTATGTAGTGCATTCATACTTTATAATATTGCTCACTTAAATGAATCATATTAAGAACAATGAAACTCTATAAAAGTAAAAAATTGAATAAATTTAAAAAAACTATATGGTAGATCATTGTAATGAATCAAGCTATGGTTTCTGCTGTTGTTAAGGAAAAAGGGGGAAAATGCACAATAGAAAGAGTAGATAATAGATGCTGTGTGCCACAATACTAGGAAAGTACAATAACATCCAAAAGTCACAAAACAGTGACATCTCTATTGAGCCAATCAAAATGCACAAAATATAAGTTGCAAGCTTGTGAAGCTCCTCTGAATTCTTCATCAGGGTAAAGTGTTAAAAGTCATACAGGAGAAAAATAATAATATGATTATGTTAATCACAGGCCTGCATTTTGTCAAGATATTATTGTTGTTCTCAGTTAAAATGAGAACATTGAATTTCTCAAGAAGTCTCAGTGCTTTTGCATGTGGAAAACTTTTAGGTGCTGTTTATTCAAAGGTCTGTCTGTCTGTCTGTCTGTCTGTCTAGAACCATGGAAGAGACTCCAAAGAAGGAGACTCCGCCACTCTTCAAGAGAGTGTGTTCCACTGTCAAACAACTCTTACTGTTGTTGCTGTTGTGGTTATTATTGTTGTTGTTGTTGTGGTTGTTATTATTATTATTATTATTATTAGGCTTTATTTATTTAGTGCTGTAAATTTACACGGCACTGTACATACAGTCAATTGAAATAGATGGTTCCCTGCTCTCAGGCTTACAATCTAAAAAAGACAAGAGCTAGAAGGAGAAGGGAAAGGTGGTGGGGAAAGAGACCGAGTCCAGTGGATCTTCTCTCCCTCTAAGGCCTGGACCATGGAGGATGGCATGGATGGAAGGCCTTCTTCTTTAGGCTAGAAGTTCCTCCTAATGTTTAGGTGGAATCTCTTTTTCATGTAGCTTGCATCCATTGTTCCATGTTCTAGACTCTGGAGCAGCAGAAAACACACTTGCTCCATCTTCAATGTGACACCCCTTCAAATAGTTAAAACAGGGATATCATATCTTAACTGTCTCTTTTACAGGCTAAACATACCCAGCTCCTCATAAGTCTTTGAATCTTTCCTCACAAGTATGGTTTCCAGACCCTTCACCATTTTGGTGGCCCTCCTCTAGATACTCTCTAGCTTGTCAACATCCTTTTTGAATTGTGGTGCCCAGAACTGGACAGAGTATTTTATCTATCTATGATTGCTCTCTCTCTTTTTCTCTCTTTCTCTCTTTTGTTAGAAGTAGAAACTAGAAATAGTAAAGTTCCAGTCTATTATTATTATTATTATTATTATTCACTGTAAATTTGCACAGTGCTGTACATACAGTCTTATAGTTAGACAGATCCCTGCCCTCAGGCTTACAGTCTAAAAGACAACACAAAAGGAAAAGGAGAAGGTGGTGGGAGGGGGATGAGGTCCAGTGGTTCTTCTTTCCCTCTGGAGCCTCGACCAAAGCAGATGGACTGGAGGGAGGGCACAGGTTCTTAAATACATAAGAGGAGGCATCCTGGGGCAGATGGAACAATCCTGGGAACGCTTCCCTAAACAATATAGTCATTAACTTAATTTTGAACCTGGTTAGAGAAGTGATGAGGAGTGCATGTGGGGGAAGAAGGTTCCAGGAGTGAGGGGCAGCAAGTGAGAAGGGATTAATCCGGGACAGAGCAGTGGAAATGCTCGGCTGGGACAGGATACCTTGACTACCAGAACAGAGGGTACGAGTAGGAATGTAAGGAGAAAGAAGTTCAGACAAGTAAGGAAGGGCCAGTCAGTGGAGGGCTTTGAAAGTCAATAACAAAAGCTTGTACTGGATGCGGAAGGGGAAAGGGAGCTAGTTAAGGGAGGATAATACGTGCAGCTGAGTTCTGGACAGAGATTAAAGGATGGAGGTGAGAGAGAGGAAGCCCTGTCAGAAGAAGGTTACAATAATCTAGTTGTGAAACCACTAGGGCATGGACCAGAGTCATGGCAGTGGAGGCTGAGAGGAATGGACAGATTTAAGTAATGTTGTAAAGAGAGAATCTACAGGCCTTGGCAGTGGACTGGATCTGGGGAATAAACAACAGAGAGGAATCAAAGATGAAACCAAGACAGCGGGCTTGCTGAACCGGATGAATAGAAGTGCCGTCAACAGAAACAGAAAAGGAATATTGAAGGATGGGCTTAGATGGGAAGATGAGAAGCTCTGTCTTAGACATATTGAGCTTCAAGCGCCAATGTCGCATCCACTGAGAGATGGCAGCCAGATAAGAGGAGACTTGATGTTCAAGCCTCAGCAAAAGGTCAGGGGTGAAAGATATAGCTGAGTGTCATCAGCATACAGATGATAGGAGAAACCAAAAGAACTGATGAGTTTACCAATTGATAATGTGTATAGAGAAAACAAAAGGGGGCCCAGGACAGAGCCCTGAGGAAGTCCTACAGATAATGGAACAGAAGAGGAAGTCTGACCACCTGTGACCACGGCAAAAGATTGGTCTGACAAGTAATAGTTAATCCATTTAACTCTTAGTCCATTTGTTCTTTCTTGAGGGTTCCCTTCTTGTGGGTAAAATTTGAAATCTTCAAATCCAGAAAGATATCCAGGGCTAGCTATGTTGGTCATAACACTAGGACGTTTACATCACTTTTTTTGTTTGTCTTTCTTGTTCGCTGTTTCCAGTCAATCATGGCTATAGATCTAACTGAAGCATCATTTTTCTAAGTATGTAAAAAGAGCACATGCCCCTACTCTTTTGACTAACCTGTGCTGATCTGGAAGGTGAGTAAAGTAACTATTATTGCAATTGAGTGGTCATACTTATGGAATTCCATGCAATTTGAAACATACTTATGGAGTTCCATGCTATTTGAAACTCCGCCTTATCAGGCCTATCACTTTTTGTGGAGCTCTGTCACAACATTCAATTAGTAACTAGAGGACAGGACCCATAAGTACATTAGCTTCATATTTTGTATATACAGTCAGCCCTCCTTGTCCACAGACTTTTTATGGATTCAAACATCTATATCTTGGGAATATTTTCTTAAAAAGATAAATTCTAAGAAGCAAACCTTGATTTTGCCATTTTATATAAGCACCAACATTTTACTGTGTCATTCTATTTAATGGGATTTGAGCATCCACAGATTTTGGTATCCATGGGGGTCCCTGGAACCAAATCTCAGCAAATACCAGGGGCTCACTGTATACTGTCTCTCAATGTATAGATAAAAGTGATGAAGACAGAATACACTCTGAAAATGACTGCTGTCAAAAGAAGATTTTAAGGGTATGATTTCCTGCTTTTATGAGTGAACATTGGAAAGAGACATATCATATACTGCATTTTCCTTCCATATTCTTTATGCCTTAGGAAGGAACTGCACATTGTAATAGCTTCCAAACCATCAAGAACATTGAAGAAAACATTGAGTGCATTGATTTTGATACATTCAAATAGGATACTGAAGCCCTTTTGAGAGAACAGGCTCAAATAATGTCGTGGGATCTATAGATGACCTCTCCAGCACAAACCATGCCTAACCTGATAATATAGTAATTTTAGCATGCTAACTTTGCAGTGAATTTGTATTCATTTCAAATCAGAATTTTCTATTTAGTTCAGTGAGACATATTCCCAAGTGAGTCAGTGTAGGACTATAGCCTTAAAGAGAAATGTTTCATTCTTGGGAATGTCTGATCAATTATTAGTATTTCTCCCTATATGTGATGATACTGTGTTCTTAGTAAGTGGGCTTCAGCCCTTAGCTTTCAGAATTTTTTACCCATCCATTTCCATTATTTTTTTGTATTCCCAGATTTATAAAACACGTGTATGGATTATCAGTGCTGATAGCATTAAGCATAACATTCAATACGATACAGTGAATTTTCCATTCTTTAGTACATTTTATGGGATCCACATTGAAGTATCAAAGAGTCTGAATACATTTCACATTTTCTTTGAGGTACAGCTAGCAACCATGTGTGGTTTATAGAGATAAGCTAACTCTTTAGGGGCTGAGCAAAGCACTAGAGTTAAAGCCATTGAAAGGTTTAAACATTTTAAGTCAAGAGTGTTGCAATGCAAGCCCATGAATGCAAAGCATATTAAATCATTTCCCAGGATGCTGACCTTTGTTTCACTTAAGCTGTGTTGTTAAGAAAGCACTAAAGTACATCAGATTAACCGCTTTGCTGTGCTTGTGTAGCCATGTATATGTGATGCATTTTCACCTTTTGGAAGGTCAACATCTTCTCAAATTCAAAGCATCAGTTCATTTCTTTTACATTTTCATTTCAAGAACACATGGACTTCCATTTTTTGTAGAAAAATAGAAGTGTCATAAAGGCTATACTCGATGTGAGGCAAACAACAAATTAAGGCATTGTTTCATGTGAATGAAGTGACTGAAAGATTGGCTCAGTGTGGGAAAATTTCTAACTGTTATTGCTATAATTTAGAAATATGCCAGCATCTCAGGCATATGGAAGGATGGATTTTCAGGTTGGGGTACATTTTTGATCATTGTTATGATGTTATATGTGGCTATTTCCAACAGGACATGATAGTAGTTTGGTTGTAAAATTCGAAGGGCAGGCACTCATAATGAGTACAGTATAGCTACATTATGGCAGACAGTCGCCATGATAGTTCCTACTGCTACCTTATAGCTACATTATGGCCCCCCTCTAGGGGAGTTCAACAATGCAATATCAGCAAACCGGTTTTAGAAGTTTGCATCTCCAATTGAATCAAGTCTGCTGTAAAACTTTAACTGTTTTAACTATCCATTCCAGACTAAGCCACACAAAATTTATAAATATACAGAGTATTTTGGATTACTAGACCATTGGAGATATTTGAGCCTTTTCAGACTGGCACTTTGTGCCAGCCTGTAGGCAAACTAGGGCTGAACTAGGGTGGAGCATTCACATGCTCCAAGCCCTAGTTCTGCCACCTCACTGCCCTCATGGTGCACGCCCATCTACATGGCACATGCCATGATGAAGCACACCGGACACAGTGCCCAAACAACACTGGCCAGAAGGGCATCATGATGGCATGCAAGCGTGCCCAGAGCAGCTTCTTTTGGGGTGCAGATCAGTGCTGCAGCATGCAGCTGCTGTGGCACCAATCCAGGGCAGGAATGGATGGATTCCAGCTGCCCATCTGTACTGCCCCATTTATCATCAAACTTTAAAGACTATATTTTCCTTTCAGTGACATGAATCCTTTTCCAGAATAAATGTGTTCCACATACTTCAGAATATGGCTAGCTTAGTAAAGAATTAGTAAAAAAATATGGATATTATACCAAATATACATATCTCAGACCAAAATCCCACCATAGTGTGCCTGAAAATGGAGAAAACATAATTTAGATCATAGTTTAGATGCACAACATGCAGCCCATGGGTTGCTTGTGACCCACCAAAAGATTTCAGGCAGCCCATGAGGATGCCAAGGCTCCTCCACTGCCTGGATTTGTCCTGGGAGAGAGCCAGACTGTGGAAGAAGAGGAAGGGTAGACACATTCTTCCAAGCCTCCCTCACAACCAGGCTTTCTCTCAAAGATAAGGCTTGTCTACAAGGTGGAGGAAGGACAAATATGCACTTCCAAGCCTCCCCCATAGCCTATATTTCTCCTGAAGAGAGGGCCAGGCTGCAGAGGAGGAGCAAGGGTGACCAGGTGCCTTTCAAGCCTCCTCTACAGTCCAGGTTTCTCCTGGGAAAGAACTGGATGGAGAAGAAGGAGGATGGGTGAATGTTTCCCCCCGCCCCAAGTCTCCTCCAACACTCAGCCTTCTGAGGAGAAGGCCAGGCAGAGGTGAAGGAAGACATTAATTATACCTTTTCTTGGAAAGTGAGCTGCTGAAAATATGTGGCCCAAAGTTTAGCCTAGCTTAATTCTGGCTTCTACCAACTGCCATGTTGTACACCTCTGGATTAGATGGAGTCTTGATGATCACTTATTTCTGAAGATAGAAATGGTTCTTGGCACGGCCTTTAGATGGGCGTGCCAAGGGCCCAGGGGGGAAAGGGGCCACGGTGGCGGCCCCTTTCTCCCCTTGGCACTGCCGGGGAGGGCGGGGTGCAGCAGGCACCCACAGTGCCTGCTGCACCCCGCTTTCAGGCTGTGGGGAAGCAGCAGTTTGCTGCTTCTCCACGGCCTGCAGAAGCGGTGAAATGGGGCCTCTGGGGCTGCCAGTGAGGCAGCCCTGGCCCCATCTCGCCACTTAAAGGAGCGGCTGCAGACCGCCCCTTTTGGGATGTCTGTACCTCCCCGATGAGATCAGCCTCATAAAAACATGTCCAAAACATGTGCTCTGTGCCTGAGGCCTTCCACATTTATCTGGTGAACATTTCTGCAGGAGGCTGGGTGAATGTCCCCCACCAAGTCACCAGAAAACCTTTTTTTTTTTTTTCATTTTGCTAGTCTGGTTTTTTTAAAAAAAAAAGAAAGAAAAAAGAAAAAGAAAAAGCAACAATCTTTAATACCCACATACTTTTTCTCTGCAGAGAAGCTGAAATAAAATTATTCATGTCTTTGGTGATTTAAGGAATTTCAAAGAAGAACTTGTTGTGCATCTGCTGTGTTTTCACTTCAAGGCTTTTGTGACAGATTGTGCATTAACAAACTAACCTAATAATACCCCTGAACCAATGTGCCTTTGAAATTAATCAGAGCTATGCTGCATTCCAATGCCTAAAACAGGCCTGGCAACAGAATATATGTTATGGTAAATCTTTTTAAAAAATTAACCAACAGTTGAGGAACAAACTGAAAAAAGCAAAACAAGAAACCTAGTAGCTCTGGATGCAATGCTTTGAATACACTGCTTTGCTGATAATATTCCTGTCCAACCTCAGATAATCAGCATTTCATACAATACATAATGTATTGTCATCACATTTGGTCTTTTCAGTTGTACACACATGTATTTTGATGATCACTAATGAAGATTTCCCAGTTTGTACTCCGAAAGGGTTAGAAACAGCTTTGTTTAATAAATGCTTAATGTCCCACATTATATTCCCAGCACACTCTAATTAAATTCTTTTCCATTTTAGTCTCTCAATAGTCTCAGAGGGTTAGTGCAGTTCTGGAATATTTGACAAAATTCAACCAAGCAACTGCCTGTATTTGATAAATTAACCTTGACATCATATGCAACATTATTTGGACTTTGCATTCAAATGATGCTTCTTCTTCTTTTCTGGTGACAAAAATTAAAATAAAATTACTCTATTTCACTGTAGGCCAAGAGACCTAAAATCAATAATGATCACCACTTCAGTATAAGGAGATTTCTAGGTTGCAATTCATCAAGTGCTGCTCTTATGTAAGCCCTTAGTGAAATGAATAGAGCAGCATACAAATATTACATAGCACTTTTCATATGCAATGCAGTGTACTAGGCAAGTGGACTAATTGGAAGGAAAGCAAACACTAACTGCAAAATGTTATTTTAAAGTCAGCAGTTGCTGTTGATACATTCTTCCTCTTCAGTAAAATTCCCATGGCAGCTTGCAAAAAGAATAAAACAATTTATGGCCTGCATTGTTTTGTTCTTAGTTTTATGGAATGCCTTAGACTCAAGTAGCTTTTATTTGTTTTTACATTTGATCGGGGGGGGGGCATTTTTTTAAAGCTACTTTACAAAGAAAAATGAGATATAATTTTTGATTTTTTTAAAATAAATCATTAATTTAACGTCTGCTCTTGAAGAGGGATACAGTATGGGGAGAATGCTTTGTCACTGTGGAAAAATGATACCAAGCAATGCCACAGTATCCTGTCATATAGCCTCCGATGCAACACAACTATGTTTCTGGATTTTCCTTTCATAGCTGTTGTAGGATGGAAGACAAAGCAAGGGAATAAGACCAAGCATGTTTCCAACTGGAGAATGAATATATGGGGAAAGGTGCTGTCTAAAGAACTGTGATGAACATTATTGTCTTGACATTGCAAATGGGACTAACACTGAGTGAAAATAAGAAATTGAAGAGAATATTAATGTTACTTAATGGCTGGATATCTTTGTCAAAGTTTGGGATTAACAGGACAATTTGTAGTAATTCAATTTTTTTCCTATCCAGAACCAGAAAGATTAAAACATACTGTGATATTTTTTCCCCTAGAATAAGGTAAATCAAGAAAATTTTAAAGGAGGCGGCCATATTGTTTCAAACTCTCGACAGTTTTGCTCCCTGCTCCTGTGGTCATTCTGTTCCCACTGTGTCTGCCTGCATATTTATAAGCAAGGCATATATTATGAAGACAATATAAGCCTCTAGTTTCAGGTCTACTGGAAACTATTTCCTGTAGTTCTGGCCTCAAACTTATCACCATTCAGAGAAGTCTGGTGTATTTGACAGCATATTGGGCCCAGACTGTGAATTGATTTAAAAAATTAAAAGCATAGGCCAGAATTCATTAACACGGTTAGGAATCTGTAACCTGGAGTTACAGATTTAAATTCATGATCCCTATGTGTCCCCATGAAAGTCCCCAGATCTTCACTTATCAGGCAGCAGCCAGTGCAAGTAACAGGAGTTTGTTCCCCTGTCAATCAGAAAGCAATAGACTGATGTTTGTACACACTCACGCAATGTGAGTGATCTTTATTATGAGAGGGAATTGCCACAGGACTCCTGCTTCTGGCTATTACACCAGAGATTGCTTACAGGAGAAATTGGATACATCAGTCAGCTGCTTCCCAATTGACTGGGGGTAGTTCAGGACTGGAAATAGTTAACTGTGTAAATAATGTGGTTGTATAGCTAAGTAGGTAATACAGATTCATATGCATACTTGTTGAAATGTCTACAAATTACAGGAGGCAGGCTGAACTTTCAATAAAAGATAAGTTTTGACTATCTTTAAGGGTAGTTTGCAGACCCATATGCATTATTTCACCTTAGGTTTTAGCAATGGCTTGGATTATTCTAGTTTGTAAGAAGGGACATATTTGATGTGTTGGATGGAATTTAGTAAGAAATGATCTACTAAATATTTTAAAATAGTGGGGAATCTAAGAATACCCTGAACCTGTAATGCTATGAAGCACAAAAAAAGGAACAGACAGTACATTCCATGATTACATATTTTAAATAAGAATGATGGGAAATAAAATACAAAAAAATAGTTTTGTGGTTTGTTCAGCAAGGAGGGATTAAGGAGATCCAGTAGAAAATGATGTTATTAATGTCTTTGGGTAAAAAAAGAAGAGAGTACTTTATAATTTAAAGTGGACAAAGGTGCTATTATGCAGAGGTTTCTGAGGTGGCTCAAAACCTCTTCAGACACTTCAGTAATAGTACTGCATGACCACAAAGACAAGGTGAATAAAGGAAAATACTATTTAAATGTTCAATGTAGCTATTTTAAATACAATAATTAAAGTGCAGAATTGGCACCCAAACAAGTAGAATGTTTTGGATGGACTTAAATTAAATTTCAGACATCATTGGCCTCAATTTTGTGGTATATAAATATTTATTAAAGGACAGTCTGAAGATAGCAGGCTTAACCAAAGCGACTTTTTGTTATTAGTTCTGAGTAGCACTTCCCTGACCATTGCTTACACAGTTCAGTGTTTTCTACAAGTCACACAAAATCCTTTCTTAATGTCAGTTCTCATAGCTGCTCCTCACCCAAGGGAAAGCAATATGTCAAAGTGTAAATGCAGCAGTACACAATACTCAGATCATAATGTTACATTACTATGGGCATGACAGTTATTTCAGGGCAATAATATCACTAGTGAACCAATCCAGAGGCCATGCATATCCCAATGAGCATATAAAGCTTGAGTGTGCATATGGCCAGAGAAGGAGGGGATGCCAAAAATCAGACTCTTCCACTGAAACTTCAGAGGGTTGCCATTTCAGGGAGCTGAATCATTGTGTAGTTTAGATATACTCCAGGATTAAAATATATATTTAGACACAGTATTCGTGGAGTATTAAGCACATTGTTACTTCATGGCCTAACCTACCACACCACAGGCTATCAGTAACAAATATATTGTGCAATTTACTCTGCAGGTCATATTGAGAGGCCTAGCTAACATAGACATCACTCATGTCAAGTCCTGAGATCCAGTCCAAAATTGAGAAGATAATAGCAAAGCACCTATAATCTTGGCCAGTCTTGAACCCAAAAAGGACACTGTCACCCCCTGGCTGCTTCTCTTCTGGCTGCCTTTCAGTAGGAAAGCATTAGCATACAAAAGGGAGAAGAAACCTATTGGTGGGCACACAGCCTCATTAAAATCACAGTGGGAAAAGATAACACAAAAATCTTCACACACACCAGACCCCCCCCCCCCCCAAATAGGAACAAATCCCTGGGGGAAATCTTAAAGAGTGGGTAGGGCAAAGCAAATGGAAAAAGCCAAGCCATTCCTTCTGACAGCAGTTCTTTTCTAGATCTGGAAATAATATTGCAGCCCAAAGGTAGTTAGAATTAATTAAAAGTGATTAATCTATTTGCAAAACAAAATAAATGAGATATGCACCTTCTGTGTTCCTTCAGTTTTTATGCCAAGTTTCTGTTTTCTAGGATTCATAATCTTGTACATATGATAGAGACAAGCAGATGGAAATAGCATTTTAATTGTTACATTATTATTATTATTATTATTATTATTATTATTATTATTTAGAACTCTGTGCATGGGCTTGCCTTTTAACTTCTTCCTCAAATCAATGCTTTTTTAAATTTTCCTAACATCTGGATGCATCTTCTTCATGTGATCCTGTCACTTCTGGTAGAAAATCTGTTCAGGAGAGCTTTAAACAGAAGTATGTGGGAGAAAGGAACAATATTCCTGAGGGCAGGAGTTCATCAAGTGCTAGAGATAGTGGCCTATATAGAGAAAACAAGACAAACAGTGCAAGAATCCAATGGGAAGGAGGGGGAAAACATGGAATAAGCAGCTAGGGTCTTAGGGTCCATACACTTGGGCAGGATCTGCCATTGATCTGCCAGCTGTCATAGAGGAGTTTCCAGTAAATTCTACCACAAACAGCCATTCTTTTTAGAATGTGCTAAGAGTCTTTTGAACCAGGGCTGGGCCAGAACCACCAGATATACATTTAATCTGGCTGACCCCCAGCTCTGTGGATGATGCCAGGCTGAAGGATGTTCAGTCCTTAAATCAAGGATGTTTACACCTGTGAAGAGATCCATGGCTTGAATCCTGGAAGCTAGTTTGAGAACATCTGGGTAAAAAATAAAGGGGAGAGAAACAATGGGGAGGGGTGTGGGATATTTAAACTATTCTGATATTTGTTGAAAGTCAAACTCTGCCAAAAAGTTAAGGTCCAACAAATTTCACACTTGTCTTGCAGACAATTGCATTACTCAGGAAGTGGAAGAGTCAACAAGGGTTCAGACATTTGAAATCTGATCCTAACCAACAGTGATGACCTGGTTAATGGGGTGGAAGTGGCAGGATCATTGGGTGGGAGTGATAATGTTCTCCTGAAATGTATTATTCAGTGGAAAGAAAAAGCTAAGCCTATTTAGACATGAATTCTAGACTTTAAGAAAGCCAATTTCAGTAAACTTAGGGAAATCCTGAGTGTGATCCTGTAATGAGGAATACTAAAAGAGTTCATGGTGGATGAGAGTTTCTTAAAAGTGAAACACTGAAGGCACAATTTCAAACAGTTTCAATGAGGAGGAAAAAATTGGAGATTTCTAAAGAAATAAGGATAGATGTCTAAAAAAACTAAAGAATTAAAAGGAACATAAGAAATGAGAAAAGGAAAAACGAAAGAAGAATTCAAAGAAATGATGAGCACATGAAGGAAGAAAATGAGAAAAGCTAAAGTGCAGAATGAGCTCAGGCTTGCTAGAGAGGCTAAAAACAATAAAAATGACTTGTGTTCATAACAAAAGGAAGAACAAGGGAATGATAGGGTCATTGTGTCAAGAAGATAGTGAAATACTAATAGGAGAATGAAGAAAAGGTTGGACTACTCAACACCTTCTTTGCCTCTATCTTCTCCCAAAAGAAGACTATGGCTCAAACTTGGGGGAAAGGAGCAAATGATGCAGGGAAATGCAGTATAGAATAAATAAGGACGTAGTACAGGAATATCTGGCTATTCTAAATGAGTTCAGATCTCCAGGGCCAGATGAACTACATCCAAGGGTATTAAAAGAACTGGCAGAAGTAATCTCAGAAACACTGACAATAATCTTTAAAAATTCCTAGATAACAAACAAACAAAAGTCCCACCAGTTACACTTCATGTTGGTTCTGTTAGCATACCCTATGCTACTCTCACTCACTATGGAGTTTCATAATTAATATATAGCATTGGGCATGTTTTGAGTGGTCACAATTACTTATGGGAACTAGGACATTATATTTGTAAGGATTCACACTAACCTGAGGCTAAACTGGTATAGTGATCTTTCCACCCCCCCCCCCCCACCCCCCACACCAGACTCTGTGTGTGCTCTTGCATTGGAGACAAAAGAAGACTCATATGAAAGTGATCAGAGATCATACCCTTCATCTTAACCCCCGACATATTCCTATTCATCCTTCAGGATTGTCTCAAATCTAATCATCCTTCATATCAGAGCTAAAGCCAGCAGCCATTCTGGATCCCTTTTGATAATTCCATGGGAAAACCATCAATACCTTTGGTACAACATTTGTTAACTTCAAGCACCCATCAAGGACATGATATGGGATATAAATATCCATCTCAGCCCTAGCCACTTTGTTCACTCTCTGTTCCAACCCACAGACACTGTCAGAGACACCCTCCATTTTCCATAGACCTCTCTCCAGGACAGTTAATAAACACCCTCTTTAATCCCCTATTTCTCTCTATCCAATCTTCCACACCTTTTTTATGTTATCCTTGTATGGTTCTTAAGGTTGCATTGGCTTTGCTTGTTTGACTGCACCCTTGCATATTTCTAAATAAAATCCTTCTGTTCAATGAAACTGACATGCTCTCCAGTTTGTTCTGATATAAACAGGTGAAGACCAGGCTGTCACAGACCTCTCAGAGGGCCTTCTCTGCCACCGCCCCCAGGCTATGAAATGGCCTGCCGGATGAGATATGTCTTATTACGACCCTTAGAATCATAGAATCATAGAGTTGGAAGAGACCACAAGGGCCATCCAGTCCAACCCCCTGCCATGCAGGAACTCCAAATCAAAGCATCCCCGACAGATGGCCATCCAGCCTCTGCTTAAAGACCTCCAAGGAAGGTGACCACTACACTCCGAGGGAGTGTGTTCCACTGTCGCACAGCCCTTACTGTCAGGAAGTTCCTCCTAATGTTGAGGTGGAATCTTTTTTCCTGCAGTTTGCATCCACTGTTCCATGTTCTAGTCTCTGCAGCAGCAGAAAACAAGCTCGCTCCCTCCTCAATATGACATCCCTTCAAATATTTGAACAGGGCTATCATATCACCTCTTAGCCTTCTCTTCTCCAGGCTAAACATCCCCAGTTCCCTAAGTCGTTCCTCATAGGGCATGGTTTCTAGACCCTTCACCATTTTAGTTGCCCTCTTTTGGACCCGCTCCAGTTTCTCCACATCTTTTTTGAATTGTGAATTTTTGAATTTTTGAATTAAAGCCTTGTAGGCTTTAAAAAAGTTATAAAGATGTATCTCTTCCGGCAGGCCTTCCCGGATAGTAGTTAAATCTCCCCAGCTCCAAAACCACACTCACACTACACCATGCTGCCAAAGAACGACTGACCGGACATATTGGGTCAATTGTATTATTTTATTGTTAGTTGTATTTTTATTCTGTTTTTAATTTGTACTAATTTAAACCTATTTTAAGGGGTGGGAGGTAGGGATTGGGGTGTAAGAACTTTTTAACTGTATTTGTTTTAATTTTGCTGTACACCGCCCCAATTGCTTGCTCAGAGGGGTGGGTTATAAATAAAATAATAATAATTATTATTATTATTATTATTATTATTATTATTATTGAAGTTATTCTTCTCATGCAGGCCTCATACTGAGCTATACATTTTCCACAATTTCAAAGAGACACTGGCAATGCTGGTTGGGACTATTGGAGTATTAGCATCAATGCTTGTTTTGTAGATTTCTGTTTTATTTCCTTGAGAAGGGGGATGTCTTCTATGGTCATTTGGTCTGTGTTGCTTGTGAAGAGGTCACTTCCCATACCTCTCCCTTTTCTAGGGGTAAATAAAGTTTATTTCCCTTTGTTCTCTGCCCTCTTTCTCTCTCACCAAGCATGGAAGCAGAAACCAGGTTATGCTACTAAAGATGTTTTTTCTTATTACACATGAGAGTCAGCTATAGGGACTCTTCTACCAAGTATATTTTTTCTATTAATTAGTTATTTTTGATCTTATCGGAGAGGTGGGACATAAATAACTTATTGTTACTGATGTTGTTGTTGTTATTGCAAAACCTAGATGTAGCAAGAAAGTAAGTTTCTTTTTTCCTCCCAATGTTTCCTGTTTATTTGCCAGAAGCTTAGGTCCAGTAGATTTTTTTTTTTTTTTTACCAAATACCCGTGGAGTACACTGTGTTGTTGCTGCTGCTGTGAAACTGATTTAACCACAAATAACCAAAACCATAGTTTTAACAGGTATTGGGGCCAGATAGTCTCCACAAGGTTGTGGTTTTTTTTAGCCAGATTTTTGGATTTTTGGCACAAGTGTGGTTGCCAGTACATTTTGTTTTCTGAAATTTATAAACAGGAAGTTTTGTTTTTGTGTGGCCAGAAATGGCTCAATCAGTGGCTTATGGTCGATCTTGGATACATAAACTAACTGAAGACAATTTTAATATTTGGCTTCAGGCAATGAAAGTGCAGGTGGATGGAGAAGGAATCCTATATATCTTGGAAATGGAATGTCCCAAAAGAGAAAGAGAGAGAAAAACCTGGGACATCCATCATGTGAAGGTGAAATGTTTTATCGCACAAACTTTGGGAGATGATAAATATATTCATGTAAAAAGATGAAACTGATGCTAAAAATATGATTAAAGAAATACTATGGCAAAGGAGACATTAAACATCAAACAGATTACTACAAAGATCTATTTACACTGCAATTTCCCAATTGTGGGAATTATTTGAAGCATATTCAAACCATGAAAATGGTACCACATAAGCTTTATCTTTTTGGTAGTAAGTTAAATGATCAACAGAAAATAGCAGTGCCATAAGAATATTTGGCTTTTATATCTGGAATTGGAACTTTGAAGCAATCCATGGAATATCTGATGATGTGTAGATTTAAGTCAGAAGCAGAGTAGATTCAAAGTTTACAGAGAAAGGAAAACAATAGCAACTTCTCTCCACCAGATTCAATACAATCTGGATCAAATTTCACTGCTAGAGCTCAGAAGAGGCAGACATTTGCATATGAAGCACCAAATTACCATTAACCAAAAAAATAAAATAAATAAAAAATAAAGAGAGAGAGAGAGATTCTCTGTTTTTCATGTGGCTGAAGGGGGCATTTTCAGAGAGACTGTAGGGAGAATCGGATGTCACAATGTACAAGCCATCAAAAGCAGGAACAGAGAGCAAATGATTTCAGCACTGTTGAGAACCATATGGGTCTACTAGCAACTGTACACCGATCAAGTAATAATGATATAGTTCTTATAGGCTCTGGAACAAGTAAACATATGGCAGGAAATTCAGATTTGCTTGAGTCAATTGATCACAGTAAGGTTGTGAAAACTGCACATGAGACATTTTTACAAGCTATGTCTGAAGGAGATTGTTTGTTAAGATGTAATACAGACAATGGCATAAATTTAATCACAGCTAAGAATATTCTACTTGTACCAGGGCTAAGTCAAGCCGTCCTAAGTGTCTCAATCATAACTGAGAAAGGGTATGATGTGCATTTCAGTGGCAATCTATGCACAGTAACTCATGATGGTAAACTGTGTGCCAGATTATTTAAGAAAAAATTGTGTTTATGAACTGAATTGTACCAGAGAACAGGTAAACATGATGAGATCCTGTTCAAATGCAAATGCAAACTGTTCTCACTTATGGCACAGAAGGTTAGGTCATTTTCACATGGAAAGGATTAAAACATTGAAGAGAAATGATTTGACTAGAGGTCTGGAATTACAAGAGTGTGAATTTGATACCTCAACATGTGTGGCATAAAGGCCAAAGGTACTAGACCTTGCATCTCAAAAATCCATGAGCATAAAACCTCAAGAATTCTACAGACAGGCCTGATCTAGATGGGCAGGAAGTGGCACAATTAGGGCTGGAAGGGGTGCCTTTAGGGTTAGGGAGGGTGCAGCGTCCGCACCCTCCCTAACCCTAAAGCATATGGGTGCTGTCATTTAAAAATGGTGGCATCCATATGGGCTCGTCATGATGGTGTCATGGCACGTGCAGCATTTAGAAACGCTGCGTGTGCCATGACACAATGATGCCGTGGGAGGGTGCCAAGTGTGCCCTTTCCACAGCGCCAAAAATAGCCCCTTTAGGGAGCTCTTTTTTTTTTTTTTTTTTTTTTTTTTGTGCAGGTCTTTGGTGCAGCCTTTAAACTGTGTGAAATACATGGTGTAATTCAAAGAATGTTTCGTTGTAAATTTAATTAATTTAAGTAGAAATCTACCTACTTAATATGTTACCATTAACGAATACAGCCATTAATAGGAAATACCGGAGGGTATTTCTATATCTGATAACCGCGGCAAGGTTGGTTATTGCACAGAATTGGAAAGACAGTAATTCATTAGCTACAGAAGAATGGATGTCGAAGCCTCAAGAACTGAAAGAAATGGACAGACTTACAATGCTCTTAAATAATTGACTAGAAGTCAATTGGAAAGAAGAATGGTACCCTGTGGTAAAACTATGGGGACAGCTCTATGACATAAAAAAGGATCTATTGACTTAATCAAGCTTCAATGACAGTTTTGGGTGTCATTTGGGTGAAAGAAGATAAGTTCTAAAAATGATAAAAGAAAGTCTAAGAGTGATGTTATCTGTATTTGCAATTGAATTATCTGTACAGTTTCTAAATATCACAATAAAAATTTATTTTAAAAAATTAAATAAACTAAACCTCTGTGCCAAGGACCCGGGGGAGAAAGGGGCCGTGGCAGCGGCTCCTTTCTCCCCTCGCCAGCGCCGGGGACAGCAGGGGTGCAGCGGGTGCCTACTGCACTCTGCTGCACCCTGCTTTCAGGCCATGGGGAAGCGGCAATTTGCTGCTTACTGTGGCCTTCCAAAGCAGCGGGATGGGGCCTCTGAGGCTGCCGGTGTGACAGCCTTGGCCCCATCTTGCAGCTTAAAGGGGTGGCTACAGACCACCCCTTTTGGGCAGTCTGTTCTGCTCCATATTTCATTCAGACTTATGTGGACCAATCCAAAATGTATCTAAAAGTGGAAAACATTATTTGCTGACTTTTATAGATGATTATTTCAGTTACTGTGTGACATACTTATTAAAGGAAAAGAGTCGGGTCTGTGAGCTAATAAAGCAATATGTAGCCATGGTTAGTACCAGATTTGGAAAATGACCTGAGGCTATACAATCAGACAATGCTAGTGAATATCTTTCACATGAAGTGCAGACATACTTTAGAGAACAAGGAATTGAACACAGACACTGCATTCCTTATTTGCATGAACAGAATGGAATTGCTGAGAGAAAGAACAAATCCCTGATAAAGATGGTCTGAGACATGCTGCTGGATTCCAGACTTCCCAATCAATTCTGGGGAGAGGCTGCGATGGCTGAACATATCTACAAAACTGACTGCCAACAAAAGCAACCAATAAAAACCCATTTGAACTATGGCACAACTGAAAGCCAAGTATAGATCATATCAGAGTTTTTGGTTCATTAGTTTATGCTCATATTCCACAAGAGAAAAGTTCCAGACTAGATGAAGTGGAATCGAAAAAGTGGAAGAATGGATAAAGTGGAAGAAGGCATAATGGTGGGTTTGAGGCTGAGAGTGGAGGATATATAATCCTGAAACCAAAAACTGGAAAAATCACAGTGAGAAGTGTTGTGTACTTTGATGAAAGTGAAAAACCAGGAATAACATGTGCACAGACAAAGACAAAATATATAGACCAGCTACTGAAATATTGGCCTAGATTTGAAGAGGAATAGTGAGTACACAAACAGAAGGAGAGAATGAGCATTGCATTTCCAAGTTTGGAAAAAGGATGTCTAAGGAAGCAGACAGGGTTCCAGAACCAGAGCTCAGGAACTCAATCTCAAACAAATAGAGGTGTGCCACCTCTATGTTTTTCCTGCATTACAAGCGCAGAAGTATCTACATCAAAGGAAATGCCTGCAGATGTCTTTACCAAGCCACTAACTAGAGATCAATTTCAGTTCCTGAGAAATAGGATGAATCTTGTCAGATGAAGACAAGCATTGTTGAAAAGGGATGTTGGAGTATTAGCTTCAATGCTTATTTTGTAGATCTATGTTTTCTTTCCTTGAGAAGGGTGTGTGTCTTCTAGCAGGAACATTGATTTATATTTCTATGGTCATTCAGATAGCCCTCCTTTTCTAGGGGCCAATACAGTTTATTGCCCTTTGTTCTCTTCCCTCTTCCTCTCCCTGCTCTCACCAAGCATGGAAGCAGAAACCAGGTTATGCTACTAAAGATGTTTATTCTTCTTACTTACACACATGACAGTCAGCTCTAGGGACTCTTCTACTACGTACAGTTTTTGCTACTTATTAGTTATTTTTGTAGAACCTAGATTTAGAAATAAAGTAAGTTTCATTTTACCTAGCAATGTATCCTGTTTATTTGCCAGAAGCTAAGATACAATAGATTTTTACCAAATACCTGTGGATGTGACCCCCCCCCCAATACACTTCTGCCACCACATTGCCAAAGTGAAAAGACTGCATGATGTCATAGGATGCAAGCTGCCCACTCCTTTCATAAATGAATGCCAACAGATATAATAATGTTGTGTCGTCAAGTGATTTCTGACTTATGGTGACCCTAAGGTGACCCTATTACATGGGACAGAAACACATGGGTCAAATGAAGCAGCTTCCAGCCACTTTGGGGGTGTGGGGTTTACTTGATTCATGCCCCCAAAGTGTCTGGAAACCATACCAAGGCTAAAAGCTGGACAAAAAAAGACTGGAGATAATCTAGCTCCTTGCAGTAGCTGGCTTGGGACTATGGCAGTGGCCTGCTTTGGAAGCAGGCCATGCAGTCACCATGGTCCTGGTGCAATTGTGTCTGGAGTGGCCACAGGCGGCTCTTTATCTACCATCTGCTTCATTTCATAGGTTTCTTGGCATGATTTCCTCTACTGCTAAGAAAGTGTGACTTGCCCAAAGTCATGGCTGATGAGGGATTTGAATCCTCTTCACAGTCATAGTCAAAGCACTACTCCATGCTGGCTCTACATCTACAATGCATATCCTTATATCACCACATATATCCTGTAACCTTGAAGAAAAATGGAATGCAAAATACAACAAATGATAAAAGAGAGCATTGTATTAACCAAAGAGCAATCCAGAAGCGTTCACAAATTAAGTTTAATGTCCCATCATTATTATAATACACATAAGCAAGCATACACTTAAAGCTAGACAGAATGTACAAACTGATTTAACCCTCCACTCCAAATCATATCAGTCCATAAACCAGCAATTAACCAGTCAAAATGTAGCTAAATAATTCAGATTCTTGAGTAAATTTGATGCAGCAAAAGCTGGCAAATACATCTTCATCTCTGTATTTATTAAACACTATGTTAAAGTGTTTTTTTGTACTTCACTTTAATTTCATTATACTCACTGATCTTGGAGGTAAAATTAAGGCTTTCTTTAGTGTGGTGGGAATGAACATAAGTGAACCCTATGACTGTGGCCTCCCCCATCCAGTTGTAGGGAGGAAATATTAAAATAACAATAGTTTGTTGTTATTTGAATAAACATGATTTATTACCGTATATACTTGATTGTAAGTTGACCTTGTGTATAAGTTGAAGATAGTTTTTGGGCCACAATTATGGATTTTGATATCACTAATGGATAAGCTGAGGGTAAAACTTAGGGACATGAAACAAAGGTTCTAAAGGATGAAGGGAAGGAAAACAATGTCAAAGAAATTACAAAATTTCAGCAGGCTGTTTGTGCTCACGGTAAAGACTGGATGGATGAGAGAGTATAGGGAGTTCAGTGTTTCTGGGACAGATTATACTTTTGCCTTTCACCAGGAGATGGTTCCTCTAAAAAAAAAAAAAAAGAAGTTCAAATATAGTATTTACATTGACCCGTGGATAAGTCAAATGAACTTTTTTGGGGCCAATCATTAAAATAAAATTTCTAGAATTATACATGGGTATATATAGGATGTCACAACCAAGAGAAACTATGGGTAGTTTTAACTATTTTTTTATCCATATAAATCAATTTAAAATCATAGTTTATGACATTGTCTTATTATGATAAATGACTATTAAATCTGCCATAGTTTTCAGTTATAAGAAAATTGCAATTTGTTTTAAAGAGAATAGGAGAATGGGGATATGAAATTGAAGCATGTCAGTACACTTTTCTGTAGTACTTAATTATGACTTCTCATGAGTACCAATGAAGCCACTGCTTGTTATTTTTAACATTTATCTTCAGAATTTAATACTATTTTGATTTTTCAACTAAACTTTGGAGATGTCCACAACACAGAATTAAAACTGTTTGAAACCACTTTAAGTATCATGGCTACATCCTCTGGAAGTCTGGGATTTGTAGTTTGATGTGGCATTAAGCCTAGTCTGTCAGAGAGCTCTGGTTCCTCAGAAACTACAAATCACAGGATATCACAGGATAGAGGCATGACAGTTAAAGTGGTGTCAAACTGCTTTAATTCTGCAGCATGGATATACCCTTTAATACAGACTAAATCCCAAGAACTGCCTACCTGTTACAAAAATATTTTTAAACACCAATTCCACACTTGGTAGGTGTGCTAAAACAAGCAACTTAGTTACCATGAAATGTGTTTAAGTCCACAGTTTTCTTCACCCTTTTAAAAAAATATATGTGATTACAGCTCAATTACACTTAATGACTTGCTGCTTGTTGAGTTGCTAAAGTCTTTGCAGATACTTTTTAAATTGCTGACACAAAACAGGACAGATGTGTTGTGTCAACTGTTGTACATGAAAATGCTGTAAAGTCATATTTATGTATTGATTTCCATTGAGGTCTTTCTTAGAATTAAAACAAATCAATGAACTTTTACTGTCACAAGATGTGCCCTGTAACATTTTATTATCCATAACCACATCATATTTCAGCCTGGTAGTATGGCAGGTAAAATGGCAGAATCCACACATGGATTTGAATTAAAAGTCTCAGGAATCTAATAGGGCATACAACCTTTGCTTGTTAGGAATACATGCTTTCAGTCCCAAAGTCAGCACTCATTATATTAGAGTATCTGATAGGACTTACACACCAGAACTGCTGCCCCTCTTACCTACCTCCCCCCTTCTATGCACAGTGTCCCCCCACCCATCACTCCCATCCCATAGTCTCCTTTCTCTTGCATTCAAATTTTTCATACCTAATGATATATCCATCTGAACATGAAGAAATATAAACATTTCAGTACATTCTTCAAAAGAAACTTATACAAAGTGCTCAGCAATCTGTTTTTAAGTGCCCTCAATTTATCCTTAACTCATGGTGACCTCGTGGATGAGACACCTCCAAGACTTTTTGTCTTCAACTGCTTTGCTCAGATCCTGCAGACTTAGGCCTATGGCCTCACTGAGTGAGCCTAAAGAGCTGCAATGTGGTCTTTCTCTTTTTATAATTATTTTTTAACTTTCCTAGCATCATTATCTTTTATTATGTATTATAATTATATTTTTTTTATGCCATCCTTCTCCCAAAGTGTGGTTAACCACACAGTTGAAAATATACAATATATTATATTAAAACAGAATTAAATTGCTATAATAATTAAAACAAATTCAATGCTAAAATCAAGTTTAAAAAGATTACAATGTTTAAAATACATTAAAACAATATAACAACACCTGCCATATGGATTAAAAACTCTCTCTTTTAAAGGCCTGTTTAAACAATTAGGTCTTGGCCTGCTGGCAGAAGGATAACAAAGAAGGAGCCATCCTGGCCTCCTTGGGCAGGGAATTCCAGTGTATGGGGCAGCCACAGAAAAGGAGCTCTCTTATGTCCCCACGAACCATGCTTATGATATTGGTGAGATGGAGAGAAGGGCCTCCCCTGAAGCTCTCAGAGGCCAGGCCAGCTCATATAGGGAGATACGGTCTGCCAAATAGCCTGGACCTGAGCCATACAGGCCTGATCTAGATGGGCATGAAAGAGCACGATAAGGGCTCTTTGTGGCACGAATAGGGTTAGGGAGGGCGCAGCTTCTACACCCTCCCTAACCCTAGCATGTATGGGTGCTGCCATAATTAAATGGCGGCATCCACACAGGTGCGCTATGATGGCGTCATGGCATGCGTAGCTTCTAGATGCACTGCGCACACCATGATGCCTTTGTGCCGCGGGAGGGCCCAAATCGCACCCTTTCCATGGCGCAAAAAAGGAGCTCCGTTTTGGTGTTGGGTCTTTGCCGTGGCTTTTAGATAGCTGCGGCAAAGACCTAGGGAGGAAGGGGCCGTGGCAGTGGCCCCTTCCTCTCTTCAGGCCCGCCTCCTCAAGCAGGGTGCAGCGGGCGCTTAGAGTTTGCAGGGAACCGGCAGTTTACCGCTTCCCCACGTCCTCTGGAAGTGGCGGGATGGGGCTGCGGAGACTGCTGGTCTGGCAGCCCTGGCCCCATCCCGCTGCTTCCTGGGGTGATTGTGGACCGCCCCTAGAATGCCCCGCAGGCATTTTTAGTTCAAACTTTAAAAGAGTTTCCAGTGTGCTGAACCTGTTAAAAAAAGAGTTTGACACCTTTGATGGTTCCTTTAAAATCTGGATTAAAATGTAGAATGGATTCAGTGGTCCACTGACATGGAAGCCACCAAGCATACTTGTAGAGTTTATGTAGGCTAGTCCATGATTCATGAAGCTCCTTTTCGTGAAATTACTAACGTGCATATATTATTTTTTACTTTTATGTAACATACAAGTACATTATTATATATTGATTACCTGTGCGGTTGTCCCCCCACCTCCATTAACAGTAGGCAACTTTTGTTCTCCTATTTTTATCCATCATAACTTTTCTCTTTCTCATGACCAGAATGTTGATACAGTGAAATGTTTATCATATGATTGACCATGTTTTAGCATTTTGACATTTCTGAAATGTGCCAATGACATATTAACTTTTGGGATGTTGAAGAAGATAATTTCAGCAGCCAATTTTATGCATGGGAACAGTAAAGTATGTTTACTGCTATGAGGAAAGCTCTCCATTAACCTTAATTGGAAAATTTATTTGAGAAGGTATGAATATACATATATACTCAGCCAGAGTAAGAAAGGGCAGCTTGGCTACAGGAAACAGTGGATTATATTTAACCTCCTTGCAGCTGCTACAATCAGCCCTCAATATCAATAAATTTTGCATCCACAAGAATCCAATATCCATGACTTTGAAAATATTCATCCTCCAAAAAAATCCAAAATGCAAGCCTTAATTTTGCCATTTTATATAAGGGACACCATTACACCGTGGTATATAATGGGTCTTGAACAGCCACAGATTTTGGTATGCTAAATGGAGTCCTGGAACCAAACTTTAGCAGATACCATGAGCCCACTGTACTTTCCCCGTTCTAATAGTTTTGCCTAGAGCTTTGTTACATCTTCTAGCTACATCTCAAGGAAAACTAGCAGTTGGTGAGGGCATGAAAAGGAAAGAAATCAACAATGGAATGGATACTTATCTCCATTCTGACCACTATTTATCTAAGATGAAACACATCTTTTCCTCTCAATTCCATAGCTGTTTGACTTTGAGATGCAGTATAAAATAGACCCAAGAACAGCAAGAGAGAAGACACTGTGCCACTGTCACAGTTATATTAGAAGAAATATGATTTATTTTCTTCCTTTTCTTGCTTTTTTTTTCATGCTTGTCAATTTGTAGCTACACAAACTGGAGACTTTGCCTAAGTAGCACATGCAATATTTAATGGTCTTCTGTAGGGAGAGGTGGGATATAAATAAATTATTATTATTATTATTATTATTATTCCAGGTAAAATTATTTTAAATAGCAAAAAGGTTAATCAGGTCTGTACGAACTACTCAATGCTCAGCCCCGTTTCAAAAAGATGTCAGGGAGAAATCTAAATTTAAGTTTCAAGCTTAATTTTAACTTCTTTCTATTTACAGCTGTGAAGTTATGTACATAACAGCTAATTATCCCACATTTTTCAGTCATCTTGCAAAGATTTCATGGCAGGTAACAGTTTTGCCAAAGAAATAAAAGGCATGTCAAACACACTTTATCTCACTGTCACAGATTTCTTCCAAAAGAATGATTCAGGATGTAGACATACTGCAGAATTAAATCACAACTTTAACTACCATAAACTGTCTTACAGAATAATGGGATCTGTAGTTTGGTGAGGCACCAGAGTTCTCTGACAGATGAGGTTGAATACCTTACCAAGCTATCAAACTCAGTATTCTCTAGGGTAGAATTATAAAAGTTAAAGTGGTGTCAAACTGCTTTAATTCTGCACCATGGATACATCCTCATAAGGCTTCATTCCTGTGGCAAAATGCTAGGAATAAGAATAAGGTCTGTACACAACAGCCTTATTGGGGGAAAGGACCCTGGAAGTTTATCTTTTCCAATATTTTTGCTTCCTCCTTCTTGTATCTGCTGCTGCTGTTCCTGTTGTAATTTTATTCATTCCTTCCTCTTAGTGGTGAGTAATCAGTGTGGGTATGTTAGGCCTGGAGTACTACACTTATTGACCTGAGAGTAATGTCCACTGAACTCCATGGATTTACTTCTGATTAGAAAAGTGTATGATTTCATACTTAGAAAGGTAGTCCTCAAATAGTTTACCAGGGTGTTATGCAGTCTTGTAAAAATGTCCGAAAAGCTGATCCTATCATCTGGCGGAGTAAGATCACTGCATCAGGTGATAGATTTTGTGTGTTTTAAAAAGTGGCCAGTTATTTAGTTTATTATGACTGGAATTTTTGGCGTCGTGAAATTAAAGAAATGTTTATGAAGTTGTCTGTCATGGTTAGAAATACAGGCACAAATATGGAAAAATCTAACCAAGCCTTGACCATTCTAGGATACTGTGCATCTTGACTTTGATACCATTTTGTTATTTTCCCCAAGCATCAAAATGTCTTGGGCCAGCATTGGCTGTTAGCCTACCAACATTTTTACCACTGTGCTAAGAGACCTTTTTACTATCCTGTTAGCAGTCTCTGCAAGTAACAGGGAAATGAAGGTGAGTAGTTTGTCAGTGGGCTTTTAAAAATGAGTTCAACCAAGGAAGTGCACGAGAACAGATAGAGTGATCAGTCTTTCCTCACCCAGCCTGGTGTGTATTCATGTTGATCACAGAGGAGCAGACTTTCCTTTCTCTGTGGCAAGGGTGGAAATAAGGTATCCTGATTAATCAAAAATGGACTGATCATCTGTTAGCCTTCTATCCTCTGCCTTCTCTTACAGCCTACTTACACACCTCCTCATTGCCTAGGGCAACCAAGCAATTTGTTAAATGCAATGCTATATCAAGAGTATGTATTTTAACTGTCCTCCTACACTAGTTATAAGTTACACATTTGCTTCATACGGCAGAAGAGGTTCTGAAGAAAGTACCTTCATGGAAAACTAGTCATGTCCATTTACAGCTCTAAAAGAAAACATTTTATGATAGTGCCTGTCTTTACCTTCTGCTTCTCATCAGATGTCACAGCCCATTGTTTTCTCTTGGCTCTGACATAGGCAGTTTCTGAAATAATCCTGGAATCCATTGTTCATTTCTCTGTTACAAAGAGATGCCTGTGTTTCTCCATCTCTCATGCCACAAGAACAAGGATACAAAATCCATGATTTATTTATTTATTTATTTATTCCCCCACCCTTCAGCCCTAAAGGCTAACAGAGTGGCTTACGATTATTATTTTTAATTAGACAGTTCCGTGCCCTCAGGTTTACAGTCTAAAAAGACACGACACAAAAGGAGAAGGGAAAGGTGGTGGGGAAGAGGATCACATCCACCAGTTGTTTTCTTCCTCGGAGGCCTGGACCAAGGCAGATGGACTGGAGGGAGGGCTTGACTTCTTAATCTAGGATGGCCTGTCCTTTCACTCCCTCCTGGGCCAGATGGTTTTGTCATTAAGAGAGGGCTCTTCTACTTGAGGCCAGGCCTGATGGTGTTGCTAGGCCTCTCCTTTCACTCCCTCCAATGCCAGATGATACGGATGTCTTGCTACAGCCTATCAAGACCAGGCTGGTGCATACCTCCCAGAGGGCTTTCTCTGCCACTGTTCCCAAGCTTTGGAATGGTCTACAGGATGAGATGCGTCTTATGACATCTTTAAATTGCTTTAAAAAGCCCTAAAGACACATCTCTTCCAGCAGGCCTTCCCAGAAATCCCCTAATCCCCGGCTCCGGATCCAGACTCTGATTTCGTCTACTCCCATGTTTCGGTTCCTTAACTTATGACATGGCTGCTCAAGGAAGGGTTTGGATGATGTCTTGTGTTTTTAAATATTGCTAGTTTTAAATTATAGCTGGTTTAATCTATTTTTAAGGGGTGGAAGGTTTGGAAGTGGGTTATCGGATTGTTTTAACTTATGCCTTTTAACTTGTTGTACCCCACTCCGATTGTCTCTACAGAGGAGTGGGAAATAAATAAATAAATAAATAATTATTATTATTCACTGCATAGTATGGTAGCATTGGCTAAACTAGCTAGGACTTCTAGAAACTGAACCTGACTCTATGTGTGTGTGTGTCTTTGACCTTTCAGTACTATTATAGCAGTTTGATGTTTAGGTTGTTACTGCTTTGTTCTTCACTGTTCCTGGCTCTCTACAAATTTTAAAAAAGGTAAACAAATACAGAGAAACGTATGGAATCCAAAATCTTCAAGTATGCCCTGGGAATTTTCACTGCTCACTCCGTCCCATATATATTTGAAATATGTATTATATTGTGAAACCGAGTTTGGAAGATGCTGGGGAAAGTGATACAACCTTGGGTTCTGTAGCATTATTATTTCAGTGAATTTGGTACCTAGTATCTGTGAACATACAAATGACAAATGGTCAGTTCTGTTTTATGGTAATTGATTATTTTAGTTAATAAAATATTGGTTAAAATTTTGGTTTTTTTATGTTTTCAAAAGTTAAAATGATATGTTGTATTTATAGATGTTGTCTTTTTCAATCCCATTTTTAGATACTGATTATCAGAAATTTGAGAAACACAGTTATTCATTTGTCACCCTTTGTTAACAGTATCTTTGTCAATGCATATCTTATTATATTGTGATTGTAGACCTTTCTATTAATTCTGGGCTCTGGGTACTAGATGGTGGCTCAAATTCAGATAGGTTAAAGAAGCAAACAGTCACAGTGCCATGTGAAAACAGTGCCATGAAAGCAATGTGTAAGGGCCGAAGCCAACAAGATGTTGATCTCATAGGTACAAGTAGTTGGTATAGTTTCCCTTCAGCAATTGTTTTAGAAATATTAGTCTTGGAAATCTGACTTGTCAAGAGCAGTGCACTGGTTTTACTGGTTTGTGGGGAAAGGTCTTCTAGGCACCAATACTCTGTAGGACCTTGGAGGCTGAAAGTTTTTAAAATGGGCAATTAATCAGAGTGACTTCAATGAAAATGGTTTCTTAACCATTTTGTGCAGACTCTGGGCAACACACATATTTCCTGTCTTATGCACCAAAGTCCAATATTCATATTGATTGAACATAACTGGTAACAGACTTGTACATGATGCCTATGTTTACCCTCTATGGTTATAATAATTTAGACGAATTGGGAGAGGATCACTTTCAAACCTAGGCAAGACTTCTAGGTCATTGGCATAGGGGAGAAGACCCTTAGAAATGATTATGTAGTCAGTGGCACTCATTCTGGACCCAGAGAGATAAGTGAATTCAGCTGGACAGTCACTTTTCAGAGTTTTCCATTTAGGATACAGAGATTTAGTCTGAAGACTGATTGAGCCATACATTGGCTTGCAAAAATTGATTTCTTCTCTCTTGAGCATTGGATGAGGTGGGTACCATCATCCTCAAGGTTAGGAGGAGGGTATTTGTGCTGGGTGTATAGTGTATGGTCATTGGGGCCCAGTCTAGCATTCAAATCTCCCCCAGGACTACAAATACACTTGGATTCTGCAATATGATATTGACAGTGTATGATTCCAGTTCGGCCCACAGGTTTCTAATTTGGGATTTCTTCTTCATTGGAAATATGTAGACATTTATTATCAGCAGAGTGAAGTTATTAAATTGAATTAGCACTGCCATGCATATGTTTTAAAAGCGGGAAGAGGCTTTGTTTTTGCATGCAGAGTTGTGTACATCGGGACACCCAGAACTCCCATTGTTCTTCCATGCTTTCTCCCAAGCTCTGCTGCAACTGAAAATGCATTACGACCATTCAATTCTCTAGTAGCCCATGTTTCCTGGATCAGTAAAATATCATATTGGGCAAGGAAGTCAGTTAAACAGGGATCTCTGTGAGATGTGTGCCACCCAGCGATGTTCCTTGTCACAAGGGCAACCCTATGCTGGTCAGTTGGTTGTCAAGCAGTTGCACTAATAATAATAATAATAATAATAATAATAATAATAATAATAATAATGTTTTCTTATATTCTGCCTTTCTGCCAATATAGGGACTCAAGGCAGTGAAGAAGTATAAAACAATACAATTAAAAAATAATACAAAATATTAAAATACATAAATATACAATTACACAATTTTAAGGCTTAAAACAGTTATAAATTAAAATATAATATATTAAAATACAAACCATTAAAATTTGTATAGCCCAGCATTAAAAACCCAATCATTCTCAGCTTAATAGGCCTGACTGCAAAGGATAGTACGGATGATACCATCTTGGCCTCTCTAGGGAGGGAGTTCCAAAGCTTGAGAGAAACCACTGAAAAAGCCCTCAGAAGAAGAGCCTCTCCAGATCTCAGTACTCTGGTGGGCTTGTAAAGGGAGATATGGTCATTCAAATAGCCTGGACCCAAGCTGTATAGGGTGAACAGATTTGTGGCCATTCCAAATACATGCTTTATAGTGTATTTCTAGGAGGAGTTGATTTTCCTGTATCACCTGGGAATGTTTGCAAACATTTGGGCATCCTGATAAAATTGGGCAGTCCTCCTCCATATGAGGAAAAACCAGCTTCTCCACCTTGTTTGCAATATCATTTATTCTCTGCATAATATGAATCAATGTTTCTATAAATAAAAGGCAAACCTCATGGAAGGGCTGAACAAAATTATCGCCAGTGGGTTCTAAATGTTTTTCTTCATTGTCTTTGTTATGTCTGTGCCTGAAAGTCATTTATATTTATAATTTGAAAGACAGGGAGGCTGTTTTACTTACATCAGATTTCTGCAATAACTTAGGGAGTGGAGATGGAGCTGTATTTTCAGATTTGTTACTCACAGATTGTGATGTCTCTGCCATTGGCTCTGCTGCCGAGAACAGTGAGTCTATCTTCATCTGTTTCTCTTCTTTAAAGGATTTCCGGTTTTCAGAGTTGATGTGAGGGCTGGTCCAGGTTCTTTTTTTTGCCTTTGTGTGGCATTTTAAGTTGTATGGAGGTGACAAGGCCAGATAATGTTGGGAGGCTAATTTGACCATTGTTAGTCCATCACCATCTTGCCCCGCCTCCCTGTTGAAAACTATAAAGCTGTGATCTTTCAACTGCTTGTTTGAAGATGTTGGTATGTTGCTTGGTGATTCATCATTTGAATTTGATCTTTGAACTACCTCCTTTGAAAAGCACTGAAGTGAAGTGAAATTTATTGCTGTGATAGTTAACCTGTGATGTCTAGTTCTTATGTGCCATTTACTATTTGATGGTGCAGTCATCAAGAGAAGGCCATGCACGTATGAAACAAGCCTATAGAGCACCTGATGAGAGGGTAAAGCTTCTGCGGAATGATTAGATTTAGAAGTCCTTTGTCTAAAAAGAGTACATTCCTCAAGTGGGTAAAAGATGTATGGTCACAAAAGCAATACTATAGAATTTTCTAATATATAAATGAACAAATGTAAGAAATAAAATGCATGTTTCACAAGTAATTGCTTACCAACTTTAAATACAATACTGGAACTATAAAACAAAAGTAAAAAAACAAACAAAAGAAAAGTTTAAAATGGTTGTTTAATGTATATGGTTCAAAAATGAAATAAACACACATTCAAGATAATTTCCAGATTCCATTTTATGCCTCTACCATTATGCTTTACTGAACTTGAAGCTAAGCAATTTAGTACAGCTTGTGGGAGGCAGTAAAGCAAATTATCTAGAACATTTTTGCATATAATCCCATTAATTCTAATTATTGCAACATTTCACATAATAGACTTTGGAAGATACTTTACATTTCTGGTTGTCAAAGTAGTAGCTTTCTCTGTGGAAATGATGGAGTCCACTTAAAAGTGTGTAAACATTTTATTTCTATCTGCATTGAGTCAAATAACCTTCCCTGATGATCAAAAGAGCATTGAAAATCATAGATACTAAATAAATAAATAAATAAATCATTGTGAACCTAGTATAATAATACTTGAAATCTATGCAAAGTCAAGAACTTTTACATACACTAACTTCAGTATAAGAGTCAGTCAGCCACCCATACATGTTGTTTTTGTATGTAATGTGAATGGAGGCATAAAAATCATAGGGTTTTTTTTGTAGGGAGATGCAAAGCAAACAAATTTATTTGAGGGCTTCCCACCTCAACACAGATAGATGTCTATAACCACAAGGATTCTGCTGTTCCAGCCTCTGAACTCTACATGTGGATGTTGTATTGGAGTTAGGAATCATGTGAATTCATGGACAGGACAGGACAGTAGCTCACTCTGCTACTACTTTGAAAATGTAGACCCTGTTTGTGAGAAAGCATAGAAAAGGATGACAGTCTCATTAATTTCAAGTGGATTTCCCTACAGTCTGATATGCTTAGAATTAGTATTGCACAGGTAAGTTTTATACCTGTTTACTCAGTGGTAGGTTCCTCCAAATTCATTTTAAATTTAGGATCAAAACCTCTAAAGGAGGATCAATTCCAAGGCTAGAAAGACAAATACTCAACAAACATGGTTAAATCACCGAAAGTTTTTACTAGTCTTATTCACACGGGTCTTATATTAAATAAAAAAACCCAACTTTTTCTAGATCTCTTGAAATTATTTGTAATTTGAAAGTAATCTCTTACAAGAAAAGTGATTGGCTATTCCTTGAATCTTTACTAAATTTCTGTGACACTACTAGAATGCTCTTTTGTCATGACTCATTTAGTAAATCTTTTCTGAAGAGACTACACAAGTCTCTTTTTATTGCTTTTTGCATGCATCTAGTGGGGTACACATATGCATCTAAATACAAGAGGATGGCAGCAGTGGAAAACAGTGCATGACTGGATTTCTACTGGTTTTTCTAGAGGCAACAAGCAATAACACATTCACTATTCTGTTTCATAGAGACATTGTATCATGTAGAAGCAGTAGTACAACTTTTTGTATAACTGTTTCTGAAAATGATTGTGAAATTGAAACCAGTTGCACAACTGCTTACATAATTGGAATTCACATTGAATTACCTCCTAATACTGTAGATGGTGCAGCATTATGTGTATGTAAGTGCAACGTTATTTTTGGTAGCAGAATCACAACCTGGACATTGTCTTTCTTCAAATTCAAACCAAATAACTACACTACACTCTTGATTATGACATTTCATTTATGAATATATTCTTCTCCGTTCCATCTTCCTAGATTTTGAATTGACTATTTAAAAAATCAAAAAAAAAATAATTCTAGAAGAGTTGAAGCATGGATAGTGTAGGATATTTTTCATTCTTTTAGTCCATATGTATTTCCCCCTTGTGTTGCCAGCCAGCATATGTACACCAGTAAAATATTGCAACAGTAATGACACACATCTTGATGTGATCATATATGCATATGATTATGTTTGCCATTATTTTACTGATGTGCACACAGACAGTTACACATTGATAAAATATTGTGCTGTCTCGTACATGCAGCTGTTATCAATTTGTTCTTTTGAAAGTGTCTGATCATATACATGTGCACATGGATAGTTAGGTTGAGGGACAAATATCAGGGAACTTAAAGTGTCAAACTGCACATATACGCTGGACTGTACAAAATCGAGAAATAATCCCTGAACTCTATATGACCATTGCATATTATGTAGCACTGTAATGATGTTTTTATGTAGTGAATTCTGTTGTAACCCTTCCCTAATCCCGCTTACTGGTAAGCAGCTGCTGAGATCAATGGGGGTCCATTCCCTTGTCAGTTGAGAAGGAGCTGCCTGATATTTCCACCCTTCCTGTAATTAATTGATCAGTGAAACAGGCAGAGAAAGAACCTGGGTTGCATATCCCCCTATCACCAGAGATCGTTCGAGTAAGGGAAGGATGGGGACTTCAGGCAACTGCTTCGTGATGAACATGGGAATGGACTGCCATCAATCTGCTTACTAGTAAGTGGGGTTTAGGGAACTTTCACAGTCTCTAGGAGCAGAGTAGGAACAATGAATACATAGCAGTTGTGAATGTCTGGCTATAGGCAATGTATTCACAAATGTGCGGCAGGGTTCTGGGGTTAAAAAATGAATAAAGGATTCCAAAAATATTGACTTTTTTTTTTTAAACAAGAGCTTTGGGTTTTGAACAGGCTAGGGTCAGAATTGGTATGGTAAAAACTTATGTTAAATTCAAAAAAGAATTCAATAAGAAATTTTAAAAGAATTTTGGAGGTATCTTTCCCTAAACAACCTTGATATATTCAGCAATTTTGGGAAACCTTATCTTGAAAAAAAAAAATAGTATCCCCCTTTCATCCCTAATTCCCCAGCTGACACCTTGCCTTTCCCAATCCATCTCAACTAATTCTCCTATAATGTCCAAGTTTTCAGATACATTTCAGTGGCTAATTAAAAGCAACACTATTCCTAATGCACTCTAATGAGATTCAAACTAGCTCATCTGACCAATAGGAATAACCAAGAGGGCAAAAGCTCATTCCTTCCAGGATATTCTCCTTTAGATATTTTGTTCTTGATTTACTTGCCATTTTAATTTAGAAAACCAACAAAAACAACAACAACAAATACTAAATCTATGCTAGCCACCCTATGAAAGAATGTGATCTCTGCAAACACACAACTTGACACTGGAAGCTTAGCTCATCTATTTAGTAAGGAGTTTATCACACGAAGGGAACTGGAAGTATAATTCAATGGCAATCTGAATGCAATCATGGGGTTTCGCTTGATTGCGTGAAAGCTGATCACACACATTTTCGGGCAAAGGGAAGTCCTTCCGAACGCAATCATGTGGTTTCGCGTGATTGTGTGAGAAACTATCACACGCAATTTCAGGCACTGGGAGGCAATTTCAGGCAGTTCTGAACGCAATGCAGCGTCAATACGCAATCATGTAAATTCGCTGAACTAGCGAATTTACTCAATTCTGAACTGGCCTCACTTCTATTTCTTTTGAAATTGAGAGAAATTCCTCCCATGTGATAAAATCCTAAGAAGCAACATTAAGGGACATTCCACTCAACATTTACACAGGAAGGGAAGGTGGTATTACTTAAGTGGAAGCAAACAGTATGGTTACAGAATCCATAATTCTCCAGAACTGATAGAATATACCTGAACAGTTGAAATCCTGATAGATTCTTGAGAGATGGAGGTCCTTACAGGTTCAAAAGACATCATGTGGTCAAAGGTCATATTGGAAATTTGACATCAGGTGAAAGAGTATGAAGAGACTTTTGAAAAGGGCCCAGAGGTGTAAAATTTCCTTAAACCAAGAAAAAGGAGTGAGCTATAAAGTCCAGCACATGTTGCATCTAAGGCACTTTCCTTCATTCAGCTATAAAAATAATCTCCAATCTCTCTGTGACAGAGTTTAAACCTCTTTGCCAATCTAAACTACTTCCTGAGCAGTATAAAGTGGCTTTGGTGCAAAATGAGAAAATGACCCTTTTCTTTGAAATTCTCTTTCAAGCCTCACTTTAGTAGGTACTTATATACATGCACAAAGTGAATAGTCTCGCAGACTTCCCACAGAGCTTCTCATAAACTGAAATCAAACTCCATGCTTGACTCAGTGTCCTTTCTCTTTTTATGTATTTGAACTCTTCTGTATAGAATGATCTCACTTTCATGTTTTAATTTATACAAGTTTGTCTTTAAGGAACACCTCAAAGAATGAGGCATGTTACCTAGTCATCAAATACAGAGAGAAACACTTATTTTACATTACATATATATAGTGTGGCAGCTTCAAAGGCAATGACACAATATGATGTCTATAATGTCTCCACTGACTATATTAATTACTGAACTCCAGTATGATATTGAAGACACCCAACCATATTCAGACATCCACATGAACTCCTTATTTACACACCCAGTTCCTCCACTGAGGTGCCATTGAGGCAAAGGTGTGTGTGTGTGTGTGTGGGGGGGGGGGGAATTCACCATCAACACCCAGACTCAAGCAACATTCAACAGTTTTTGGAAATCCAGATTCCAAACCCACATTCTTCTTTCAACTCTCTCTCTTCTATAAATCCCACACAAAACTGACACAGTTTAATTGGACAGTGAAACATACAATGAAGGCTAAAGGTACCCATCAGAGTGAAAGGGTTAAGTATGATGGCGTGAGATTCTATTCTTCATAGCAGTCAGTCTGGATAACACCAAATATCTCTGAAGAAAGGCAAAGGTTCCTGGAGTCATACAGAGAACTCTCACATATAATGAACGGTGCCAAAAAAAAAAAAAAAAAGTAACATCACAAAGAGAATATGTCAGTATAAGTTTTTGTGGTTTTTTTGGGCTATGAGGCCATGTTCTAAAAGAGTTTATTCCTGATGTTTTACTTGCAGCAATGGCTGGCATCTTCAGAGAATGCTGACATGGAAGAGAGTGGGATATATATACACACACACATACATACTGTTGGTTGTGAGGAAGCAATCTGAATGTTAATCTGTGTATTGTTCTGTTGATGTATGGTACAGAGCTGGAGTAACCATTAGCCTGTAGAGTCCAGTCTAGGAGTTTCAATTCATCTTCCAGGAAGTGAGGTTCACAGATCCTTTTTGCCAGGTCTACCAGTGTTTTTATTGTGCTTCTTTTTTCCCCTGGGTGATGGTTGGAGCTCTTGTGTAGGTATCTGTCCATGTGTGTAGGTTTTCTGTATACTGTGTGGCCCAACTGTTGGTTCAGTTTCAGTTTGCAGATGACCAGGACATCCCAAGAATCACAATGTACCTTCCTTTTATTTTTTCCTTTGTGGATTGGATGTTTGGGTGGATGTTGTTCAGATGGTTCAAAAACATGGTCAGATCTTCTTTTCTGTGGCTCAGATGGTGAAAGTGTAACCCACATATTGGAACCATGTTATGGGCTTTTTGGAGCTGTTTCCAGGGCTTGCATATCAGCTCAGACATAGGAAGGGTTGCCAGACCCAGAAAAACCCATAGGGGTGAAAACAACCACCAACAGGGAAGGTATGTTTAGCGTATATCAAAGGTTTCACAGACAGAATAGGGAAACTGGTGAGGAAACACAACCTCTACAAACCGACCAAGAAAATGCAGCAAATGCTTCACTCAGCAAAAGGACAGGAGAGGCCCTCTCGCAGGCATGCAGGAGTTTACAGCATACCGTGCAGCCATGGACAAGTCTACATAGGGACCACCAAAATCAGTGTTCAAACACAAATCAAGGAACATGAGAGACACTGCAGAGTGGGTCAGTCAGAAAAATCAGCAGTAGCAGAACATGTTATAAACTATCCTGGACATAAAATGCTGTTTGAAAACACTGAAATTCTGGACCATGCCAACAATTATCAAGTCAGAATGCACAGGGAAGCCATTGAAATCCATAAACACCTGGACAACTTCACCAGGAAAGAAGAAACCCTTAAACAAAGTATGGCTACCAATCTTGGAAAACACCCAAATCATGACCCAACAAATGCAAATGAAAACCAGCCAGGTTGAGGGGGTTTCCCAGCAGACAGTGGACCATTAATTAAACAGACCCCATGAACAATTCCACAACAGAAGAATACACAGATTAACATGCAAATTACTTCCTCCCAACCAAAAGTTTATATATAACCCACTCTCTTCCATGCCAGCATTCTCTGAAGATGCCAGCCACAGCTGCTGGCAAAACATCAGGAATAAATTCTTCTAGAACACATGCTCATAGCCTCAAAAACCAGCAAAAAACAAAAACAAAACAAACAAACAAAAAAAAAAAAACCAAAAAAACCAAAAAAAAAAAAAAAACTATGGATGCCAGATGTGACAGCCTTCGACTTCACAATGTCAGTATACTTTATTTGGCCACAGACAGATGCCTGAAATGCATGGGCCAAAATAAGCTGGCTTTGGAAATGTGGTGTTCAGATGATTTATGCCCTCAGGGCAGCTGGAAGCTGCTGTGATGAGGTGATTCAGTCCTTTGGACTGGATCAAAAAGAAGCCAATTAAATTCAGCTCTTGAAGGCAGCTGACTTGAGACCACAGTTGCTGCTTACTTTGGGAATGGATTGTGCAGCCATTGCAGTCCCAGTATGAATGCAGTGCAATCATGGCCAGAGTGGTCTCTGGCTGCTCCTGGCAAGCTGTCTACTCCACCTCTGAGGAGTTATTCAGTCGGTGAAAATAATCCAGGATGAATCTGGCTTGAATCTCTGCTATTCACTTGCATCCCAAATATAACCGATTAAGCTTTTTGGGGGAGCTGCCAAAAAAACTGTTTGACCCAGGATAATCAATACTAGTTTTTTCCCCCAAGTTTTTTTTAAAAAAGATTTGTGTCATCGACGGTGTGAATAACTGATGTGAATAAAATTGATACTCTGCATGCTTTAAACATGTTTCAAATACATTAGCATTATTGACTCCATGTTTATCTGAGTGCTGGCACATGTGAGTGCAGAGATACAGTTGCATAGTATGAATAACAAACCCAGAATGCATGAGTGAGGCTATTCATATAGTTTGACTTCTTTTTTTTTTTAAGACACCTGAATGACCACTCAATTCTATAGTTTGATCAGGAGATCAAAACAAAATAGCAGAGGAAATAAGAGAGGGACAGGTCAATGGTGTCACTGGCTGGGTACAGGTCATGCTGACTGCACAAGGTGATGCCGTACAGAAGGAATGCCACCCTGGTAGGGTCCTCCTGCTGTGGTGGAGGGGTTAGTGCACTCCTTGTGGCTTTGCTACTGCCCCAACTCCCTCCCCAGGGAGAAACCTGGCCAGCAATGAAGTCATGAGAGGCAAGCAGGGGTGATGGTGGTGGTGGCAGGGTAAGGCTGCAGCTGTTCTCCCCTCAGCAGCCCCCCTCCCATATTAGGTGCCAGCAAGCCTATTGATGCCAATGAAACAGGTAAGTAATGAAGGGAAGGAATGTAATTGTTGAGGAGAGCTTGGTGGACTGCATGTGGGAGTTTGGCATGACTCGGTCCATGATTCACCTGGTGGATAATGTATTGTTTCCTTTCTTGTTGAGAAAGTGTCCAGGCTCCTGCTCAAGGCACGAGAAAGAAGATGCTGGGGAAATAAAGGGTAGAATTCCAAATATGATCATTCTATTGATTTAGAAACAACCAAGTTGGGTTTCTAGTTTTTAGCTGTTACTTGTTTGGTGGCAAACAGGATATTTTTTAGAAAAAAAAATTACATAAGTCTAAATTAGGACCCTGAAACATATTTGCAAGTGCCAGAATTGGATTCAGGGTGATTGTTTGTCTGATAATTACACAAATTTCCATTTGCAGTTACTGTGTACCTGCCCTTGTCCCCAGGACAATCGGCCTTTACCACTTAACTTGCTTCCATGACCACAAATGTGACGCTGAAGTGTAGCAACTTTAGTCTGTCAGCCTCTTCTGGGTCCTCTCATCTGTCGATCTCCTGACTCCCTGATGGCTCCAGCCCTTCCCACTCTGCTCTCTTGCTTATTTCATTTGTATCTCATTCTTCTCCCTCTTGGGCTGGGGATGCGATCCTTCTGGGACACCTCGTCTCCTCTATCCTTCTGTCACAATTACTTTTTTTAAAAAAATAATCTTTAGACAGTCCTGTCACATTTGCAGGTGGTTTCTAACACTGCCACATTCCTGCCAACAAAACCTTGATTTACCTGTTGTGATCTGAGTCAGCCTCACTGGGATAAGAAACCAGGTATACATAATTTAAAGAGAATTTGCCCTGTTTTCACTGCTATGCCTGATGTTACATAGTGGTTAAGTAAATAATAATAATAATAATAATAATAATAATAATAATAATTTATACCCCGCTCTTCAGCCCTTCAGTAAATGAATTGCAACCTGGATTATTAGTGCTTAAATCCCCTCCCAGACATGAAATTTTGTTGCCAGAAATCACATTTCAAGATCTGACAACTATTCTCATTTAGCCATTTGAATTTTGAAGTCTGCATTTCATCACAAAGATAACATATCAATTAAATGATAATAGCTGGAGTCCTCTACAGCAGTTATGAATGCATAACCTGGAGTTAAGCACTTGTGACTGTTCCATATTCACAGGAACTATGCAGTGCCTAGTTTAAGGGCTATGTAAGGATTATGAAATTTCCCCAGCCACCACTTACTAGAAACAGCCACTGCAATTGACAGGTGTCTGTTTCCCTGCCAATCAGGAAGCAACTTGCTGACTGTCCATCTCTCCCTCAGGCAAGCAATCACTGGTATGAGAGGGAACTGCGACAGAGTCCCTGTTTCTGCCTGTCACACTAGAAATCACTCATGGGAAAGGTGGAAACAGCAGCCAAGCTGCTTCCCAAATCTTAGGGAAAGTTACCCCCATTGATCACAGCAGCTGCTCCCTAGGAAGTGAAGACTGGGGTGATTGGGCTGGGATTCAGTGTGTAGTGCTGTAATTACAGACCTTATGCATATGCAAATTCCATACCATATTCTGAAATAAAATAAATAATTGTCATAATATAAAATTCCAATGTACAGTAATCGTACCTATTGATTAAATATATGGGATCACTATGCCTTAATATTATCAAGCCACTGATCTAGAATTGCTGAATACTGAATACTACTGCATCTTAGCTCATAAATGTTATTAAATACTGAGACAGATTCACCTTAGGGTCATCATAAGTCAGAAATGGTTTGAAGGCACACAACAGCAACAGTGGGACCTCAAAATCTGCTGAGAAAACCCCATGACAGGTTCACCGTAAGGTCTCCATAAATTATAAACAACAGCAACCCCCCCCCCCAAAAAAAACAACAACAACAAAACACTGAAGCTGAGGTGGGAGGAGAGCACATCCTTCCTTCATAACCAAAAGCATCAGCCAGTGAGCAGGAAAACAACTTCTCCTTTCTGAGGGAAGCTGCAAGAAAACTGGGCTGACAAGTGGCCCCAGGGCAGCAGGTGGCTCCTGGGGCTGACACTGTCCCTTGTCCCCACCCCCGTCCAGAGCCAGTCTGGTCTCCTCAGTAGCCCCACAGACTCTGAGAATGGCAATTCATTTGCATCCTCCCTGTTCTATCAAGCTGGCTCCCTGGTCGCTGGGCCTGGTCTTGTGCCACCTGAAGCAGCAGCAATAGTGCCTGGAGGAGGAGGGAAGGAAGACTTCAGTCTAGTTTTCCCTAATGGTGGTATGGCCATGTGGCCCCACTTCCATTGGGACAATAGGACTTGAGCATCCATAGATTTTGGTAACTGCGAGGGGGTCTAGAATGGATCCCTATGGATACTAAGGGCTGACTGTATTTCATATATTGTCAAATACTTTTATTTATACCAGAGGTTTAATATTACCAAAATGCTGACTGCAATTGCATGTCATTTAATAGACACTATCAAAGAGGGGGTGTTATTGCATAATCATTTGATAGCAAGCACTTCTACTGAAAGTAGTAGAAAGAAATGAAGATCACATGCCAAGTAGACGCTATTTAGGAGGCAGTGGGTCTAGGCCTACAGGACCTGTGGAGAGCCAGTGAGGACCGGGGGGAGGGTGGTGGTGAGTGGGTGCGTCTGGAGATGTCTATCCCGGAGATTGCTGTGAGATGAGGTTGACTCAAGGGCATTTAACAACAACAAGAAGAAAATTCTTGTGTTAAATATTGAATATACATCAAATTCATATTCACCATCAAAATGAAAATTTTGAAGAACTGGGCAGTCAAATTAGTTGAAATGTAGCTGAAATTTAGCAAGTCAACTGGGGAAACCCCCATTGGGATGAAGAAATCTTCCACACACTGTGAATACTTCTAGAACAATTTATTTGTGCAGAAATACTTTATCTCACTCTCTCTCTCTCTCTCTCTGGACAGTGATAGTGATCAAGAACTGTGCAAAAAATATTCATGTTTTTGTGCAATGGAGATAAAACTTTGGAAACTATTTCTGCATTCAAGGACAAAAAAATGTGACAGTTTGCATCCCTGTTTGAAATTGTATCTCAGATACATGCTTTCCTACAACCTTCTCTTCCTAGTTGATGCCTTTGGCTCCTTTACCATGCTCTCTTTCCATGCATTTCAGCATTCTTTTCCCTAATTATTTCCAAGTTATTGTGATGTAGTAGCTTTTAACATCTCCTGTCCTTCTTGGTTAGCTATGCTCACCAGAACTCTCTTGTATCCTGAAGAAAAAAAAAAAAAGAAGCAAGAGGGTGGTTGCATTTTATCTCACAGCACCCTATAAAGATAGCAATAATTTGCACACAGCATGGAAGCAAATAAAATCTGCCAGCATAGCACTGTACTGCCTGGGAGTTTCCATGTTATAGTGATATATAGCTGAACCCCATTAGGCACATTAGCATTCTGTTGACAGATGCACTGCTGACTAATGGAGAGGTCTTCACTTCTGCCAAACTGAACATCTTTTGCAAATATATCACTCTAGGCAAGGAAATCCTAGATACCATTAAGTTTTTTCTGCCTCTCCCACAATCACACAGACACCTACACATATTATTAGTTCTCAGATAGTAACAATGTTACCAATGGCATTATTACTAGATAAGACTGGTGCATGTTATAGCCTTGGAAACAATGTCAAACACCTGCCAAGATAATTCTTCAGGTAAACACACAGTATTATGAACCAGTCCCTTAAAGATGGCAGTATAATTCTCAGGTCATAATATCTTAGCATCTTTCTAATTCATCTTCTGAATATCTCCTGATCACAGAGCTTTCTCCTAGGCTTCCTGAAGGTAACCAGTGCTTTGTAATTCTGCCATATTCCACCCAGTTTCCTAGTACCCATAGTGGCTTCTCAATGTATTTGTTCCTCACTACATTTGAGAAATGAGGGCTGAGATCCTATATACTTTAGGCATAGTGTAAATACATCTTTACATAATTACATTGGAGCCTACTGTTGTGTAGTCAATGGTGGTGTGTTCTCTACTTCTCCTGAGTTGATCAGCAACTAGGATGAGGAATGCTATGTATTTCCTCACAGAAAGACTGGCTGCATCAGGTAGAACCTATGAGAAAGTGCCTAACTCTTTTTATTCTAATATTGGCCTGATACAGACAGGCACTATGAGGCGCGATTAGGGTTATAAAGGGCACTTTTAGGATTAGGGATGGTTCAGCGTTGCTTGGATATTTTAATCTTATCTGATAAAATTAAAGAGAGAGGAAAGAATGTTCAATATGATATTAAAAACTTAGAGGAATGGGTGGAGATGTCAGTTTCAGAAAATTCAAGAGAGAATAACTGAGATCTCTGGTCCATGTCCCTGCCAATGAATCATTTCAGAATGTTTGCATGATCCTTGAAATTGAAATGATCTTGTGTGCAACTCATTCCATTCTGTTGCCTATTGGCAAAAGTTAATAAATAAGATGGGTCAATAATTACTTCTGGACCAGGAATTCATATTAGCTATTCAGTCACTGATCATTGGCTCAGAGAATGATTCATGGACTCAGCTTATAGATGGTAGCTTGTCAAATGCAAGTTTTACTTTGGCAGAGAGAAATTCACTGAAGTGTTGAAGGAAGCCTGCAATGAAGTCATTGGAGCCAGAAGAATAAAAAAAATCTTACATTTTATAGTTATTTTTGAACAGCATAAAACTCTTCCTAACTTTATCTGTCTTATTATTTTGCATTTAAAGATAACATGAAATTACTTCACCCCCCCCCCCCCCAGTTTTATCCATCACTTCCTCAAAGTTAAGGGTGGTCCTTCAAATATTGTTGGACTCCAATTCTCATCAGCTTCAGACAGCATGACTAATAATCAGAGATGCTGGAATCTGCAGCCCAAGAATGCCCATCAGGCTGAAGAGTCTCCATCTCTTGCTCCAAGGAGTTCTGGTGTTGTTGTTGTTGTTGTTGTTGTTATTTCCTCAGTTATTTTGAGTCGCTTCTAGAACCCAGTATCACTTGAAGGAGGACTCAGATTTTGTGTTTAGCCAGATCTTTTCAGTATAACCTGTTTTTCACGCTAAAATGCCCCAAATTCAGAAAATCAAGAAACCAATGAATTAGGTTCAGACTAAGTAACACAGTGGTGTGTGTTTTTTTAAAGAACATAGGAATAAATAAATAAATAAATAAATAAATAAATAAAATATGTTTGGGAATAACTGGGGAGGGGGAGAAAAAGAGAGGAGGAGACACCTACACCACATGATTGCCAATACCACAACTGCCCCAGCATTAACATTTTGCACCTAGGGACTAACATGATTGCAAGTTCATTGATGAGTTTCTCTCATCAATGAAAAGGCCATAAATGCACATGCGTCTAGAGTTTTCAAACTCTCTATTTTCAACCATTTATTATAAAAATATTTTCCAATATTATTTTCATCTTTAATCCCCAAGGAACTGTGACAGCAAGCAGTCAAACATAGGCTGAAATCTTGTCGGGTTGCTATGGGGCGGTCTCTACTCACCCAGAGAAGCAGCGAGATGGGGCCAGGGCTGCCTCACCTCACTACTGGTGTAGAGGAGGATATGTAGAAGATACAATCAGATTACCTGCCTTCTCAGAGATCCATGTCACCACAAAGAGAGAGACAGGGATGGGGGAAGAGGAAATTTCTACAAGTACTGCTTGGGAGCTGTGAGGGGAGTGTTTGGGATAACATGTTGTTTGTGCCCTGCACTTTGCCCACACTGCTTTATACTCAGTCTTTTGAAGGTACAGGATGCTGCATTGTAAAATAGATTACCACAGCCTCAACCAAAAAGAAGTCATTTATTTTTGCCCTAAAGAAAGAATGTTTTTTATTTTAATTTTTGTTTTTTTTAATTTTTATTTTAATTTTTGTTTTTTTGTGTGTGTGTTTTGGCAGGGGAGGGGCATTTTCACACAAACCTCCTGAAGTGGGGAGGGGGGATATTAAAAATGAACAAAAACTCTCAGGATCTTTTTCTAACAAAGATAGATCTTTTGTGCTTGTTGTTCTCATTTGTAAGTTCCTACTTGTGGTGAATGTTTGTGTCATGAGAGGCAAAACGGAAAAGGGCCCAACAATGGGTATAAAAGCAAATTGCACACTGACAGTGGTCCCTATGCTCTTATCTTTGTACCTCCCGTTTGTTGGTTTGGGGAGACTGTAAGCCAAAAGCATCCCTAAACAAGATATAAATGGTTGGTCTCAAGCTGAATGGCTTGAGATTTCATCAGACATGCCCTTTATGGAGGAGGAGGTCCTGATTCCCAATGATGCCTCTGCCCAGTTCAATCCTGTACAGTTGACAGTTGATAGTCTTCACTGTAGATCTTTGTTGCAACAAATTGGGCAAAATGATGCATAATACATTTCTCACATATCTGTGTGAGACATATCTGTCCCACTGATTGGGGCAGAAATGAGTTGCACCCCAACAACAACTGGAGAGCCATACTTTGCCCACTTGCTTGTTACCCTGGATCACACAATACATCCATTTAATTCAATGTAGGTGTAACAATTTCTCTTTGTGAACATTTTTCCCACCCTAAAGATCCCACAAAAGCATGCAAAAATGCTATTTCCTTTTTATTTCTTCTTCTAGTGACTTCATTCCATTCCCTTTCTCTCTTGGTTTTCTGGTTCACATTCCAGAACAGCCGGGCTGGATCTATGCCAACTAAGCATTTAGAGTCTTCAATTGACTTTCATGTCACCTTCAACTTCCCACCATGACCTTTTATATTTTTGAAATGTTTTTTCCAAGAGTTCCCACAATTCCATCACATCAGGACATCAGCACCTGGAGAAAAGCTTCACTCCACTTTCCAAATACCATCACTTTGGTCACAGGAGAGTTGGAAGAACAGCCAAGTACATCTCCATCTTGCTTAGTAGATGTTGGGCCTAAATTTTGTCCTTGCTTCCTTCCCATCTCTTTTCAATTGTGTATCATGTCTTGTTTATAGAGTACCTTGAGGACAAGGACTATTTGTAAGACACTCTGGAGGCTTTGGCTAAAGGGCAAGTTATAAATGCTTCAAAGGAAGGAAGGAAGGAAGGAAGGAAGGAAGGAAGGAAGGAAGAAAGACCCTCCTCATTTGTATGGTTTGTGGGTTTTAGCTGGATATGAACACTGACACAACAAAAGAGTAGATGTATTGGTTGTTTTATTCCATTATCTTCTCTAAATTTTATATCTTTGAATTTATTTTTAACTGAACTTCAGATTGCTCTTCAGTACCAGTGTTGTGTTACCATGATTTGATTTATACACAGATTCTTCCAGAGAAGTAATTACAGAGGAAAATAAAATAGCTGTCACTGTTCTGTTTCAGAAACACTGATGGGAAGAAGAGAAGACATTCATTGTTCTGACTCCTCCTTCATTTCTTACATTTCTCCAGAGGATTTTTTTTTTTTTGGTAGTTACATCAGCTGTGTGCGAATTAAAACACTACTTTGTGACTGTTGACAGCTAATCCCAGGTGATAATATTTGCTATTGGGAAATTATGAAGCAACGTTTGAACAATATGGACCCATAAGACAGAAAAAAAACAAAACATATTAATGTTTTTTGTTTGTTCTCTTTTAGAATTATGGATGAGCACAGTTACGATTTACCCGTTTAATCTTTTATTGAAATGTTATACATGTGACAGAATTCCAAAGTAATGGCAAAAGTGAAACAACACAAGATAAAGCAGTGCCACGGGACTCTTTTCTACTTTTTACATTGACTGAGGTTTATAATGAGAGCAAGAGTGGTCTAGTAATTTGAGCCTTTAGATAAGGATTCTAGAGATTAGAGCCCTGGTGGTGCAGTGGTTAAATGCCTGTACTGCAGCAATTCACTCAAAACCATAAGGTGGCGAGTTCAATACCAGCAAAAGGGCTCAAGCTCGACTCAGGCTTGCATCCTTCCGAGGTTGCTAAAATGAGTACCCAGATTGTTGGGGCAATTAGCTTATGGTTGTAAACTGCTTAGACACTGCTTAGGTGGTATGAAGCTGTATATAAATGAAATGAAAATGAAATGAAGCTCTTTGAGATTAGGGTTCAAATCTTTGCTTAGACATGGACACTCACTGAGTGACCTTGAGAAAGTCACATTTCCTTAGCCTCAATATCAATCTTGCAAAATGCCCTTGTGATAGGTTAGCCTTAGGGTTGTCATGGTTTTGAACCAATTTGAAGGCACACAACAACATGGTACACAATAAATGCATACACTGTGGTATACTTTAATAGAAATGATACTAAAAAATGCATACAATTTTGAGGTGAAGTGGATTTTTTTTTTACTTTAAAATTTCAAGCCAGTGATGAAGTAGGGTGGAATGAAGTTGTGCATCAAAGCCAGAAAAGATTGGTCAGTCTGTACCTTCTGCATGCTCTTCCCACAAGCCAAACAACAGCTTTTGGAGGAAGGAATTAGCACATATCAGTTATGCTTCACATGCTGCTGTCTTCTATCTTGTTTTTGTTTAGTTTTTTTAATGATACATGCAACATCAATGGATGCATTTATCATTACATATCATTCACGCCTATGCTCTTTAGCCTATCCACTATTCAGTCTTGCCTTCTCTTATCTCAGGGATCTGAATCATTAGAAAAATGTAAATAGTGGTAACATCTTGATACATAGAATTCTGACAAAATTCCAGCTGCTCTATTAGCTAGTCAAAGGAATGTTTGCCTGTCTGCATAATAAAATAAGTGGCAGAGTAAGCAAGAGACCTTTGCTAGGTATGAAAGATGTGTCTTCTCAAACAATGGTCACACTTTAACCCTTCTTATATTGAAATCAGTTCAGGCTAGTCAGACACACATTCTAGACTTTAGGAAAGCTGATTTCAGTAATATTAGGGAAATACTGTGGGTGCACCCATGACCAGGAATACTAAAAGAGAAGGAAGCTCAGGATGTATGGGAGTTTCTCAAAAGGACATACTGAAGGCACAATTTAAAACTGTTCCAATGAGGATGAAAAATGGGAACTCTCAATAAACCAGGATGGGTGACTAAAGAACTTTCAATGGAGCTAAGTTTTAAACAGACCATGTATAAGAAAGGGAAAAAAGGGGGAAATAACCAAAGAGGAATTCAAACAAATAATGAGCTTGTGTAGGGTCAAGTCAGAAAAGCAAAACTGCAGCATGAATGGAGGCTTGCTAGAGAGGTTAAGAACAATAAAAAGGGCTTTCTAGGGTGTGTCCGTAGCAGAAGGAAAGAGAGAGAAATGGTAAGGTCACTGTGTGGAGAAGATGGCAAAATGATAACAGGGGACAGAGAAAAGGCAGAACTGCTCAAAAATTTCTTTACGTCAGTCTTCTCACAAAAGAAAAAAGGTGCTCAATCTGAATAAAATGGAGCAGAGGACACAACAGGGGAAAGGCAGCACATAATAAGTAAAGAGATAGTACAGAAATACCTGGTTAATCTAAATGAATTAAAATATCCAGGACCAGATGAACTACATCCAAGGGTATTATAAGAACTGGCAAATGTACTCTCAGAGCCATTGGCAATAATAGTTGAGAACATCTATAGAACACAAGTCCCAAGAGATAGAGGGTACACATTGTCCCCATCTTCAAAAAGGGGGGAAAAGAGGATCCCAAAAATTATAATCCAGTTAATCTGACATCAATACCAAGAAAGATTCTAGAGCAGATCGTTAAACAGAGAGTCTGTGAACATTTAGAAGGCAGCACCATAATCACAAAAAGTCAACATGGGTTTCAGAGAAACAAGTCATGGCAGACTAATCTTTTTTGATCAAATTACCAACTAGGTAGATGAAGGGAATGCTGTGGATATAGCGTATCTTGATTTGACAAGGTCTCTGATGACATTTTTTTTTCAAATGAGCTAGTAAAATGTTGGTTAGACACTCCAACTGTTAAATGGATTTGGAATTGGTTGGTTGGCCAGACCCAAAGGGTGCTCACAAATGGCTCCTTTTCATCCTGGAAAGAAGTGACCAGTGGGGTGCCACAGGGTTCTGTCCTGGGCCCAGAACTATTCAACAGCTTTATCAATGACTTGGATGAAAGAATAGGGGGCATGCTTATCAAATTTGAAGATGACATCAAATTGGAAGGAATAGCTAATACCCCAGAGGACAGGATCAAGGTTCAAAATGACCTTAATAGATTAGAAAACTGGGCCAAAGCTAACACAATGAATTCAACACAGAAAAATGTTAAGATACTGCACTTAAGATGGAAAAAAGAAATGAATAGATATAGGATGGGGGACACGATGATATGTACAAGATGATATGTAAAAGGGATTTTCTGCACCGTGGAAATGGTGCGCTGGTCCATCTGAACATGGCACACACCGTGATGTCATTGACATGCACATGTATTGATGGCATGATTCTAAAATGGTGCCGTCCATATGCGCTAGGGCTGGGGAACGTGCAGTCACTGCGCGCTCCCCAGCCCTATTTACAGTGTGGGTCTGGCCCAAAAGGGCCATCTGTATCGGGCCTATATTTGCCGATATATAATATGATGTGCAGTAATAACGGTAACTGCAATCTGCATTGTGGGAAAATGCATGATTTGCTGTGAATTAGTATCTTTGCTATGCAATGTCAGCAAGAACAGTGGGGTGGGAGTAGTGGAAATAAAATAACAGAAAAGATGTGGAAAATAATTTATTTCACATTAAGATTATGTCTTGTTCCCTTTGATGAAAATATATCTTCATTGGTACAATGTATATGTGTGTCCCACAAGGCAGCTAAAGCAGCTAAGAACCAATGGTATCTAATATGACAGCAAAATTTGAACTTTCTTCCCTAGACTTCCCATTGCAATTTTCCATGCCACGGAAATCTTCAGCAGGAGGCTCTTCAATCCCCTCAAATCGGTTTTCAGTATACATGGGAGATGTAGAAAGAATGTGGGGTTAACAGGATGGGCTATAAAGGAAATAGTCTATATGTAGCCTCCAATTCCTTGATAATCTGTCATTGAAAATAAAAGAAAAGAAGGTTTCAGTGGCTGGCTTAAAATTAAAAGCATAGCTCATGCCATCAGGGTTAGCCTTTTGCTTATGAAAAACAAGACAAAAAAAATCTCATTATCTTTTGAACCTGCCTAATAGAAATCATATTAAGATGAATGACATTCACATTCCATTAATCAAAAACACTTTCTGCACCATCAAATAGATCACCTTGCTTGTGCCACATGTCCCATTAGAATCATAACAAGATGCCAAATAGGAGCTTCTCTGCAGAGATATATAGCCTAAGGTTGGATGAAAGATGCCTGTAGATATATGTCAATTCCGTACATCTACGTAACGTGATACACATTTGTTCTGAAATGACAGTTGCAGACTCTCTGCATCATTTGACCCTGTGGTCCAAAAGGAAAACACAACAATATATTGCCTAGGAGAATAGATCATAATAACTATGGGCCTGGACAGACTGGCACTTTGCATCACCCTGGGCCCGAACTAGAGGTATGCGGGGGCTGAGTGTTTACATGATCAGCAACCCTACCACACACACCTGGCACCATCTTGGCATGTCCCTGTACAGACAAGGCACCATGATGACATCTGTGCAGTGCAGCTCCCAAACATCGCCGTAGTGCACAGACCTAATCATCATGTGTGAGCATGCCAATGGTACCCCGTGTATGCCCTAAACCCCCCAGCCGGGAGTGGGTTCTTTTTAGGCCTCCCAAAGGCCACATCATTTGGCTGGCATGGTCTCCATCTGGGGAAGAAAGGGGTGGTGTCCTGCTGCCCTTTTCTCCCCATCCATCCAGCCGCTTTGTTGAGAAAGTTATCTACTGGACAAATCAAACCACTTATCTACTGGACAAACCACAAACCACTGTGCAAACCACTTTTTTTGAGAGGCAGGGCCTCACTGAAAAGAACAGCCCCATTCTACTACTAAGCATATACTACTCAGCATAAGGACAAAGTATTTTAGAATGGTCAGCACAGAAGATGAGACTTTCTTTCTGTACCATTACTTCATATACGGAATTCCCTCCTATGCAAAGTCAAACTGGTCTCATTCTTATTCATTTACTGATATAATCCAAATTGTATTGTTTCATGAATACATTGCTTTCTGGCATTTTTTCCCATCTGTTTTTAAATATTTTTTGGTTTGTTTTATATTAAGGTTTCACTGTACATCACTTTGGAGATCTTGGTGGACATAGATATGATTTATGAATATAGTCTGTCATCCTGTTCTGTAGCTACGAGATTTTCAGATGGATTTCTGATATTGTCTCCTGAAGATTCATATTTACAATTATTAAGGAATTAAAGTGACCCCACAAGCCTACATTTTCACCACACACACAACCCAACTGAAGGGTTTGCAAGGTATTGCAGATTGGAAAATGCAGCATTCCCCCAGTCTGCAGCATTCCCCCAGTCTCTGAGCACTTTGCCACAAAACGTTCAAGAGTTCTCTCTAGCTGCCTGTTCTTGATGCACCTTACAATTAGGAGAGCACTGCAAGTATTATTTCCAGTGTCCCAATCTACAGAACATTGGAAATCCTTTAGTTGGGGTGAAAATATAGGTTCAGAATTTACACTGAAAATATAGGAGCTTTTTCTTGGGGTGGACTGGCATCATCAGATATACCTATGGTAAAAAACAGACTGCAGAAATAATCCATGACAGCAAATAAAGCGACTGCTTTAACTGCCCTTGCTCAGTGGTAGGGAATCATGGGAATTATAGTTTATTGTGGCGCCAGAGCTCTCAGACAGAGGCAGCTAAATGTGTCACAAAACTGCTGTTCTTAGAAGTTCCTAGCACTGCAGTGTGTTTTGGACCTATAATAATGGAGCTCCATAAGTGTATTTATGTCTGATGGTATGGGAACCTGTCCGTAATGAACAAGCTTCTGCTGGAAAGGTGCATGATTTAGAAATATTATGCATGCATTTTGTTATGAGGGCATAGTGGTTTGACTGTTGACTCTGTAGACCAGGATTCAATTCCCAGCTCAGCCATGAAACCACTGGGTGACCTTGGGAAGTCGCACGCTTTCAGCCTCAGAGGAAACCAATGGCAAATCTCCTCTGACCAAATCTTGCCAAGAAAACCCCATGATAAGTTCATCTTAAGGTCACCACAAGTCATGAAAGTCCTGAAGGCACACAACAACAAACAACATGTATTTTATATATTATTCAAGTTATTAAACAGATGAATTGATGCATTTATTAAAGTTCAGCTTGTTTTCATAACTAATGTTGACAGTTTTGAGCTTGAAGCTGATCTCTTATAGAAGCAGAAAACACAAGTTGCACCTGGAAAGTCTGGTTGTTGTTGTTTGCATTCAACAGATAATTCAGACAAAGTGCAATCTGTCAGAGCCCTTACAAAATTGGCTTGGGGCAAAATGCCCGGGTCATAGTTGAGATGCTTGAAGAGTTCAGTCCTTATGACAGCCCGTGTAAACACATTCATTCTAATATGAATTCATTTATTCAGTACAACCTGACCTGATCTGCACCTCCTGGTTTTAATATGAGAGTGATAATTTAGTAATCCAGTGGCTTCTCCACTGATTAGATTCCCACCTCAACAAATTTATCATAATACATTTTTAAATGTATATTCAAAACATATCTTTCAGAAATGCATTACAAAACAAAACAAAACAAAACATTTAATGGTGTATAAAACCATTCAAAATATGCATTCAACTATATGCACAAACTTTTTAAAAATGTTAATAAAAGATGAAATAGAAAGGAATTATGTGACATTGTATCAACATTAAGGAGTTATATTCTCAGCTGCCCGTTATTGAAGGCAGTTTCCCATAGATGATATAACAATTCACCATTTTCTGTTTAAAAATTCCATCCTTAGACATGAAATAATTCTAGTGCTGCATTATTTCATGTCTAAAGGTTATTTCAGGTCCTCCATTTAGGTATAGAATGGGTATTTGACAATTTCCCAAATATGGTCAAAGTTTGGTATTCTCACCAATTTGGGAAAAAATTGATGAGAATAAAAACAGTTTCTTGGAAACTTCTGGAACTTGTTGTTGTTGTTGTTGTTGTTGTGCAACTTACTAACTCTGTGCAGCTTTACAAGTTGCACAGTTGGAATACAACACAGCACCTCAAGGAAAAGTTGAATTCACCTATGCTAACTGAGAAGATTTTCAGACCAGCGCTTAAGCACTGGTAAAATGCTGCTAAATCATTTAGGAAACACATGTTTGTGAAAGCATGAAACACTTCCTAAATGTCAGGTGATCATCAGCTCCCATCCAGTGTCTCTGAATCATTCAGGGAGAGGCATATTCCTATGAACACAAATTTTCCATTCATAGGAATTTTCCTCTACTCAAATAATTCAGGGATGCTGGAGAGGAGCTGACGATCCCCTGACATTTAGGAAGTGTGTCAGGCTTTCAAATACACACACTTCCTAAATCATTTAGCATTGTTTTACTAGCGCTTAAATGCTGGTCTGAAAATCTTCCTTAACTCTGCAATTTTTTACAAGTGTCTTAATGGTTCAACATTGCAAATGCTAAGCCCTAAAGTTGCACACCTTAATTGTGAAAACTATGACTATTTTCTCCTTTAATCTGTTCATCCTCAAGAGGGCTGTTCCTATCCTGCCATTCCCCTCCTCTGCCACTATTTCTTGTTTGTTTGTTTGTTTATTGAAAAACTTGCACCCTCAACTTTTTGGGCTCTGCATCTTCACTCCCCTTCTTTTTTTGTCCTGCTTGCCTACTTGGTTTCCCTGGTTTCTCTTCACCCTTGCAAATTCACTTAATCCTCACCAAGTCTGTTCCTCTGTTCCAGTGGTATTGTAGGCAGCTAAGAAAGAGTGACGGAGGAAGGGTCAGCAGGACAAGATATTTTAAATAATTGACTATGGGGCAGTACATACAGATGGCAAAATGCTGCTCCTCTTTGCTGTGTGGCTATGCAACAGCATTCACATGCCGCTGCACAGATGCGCACTAAAAAAGGAGGAGCCTACAGATGCTCCTTTTTTGCAGTGTCATAAGGGCTGCGATGCAGCCCTATGACACCGCTTCTGTGGAGAGGCATCTGTATGCTCCTGCATGCTGTTCAGCTGCAGTGCCCACCATGTGGATGGGCGTGCACACCTATGACATCACTAGGGGTGGGCACATCTGGGCGCCCAACCCTATCAAGCCCTAATTTTGGCCTCAGAGTGTCGCAAAGCACCCGTCTGTACCAGTCCTATATAAATTTGTTAAGGAGTATTTTAGGATTCAAATACTAAATTGTTGATCAACTTGATTCATTTTAAATTAAATTAAATAAGTTGAAATCAATACATCTTGCCTTTGTTCTCCACTTTCATAAGTGATAGCAGCAGAAATCAATGTTCCTGGCCCAGCACTAGTCGTATATGTCAGAGGTTGTGCGATACATTGGGCGGAGATATGCATTCAAAATCACATCAGGATGGAAAGTATAGTTAAATTTTGTTGTGATTAAATGGCACCCCTCTCAAAGGAGTTATTCACACTGTGAAAATAATTCAGGATGAATCTGAGTTGAATCTCTGTTTTTCACACACATCCTGAACACGCCAATTAAGTTTTCTGGGGCTGCCAAAAAAACAACTTAATCCAGGATAATCGATATCAGGGTTTTCCCCAATTTTTTTTTTAAAAAGCTGCATCATTGGTAGTGTGAATAATAGATGATAATAGACCTAAATAGATCCAGGATAAAACACTTCATGCCTTGAATTTGTTGCAAATGCATTTGCATCATCGAATCTGTCTTTATTTGAATACTTGAGTGTGTGACCAATCAAACTTGCACACATGAACACTGATGAAGTTCTATAGTGTGAATAGCAAATCAGGTACATCATCACACTAAAACAAATGACGTCTGAATGATCCCATAGATGCATTTTGGCAGTGCATGTTTGATTTACACCATCAATCCCAAATCCAATGAATGATAGCTAAGTGCAAATTTGCTTGTATGCCTAAATTTACTTAGGGTTCAGCTTCTCTCACCTGTTTTGAATTATTTTCAGTACACAACATCACCATTTTTTGTCAGTTAACAGAAGCTAGAGTTGGTTTAAGGGAGCTGGGGAATGGGAAATGATGTAAGTACTCTCACCCAGGATTTGAATCAAGCTGATTCATTTCTTTCTTCTTTTATAAGCTGGAGGTTTTTGAAGTCACCAGAAAATACTATTTATTGTTAGTGCTGAGTCCAAAGAATGTCTGTCACAAAGGCACATCCCTGTCCAGCTGTGCCTTCTCAGACCATAATAAAGTCCACTCACTGCCTGAAATATTCAAGACAGATTTTCTTTCTCTTGGGAAAAAAGAAAAAAAGAAAAAAACATCTGCAATATACTAGAATAATGTTCCTTTTTGTCATTTTGAGCTATAAATTATATTGAGTTGTATAATAATATAAGGATGAGACTTCCTAATAGTCTTCTGAGCATGAAAGAAGCAACATACAGCAGCTAGGGAACAGTGTAAAAAAGTTATTTTTTTTAAGTTATGTTATTTGTACAGATTGTTGTGCCATCAGTAGGAATAATGACAAAGTAAAGCTTTGTAAATGGGAACAACAGCACAATTGAGCATCAGCATCCATGTGCAAACATAAGCCCAGCTTATGCCTCTGTGTGTGTGTGTGTGGGGGGGTGTCATTGTGGAGGTTTGTATTTTCTTCTGTCCTCCAGAACAACCAAAGCGTCCCCACCCACAACCCCCCCGAGCTGCCGTTCTGTGGCTAATGGTGAGCATAGGGCATTGGAGACACATCTGACTATTTCTTACAGAGTCATGGGATTTGTAGTATGGTGAGGCAGTAGAGGCCTCTAATTTGTCTAGGAATTCCAGATACTCCCTAAGCTACAAATTCGAGGATTTCATAGGGAAATGTCATGACATTTGAATTAGAATCACAGGGCTATAATTTTGTAGTGAGAAAGGTCCTCAGACAAATGAATAAGCTTCACACGATAGATTTTTTTTCAAATAGGGTTCAGAAGTACCACCTGATTGTCATGGCTCTTTGCTATGGAATTCTAGGAACTGTGGTTTGTTGTGACACCAGAGCTTTATGGTAGAGAAGGCTAAATGTTTCACAAAAGTACACATCCCAGGATTCCATAGCACTGAACCATGGCTGTTAAAGTATTATCAGACTGCCTTATTTCTGCAGTGCAGATGCAGCCACAGTCCACTGGTTTGCCCAAAATTTGGTGGGGTTTCAAATCTTTGTCCCATATAATGTCCAAGTTCAGACATGAAGCCTGATTTTCACTCAACATGTATGTTTCTAGTAATTCTAGTAACTGTACATATTGTATAAGAAAATAATATAGACAACACTTTATTTACATCCAAAGTCTAGACAAATTTCCTTGCAAAGATCACCAAAAGAAGAAAAAGAAGCATTATCACCAGAAAAGGTTTTGCAAGCAAGTAGCTGTGCTTGTTCATAATGTCCAGAACAATTTTGTCCAGCTAGAACACTTTGTATTAAAAAAATAAAACATGTTTGAAATGAAAAATCAGTCCCTGTAGTGACTTGGTTATCCTGTTTTGATCTCAGACCCCTCTGTCTTTGAACACTGGAGTATTTTATAAGCCCTTTAAAGCTAAGATAAAAACGTAGACATTTTTAGTTAAATTTAGCCTTGTAAAACCACTGTGAAAATTTATCAATACAGGCATAAAATCAATTTCCTTACCATTCCTGTGGTGATATATGGCCTCATAGAAAAACATCTCTAATTACATTTTTACTTGCCTTCCACAAAATATTTCTTGCCCAGAGCAAAGGGAAATTTTGCAAATGTAGTTAAAATTAAAATTAATAGCAAGAAGTAAATTTTGGGGAAATGACAAGGCCACAATAAATTGCAGTTGCCAGCCTTCCCTTCGAGAACTTGCTAATTAATTTTGATAGGATTTCCTTTAAAAGAATGAATTTATGTACTGAACCTCATCTCTTCCCCTTTTTTATTTTACTAAAAATATAGCATGGAAGTATTACTGGCATCTTCACATGGCTGTCCCTGGAAGGGGACTCCCACCTCAGAGAGGGAATCTAGAAAATTATCCACCCATTTATTCATGCTGCCATTCTCTCCACAATTTATATCACCCTTATAAATATAAGAACACTCCATTCAAATACATAACCATAATGGATCAGTACTATGCTTTGGCTGGTTACCATAAGGAACCGGTGACTTATTTCCATGCTGGAAAACAGAATGCGATTTGTGAGATTTACAGTGGAGAAGAGATGAAAGTCAGGGTCAAGCCCACTTTGAGGCAATGGGAAACAGGTATGTTAGGCAACAGAAGATATGGTGAAATAATGTGAGGTGGAATTATGCATGCTTCCTTTAAGCTAACTTTCACTCTTATGTTAACTGGCTAGCTTCCTAAGCTAGGAGAGTAGTGAGAGAATAAGAATCACTTGCCAGTCTGGGCAGCTTCTACACATTTGTTCAGAAAATATGCCAGACAAGATCATATTGAAGACTTACCCTATTGTAATCCTTAGTTACACCAGCATAACTTTTTTAAGCAATGAAAAAGAAAGGATATGATACCCTCTTCTTCAAATTATATTTGTCCCAGTTCCATAAAGGCAGCCATATGTCTGAGAATGGGATGCCATTTTGCACTGGAGCAGCATGACACTGGAGGATGATGACAGCATTTCCTTCCCTAAAAGTGTAACAGGAAGACACTGCTGCTACGTATTACCCTCCAGACCAGTAGAGAGGGCCTGATCCTGGAAATACAGTTATCAAGATGGGTAGTACACATTCTTAAAGTTAAGCAAATGCTTCTAAGAATAATTGATCTAATGTAGTGATGACACTATCCATATCTAAGCAGTGGTTGGATGATATTCTAGGACTCACAGTGCCATAGTGTTCTGTGGCATGACAATGACAGAATATGTTCAATCCCATTGTCTGACCACTGTTCACTAATGGGTTATTTCTATATCTTCCTTCCTTCCTTCCTTCCTTCCTTCCTTCCTTCCTTCCCTCCCTCCCTCCCTCCCTCCCTCCTTCCTTCCTTCCTTCCTTCCTTCCGTGTGAGAGATTGAGATTCACTATTATAAAATGGTTCTTCTCACATATTCACTACTCTTTCTTTTTTCTGGAAGCAGCTGCATTAACTAACAAACTAGATTATAACACTACACTCTTAGATAAATACCTTCCCACTTTAGTGGGAAGTTAGCAGCATTTGGTGCAGTCATGCTGGCAACATGACCACCAGAGTAGTCATTGGACAATGCTAGCTCTTTGGCTTAGAAATGGAGATGAACACTACAGTTGGTTAAGACAAGACATTCCTGTCAAGGTACTACCTTTACCTTTAACTTGAAAATAAAGTAGGAACTCCACCTAGAAATCTGTTGGTATTCTTGTTTGATGAAACTTCAAGGGCAGTTCTAGTCAGTCCCCACACACAGGGTTCAGGAAGCAGAGAGATTATTGAGATTACCACACTAGGGTCAATTCCAGAACCATCCCACAATTATCCCATTATTGGCTATGAATATCCCATTATTGGCAATGGGATAATTGTGGGATGGTTCTAGAATTGACCCTAGTGTGATAATCTCACGCGATGATATTTAAGGATGGTGGTGATGATGTTGATATAAAGCCAGCTGGAATAGATATAAAAGCAGCTGGAACATGGTTAGAGGATTGGGACATGTTTTCTATGGGAAAAAGTCCAAAGTATTTAGGGCCTATAAATAGTCAACACGTATGAAAAAGTAGTTGATATACTATCTTTTAGCAAGGCATATAATATCAGTGCCCTCCATCAGATACCGATACTTTAAAAAAGATACTGCAAGTTGCAATATGGTATCAGATTGCTAGAAACGTATAGTCTAGATGCAATCATAGCTAAATGGAATTTATGTGGTCACACTCGATGCTGGGGACAGATTTGCTGGATCAACTGCCCCCTGGTCTTCTAACATGTTCTTAGCATGAAGGCAGGGAAGACAGTGCTAACACTGAAGCTATCTTACTTAATCTCCTTCCCATTGGGAAGGAAAATGGAGAAGAGGAGATGGGAAAATCCTGCTCCCACCACTTTTCAGTCTACCTGCTTGAGTCTTTTCCTTCTCCAGCCTGCATTGGATTGCTCTGTTGGAGTCAAAGTAAGAATTGTTTGTTTAGAGTCAACCCAGAACCTGAAAGTATAATGTAGAGAGAAGACTAGCACGGTTCTTGTGTAACAACAGACAACTTTCAACCCCACTGTGTTTTTTGTTTTAAATGAAAAACATTGAAACTGCTTAAAGAACATCAAGTGTACAAAAAATAAAACAGTACCCATGCTATTTGCATATTTACTACTACTTCTGTATCTTTTGAGTAAATGCTTTTGTGTTTTCTTATTTTAATTCTAATTTGTAATTGCTGTTTGTTTTTAATGAGTATCTGATTTCTTTTTGCACATAGAATTTTTCTCAGATGTTATTCTAGTTTTTTGGTTTGGATGTCATGTGTGCGCTATATATTCCACACAGTTTTTAATACTTCCTTTGCAAATCAGCCACCTAGAATGAGGTAATAGGTTTATAGTCATCCAGATAGTGTTGACCGTTTCACATGAAAACTTGAGGTAACAGACATAAATACATATTTGGATTTTTTGGTTATCTCATATGCTATTCCTCTATGTGATTGGGCAACACTTCAGTTGTAATATTCACTATCTGATTTCAATTATATGCTCTAGATTAGAAGATTTCTAAATGTAAAGGCTTCCTGACAACATCAGCTAATTCCTGTTGCTACCTTTGAGAGAGCAGAGAGATATATAGAGTTTTAGGAAAGGGACAGAGAAAATAACATGCACACACAAAAAATAATAATGTTCCTACATAACTCTGTGCCATGGTTGGTCTTGTGTACACTCCAGAAAAAATTGCTGAAAAAGCTACCAGCAAAAACTCACAAAAGATTACAAGGACCTGGCATTGCTACAGTCATAGGCTATATCCAATGGCTGATGAAAATTGCTTTATGATTATGCCACAGGTATATCCTTATTTATCCTTTTGTCAAAAGCCAAAATGAAAGGGGGGGGGGAGGCATTAGAAAGCACCACATTTAAAGCACTGAAAAGTTCCAAATCTTGAAAAAGTTGTTTTTTGTACTTTATCTGAATCTCTCAGCTACTCATATCTCCCAGCCAGTATAGACACTATTGGAAGTTGTAGTTAAAAACAAAAGCAAATCAGTCAGTCAGTCAGTCAGTCAAACAAACAAATAAGCAAACAAAACAAACTTTCCCAAACTCCCATTTTCCATATACTGTAATATATTACTGGAAATTGAATTCATTGACCAAAGACTAAGACCTGAACTGTAAAGATTTTTGTTGGTTCCAGATTCTTCTTGTCAGGTTGTTTTTCTGAACACTTGAAAAACTTTTTTACCATTTTGGAACATTCTTTCCATCCCTGAACATTAGTTTAACTATAGTAGATCAGCTGAACCAATGCAATTTACGTTAGTGTTGACATATCCATTTCCATTGATTTAATGATTTGCTCTGCTTGGAACTATCAATTGGATTTAGGCTTTTGTGGGGAGGGGAGGAGCCCATAGTCCCATCCTGTTATATTATGCCACTTGCCTCAAATTCTGTAACTCTTGAGAAATGTAGCAGACTAAGGTGGTTAAATTATGATGTGACAGAATGTAGTGGACTATTTTCCACTCATACACTTTCTAATATTTTCCTATGTTGAAAACCATTCAAAGCTGAAGAACTGCATTAACAACTTTCTCCCTGATGTAATTTGTGAAGAGTACTTTGTAAATGTCATATAATTTTCAGAAGTTGTGTCCATACTGGTAATGTAAATTGGTGCACTTCATTCCATCCCTTTATCATTTTAAATTTCTCTCTCTCTCTCTCTCTCTCCCTTTTTTTTTACTCTGTGTACATACCTGGGGCCATACTTTATACTAATAACAGTACCCTAAAAAACAATATACTTGAAAACAGTAAAGAATTAGCATGTTGTTGAAAAATGCTGCATTTTAAAAAACAAACAAATCTATAAACTACACGTAATCTGAAGTGGCCCCACTAGAAATAGTTTGTTTTTTTAAAAAAAATAGCCCAGCATTTGAGATCCCCCCCCTCTTATTTTTTAAAATCTAAAAGTCAGAGTAAGGAGGTGTAAACCAACATACTCAAATTCTCTCTCTCTCTCTCTCTCTCTCTCTCTCTCTCTCTCTCTGTGTATTCAATATTTATATATTTACATATTTAACACTTCATGTAGTTTAGTCCTCATCCTAAGTCTAAGGTAAATAAAGTGGGGACAGATGATTTTGTTTCCTTTATTTTCTCCCTATATATGTGTGTGTGTGCATCTGTGTGTGTAGGTTGAAATCCGGAATCAAGTAGGTATGGTATTTCAGAATAAATGTAGTTTGACTCCACTTTACTATCATGACTCAGTCCAATAGAATCCCATAATTTGTAGTTTGGTGGGGCATTCAACCTGGCCTGTCAGAGAGCTCTGGTGTCTCACCAAACTACACATCCCAGGATTCTGTAAGATAGTGTCATGGCAATTAAAGTGCTGTCAAATTGCTTCAGTTCTGCAGTGTGACTACACCCCTGGAGGAATGTTTCATCCACACAATGTTGGTTAAAGTTTTTAAAAAAGTATGATCCATTCTGTCACCTCAGGGTACTACTGTACCATTGCCATTTCCTTTGGTTGAATAACTAAATTAATAGCTACTTTATAGTGGGTTGGTGAATCCATTCATATGAGTGAGCTGGAAAATGTATTCAATATTTTATCCAACGTAAATGAGCTGTTGCAGATGTAGAGCCACCAAAACAGATACTAATTTCCTTATAAGCTGACTAGATTTCTGATTTGTTCTTCACCAAAACTGTAAATTTCTTATACCCAAACACTTAAAACATCTCCCCCACTATTAGGCAGGGTTTTTTTTTTTGGGGGGGGGGGATGTTCTGCTTTCTTTGACTTTCTCAAAATCCACCAGCGTTCTTATCCTGACAGATTTTCCTATTAGTTTGAAAGACTTCCTCTCCCACACTATTCATACATACTTTGGATTATAGCTTTCCAAATATATAAATTGTAATATAATATATGAAGTTACATATTGAGGAAAAAGTGTGGCCATTCTTTATATACACACATCTTTTTAGTCATGCACATTGCAAGCATGTAATAGGAGGGAAATGATGCTCACAGTTTCCTCCTGATGACAGATCTTAAACATCATGGTCTGGAGATATACTCTTTGAATTCCTTTAAAAAAAATCCTGAAAACTTTAACTTACAAAACACAACACTGAATAGAAAGTTATCCTCAAATGTGTCTATGTGAGGGAACCGGCCCATCATGGCTCCAAACACTAAAGCCCCACTCCTAGACTTCTTTCCCTGGCATGAAGGCTAGTAGGCATTTAATGGCGGAAGTGTGCTAAATACCATCTGGTCCATTCCATAAGTGTCGTGATTAATCCATGGTCTTGTTCCCACATTTGAGAGCATGAAATGTCAGTGCCCTTCTAAAGGGGAGGACATGCTAAGCTATTTAGCATCGTTCAAACAGAGGAACAAACTGAAAATCACTGGTTTCAAATATGTAGTAGTCAATGTTGCACATCTTTATTAGTTTCTTTTGTTGAAAACATCAGAAAATACTGGCTATTTCTGTCCATAGTCTGTAAGAATAGCCTGCTAAACCTGATTTATGAAGAGCATTTTTATTATGGAAAGCCATAAAACTATCCAAATGTTCTCTAAATTGTTTCAGTTCTCTTTCACATTGGCTCAGTACTTTCTTTCTGCACTGTGGCTTTTGTATTACTTCTTTTACTGTTTCCTGCCCACTAAATACAGGATGTATTTAGAGGTACTCCATTACAGAACATTCAGTTGTACTCCCTGACAGCTCTATTAGCCTAAGGAGACAATATCAGAAGAGAAGTGCAGAAAACCTAAAAGAATGCCAAATAGTTATACTCCCATTGGAGAGTTAAAAAGAAAAAAAAAACTGCAAGAAATGTACCGTAGAGGACTAACCAGCTTGTACAGGGAGCTGAAATGGATGGAAAAAAATCATGATATATTATTACACAGAAATGAGTTACAAGTAGGAAACAACAAACAAACCACAGGAGATTGTGTCCCCTTTACTAATGTTACCAGACCTCTGTTCCTACATGAGCTTTTTAGGATCCAAGCATCTTTCATCTAAGACAATTCCTGTAACCACTGCTTTCTTTATACTGCAATCCTTTAACCACCTACCTGGAATTAGTTTCTACTGAACACAATGATACTTCTTTCTGAGTACATATATATATTACTGAACCATTACTTAAGTTGTGCTGCAGAAAAACAGGGCCAGAAATGCTATAAAATGTTTATCACATCTCAATCAGGCATTTTAATTGCTCCCTCTCCATTTCCAAGAAGCAAATGGACTCTTTAATAATACACGCCTATAACACTGTGATAACTGTCATGACTCTATCCTATGGCATCTTAGATTCTGTAGTTCAGGAACACACAGGACCAGTGGTTCTGAAACTTTGGTCCTGTTAAGGTAAACAAAGGGTCAATTAACCCATTCACAACCAATTATGCAAATCAGGCATTTGTGAAGATTTCCAATCAGACTCATTTTATTCCAAACAGTCTCAGTCTGCATGCAGAGCTTCAGCCAAAAGTCAATTCCTTGACTGAATCCCTTAAAAATGGCGCAAACAGTTTTTATTAACCCACAAAATATTCATTGAGCATGCGTAGTTTAACATTCATATATATATATATATATATGTGTGTGTGTGTGTGTGTGTGTTGTTGTTGTTCAGCTTGTCTAAACTGCTCTCTGCTGGCCTGATTCACAATGAATGCTTTGTAGTAGAAACCTTATCAGCTTGCTAGCTACAGCGACCTTCAGGGAGGCCCGTCTTTCTCTGTGAAGAGAAATTCACGCTTAGTGTTCTTCTTCTCCCCCCTCCTTCCTAACCCCACAACTCAAGCCTAATTCAAAGCACAAGTTTTTCCTTTGCTCTATGGCTGAACTATTGATCATTAATGGGAGAGATTATTGGCTTCATTTGGTTATCAATGGCTTTATTAGTTTTCCACCTTAACAGTCCTACACCTGTTTTGGACTTCAATTGCCAGAAGTTTGAGCCAGCATGGCGAACAGTCAGGAATTCTGAGGCAGAAATCCAAACCACCTGGAGGACCAAAATTTGGGAATCACTGCACTAGGCCTTTCTGGCAGAGGAGTCTAAATGTCCCTCTCTAAACTGTGATTTTCATAAGTTGTTGTCAAGACAGTTGAAATCATAGAGCTATAATTGTGTAGTGTGAAAGTTCTCCTGAATGTTCTTACTTGTATGCTGTTACCCTGCTTACAGTTCACACCTTGTATTATGAACTTGAACTCCTAGCACAACAAGGGAAATATGATATAATAGGCATCACTGAAACCTGGTGGGATGAGTCTCATGATTGGAATGTATAAATAGAGGGATATAACCTTTTTAAGAGAAACAGGCCAAACAGGAAAGGAGGAGGAATAGCATTATATGTCAGGGATATTTACACCAGTGAAGAGATCCAGGAAGTCAATACTGGAAGCCAGGTGGAGAGCATCTGGATAAAAATTAAAGGAGAGGGAAATAACAGGGATGCTACTGTGGGAGTCTACTACAGACCCCCGATTCAGGCAGAGGAATTGGATGATGCCTTTCTAGAACAGATAATCACATACTCAGAAAGGAGAGATGTAGTAGTGATGGGGGACTTCAACTATCCTGGAAGTCAAACTCAGCCAAATCATCAAGGTCTAGCATATTCCTCACTTGCCTGGAAGACAATTTCATTGTCCAAAAGGTGGAAGAGGCAACAAGGGGATCAGCTATTTTAGATCTTATCTTAACCAACAGGGAAGACCTAGTTGATGGGGTGCAAGTGATGAGATCCTTAGTTGGAAGTGACCATGTTCTCCTGGAGTTTGTTATACAAGGGAAGGGAGAAGTCAGGCATAGTCAGACACGCACTCTAGACTTTAGGAGAGCTGATTTCAATAAACTTAGAGAAATACTGGGGGTGATCCCAAGGTCAGGAATACTAAAAGAGAAGGGAGTTCAAGACGGATGGGAGTTTCTCAAAAAGGAGATACTGAAGGTGCAATTTCAAATAGTTCCAATGAGGAAGAAAAATGGAAGATGTCTCAAGAAGCCAGGATGGATGACTAAGGAACTTTCAACTGAGCTAAGTTTTAAACGGAACATGTATAAGAAATGGAAAAATGGGGAAATCACCAAAGATGAATTCAAACGATGCTAACAAGATGAAATTCAATGCAGAGAAAAGTAAGGTTCTGCACTTAGGGCGGAAAAATGAAATGCACAGATATAGGATGGGGGATACCTGGCTGAATGAGACCACATGTGAAAGGGATCTAGGAGTCCAAGTAGACCATAAGCTGAACAGGAGTCAACAGTGCGATGCGGCAGCTAAAAAAGCCAATGCAATTTTAGGCTGCATCAATAGAAGTATAGTTTCTAGATCAAGGGAAGTTATAGTGCCACTCTATTCTGCTTTGGTCAGGCCCCACCTGGAATACTGTGTCCAGCTCTGGGCACCACAATTCAAAAAGGATGTGGAGAAACTGGAGCATGTCCAAAGGAGAGAAACTGGAGCATGTCCAAAGGAGGGCAGCCTTTGTATCACACTCGGAAGCTACAACTGGTCCAAAATATGGCAGCGCGGGTGGTCACTGGTGCTCCCAGGGCCGCCCATATAACACCAATTCTGAAAGACCTTCACTGGCTGCCGATTCGCTTCCGGGCTCAGTACAAAGTGCTGGTTATTACCTATAAAGCCCTATATGGCTTGGGTCCAGGGTACCTGAAGGACCGTCTCTCCCCATACAATCCGCCCCGCACACTTAGGTCATCTGGTCAGCGGTTACTGAGAGTTCCGGAGACTAGATTGGCGAGTACGACGAAGAGGGCATATTCCATCTCTGCCCCCTGTCTCTGGAACTCTCTACCTATCGATCTCCGCTTGTCCCCCTCCCTTGCTCAATTTAAAAAGGACTTAAAGACCTATTTATTTAACCAGGCTTACCGCTGAATGGACTTTTATTTATTTGCCTGTTGTAATGCCGCCCACTGTTCTGCTGCTGCATATGCACTAGCACTTATATTGAGAATTGTGATTTTATTGTGATTTTATTGTCTTACTGGTTTTACTGCTTTTATTGTTTTATTGTTACCGGCTTGTTTTAATGGTTTTTATGTCCTACTGTTTTTTATATGCTGCACACCGCCCTGATCTATGGAAGGGCGGTATAGAAATAAATCATATTATTATTATTATTATAAGATGGTGAAGGGTCTGGAAACCATGCCCTATGAGGAACGCCTTAGGGAACTGGGGATGTTTAGCCTGGAGAAGAGAAGGTTAAGAGGTGATATGATAGCCCTGTTTAAATATTTGAAGGGATGTCATATTGAGGAGGGAGCAAGCTTGTTTTCTGCTGCTGCAGAGACTAGAACGCGGAACAATGGATGCAAACTGCAGGAAAAGAGATTCCACCTCAACATTAGGAGGAACTTCCTGACAGTAAGGGCTATTCGACAGTGGAACACACTCCCTCGGAGTGTGGTGGAGTCTCCTTCCTTAGGGGTCTTTAAGCAGAGGCTGGATGGCCATCTGTCAGGGATGCTTTGATTTGGAGTTCCTGCATGGCAGGGGGTTGGACTGGATGGCCCTTGTGGTCTCTTCCAACTCTATGATTCTATGATTCTACCTATACTCCACATATCTACTCACAAGTAAAATACCATTGCAATCAATTGATCTTACTTCAAGGGATGAATACACAGATCCAAAGTTAAAAACTTAGGCTGGTGTCTTGTATCACTTTATGCTTAACTCATTATTTAAATAAATAACTTCTCCTGGCCTGATCACCAGCAAAACTGATAGATATGTCATTTGTCCTTGCTTTAGTTATCACCAAAATGGACCTCTTTCTCCTCATGCAGCTGATGCCTGGTAAACTAGGCAGGTAGCAAGTTATGACTATGGCATATGACTTACAGCAGCAAGATTAATTATACCCAGATGCTGGAAAATGAAAATAAGTGTAGAATTGCAGGACTGGTATAAAGAAGTATGGAAATTAGTGATTAATGATAAATTAACATGTAAATTAAAAGTAAAGAAAGGTAAGAAAAAAGGATGTGGAAGAGAAATGATTTTGATGAGACATGGAAAAAAATATAGAAAATGGATTAAAAAAAGAAGACGGAAAATTACCTTCACAAGATGAATTAAAATTTTGGATGGAGTATAAAGATAGAAATGGCTCCATAGAAGGGGAGCACTGAGGTGGTATGTTAAAGATATTTAGATATAAGATGTTACAATGCAAAGAATATATATAAAATCATAAAGGGAAATATTATGTACTGTATTGCATTGTATAGTATAAGAATATTAAATGAAAAAAACTAAAAAAAATGACTATGGCAATGGTGTCAACATCATTACTAAGTAGCATTTGTGAATACAAAGCAGATATGGTTGAGTAACTGTTTCATATTCACAAATACTACTAATTATTTACCATTTCAACACTATTGCTAACTATTGTAACTCCCTACTCATTTTAATGGACATCAGCTGCCAGGGGGAGGGGGGAGCCGACAAGTCCAGGTGAAGTTATTTAGTTAAGTAGTGCATTAATCATAAGCAGATACAGAATTTCAGCCTTACATCTTAATGGCAATTAACAGATACTCACTGGGGGTGGGGGTGGGGGTGTTAATATTAAAGGCAAAAACAGACATCCTGCAATATCATATGTAACTAAAATGACAGAGCTCAGATGAGTCCACTCCCTAACCTACATTTTGTGGCTCGCAGTGCCCCAAAGCCAGGGTTTCTCGGGTGCTACAGATTGGGGTGCTGCAATATAATTCTGATCCCAGTCATGAAGACAGTCAGTGGTTTGGAACATATCTTTCCTATGCAATTTATACATATGTGAGGCTTGCAGTGTTATTAGAGGCAAAACATCAACAATAACATACACACACCATCATACCTATATTTCAAAAATGAATAACTAAGCATATACATTTCTCAAAGACAGAAAAACATATTTTATTCCATTCAAAGAGTACAAAGGTTTGCACCTTAGAAAATGGAAACAAACATACATTACTTGTTTAAAACTCTGCACAAATATCTGTGAAGCGGGGGCGGGGGGGGGGAATCTTTCAACTTCATTTAGAAATGGGCATCCAAAACTGAGAAGCTAGATAATAAGTTTGACAGATTCTTATTCCATACAAATGTCTTCCCTTGAAAATTAGTGTAGCTCCAAAATTTTGCAAATTTATTGGCCAAGATCTTACATTAGGGTTATGTAACACAGTGTTCCTCAGGCTATCTGAGACGGGGAACTAAGGGCCTGAACAGAAAGGCCAAAATAAATCTGTTTCAGGTCACTTTGGAAGTATGCTATTTAAATGACACAGGCATCTTAAGATGCCAGAAGCTGAGCCAAAGCTGTGCTCCAGTCTTTAGGACTGGAGCATGGCTTTGGTGTGGTTTCCAGCCTCTTAGGACACAAGCATCATTTAAACAGCATGCCTCCAAAGTGACCCGAAGCAGCTTTATTCTGGCCTGTCTGTTCTGATGCACCAGGAACAAATAGTATAAGATATAAGTGAAAGGAGAGGCCTATCAACACTGTCAGACCTGGCCTCAAGTTGAAGAGCCCTCTCTCCATGGAAACACCATCTGGCCTAGGAGGGAGTGAAGTAGAGGCCTAGCAACACCATCAGACCTGGCCTCAAGTTGAAGAGCCCTCTTTCCTGACAACACCATCTGGCCAAGGAGGGAATCAAAGGAGAGGCCAAACTCCATTGAGCCTGTCCTAGATTATGAAGCAGAGCCCTCCTTCCATGCCATCTGCCTTGGTCCAGGTGTCAGAGGGAGAGAAGAAGAACTGCTGGACCCGATCCCCTTCCCCCTCACCATTCCCTTCTCCTTTTGTGTCGTGTCTTCTTAGATTGTAAGCCTGAGGACAGGGAACCATCTAATTAAAAATAATTGTAAGCCGCTCTTATAGCCTTTAGGGCTGAAGGGCGGGGTATTATTATTATTATTATTAGTAGTAGTAGTAGTAGTAGTATATGTGTCCACTGGTTACAACTGTTACTTTATTTCCTGGAAACTTGCCATGGACTGGCAGCTAATAGATTGTAGATCAGCACCAGTTCAGGGACCACCACTTTGACATGCAGAATTAGAAATCTGTATCACTTGATAATTATGTCAAATGACAACACTGTGTAATTGAATATACAATTGAATGAGTATTATCATCAGTTTCAAAAGGAACAAGTAGATATGCATTTGCCAGAATACAAAATGCACATCTGCATGTGTGATAGCACATGTGCCATTCCACTTCCACAATCTTGAACTGGATGATATTGTACACTGGACAAAAAATATGCAGCTGCTTCTGTAGTAAAACATATGCATGCATAACACATCAGTAGGATTCTATATCCGTAGTGTTGTCACTCATCAGTGATGCCAAGTGTGGCTCTCAAATTGGGAATCCCAAATTGTGAACATATCATCCCAACATATCATCCCAAATTGTATGTGATGCTGTAATAAGGATTTTTGTCTATTTGTTTTCCTTTTTGAGTTTGCCAAGAAGTATAGTCGCCCCTCCTTTCTCACAGACTTGAGATCTGCATTCTTGATTATACGCGGAGGGGCAGCCTCCATTATCCTCGCAAGCCTATAGGGCTTGGATAAGTGCAAGTCTCCATTTTCACAGGTGTGTGTGTGTGTCTGGAACAGATCCCCCATGAAAATGGAGGACCAGCTCTATTATTATAATTGTTGTATCTGTCCAGATATCTTTTTTCCAGTTTTGATAAATGACAGAGCTACATGTCAGATGTTAACAAATATATGTTTACCAAACATCCACATAATGACTGATGGAATTTAGCACTCCAACATTTGAACTGAAGGAGTTAGGAAACCTATATTTCCTTTGTCTAGTTAAATCCAGAGGGTCCATAAAATGAGAATCACTTAAGAAAAACATCAGTTTACACCACAGGGATAAATAGATCACAGATATTTCCTTAAAAACATACATACAAACATCATCAGCAAGACTGAAGCCAATAATTTATAAGTATTCTTTCTTTTTAAGATTTATTTTTATTGATTTTCCATATTAAAATACTTTAACAGAGTAATAAATTTGTATTAAATATGTTCATAAACATTATTCCTTTTTTATTATTTTTATCAGTTCCATAAATTTCTAAACCATACACTGTTACTTTCTGTTATTCTCCCATTTTTTTAAAAAAAGTTCTTCACATGTATATTTCTGGTACATACATAACCATATCATTCTTCTTTTCAATATATATAAATTTTTTCTAATTGTTATTATCATTTTTTTACTGTCTGTTACTAATTGAATTGCTTTTTCCTTGAGAATTAACTAAAAATAATACTAGTATATCTTCTTTTTTATTTGTTAAAGTAAGGGGCCATAAAGTGGTGTCCCTTATGAAAATGACAAAATCAAGGTTTGTATTTTGATTTTTTTTGGGGGGGGGGGGCGGAATTATCAAGCTATGGATGGTTGAATCCATGGATGCAGAATCCATAGCTGCTATAGATATGAAGCTGGTATAGATATGGAAGGTAAACTGTAACGTACAAATGGAACAATGGGAAAGGATGTGGCCAAAGGGGTTGATGCTATGAATTTATGTGATGAATTTAGAGATTGTTTTTTGTTTTTGTTTTTTTGTTTTTGTTTTTGTTTGTTTGGGTTTTGTTTTTTTTTTACAAAATATGGTATTGTTGGTATATGTCATCAGAGAAATTATCTGGAATATGCAAAGGAACTTGAAATGTTTGTTGGGAATGTGAACACCAAGAAGCGATATTGTGTCATTTGTGCGGGACTTGTTAAAAGACTAAAAGATTCTTGGATCAAATACATTCTTTGATACAGATAATTTTGTAGATTAACATGCAATTAAAACCAGAATTGTTTGGGGGTGGGGGTGGGGGTTCTGAATGAAGAACAACTGAAAAAAGGACTATGGGAGAATAATTCACTCCATGTTCACAGTGGCAAAACTGCTGTATCCTAAAAGATGGAAGAGAGCAGTATTGCCTACAAAAGAATAAGAGTTTTAAAAAGTGAATGAGGTTACAGAAATAGACAAATTACTTTGATTAGAGAAAAAAGTAACTTTTAAAAAATATTGGAAACTCTTAAAAAACCTCTTCTTTTGGGTGGGAGGAATGGAAATGATCTGATGAAAGTTAGTTTTAAAAATTAGTTGGCATTACTAATGGAAGAAGGTTAAAAGTTATTTACTGAGAAGTTGTAAAACCCTATATAAATGTATAACAGTAGAACAAACAGTGGCAAGTCATCTTTGTATTTTCTCTTTCTTTTCCTTCCTTCCTTCCTTCCTTCCTTCCTTCCTTTTTTTGTTACAGCACTTTAACTTTTCTCCTTTTCTCTGGCTTTTTGTTTTCTTTTTTTATGGTTTTTGTTGCAATGGCTTTTACCTATATTTTAAATCTATGTTTAAAACTTTACACCTGTGTCTTGTAAACTAAGCAGCCAAATATCATAATATCTGGTTTTAAAATATTTGTTCTGCATTAGGCAAGCCAAATAGAATCACAATGAATAAGGGATTCCATTTTTTAAGTGATTGAAAGAGCTGCTCCTTATGTTTCATGGAATAATAGTTTTAGAACAAATTTATTTAACATTCTAATTTCATATGAGGATTGAGGTGGATTTTAATTTGAAGAGTTCCTTTAGTTTATATACCTTTTGAAGAAAGTACAAATAAGATGCTCCCTTGGAAGGTAGGCATAATATAATGAAGTGATTGTGTCTTCTTATTTTTTTTCCAGAAAAAAAAATAGCCACAATTCTATTCACTGTTTATATAGTGTACATTTCTTGCAGCAGGGTTACTCTTCAGTTGAAAACAGTTCTAGAAAATGGCAAAGTTGCATAACAGAATATGCAATACACCAAATCTGGGTGGATACTCCCTCTGCATCCACAACTGTCGTGCCATATACTAGGTAGAATATTAGGTAAATGCAGCTCAGAGTGCAACTCCAAATTGGTTTTGGTCCATTATATGTGTGTAAGAGTTTCATAGATTGAAAGGTACAACTCTGTTTTAAAGTGCCAACCTGATCCTGCCGCTGTAAACTTTTGTTTGATTAGTCAAGGACAATTACTGAAGCAGATAGAGCATGACAGAAAACCCATTGTAGATCCATTGCAGTTGTCTAACACTAATTTAGGCCCTAAATATCAGGTTAAGAAGGAGATGGCAGATTAGGTTCAGCCTCTTATCTCACACAACGTTGTATTGTAATCATGCCCTCTCTCAGTAAGAAACCTCAGAATACTGTTGCTAATGCCTGAGAGAGGCTTAAAGTAAAACTGAACAGATAGTCTCCCTGCACTCCAAACTTTTACCCTGTCTAAAGTTGCTGGTGATGGAGTTTCTTTGAGTTTATGTACTTGCCTTCCCCAAAAAGAACTGGCCATAAATACTTTTTTTCTGACTAAGGTGGAATAGCAAATGAAAACTCTGCCATTCAAATCAAGTTACATAGTACTCAAAACTAATCTCGGTATTTGGTACAGGAAGCTAAAACAACAACAACAACAACAACAACAACAACAACCCGCAAGTGCCTCTCCTTGTCACTATCAATAAAACACAATAATGAATTAAATAACTTACAACATGCTGTCCTTTCATGGTCCCCAGAATCTGTGGCCTGCGGTGGCTACATCACTCTGCATAATGATCTTGTCACAAAAGGCTCAGCAACGCTCTCTCTTTGTGTGTGTGTTTGTGTGTGTACTTTTTAAATTATAATTTACTATGTTGCTATGGTTCCTTCGCTATGTTTTCCACTTACTCAAACAAGAAAAACAGCAATGAGTCAAACCATCATGGCAGACAATTCAGTACAAATTCTGTTCCGTTTCAATAGAATTTAAAATATCCAAGAGAACTATACTATGTCAGAATGCAGCATGGTTCCCAGTGGGTATTCTGGCTTGTATTTTCTGGAATAGTTCACCTTTGTTTTTAACTGGATGGCTAAGAGAAATAAAGGAACACTTGCAATTCAGATTTAAGAAGTCAGCTGAAAGGTAACATGCCTGCATGCACTTTTATCCTGCTCTTCCACTCTGGTGCATCATCTTCAGGAGGGCTATCACCCCTTACAACCCATCCCTTCAAGCAACCAGTATTCAGTAGTGCCAAGCATTTGGTTGAGGAGTAAATGTAATGGAGCCTACAAACAAGGATCATATTTTTCCAAGAGCCAAGAAATGGCCTGAGAGAAAATATACTTGTAGTTTGAAGATTAATGAACAATAACAAATATGAAGCAGGTGATATATTGAAAACATTGCACTGAAAATGAAGTGGACTTCACCTACTTCCAACAACAAGTATTATTGTGCAAACTTGTGTACAGTGAGATGGGAGAATCATGGCATGCCTACTCCATTGTTCCTGGCAAGAATAATAACAGCCAGGAATGTAGTAAGAAATGTTCTTCAGTCCAAGAGCCGGAGTTCTTTTCTTTTAAAGCTGTTGCTATGTTAAGAGCAGTGTCCTGATTTTACTAGTCTGGGAGAAAAAACTCCTCCGGGCACTAAGTTTTTGAAGGACCTTACAGACTGATCATTTTTCAAATTGACAATTAACAAGAATGACTTGAAGTGAGAATGAGGTACAAGGGAAGAAATCAGGTTTAAGACAAACTGGTTTTGCAGCAAAAACCCATTTATTTATTTATTTCTTTTCCAGCTAAACTCCTACAGACAATGTAGCCCTTTTTATGTTACTGTTTCAGACAAAGATCCTCTACAATACTTCTACATCACTCTGGTAACCTTGTCCAGGTAAGGAGCTATGTCATAGACTTGCCCAAATGCTCCTAGATCTTTTACTGTTACCAGAGTGACGTACTAGTATTACAGAGGATCTTTGTCTGAAACAGTAACATAAAAAGGGCTACATTGTCTGTAGGAGTTTAGCTGCTTGGAACAATGTTCTAAGCCTATGACTGGGAAACATGCAGTTGGCCCTCAACACTTGGAGCTTTGACTTTTGTGGCTTTGATTATTCATGGGTTTAATTGCTATGCTGTCTCTAGGAATATCTGGGTCCCCCAGCATGACAAGAAATGGGAGAAAGAATGGTCTGAGAAGGAACAATGTCACCAACTCTTTCCTGTGATTGAAACATCTTATCTCTACTAAACAGAATTGGAAGCAAAATCAAATCATATTCTCCTGCCATTAGGAATGTACACACACACGGGCTGAAGCAAATAAAACATACTATTGATATGTCTTTCTTTAAATTCTGTTGTTTTGTTTTGTTTTTTTACTGTGGTCATTAAGATGTTTGTCACTGAAGAAGAAATGGTGAACAATAATGACTTCATGATAAGACTATATGCTTTTTTCTTACTTGATTTGTGTACATATAGAATTGTATCTTTCAGGGGTAGGAAGGTGTTAAAGGCATTCCTTGGCTTGGTCTACTGCACTGCATTTTGCATTTAAAGGGGTTTCTTTGTAGAAAAACCTGTCAAACTTGATAAATTCTCCTGTAGCATATAAAAAGCCAAGGTTCCAAAAATAGAACATAAAAAGTTTACTTTGTAGGCAATGGCTGTTGCAATTGCATCTCTATGTTATGCTCCCATATTTTCTGTGTTGCTGTTTTGTTTTTGTTTTTCTTCTGCATTATTAACTCTTTAATAAAAGGATGGGAGAGAGAGAGAGAGAGAGAGAGAGAGAAATTATTCTAAGCCATTTTGTCATTGTCATGTGAACCAGCATGGGTCCAGGCTAGATATGTGAAAAACCAAGTTGGAATATCTCTTAATTGTAATAACGCTTCAGTCATCAAATAATAAATAGGCATTTCTGTTCATTATGGAACTGTACAATAAAAATGATCATGAAATAGGTTTTCAAAAAAAAAAAAGCATAGTAGGAACAATGGATTTCAGGGAAAACATGGAATGATCTCTTTTAAAAAAAAATAAAGAAAAAACACTGGTGCACTACTTGTCAACTGAATGTCAAATCTATCGTCTTGGACAGTTATATCCAGTTTTCCAGTTGCCAATCCATTGATAAAAGAAGAGCATGGAAAAAATGTCAGTAGCTGGCATGATCCTCTTCAGATCTGAGGAGAAGGGATATAGTGCTGTTTTAATGCAGTTCTCAGAGGAAGCAACAAGTAATTCCGAAATTTTCTTTCTATTGAAAGAAAATCATGGAAAACTGAAGTTTCCAAAGACTATTTACCATTTGGGACTTATTCTGCACAAAATCTAAACTTAAAACAAAAACAAAAATAGGAAATAGCATTTTCTACATAGAAAACAACATTAAATTAACATTAAAATATGTATTGTATAGTTTTAAAATCCATATGTGAATTTTGGGCAGAATAATTCACAACCTGTGAAGATACTCAGTTGTCCAGATCTCTCATTATCAGTCTTTCCCAACCCTTGTGGGAGGGAACATTTTTCAACATTTTTTGAACACATTAAATATTTATTTGCATCTCTACCGAGGAAAGGCTGCAGAAAGTACCCTCTATTCCCAGTAAGTGACAAGCCTAACCGCAAAACCACTTTACCCCAAAGGCAGTATGGTATGGCTGAGCATCAAAGTTTTGATTTTCTCCAGTGCCCCAGAGCAAGCATGAAGGACTTTGGTAAGTCAAATTACCTTCTCTAATATCTTCCAGATGTGTATAAACTGCACAAAATGCATACAAAAATTGTAAGTACTCAGAGGTCCACTTTTGGTTTTGAAAAATGTAGAATTTAAAGGGCCCGAACAGACAGGCCAAAATAAAGCTGCTTCAGATCACTTTGGAGGAATGCGATTTAAATGACACACACATTTTAAGAGGCCAGAAGCTACACCAAAGCTGCACTTCAGTCCTTAGGACTGGAGCATGGCTTGGTGCGGCTTCAAGTCTCTTAAGAAGAATACATGATTTAAACAGCATACCTTCAAAGTGATCCAAAGCAGCTTTATTTTGGTCTGTCTCTTTGGGCCCTTAGATGTAAAAGAATACTTGAAACCCTTTTGGAAAGTGAAAAGATTAATCCCATGGCTGGGAATCTATGAGAATCTATGAGAATTGCAGTTCACTATTTCCACTGCACCCACCCCCCCCCCCCGCCCCCAGAAAAGGACATTCTTGGTCGGTCTAGGGAGTAAGGGACATACACATAAAAAGAAACAACAAACACTATGGGTTGTATGTGACTCTACAGTTGTGCTCCATCCACCATGCCCCATGGCCATGCTACATCAAAAGTACTGTGCTCAAGGGAAATCAAATCTACTGGTGACTGAGGATAGATAGGGAACCCTACCCATCTTCTATCAGTCTTGTTTCTTACTTGTCTGCTGTGGCCACCAAGCTTCCTTAAATGGCAGGAAAAAGTCACCATAGGAAATACCACTGTGGAATTTTACACATATCTGTACTGTACTGTATATATTTTACATTATATCTTTGTGCCTATTTCTATTGCTTGTGCAGAACATGGCTTGTTAGAAGCTTAAGTCTATCAAGATCTTAAAGCTTTCATGGAATAAGGGTAGATTACTGTGATTCTAGCTACTCATCTGTTAGTATATATAAACTAGCAAGATCTCTTGGAATAGTATTTGGAAAATGTAATTCACACAGAGAGCTTAAAACAAAAACAAGGGGGGACTTTGACATGTGACAACATCCTTTATTTTTAACTAATTCCTGCACCATTGATAAACACATAAGAAAGTGTGAAATACAGCTCCTGAAGCTAGTTTATACTATGACACTGGAGAAGAATTTATCCAAAGGCAAGACAGGTGCTGGGACTAGATTAGATGAAATATCCCATTTTTTAATGTCAATCAGACAGAACTTTCATCCTTATAACTGATAGTCCTTTTGACACCTTTCATTTTAATTACCAGTCCCAAATTTTTCTAGGCATATAATGAAAACAGCAGCAGCAACTTCAACATAGTCTACATAAATCTCTGTCTACCAGTCACAAAAGTGTAACACAGCTTAAAGAGCAAGACATATGCACTGGATATGAAGAAGCACCAGTGTTGTATGACAGAAAATAAAATAACATTGACCAGATTATTAAAATTGACCAGACAAGCCAGGAGGCAGTGCAAAATTTATAACATACAGTACAGTGGGCCCTTGTTATACTCTGGAGTTTGGTTCCAGGACCCTCTGCGGACAACAAAATCTGTAGATTGTATGTACAGCACTGTGTAAACTTACAGCTCTATATAAATAAAATTAATAATAATTAATAATAGATGTTTAAGTCCCATTAAATATAATGGCACAACAAAATGGTGTCCCATATATAAAATGGAAAATCAAAGTTTGCTATTTGGAATTTATATTTTTGGGGAATATTTTCAAGCCATGTATGCTCGAATCTGTGGATAAAAAGTTTGTGGATAAGAAAGGCCAACTGTACTTGCACACTTACATACTATTTCATATTTTTATTTAGCAAACTGTTGAGAAGCTAATATTACAGCAACAACTGTGTGGATGCAATCCTCGTTATCCCAACTCCTACACCTACTCACTTGGTATTTTTAGCATATATGCATATGCATATGTAGAGGGGGATAGGCACTAAAGTGTAGTGACCTGAATGTTGGACTAGGATACTGGAGACTAGGGTTCAAATCCCTGCTTTGCCAAAAACAAAACAAAACAAAAAACAAACAAACAAACAAACAAACAAAAACAGAGGAAGACAAGGACAAACCCCTCTGAACAAATCTTGCCTAAACCACCTTTTGATGCCTTAGATAATTGATGGTGGACCTTTTAGAGACCAAGTGCCCAAACTCAAAGGCTTAACCACACTGGGAGTTTTACAGTGCTGGGGAGGGGCAGTACTTCTGGGGGTGGGACTTCTGCCTTCTGAGGGTGGGACATCTGGAGGCAGGACTTACGCAGAGGCAGCTACATGCCCTGGAGGGCAGAGGAAGAGGAGGACCACGTGCCCTCCTGTCTCTCCATGTGCCCTCAGAAATGGCTTCACATGCCAGAGAGGGCATGTGTTTCATAGGTCCACCACTATGGAGTTAGGATCAGCCTAAGTCAGAAATGACTTGAAGGCACACACAATAACTATATATGTATATATATTGTGTGTCCCATATTTTCAGAGATTAAAAGACTAGTTTGTCCCAGGCTGCCATGAATTTTTTTTTAGGCTTTTCAAGTATGTGTACATTTGAGAAATAATAACATAATTACTTCAAAAAATAACAACAGAAAGAATGCAGTCAGGGTTGCCCATATTGCTTGGAACATGATAGGACAATAGAATATTTCAATAGACCCTTTCATGCTGCATTTGCACTGAAAAATAATGCAGTTTGACACCACATTAAAAACTTTGAAATTTACCATAAAGTCTCAATTCATTTTCAACTACCACGAATACATATGATATTGTCAAAACACGGCCATGCATAAAGGTTTTTTCCAAAGTTCAATAAATCAAACCATTTGTGTTACAGTAGATTTTTAATTATTGATGAGAACAACAGTAAGGTCCTCCATACAATAGTTTCCCCAATTTAGTCATTACATCCATTTATTCATTAGGTCTACTTGTTATTCAAATTTTTTATTACTCATTACAGAAGACAATTCTACTTTAATTTTACTAACTACAGTGTAACTAGAGTGCATTGTAGTGCAACAGTAGGCCTAAATTAAGACATAACCTAAAATAACATATAAACATTGAATGAGTGTGATTTTTTTTTTTTTTTTTTGGCACAGGTTTCTTATTTTAGGTTCAGTTGATGATAATTGCAGGCAAATGTCTGGTTCTGCATTTAAGCAGCTTCTGTATTTTTTATTCTTTTTATTTATTTGGTAGCTGTATAGGTGGAGAATCCCATTTTACAGAGGTATGTAATTGAGAAAAGTAGCAACACTAATTTTGCTTTCTCAGACAAGATTTTGAATTCATCTTGTAAATGTAGCCAAAACTTCCGTAGACTTTGGTTTTGAAATGCAATTTTTAGTTTGCTGTGAGATGTCAAATCTATAAGGACCTCATAATCTCCTAAGTTTACGATCACATTTTTTGTTCATGCTGAACACATTCCGTATCCATTTAAAGTCATCAAGCACTTTCTCTTCAGCTGTTGGAAAATAATGTTCAAATGAGTCTTTCAAAGCTTTGAGATGCACCTGAATATTTTTCTGTATTTTTTTTTCTTGAAGCTTGATGTTATTTTCATTCAAGAAGCTGTTTGTAAGAGGGAAACAATATCTTCCCTTTCCATGCACTCCAATCAATACATAAGTTCCCTCTTAAAAGAAGACACTGGTGTTTGCATAAATACTGTGGTAGTTTTACCTAGCAATGATAGATTCATGTTGCCAGTTTTCACGTGTGCCTCCATTGGAGACAAAATATGCCAGTTTCCACATCCAGTCCTGATCATTTAAAACCTTTGCCAATAAAGCATTATGGTCCATCAAAAATTCTGCTACCTCTTCATGCACTTCCATCAAACGTGTCTATGCTTTTCCTTGAGACAACCACCTTACTTCAGTGTGCAGCAGGGGGATGTTATGGTGGCTTTCCATATCTTCACACAGTTAGAATAATTTATTATTTTTATGGCATCATTCAACATGGCCATAATCTCAGAAGGAATTTTTTTTTTGAGGTAAGCAAGTGTCTACAAAGAAAACAATGGCTGCTGCTACAGTTCTTTGCCTTATCTTTTATTCTGGCAATGGTTCCAACATCGTGACCCATCATTGCCATCATCGTGACCCATCATCGTGACCCATCATTACCATCAGTGCATATATCTGCACAGTTTTCCCATGGTATTCCATTTGTTAAGAAGAATTCATCCAAAATATTAAATATTTCACCCCTTATGTTTTGGTTGTTAGCAGTCTGCAAAGAAGAAGGTCTTCCTGATAGCTTTGTAAGTAAACATAATGAATAAATACTATTAAAACCACCAACCCTATAAGGTCAGATGATTCATCCATGTGTAGGTGTGAATTTGGTATACCTGATGCAACAGAAAAGTGTCTCTTTCATGTTATCAGCCATATCGCTAGTTTATCTAGCATTGGTGTTATTTAACAAAGAAATTCTGGAGACTAATTGAACAGTTTGTTCATCAAGCAAACACTTAACAATATCAATTGCACAAAGTTTAATAAGAGTCTCTGCAATGGTATGAGCTTCACCAGCTCAAGCTACATAGTAATATATTATGTAGGAATCTTCCAGTACTTTTTCATTATTGGTTTTAGCAAGTGTTGTCATAGTTTTCTGTGAAGCCAAAATTTCATTGCACTTCTTCTTGAAAAATTCAGATGGTTTATTTTTCAGCTCAGGATGATTTACCTTGAAATGATGCTGCAGTGTACATTTCCACAAATCACACAGATTCCACAAATCACACACCATTTGTTTCTGTGAATCCCATATTCAAGTAACTTTCTTCATATTTTGATTTTTCATTGCCAGATCTTTGCCCCACTGCCCCATTTCTGTTGCGTTTTGCAGACAATGATTGAGGTGGCACAGCTGATTCAGAAATTGTTTCTTTTGTGGAAAGCTCTTCTGACAATCAAACATTGGAGTGCATTGCTTGGTCATCTTTTTTTTTTTTTTTTTTTTTTGGTCATTGACTCAACTGGTGAAGTAATGGAGTCAGCTGATGGTTTTTCCTCCTATTCAAATATGACACCTTTGTTCTTCAAAGTACCTGTTTTAAGCCAGTGATCCATGTGTAAAAGAAAATCAGACAGGAATATGAAAATAACCGACTTTATCTTTCATAACCCAGAATACAAAATAAAGCAAATACATGGGTTTTTGTTAAAAATTAGCCTTGCTTGTTTAAAAATGAGGCCTTTTTCATTTAAAAATAAGCTCTTTTTCATTTAGCAATGAGGTCTTAATTTAAAAATTTTAACTATATGTTTTTAAAATATATTGAATATTATGTTTAATATTAACTTAAAACTTAAGTATAGTACTATAATATTATTACATTTTTTTAAAAAAAAATGTTAACTACCAGCTTGCTTAAATTGTCAAGAAATAATTGATGAATGTACAGTTACATGAGATCACTATGGGGCTTTACAGACTGCCCAAAAAGTCTGTGGACACTCCTTTCAGCACTGGATTGGGGTCAGGGCAGCCTCACTGGCAGCCCCAGACACTGCCCCTTCTCAGTGGCCTGGAAAGGGCTGTTCTTGGGCTTCATGCCCAAAGGACAGCCTGACTGGCAGAGCCCCTTTATCCCTCGGTTTGTTTCCACGGAAATCTGGTTGCCCTGGGAATAAAGCACTTCTGTGAAATGCATCCTTCAGCGGCACAGTGACATCAAGTGCGCACCGGTCCATCTGAATATGGCGTGTGCCATGCCACCATCAGCGTGCACGCGTAAGGGTGGTGGGATTTTAAAAATGGTGCTGTTCATACACATCAGGGCTGAGGAGCATGCGGATGCCACGCATTCCCCAGCCCTTCTTACTATGTGAGGACGGCCCTTTGGGGCCGTCTGTATCAGGCCTATAACATTCAATTCCAGGAACGGTGCATGGCAGGTTGGCACAGTGCCCCCCAAGTGGTATAAGAATGACCTCGCACTGTAAGTACGGCTGGGGAGCACGTGGCATCTGCATGCTCCCCAGCCCTAGCACGAATGGACAGCACCATTTTAAAATCACACCATCCATACGCATGCATGCTATTGGTGTCATGGCATGCACCATGTTCAAAAGGACCAGTGCACATCTGATGTCACTACGCCGCTGGAGTGTGCCTTTCGCAGAAGCGCTTTATGCCCGTGGCAACCAGATTGCCACGGGAATAAAGCACTTCTTTGAAAGGCACTCTCCAGTAGTGCGGTAATGTCAGGAACACACCAGTCCATCTGAACAGCCATCATTGTGCACACGTATGGACAGCGCAATTTTAAAATGGCACCGTCCATATGTGCTAGAGCTGGGGAGCATGCAGATGCTGGGCACTCCCCAGCCCTACTTACAGTGCAAGGATGGGCATTTGGGGCCATCTGTATCAGGCCTATGACATTCAATTCCAGGAAGGGTTCATGGCAGACCAGTACAGTGCTTCCCAAGTGGCAGCAGAATGACCAAGCATCATCTACTAGAGGAGGTAGAAAATTCAACTTGGAAAACTTCTGTTAACAATGTAATTTCTAGTTTTCTTATTTTGATTCCACTTTTTCTTCCTTATTCTTTAATTTTATTCAGTTTTTATTTCTTTTATTTTCTTGGAGTGGCTGTGGAGAACCTGGGAAGTGCTGTTAGTTTTTGCCTCCTTCTTTCACTGCCACTGTGATTGGGACCTTTTTCCTCTTTCCAATATGTGACTTTTACCACCAACACTGCCTATACTAGTGTTGATCTTCAACAACAGGATTCTGGCTTTCACTTTGATTTTTTATGAATAGTGGAACAGAAAAAGTATCACTGGGGTCTATCTACAACTGCTGGGAAAAGTTAATGTATTTTTTATGCTCAGAGAAATAATCAAAGCAGTTATGAAACAAAGACACTTAACAGAAAAAAGAATAACAAAAAAGAGATATGCTATTACAGTTTGATGCATTGAAAGGCTACAATAAAATATGAAGTGCCATTTAATTTGCCAATTGAACAGATATTCTCCATTAATAACTTCACCAAAAAGAACATATACTTTTTTGCATGTATAAATGGGACAACACTGTATTAAACTTGGAGTTTATTCCTGAATGTATTATCATAAGTATCAAAGGCAATTGCAAATCAAAGCAACTTAAATGGTTGTATTAGCTTTCTAAGAGGAAGAGTTCTGTCACTGTTTAGCAAACATCCTTCATAGACAAATAGGGAACCTTAAAAAGCATTTATTGAACTACAGCATGTAACACTTCTTCAGATTTAATATTGTAAGCCTCCAAAGTCAAAGAAATCTCAAGGATAGGCAGGTGGTGGCTTTAGATTAGAAATCTACCTTACTAAATGTCCAACAAATAGAACCTTCAATCTACTTGAAAACCCTCGAAACACTTTCAGTTTTCACTGTTTTGATTTACTTTGAATAGTCAGAATTAACATTTGTACAGAAAACAACACTGTGAAGCAGGCTAATGTTTGGGAAACAGAAAATAACTAGAGCCATTTCTGTACCTCTCAAGATGTAGGGGCTGGATGATGGAGATGTGTTTGGTCATCCATGAGGTGGGGAATCTTAGGGTCCTTGTCTTCATTGGTGTTTTACCTTGAATTTACCTGTGAGGGATGCATTTTACCACACACACAAGTCCCTCACTCATTCCCTTCCCTTCCCTTCCCTTCACAGTCCTTTCCAGAGAGGAGGAGATTTTGGAGAACTGTTTAGAATTAAAAATCTCCTCCTCTGGAATGGACTGGGCATGGGTGGGTAATGGAACGGATGGAGTGAGGGACTTGTGTGAGTGGTAAAATGTGTCCCTCACTTGTCCCCCACTCATTCCAGGCCCCTTCCATTCCATTCAGAGAGCAGTCCCTGGAGCCCCTGTGAAATAAACTCCTGTGTGACCTTTGGTTGGGAGGAAGTGATTTACTTGTTAGTCTGTGTGTCGGTCTGTTGTTTAATGGCAAGGCCTTAGGGTTGGAGAATATGCAGGATATGCGAGTCTATTTAATTATCAATCCACTGTCTGCAGGGAAACCCCCTGACCCTGGATGATGTTCATTTGCATGTATTGAGTCTTGAATTTGGTGTTTTTTCAGGAATGGAAGCCAAACTTTGTTTAGTTTCAGAGTTTCTTCTTTCCTGTTGAGGTTGAACAGGTGTTTTTGGATTTCAGTGGCCTCCCTGTGCATTCTGACCTGATAGTTGTTGGTATGGTCCAGAATTTCCACGTTTTCAAATAGTATTTTATGCCGGAGTGGGAATAATAATAATAATATTTTATTTATAGCCCGCTTCTCTGTTAGACCAATCGGACAGAGTTACAATAATTAAAAAGCACAAAGTAAAACAGTTTCGATGACCCAAGCCCAACCAACCACCCCTTAAAATTAAATTAAACTAACATCAGAATTAAAAACAAACACAATTAAAATATAACAATGTAAAATAACAATCATTGCATGATCCACCAACAGAGCTGAGGGTTAAGGGGTCTCTGGGAAGGCCTGCCAGAAGAGATGCGTCTTTATGGCTTTTTAAAAGCAATCAAGGGATGTAATAAGACACATCCCATCCAGCAGGTCATTCAGTAGCCTGGGAGCGGCAGCAGAGAAGGTCCTCTAAGAGGTCTGCATCAACCTAGTTTTCATAGGCTGTAGCAGATTCCTCCCAGAGGACTGAAGTGTGCAGGGGGGATCATACAGGAAGAGGCGGTCCCTAAGATAAGATGGACACAAGCCATGTATATTATTATTATTATTATTATTATTATTATTATTATTATCTTTTATTTATATAGCTCTGTAGGTTTACACAGTTCCGTACATATAAATTTATACTTAGATGGTTCCCTGCTTCAGGCTTACAATCTAAAAGACACGACACAAAAGGAGAAGGGAAAGGTGATGGGGAAGGGTATCAGGTCCAGTGGTTCTTCTCTCCCTCTGAGGCCTGGACCAAGGCAGATGGACTAGAGGGAGGGCTCGGCTTCATAATGCACAGTTAAAATGGGGCAAAGTCACACATCTGGGAACCCTTGTAGGGCTTTAAAGGTTAAAACCAGCACCTTGTTCTGTGCCCGGAAACTAATAGGCAGCCAGTGGAGAGCCTTGAGCATTGGTGTTATGTGCTCCCTCCTTGATGTTCCTGAGATAAGCCTGGCTGCCATGTTTTGAACTAGCTGAAGTTTCCAGGTTAAGCACAAGGGTAGCCCCATGTAGAGTGTGCTACAGAAATCCAGTTGTGAGGTTACCAAAGCATGTACCACAGATTTCAGGTCCTTCGGGTCCAGGAAAGGGTGCAGCTGGCGTATCAGCCGAAGCTGATAACAGGCATTCCTGACCGTCATTTTCACCTGACTAGTCATGTGGAGCGATGAGTCTAGGAGTATCCCCAGATGCAAACAGAGTCCTTCGAGGAGAGTGTGACTCCGTCTAGGAGTTGTATTCCCAAACCTGGCTTCGGTCCTGTAACTGTTAGTACCTCCATTTTGTCTGTGTACACAGTTCTTTGGAAGCAAATCCTTTGGTGAGAGTGAGAATGTTGATGAAGATCAATATGATGAAGATTATTCATGAAGTTTTTTTCTAGAATAATTTTGTGGTTTTTTGATCAGTGGGAGTAAATAGTTTTTGTGGGGTTTTTTGGGCTATGTGGATATGTTCTGGAAGAATTTATTCCTGATGTTTCACCTGCATCTGTGGCTGGCATTATCAGAGAATGCTGGCATGGAAGTGAGTAGGGTTTATATACTGTGTGACCTTTGGTTGAGAGGAAGTGATTGACATGTTAATCTCTGTGTTGGTCTGTTGGTGAATGGCAAGGCTTCAGAATGGAGGATATGCAAGGAGGATTTGTGTCTACTTAATTAGTGATATATTGCCTGCTGGGAAACCCCCTGACCCTGGGTGACATTCATTTTCATGTGCTGAGTCTTGTGGGAGTAAACCTTCTGTTAGTCCCCTTACCCTCACCAAGGGAACATATTCTTGGTGGCTACCTCCACATTATAAAATTTCCTTTCCTGGAAGGCTAGTCTGTCCTCCTTTTTGTTCTCTTTTTCTGGTAGACAGAGACATTTTTATTCAGATAGGATTTCAACCTCTAACTGTCTACTATGGAAGGATCTTTTATTGAAGACATTGCATTATTTTTCTCCTTGCCACATTATATTTTAAATGCTTTTAAATTGTTTCAGGTAATTGCTTGGTTTTCTACAATGCTACATGTTCTGCCTGCCCTGTGCCTTAAGCTATCTTGTGGTGTGCTGGTGGGCACTACATCATCAGCAGTGTTTTATTAGTAATCCAGTTAATGATGTAGGGCTAAAGCCAGAGTGGTATATAACATCAGTGATAATATGTAATCTCTAGGGGGGAAAATACAGACTTGCTTGTTTTCTCTAGGCAATGCTTGTATACAGGAAAGAAGAGTCAACTGAGCTGGAGTTTACAACTAAAGACAAGAAGGAAGCTCAATTGTCACAGTAATTACAGACACATTGGTCCCAGTTAGCACTGCTAATAGGACATACAACCACATTGTGTGCAAATGGTTTTGGCCTTTGGTCTCCAGCATTCAGGGACAGGGAATAGGATAGGGAGCTGTGGCTCTGCTCATATGCTGTTCATATGAATAGTTTAAACATTATGAAATTGACAACAGAGTTAAACATTTCTCCCCATCCCAATGGTTATGCCATTCATCCTATCTCTTTGTCATTGTTTTCAACATAGCCTCTGATTGAAGAGGCTTCTCACAAAATTTAAAAATGAATATTGACACCACCAAATAATGTGGGTGTTAAAGTACAGAAGGGTTCCTACTTCAAAGGTTATGTCCAACATAGAGGAAACAGTGTCATAATTATGGCTATAATCATGATATTGAGAGCATAGCTAAATGTGTGACTCTGTCACCCCTTTCACCATACTTACACCACATGAATAAAGCATGTGTAGAAGTAGGAATCTCTAAGAAATATCATAGACCCTCACTTACAGCTGTAAGTCCAAACCAGGTCACAGAAACAGGGAAAAAAGCTACAAGACAACTAGAAGTGGTTGAATAACATTAACCTTTGGTGAAAGGGACTTTCTTCTTCACCCCACACTACCCCAACTTATTTGAAAAAAAGGAAGAACACCTTGTTCATTTCTCAAAACAGAATGAAAATCATTAGGAAGAATGGATTGCAAGCTGGTACTGCCAGACCTTTGAAACAATCCATGGATGCTGCTGAAACATTTTACCACTAGCTGTAGTAAGCATAATATCCATATACAAATTCATTATTTGAGTTTCTGATTGAATGTGAGAGCCTTGTCATTGTCTCAGGCACTGAAATAGAATGATGTGGGTTTTTTCTCCCCTCCATTCCAGCACGGTTGTGTCTGTCACTAGAATTGGATGACTCATCTCTTTGGAATCAATAGACCATATTCGGTTAGCTCTTATTTCCCTGGTTTGACAGGGATGACTCTGAACTGCCCCATCAACAAGCATAAATACCAAATCTTTTTGCATGTGCATGACACCTGAGTTGCTTTCCTTGATTTGTAAAGCCCTCTTACACATTTTCCCCTTGATAGTCCATCTCCAAGGAATTTCAGGTGAGACAGCTTCCACAATTGGCAATCAATCATTTCTTTTTAATGCTTCATATGTAAAGGTGGTGGGGGAGTGCTATTCATCTCCACTCAAGAGCAGAAGGAAAGCTTCAGCATAACTATTATTATTAGACAACCATGCAGTCTTAAATGTATGGGTGACAACTGTTTTTTACCTTTTACACTCCAGCATGGTGTATGTGAAGCCATTTATCCTCCATAGCAGGAAGACATATGTGCACATTTACCTTTCCAACAGGCTGCAGAGATGGAGCCCTTTTATAGGCAAGCAATAAAATGTATTGCTTTCTGAATCACAGCAAAGACAGCTGCAGTTGATTATGCTATGCAAATTCTATTCCTTCAGTTACTGAACAGTAGAAGAACAGTGCAATTCTAGGCACTAGGGATTTTTGTTTTCAGGAACATTCACTCTCAGGTAAGTGTATATAGGCTTAAAGCCCAAATCCTCTAAGGTCAAGGTAGTTTGATGGTGATGGAGATGGTGATATCACTTAGTTATGTGATATTTGTTGTACTGAACACTGTATTTCACTATAATACAGTAGGAGGAACACTTCATCAACATCATCTATATATACCATGATGCTTTATGTGTTCAGTTCTTCAGTTTGTATCCCACTCAGAGAGGCAGGATAATACAGCAATTTGCGGGTTGGACTAGAACTCTGCAGACCAGAGTTCAAATACTTGCTCAGCCAAGGAAAACCACTGGATGATCTTTGACAAATCACACTCTCTCAGCTTCAGAGAAGGGCAATCACAAAGCTTCTCTGAACAAATCTTGCCAAGAAAACCCCATAGGAGAGCCACCTTAGAGTCACCATATGTTGGAAATTACTTGTATGCACACAGCCACAACAGAGAGTATTGAGTGGTTTCTAACAAATATTCTGAAGTCTGATATATGAGAGAAAAAATAAAAGTAGGGATAAAACCCAAATAAGTAGAAAGTTTCTAAAATGTTTGATGAATAGCTTCCTAAAGGGTATTCCCTTAAAATAGTGATTCAAAAGCAGTTCATCATTGTCTTGCAAGCTGCTGATGGGGGAGAGAACACAATCCTCCAACAAGTTCATCCGTGGGAAAAATAAGGTGCATACTTTATGCCCGAATGTTTGTGAATTTATATAGATATAGTTTTCCTTAGAAGAGTAGATATTGCTAGATTTTGTTGAAGAGAAGTTTGACTTTTTTGTTATTTCATGTAAAATTATGCTGCTGACAGTGAAAGAACAAGTTTGACATTTTTTTAAAAAGTATGAAAAATAGCCAACACAAATGTAAGACAGTGAGAGCCTTCATTTCCTTGTATTACTTTTGTAAAACCATTAATATTTTATAGTTAAATCAATGGGCTAGAAATGACTAGTTTTTTTTTTAAAGATTGAAACAAACAGGAAACTTCATGAATTTTAATATATTCCCATCCTCTCAACTTTATGTTGAGGGTCTTTGAATTTCAAGAAATTTGTCAGACTATAAATCAGTTCTGAATTAGATATTGATTGTGCAGGATTTCAAATGGGAATATATTAAAATTCAAGTTAAATAGCAATTTATTTCTGATTTTTTAAAAACTTCCATACTTCTTATTGTATACTATGCAATATTTTTTTCCCTAAAAGATGTTCACAAATATCTTATGTTTTGCTTTTCTTCATGAAATAGCCCTGCTTTTTTTCCATAACTGTATCTCATCTACTTCATTAATTATCACCTTCTTTTTTGAAGTTTTTGAAGTAAAATTTCTTATGTGAAGCCAAATAAGCTGGCAACTGTAGTGGAATGGGGGAAAAAAACCTTGATACTTGCTTCTGAAACAACTGTCTGAACAATTTCACACTACTCAAAGCTTTAGTAACTTCTACTTAAATATTAACCAGTTGGGAGGTAAAATGCATTTGTCTCAAGCACAATAGTTAAGCAACTTTCTACCAGTCTTCTTTAACTATATTTTTATTGAACTTTATGTGTATTATTTTATATTCAATATTTCTAAACTGAAGAGATGATATTAAGTATGGGACATTTTCATGAATGCTTGCTTACAGGCAACTACAAAATTGATCCAAAACAAACAAGATGAAAAATCAATTTAATGGGAAGGAACTCTAAGTATGTTAGCCAACTTGCCTCATTTAGTGTTTATGTGAACCAACTGGGTCAGGGAGTTAAAAATGAACTGCCAGAATTGTGTGAAGGAAATTAGATTGTATTTGCGAAGGATTAAATTTAGTCTTTATGAGTTATGTCTCTGTAACATTTACACAGAACTAGCTGTGTAAGACATTATCATTCTACATCACCTAAGTTGCTTAGGGGCAAAACGGATGGCCCCAAGGAGGTGGCTTGCCACTGCTGTTTTGATTGCCAGATCGGGGCTGCAGCAACTGCTCACCATGGTCCTGATCTCACATTTTCCCAGTCCAAACAGATGTGGCAAAATGTCACTCCTTGTTCTGCTAGAAAAAAACCCTGCTCTTTCTGCTGTGACAGCAGCTTTTCCCCATTTTTGCAACACAGTGTATGTAAACCCCACATTGCAGAAAAGCCGTGATGCAGCACACTGTGTAGGCCATGGGCTGTTCTGATGCTGACTTGGGGGGTGGTGTTGGGGTATCCACCACGTGTATGCCATGCCCCAAGTCACCCTGAAGCCAGCTGTTTATGCCAGTCTGCTTTGCTCCTAAATTGAATATACCTAATTTGGAAACATCTGCTAGCCTGAACCCTCTCATGTTAAAAGTGTCATTCACCCATGTGCCAATTGTTGACAGGTTGGATCTCCATTTCCCTGTGCAGAAGTTGCCTGGTAAAGTAGATTAGGGAAGAAGTTACACTGTGACAATAGTCTCACAATCACAACTAAATAGTGATCATGAATACAGAACAGTTGCAAAGTCTAGGGAACTGTTCTGCATTCATAATCACTTACAAAGTGTAGGTGTGAATGGTTTCAGTGTCTACTATACTGACAGGCTGTTGCATGGTGAACTGTCTATGGGTAAGTATGGCATGCATGCCTTTTCTGATATCTCCACTTTGTCCTTCTTGAGAAGGATCGTTGTGTCATTCAGCCTCTTCTTACCATGGTTGTGGAACCCATCTTTTTCACATATACATGGAGGCACTTTTGTTTTTTACAGAGAATGCTCTGAGGGAAAACTGTCATGAGCTTAGCAGCTTGCAGCAGGCAGCACAGTGTCTTCATCCTGAAATAGTTTTGATCACTCTCAGTATCATTCTAAAGGGGTTATTACAGAGCTTCCTCTGAGGTGGGTTTCCACTGCATTGCATCTGGGCTCTTCAAAGCCATGATGAATGAAAATCTACCTCTCTTGAACAGAATAGGCCCCTCTTTCTGACAATGTGAGTTTATTTGTTGAAAGGAAAAGAAACACAATAGGCTGGATATGAAGAAGACAGTTAAAAGGGCTGCACATAATTTGATTCATGGGCCCCATTCTACAGACTCTATCTCTTTTTCAATTGTTAGTTTTACAGTAGGGTAACAAGTAAGAAAATCTGCAGCTCATGGATGGACATGTGGGAAATTAGCTTACAACAACCACTGAACTACCAAAGTTATAAGCTTTGATGGTTTATGCACTGGGATTAATGACACCTGATACAGATATAACTTGGGCTATTTTTATTAACTGTTTAAAAGAGATATGCAGAGAGGGGTACCAGAATGTGGGAGATGTCCTTCCCATCAATCCCAGTTCCAATTGTAATTGTAGGTTGCAACTGGCTACATGAAATTTATAGGGAAGATCCCCCCAGAGGACTCTTCCCTCAGTTTCTGTGCCCTCATTTGTTCCCAAAGACCATTTCTTCCTGATCTCTTGGCCCACAGCTACAGGAGCAGGTTCAAAGGGCTGGAGGAGTTTGCAGGAAAGAACAAGATTTTGACCCTCCCTCTTTTCTCCTCTCCTCTCCTCCCTGCTGAGTTGAATATAGACAATTTTTTTTCACTTTGAACTTAGTTTACAGCAACTGAAGTAAGCCAAGGACAAAGGGGGAAAGTGGGAGGCAGAGAGAGAAACTGGGACATTTAGACGCACCTGAGAAAATGGGACAGCAAAGGAATAATTGGAATCATCCCAGTAAAATTGAGACAATTGGAGGATATGTTTGCTAATTCTGGAAGGGTAATAATGCTGCAGCATGAAATAACTGGGCCTCAGAGGGTGAAGAGCAAATACCAATCCAATCATTAAAGATCTATGGAAACTCAGGCTCCCTGCTATCTTTGATTGGACCATTTGTCTGATCTGATCCTCAAATATCTTTTGTTACTTAAAGTCCCTTGCTTCCTGAAACAATTGTGCCTTAGTATAACAACCTATAGTAACAATTTGACCCAGATAAATTAGGGTCTTAATTCCTAGTGTCCTAACCCTGCCAAAATTGTGTGGAGAAAACTGCAGAGGAAGCCAATAAAACAAGGCAGTGAAAAGAAAGGCAATTATATGTTTGTTTCTCCACTGGAAGTTACAAAACATCCTCTCCCCTGCTCAGAAATGGGCTGTCTCAAATCACCATGGCAAAAGGATGGTGAGAGTGTGAAGACATTTTTCCCACTTGTTCCTTAAAAAACAAACAAAAAAAAAAACCCTGTTTATTTCATTTTAGCAAAGAAAGCAAAGTACCCCTGCTCAAGGGTGCGTAAATCTTTGCTATTTCCATGAATAAAGTGTGATGGAACCCTGAATCAAATGGATCTGAAGCCTCCCCTAATCGGCCCTAATACTATATTGCTGTTGCAATAATGACAGGAGAGCAATGATGGCAGTGAGGTTTTCTGCCATGGCAGTAACACAGTCAGCAGTGGTGGATCTCTTTATCTACAGTCTGGGAAAAAAAAGATTAGACTGTGTGTGTTGTGGAGGAGAGGACAATACACAGCATTCACTTAACTTTTATCTTTTTTTGGTAGGCTTGCTCCCTGTATCTGTAATTTGGCTAAGCTAAGATACTTTCCAACTTCTTCTCCTTTTCTGCATTCATCCTTTTGCAGCATAGCATTTCTCTCTCTCTTTTAGATTAGGTTTCTTTCTTCATTACACATTTGCTTTTTTCTTAATTGTATAAACTAAACTTTTTTAAAAAATGTAAAAGAAAAGGCTTACATTTTCAAAGTAATGTTTACCTTACAAACTTTAGTGGGAAAAAAAGAGTGTTCCTAAATTAAACATAATTCAAGGCTTTTCATATTTTACAGCAGTGAAACAGAATGAGACTAATGGTTTCTCTGGTTCAACAACAATATTAACAAGTACAGAACATTTATAAGAAGCTATTTAAAATGGCAAAAGAATTGCCTTTTGCATCTTCCTGCATCCTATCCTTGCAGTGAAAATGGATGAGTAATAAAAAATGAAGAGCAAGTTCATTACTTCTATAAACAACATAAAAGAGACAAGTGAATAAAAAGCTGAAACCAGTAAAAAGATAGTTTGCTTGCCAGCTTGGCTATGGGTAGATACTTTTCAAAAAGATTGCAACAAAACTAAACAAAAATAGATCTTGAAAGCTAAGATACTCTCCAACTTTAGTCCATAGGCTAATATGTTTCACAATAAAAACATAGGAATATGGATATTTTAACAAAACATCTAAATATGTTCTCTTCTTGAAATACATCACTTTAAAAAATAATAACAACAATTACTGTACTAATATTATTATGGGATGCATTTTGAATGGAAGTTACAGCCTAGAGTTATGAAAATGTAACGGTTCAGTATTCTACATATTTGTGATTGTGACACTATTGTTATGATTGTAAATGCCCCTCCCCAAACTCACCTTAAAAACTAGCAGCCAAGTCAAACTAATGAAGATCTGTTCAGATACTGATTGGGATGCAGCATGTAGTTGTTCCCAGCCCCTTCTTGCCAGAGAACAGGGCTGTAAGAATCAGAAGTACAACCCTTGTAGCAATTCCTCATTGCATCCTCACCCACTGGAGGAAGAGAATTGGAAAACCATCATGTTGCTTCCCAGTCACTAGCAGAAAAGACTCCATCACACACTACAGCTGCAGGATACTAAGGGAGGTTTGGAGTGGTTAGGCCAGGAGACATTATTCATTACAATAAGAACGTGGGTGTTAGAAGATCTCAATTCCTGTTGTTTTTGATGGGTTTTTAATTTATTTTTTTGTATTTGTTTTTGTTTGTTTGTTTTTGCCCAGTGTTTTTGAGTATGTGTGTGTAGGAAATCTTTTCAGGATCCCAAGCTGAACTATTATCAAAGAAAAAATGTTTGGAAACATTTGGAATCTCACTCAGCATAAGAGTGATATTTTTCATGTATGCACGTGGGAATTAAATAGACAAACATTATGTTCCCATCTATGAATATATTTGTTCTACGTAAAATTTGTATATGGTTGATTTGCATAGAAAACTAAAGGGTTTTCCTGCAGGAATTACTATTTCTGCATTGAAATATTATTTTCCATGCAGAAAATGCTTTCCTGTAAAGAAAAGGTTGTTTTCTATGCAAAGCAACCATGGGCAAATTTTATGCAGAACAAATCCCACATCGCCATTTTTCTACAGAGAAAACAACAATCTTTGTGCAGCAATTAATATTTCTGCATTGAAATATTATTTTCCACAAAGGAAATGTGTATGAAACACAGAAGACAGTGGGAACAGAACATATATGAATCTATCCAAGCATCTCTCTGCTGCTTCATAGTCCAATGGCCATGCTGTCCTTGTTGCCAACCTTGTAACATTTAGCAACTGGATTTGAGCTGGGTTTCCACTTGCTTTCAATTGAAAGGGGATAGAATACTCTGGCTGAGATCCTGTTGGCTGAAGCAGGAGCAAGGAAGCGCAAACAGCTGTGGCATGGCACCTGGAGGGGGAACAAGAGCACAGAAAACCTTATCTACTACTCTTCCACCACTTCTAGCTCCCAAGCAGCCTTTCCTCAGTGCCTTGCTTTTAAGTGCACTATCATGGATAGGTGCACTATCATGGACACCCACTGGGTGACCTTGGGTGAATCACACACCAGAAAACACTGTGTTAGGTTCTCCTTAGGTTCTACACAAGTTGGAAACCAGTTGAAGGCACATGACAAAAACAACAAATGGTAGCACAAATGATTGTTATACTGACATACATAATCAACAGGATTTTGGCTTTTATATATTTGGAAGCCTGATAAAGTAGTATTTTTCAATGCACAAACTAGCTATATACCGTGGATTCAAGTGAACATTATTAGAAGCCCATTTCAGGTCCTGCTGTGCAAGGTGAAAAGAGCGACAAGATTATTGGGTGTGAGACTTGTGTCTGCACCCTCAAACCATTTTGAACTTTCAGCATCAGATATAATATGTAAACCAGAGAGACATGTATATATATAATTCAGCTTTAATTTCAGAAGCCAATATTCAACTCATTTTAACTGAATCATTGCACATTTTCTGAGTCTCCAATTATGTTTGATTAAAGCTTCATTAATCATTATTACAAATTCATCCATGTAAATGAAATAACATTTAACACATAATTCTGTGCTAATTGACCAACAACTGGTTCACAGTACTGTTAAATAGCCTATCTGTTTCTCAGTCTCTCTCTCTCTCAGTATAGATACACATAGATATGTGTGGACTTTGTGTGGACTGTGGACTCATTGGATATTTATATTACTTTGGTGTGTTATTTTCTTTACATTATTGATGTCTTGGATTTTAACCAGGGAATGTGTCCTTTGCAAGTGACTTATAAAATACTATTGAGAAAAAGAAAGAAAGAAAGAAAGAAAGAAAGAAAAGGGGGGGGGGATAAAATGTTTTAATATTTGGACATATCAAGTGGCTGTCATGCCCAGCCTGGAGGATGACTCAGAGGATGAGCCAGAGCCTCTGGGACCTGAGCCTGCAATTGGGGAGCCTGAGGCAGGCTCTAGCTCTGCTGTAGCAGAGTCTGGGGCCTCTCCAGAGGTTTAGCAGTTAACTCTGCCTGTGACCAAGTCTGTGAACATAGAGGAGGATCAGGGAAGTGTGCCTTCAGGGAGCATCAAGCCCAAAAGGAGGACCTTTGAAGGTCACAAAGGCTTTATCAGAAACAAGGTGCTAATCAGACACACCTGAATGCCTGCTTCATGCCCATTTAGGCAGCTGGAGCATGTGTGTCTAGTTGCCAGTGATTGTCTGACCTTCTTGAGGAAAGACTCTGTCTCTGGCTCCTGAACCCTTGCTTCTTGGACTGCTGACCCATCTTGATTATCTGGAACTCTTGACCTTAGACTGCCCTATCGACCTGCCTATCTGATACCTTGGACCCTGGACTTCTTGACAACTCTTTAGAAATACTTGTTGTGATACTGCACTTAGACTCAAAGACTTTGTTACTTAGCTCTGGCTGTGCCAGTTGGGTCTTTGTTTGTTTGGAATCCGAGCTGGCCTTATCAGCCATTTGGCCACTTTCCTGGACAGAGGCTGAATCAGCATAAGATTGAGGAACTGTTGAAACAAATGGTTTCTTTAACAGAGTTTGGATATTTTTTTGTTGAGAAAAGTGAGATCTGGAGAAACAATGCAGAGTAACACATTTGTCCTAATTTTAGAATTGAAAAGAAAATTGCATTTCCAGGTTAAAACTGACCAGTCATTTAACTAATTATTAATTTGCCACCCATCCAGCCATTCTTCTAACTCATGGAATTTATCAGTTAAGATTGAAGTTAAAAGAAGTTTTAGTAAATTAGATCATTAGAATTCACTAGAGTGAATGTCTCTTTCTGTGTCACATTTAGTAAAACCTTTTCTGCTACCTAAGGACAAAAAGCATCTGAACTGATGAAAATGTGTTCCATGGCTTGTTCTTAGGCTAATCTTTGATAATCCTCAGTCAGAGCAGAGGAGTGGATTTCTTAGATGCCTAATAATTAAAACTGAAAATGCCACCTATTGAGTATTTATTACTATTATTATTATTATTATTATTATTAACAACAATAATATCCCGCCTTCCTCCCAGAACAAGGTCTCTGAATACAGAATGACTGTAATGCTGAAGAGAGAAGCAATAAAATCCCAAGGAATGGATGGACTAATCTTCCAGTTATATTTTTCTCTTACATTGGTATGATTTGGAGTAAGACTCCTGGCGAATTGGTAAATTTCAGTAAAAGTTTGGTAAATGCTTAATAAAAAGTACTAAAGCAATACTTGCCTATTGCTATATTGAATGGGGAAGCAATATTGCAATATGTCAGTTGATTCCACCTCAAACCTCTATATCTTCAACTGAACATCCAGATGAACATCCAGTATTTACATGTTGGCTCTTTGGAAGCTCTGTATGATCAGGCTTTCCAAAGTGATGATTCTCAGTCATGTGAAGATACTTCCTCACATGCAGAACTCCCTTTCAGACCATTGATTAAATTAGAGGCTGTTTTTGTTTTCTCTCACATTTGAATTATCACTAAATTCTGATAACAAATGAACTGAAACCAAACTCTGAGCTATGAATAGGTCAACAAATAGAACCTATAACCATGATGGGCACAGGGCTCATGACAATCGACATGAATATATTGCATAAACAATCTGTTCTGTGTGGATTTTAAAATTTCTTTCAATAATAGCAATAAAGAACTATTGTCAGATAAAAAAATATGTACTAGTTTTGTAGAGACTGGTGTTTTAGGTTTTTTTTTAATTTTGTTTTGTTTTGTGTTAAAGAATTACTATAAAGTATTGTTTTGGCTTCTGACAAAGATACATAAAATTAAGAAAACAGAACTAGTGCATATTAGGTATGGAAAGAATATTTCAAAAATTGACAAATTATTGAAAAACATATTTCTTAAGTGTCAGGAGATTCTGATAATTGTGGACTTTAAAAACTATGACAGTTCAGATGCCTAAAATTGTACAGCATTTTATGTGTAGAAATCAGCATTTCCTGTGCATAAAATAATGTTTATGTGCAGATTTTTAAATGCACAGAAAATGTTACAAAAATATTATGTGTGAATTTGGGCAGTCCGTCGCAGCTGTGATGTCATTAGGGCTGGGCATGTTTGGACACCCAACCCTATTGAGCCCTAGTATTGCTGCCAGGATGTCACATCCTGGCAATCTGTACTGGGCCATAGTTAGGTATACATATTAAAACAAAACAATTTTTTAAAAAAACCTCATGTTTATATTGAAAACTTTCTCTAATTATGTTTTACTCATTTGCTGTTGTAAGCCTCAATCTCTGTGGTACTGGATAAACATACAAATTCAGATGTATTGTAGTGTGCTACATCTGGGTGAAGCTTGATTGGAAGCAATTATTATGGTCCAGCTTTCCAATCTAGCTGTGATACAAAGTGTTTTCCAGTCCCAATATGTTTAACTGGCCAATAGGCTTATGTGGGTTTCTCATTCCTTGCTGCTGTATGATATATAGGAGAGTTTCCAAAACTGTTTACAGTCACAAATATTCATGCCACAGTATTTCTGATTTCCTTGTATGGATGTGAAAGCTGTACAATAAGGAAAGCTGACAGAAGACGGGCTTCTTTGAAATATGCTGCTAGAGTAGAATTCTATAGATACCATTGACTGCCAAAAAGTCAACTAAAAGGGCCCTGAAGCAAATCAAGCTGGAACCTTCACTAGAAGCTGAAATGAGTAAACAAAAACAATTATTTTCTAGACATATCATGAGACTAAATGGCTCGTTAGAAAATATAATAATGCTCAGTAAAATTAAAGGAAGTAAAGAAACAGGTGTGTGTCTTCAACTTGTTTCTGACTTATAGTGAACCTAGGACCACCCTATTATGGGGAAAGATATGTTCAGAAGAGGCTTGCCATTGCCTTCGCCGGAGGCTGAGAACATTTGACTTGTTCAGGATCATCCAGTGGGAAGTCAAAGGCTTTCACAGCCAGCATCCATAGTTTTTTGTGGGTTTTTGGGCTATGTGGCCATGTTCGGGACGTTTATTCCTGATCTTTTGCCAGCATCTGTGGCTGGCATATATTGTGTGACCCTTGGTTGAGATGAAGTCATTTACATGTTAACCTGTGTTGCCCTGTGGGTTACATGGCCAGGCTGGGAATTGAACAGTGGTCTCTAGAATCATAGTTCAACACTCAAAAGAAATCAAAACCCTGACTTTGCAAAACCTGTTTGCAATAAGAGGGTCTTTTTTAGGTGTCCTGGAGGTCTTTTATTTATAGAATCACCATAGGTTGCAGCCAAATTGAGAGAACATAGTAATGATAATAACAAATATACCATGTAGTGTATGCCATATATACAGCATGTATGATAAGTACACAGTGTGTGTATGAAAACTCTATAGATATTTCTTAGCTGGAAATATGGAAATGTAACATTAATAGCAAGGCTTTAATCATGTACAATATTTCAAGAATGAGACAAGTCTGACTTCTGTGTAAAAATCCAGATTATTGGCAATGTATCTCCTTCTGGAGCTGTAGAACCACAATGTGTCTATGTGAACCTATTTCATGGAAGACTGCATGATTCTCCATGACAACTGGCTAAACATGCCTGGGAAGAAGTAGAGAATGTCATCTCTATTGGAAATGGTTCAATCACAAATCCAATGCAGGTGGTCTCAAGTAGAAATGTACTAACACCTCCAGTTAAAAAAAAATCAAAATGAATAGCTATGTTGTTCAATTATATTTCAGATATGTCTAGTTCTTCCCACCCCAGCAGAAGAGGATTAAAAAAAAAAAAAGAAAGAAAGAAAGAAAGAAAAGAAAAAAGGGAGAGGGATAGAGCACTGGAGATAAAAATCTACAAATGTGAAAATGGGATGAGTCACACACACACACACAGACACACACAGACATATATCCAGAAGACATGGACTGTCAGATCTGTGCCAAAGATTGGAGTGAAATAGAGCTAGGCAGTGTCAGCCCCTTTAAGCAGTCACTGTGCCACAAGGCATGTCAAAGAAGAAATCTACAGTGGTGCTGTAGCAACAGCTTCTCCGCTGACCTTGACAAAGCTCACAAAGCTGTTTGCACTGTTGACCATGGAAATATCCTCAGTGAAAGGAGGAATATAACATTTCCTGCCGTGAGAAATGGAGAAACCATGTTTAATGGATCTGCCTTCATCATATTATGTTTCTTCCAGTCATTGAAAATCACTGCAGAGAAGCTCATCTTCCTGACACTCCATCCAGGTTCAAGACATCCTGAAATGGAAAACAAATCTGTAATCATGTCTTCCAGTAGCATCTTTGCTACTGGAAGACATGATTACAGAGATGGAACTGATTCTGCCTGAAATGCTGAAAGTCAAAATTAAATAAAAATCAGACAAACAAAACTGGATCACCCTGTAAATCAGATATTGCTTGTGGTGTCAGTCACTGTTCCACCCCTCCACCTCATGGCAAAAATAATGATCAGTGACATTGTGCATTAAAGCAAAGAAGCACTTCCGTTATCAAAGCAAATAAAAAAGAAAAAAAAATGTCTACATTTCTTTCTGATAGTGTAGAATGACAACCAGAAGAGACATAAATATAGAAATGCCACAAAGAAAGAAAACTATCAATATGGAATAAATACTACCAATGGCAAACATGCATGCTAAGTGGCCCTGTTTTCCCAAATGTTGGATAAAATAAAATGCAACATCTCCGAATCATTTTTTTTTAAAGTTTGCTTTATATATATATTAATTCTGTGTGCCTTATTTACTATATTGAAAACCAGTGGATTTTGCTTTTGAAGCCTAGCATGCTATCCAGGTAAAAAGCAAGTGTTCTATAATGATCAATTGTTTCTCATAAAATTTCATAATGGCCTGAAATCAATTGAGAAAGTGTGCTAGAATAAAGGTACTCATTTTCAGCCTTCTAGATATACTGGCCCTCAACTCCAAGAGTACCTGCCCATTGGCAATGCTATTTGGAGCTGCAGTCCAAAATATCTGAAGGGCCAAAGGTTGACCATCAATGCCATGTAACCCAGCCTTTCAAATAACTTGCAGTAAAATGAGTCATGGTGGGTAAGCTATATTTAAAGGAAGCTTGCCTCCCTTTATTGATCTTCTCAATGAAGCATTCCTGATATGCTCTCCATAGAACTCCAGAGTTCTCCATTGTCTAGCTTGCCAACCCATATCTAGTCTTAATTCATGCAGCCACTTTAATTTTGTTCATTCTGTAGTAATTTCCTGAGATGCATGAGATGATGTAGTCCTTAGCAACATGGTTTCTCTTAGGGCATCGTCTTCAGAGGTTTGGGACAAAATTTGCATTTTGGGGGCACAGTTTCCAAATATTTCCCTGCCTATTACAGCAAGAGCAGCAAAACATTCATTTTAAGCAGGACAAAGTTTCAACAAATGTATCCATATGTCAAACATCTGTCAACACTCTGCTCTGTGAAAATGACCCAAATAAAGACACAATGTTATATGGTTGAGCTTCCCAGGGAAATCTTTATCAAATTTTGCTATATCTCACTCAATTTTATCTCTTTTTAAAAGTGTTGCTATGCCAAGCATATTTATTGGTTCTGACATACATATGTTTTAAGTATTTGTTGAATAATATGGAAGATTTCTAAGAATCTAGAGAAAGAAATTCTAGTTCAAAGTCATACTTGGTACATTTTTCTGTGTATTCTCTCTCTCTCTCTCTCTCTCTCTATATATATATATATATATATTGCAGAAACGTGATTAAATTGGATGGTAGGTATGCTAAGAATAAATTGGGCTCTGCTATTCACTATCTTTACCTGTGAAAACTATTTTTTTAAAGATGATGATGATGATGATATACCCATGACTTCAAAAAAAAATATATCCAAAAACAGCATTAAGCTTCAATAAAAGACAAATCAATAATAAAGAAATGAAAGGCAACCAGGTAGATGCCAAGTAAAATAACATATTTTAATGTAAAAAAAAAATCCTGTGTTTGGGAAGAAAAAAAAATACAATTAAAGTCCATGTAAGTAGTTCTTTCATAACAACTTTCAAATGTTTATCATTCAGTTTTACTCAGGAGTCTGCTAAATATGGTTTTATATGCCTTATTTAATATTGTTCTTACAATAAAGAGTGCATTGTAGATTACTTGCATTGAATTAAAAACATAGCTGTATTAGTCTGAAGCAGAAAAAATAGGTTGGTAGTGTAAGGAGCTTTCATAGACTAACTGCAAGTCCAGACCAGGAAAAAGAGCCAGCTTCCTGGAGGCTTGAGCGCATGGCGTAAACACAACACATGCCCCCAAGATGCTGGCAACATGTTGTGAAGCTGCCCCAAGCAACCACACAGCAGCAGCATTGAGAAACTTCAGCAGCATGGTGTTTAGACACCAAAATGGAGAAAAACTGCTGCAGTCGCAGTAAAGGCGCCTTTTTCCTGGTGCAAAAAGGAGTGGCTTTCTGCCACTTCTCGTTGCACCAGAAAAATGATGGATCATGGCCATGGCATGCAGTTGTTGCGGCCCCAATCCAGCACTCAAAGGGGCATCCAGAAACCACTCCTTCAGGCTGGTCTATTTCACCCCTAAGTCTACTTCATCAGATACATGGATTGAGGTGGCTAGGGGCAGACATTTACATCTATGACTGAACAAGTTTTGTTTGTGTGAATAGCAATAGAAATGCAAAACATGTGCATATTGTTATGAAATGACAAGGCATTTTACAGTAGGCATGTAGTCCCCATTTTTCTTCATCTGATGTGGATATTACTGGTCACCATTCAGGTGCTTCCAATGCAAAATGGTTGCTTCAGTTCCATGATAGCTCTAGTTGCACTGTCTCAATGTGTTTCTTCCATGAAATAGACACATCTGGCACTTATATCGACCATTCTGCTAGATGGATGATATTACTGAAGCTAGAACTAACTACACAGAGTACGATATTGTCTAGACCAGGAATTGACATCATATGGCTTCTGGATTTTGTTGATCAGTTTTGTTTTGAATTTTATTTCAATTTTGTTGTGAATAATGTGGGAGCGGCAATCCAATTGTGTGCACAATTCCTGCCTCTGCCTAAATAATTTATATGGTAAGGAAATACCCCTAACCAGCTGCAATTCGATAGCATTTTGATATTTCTGGAAAAGTGGAAAGCCCTCAAAACAACATTGAATTGTACTGAACAGTTCTTTTGTTGCTAGACTGATAACTTAAAATGAACAATTGTAATGGAATTTGTTGATTACTTTAGCTGTATTCAATGGAGGGATAGCTATATTTGAGTTTCAGGAGAGTGAGGACTATCTTTTCACAGAAAAGAAAACAGACATTGAAAACCAGACCTGAAGCAAGAATTCTCAGAAGTGAAAGGAACCATCTAACAGAGGAAAGAAAAATGAAGGAAAGAATCATACCAAATGGAACCAGAGGAGACAATTGGAAATGTCATGGTGAAAGGGAAATAAAGAAGTGGATGAAGGAGCAGAACAAAAGGCAGGACTGAGGCTATGCACAGCTGGAAGGAAGTAGGTAGACACAGGAGTTTTGGAGTTCTCAGAACTCCAGGAATCCATGGGAGCATATGGTTAGTATGGTAGGTCTAGACTTGAGAAACTGATAAGCATGGACCCTATTGTGACATCTTATTTCTCTACAATAGAAATGAACAAATTGCAAGATGTATGCTGCATGCAGTCTCTAGGCCCCACTTTGTGGCTATTGAAGCCCCCTACTAGTCCCCCAAAACTCCCTAAAAGACATATTTGGTTTCTTTTTTCTTCTTTCTTTTTTTGAAAAATCAGCATGATTTTTTAGCCTTTTTTTGTCACAAGACACACAGAAAATCCCTCAAATGCATTAAAAAAGGCAAAATATTCCCAACCGAAAAAATCTTGGTTCTCCAGAACCTTGTTTTACCCCAAATACCACTTTGTCCCTCCACAGTGTCAGAATTTTTAGAGGTAATACAGAGAAAACAGAAGATTTTGATTTTGTTCTGGGGTGTTTGGGCTATGTCAAGGGCTCCTGGCTACCACCCCTGTCTCACAGTATCACAATTTTGTAACCATGAGATAGTCATGGGGGAAAGAGCAAAAGGAATCATGAGGATAATGATAATGATTAGATATTTTTATGTGTTATGCTTTATGTATCATATAAAATATAATGTATATATTTTATACATTTGAAGATCATAAAGTAGTTTACAGTAAAAAGCTTAAAAGGATTGGTAATGTAAAAATTTGATAAAATAATAAAACATTTTATTTAAAATCAGACATCCCAAATGCATTAACCATTAAAGGAATAGCTAGGAAGACAATTTGACTAATGAGTGCACAGCTTTTAAATGGTATTATGTACAACATAATAATGAGAGAATAATGGGTGAGTCAAAATACATTTTAGTTCACCACAGAAGAAAAGACTGGAAATCTGCATTATTTTAATGGGGAAATCACATCATTACAGGGAAAATATGCTTCTCACCGTTATTTGGACTTGATTGGGCTCTTTCACACTTATTGTTCTACTGAAACTATCATGACCTCATCCTGTGGAAACCTGAGAAATGACAGCTTAGAAAGAGAGTTCTAGTGCCTCGCCAATTTACAATACCCTGGACTCCATCAGATGTAAGCTTGGCCACAGCTGAATTGCAGCTACAATTCTGTAGTGTCAAAGTCCTCAATCTCACCTTTAAAAAAGATAAAGATCTATCTATCTCTGGAAAACTGACATGATTTCTTTCAAAAGTCAAGAGAGATTCCAAATCAAACCTCACGCAAATGAAAAATTAAAAGGTATTGTGCAGTTTTATTTGTTTTTCCTGAATGAATTTTCTCTGGTAGGAAAAAAAAGAGGGCAAATTACAGACAATACCTGGACCTGTGATAAACCTCTATGAATAATACAGTGCATTTGCACAATTAAAAAATCCTACCTGAAAGCAGCCAAAAGCATATTTATATAGAATTCTCATTGTATTCTTCTTGAAATTATGGTGATCAAAATGATGCTTCATATTGCTCTGTTTTCCTTGTATTTGAATTCAATTAGAATTTTCTCTCTTTCTGTTCATTTCTGCAATAAATAGATATAAACAACTTCATCAAGTCTCCTCTTGTCTGGATGCCATCTCTCAGTGGATGTGGCATTAGTGCTTGAAGCTCAACATGTCCAAGACAGAGCTTCTTATCTTTCCACCTAAGCCCACCCTTCAATACTCCTTCTCTGTCTCTGTTGATGGCATTTCTATTCAACTTGTTCAGCAAGCCAGCAGTCTTGGATTCATCTTTGACTCCTCTCTGTCGTTTATTCCTCAGATTCAGGCCACTGCCAAGACCTGTATATTCTCTCTTTACAACATTGCTAAAATCTGCCCATTCCTCTCAGCCTCCACTGCCAAGACCCTGGTCCATGCCCTAGTGGTTTCACGAATAGATTATTGTAACCTTCTTCTGACATGGCTTCCTCTCTCTCACCTCCATCCTTTAATCTCCGTCCAGAACTCAGCTGCACATATTATCACATCCGCTTGCCGCTTTGACCATGTTTCTCCTCTCTTATCCTCCCTTCATTGGCTCCCTTTCCCCTTCTGCATCCAGTACAAGCTTTTGTTATTGACTTTCAAAGCCCTCCACGGACTGGCCCCTCTTTACTTGTCTGAACTTCTTTCTCCTCACACTCCTTCTCGTACCCTCTGTTCTGGTAGTCAAGGTCTCTTGTCCCAGCCGAGGATTTCCACTACTCTGTCCCGGATTTATCCCTTCTCACTTGCTGCCCCTCACTCCTGGAACCTTCTTCCCCCACATGTATGCCTCATCACTTCTCTAACCAGATTAAAAATTGTTTAGGGAAGTATTCCCAGGATTGTGCCGTCTGCCCCAGGATGCCTCCTATTAATTATATATTAAGAACCCAAGCCCTCCCTCCAGTCCATCTGCCTTGGTCCAGGCCCCAGAGGGAGAGAAGAAGCACTGGATCTCATCCCCTTCCCACCACCTTCCCCTTTTCCTTTTCTGTTGTCTCTTTTAGACTGTAAGCCTGAGGACAGGGATCCGTCTAATTATAAGATTGTATGTACAGCAGTGTGTAAATTTACAGCACTATATAAAATCATCATCATCATCATCATCATCATCATCATTTTTTTGTAGAATAGGGGAAACATCTGCTGGTTCAAACAGAAGAAGTGGAGAACACAAAGTTGGCCATTTCCATGCATTTATACTCTAATATACAGTGGACTCTTGATATCTGCTGGGGTTTGGCTCCAGGACTCTCTGTGCATACAAAAATCCTTGGACCTCATAGAAAACTCACTACAGGTGAATTTGGTGTGAAATGAAAATATTCCCCAGAAGAAAGTTTGCAGCTATTCATTAGCAGAAGCAGAACCATAAACTCCATCTCATTGTATTTCCTGTAAAACAAACAAGCAAACAAGCCATTCCTGTATGGGGTTGTTTCATGCAAACAAGCCATGATACTTTTACTAATGTAAATTACATCATGGCATGAAGAAAAATGGGGCAGCTATTTTTTTATTATTTTTTTTGTAATTATGGCTGCTAAGCTATGATAATGCCAGAAAGAGCTACTATTCTGTACTCATATAAACAGCTTGTACCTGTTTCCTCACATGATGCTAAACCATAGCATGCATTTGTTTAAAAAACCTCATTTAAATGATGAGCAAGTAAACCAGAATGTGACCCAAGTTGTGACTTGACCAAAGAGTTTTCCCAGATATTTTCCTGAATATTTTCTTTATTCTGAAGATTGTCAGTAAATCCTGGGTTTCAATGCTTTTCCTTTTAAACAAAGTTTTTCACTTTTTAAAAATTATTATTATGACCTAATTTTATTTTATATTATACTGTGAACCATATTTTTTTTAAAAGTGAAAGCTGATATTAAAATATCTATTAAGATATCTATCTATCTATCTATCTATCATCTGGTTGTAAATGTTCCTGATTGAGGCAAAATATCAAATGATGGCTCATACGCAATAAAGTCCAGGTGCATTGTAGACAAAATCAGATATTTATTTTATTTTATTTACATATTTATTTATATGTTTTCTTTCTTTTTTTTTATGAGGCAGAAAATCTCAGCAATATCTTTAAAAACCTGGCTTCTATTTACTTGTTTATTTAGATTTTCAAGCACAGTAGATCAAATATGCAAGTGAAAAGGAGGGAAAGTGTTTAAATATACAGAAAGAATTAAAAATGCCTGAAGAAATTCCCTGACCTTTCTTCATACCCACCATTTATTGCCTGAAGTAGTTGTTTTCACTCTACCTAATGGTAGGACCAAACCAAGAGTAGAAGAGATCAGGATGATGATGATGACTGGTAGGTGTGTCGCAAAATCATAGTTTTCCTGGATAAGTCTTTTTCATTTGAATTCCCATTCCATTTCACTCCCCCCCCCCATCATATTTTTTTTCCTATCCTGTGAAAAAGTTTCTTTTTAGGAAGTGTTTGGGTGAATTTTCATTATTGTACTTTGGATTTTTCTTTCTACTTTTTGTTTCTCTTCTTTTAAAGCAATGATAGGTTGTGTTTTATTGTACTGTAATTCTATCTTGAGTCTATATTGTATTTCTATTTTCTTTGTTCACCACCTTGACCTTTTTGGGAAGGCAGGATAGAAATCTTTAGAATTTATAAACAATATTAGAAAAATAGTTTTTGACACCTGTAGCCTAGATTCATTTGCTACTCCCAACTAAGGTAGATCCACTGAAACAATGCTGAAGTCAACAATATTCAATATTATTGGATTTAGGCTTTTTAAATCATGGGCTCATGTACTGGTTGGGAGGTAAAGTTGCCAGTTTGGCAGCTTCCAGTTTATGGAGGTTGTAGGGTCTAAACCTGAGTCCATAGAGTAATCCTTTTGATATCAAAAGTAGTGGCAATACCCACCACCACCCCATTAAGTCTTCACATATAAAGTGTTATACATTTTTATTTTTTTATTTATTTACTTGTTTATTTAGATTTTCAAGCACAGTAGATCAAATATGCAAGTGAAAAGGAGGGAAAGTGTTTAAATATACAGAAAGAATTAAAAACAAGATGAGGGAAGCAAAGGAGTCAGAGTTTCAAATTCCCAGATCAGAATCAAACCTATAGGGGAAGACACTCCTTGGAGTGCAAAATCTAGTAGTATTTCTGAAAAGCGTCACACAGAGAGGGAGAGATGAAGAAGAAAAATAAATTACTTACTCTTGTAACATTTTGATCAGTTTCTGCCATTGAAACTAGTCCCTTTTTCTTTCAGCCATGAGGGAACAGGAGGAGGTAGAGATGAAAACATCATAGATGTAAACATAGGAGCACCCCTATCCCCAGACATTTCCATGTTGAAAGTACTCTAATGGGGGGAAAGATGAGAGAGACATAAAAAGAAGAAGAGTAAGAGGACAGAAAATGAAAGAACAATCAGTCGGCAAGATATAGAAAAAGCAAAGCACTGATCATTGTGAAAACTGATATGGCAGAGAATGCTGTTGAGATAAGTAGGCCCAGAAATACTACTAGATTTTGCACTCCACACAAATACACACAACATGTGAGGACCTTGTTGAGGTCTTTTGTTGTTTCTAGATCTCATAGAAGATTCACTGTCAGCCAATAAGTTTTTTTTCCCCTTTCCCCTGGTCACTAAATCCAAAGTTCGTTCAACATCAATAGCTACTCTCTATTTTGCTCAGAATGTTTTGATAGGTCCACCAGCTCTGTGCCTCTCCTTGTTCCTTGATATTTCATGATATTGTAGAAACACAACACACAGAGACGTCCTTGCACACTGAACCACTGAGCCCTGGAATGAGTATGGTATTGGAGAGAAAACAAGCACCAGGCTTTATAGACTTTTCACACATTAAAATCAAACTTTTTAAATTCATCCCACTGCTTCTCACCCTGACTTTTGTTTTCCTACCTGGAAATCTGGAAAAATAGAAAAATTATCTGAGGCTGAATTAGTAAGCTAAGACTTGATAATGCTCTGAGGGAGTACCTCTCTTCACCATTTTAGTAAAATACAACTAGAACTACAGTAGATTCTAAGTGAGACTATTTAGAATTGGACCTAAGTAAACTGGACAAGTTCAGTTTCCAGTGTCTGGTTCACTGTGGAGTATGTTCTCTTTGCTGTTTTAACTTCACCAAGCCTTTTAAATTAAAATCCTTTCACAGTTAAAAGAACAGATGTAACACTAAAATCTTCTGTAAGATAGCCCAGCATCCTGGCCATGAATACAGTGATCCCAAACATACAAATTTGCGGTAAATCCATTGACTTAAGTTAAATAGTTTTGGCTCAGAGCATGAATCATTGAACCAGATTGTGCACAAATAAGCTCAAAGAAAAAGCCTATAAAATGAAATCCTTTGTAAGAATGTACTCCTAACTATTTTTTAAAAAAGTATTATTGTATACTGGGCCTTCAGAATGGCTCTACAAAGCCTATTAAAAACAAGCTATAACCAGCCTTGCTGCTATTGCTAAAAGAAAGAAAAATAGCAGAATACTCGTAGTCAAGTATACTGCCATGCTTTTGACAAATTGACTTACAAGTCATGCTTTCAGGAACTGGCATGACATAACTCTCAGTGCAACCTTTCTAAACATTTTTGTACCAAATCACTCGCATTCTTACATTTTTTCCTCATGTAAGCCAAAACATCTATGAATGTGTGAGAAGTTCATCAATCCATATCCTCCAGACCAAGCATGAAAATAGGTGTAATTTATGGTCATAAAAATGTTTATCTTCTTAGATGCAAGATGAATTTCTATGAAGCATTTTGCAAAAAGAAGGAAGGAAGCTTTCAGCAACATGCACACATTTGAAAACTGTGGAAACAGTATTACTTACATATGTAAAATATGCACAAACATACTTCAGCAAGTGTAAGAAAGAGCCCATTCCTGTGTTCATTTGAAAAATGCATATAAAAATATATATGACATTCCCCTCCCTCATTTTTTTTACAATCCATCTGCATGGAACTAGGACAGAATGGATTTAGAGATGGGGGGGGGGGGAGAGGAGAGAATTTAAGGAAATTGAAATAGGTGAATCTTCCCATCCTTAAAGATATTTTTGTTCTTACTGTGAAATTATGGACAAACCAATGTCACATATCCAATGTGGACACATTTTACAATATTTCAGTGAAGTCCATTAACAGTGAAACACACATAAATGCAGATGGTAAATTGTTGGAACACTATTAAGAATGATGCATGGATAACATATTCATTTGGGAAAGTACAAAGAACAAGTAACAAATATGAAAATAATGATAATGTAAAAGAAATAGCACAATACATGAAACTTTTGAAAGTCTCTGTAGATGTGAGTTATAGACTTTCTTCTGCCTGCCTTCCTGGAGTAGGAAAAGGAAAATAAACGAATTTCCCAGAAATTCATTTCATGTATATGTACTGTTAACTATTGAATATCCAGTGGGGAAATGAAAAGATAACTTTAATGCTAAGCTAAAATGAGGTATCATTGAGTGTCCCTGAAAAATGAGTTTCATCTTTGTGAAACATGTTGTAAAGAACAGGTATTGGGATAAAAGAAAGGAGGCCGAGTAAAGCTCCTCTTTCTGATTGTCTGAAATATACAGTCAGTATACAAAAGTCAATATGCAGCAGGGATGTAGTGCTTCACTAATCCCCACTGTGAAAAAATCCTTAATGTTGTGCAAGTTGTCAACATTATCCACTATTTGGGAATTGTCCTGTGCAAAATTTGTGTGTGGTGTTCTGTTCAGAAACAACCTCTCCCAAAAATCCTTTTATATGTCTCCTGCACATGAAAGGCTGCTTCCTCTGCAGAAAACAGAATTTTCTACACAAAGAAACTATATGTAAAATTTATGTAGAATAAGAATCAAATTAAAGAATTTTCTGTACAAGAAACACCCAAGCTACTTTTCTTATAGAAAATAATATAAAATTTTTGTAAAGTCTAAACCCAGTTTTTAGGGTCTATCTTCTCTGGTACCCCCCAAAGAATCAATTGATTTATGTAAGTACTGAATTACCATTCAGTAACTAATTTAATGGCCGTACTCTATCTAGTTAAAGGTAACAATTAGATTTAGGCCTGTAGATACATGATGTCTTTTAAAACTGTTTTTCCCATTGAGATGGTCATCAGATTCAGGCCTAATACAGCTAGGTTCATCTTCAACAAATCAGGGTGTTTTGTTTTGTTCTGTTTTGGGCAGTGGTGGATTACAACAAACTTCTAAACATATATCATAAACAAATGATGGAATGAGCTCAATGCAGCAAGATCTCAAACCAAATGTTTTAGCAACAGTACATGATTCCCTCTTCCATATAAAGTTAGAACAGAGGGAGGGTTTCAGTCATATCACATCACATCATCACACAGCCATAACATCACTAATATCATGCCTAGATCTTTAATTGAAGAGATCATGCAAATATCCATTCATGTTATTTTGTTAAACAGTTCCTAAACAGCAGAAAAATATAGTGAACAGCTGTGAAGAAGTGTGTAAACAAATGGGGATCAGAGTTTTCCCACCTCAAAACAACTTTTGGACAGCAATTCAACCTTCTTAAAAATTCATCATATTAAATCTCACTTTTCCTATTCTCCGAGGATATTGCAAATCAGCATGCTTGTTTGTTGTATTTGTTATGTGAGTGAAGAGAGCATTTGGGGATTAACTCAACAGAATTTTTTTTAGACACATCATTCTAGAAATGTTTCTTGAGAAGGCTAGAATGTGTTCCTTTTACACTGAAAAGATGTAATGGATATCAAGAAATGATGGATAAAGTAAAAGAAAAACCTATACAGAGTTATGTTACCAGGTTGTTGAAAGTAAATTTTGTAGTAACCATCATCTGTCTTATCCCCAAATTGTTATCTTTTCCAAGTCCCACCTGGAATGAGTATTTGACTAATATGACTATTTGCCCAGGAGATTCCTGACACATTGGCACAGCTCAAAGAAGGGTCAACAGGAAAATTTTGGGATGCCCTTGCCAGAGAACTGGGCCATTTCTTGCCACATTCCCAAATAATTTTTAATGGCCTGTGTTCTACAGATCTGATGAGATCCAAATATTCCTGGGAGATTTGCAACAGGGTGTGAGGTCCTTTTTGGGCGTAAGGTCTCTTCCCTTGCTGGGGTATTGGGCTATACTGACACTTGTCTCTTGTTCGTGGCTGGTATTGTGTATGTGTGTGTGTGTGGGGGGGGGTTATGTAGGACATCGGAAACCACTTATGGCACCAATTTGGTAAAGGATAGATCTCTGGAGCTGCCCCTACATGTCATGAAACCCAGGGAGTTGGGAAGGAGGCTGTCTTTGGGACTGGCTTCAGAGTTTAATCCTCACACTAAATCATGCAACTGGAGGGTTGAATCCTTGGATTGGTCATCAAGTAATGGACCAGCTGAGGAGCAACCCAATCTTTGGGTTCTCCTTAGGGCTTAAGTGTTTCACCCAGGGGAAGCTGGGGAGGAGGTCTGGGAAAGAAAAGCTGCTTTAGCTGCTCCTGTAATAGGTTCCTCTCCCCTTTTGCACATCTCAGAGGCTAAAACATAAATAGGTGATAGGGCAAATAAAGTGGCCAATATTCAGCACAAGTCCTTCATGGGTTGGTCAGCCATGCATTATGTTATCCACCTTTTTCCTATCTCAAATTTCTTTCTTCCAAGCCATTCATTCGCAGAAACTAAGTGTGGAGAAAGCAGTACTGAAACAGCAATCAATGGCCCAACCTCTGACATTCTGCATAACACTAACTTTGTCTTCAAATCACCTTGGATCCCCAGATGCCATATGTATAGTTCCTAGAATCCCAAACTATGGGTCATAGTGGATGAGATTTCTGGAAGTTAAAGTCCAATGGAATCTGAAAACTCAAAGTTAGGAACCACTGCCCTACATGTCAGTATCAATGCATGAAAGTCGAGTGAAGTTACTAATGCTACATAAGACATAAGGGAAAGGGCTAGCTGCATTGTCCAATTCCCTCCTTTTCTACTCATGTATGCGGCATGAGAAATAGGATTTCTTTCTTCAGACTACTGTTGCATATCAATGGTTAAGCTAGCTTTTCCTTTCCTGGACATCTGCCAAGTCGTGACAAGCATCACATGGATCAAGGACATCTTTCTGCCCTTAGCAAGAATGATATATTCCCTCACAAATAAATTTATCTTAACCTCACTCAGCAAATATAGGATTTCCTTAATCCATAGTATGATAAGAACATGAAGAATAAGCAAGGCATTTTTCTGGTAAGTAAACCAGCAGTTATGAAGTGAAGGAGAAAAATACATATATTACATGGATAAGATACTAATGCAGGCATTGATTCAGTAAGCTAGGAACATTATGCAGGGAACATAAAGCTTAAGTTTAATTAGAATCTAGCCAGTTGTACAATACCCAGAGAAATGCATACTCTGTACTCCTGATACAGTAATGCAACACATAGTAGAGCAATGGCATGATAGTAAGAAATTATTCCAGATCAATATGCTGAGAAGTTAGTGAAGAGAAAAGAGGTGCAGATATTTTTATTGCTAGCATAAAAGGCATGGAAGCTAGTGATCCATAATATTAAAAGTGTGTGCTAGCTAGGGCTATGTGTTTATATCTTTTTTCTGGCATAGCTCTAAGAGATATGTAAAACCTAGATATTTGAAAGTGAGGGCTGAAACAGACAGCAGAGTAAACTGGCTACTAGCTGGCTTGGGGACATGGCATTTAGACACACCATGCCCCCGAGTCGCCTTGAAACTACGCTTGCAATTACCTGCTGGCCAGCTTCCAGGTGACTTGGGTGTGTGACGTTCAGACATCATTCAGCCCAGAGCTGGCAAAAAGCTGCCACTAGAGGCAAAGGGGTAGGTTTTTTTTTCCACTCCAAAGGGGCAATCCAACTTTCTCAGGGGTGGTGTCACACTGCCCCTTCGGGGCTGTCTGTTTCACACTTTGTTGGTTTTTATTTCAGGGATATTTTTGTTTTGTTTTTTAAAATGATTTATTTTAATTAATGAAAACTTGTTTGTAATATGGATCACACTGGAACATTAGATGACAATGTGGCACCAGTTCATGATGTGTCACACATCATGATTCTTGGAAATGAGAAGCCTTCTCAGCAATAGGTTTACTGGGTATGAGATCTCCTCAATATCAGAGGCCCTTGAGGTTTGTTCTGGACTTTGCAGCTAATTTGGAATGAGGCTGTGGAGAGTCAAGCTATTTTCATTTTCAATCTTCAATGCTGGAATAACATAGTTTGAACTGCTGTGTAACCCTAAAGAAACATGTTTTTTTCTGTGTCTGAATATCTCTGACACAAACTACGTACATGTGTGGGAAAGAGGGGGAGGAGGAGGGGGAGGGGGAGGGAGGGGGAGGGAGGGGGAGGGAAGGAAGGAAGGAGGGAGGGAGGGAGGGACTGTATACAGACAGATAGATACAGACAGACAGATATATAGGGAGAAGATAATAGTTATTCATTAGCCTGGTGTATGTCACCTGTCTCCTTTTCCATTGCTGGGTGGTTGATTTTCCACTTTGTCAGTTGAGTGGTACAGACTTCTGAGCAGACATCTGTAAGATTGTATACTTTTTTCAATCTTTTAAAGAAAAAAAAACTCTATTTTAGTGATGGGATTTTTTTTTTTTAAATCAGAACCATTGACCATGGTTGATTCCACTGGCAAACGCTGCTGCTACCGCATCTGGTGACTGGATATCATGAGGGTTGAGTCTTCTTCAGGATTTGTTGCTTCTTCAGGATTTGTTGCTTTGGACAAAATGAATCTTTGCTGCTATTACGATTTTTGGTATATTTTTTAAACAAGATATTACATTAATTGTTAATGAACTGTATAACCTTGGTGTATATTTATTATTGTTTAGTATTTAGCCTATTGTATAATTAATTGATTTCATTGTTGCAGTCATTACTGAATTATGTGGAACTGTTCATTTGTGTTATGCAATTTTCTTCCACTGTTACAGTAAGCTGTTTGAACACAGTTTTACCATCGAAAGCAACATAAGGATAAATACAATGGGGCTGATGATACTATGTATAGTTGCTAAATGTAGATTCCATAAGAGGGTCCCAAACATGGTGGAATCTCAATTCTTATGAAACATATCTGCACAACATCTACATCTCTTGGGAATCTTAAAACCAGCAGAGCTCTGTGAGGAGAAAAATAATATCACTGTAATAATAATAATAATAATAATAATAATAATAATAATAAGGCACTGAAAAAAACTTCATGGGGTGCACAAAACACCATGGAAATGTTGTGAGGCTGACAGTAAGGGCTTTTTGACAGTGGAACACACTCCCTTGGAGTGTGGTGGAGTCTCCTTCCTTAGAGGTCTTTAAGCAGAGGCTGAATGGCCATCTGTCGGGGATGCTTTGATGGAGAGTTCCTGCATGGCAGGGGGGTTGGACTGGATGGCCCTTGTGGTCTCTTCCAACTCTGTGATTCTATGATTCTATGATTCTATGATCACAAACAAAACAGTCATTTTATTTTATTTATACCCTGCCTGTCTACCAGCATGTGACCCAAGGTATCTTACAAACATACTAAAACAAGGAAAAAATGTAAATCCTATTTATTTATTTATTTATTTATTTATTTATGACTGAAACACAGTTTAGCAAGTAACCATATTAGAATGCCATTAATTTCTACAAAGTCTAAAGTCATTTCAAAACCTAATTTGAATTGGAAAAGAATGTCTGGCTGTCCTAGTGACTTACTGTTATTAGAGGCAAGTGTTACAACCCTCTAAAGTTTTGGCCTAAGGACCAGCATCAAACTTTAACAACGATCTTTATTGACTAGAAAACCTTCAACAACTGCCTGCAACATTGTAATACAACTCCTAAATCATAACCCTAACCATTACCTGAATGGTTTCTCTGCCCTTCAGCAATCTGTTCTCAAGATCTCTGACACTTCCCTGCCTGCTTCAATGAATTTCTGGAATTTTCTTATTAATTCCTATAGGTGGTCATTTTCATGCCTGGTTGGAGATACTATTGCTAAAGTGTTTGTAGATCCTGTCAACTTTGTTCTTCATGGCAATGCTGTGGGGGATTGAGACTTCTCTTCAAACTGTTAGGTTTAACTAGTAGTGCTATTATAAACCAAGTGTTCTTTGCACATTAGAACTAGGATGCTGGAGGCACACAGCTTGAATTTTCCTACTTCCAGTCCATAAAAGTTATTATATCGAAATGGTCATCAACTCTGCTAGGACTGAGAATGAAATTACAAAGTCACTTATACTTTATTTGGAAGGTGAAAGCAATGAACAAAACTGCATCCTGGATAATGGAATAGGCCTTTATAACATCTGACCAGTCAAGCTGAACACATTGCATCAGACTATGCACAAAAGCCATTGGCCTTGTCAGGTGCTTGGCAATTGTCTTGTGTGTGTGTGTGTGTGTGTGCCTTTGTACTCCCAAACAGATGGAGAAAAAAAGCCTCACAAAGTCATTAAGCCCTGGTGGACTGTCATATATGGATCATGATGTGCATAGGCTTGGTGGCTCACAAATTGTAAAGGCATCTTATTTTATGACATGGGGCAATTTCAGCTGATTTGCTGAAATTGTCCTTTGTTTGAAGGAAGAGAATTTCAGGCTCAGGGACATTCTCTGTCTCACAAAACTGACCACTCTACAATACTCTGCATTTTTAAGTCTCTTTCACTAACATGGCCCTTCGCTCCCACATTTTGGTTGTTGCAAACAGCCTCTGTTGTGTTGTTAGTGTTGTTGTTTTTAATAGCACATTCTAGCTTATCCTTCATTTCAAAGCTGCCTTATCATCTTCTTGATGGTAGGTAAGTCAAGAAGATACTGTACTGTACCTTTCTATATGGTATTTTCTCCTTTTAAGCTGCTATTGAGTTTTCTTTAATTCTTCAAAGCTCCATCCAGATAACTAAACTATCATTCTAATATGTTCTATGCTGATGCACTACCAAATACACCAGAAATGAGGCTCCTCCCCTTTGGTTTTTGGATACTTTTAATAGAATAATAAAGTTCAAAGATGAACCAAGGGTCTACAGTCCAGCACTTCCCCATTATTACCATCAGTGCAATAATGCTCAGCTAAAGCATTCTGACATGCAGTCATCCAGCCTCTATTTAAAAACCTTCAGTGACATGCAGTCATCCAGCCTCTATTTAAAAACCTTACTACTAAGATAGTCAGTTTCACAATGGAATAGATTTTTTCCCTTTAGCAGTTAGTTTCAATACTGGCATGGAATCCCTTTACTTCCAGTGTGAATTCACTTTGCATCCTAGCCTTGAAAGCAGCAGAAAACAAGCTTCCTACTTCTATATTTAAAGATGGATGTCATATCTCCTCTCATTCTTCTCTTCAGCATGCTAAACTCACCCATCTAAATATGCCCAGCTCCCTTAGTCATTTCTCACAAGGCTTGGTTTGAACTCACTGAACTGTATTGTGGGTCAAAGCATGCTTTGCAGAAAGACACCAGAACTACCATATCTGAATTTTCCATCTGCAAATTAGTTGGCAAAGAGCTTGTGACTGTTGGTCTCTTCCCTGTGCATCTGTCTGCATCTCTGCCTGCCTGTCTTTTTACTATTAATCATTTGTATATGTGATCTATTCATGATCTAAGGGATTATGTTTCCTCACAGACCTAGAGTGTAAGATGATTCTTCCATTAGACAGTTTGTATTCCTCCTGATTCAGAATTCCTGGCTACATAAAGGATTTGTCTTCATATGAGTTCCTACTAATAGCCACTTATTATGCATCAATTCTAAAATGAGCGGATGTCTACATGGTTTACACTAACACATTCCGTATGTATTATGCTGGGGGAGGAATGCAACCACTTTCTGATATACCAATTTCCTTAAATAACAATTTTACAACCACAAATTGAAGAGGCTCATTATGTAAGTATATTTCATGTTTTCACATTTCTGTCCTTCTAATCTAATTGGAATATTTCCAGATTTATAATAGCTATCAGCACCCATATTTTGTTCAAGCACATCCCAAGTATAAGAAAGCAGGTTTTGACATATAATATCTGGATATATAAAGAACTGGGCAGGGAATAAATCAGTTTATATGACACTAAGGTTATTAGTCTGGGTTTTGCCAAATGATATCGAGGGCTACATTATAAATCTTCTAGAATATGGGTGTGTTTGTCATGCATAGATAGAAAGTGAATAGAAATGACTGAATGTTATTGAATTCTTCAGTGTATGCTTGAATAAAACAAAGAAATTAAGATCTGAATTGCCTGTACAAAAAGAACAATATTATTCATGGACGGCCTAGTTGAAGGAATTGTTATATCAAACTAGGAAATGGTACAACAAAATTGAAATTGTGTAGCCTTCCTGTCATTGTTGAATTGCAGTTCCCAGCATTCCTCACCAGTGGCTCTGCTGACTAGGGAGTTTATTACACAGCCCCTGGGGATGTGATAGGGGAGTGACGAAAGGAAGCGGGCTGGGAACTGGATGGAGCAAATAACGCATTTTACCATACAGAAGAATTTCAACGCCACCACCAGATGTTCCCATTCTATTCCTGACCCGCCCCGGGGGGATGATTTTCGAGAACACTTTTGAACAGGTCCCGAAAATTGCCCCCACTGGGATGGATCGGGAACAGAATGGGAATGTCCTGTGGCGGTGGCGGCGTTCTCCTGTGTGGTAAAATGCATTTTTTGTCCCATCCAGTTCCCATCCTGCTCCCTTTCATCATGCCCCCATTATGTCCCCGGGTGCTGTGCAATGAACTCCTAGGACTATCAAGAGTTACAGTCCAATAACATCCAGTGAATGAAACTATTGCCGCCTTTGAACAACAGGTATACTATAAAATAGCAACAGTGGCTTGTTCTATACAATATCCGCTATCCTATCCTCTGCTTTAGTAAATGTCTATCTCACTACAAATAGTAGTATATAAGTTACCAGCTGAGGAGATATCAGGTGATCTAAGGAGCCAGTAATATTCAATTTGGTTCTTTAAAGCAGAAGTAAAATGATATCTGACATCTAGGCTCATAATCTGGGATCAAATTTGACATGGTTTTCCGAGCAGAGGTGCATCTTTTAGAAGTAAGGTATGACTGGCTCTTGAGCATAAAACTCAGACCAAGATCTGAACTTGCAGGGTTTCCTCCTCCCACATAGATACACAAGCACTCACACTTCTTTTCAGCAAGTTGAAATTATATGAGGTAGCATCTTGATGTTGTTGCGAAAGTGAAACAACCATACATCAGACCCTCTTACAGATCAAATGCAAATCACCAAGAGATTAACTAGTGGATCGAGATCTAACCTTTGTCCACTCCTGCTGTAAGGTTGCAAGCTCTGATGTGACCCCCTCAATATGAGCAAATTGTCATTAGAAACAATCTGTCTGCTCTCGGACTGTCACTCCCTGCCTGCTGGCTTGAAAAGCATTAACTTTGATCCAAATTGCTTAAACAGGTGAGGAAAGGACAGTTCAGCAGTGAAGAATACTAATGCAAATTTAAACAGCCATCTCACCATATTCAGATTTGGCTTTGGAACCATTACTAATTGTGAACAATTAGGTCTTGGTGGTAAAATCCAATTATTTGTCACAAAGAATGAAGAGTATGTTGTGATAGATCACAGTACTGTGCTGTACCCTGCCCCGATTGCTTGCTCAGAGGGACGGGTTAGAAATAAATATTATTATTATTGCTGTTAGTCCACATGATCTGCCAGGGTTCTCTCTCTCTCTCTCTCTCTGGTTTATAATGTTATTGTATGTCTATTCCAAAAGAAATGATCTTAAATTTTATGTTTTTATGTTATTAACCTGCATTTATATTCTCATAAGCAGTGATCTCTGTAAGGTAAATTACAGTGAGAGATAGTGAAGCATTGAAATTTTATGGCAGAGGAAAAAGAAACCATAGCACTGGGGAAGATGGTTTGTTTTGTATGCTAGAAGATCAAAGGTTTAATCCTTAACAACTTTGATTTGAAGAATCAGTCAGCATATAGTGCCAAAGGCCTTTGTTGGACACCCTGGAGAGTTGATCACAACCAAAATAGACAAAACTGGGTATAATGAATGAATGGTCTGACAAAGCACACACACATGTACAGTGTATACTGAATGGTTGAAAAAGACTGTGGTTGACCAGAAATTATCCTAGAAATTATCTTTGTGATAGCTTTTGATTTCTTCGTAACAGAGAAAAGCACTCCCATTTGGTCAGTGTACAAATGTCTATGGCATATTTAATTAATTAAACAACAACAACAACAACTTTATTTATATCCTGCCTCTCTGTCAATGACAAGTTAAAAATTACATTCAGATGTAATTCTAGTACTTTAATTCTGTGCTACATTGAATGTTCAAATGAAAGCTTATACATTAGGCTTAAAATGATCCTGTTTATTTTTCCTGGAGCATGTTCTTCTTCCTTTCAGCCTCAAAGTTAGCCACATGATGCAACAAAACTGCAGATTAATATTCAGCTAATGGTTCAGCCCAAAAGAGAAAGATTGCACTAATACAATACCCTTTCCTTTTAAAAATCTTCTGGTCATGTTTGAATTGCTTTTAATATTATTAACAGGTAAACTATTATTATTCTTTACTTCGATGCAATTTTTAAAGCTATGTCTACTTAAACTTTCATTAGCTGTCGTTTGTCTTGAACTGGGAAATTGCAGAATGACAGATGCTGATGATGATGATGATCACGACGATGACCAGAATCAACTTGGTCACTTACAGATGTGTAACCACTATAGTTACACAGCTATAGAGTGACTCCTGGCTCAAGTCCCCCAATCCCCATTTACCAGGCAGGAGACCTTGCGATTGATGGAGGTCTGTCCCCCTGTTGATCAGAAAGCAGCTGCCTGACATTCTCACCACCTCCCATGGGTAATCTCCTGTGCAACAGCCAGGAGCAGGGTCTGTGTTGCAATTCCTCTTTGCACTGGAGATTGCTTGCTTGAGGGGGATGGGAATATCAGTCAACTGTTTCCTGAGCAACAGAGAAACAGACTCCCAGAGATCACAGTGGCTGCTGCTTGATAAGAAGGGACCAGGAGACTTTCACAGTTCCAATGCTTGAACTAGGGCACCATGAATACAAAACAGTTATGAATGAATGACTTTAAGTTATGCATTCATAAATTCCCAAGTGATTTTGTCTAACAACAAGAACAAGCAATAGCTTTTGTGGAAAAATAAGGGAATGTTCAAAACTATTTTCCCCCCCTACAAATTAATTTTTGATCAAAAGGTCATGAAATGTAACATAGTGTGTGGGTGGGGATGCAAAACCTCTCACAATCTTTTCAAGCATGCAGATATTTGAAATCATTCATTCTTTCATGCAAGTATGAAAGGAGCAAAGAATTTCATCCCTACTTGTAGGTCTACTTTCTCACTTGAAGTAGGGGGAGGATCGTATAGACTATAGTCCACATTAAGCAGAATGGAAATTACTTTTAAATAAACCTTCAGAGGCTTGTGAGGTAAGCAGCTCTGAAGAGTTTTATTTTTATGAGCATTAAAAAGCAAGGCTACACTTTACAGTTTCAGCTCTAGTTGTGGTTCCATTCAGACTTTTCTAGAACACCTACTTGGGTCATTTTACATGTTGATTTATATGTGTAGTCTACTACTACTACTTAGAAAACTGCTGCATTTTCAAAGCATTGACTTGTCAGATAAAAGGAGTGAAGCAGATATGGGGGTACTTTTTAGATTGTAAGCCTGAGGGCAGGGAACCATCTAATTAAAAGATTGTATGCACAGCACTGTGTACATTTACAGTGCTATAGAAATAAAGGTTGATAATAGATAATATTATTCTGGCCATATGACCAGAAGGAGGAGGTTCCAGTCTGCAAGTAATACCCCTCCATACCATCTGAACTGAGAACAAAAAACAGCAAAATGCAGGCCTATGACTAAGATCTTCAATTTTCTTTTCTTCTGTGTGGTTTTTAACACCTTGCCTGATGAAGAAGCCAGTGGAGCTCTGAAAGCTGGCAACAAGTAATTTTGCATTTTGGTTGGTCCAATAAAGGTATCATTTTTAGTGATTTTTTTTTAATTGATCTATGGCTAACATGACTACCCTTGAATGTGTGTGTGAGTGTGTGTGTTAGATAATATTTTGTAATATATTGATTCTGTAGTTTCAACAGATTCTCTAGGATGGAAGATTTTTGTAACCGCTTAGGCTTAACTATGTTAAGCCTAAAATTTCTTCAGCTAACTAGTAGCAGCCATTGTGATCAGAAATCAGTGCCTGAACTGCAGGGCTACTAGTTTGAACTCTGTATCCCTTGACAGATAGATTTTTTGAATAGTTCAAGTTTTAAATATTACCAATTATAAAATGAAGAGTAGATGACACAGTCAAAATTTCAGTTTATTATAATGGACTTCCTTTCAAATCCTCGTCTGTTCTGTATCTCGTCTTATGAAAAGAGGGATTAGAATATGCCAGAAGGCAAGAAAAAGAGTGTACTATGGAAGCTTACAAGAGCGTACTGTTCATATTCCACTGTGTTGTGTTAAACCTTGTCACGGCACATCACCCAATGATGTAACCCATTATTTGCTTTCTATTTTTCAATGGCTGAGCAGTCATCCAAGACAAGTACAATATCTTCCAGGAATTTTAATCGCCTTAATTCTGCCAGAGTAATATGAGTTTAAGACATCAAAGTGCTTTTTACATTCATATATCTTTAAACTTTGAAAACCTGCCAGAATGACCTTTACAAAGGTTTGTGTCATAATAGTAGGTCAGTGGTTTCAGTGTTTCTCTCCATTGAACAGTAATCAGCTGAAGAATCATATGGTGCCAGAGAAGAAATCTTGCAAGACTAGAGAAAGAAAGTAAAAAGAAATACAGCTTGTATTCTCAACTTTCTCTGCCTTAACTATACATGGATAAATTGTGAGTTTATCCAGGGAGGAGATTTCTCCAAAGTTCCTTAGGGGACACTGGCAAGAAGCAGCAACTACATTTCCAGCCTGGCACACACAACCCATTTTGCTTTCATTTTAGTGCCTAAAAGCTACAATCACCGTGGGGCATTGTAAAGGGAGAGAGGTGACTGCCACCACTGGTAGAGCACTGATGTGTTCTGCCACACCAAAGATTTATGTAGTCCTGTTTCACATAATGCTCAGCTAGATTCCAACCAGGAGTTCACAAGCAGGCCACGTAGGCAACATGTTTCCCCTACTGATTATTTCCACCAACAGTTGCTCAGAGGTGTAATATCTTTGAGCTGAGAAGACTTCTAATGACCTTTTGTGGTCTATAAGTAGCTATTGATGGAACAAATCTACTTCATCAGAAGTATACATTAATTTGTATACATGGTTCTTAATTGATCACTCAATTTTAATCATATCTGTATATTATGGGAGAGCCTCAGTATAGGTTTTTTAAACAGTGCAATCGAATATTTGTTAACTGACAAACAGTCACAATTGAGTTGAATTGAATGGGATTTACTTTCAGATGTGTTTTTGTAATATGGAAGCCTCAGAAACTATGGAATGACAAAGACTCTAAAATATAGTTGGATATACTTCTACACTTCAATATATACATTGGTGAATTCCAGACGAATTTGTATCTGGACTGCTTTGGTGGGGATCTCAAACATGAAGAAGGGAGGCTTGAAAAGCCAAAGGTTTGTGTCTCATACTATCATGGTGGATTAAAAAGGAATAAATAAACAAATGAAACGGTGAAACACACAAATGCACTGGAATTAAATAGACATAGATAGTAGCATTGTAGAAGGAGATTAAGTCTATTGATGCAGGTATTTGGTTTTTTTTTTTTGTTTTGTTTTTTAATGAACAGGCAAAAACTCTTTTTCTTTCCTTCTCCCCCCCCTTTTTTTTTTGTTTTTGTTATTTTGCTGATTATGGTTGCTTCTTTCAAAGGAATAAAGGTTACCAAGTTTTGGAAATCTAGACATTGTAATTTATGTAGAAGTGAAATCTTAAAATTTGACAGCAGAATGATTTGCTTTCCCTTCTCTTCCTTTTTTATTTTTTAAAATTTAATTTGAATACACATGCGCGCGCGCGCACACACACACACACACACATGACATACCCCACAGTAGTGTCTCTATGCAGGATCATTTTAGTGCGCTTGGACCATACTGCAGTGTAGAAGTTCAATAGAAGAAGATCCATAAGATAGATATATTTTAACTTAGGAAAAGAATTCTAGACTCTGTCCTCAAGTTTCAGCCACCTATCCTAAGGATGCAATTATTGACTTTTCCCCCCTAAGAGAAGCAACAAGCAACTTTAGTAATTTTCTTACATCTGAGAGAATAGTTTTCACATAGTTTTCAAAATTTTGTTCACAATTTGGGATTTATTCTGTGCAAAATTCAAACATGGGCATTTTTGTGCAGTAAACAGACTTTTTTTGTTCAGGAAAAATAATTTTTCACACAAAAAGCTGTTCCCTGTAATAAAATGTTCCTATTAAAATTTCCTTTAAAAAATTCCTACCCAGCCCTGAGATGACCAGAAATGCTTGGGAGCAGGTGGGTGGTTCACATCCATCAGGTAACAGAGTCACATGAGGGGGTGACTAAACTTTAGCCTCCTTCTCACCTCCTACATGTCATCTCACTTGACCCTGGGCCAAGTGCACCCCCCCTCTCATGGCAGCCAATAAAATGCTGTTTGCCACACATCTTGGCTACCAACTGATGACCAACTATGAAATAATGAGACCCAACACAGTATTTGGGATTAAACAAGGACCATTTTTAATTAATCTATAAACTAGTTAAACATTTGACATCTGGAGCTGAGCAAAGAAAGAGGGGAGGAATGAAGTGCAGATTTAGCTGAGGCCCAGCTGCCAACCTGTGACACCTCCCCAGCTATCTTTGGGCAAAACACAAGATCCCAAAGACAATCCAAAGGGATTGGTTGCCATCTTGGACAGTCATTTTTGGAAGGCCAACCTGGCGGGGCTCCCTCTCAAGCCCTACAACTTTACAAGAGAGAGTAAGCTGACAGATCAGCCCAAAGGACAGACTCTTTCCCCTGCTCCCAGCTTTGTGTCCTGTGGTGCCAAGGTGTACACATGGCCAGAAGGGGAAGCGCCAGACTGCAAAAGATACCACACCATCTTAACTAAGGGCAGGAAAAACATAATGTAGGCATCTGACTAATATCTCCAATTGATTTTCTCCCGTTTTGTTTGTAACACCTTGCCTGAAGAAGAAGCCATGGAGCTTCAAAAGCTTGCAAAAAGTTTATTGTGCATTTCTGTTGGCCAATAAAGGTATCACTGTTTGGTGGAATTTTGTTTTCGCATATGCTATATTAAACCCAAAGAAGGAAAAGCAAAATATAAATTTAACTCATAAACGTGCATTTTGAAATAAATATTTTCATCTAAACATCACACAATATAACTATAGAAGTCCAAGATGTTGTTATTTTGCCTTCAGGTTGCTTTCTTACTTATGATGATCCTGTCACAGGGTTTTCTTGGTTTTCTAGACACATTTGTTCAGAGAGGGTTTGCCATTGCCATCCTTGGAGGCTGAGAGTATGTGACTTTCCCAAGGTCACCCAGTGGGTTTCCATGCTCTTCAGAGTATTAGTTGAACACTAAACCACTACACCATGCTGGCTCCTAACAGTCCAAGAAAAGTTTAAAATAAATATGAGAATCTGAAATAGCTATCGCAAGCCAATTGAATATCAGGATTAGAGATTCTAACAATATGCAGAAAGCCTTGCTGTGTTTTATTAACCACTAGTGAGCTCCCAAATTTAGTGTGTTTTACTTGACATCAAAAGGGGGGAATAACATGCTAAGTAGCCATTAAAGTAGTACAGAATGTTACACAATAATTTGGTAGATGTTGTTGTCACCACATACCAGACTTTCTATGAAATTTCATCAAAACTGCTATTTTGGATTTTATTTGGTCTTTCAAATGTGACAGTGTCAAGATGTGTGTAAATCCTGCAAGTGTGTATATAAATCCGATAAGGCAGGGATGGTGAGATCTCTTTTTGGGCAAATCTGTAATGCGATAGATAGTGGAAAACTTTATTTTATCTGCAGTTAAATCTTGTGCCTAATATGCAGCACCTCTTTTCTTCTTTCCACTCTCACTCATCCCCAGCAATATATATATGCTGTTCACTCACCCTTCAAACATCATAAACTCTTAAGAAGGAACGACATAAAACCTGAAATATTTCTGTCAAAATGTGTGGGAAAATACTGTTTTCAAAAAACATTCAAAACTAACCAGAATAGGTTATGTCACAATCAAGTAAGATATTTCCACTTGTGTTACCTGAGACATCTAGCACAACTGTGTCCTCACTGGGGGAAAAAAAAGTTGATTGTTACAGGGAAATACATTACTGACTCAAATTTTTATTCTCAGGACACATCCTGTCTTTGGAGATTATCGCACAGTGTTTTCCTAATGGGCTGGGCATGGGATATAACCTTAATGGAACTAATGTTATCAAACAGCCCTGTTCTCATTCAGTACTCATACCACACTATTCTGGCCTTCTCCCATTCCTGGTCAAAAATGGGAAAATTCCATTCATAGCTGATCTGTTCCAGGTGATGTGTGTGCAATAAATCCTACCGGTCTCAATCAGTCTTGTGTTCTGGTTGGTCGGGACTACCTCCTCCCTGCCCATTCTAGAACATCCCCAAACTCTACTCTTCTTCCATTGGTGAAATGACTAATTTTATTTTTCCCATTGTTTTAATTTTTTTTTTAAAAAAAATCTATACCCATTATTGTGTTCTGTTAATGAGAAAAAACAGTGCATGCTCATGACCAAAACATTGTGTTGGTATTCCATCAAATGCCAACATTGTTGGGTTGTTTTTTTTGGGGGGGGGGGGGGGGTTGCAGTACTACAAACCTCACAGCAACAGTATGCATTTGCAAAAAAAGGGACACATTATGAATGACCTGAGCGCCATTACTGCTGGAACAGCAAAGATTGTTTGTTGTCATCACATTAACATTGTGTTATTACAAGACAAATGCAGTAACATCTGTTCCCATATCTATAGTTTACAGAGTGTTTCTGGAACATGATAGATATGTTATGGGTGCTAGTGAGATAATCTCCTATGTCCTTTCAGTTCAGATCATGTCTAATATGCAATATAATATAACAGTGTTTTTGTACAGCCTTTGTTTGTGCTTGATGAACTGAGTGCATATGATTAGTCCTAAAATAGCTTTTTGCATGTCTGTGGGCAGCTGAAAAATAACAAGACTTGGACTTGCCAGAAATAAAAAATGTCTATGTTGAAATTTGATTGGAAATTAGTGTGAAAATTCATCCTTTTTAATCAAACATTATAATATTTTAGAAGAGAAGAGAGTTTTAATAAGGATTAAAATAAATTGAGACATTTCACACATATAAATGTGTCATCCTACTGATCTCAGTCCTGACCAGATATGATTCCCCTCTCACTAAACAATGTTTCAAGGAATTGTTTTTTTAAAAAATGATGTTTTGCATAAAAAAACAAAATGGCCAAAAATTGCTTCTTTAGGTAGATCAATACTTTCCTCAGGTGTTCCCCCCCCCCAACTCTCTCTCTCTCTGTTAAATTTGGGTGAGATTGTGACTTAGGTTAGATACTATCAAGCAATGGATAGTGCATGCATGATAGATGAAGGTGCCATCTTTCTCAGATTTATTCAAGAGTTACACTTAGATTTAAGCATCAATTTCAGGGGGAGGGGGTTCATCAGAAAACATCTGCTGATTACAAGATTATGCATGCTCTTCATGTACCATGATTAATGCATGATTTTGCTAATTAATCTAGTAACAAAGAAAAACACTTGAGGGCACTGTTCTCCCATAGGAGAAATGTAATTTGATTATCTGTTCACAGGTAAGTGCAACCACCGGAAGGGTATCACATTGGATGATGGTGATTATTCCCTCTTTTGTAAAGGTTCACAATAGCTGCTTGACCTTGTACTGCATTGGTCAGATGCAGAGGAGCTAATTTAAGTGCTATTTGTTAAGAGGAATTAAGTATCAAACTATTGATAGTTATGCATCAAGCTATTGAGATCACCAATATGTATGCTTTGAAAACTCTTTCACAAACCCAGTCCTGCTGAATAGGGCACTACTGTTCTTTTGAGCCTCCTCCTGGTCTAAGATTCATTGTTCTGCTCCCCAGATCTATTTTGTGTCACTATTCATTCTCACTTAATCTCTTCCATTGTAAAATCCAGCTTGTTAAATAGGCTCTGGATGAGTGTTGACACTTTATAAAAATGTCTCCAGCAATTTCCAGAACCACCTGAGGGACCTGCCTCATCCCTTTCCAATTTTCTTTTTAATACTATTCAGTGCTATGGTTTCAAAACATTCACACCATCTTTTTTCAGCATTCATCTCATCATTTTTTTTCTCACCTTCTCCCCAAAATTCTCTGCTAAATTGTAGCCCATCCTTACTTTGTAACATATCTTTTTACATACCAAATCCATCCGTTATTGCTTCATCAGATGTCAAATGGAATACAGTTGTTAGTGTGTGTGTGTGTGTGCATGTGTAAAATGTTATGACATTTTCATTATCCAGTGAAAGGACAATTGGATAGATAAAGATAGAAACAAGAGAGCAAATGTTTGGGAAGTGATTTTATAATTTATACAGTGTTCTTTCTAACAAGCTTAGGTATGAAACACTGTTTAGGAACAAAGTTTACAAATTAAAACTTCATCTGGGTGACAGAACATTCTCTTCTATTCTTTGAATTCCTTGTGAACCACAAAAAGTCACTTGAGAAGCCGATTAAGAAGACTTCCAGTATGTGATGTGATAATTCACTGTTGTAGGATTTGCAACAGAAACAGTGTGTTTCTGTGGTAACTAGCAAATGCTCTAAACCCCAGCTGCAAAATAGTTGCCTTTAAATGTGAAATCATAAATGTACCTTCTTTTTCTCCCATGTTTTTGAGATGAGGACAAAGCAGCAGATGATACATGTGACAGAAAGCCCTTCCTAAGAAAACATGGTTTCTGAGGCATTCTGGGAATTGTAGTCCAAACATAATGTGATGACAAGCACGCATCACATTATTGCAATGGCCTGAAGGAGAAAGTGGGGTTTTGCTGCATTGCTCAGCCATGCTCATCACATACTTGCCAACTTCATCCAATTTCCATGTGAAAGGAATACAAGTCTGAAACTGAGAGCCTTCAGTAGATGGAGGTATTCTAATCATAAAGACTGTAGCATATTGGTCCTCTTGGTTCATCATACGAAGACATGTCTGAATCAGTTTTCTCACACTACTTTCTCTTTCAGTTCTGCATTGTCAGCTGAGTTGTATTTTTCTTCATATTCCACTTTCCGCCAGGATTGCAATTCTTTACTAATTTAATTCTTAAAGGAAGAAATTTAAGCACATTTCCCCTGCTGCAAGAATGTCCTTGAAAACTGCACATTCACATTTTGGACTTGTTCTGCACAAAATTTGCACACAGTTTTATTGTGCAGGAAACCACATTTTTGTGGAAACGTGTTGTTGCTGTTGTTTTTGCACCTTCAAGTTATTCCTGACTTATTATGAGCCTAAGGCAAACCTATCACAGGTTTTTTGGCAAGATTTGTTCAGAGGGCATTTGTCTCTTCTTTCCTCTGAGGTTGAGAGAGTGTGACTTGCCCAAGGTTACCCAGAGGTTTCTCAGCCAGAGCAGGAATTTAAATCCTGATCACTAGAGTCATAGTCCAATGCTCAAACCACTGCACCACCTGGGCTCTCAATGTTTTAAGTGCCAAATATGTTGGTTTCTAAGCTGAAACTGCTGTGGTTAGGGATTTTTTCCTGTCCCAAATCCATCTTTTTTTTCCAGTAGAAAACAGCATTTTATTTGTAGGAAAAACAATGTTATTCCCATTAAAAATAATTTTAAAATCACACAAGCTGTAGATTACCATCTCCTTTGTTAATATGTGGATAATGTTAGAGGAACATTACCAGTCTATTGCTCATCACACCTTTCCTTTATCTGATATCCATTTGGGATATATATATGTTATATTTTAAAATATGGCACATCTGGCCAGGCCAACTTTTAGGCCCTATACAGACTGGCCCAAAAGTGCAGGGTTCTGATTATGGATGCCCTGACTCTACCCCAGATGGAGTGCGGCATCACAGAGTGCCTCTGGCACTGCATCCAGATAATGCAGCACCGAAGAGGCACCGTACAGCCATGCTGCTGCAGCTATGGTGCCCTTTGGAGGGCATAAAAATGAGCTGCTTTTTGCTGCTCCTTTTTGCGCCCTCCAGAGGCCGGATCAGGACCACAGCATGAGGTTTCTGTGCCCCCAATCCAGCCAGGAAAGGGGGGCTTCCCGCTGCCCCTTAGTACAGTCTGTACAGCTCCTTAGTCAAAACGTCTATCTATTGTGAACAATTAGATCACATAAATTAGGCATTGTGGATAGACTGGGCTTCTGTATTTTTTCATTCCCTGAATCAGAATCAGCAAGTGTGCCTATAATTTCTTAATTTTAGTCCTACATATCTCGTAGAACTTTTCATGTTATAGAATGGCATCATTAGGATTATGGGAACAAGCTGTTGGTGGAATACAACTATTCCAATAGCAATAGATTAGGATGAATTAAAATTAACAAACCTTATTGCTGGCAGATCAAACAACAGTTCTATAGATTTTTGGAGACCTCATTATGTGTTTAAATTTCTGCATAGCAAGCAATCCAGTATTATGAGAAGCAATTGCATTTGTTATATTATTCACAATGCAGTGAAGCATGCATGTAAACATCTGTCTATGATGTGAAGGCATTGGTTATTAAGGTTTTTAATGAATTTTCAGCTTCAAGGGGGAAAAAAAACCCTGAAGGCAAGCAGTCTGTTTTGTGTCTTTGTCTTAAGAAGTTAGTATTCATTCTCTCTCTCATTCTATCATGGTTGTAATTATTATGATATCATCTTTTTCTACAGAATTCATCAGTAGCCTAGTTAGGAGTAAAGGAAACAGCATCCCATTTCAATAATCAAACTGGAACTTATTCCTTTTGCATTTTATCTACCTTAATTCCTTCCCACCATGACATATAAAAATTATTTGATCAAGGATCAAATGCCAACAGACCAAAACATATTTTTGCTACTTACAGAAATATAAATAGAAATGTCTTAATTGGAGGAATGGTTTTGTTAATAATTATTGTTTATCATTTAATCATAACGTTGATGTTAGGGAAGAAGATAAATGGGAAATCTTATAATTTAGCCTACCCCCCCCCCCGCATACAACTCAAAACTATGCATGATGAGTATAATTAATTTAGGGAATTCCTGAATCAGTCTGTGAACTGGAGCAAGTTATCCTTCAGAATATGCATGTTTCAGTATTTTTTTTATAAATTTCTCGAAAGGAAAATAGGTATGAATATACAAACAAGGTATTTATTAGTATTAAAAATACAAAGGTAATATCGGGTAATGTGTACAGACGTTTTTAGGAAAAAATCAAAGGCTGCTAAAGAACTTAGATCAAATTAACTTATAATAGGAGACTGAATGAAACCAAAATCGACAGATTAATCTATTCTTGTACTTTCCTCAAAAGCTTTATCAAGGATCATCAATGAAAAGGCCAGTTGTGCTGGAAGACAAAGAACACCATGGAAGAATTTTTTTTTTTTTTTTAATGTAATATGCTTTTGCAAAAGGTGCATCAGGTGTGATATGACAAACTTGGATCATTAGGATGAATTGCAAAATCCAAAGTGCCTGGCTAGAAAATTTTGTGACATGACTATGAATTGTAAAACACTCCCTCACTGTTCTGCAGTATCCACGAATCTTACAATAGTTGATATGGAAAGGTATCCATATAGCTTTAAAGCCTGAAAACTGTATTTTGATTAGCTAATCTCAAAACATTGAAAGGGTTGAAATCTAAATTTATATCTATATTCCCTTTATCTCTCTATTATCTATCTATTGATCAATCACCATTTTGTCTATCATCCATATGTCTGTTTGTCACTTGATATTTCGGGTTAGTGCATAGTGAGAATGAAAAGAAATTTAGTGGTTTTGATTTGCTGGCCAAATATATATATATTTTCACACCATTTCAAAATTATTCTGAAATAAAGTGTACCTTGAATTTGAAATCTGTATATTGATTAGTTGTTTTTTAATGTTTCAGGAAAAAATATGCATGACATCATGAATATGTGATAAAAATGTGTACAATTGAGAAAGTTATGCAAACACATTTTGTGGAAAATATGCACAGAATGTACACAAGAATCCTATATGATCCCTGTTAGATTACATAATTTTACATATGCTTAGCTATGTAGCAGAGGTACTAAAGAAATGCTTTCAGTGGATTAGACATTCTGCATAATTAGACATTGACAAGAGTAGATGATGATCATCAGTGTGCAATGCACATCAGTGCATGATGTGCCTTGGCACCAGTTGTGCATCGGACACTTTTCTGGCTGTGCTACATAGTAATATAACAGTAGCCTTCGATGTTTTCAAGTAAAAACATTTTTATTCAGGGAGGCATTTTAAAATCACGAGAGGGTAGCTTTTACATGTTGTAGATGTTTTAGATTATGCATTTTAACTTTTGTATATATTTTAATCTTAATTTTATACTGTTTTATCTAGGTTGGTTTAATTGTTTTTTGAAGAGATATTTTTGAGGTGTTTTTGTGTTGTGAGCTGTCTTGGGTCCTCTTTTTGGGAGAAAGATGGCATTAAAAATGAAATAAATAAATAAATAAATAAAATAAGTCACTTCCCATGCCAGTAAATCTTGTTTTTGGATTATGATTCTAGACTCTAGTCACCATGATGGATGCATGTTTCGGGGCACAACAGACAAAACCCAGCAAGTGAAATCGACAGACCAATCCACATTTAATGCAAATGGTTTCTCAAAGTAAGAGAGGGTGGAAATGATATGTGTGTTAAAACCCTAATCCTGACTAATCCAAGGAGGCTAGAGAGGGTATATCTAAGCTTAATGGACTACAGGCAAAAAAACAAACAAACAAAAAAACACCACAATGGGCCTGAATAACAGGCTTATCCCATGATTTCCTGGCCCCAGTGCTCACCCGGGTTAGTGTTCACACATTCATCTCTGTGATATCCCTGGACCAGTTCATCACTCCTTACCTTGCCAGTTATTGATCCAACTGAGAAGACCCCCAGTTGCTGCATCTCATGTGGAAATGGGGTTCTTGGCTTCCCCTATGTGGCCAGATGCCCTGTTTCTACCTCAGACATGGCCACTGGAGGGCTTCTCTGTTGCTTTGATGGCTGGAAAGGTAACCACCTGTTTTTGTCATGGAGTTTATTAGAAACTCCGTGCAAACCTGGCGGTTAATTTCTTCTGGAACCATGTCTGGACAGGCAAGATTGAGCCCAATCCTGCCCTGAGATTTTTGGCATGCATCTAATCTAGATGATATGAGGCCATCTGGTGGGGGGATCTGGGCCTTTTGGCCTATGGGGACAACCCCAGATAGATTTTCTCATCCTCTATTGTGAAGAAGCTGGATAGCTGGAGATCAGCATCAACGTGATTATGAAGATGCTTGTTTGGAGAGTTGGAAATGAAGGACACTATTTCTCTCACACAGTCTCTGTCTGTCAGTCTGTCTGTCTGACTGACTCTCGCTCTCTTTGTGTGTGTGCCTGGTTGTGTCTGTATCCGTATTGGTGTATTGATTTGACTGTTTGCCTATATTTAAGCTTTCTGTTACTTTTGGGCTGTGACCTGGAGTGAAGTGACACCTCTGGATGGAACAAAACATGACCTCAATATCTTTCTATGGGGGGGGGGGGGGTTCAAAAACAAAACCAAGTGCTTAAAGTGATGACTTGAGTTCAAAATTTGTGCCTCATGTGCAGAGGGTAGTGGACACTGATGATGACTATGGAATGGTCAGGGGAGTTGACAAAAAGTCAATTAAATATAGGCCTTTTCCCTCTTTCAGATTTAGATTTCATTGTAAGATGAAACTACTCAACATCTTACAATGGGGTGTGTGTCAAACTAAGCTAGTTTGCCAAGGTCTCCATTCAGTAGAAGTAAAGAAACAGTTAAGCATCCAGTGCCATCCATACATACTAGGGCTGGGGAGCGTGCAGTTGCTGTGCCCTCCCCAGCCCTAGTTTTGGCTTGAGGATGGCACTTTGCACCAGTCTGTATCAGGCCAAAGTTTCATGGCCTCAGAGCTGTGGCAGAGGAAACAAACACATACTTTCACTTATTATTATTTATGTATTCTGATACAGTAACCCAAAAATAGAGATATGCAGTGAGATGACACTGTGTAAATGAGCTCTTCAGAGAGGTCATATTGATTTGGAGATGGAAGTTCAATATGATGTATTAAAATAGTTTTAAAAATGGGCAATTATTTCCCAATGTGATTTTTTTATTTTTTTATTTTTTTTTATTTTTTTATTTTTTTATTTTTATTGGTAGAAGCCTTTCAGCAAGGAAAATGAAAAGGATGTGACCCACATGGGGAAGAACTATTCATTGCTTTCTGGAAGTTAGATTTAAAAAAAAATCTAACATTATAACTGTTTCCTAATTAGGAAAAATATCCACTAATATTTTAAGCATATGATAAAATAAGGGAGATGAAAAACTATATTTCTTATTGGTTTCTTTGAGTCAACAAATCTTAATATCTTCCTTCCACTATTACAGCATGCTAGAGATGTACGCTGCAGACATTATTAATGTGTAATTTGAATAATTGTCCAAGAGCAATAGAGATTAGATGCAAAGCCCAAAGGATTCCTGAAAGCAGAATTCATCATAAGGAAATATATTACTGGTAAATCAAAATTAGATTAGGTAAACTTTCATCAATACTTTATCTTAAAGAACATATCATTTAAAAGGATATAATAAGATTTTTGGAATGAATAGGGAATATCATTTGCTTGCACATATGCAATGTTATCTCCATAGAGACTTGAGGACAATCTTTCTAATTATTTCCTTATTTTCATTTACTTTTCATACTTCTTATGTGTCTTTTCTTTTTTTAAATAAAATGTTTATAACCCATCTCACATTAATTTCTCATCTTTCCCTCCAATAGTAAACAGCATGGATATGCTTTCCTAATGCTAGCAGACATGCTAACTTTATTTATTTATAGTATTTATTTTTCTGGACTCCTTTTTTGGGGAACAATGGCTTCTTTGTTGTATAACTAGGACACCTTTCACAGTCTTCCATTTTTGACAGCAGAGCTCAATATTGCCATTAAAATAATTTATATTGGTGGTTTCCACATTGTGCTACTTCAACAAATGGGAATACAGGACAATTCCATTGGTACCAGACATCATATTTAGAATATACTCTTGAAAACCACTGACTAAGGTCCAAACAGACCAGAAGTAAGTGCCAGTTTGGGGTTGGTGTGTGGGCATGGTGTTTAGACCAGATGGCAAGCAGCATTGTGATGCTCTGGCGGTGCAGCGTTTATACGCAGCACACTGCAGGAGCACCATAAAGCCATGGCTGAAAGGACACCCTTTTGCCAGCTCAAAACTGAGAAGCATTTTTTGCTAGATTGGGGCTGAGGCATGCGGTTTCCGCAGCCCCAATCCAGTGCTCAAAGGGGAGGCAACCCCTTTAGGGCTGTTTATTTTGCCCCTAAGTTATGTCTCATCACTTCTGATGAGCTCACTCTGCAACAATGTGCAGGACAATCCTATGTACAACTTCAAATTGTTCTGATGTTGGATCCTCTTAAAGATTTTGAAAGTTTTTTTCCCCCATAAGTAATCCATTCCATGAGAATCAATGTGGTATAGTGGTTTGAACTTTGGACTACAACTCTAGAGACCAGGGTTCAATTTCCAGCTCAGCCATAAAGTCCGCAGGGTGACCATGGGCAAGTCACATGTTCTCAACTTCAAGGGAAGGGAATGGCAACAAATAGCATACTAAAACAACAGCAGATAAAAATAATGTCAGAGACAGAAAACCCTCAAATGTGGTTATTTCACTGAAAAAGCAGAAATCAAACTGTAACCCAAAATAATGCCTTTGAAATTACCAGCAAAATATGCGTTCAGAGATTCTGGAAGACATTTTTTCATAACAGTTTGGATATGATTGGGGGATGTCTAGAAACCAAGTCCCACTGGATGTATTCAATAAGAGGATGTCAAATCATGTAGAAAGTCAATTCAGAATGTAAGCCTCTCGCTGTGTTGTTACTGTCTGCAATTTTCTCCATTAATCACAGGCCCCAAAGTCTAGTCCACCATCCTGCAGTGTTCAACTTTCCAGTTTTCCAGTTCTTAGCTATATCAAGCCTGGCAACAGCCAAAAGGAAACCAGTAAGTTCTTTGTGTTGCAGGGCTTTATTTTCATCCCTAAAAAGGAGAACAGGAGCAGGAGTGGTGATGATTGTGTGCTTTGCTTAGTGATCTTGGAGATTAGCTGCAAAATTTCTGTCCAGTATTCACGCACCAAGGGACATTCCAACCACATATGTACAAAGGTTTCCCCTATCATCACAACTCCTAAAACAATTTGGATTGGAATTGGTAGACTCCCCAAATGTTTCTTCTACCAGACAGTTGTATACGAGTGCTATTTGGCCTTTAGAATAGATACCCAGAGAAATACACATGTTTTCAAATAAAGTAAGTGGGTGAGAATATTATTGAGCCCAGAACAGTTTTTTTCAAAATAATTGTATCTATTTTATTTGATGCCAGTTCTGATGGCCAGGCCTAGAGCAAAGGTAAGTTGCTCTGCTGTCATAGGTGTCCCATTGTGGAACAGGTCCCTAACAATATACAGGCCATAAATCTCTGAACTTCAAAACTGTGCATATTTCTCTGGGCTCTGGAAAAGAGGATGAGTAAGAAAAGACCATAAAGGGAAGAGGGCCAAGAGGTGCTTCCATTTCTTCCACCAGACTAAAGAGGTAAGTAAAAAAGGGGTATGACAGATTTTATTAAATTTGTATATAGATTACCAAAAAAAAAAAAAAAAACCCTAATCAAAGGTTATAGCAGATGCAGTGTTGACTTCAATATCTACCCAATTAGTCAAGCCATTTCTGCTAATCAGCTGGGTGACCTGACTCAACTGAGAAGCTTCAAAATAAAGATCAAGTTTTAGAAATGACATCCCTCCTTATCCACTTTTAGAGTGCTTGATAGCTTTTGAGAAGTGTGGGTGCTTCTCATTAAAAACTAGGGAATCTATTAACTTATACCAGCATTTAAAATACAAGTTCAGTGGTCTCAAGGGAACTGTTTGAAAAAAAGACAGTAATCTTGGTAATATGAAAGATTTAAGTAAAGCAATGTTGCCCAAAAGATTAAAATGGGGTGATCTCCAATAGGCCAATTTTGATTTAATACACTTAGTGATTGGCCTATAATTGTGAAGGATAAGTTGAGAGATATTTCTTGTGATGATGACCCCTAGTTACTTTAAACCTGAGGGATTGATTTGTGTGTGTGTTAATCCTTGCCAAGAGCTCTGGATTTCAGGGGTTGCATTGAGGCAAAGCATCCTAGATTTTTTATAATTTATTCTGACCCCAGAAAACTTGCAAAACTGCTTCAGTACTCTTGGAAGAGTCAGGTAAGTTTTTAATGTACAGCAGCACATCGTCTGTGTAAAGACCAATTTTTGCATGGTGTTATTAATTTCTATCCCTTCTATCTTGTTATTATCTCTAATCAATGTTGCAAGAGGTTCCAACGCTATTGCAAAGAAAAGAGGGGACATGAGACAGACCTGCTTAGTGCCTCTTTGCAAGATGATGGGTTCTGAGTCCTCCTCGTTAATATATACTGTCGCTTGTGACCCCAATAAAGGTGCCTAAGTTCACAAAGGGTATCCCAAAGTTAGATTCCCTAAGTAAGGCAAAAAGATAGAGCCATTCAACCATATCAAAGGGCACCAAGCAAGAAAAGTGACAGCTGTGTACCTTCCCTTGAGGCATAATGTATGATGTCTAATGTTCTCCTGATAGCATCTGACAGTCTACGCCCAGGCATAAACCCTATTTGGTTTGAGTGGATATAATCAGTGATGAAATCATTCAGTTTTGCAGCTAAAACAAAACAGAGCAATTTGGTATAGTGATTAATTAGTGCAATAGGCCAAGAAATATTGTGCAAGGGGTGACAATTTTTTAGGGATTGGCACAATTCTTGACGTTTTTCAACTATGTGGCACTTTTCCTTTCAGCAGAATTTCATTTCTTAACATTACTAAATGGGGATTAAGACAGTCTTTAAGGAGTTTATAAAATTTCCCCGTAAAACCATCTGGGCCTGGGGATTTCCCTGGCTCAATCTGTTTGAGAGCAGTTTCCAATTCTTCAGTAGTAATGGACTTGTTAAGGGCAGCAACGTGATAGTCTCTGAGATTTTTTTTAAACAAAAGATATTTAGGAACTTAACAAATTCAGTATTGTTGAGATCACCAGCTTGGTCAGAGGAAAATAATGTAACATAGAAATCATGAAATTCTTCTAAAATTTTAAATTTTGTATTAAAATTTTAAATTGTGTATTACCCTGTGAACACCAAATGCATAGGGTTAACCTCCTCTCTGACTTTTTGTTTTTACTATTCTTGCCATTAGCTTAGAATTTTTATTACCAAACTCATAGAACCTGGTTTTTGTATGAAATATGGCTTTCTAATGTGATATGAGTCAATCTTCTTCAAGAGAGCCTTTTTCTGAAGCAGAAGTGCCCTGTCAGATTTGTCCTGTGAACTCTTATACAAATGTGTTAATTCTATTATCTCTTTCAAGAGTGACTCTCAATTTGCTTCTCTTAAGCGCTTTTGGCAAGTCCCTTCTTTAATAAATAGGCCTCGTAGGACTGTTTTCAATGTGTCCCAAAGGAGGGCCTCTGAAATTCCCAGGGTGGAGTTCTTCATAAAATGTTGGATGGCTTCAAGAGTTAAACTGCCAGATTTTAGAAGAGTTTAATATAAGTAGAGTAATTTTTTAGGCTACAAAAATTACTATTTAAATAGTTTTTTGCCTTGGTTGTGCAGTCATTTCTCTCTGGTGCATGGTCAGCAGTTTCTGATCACTATTTTCTTTCTCCTTTGTTGCCCAGGTAGCAGTAAGTTTATCTATGGCCCTGTGCAGAGTGGCCTTAAAGGCCAACTTGGGGCAGAGTCGGGGTGTAGTGTTCACATGATACATGCCCTGACTCTGCCCCCAGGGCAGCATGATGCCGGGCACCGCTCAACATGGTGCACAGCATCACAGCACTCCCCTGGCACTGTGTCCACATGATGCAGTGCCAAAGGAGTGCCAGAAAGCCATGACACTATGGCTATTGCACTTTTTACAGGGCACAAAAAGGAGCTGCTTTTTGCAACTCCTTTTTGCACCCTACAAAGGCCAGATAGGGGCTGCAGCCTGTGTTTGCTGTGGCCCCAATCCAGAAAAAATGGAGGTGGATGCAGGCCGCCCATTAGGGACAGTCTGCACAGCCCCTAAGATTTCCCCATTAATTGCTTTTATAGTATTCTTTTCACACTTTGTGAAAAGACTCTGTACCTTAATATCAGATTTTTTTTTTTTTAAATTTCTAGTTAGCTTTGTAAATCCTTCCTTTAGGAAATCCACCTTTTTTTTTTTAATTGTGGTCAGCTGTTCAAAGATGGAAATCACAGTTTGTGCTGCCAACAAGTTTTGTTTCATTAAAAGATCAGTTGTTTTATTGTTTTCTAGGTTTTCTAAACTCTCTAAGTTTATCAGCCTTGTATTTGTGTTTTCATTTCCATCTTGCAAAAGTTGTGCAGTTGCTGAGCAGAAGACAATAGTATGACAAATTAAAGAAGACAAGGAGAAATTTATAAATTGGTGACTTTCAGCCTCTGTTTCTAAACCCCACTCTAAAATATCTTATCCGCAAGAAAAATTGGGAGGAGATAAACTGGGAGGAGGTTGTCTGGATGTTAGAAAGCTATCAACTTTCAGTTGCTTTTTAGGTTTGGCTGTAACTTGTACTGCAGGAGCGTGTTGCCTTTTTTCTTTTTGCCATATCAGTCAACAGTGTCCTGCAATTTATCTCTAGTCCTTAAAAACAGTGGAGATAACAGTTTAACAGAGTTAAAAACAATTTTTAAAAACAGTATTGTGAAGTTAAAAACAGCTTTTAAAAAGTTTTTAAAACAACCAATAAGTAGATAGGGCCAGAGCAGAAAACACTGACTAGTCCTGCAGACCCTGCATTTAGGAATTGTCTGCCTGCATTTTCTTGTTGTCCTCATTTCATATTGGATTGTAAGATTTTTACCTAAATCCTATTGTTACAACTAGAGTAAAGCCATTGAATCCATTGAATTTACATGTGTGTTGATTCAAAATTCAAAAATTATCCAGTTGCTTCTCTAGTTATGCCTAAATAAATTTTTAGCCTTTATGTTTCTTCCTCTTCCTCTCCTGAAATTCACGCAAATTTCAATATGCCTCTCCTCTGATTTTTACATTGATTTGCCAATGTAAATTACCAAATAGTGTATACTATTTTTTTTATTATTTACTGAATTGTGTTCTGACATTTTTAAATGCATTTTTAAAATGTCTGCTTTATTACTTGGAAACACTTAAGCAACTTCAGAAATACATAAATGCTTAATCAGAGGTATGTATTTGCTCACAAGAAATCTAGGTACATATAAAAATAGAGATTGTAAAAGCTAATGACACTTTTTATCTATTCCCCGGGTACAACTTACATAAGTGCTGACTTAATAACATCCAATTCTTTCATTCCCATTCAATAAGCATGCTCTAGTTGGAAACAAAACAAAACAAAAAAGATTTAGGCCCAGGCATACATGTAGTCCAGTATTTTGTGCCATCATAAAAGCCAGATGCCCCTGGATGCTCATTAGGTATTTGGTTATCCCAGAAATGGATAGTCAGAAAAATATTCTCTCTAAATATGAAAAATGAGACCACCCCGACTTACCGGGGCTGGTCTGGTTGCTGCTGGAGGCAGGAGCCGTCACTGCTGGAGCCCAGCTGGCCAGCCATGACTCCCAGCATACTTTGATGGTGCCGGGTTGAGGAGGCCCGCCCTGGTTGGCAGCAGTGGTTTGCTGGTTGCAGCCTATTGGCTGTGGGGGCGTGGAGGGTAGTGCATCCTCCTTCTCCTGGTCCTTATTGGTTAGTGGGGCTATAAAAGGCCTCATTGCATCCTTGTCGGGCACCATTTTGAGCTTGGCTCTCCCACCCTCGATAGGCTCAAGGTGTTTTTATTATCACAACTTTTTGGGTTGGTAGCATAGGTTCTGGATCTGGTGGGCATGGCTCCATGGCTGTGTACCAGCGGGTCGGGAGTCCTTCAGGCTGGGCATGCAGTGTGACCATTGCAGGGGTAATGTCAATTCAGTATATCCCAGTGACTAGGGGCTTAACAGCAGCATGTGATTGTCCAGTTGCATGGCTTTGATAGGGAGTTTCCATTGCTGGTGAAAAAGCAGTCCCATTGAAAAAGAGAGAAAAAGAAAATGGCATATTGATGAAAATTTGAAGCTTGGTTGTGATTGTGCAATTCAGTTCATTGATCAACCAGGGGTTGATTGATGGCAGATCACATGTAACATTGCCTAATACAGCCAGCCTTCGTTATCCTCAGATTTTTTTATCCATGGATTCAAGGATCTATGGCTTGAAAATATTCCAAAAAAGGATAAATTCCAAAAAGCAAACCTTGATTTTCCAAGTTTATATAAGGGACACCATTTTACTATGCCTTTGTATTTAATGGGACTTGAGCATCCAAGAATTTTTTTATCCATAGGGGTCCTGGAACCAACCCCCAGTGGATAACAAGGGTCCACTATATTTCTGTACATTTATCAACACTCAGTAATGCATTTGTTAAACAAGACACCTTGCTGTATTCTGCCCACTCCAATATACTACTCCCTATATTTGTTTCCATTATCATTGATCCCCACTACACAAGCGTCCTGTAGCATCACTGGGAGCTGTGGCGTATGTGGACTGTACCTGGTGACACCCAAGAAGGGGTGACACCATAGAAGGTGTGGTGACACCCGGTCAGCCCCCCTGCACAATTCCCCACTATCAGCATGAGCTAGTCCATGCACACATGTGTGTGCACCAGCATGTGCATGCTGCCCCCAGTCCCCCATGTGCACTGCTCTAGTGTGCATGTGCTTGCATTGCTACACACACACCACATGTGCGAGGTTCCACCTGTGCATGCAGGAACTCCTGTCTGCATGCATGGGGACTTCTAGCCCACAAACATGCTTCTCTGCACCATGCACACACATGTCTATCCCCCTCCCCGACATGCTTCTGTGTGGCCTGATCACTCCTGTGCAACCCACACAGCCAGACACCCTGCCAGAAGTCCCATGCCATAATTCTCACTCCCAGAAGTCCCCCCCCCTGCACTGGTTGTTTTCTGTCTTCATAATCTCCTTATTTCAGTGTATGTTTGCATCTGCTTTAAAAGTAAGACACTTCACAAAATGTTCCTGTTTGGGGAATTTAGTGGGGTCTCATTTTGCTTATTTAATAAGATCATATTCTGATTTGATTTTTTTTTTGTGATACCATCAAGTATATATATCTAATTGGCTACATAGTCTTATCACTCTGTCCAACAGTATTTGCAGAGAGCTGATTTATACCTGCTACAGTTCTGATAATTATCAGTCCTGCTCTGAAGCTGATGAAATTTGAGCAGCAACAACAAAAAACCTTTGCATGTTAAATTCAAATATAGATTTAACTTCATATTTAATTTAAGTATGAATGATTGACAGATTAGGAAACATACAGCCAACAAAATGCCCAATTCATGTAGGAGTACAACAGACAACACATAAAGAAGCTAAATCCTTGCCAGACTAATCTTAATGCTAATGACCAAGCAGATCCTGCCTCCATATGATAACTTTAGGAGAAGAGAGTGTAGTTTAGTAATGGGGTTGCCCATGAGATTCTGCTGGACTGACTGTGACTGAATGAAAGTACCCCCAATACCTGTTGAAGATACTCCTGTAGTAGAGCCCTAACCAGGCATTCTAGTTGTGTTAAGAATGCACAAGGAAGGGGAAGATGCAAGGCCCACATTATCTCCCCACATTTCTGCCACCTTTCCTACATGAAAGAAAAGTTCTCTATGTAGTGAGGCTGTCCACAGAAAGGCTGATTTTTTGAGTGTCCCGAACCACATGGAAAATATCTACAAATACAGGCTGTTCTTTTTTGTAGATATCACCCTCCACATGTGGAAGACAAAGTAAATGGCAACAGAAAAATTCAGGGTTAACACAATCCCCTTTCTTCGTGTGTTCTTTCCATAGATTATTGCAATGTGTGGACAGGGCTTGCATTATTCTGTAGATTTTAGATGATATTTCAGATTGTTAGAAAAGTTTACATAAAATTATATGTGATTATTCTTCTTGGAAAATATATGGCTCATATTGTGTTTCCACGAAAAGAAAAGAAAAGAAAGAAAGAAAGAAAGAAAGAAAGAAAGAGAAAAGAAAAAAAAGAGTTGATTTGAAAACTATTGCACACTAATAGTTTATGACCCTGTTTGAAGAGGAAGTGAGCTGGGAAAAATAGAATTATCCAATAAACCTTTGCTTACTGAGGCACAATACTTTTTAAAAAATCATGCAGACAGCAAGTGAACATGTACATGAACAATTATGAAGGAAAATGGGACAGATGTGTCAACACTTTACAATTTTTTCTCTCTCATAGGCTTTCAGGTCAGTCAGAAAATTGCCTGTGTTCCCGGCAGGAAGTACAATATGTTAGCTTTTAACAATTGTTCAGTGCAAGATTTAGTAGGAGATATTGGTTAGTTAAGCCTAGAGGCCTAGCCAATTCATTGAAAGATTATGTCATGTCAGTGGTGTGGAAAGTAATGGTGGGTTAGGCCCTAACACATAAGAAGGGAAGGCATGATACTGTGAAGATTAAAGTGTGTGGTTTGGACCAAAAGCTTTAGATCTCTTTAGAGAGAATGAGGGAACACTACTGTAAATAGGCATCTTCTGCTATACCAGATGGCTGTAGAAGCAGTTCCAGAGAAGTAAATGCTCCAAAAGAATTTCCAAAAGGGAATTGCTTAGAAGTGACACACACACACACACACACACACACACAAAACACAGCATAGCAAATGACAAGTTAATTGCTTTTCTTGTCACAGCTTTATGAACAGATTTTGACCCTTGTGCACATTTTCAAATTATTTATCTTCATTTTTTCCCCCTAGCTATTTATTATATATCTGTCCCTGTCACCATATCAGAGCTGTGCTGATGTAAGTTCTCATGCATTTGGCCTAACAAGTATACTTCATACCTAGTTCCCAAATTAGGCCTGAGTTGAATATTCTCATCCCTCGAGACTAGTTCATGTCACAGGTTTATCATTTGGTTTAATGCAACAAGAATGCTTCTCTGGGGCTGAATGAGCAATTTGGTCTTTGTAAATGTCTGATATGCATTCAGCTGAGTCACGCCTCCCAGAGTACTGGGCAGTTTGGGAGTAAGTTATCCAGCAGTTTTTGTGCTTCCATGGTGTTCCAACATAGTTCTGACTACAATTGAAAAATCTATACAAAGTCTATACAAAATGAATTTTCAAAGCATTTTAGGTACCTGTTTGTGAGAAGATATGTTTTAGATATGTTTTATACATTTCCCTAGCATATCTTGACCTTCCAGATACCTGATATTGTAGAAGTCTGCAGATTGCGCCTTACAAGGGGTTATCATAAAGTAATAATTATCACTCGGAAGTTATTATGGCATATTGATGAAATTTAGTCATTGTCATCATTGGTCCCTAAGTGCACGTTGCTGAGAAAATCAACTCATTGCATCCTTTATTTTTGTGACTGTCTCTGCCAGAAGTCACTAAAGTGTCAAATCCTTGTTAGGCGCAATCTGCAGGCTTCTAAAATAATGGTATTTGGAGGGTCAAGATATCCTGGGGAAAATGTATAAATCTAGATAGTGAGTACATAAAGATAAGTTAACAACTACAAATCAAAACAAACTTTCTGTCAATTTTTTAAGAAGGTGATCATTAAAACTTTTTGGATACCCCCTCGTAACTCTTCACACGTGACATTGCTTTACACTATTAAAGGGAAAAAACAGGTTTAAACATGTTTCTAAACTATTTAAATCATGTTTATAAAGCTCAAAATAGGAGTTCTATAAATGTATATATCATAAAATTATGAATAATTGAATATAATTGTGTATATTGTATATTGTATTGTAGCCAGTTATACAATATATGCTACATAATACATCTCATATGAACTAATACTTTAATATGAATTTTTGATTTTGGGGGGTGACTTTTTTTTTTAAAAAAAAAAAAACAACTTTTAAGCAAATGTTCATTGATTTATGATATGGGAAAGGTGTTTTTTTTTAAAAAAAAAAAAGCTCAATTTACATATGCCTAGTGGGCATATGAGGTACAAGCCTCATTGTTTTCAATGTGGCTCCACCATATGCAGTATTTCCCTTACTTAGGGAGGGGGTCCAGAATGGATCCTCCGTGTAAGAGAAGGGTACACTGTATATTCATGTTTTCTAATTTGTAATCATACCCACATCACCAGGAGCATTCCTGATGCAAGCAATGAAACTGTTGCCTAGTTCCATAATTGGCTATTATCCCCAGTGAAAAGAGATCAATCACTTTGTACTCGGACAGATGTGTGGATATGTACCTTTGGGTATTTCCCCATTGCTTGGGTGGCAAACATTTATTTGTGTTTGGAACCCTTTTCACTTGTTTACTCTTCAATGTGTTCCCTTGTGCTGTGGCTGCCATGAAATAGCCTTTGTTCAGAGCAATAGCATGTGGTGTGCTAACCTCACACTCATTTTGACACTCAGCACATTCTCTATAGGTTTGCCAGACACCTGTTGCAATATTTATAGTCAGAGATTTCTCGTCCTCTGGTAGTGAAGAGGTTTTTTTGTTTTGTTTTGTTCTATTTTCCATTTCTGCAATGTAACTGTCAACTTCTGTGACTGAAAGCAATAAGACATGGTGATAAGGCAAGCCCAATCTCAGAAAGCAGAAAATGGATGCAGGACAAACGAGGCATACAAGAGGCCAACTCTGCAGCCATTCTGTTCTGTTTCTCAATTTAACAGCATTATTTAAGAAGAATTGTTAAAATTCATGAGTTCAGGGAGAGGTTGGCACTACAAGTTATGATGAAGTGAGGGCAGCTGCTGAAAATGGCAGTTCTGTGTCAAGATTCCCTCTGGGTAATGCTGGGCTAGCCAATGCATTGCATGTTTCCTTGCAGAGGACACAAACTGGTAAAACTATGGTGTGGAAGAGAGGAAATGTAAGTCAAGTCATGGATATGTTTTACTGCATATTGTTAAAACAGAGGACAAACCTGAGGCTACTAATGCTGGTGGCATAACTACAGAAAATACTGCAACAATTGCTCATAGTAGCTTGTCATCCTCCATACATAATCATTTTCAATCAGTGTCCTCCACTGATTTTGTATTACAACTCCAATGAGGTCCAGCTGTCATTGCTATTGGCCAAGGAGGTCATATATTGCCATGTAAAATATCAGAATTGGCTCAGGGAGGGTTGTTCCAGCAGCTATTCAGAGGGCAAACCATCGTAATTTTGTGATACATAAGAAGCAGGAAGATGTTGCTTATATGATGAACTGCTGCTTTCCTGTTTCACACTATAAATGATAACAAAATAATGAAGCTATTTAGATTTTTTTGAAAAATACATTTTTATCTTTGTCAAGGAAGATCAGAATTATTAGTCAAAGGCAATAATTCGCATGTATGTCCACACGCTTCTTTGTATATTTTAGAAAAGAGTGTTATGATCATAACTGACAGAACTCTCTTTGCACTGGTCTTACTTTGTTTAATTATGCTGTGCTTGTCCCTCATTAACACTGCAACCATTTTAATCCCAGTCATGTGTGTCTGTGTCTTCCTTTTGCATATCAGCAGAATGGGGGCTTATTAGTGTTTCACTTCGCTTCTATCTCAATGGATTGCTACCATAGTGTATGAGCATGTGCTTGTCCTACTTTAAAGTCTAGTACATTCCATTTTATTTCCAAGGAAACTTCCAAGTAAGTGCTCTTTCTTGTAGCCTTAGGCTTAAATAGACTAGTAGTATTCTTGATGGAGTCAAGAAATGTGTCAGATATGAACAACATCTGTTAGACAGTTTAAGTACTATTAGTGCCATTCCCGTTGACATTAGTTATGTTGAGGAGAAATTATTTGGAAAGCATTTTTCATGCTTGATTGACATGTAGATAAAAGGCATTCTTCATATACTAAAAGCCCATCTCAACTGCACATTTAGCATAGTGAGAAATCTGCCAAGTGTTCCATTTTTGCTGGAGATTGCCTTAATACTGGGAAAATCTATTTTCTTTAGTTGTGGTGGTCATGAGGACTGGGGGAAAAAAAGGAAACTCTTTTTACTGCCATGAAAGAAAACTAAATTTTCAAGTAATGCCAATAAAAAACCAAACAAACAAATCATGTTGCTGTGTTCAAGGTGTGTTTTCCTGATATATTACCAGGAAATCAAATTTTCAGAAAGGATCTTTTGAAATTATTGCAGTTTTTCACTTGGAAATTAGAATCATAGACCTGAATAAGATTCAGTTGTCTTCTGAAAGCTTTGGCTAAAAGCAAAAAGAGAAGCCCTGTTTTTCCAGGCATTGTTTAGAGACAGAAGGAACTCTGGTCTTTTTACAGAAGGAGAGGCTAGGGCTTTGGGAGAGGCAAAGACAAACTGCAGCCATGCAGTGGTTGGATTAGGCCTGCAGGCTGCATGATTGCCCCCTCCCATCCTACCATAGAATGAAGGAGAATTTTTGAAAAGTGAGTTTAGGCTACAGGACATAATATAGTGTCTTGTATATATCTGATTTTTAGAAACAAGTTTCAGCATTATCATTAACTACTCTTGGAAGTGTCTTCATGCAAATACATTACAACTATTTCAGAGCCATCACTCTTTGAGTTCTTAAGCTTTCAATTTAGGTCCCCCCTGCGCCAAATCCCCTACTCGACCCTATGACAGCCTGCTGTGATTAACACCTACTTTGCAAATAAAATCTCTCGGATAAGGGACTTGGATGCCAATGTTTCACCAGTATCTGCAAATGAGGCAAACAACAACTACGCTGCTTTCACTTTACTGGATGAGTTTCAATCTGTAAGTACTGATGACGTGCACAAGCTCCTTGGAAGTGTGAGGAAGACTACTTGCTATCTCGATCCATGTCCATCTTGGCTGGTTGTCCAGGGAGGGGATGCACTGAAGACATTCCTTTGGGATGTAGTCAATGCATCTCTCAGGGAAAGTATCATTCCATCCTGCCTGAAAGAGGTGGCAGTAAAGCCTCTCCTGAAAAAAAACCCTCCCTTGATCACTTGGACAGAAACAATCAGTTTCCTTGCTACCATTTTTAAGCAAGGTGATCGAGAGAGCTGTCGCCTCCCAACTCCAAGCTGTCTTGGATGAAACCGATTATCTCGATCCATTTCACACTAGCTTCAGGGCAGGATATGGAGTTGAGACCACCATGGTTGCTCTGACAGATGACCTCCACTTGAACATCAACAGGGTTAGTGTGACCCTGCTGGTGCTCTTGGATCTCTCAGTGGCATTCGATACTATAGATCACTCCATCCTTTTGGATCGGCTGAGAGAGATGGGCATCGGGGGCACTGCATTGCAGTGGTTCCACTCCTTCCTCTCTGGCAGGCCCCAAAGGCTGAGGCTCAGGGACAGTTGCTCCTCCAAAATTGAGCTTAATTTTGGCATCCCTCAGGGGGCCATCCTGTCCCCAATTATTTAACATTTATATGAAGCCGCTGGATGAGATCATCCGGAGGCATGGAGTGCAGTGTCATCAGTATGCTGATGACACTCAAATCTACTTCTCCATGACTAGATCATCTGCTCAGACCTCAGATGGTGTTTCTCCTCTTAATGACTGCCTTGCGGTGGTAATGGATTGGATGAGGGAAAACAGATTGAGGCTCAATCCAGACAAAACGGAGGTACTGACAGTCATTGGCCTGAAACCACATCTGGGAATACAACTTCCAGTCCCAGAAGGAGTCACACTTTCCTTGAAGGACTCTGTTCGCAGTCTGGGGGTACTTCTAGATTTGTCACTTCACATGACTAGTCAGGTGAATGTGACAGTCAGGAGTGCCTGTTATAAGCTTCAGCTGATACGCCAGCTGCACCACTTCCTGGACATGAGGGACCTGGAGACTGTGGTACATGCTTTAGTTACCTCATGTTTGGATTACTGTAATGTGCTCTACATGGGGATACCCTTGTGCCTAACCCGGAAACTTCAGCTGGTCCAAAATATGGCAGCCAGGCTTATTATTGGAACATCGAGGAGAGAACACATAACACTTGTGCTCAACTCTCTCCACTGGCTGCCGATTAGTTTCTGGGCACAGTACAAGGTGTTGGTTTTAACCTTTAAAGCCCTACATGGCTCGAGTCCATCCTATCTCAGGGACCGCCTCTTCCCATATGAACCCCCTCACATGCCTCGGTCCTCTGGGAGAAATCTGCTACAGCCTATTAAGACCAGGCTGTCGCAGAACTCTCAGAGGGCCTTCTCTGCCATTGCTCCCAGACTGTGGAACAACCTGCCGGATGAGAAACGTCTTATTACAGCCCTGGATGGCTTTTAAAAAACTGCCAAGACACATCTCTTCCAGCAGGCCTTTCTGGATAGCGGCTAACCTTCCCTGGTCTCCAAGATATCTATCCTGCCTCCCCAGCCACATCAGACATCATCTTGAGGCTCTCTATAAATCTGGATTGGATATATTGTATTGTTTCTGTTTTTATTGTTGCTGTTTTAACCTTGTGCTAGTTTAATCTTATTTTAAGGGGTGGAAGGAGGGATTGAGATGTAACATTTTATATTGTACTTGTTTTTAAATTGTTGTACCCCACCCCGATTGCTCGCTCAGAGAGGTGGGTTATAAATAAATTATTATTATTATTATTATTATTATTATTATTATTAAGCTTCATCTTTAGTTTGAGCATCTCTTTGCAGGAATCATATCCAAGTTATTAGACTCCAGCAAGTCTCCCAGATATATTGTGTCAACTGCCTGGACTGGGGGATATACATTGATTCCTGTGACGATTCATCAAAAGTGGAAGTGCTGGGAAGGCAAATGCTTCTTCTGCCATTTGAGAAAGTGGAAGAGGATTCCCTGCTTAATTAACACAATTCCCTGTAGGGATAAATTGCACAAGTTGGCCCTATCTAGACATTGACTGAAGAGGTGTGTTTAGGGCTAGAAAAGGCACCTTTAGGATTAGAGAGGGTGCAGCATCCGCACCGTCCCTAAACTTAAAGTGTATGGGCACTGCCATTTAAAAATGGCGACCTCCATACAGGCACACCATGATGTTGTCATGCCATGTGCAGCATTTAGAAACGCTGCGCGCGCCATGATAATTTTGCACCGTGGGAGGGTGCCAAGCACACCCTTCCCGCAGCGCAAAAAGGAGCTTAAAAACTGAGCTCCTTGTTTGTGCTTGATGTTTGGCGTGGCCTTCAAATGGCCGCGCCAAAGATCCAGGGAGAAAGGGGCCGCGGCGGCAGCCCCTTACTCTCCTCAGCATCGCCGATGGAAGCAGGGTGCAGCAGGCACCCAGGGTGCCAGCTGCACCCTGCTTTGAGGCAGTTGGGAAGCAGAAGTTTGCCACTTTCTCGCAGCCTCTGGAAGCGGCAGGATAGGGCCTCTGAGGCTGCCAGTGCAGCAGCCTTGGCCCCATCTCACTGCTTCCTGGGGCAGCTACAGACCATCCCGTTGAAAATCATGTTGGACATTTTGAGTGAACATGTTGTTGACAAAAAGGGGGAAGATAGAGTCTGGGGAGCGAATATTACAGGGTACAAAATGTTAAGGAAATAGGAAACCGTTACTTCTGGGGGAAGGTTAAAAATAGAGTGTGATTCCCACAAAACTATTTTTCAGACAGCTTGGATAAGTACAGCAATGGTCCCCCTGGCTTGCAAATGTTGCTACTGATTGCCAGGTTGCTCAATGGTAGAACAAATGTCATTCAGAACTTGATCCTGGATTAGAATGCAAATTTGGCGTGTGTCACAAATACATGATTAGATGACATTGTGGTGTTCTTAACTTCTCTTAGCTTTGCCCACTGACAAAACATAGGGAAAAGCCTGCTGGGAGGCTATGTCTTAGTAGTATCAAGGAGAAAAAATACGTCATTGTTGTGTTTGTAGAGAGCCATCTAGCAGAGGTGCTTGGGAACTTTTTACAAACTAGTCCACAACAGAACATGCAGCACACTGTGAATAACTTGCATCGTATGTTTGCAGGTAAAAACTCTTTGACTGATTCCAATTTGGACAATATACTTCATGTAGGTCCAAAGAATGTAATGCTGGCTCTTGCTTTTACCATGATAATGGAGATCTTTTTCCACTTTATGCACCCTGAAAAAGTGGACAGGATCCTTGGGTAACTGATGGCTTCCACATAAGTTCAAGGCCCTTCATGCTCTTGGCTTATTTAAGGTCAGAGAGAGATGGGCAAGTGGGTGAATGGAGTGGCTAATGCCTCTTTACAGCAAAGGAGAGTCTCAGCATTTCTGAAAGAGGCTGTTCTATTACTTCTACTGGGGTGGGGAGCACCTTCCCTAGATCCCATCATTTTGGATAATTCTGGCCAACATCCCTTTAATGAATCAACTACTGCAACATGTTGTAGTTTCTCAACTTCAGAGGTTCCTGGATGAGATAGACTCCATTGATGTGTTGCTTCAGATTTGTTTCTGGGACAGAGGGGGATAGGGTGGCTCCTTCCTTGAGGTCTTTCTGACAGCTAGTGGAAACTTTTATATTCTGATAGCCTTGAAGCTGCTGGGAGATATCATCCAGAGGTATGGGGCAAGGTGTTATCAGTACATTGATGATACCCATATATATTTCTCCTTGTCTCGTTCTACAGCTTTGGCTTCAAATGGCATCTCTCCTATCAATGATTGTCTTAAAGTGGTAATGGACTGGAGAGGGAAAACAAATTGAAGCTGAATCCAGACAAAACAGAGGTACTCATGGTAGTGGCCCTGAACCTGTATTGGGATACAACCCCCATTTCTGGATGGCATCACACTCTCCTCCAAGAACTGTGTTTGCAGTCTGGGGGTGCTCCTGGACTCATCGCTCCTGATGAAGAATCAGGTAAATGCGGTGGTCAGGAGTGCCTGTTGTCAGCTCCAGCTGATATGCCAGCTGCACCCATTTCTGGAAGCCAGGGACCTTGAGACCATTATACAAGATCTGGTAGCCACCCATCTGGATTTCTGTAATGCACTCTACATGGGGCTTCCCTTATGCTTGTCCTGGAAACTTCAACTAGTACAGAATATGGCAGCCAAATGGGAGTTTCCATTACAAATAAAAACTTGGACTTATTTAAAAATAACCATTTGACTATATGACAAGGAATAAAAGAAGACTTAACAAAATGGAGGATTATGAATCTCTCTTTGTTGGGAAAAATCTCATTAATCAAGATGCATGTTTTGCCGAAGTTATTGTTTTTGCTTCAAACCATCCCGGTCATGATTAATGACAAACCCTTCAGAAACTGGCAGAAGGTTATAATCAACTTCATCTGGTCAGGGAAAAAAGCAAGGATAAAAACTTTGTTATTACAAGATGATGTCAGCAGAGGTGATCTAGGGCTCCACAATTTAAAATTATATTTTCATGTGTGCTGTTTGGAGTGGCTAAGAGAGTGGTTAATATTAAGAGACAAAGAATTACTCTCACTGGAAGGGATCAATAATATGTACAGATGGCACACATATTTGTTTTTATGATAAAATAAAAGTAAATTGTGAATTCAATGAACATTTTGTTAGAAAAACACTTTTAAGGGTGTGGATAAAATATAAAAAGGTACTACACAGAAAACTACCAATGAAAACCTCCCCTAATGGGGCCTTTTATAGATATTATGAAATGGCAAAAGACAAATGGTTTGCCTACCATGATCTTTTCAAATTTTAAGATAAACCAGTATTTAATCCATAGTTGATTTAGAGACTGAGGGCTTTAACTATAACTGGTTTTTAGACAAACACTTAAAAGAGTTTTTTGTTTTTGTTTTGTTTTAAACATGAAGGTACAGGGGATTACAAAGGAGGAAACATAAATGGAAAAAAATCTATGGACAGGGAAAGAACATTTGATTTCAAAAATGTACAAGGAATTATTGAAATGGGATACCAAGAAATAGCAAATAAAAGCTGTGATTATTATTTGGGCCCAGGATTTTGACAGTCCCATCCAATATGAAGAAGGGGGAAAGTTATGGAATAAAAATATTAAATACTTCCTCAGCTATGACATGAGGGAAAGCCTCTATAAACTCCAGTATTGTAGGCATTTAACACCTTTGAGAATTTCTAAAATAAATACCAGTTCCCCTAGCAGATACTGGAAATTTACAAGTGAAATAGGTTCATATTTCCATATGTGGTGGGTAAAACTACTGGACCTAAATTCACGGCGAAATTAGAAAGCTCTTAAAAGTTAATCTTAAAACACACACACACACACACACACCCTAAATTATACCTTTTAAGTATAATTGAAATAGACTGGGAGAATAAATTGAATGGAGACTATACTATATGACAATTGCAGCCAGATTAGTTCTTGCAAAAAAAAAAAAAAAAATGGAGATCAGAACTATCTCCTACAAAAAATGACTGGTTATGGAAGATGTTAGATCTAATAGAGATGGACAAAATAACTTACATCCTTAGAGATAAATCCCTTGATCTGTTTAACAAAGAGTAGTTAGAGATATGGAATGAGATCCATACTACTTTTAAAGAAAGTTAAACAAAAGCAATTCCTGTTTAGATGGATACGGATGATTTTGATGTTTATCAATCTGAATTTAATTTGTAATTCTAAATTTATTATGATTTATTAACTCAGGTTTACTTGGTTAATGATTAAGAGTTTTATTAATTCATTAACAAAGATCACATAATTCAAAAGCTTCATTATTAAGTAAAATTAATTCAAATAAGGAAAGTTATGGGAATTGCTCGACAAATTACAAAGCCAGACTATAGAAGCTAGATATCTGCCTCAGAAAAGGGACTTGGAAGTCATGTTTTACTGAATGTTTGTTTAAGTGTGTGTGTTTTTAATTGTTTTGTATGTTTGTTTGTTGTGATCCATATATATATATATATATATATATATATTAAAAAGATTGCATGGATTGAAATGTTCAATTGTTCATATTGTTTTAATTGTATAATACCTAGAGATATCATGATAGAATGTCAGGCAAAAATATTTAAACAAACATTACCCTATAAAATTTATGATGACTTGTGTTTAACATGAAGTACAGCTAAAGCAGTAAGGGAAAATGAAATACATGCAATGAACAACAACACCAACAAATGTATAAAGTGATATTTTGTTTATTTTTATCTTGCTTTTCTTGCAAGAAACAGACCAAAAAAACCCCCACAAAGTTACCCAAGTGGCTGATAAAATCAAACTAAAAAGCAGTGATAAAATAAGATATTTTAAAAACCCATTAAAACCTGAAATCAGATGGGGGACAAAATTATAAAATCCTAAAATAAACAGAGGGAAAAAATACCACACAACAAGTTAAAGTCTTCCATCTCAACAACAATCTATCTTATATTATCAAAAGGCTGTCTGAATAAGAAAGACTTTGCCAGCTGGCAAAAAGATTGTGGGGAAGAAGCCAACTTGCCTCCCCAGCAGGGAGTTACAGGGCCTCAGTTGGTGGTTGAGTTGCGGTTTTCTTTATCATGAAAAGCACACATTCAGTTTTCCAGATTAGTGTCAGCTGCTGACCATGCATGTGGGGTGGCAAAAATATCCATGGAAGTAGAAAGTTCAGAAGCAAACACTAAGCAAACAGTAATATTGGAAAATATTTGTATTTATATAATCAAAACCTCAAACAAGCTGTGACAGAAAGCAGTACCAAAAAACCCCAGGGGGAATGGAATGTGCCTGCGTTGCAAGGGGAGAGGGATACCAAAGTACACAATTAAGTTTATCACATTCACTTTTTCCTCTGTTATGGGGACAGGAACGGGACTCTCAGGAGAGCGCCTCAACGGATTTTATTGCACTGACAAGAGTCCACAAACAGGTCCCATTCTGTCACCCATTCCCGTTCAGTGCTGGGAAGCGTCATTTTTGTCTGATGGAAGTTTTCCGTTTTTCAAAAATGACACTTCCCAGCACTGAATGGGGACAGGTGACGGAATGGGACCTGTTTGTGGACGCTTGGTAGTGCGATAAAATCCATTCAGGTGCACTCCTGAGAGTCCTGTTCTCATCCCCATAACGGAAGAAAAAGGGAATGTGATAAACTTCCATGATAGAAAATATAAAAGCTTCCAATATACAGTACTAAAGTGTTGTTTGCCACAGCCCCTCTGTTTTATTTTGACTTTGGTTTTTTTTCAAGGCACTGTCTTGATTTTTGCTGGCTTTGTCAGTTTGTTGGTGTAATCTGACAGCATGTGCAACAAGCCATAACTATGTTTCAGCTGCAAGCTTCCCCCCCCCTTCAATATTCCTTTTTTTTGTACTATACCTTTGCTCCCCTTGACTGAAACTGCACAGTACTCACAGTGGGGATGTAAATCATAACTTATTCCATTCTTGCATGCAAGAACAAATAATTTGAAATGATTTCTTCCTACTGGGAGGGATTTTTTATAAGTAATTTCAAATGATTTTTTCATACTTCAGAACTTTTTGTGCCAAAAAAAAAAAAAAAAAAAAGCTGTTTGCAGGGGGGAAAACCCACTGGATGTATTTTATTTTATTTTATTGCAGAGACAGTGTTTTTTGTGCTATTTAGTGAATTGTAAATCCATTAAAGTACACTGTTTGCTGAACCAAAATGGGGGTTGGAGGGTTGAGAGGCATATATATATCTTCCAAATAAGTCTTGAAGTGTGACAAACCTTGCAGTGGATCACAATTTTTTGATGTAGTGTCTCCATGTGTTCAGACACTATTTTTTTCAAAAGAAATATGAATTTCCAAGTATTCTGAATCAGAAAGACTCAGAACTCCTTTCACCTGCAGCACATGTATGAGGGGGTATCCAAAAGTTTTAAAGATCTTTAAAAAAAATTGAGAGAAAGTTTGATTTGTAGTTGTTAACTTATCTCTATGTAGTCATTATCTAGATTTATACATTTTTCCCAGCGTAACTTGACCCTCCAAATATCTGATATTGTAGAAGTCTGCAGATTGTGCCTGACAAGGATTTTACACTTTAGTCAGTTCTGGCAGTCACTTCTCTAGTCTTCTCTAGACTAGACTTTAGTCTTCTCTAGAAGGCACTAGTCACTTCTAAAGTGTAAAATCCTTGTCACAAAAATAAAGGATGCAATGAGTTGATTTTCTTAGCAACGTGCACTTAGGGACCAATGATGACACTGACAAAATATAATAACAACAACAACAACAACAACAACAACAACAACTTTATGATACCCCCTCATAGGGCACAATCTGCAGACTTCTATAATATCTGGTATTTGGATGGTCAAGATACACTGGGGAAAATGTATAAATCTAGATAGAGGCTACATAGAGATAAGTTAACAACTACAAACCAAAACTAATTTTCTGCCAATTTTTTAAAAAGGTGATCATTAAAACTCTTGGATACTCCCTCGTAAAGCACAGAAAAGCTGAGTCTAAGAACATCAGTTTCCCCCAACATTTTCTTAGGTTTAACAAGAATCTGCTGAGGAGGAGCAGGATATTCCATATATAAGACTTCACATGACTTTGTATGATATATTTGTAAAGTAGTTCATGAGCAAGAAAATTTGTAGAATGAGAAAAATAAAAGAATTAACTCTTCATCTTATTCTTGAAGACCAACAACATCTGAAGGACAACAGATTCCTTACCCACTCTGTAGAAAAAAAATGTGAAGGTGGAAGCTAGGCATGCCAGCCGTGAGTTTCATTTTGCTGAAGAATCACGCATGACATGAATATCGAGTAAATGTATAGTCAAGCATGATATGTGAAAGAGTAAATTCTCCAGCAAAATCAACAGTTATGATAAGTATTCAAGAACAAAGTGTGAGCGTAACAGCAATGTGTGAGCATAATAGTTTTTCAGTGAAAAGGAGACGAGCACTTTGTTACTGATGACAGAGAAGGGCAGGCAAATCACAACTGTTGCTCCTATGAAGAGAGTACACTGTATTGCTAGCACTTACTCACTGGTGAGTATGACAAACATTTAGAAGGTCTGCTGGTAGAGCAGCCAGGCCATCTTGCTAAGAAAATCATGTGATAGGTTCACTTAAGCATGGCCATAAATCAGAAACAACCTGAAGACACACAACCACCACCACCACACCTTCAAGCCATCCATCAGCCTATGGCAATCCCATGGATTTCGTAGGGATTTCTTAAGCAATGAATACTCAGACGTGGCTTTGCCAAGTAGTATTTCCTTCCTCTGAAATATAGTAGGGAACCTAAAAAGAGCTGAAGGCACTGGTTCGGAATATAGTGGATAAGATAGCATTGTGATCATTAAACAAAATAAAGCAAACATCTTGGGTCTGGGCACAGGGTGCCTGCTTCAGTTTACAGCCTAATTCAGTGATTCAGACCTGGACCTGATATGGTCTGTATTGATCCAGACAATCTTTTTTCGACTGGGTCTTTTAATCCAACCTAAGATTTTGGAATCTAGTTCACTAGTCTTTTTCAAATGCTTGCCCTTGGGGATGGGGGAGGCTATCACACGCTTTTTAAAAAAAAAATCTACAGAAAACCTGAACACATAGTAGAGCCAAAGAATGGGTTTATTGTGGTGGTGGTGGTTGTGTGTCTTCAGGTTGTTTCTGATTTATGGCCATGCTTAAGTGAACCTACCACATGATTTTCTTAGCAAGATTTGTTCAGAGAGGGTTTTGCTTGCCTTCCTTTGAGGCTGAATGAATGTGAGTTGCCCAAGCTCACCCAATGGGTTTCCATGGCTGGGCAAGGATTCAAACCCTGATCTTCAGAGATAATACTCAAATCATTACACTATACTACCATTACACTACACTAATTCCAACCCAATTTAAACAGTTAACCCCAGGGTTGTTGTTGTTGATGATGATAATGATATTGTTGTAGAGTTTTTGCAAGATTTTGGGAGAATTATTGTGGAATTTAGGCCCGGTATAGACTGGCGCTTTGCGCCGGCTTGGAACCGATATAAGGACTCTGTAAGGCATCCATACACACCCAGCCCTACAATCGGTGCCTGTGCTCCATCTTGCCACAGCCACATCCACATGGAGTGTGGCCTTGTGATATACAAGCATTCGAGCACCCAAACAGCACTTGCTGGAAGAGGTGTCATGGCGCTGCATCGTGGTGCTTATGATGCCTCTAAAAAGAAGCTGCTCAAGGTGGCTTCTTTTTAGGGAGTGTGTCACTGTGTGGCTGGTGTGGCACAGATGAGGGGCAAAGACAGACGGCATAGAGTGGCACATCTGTATCCTCCCCTTAGAATTTAAATCTCAGTCCTGAGTCTTGGCCTTGGACCATATTACTTCTTATCTTCATCCTGTGTTTCAAACAATGTATGCCAAATTCTTCACAAGGACAGCAAGGCAACTACTGATTTTCTCCTTACGTTTTTGTCCCATAACAAACAGGTGTTGAAATAAGGGGGATTTTTATCTTTAGAGCTTGGGTGAAGTAGAAAGAAAGGGCTTTTGAGTCATAGAAAAGTGTAACAGCAGAGGTTTAACAGATAACATACCCTCAGTTTTAAGGATGGACCAACCAGCTATTAAGGAATAAGAACAGTTACTAGATGTTTCATACTTAACATGTGAAGACCCTGACACAATTAGACCCATTTTTAAATACTAGCAACCACAACAAATTATCTTTTCTTGTATAAAAGCAAAACAATGATATTTTCCATCTCCCTATAATCTGTGCAAGATGTATCTGTATGAGTGTAGTCTCTTTTTTCTTTGTGAAGCAAAATACACACATACACACACAGAGTTAGTACAGAAGGATTGTATGATTGATCAAAACAATAAAAAAAGATGTCATGCTTCTATCTTTCAAAAGTCTATCCAAAAAGGCAGCAGAAATGATATAGTGTGTGTATGTGTAACTGTTTACACTCTTTTACTAATAATTAAAAAGAAACAGCTGCCCAAGTGTGACTATTACTTCAGAAAAAAATAAAATAAAACTTCTTGGCTTCTCATGAATGAGAGTAAAGGAAGTGTGATTCTCCTTTGAAAAAGAATGAGACATGTGAGTATATGAGTTCTTAATGTATATATCAGGACACGGAGGGAGGAATCAGGCAAGCTCATAGTTGTGCCAATAGCTTTGTAAGATTAATATGACCACTGCCATCTTAGATACTTCTGGGCAGTCCTCCAATCCCTCATCCAATTCAAATTTCTCTACCAGTTGAAGAGTCATCCTCAGTGTTGTCACTGCTTTGTCAGTTTGGCAACCAATGGCCCTTCTTTGATGAACAATTTTAAAGTAAAGCTATCAATTTGTTGGCTCTCCAAGGCCTAACAACACACTTCAGTGCACTTCAGTACTATTTAGATAACACTGATACACTTAGGCAGATGTAATGCAGCCTGTTGGAATGAATATTAATGATGGATGGATACAGATTTCCTTTAAAGTGGAGTTAATGGCATTATAGCAAAGGCAGGAAGTGTCTCTCAATGTATTTCTGCATCAAAGCAGGGCCTTCAGCTTATCATATCTAGAAGGGTCCTACAAATATTATTGGTCCTATGTTCTACTCCTTTAATATGACTAAATTAAGTACTAGGGCTTTAAACATGTAATTTTTACATGAGTTGACATATAGTGTGAAATATATTTTGAATTGTTTTAATATTATGAAACCATTGAAGAAAAATCATATGAAAATCATTTTCAAAGATACAATTTTCCATCTATAAGAAAGCTAAATCTGTAAAATCTCTGTCCATCATCAAAATTAAAATCTGAACACAGGTTTCAGCAGTTTAGGAACAGGAATGGGTCAATCCAATGGCATACAGTAACTAATCCAACTTCTCATCACACATTGATGAACTTGTTGCCTATAAGAATCCTTCAAGGAAAACATGAGTGCAATATTATTCTCCTCCTAATGTTCCCTAACAACTGTCATTGGGAACACCCATGGTATACAGCTTTAGTATGTTAATGCCACCTTTTCAGCCATGACTTCATCCTATTGAATCCTGTAGTTTGCTAGGTTAGGATAGCACAATAGAGCTTTTTAAGCAGAAAATTCTTAGCAGTTCACCAAACTCATCTCAGAATTCCATAGGACTAAAATATGGTGATTAAAGAAGTATCAAACTGCTATGATTGTGCTGTTTAGATACAGTTATTAAGTGATCCTTAAAAGACATTTGCCGATCAATCCAGTGAATAATGAGACCAGACACAGAGAACTGGATTATAAAATGAGCAACTTTATTTAGCTCAACTTATATAACTTTATTTCTTCAAGATCTGAAAAAAACAGGGGGGTAACCTTGTGCAGGAACAGCTGGTGGATAGTCTGCTCTCAGACCAATTCTCCAGCGTCCCCTGTGCAAAACACCTGAGCCCCATGGGCAATCCAGAAGTAGGTTGCTCCCCAGGCAGCCTGCATCCAGAAGGCCAAACCAAGACTCCCCCACTTAACTTCTAAGAATTAAGTGAGAGTTTAAATCTCAGGCCAGGCCCAAAGCAAGTCTCTTACCCTTCCTGTTTTGTCACAGGACCTAAAAGTCACTTACAGAGACTTACCTTCAACTTTTAGGAAGGTGCCAAGGTGTTCACCTGGACCTCTATCTCCCCCCCCCCCCCACCTATGTGTGAAACCTGAAGTCCCCAACTAATATTGAGGGGTAGGCAAAAAACCCTTGGAAAAGGGAGAAAATTCCTACCTAGTCCTGAAGTGAACAGAAGTTACTCTCACACATTCAAGCTGATATCCATCATTATCTCTCCCCCCCCCGCCCCATTGTAGTTTATATTAGGAAAATCTATGTTAGTGAATTTGTTTGAAAAAATTGAAAATGCATTATATACACAAATTAATTTTTTCATCTGTCCTGAATCTCCCACTGTTCAGTCGGTGACAAAAAGGTGGAAAATCTTGCACAATATCCTTTCCTCGGTGCAGTCACCAGACAAAACTGGGATTGGAAAATTTATTTGATGCATGATTACTGATTCTATTCTTCGAATAGCTTTAGGGGCAAAACAACCACACCATTAGCTGGGAACTATTCAATCAATGTTAACTTATTGAAATGTGATTTAACTTTTTTTCAGTTCCTGAGACTGCCTTTCTTGGCACCACAATGACCAATGTTCCTTGGTTGAGAACTATAAACATTAAAGCTGTTTGAAATCCAATTTTCAGTAGGACTATAGATGTTCCACTTAATGCTATTGAAACATTTGTTTTAAAACTTCAAATTGTGCATAATTGAGTTAGGCTTTTTGAAATCCCATTTAATTGAATGGAAGAAAGTTAAGCATGTGCTTAACCTAGGCTGCACTGCCCTTTTATATTTCATATCCCTTTCACTGGGAACTTTGGACAGAATGTGTTTATCATCTCTACACAGCAGGATAATGTTTCAATAATTTCATGCTACATCCTTAAAACTGCATGGCACAGTGTAATTTCAAGGGAACTTTGAGCCTTCGTTCCCATTTTCTTCTTTCCAAATACAATTTGAATTTATAATAAAAAGTAGGCACGTGCAAAACCCAAATTATTATACTCTTGATCCAATTTTATTCACAGCACATTTGTTACAGATTTGTGCTTCTAATCCTCATTCATAGTTCAACTCTTGGGGGGAAAAGAGAGCTTTGAATCATTTCATCCATTTTATACTTACTACTACTACTATTTAAGGGTAACAATGCCCAACACTTGTAATAGCTTTTCAGTACTATTACAAAAGGGCTTTATAAGCATAACCCAATTAAGCTTATAATGCTCTCATGGAATGAAGAACAATAATTTCAAATACCTCTCTTTAATGTGAAAAATAAAGGAGAAAAATACCTTTCTTGTCATTTTCAGTACTAATAAGGGCTTCCAATAGAAAGAAACAATTTTTATTCATTTTGACTGCCAATTATTTTTCTTTTTCTTCCCCCACCCCCCCACCCCAGCCTCCACAACATTGCTAAGGATGCAAATGCTGGCTGGAGCCTAGGATACATGTGATGTGTAAGAACAGGATGAAGGAATTATGGAAACACTAAGCATTCTTAACTACAGAATGGAACTGAAGTGATTATTTAGGCAACAGTGTTGGCTCCAGTTTTCTGTGCAAAGCAAAATGTCCCCCTCCTCTGTCAGACAATATTTTCACACTTACCTGAATCACTGGTAAATCATTCCCCAAATGTCCTACAAACATGGCTGAAAGAGCAAAAAAACCCAAAAAAAACCCCTATGTGTGAAGCCTGGAAGTACTCCTTCATTGACATGGAAACTGATCTGGCTTGCATCATTTGTTAAACATTCAAAGAAAAGCAGGGAAGGAGGCAGATTCGCCCCCCCCCCCTTAACGCTAAGTTCGCATGAATGGGAATCTGCCTCCTTCCCTGTTTTTCCCAGATCTGTTTCCATGACTGAGGAGCGCTTCCAGCCTTCACACATAGAGGCTTTTCTGCTCTTTCAAGCCAGGTAAGTGTGAAAATCTTAATTGAGTCCTGGAGGGTCTGCCTGACTGTAGTACATCAGGTAGGACTGGGTAGTTGGTTCAATCCACCTTTTTAATTCCTTACTGATATCCAAACAACAATATTACATTTAAAGAGTAAAAGTGGGGTGATTTGAAGCAAAATGGATAACATATTTTAGAAATCAACAGAAGGGAGCAAGTATTGCCAATTAAATATGTTATTACTGTTTTTAATTTGTTAACCTATCATTACTATTGGTGACAAGAAGAGGATATGATTAGAGAATGAGATGTGAACATCTCAGGCATCAGATTACTTATTCTGATATTGTTGATGGTGGTGTTTCTTCCAGGGGTGAAGAAAGGTGCTTCTAGGGTTTTCTATCCCATGTATGTAGCTTCTCTGTCTTTTGGAACAGGACAGTTGTGACCAGATAGCCTCTGAAAGTGGCCCACTGAGATGGTCCCAAATGGGCTCCTAGCAAGAAGTGTATTTTTCCCATTCTTTTTGCCAGCAGCCTAGGAGTAGCTTCCATTCACTCCAGGGATATGAATCATCTGCATGCCCTGTCACCGAAGTGAACGGAAGCTGCACTTTTGGCCTATTTGTTTTGAGACGTAGTGTACTATGTAATTTGATCTGAGTTGAATCACTTCCTTCTCCATCTAATACTGCAATTCACAGAGCTTGCTAAAATTAGTTTTTGGACTGCAACTCTCAGAATATGCCAGCCAGCTTTGGCAATAACAAAGTAGAACCCCAGAATAACTTTTCCCCAGTAAATTACTCTGAGCAGAAGTTTTCCGTGTGTGTGTTCATGTGTATGTGTATGTGTGGCTGATACATTTTCAGTGATCAAGCCCAAAATAAGGTTGCATTTTATTTGTTGGAGGGGAAACTCTTCCTTATTCAACCAGCCATCTCAATAGTACTTTGAATTGCCCTTTGTTATTTCTTCCTATAATACAGTAATCCCCAAACGGTGCCCTTTAAGAGATTTTGGACTTCACCTACCAGAAGCCTCAGCCATGTTGGGCAATAATCTGGGAATGTGGGAGATGAAAGAACACAGTTTGGGGACCACTGCTATAATATGAGGGGAGTATAGAATCATAAAATCATAGAGTTGGAAGAGACCACAAGGGCCATCCAGTCCAACGCCTGCCATGCAGGAACTCCCAATCAAAGCATCCCTGACAGATGGCCATCCAGCCTCTGCTTAAAGGCCTCTAAGGAAGGAGTCTCTACTACAGTCCTTACTGTCAGGAAATCCCTCCTAATGTTGAGGTGGGATCTCTTTTCCTGCAGTTTGCATCCACTGTTCCACATTCTAGTCTCTGGAGCAGCAGAAAACAAGCTAGCTCCCTCCTCAATATGACATCCCTTCAAATATTTAAACAGAGCTATCATATCACCTCTTAACCTTCTCTTCTCCAGGCTAAACATCCCCAGCTCCATAAGTCACTACTCATAGGGCATGGTTTCCAGACCCTTCACCATCTTACTTGCCCTTCTTTGGACATGTTCCAGTTTCTCCACATCCTTTTTGAATTGTGGTGCCCAGAACTGCACACAGTATTCCAGGTGGAGCCTGACCAAAGCAGAATAGAGTGGCACTATTACTTCCTTGGATCCAGACACTATACTTTTATTGATGCAGCCTAAAATTGCATTGGACTTTTAAGTTTCAATTATTACCTTTAAAAAAAATTGAAAGAAAATTTGTTTTGATTAACCTTTCTCTACGTAGTCACCATTCAGATTTACAAAATTTTCCCCGTGTTTGTTGACCCTCCAAACCATTATTGTAGAAGTCTGCAAATTGTGCATTAAATCACTCTTCCACTTCATAAATGACATCATTTGTGTTGTCAAATTGGCTACCCCACAACTGATTTTTCATTTCTGGGAACAAGGAAATGTCATTTGTACGAGGTCAGTGTGGCACGAACCAACGAGATAACCCTCTCTTTTTCACCCACCACCTATCTCCTACTGAGGCACTGTTATCTTTGGTAGCATGTTTCAATAGTTCAACAGAGGCCAAGCAATACTTCAAAACATTAACAAAGTTTAATTAAAGCTTTGTTTGTTTGTTCCTTAGTTACAGAAGTTCCTTAAACAATAATACTACAGCCACTCAGGCAACCTTATCTCCAATATTAAGGCCAAAATTTTCCGTAACACCTCTGGCTTGTTCTGAGCCTCCCTTTCCTAGACTCCCTTAAGCCTATCTAGTCCCTACTGGACTTCTCAGACCCTTCCCTGGTCTATCAACTAACCTACAAATGTTCCCTCAGGAACCCTAAGAGCACACCCTCCCTCCTAGATGTCTCTTCCCTCAAAATTCCAACCAAATAAACCCACTTTCTCTCTCTGTCAAGGCTTTTTTTATAGCCCTGCCCAGCCAGCTTCTCATTGGCTGGACTCCTGGTGCTCTGTGATTGGCTGTTTCCTTGGCCTGCTCACTACAGTCAGGAGAGTAAGATGGATGCTGAGAAATCTCAAAGCTACATGCCCTTCCTTTGTTAACTGCAACATGAGATGAGTGAGTTGGTGCATTGTGACCTAGGAGACAAATGCCTCTGGAAAACTAACCACAACATTTCATTTTCAGAGCATCTCACAACTTCTCCAGAAGACTGCTGTAGATTGCTGATGGCTTGTCCCTTTGCAAAGTAATCTGTGATAACGACTCTATTACAATGCCACACACAAAACAATAAACAAAACAGGGCATGACCTTCTCTGCTGACAAAGAAGACACATGGCTCATCTGGCCACACAAAGGAGAGAGTCAGACTACATGGTCGCAGAGACCTTTTTAAAGACCTCTGATGGAAGTTTCTTGAAACTTCAGGTCCTGCTCAACTGATTGGCCAGTGGGGCATTAGGTCAGCTATGATGTAAATCTTATTAGCATGTGATGTAAGCTCTCATTAGCATGTAATGTAAACTCTCATTAGCATGCACCTCCCCCTAGCTTAACCCTTTGCTGTCTTAGGGAGGCCTTCAGATGACTGATGGGCCTCAAACATTACAACATGCTTCCACTCCATGCTCATGGTTTTGGTCTCTGGGTCAAACTGATAGATCCAAGATTCATCCATGGTTGCCAGATTATCAAAAAAAATCTTCTTCATCCTGTTACAACAGTGTCAACATCTGTCTTAAAAGGTCATGCCGTGTTTGTTTCTGGAAAGGAGTTAGCAAACATGTGACCTAATGTGCGGACATCTTGGACATGTGCAGTTCATCATGAATAATTTTTCACACACTACAATAACTGAAACCAGTTTCATTCATTATCATGTGGATGGTGTTTCATCTGTCTTCCATTATTAAATCCTCCACTTTCTTCACTGTGGTCATATTGTCCATCAATGATGGCTTTCCAGGTCTTGGCTTATCTGTGAGGGACATGTGACCAGTTTAGAAATTCCTTTTCTACCTCACAACAGTGTCATAAGATGGGCAATCGTTTACATTAACTACCATTGTCTCATCATGAATTTGCCAGGTACTATTACCCTTCAAATGCAGGAACTTTATCACTCTGAAAGTCTTAATCTTCTCCATCTTATACTTTAGTTATTCTGGCTCAACCTGTAACAAAAATAAAGCACACAATTTTTTCAACATCATGCACTTAGGGATCAATGATGATACTGAAAAAATGTCATCAATATACCATAATAACTTCCGGGTGATAATTATTACTTTACAATACCCCCTCACATCCTAGACTTTGTAGCTTTAGCACTAAAATAACAAGACAAAATTTGGTATTATTTACAATTTCTTACACTGTTAGAAACAGTGTTTTATCTGGGCAAGGAATGGAAGATACAGCTATTTCTGGCCCATGTAATTTCAGGCATTTTCATTCTTAACTTTATTTCTTCCTGTCTCTAACCCATGCTGCAAAAATTGGCCAGAATACTGTATCAAAGATATAGCCATCTTAGTCTCTAGAATCAGTATGCAGAGAGATCTTGTAGCACCCTTCAGACAAACTGAAAGAAAGAAGTTGGCAGCATGAACTTTTGTAGGGCTTAAGTCTACTTCTTCAGATGCATTTAGGTTGGTATGTGTGTGAAGAGTTACAACTGTGGCAATAGTGTCACAACTATAACTAAGTAGCAATTGTGAATATGAAACAATTATGAATGAGCAAATCTAAGTGACTTTTCCCCCTTCATGGTTGCTACTTAGTGAGGATTTTGACACTATTGGCATGATCATAACACCCTCTTCAACTGATTGCATCAGGCAGCAGATGCATGGGGAGGAGGTCCATTCTGCCAGTGTGTCGACTACAGACGAATGATCATTCTGCCATTTTTTTGTTTTTGTGTATGTGTTGCATGTGTGTGTGTGCATGGCCAGTAGCTGATACAGGACTCCATCCCTTTTTGGAAAAAAATAAAATAAAAAATATTTTAAGCTGAATTATAGTTATATAGGAATAACGCAGTGTGAGACTATGTGTGGGAAAACCTCAACTGTCCTTCTGTTGTAAAAGTATCTTATGCTGTAATTCTTGGCTCATGTACCTTAACCACTGAACTCAGTATGACCAGCTTCTGAGAAGATGCATATAAGACTGTGTTGTCAAAATTGATCCCTTGATTGAGTTGGCTAAGGAAGCATACCTGATAAAAAGTGATTGAGGCTCTGGTAATTCTTTTTCATGTTAATGATATTGGAAAATATTGTCTCATACACTGCATAATAAATGAACCAGAGAGAGAGAGAGAGAGAGCATACTACTTTTATGGAACCAAAATCTGAGCAGTGAAAGTTTGAGGAAGCTGCATCCTACTGGCACCAGCATCACAAGTTTTTGCCAGTAACTCCATCTCTCAAGTTTATCTTATTCTGTTGCTAAGTAACAGCAAGAAAGTACAGCTGCAGCTTCAACACTGTTGAAATTACAGCACCTAAGATGTGATTAAAAAACCTTGTCCTTTGTGTTCTGGAGTTCAGAAATCAAAAGTTCTGATGGTTCTAGCAGTGGGGGCATTGAAGCATAATGGAGCATATAATAACATTATAGATTAAATACTCCTACTAAAGCTGTTGCATATGACTTTTGATTCTTAGGCAAGCAAGTGCAAAGCAACATAATTTCAAACACAAATCATACAGTGAAGACTTCATTGTACCATGAGATTTAGGAAATGTGTACATCTATGAAGTTCACAGGCATGGCCTATCCCAGCTCCACAACTGAACCGTATCTAGTCTTTTTGTTTTGTTTTATTGTAGAAAAATAGATTTATCATTTTATTTCCTTTTAAAACAAAAATGACTAAATGCATTCTGCCATGACATACACCAAAGTGTGGGGCTGTAAATATGGCCAGAGGCCACCCCTTTCTCCCCCAAATGGAGGCCACATCAGACAAATGCTGTGGCCTCAGTGAGGCTTAAAAAGAACCCTTTCCTGGCGGGAAGGAAGTAAAGTACAAATATAGAAGGTTCTGGAAAGTGGTTGAGGGTATGAGTAAGGGAAAGAAGGTGTGGGATGGGAGTGGAACATAAAGATGATAGATGTGATAGAAAGAAAAGCAAGAGGGAGAGGATAAAGGAAGTGAGAACATAAGGAGTAGAGGGTAAGAAATGTAAGGAGAAACAAATGTTGAAGGAAATGGGAAGAGGAAGTAAAGGAAAAAGAAATTAATTTGATCTGAGTATTAGAAATAACATAAGTGTTAAGCTGTTAAAATGTATGTATGTTTAAATGTATGCATTGATTTGAATGTATTTGTTTGGCTATGGTATATCATCTTGTAATACAGTACATATTGCAGTTTTCTTTTTTAATGGTTGTATGTATGTATGAATTGTAATTATTCAATAAATGTATTCTAAAACTAATGATAAAAAAAGAGAACCCATTCCTGTTTCTGCCGTGCACAGGGTGCCATTGCCGTGCTTGCATGCAATGATGATGTCTGTGTGGAGTGGTGCTTTTTGGGTGCCAGGCTGCGTGGATGTCATGGTTGCGCACAATGTATGGATGGGCATGTACAACCATGGCACCTGTGTGGGAATTATAGGGTTGGGCACGTGTGGACACCCAGCCCAACAAAACCCTAAATTTGGCCCCACACCAGGGCAAAGTGCTGGATTGGACTGGGCCTGTGTTTACATTTTGCTTTGGCCACATTTGAAATGTGTATACTACTATATGTCCACACCTGTCTGGTAGTGTGAGGATTATGGAGAGCAAATTACATTCCTCCTGAATAGATACTATCCTTAATCAGATTACAAACTACTGATTATAGCGTAGACAGGGTTCCCTACCAGAGAACATCAGGACAATGAACCAGTATGGCTCAGTATAGCATAGGAGGTCATGCTTCATGAAGAGTGACAGAATTGCAGAAGCATCTGGCTATATCTCTGTAGCCAAATACAAAATTATTACAGCAGCACTGAGACCTCTGAAGGTCCCTGGCAGCCCTCAGTGCTGATGTCATCCTTTTGTATCTGGCTACAGGGATGTAGCCAGATACCTCTGTGATCCCAATAATTTCCCACAAAGCACAGAATGGTCACATGGGGGATAGTCTTCAGAAACTGTCCATTAAACTTGTTGTTGTTGTTGGGGGCATAAGTCTCTACAGAGGGAAAAAGGGAATGCCAACCCTTGCAGCAATCCCCCCCCCCCAAAAAAAAACATAACCAAGTGAATATGTGCATATGTCCCTAACAGGACATCTACCCAGGAAGGTAGATCTGGGGATGAATCAAACTGAGGGCACTGCCCCCAATAAGAATTATACCACATGAATGAAATGTTCCTTCAGATTGCTAGCATGAGAATAATTTAAAATGTCAGTTGAGCCATTTTGGGACCTAAAGAAAAGGGGCAGATAAAGTTAGCAAGGGAATTTGAACACAACAAATTGTTTTGTTTTGTTTTTCAGTGTGAGCAATTTCAATAGCTCAATCTCGAAATGTCAGAAATTTGAGCACTAAAGGAAAAATACATTAGGTAGGTAGAATTCTTCTTTTAGGGGCAAATGCCCTCCTTTTGCCCCTTGTGTAGCTATACCACTGGAAGACACACGTTGGTGCGATTTAGACCGCCCCCTTTGGGGCGGTCTTTACCCGCCTCCAGACGTAGCGGGATGGGGCCGAGGCTGCCATACGGCAGCCTCAGTGGCCCCATTGCACCGCTTCTGGAGACCACGGGGAAGCGGCAAACTGCCGCTTCCCCACAGCCTCTAAGCGGGGTGCAGCGGGTGCCCTGGGCACCCGCTGCACCCCGCTTGTGGAGGCAGGACGGAAGGGAGTGCTAGAGCATTATTATGTGTGCAGCGCCTCTAGCAGCTGCGCACATGATGATGCTCTTGTAGCGTGTCCATATGGACACCACCATCTGAAAATGGCAGCGTCCATACGCTTTAGGGTTAATAATAATAATAATAATAATAATATTTTGTTCTTACCCGCCCCTCTGTAAAACAATCGAGATGGGGTACAACAAGGTTAAAAAACAGATTACCAATTAAAATAATTCAAGAATTCCATCCCAACCTCCCCCCCCCAAAAAAAATAGGATTAAACTAGTTAAGTTTAAAATTAAATTACTGACAATAGAAATACAATACAACATAATACACAAATAAAAAGCACTATGCTGGCCACAGCATGGGTAGCAACAAAATATAGAGGGGGGATAGGCAGTTGAGAATTGGCTGAAAGATTTTAGGAGACACTGCACCCTCCCTAACCCTAAAAGCAGGCTTTTCAGCCCTAAACACACCTTAAAGTGCCCGTCTAGATCGGGCCAATATGCTCACCAAAACATACATAATTTCACTGTGGAAGGTTCAGGAGCAAGTAGTTCATTTAATAATTATTGTAGTACATTTTTATTATCATCAAACCATCACACTAATGATAGATTTCTCAATTGGATTCCCATTCAGAAAGGCTAATGCAGAAGGACAAACCAGACAGATTCATGTGAAGTGGAAGGCTTTCATGGCCAGCATCCATACTTTTTTGTGGGTTTTTCAGGCTATGTTGTCATTTTCTGGAAGAGTTTATTGCTGATGTTTTGCCAGCACCTGCAGCTGGCATCTTCAGAGAATGCTGGCGTGGAAGTAAGTGGAGTATATATACTGCGTGGTCCTTAGTTGAGAGGAAGTGATTACATTGGCCTGTTGGTGAATGGCAATGCTGTCAAAATGTCAGGAATAAACTTTCCAGAACACTGCCACATAGCCCGAAAAATGCACAACAAAACTAAAGACAGATTTATGTTTATTAGACAGACACTTGCCCATTATTTCTGAAGAGAGAGGGGGTGGGGGTTTTCATATCAAAAGAAGTGTGTGTGGAACAGTTTTCCAGAGCTGCCATATGAAACCCTCCAGTCATTTCTCCTCTTTCACTTTAGTTTCATTATTAACTCTGGCTAAAAGACAAAATTATTTTCTATCATATTGCAATATATATTTTAATAAAAATGTTCTGATGAATATATAAGATAGTCTGTCTTGCCTCTGTAGGTTCTGTGTTTCCTTTATGGTTTACCAAATGGAGAATCACATTATATTTTTGTGTTGCTGCCTTGTATCTGATACATCCTGGGGAAGAACAATAAAAATGAAGTCAAAGTAACCAAATAAATATGTGATTGAATGAAATAAACTCATGGGACTTCATGAAGATTTAGTTAAAACACTCCCATTGAAGTCTAAAAAGGACTTAAATTTTAAGTCTTAGAAGGACTTAAATTAATCCTGAATAATTCAGTTTTAATTGACTCCAGTAGTTCTGCTCTATGTGTAGCTAAGATTGAATCCAATACATGTCATCCTATCTATAGGTTTATGTGCCAGCTCATTTGTAAGTGCATGGGGAGAGACAGACACACACACAGAGAGAAAGCTGCATCTGTACGGGACTGGATTATAATTTTCTTTTAAGTTCATTTTTACATGAGTTTTACTAAAGTTCATATGCTTCATATTTGGAATGGAAAGAAGTTGAGATTTAAAACGAATCTAACATGAGAGAAACCAAAACTGATAGATTCATCCATCTAGACAATTAAACTTTAACTCCTAAAAGTCTAGGCTTAAATCCCTAAGTATTCAAATATGTTTGTGGTGAATTAGAATTTCTACCTCTTGTAGTAGTAGTAGTAGTAGTAGTAGTAGTAGATGTTGTTGTTGTTGAAAGGCTCCTCTTTTTTTAAAACATGTTTGAAGCAACAACCAGTACAGGTGAAGGAGAATTTCATTTCAGTTAGCTTTTGAAGAATTTACTGTGATGATCCGAGGGGTTAAGCAACTCTGCAACACCCTTTTCCTGGCCCTTAACCCCAAGGGATCTTCTTTTGGGTTTCCCCCTTGGAGTCCCCTGGATCCCTGTTTCCACTCCCTGCTGTATGGAATGGGCACCACTGTGGTCCTCCAAACCTATAGCTGCCACCACCTAGTGAATTACAACTGAATCCCCCTGTTTAGCACACGCTAGGGCTTGCTAAAGGTAGTTATAGTTCTTTTCCACTTCCCGCTTGCTACCAGCAAGCAACCACCGAGCTGAGGCACGTGTTGTAGGAATAGAGAGCAAACAGATGTGTTTCAAGAAAATGGATTTATTCTAACTACACAAGAATAGAGCATAGAGGTATCTCATTCATGCAAGACTTCCTTGTCTTGCAGGTACAGGAGCATAGTTACACAAATGTTCAGTTCAAGCAAGCCATAAGAAACATAATAAAAGGCCTAAATCACACTAGCTAACATAACTTTAAGTTACTCACATAGAGATATGTGGATTGCAGTCCTTGGGGAGTTTGGATGTGGGAGCTGGCCCCCTTTTGGCTAGCTCAGGCCACATCCCAGCCTGCCCTGTTGGCAGAGGTTCAACAGCTGGACTTCAGGAAGAAGAAGGACAAAAGAGCACATGGGTTCAAGGCTTTTTAAAGGTTTCAAATAGAAGGTTCTTGAAAAGTCCCGGTCCAATTCACTGATTGGTTAAAGGGTCATAGGTTATCTGTGATGTAATTACTCATTAGCATGTGTTGCAGGCTCTCATTAGCATGTACTACCCCCCAGATTAACCTTTTGTAGCCTGAGAAAGCCCCCAAGTGACTGGTGGGTCCCAGTCACTACATTCACAAATCAAATATTCAAAATGTTTGGAAAATTGAAATGTTAAAAAAAGTGAAACTGACAAATTTTCCCATCCTTATAATGAGTCAAGGATTTCCCCAGATATAAAGCAGTATCATACATATATATCTTTGGATTGTGCCAAGTATTACCTGTTACATCTTGCTTCCAGGGCATGTGGGGAAAGACATTTCCTTTTAGAGTGTGTAAGGTTGTTTCAGTATCTGCTATTGTCACATCATCAGCTTAATGGCTACCTGTATTGCTGAGAAAAAAATGTCAGTCAGTGTGCTCTTTTTTCTGCTTCCATAATTTTTGGGTGTGCTTTGTGTAAGGGAAGGATCAATTCATCTTCTTCAGGAAGCATGATTGGTATTCTACTGATGAATCTTTTGATTCCTTCTGTTTCAGCAGTTCAAAGCCACAGCCATCTCTGTGAAATTGCATCCATAGGTGTTGAACAAATAATATTTTGAAAAAGAGAAAAAAGGCCTCAGCTACTATTGGAGATCTGGACAAGTGCCATAATCCAGCTGTTGGGATTTCTCAACTGTTTCTTCTCAGGTGTTTGTGCATTAATAGCACCCTCCTGTTCTGTTTTTTCTTTGTTTTTTAAATTTCCCAGCTCTTACATGACAGGATCACTCTTAGTGGATTTCATCTTTCCTTTTTGTTATCAAAACTATGTTTGTTCATTTGATTTGTTTTAAAAAAACCTTCCTTCAAAATCATAATTCAAAAATCTTTTTAGCTCTTTGGTTTTACCATTAATAACTCAAATTATGCAAAGCCCAACTTTTGAATTAATGAAAACCATTCAGAACAAAATCAAACTTATTCATAAAATATGATTGATCACACAAAATGTCTCAGTTTATTCACTTTATTATTGTATTTGTTCTAATCAGTGCCCAGGGTCCTATTGAATCAAACTGCTTATGCAACAGACCTTAGCATAAGCTGTTTGACATTTTTGCCACATGATTGATGAGGCATCTACAACTTTGCTATGTGAGTTGAAGTCATATACAATTGTGTAATGCAGGTTAATTTTTATGTCTGTCTCAGGATGGATGCATAAGGTGTTGGTCAAAGTTTTTTTGCTCAAAAAGCAGCTTTAACTGGTCTTTCATCAGCCTTTCTTTTACATCTGGGTTATGATATTCTTGGATAAGTAGAACAAAGATTGTGGGATATTGCTTTTTGTGACCTTCAAGCCTGTTCATGAAGTGCAATGGGTATGCATTATGTCAGGCCTTTTCATCCAGCTGAGTATTTAAAGAATTTGACTGTTTTAAATTACATACTTTTTTAAAAAAAAATACCAAGGCCACATTTAATGCTTTTCCTTCTGAAATGATCTGAGACAGATTTTCTGGTGTCCTTTACATTGCATGATTAAGTCCTTGCAGCAATCAGGAAGTAGAATCCATGAATCACAACACATGATTGATCCATTAATGACAAATTTACCTAGAAAATCAGCCTAATTTTATAGTAAATTCTTATTAGCAGGAGAGATTCCCAGTGTAAACTTGGTGGGTGCCAAGCTTTTGTCTTGAAGCAATCAGGATAAAAGAACAGCTAATTTCTGTACTAGGTGTTGTTGAGCCTACTAATTGATCCTTATGCTTTTAATTTATTTTATATGTTGCAAATATGATTTTGTTGGGTCTCTAGACTGTAATAAAGAATTGATTGTTCAATGGAAAAAAGCAAGCAATGATATTACTGTACTGGTGGCACATTCCACCCTACCACTGTTCTATGTGATTTTAACCAATGGATAATATGATGCCATATCCAAGTCTTTCTCTCAAACATGAGATGTTCATATTTTACACCTTGTAAACAAAGACTTACTTAAAGACAATTTCTCAAAGACAATCTATGTATTGGTCTAGATATCATATGGTACTCCATCCCAACCAATTTCCAAGTTTGATTCCCCCACTCCCAGATCTTCCAAAGCATATCTTTCAGTACTAGTTGTGTACTATTAGTACAGAATACTGAATTCATCACAGTTCACACATTTATTCACACTTAGGATGGGAATGTGATAGAAAAACTGAATGTGAGAGAAACTGGGAGTGACAGCTTTATCCATCTAGGCCCAGGAGATCTGAATTTTTAACTCTAAAAGGTCTCAGATAGATAATTATGGTCTGGTACACACAGGTGCTTTGTGATGCCCTGAGGCCAAAATTAGGATTCGATAGGGCTAGGTGTCCAGACACGCTCAGCCCTACTGATGTCACAGGTGCACGCACCCATTCACACAGCGGGTGCTATATCTACGCATCCATGGTGCAGCATAGAGACACCTCTCCGCAGAAGGGGCATCATAAGGAGCCACTCTATGCAGCTCCTTTCTTGCTGTGCATCATTGCTGCCCTGTTTGATTGCTGTGGCAACACTGCGCAGCAAAGAAGGGTGGCATTTCACAGCCTGTGTGTACCGGCCCTATGTTAGTCTGTTATAGAAAAAAAGATGGGGGAGACTTGTAGTGTCTTAAAGATTAACTTGTTTTATTAGGCACACATTTTTGGGGTACGTCAGCCCTCTCCTTTAGATGAATTTGGTGATACAACATTTGATAATGACTCTTTCATACATTACATTTTTCATTTCGTCAGCTGATTACTCTGTATGTGTGAACCAGAACTGTGCTACTAGTTTCAGTGATGGAAACAATTTAGCCACAATAAGAGTGATATAAAGAGGGACATATAAATGCAGACATAAAGTGCACCCTGTATATTTTCCAAGTCTACAAGATAGACTGTGCTTTGCTCTATCTGCTAAGGAAGCTGTGGCAGTGAGAACAGTTGAACAACTTCTTCCTGTTTCTGCAGAACTCAGTTATGCATTAAAACAAATGATTTTTCAAGATTTGGATTGAATGACTTTTGAAAGACCTATTCAGTCACATCACAATATCTTCTTTTCAAATTATTTTCTGATTTGTTTATAATAATAATAATAATAATAATAATAATAATAATTCCCTTTGCTATTTTCCACATTCTCTGTCATATACATGGGTTGGGTCATGCTTTTTGTTATTTTTAGAGTAGAACCATCAAAATCAATGGAGCTTAGATCATCACGATGAAGCCTCATTGATTTCACTAGGTCCACTCTAAGTATGTGTAACATATACTCACAAGCATTCTAATCCCATGTTTCTAAAATGTGTATGTATGAAATTTCTAAGATTGTTAAACAGAGTGAATAATTCAGGAATAATTTTGAAATGTGTTCAGCAATAGTTTCCCTTAGTCCTGCCTTCTGTGCTTGCAATGTGTATCAACACTTCAGAGCTGTCTAGAAGTCGTTCTTGTTTGTATAAACATTCTGATTAGATTGCCAATAGATATCTCAAAACCAAATAAACAACTTGTACAATGCAGCAAAAAAAGGGAGGACAATCATTCAACCAATATAGGTAATTGGAACAGTAAATCAATTCATTAGCATTAGCAGTAGAAAAGAAAACTGTATATTATTTGGATGTCTTTATTTATACAAGACACTGAAAGGAGATTTTTGCTTTGAGTACTTCTGCAATAAATTATAAAGACCATGCATTTTAATGAGAAAAATAGGGGGGGAAACTACACATTGCCTTCTGCCCAAGTAACTGACCCTCTTCCAGCTTTTTTTTTTAATATAAAGAACTTACAGCTCACTTTTATAAAGTTTTGACAGCCTTTTAGCATTAAAATGTAGGCACTTTGAATTGCCCTTCTCCACACTGTTCTTTTCTTTGTAACCCATGACACCATCTGAGTATTGATCTCCTAGACTGTTCAGAACTTGTGCTGATGTAACTTTAAATTATAAGATGATGGAATAGGAAGGGGAAAGGGCATAGAATAAGCAATTCATCATATACAGTCAATTGAATCAAAATCATTCTCAATGCTAGGTATTACTAAAACACACACTGTACAGCCAGGAAAAGGTCCAAGTGTATGAAAATTTACTATACCATACTGTTATATCCCAATGAATGATCATTCATTCATTCATTCTTTCATTTATGACCAGGTCTTTCTACACTATGGTAATTCTTTGAGAAACACAAGAGAAAAATAACCATTAAAAAAGCCAACAACCTGAATTTTAAAGAGCTAATTCCCCTCCTCCGAGTCCTTTGCCTGGATGAATAAATTGATCCATTTTTATTTGTCCAACATTTGTTTTTCTTCTTTGCTAGTTCTTGCCTTTAAATTTATGAAGAAATTTGTGGTTTATGGAGAATACCAATCAAATGAATTTTTACCTATCCCCACAGAAAGCTATAATGAAAGCATGTCTGTCACTTTTAAAATAAAATAATGAACATGGCATAGGAATAATTTATCATTAAATTAGTTCAAAGGAAGGAATGAGAAAACAAATTTAACAATTCTCAAAGCCTATTTATAGCACAGTTATCAATGACTATTCACAGTTTGGGACATCTTCTATGCATAATCCACACAAGCAGGAAATGCTGGATCATGGACAGAAAATGCTGTTTCCTCTGCAAAAAAACAAAAACAAAGCTGTGACTGGAGAATAAGGCCTGAACTGGGTAGATTCTCGATATTCTAGCATTTATTTATTTTGTTGAGGTTTCCTGACATTCATTCAACTGCTTCCCCTGCCCTACATCCTTTAATATGTTGAAGAACTTTGAGTGCAACATGGATCCAGTTTTAATATTGTCTAATAGGGACTCTACAGATTAGTAGGAAGGGGCGTCGAGACACCTTTTTGCCCCAGATTGGTGCCCTGGCAACCAAATGCTGCGGCACCGATCCAGCCTCTGTATAGCACAAAAAGGAGCTGTTTTGTGCCCTCAAAGGAGCACAATAGCTGCCACTGCATGCCTTGATGTTGCCCCTTGTGCGTAGCGCTGTTTGGGTGCTGCACCCAAGGGATGTCATCATGGCACGCCCCATGTGTATAGGTGCATGCCAAGATGGCACCTGGACACCAGCAGAAGAACTTTCAGCATGTACAGCTCAGCCCTATTTGAACCCTAGTTTGTGCTAAGGTCACCATAAAGTGCCAATATGTATTGGCTTATAGTCTTTTAATGTTGTTAAAAACAACAATGAGCTCAGGACTGTTTCCAGACTTCCTCTATTAGCCCACATCGTTATTTCAACCAAATATCAAGCTTTGTTCAACATTAAGGCAGCCAAAATTTTTCTGAAGGGTCTTCTACGAATGATTTTGTGAATTTTCACTTGCTCCCCTAAACTATTCAAATTCCTCTTCTTGCATTTGGCAAGCCACAAATAGCATGGTAAACATCACCATCATCATTTATGAGGTACCTAACCCTATATAATGGGAAATAATGGACAGTATGTGATTCTGATACAGGGAATGTTTTAAATGGTTTAAATAAGTAAATGAAATCTATACAATTTTGAAGTTAATTTAGTTTGTGTGCTTTTTATCTCACTTATTATTTTATTATTCCCTCCCATTAAATGTATTTTTATTTAACTCCCCCCATCAATTTCAGAGTTTTTAATGTTTTTTGTTTATTTGTAGTATTTATATTGGTTTTTTTTTAAAAAAATATGATGTATGTAAGCCATCTTTAGATGTGTTTTCTGCCTTGAAAAGCAGCATATGACTATTGAAATAAATAAATAAATAAATAAATAAATAAATGCAAGGAGTGTGAGGTCAATCAAATCAAAGACAAGGACAACCTAGGCTCCAATACTCTGCATACCGACCAGGTCATAAGCTCATTTTAGTATCTATATTTCAGAAAATATTCATAGATTTCCATTGGATTAGATTCGAGCTAAAATGTCCTGTTCCAAGTAAATGATATCTCATCTTCACATTAAAAAAATTCTCATTACAGCTATGTAATGTAATTTTAAACAGGGAGTTAGAATTATGTTATATGTATTAAAACATCCTCTTTCCAATATAAATGCAGTTAACATTTTTAAAGAAAGATGTTTTAAAGAAAGACATTTTTCACTAAATTCCCAGTCATCAAATACAAGGCATCTCTGAATCTAATCAGAACAATAAATAAACTGAGAGTACCTTTTTAGAGAAGAACAATAAGCAAACTGACCCTACACCAACATATTGGGCTTATAATTCATTTTAGTGTTCTTATTTTTTAAAAAATGTAACATTCACCAAGTGATGGTTGGAGAATGACAGTATTTATTTCTTTTTTGCTGTGCTCATAATAATCTGTTTTATTTCACAAACCCATTTAACTGGTCTAATGACATGGAAATCTGATAGATTGTTCATCAACTGAATCATTTAAGAAATAATGGAGAAATGTGGGAATACCTAAACATTTAGACATACCTATCTCCAAAGTGCATTGGCACTCATAAAGAATCTGATGAGTTGTTTCATTTGTCTCAGGTGAAATATAATATATTATTTCAATTTTTGACATTAAAAAGCACATGCTGATTCCCCCTTTACTTTTTAAAAAAGAATGCCTTGTTCTCTTTCAAAGCATGAAATTAAAAGACAAGCATATCTTTGCATTAAGACCTTATTCAAATCGTATTTGCTTGGGTTGATGGTTCTGCCACAACTAAGCAACATCATCTAACATTTCACTAGGATTATTTTTGCAATTTTCTACATGCAAATGAGTTTTGTAATATTAAGGACAAGGAAATACACTGAGTGCTCAGCAACTAGTATACAGTCATCTGAACAATTTGCAAAATTATATTCTGTCAATACACTCTGGAACTCCTTGCTGAGGGAGGCTTGATTTGCTTCTACTTTTATCCTTCTGTAAACAAGAATGACATTTTAATTCATGAAGTGAGCCTTGCATATGCAAATGTATGTGCTGTTGAAGAAGATTCAATGGATTTGGCATTGACTGTCTTTTATTCTTGTGTTGTTTTAATTTGTTTTTATCCATTGTTTTAATTTAGCATTTCTTTTTAGACTATATTTTGTAGTTAGATGGCCTCTTTTAGGGGGAAAGTAGGATATAAATTCAAGGAAGGAAGGGTGTCAAGCTATGGACAGTCCATAGCAATGGCATCAGTTTGGAGCCAATGATAAGAGAACTGGAGCCTTCCAATGACTAAACAGCAAATTAATCTACATCAATTTTATTTACACATAGCAGCAAGGTTATGACAGGGATAACTATCTTCTAGCTGACAACTGGCCTGCATGTGGCCTGCACCCATCAAAGATAATCTATTAGGGGCAAAGGCCCTGTCAAGTGCTGAAGAATATTTTGCTTTTGAATGTGTGTAAGTCAGTAAGATCTTTTTCCATGATGCAATACCTAATTTTGATGGCAGTTTTTCCTATCTTCATGTTTAACCTTTCCACTGCTTCTCATCCTCCTATGTTTAGACCTACAGGAGAATTGTTGGAAAAAGGAATCATGTTTGTCTGAATACAAGTACTGGCTCTCCTCATAGCATTCCTGTTCCTTGCAGTTTTGTAATCCACTGCATCGACAAGCAATTATTGTGATGTTTAAAAAGAAAGAAAATAACAGAAGGTAGGACAGAACTAAAGATATGGGATTTTACCCACCATTAACCATTAGTGAAGCAGCTAGAGCTTTAATAAGAAGTTTGTTGGACTTTGACCCTTAGAATCTTTCTGCTAGCATGGATAGTGACTATGCTTGCTTGGGGATTCTAATCATTATAGTTGAAAAAGGAACTTTTCCCACCTTTGGTAAGTTAATAAACACACCAGGAGGCTCTCCCACCAAGACTGTATGGGTTTCCCAAGATCAACAAGGATTCCTTTCCACTCTGACTCATAGGGAGTGCCATTGGATCCCCCACATACAACTTGGCCAAGTTTCTGGCTACACAATTACAAACCCATATAAGTCAATCCCTCAGCCCACCTACCCCCACTATATCAAGGACTCAGGTCACTTCATAGGAAAAAAAAACCAACAACCTCGAACTTAAATCTAGAGACATACTAATCAGCTTTGATGTAGTCATGTTGCCATGGTCCAGGCTTCTGAGGGAGAGAAGATATGCTGGACTTTCCCCCTTCCCCACCACCTCTCCCTTTTCCTTTTGTTTCGTGTCTTTTTAGAGTGTAAGCCTGAGGGCAGGGAAATGTCTAAATATTAACAAATTGTAAGCCGCTTTGATAGCTAAATGACTGAAAAGCGGGGTATAAATAAAAAAGTATTATTATTATTATTATTATTATTATTATTATTATTATTAGTCTCCTTGTTCACCAATGTTCCCATAATGGACACCATGGCACTCAACCAAAAGTTGTTGTTTTTTTTTCTTCTGGAAGACATCATAAACCTGTTGAAACATAGCCTCACCACAAGCTACTTCCAGAGGGACAATAGATTCTACAAGCAGAGAGATGGGGTAGAAATGGGAAACCCTCTGAGCCCTATAATAGCAAACTTTTCCATGGAACACTTTGAAAAGCAAGCCCTGGAAACAGCACCAAAAAAAAAGCCCACAACATGGTTCCGATATGTGAATGACACTTTCACCATTTGGAGCCATGGAGAAGAAGATCTGCCTGTGTTTCTGAACCATCTGAACAACATCAACCCTAATATCCAATTCACAGTGGGAAAAGAAAAGGAAGGAACACTGCCATTCTTGGATGTCCTGGTCTTCCACAAACCAAACCATTGCTTGGGCCACACAGTATACAGAAAACCTACACACGTGGACAGATATCTGCACAAGAATTCCAACCATCACCCAGGACAAAAAAGAAACAAAATAAAATACTGGTAGATTGAGCAAAATGGATCTGTGAACCCCACTTCTTGGAAGATGAATTGAAGCACCTAGACGGGGCTTTATAGGCTAATGGGTATTCAAGCTCAGACATCAGAAAGGCTGTCAGATCCAGAAAAACCCATAGGAGGGAAGACAAGCAACCACTCAAAGGGAATGTATTTTTTACCATACATCAAAGCAGACAGACACAGACAGAATAGGGAAACTGGTGAGGAAACACAACTTCCAAATGGTTTACAAATTGACCAAGAAAATCCAGCAAATGCTTTGCTCATCAAGGGACAGGAGAGACCCTCTCACAGCATCAGGAGTATACTGCATTCCATGCAGCTGCAGACAAGTCTAAATAGGGACCACTAAACACAGCATTCAAACATGAATCAAGGAACATGAGAGACATTGGAGACTGTGTCAGCCAGAAAAATCAGCAGTGGCAGAACATGTTATAAACCATCCTGGGCATTAAATGTTATTTGAAAACATTGATATTCTGGACCATGCAAACAACTATCAGGTCAGATTGCACAGGGAAACCATTGAAATCCACAAACACCTGGACAACTTCAACAGGAAAGAAGAAACCCTTAAAGTAAAGTTTGGCAACCAAACCTGAAAAAAAGCAAAGTCAAGACTCAGCAAATGCAAATGAAAAACCACCCAGGGTCAGGGGATTTCCCGGCAAACAATGATCACTAATTAAACAGACACTAATCTTCTTTGCATATCCTCTCACCCTGCCATCAACAACAGAAAAATACACAGATTAATTTGGAAACCACTCTTCCCTACCCAGGATCTTCTAGAACATGTCCACATAGCCCGAAAAACCCACAAAAAAACCTATGGATATTGGCCATGAAAGCCTTTGACTTCATGCCATCCATTATTGTAAAGCTAAAAATCCAGCAAAAAGATTATTCCCATTCCAAAAGGAAGCCATAGTTAGAAGGAGAATATTCGTGAAAAGAATCACATAGATATGATGGTGGACAGTCCATTTAACTTAATGACTTAAAAAAAAAACCAAACAAGCAAACAAACAAACAAACAAACAAACCAGGAAGTTAATAAGACATGACACTGGGTCACTCCCAGTCCTACAAAGATGTAGGGGAGCAAAAGTATGGCAATTTCTTTCCTATGTCCCCTAGAAAATGTTAAAGGAATATTGGGGCAAAAACCCCCAAGTGCAGTAGGTCATGCAGCTCTCTAAGGCTTCTGGATGGGGTATAATGCCCTCCCCACTGACATTTCTCCACCACTGATCAAAGGACCCCTCAAAAGAAAAAAAACCTGCACAAAAGAAAAGAAAAGGCAGTTAAGCACTGGCCATGCAGGAAGCTTCTTTTGATAGAACCAAGGAGAGGGGCAGAACATGTCTGCAGATGCTTATTGCTTCTTGAGATAGGAGAGCAAACATAGATTAGCAGTCAACTCATTCTGTTAATGTTTAACTTACAGTAAGATATAATGAAGATAATTAAGTGACAGCTTTGTTGAGAGTGTCAGAAAAATATTTTACCTGCAGCACAGTTGGTGAAACCCCCCCCCCCCCTCAAAAATCATTTATGCCCTTTAAGGCATTTGGTGTTTTGAGCTAGCACAGGCACTTCTGTCTTATGGCCTTCACCCATACTGCCTAGTTCTGTTAAAATAGCTTTGTAAAATCATAATTTCTCTGTTCTTGAGAAGGGTCTGTGACAATAAATAACTGTTTAAAATACTGCTTGTTTTGTTTTAATACTGTTTATTTCATTAGATTCAGCAAATGTCGTAAGTTTTGGACAATAAGTATAGAAAAATGAATATTTATATACATCACAAAGCACAATACCCAGTTTAGCCTAGACCCATCTCTTATTAATGGAGCTCCAGCCTTGACCCTACTTTCCTAGATCTCTGTCGCCAGTGATCAGTGATTTCTTTTCAATCTGTGTATTGAATCACAACTTGAGAATAGTCACATTCCAGGGTGGAAACTGCAAAAAGTGCAGGACAGGGACAAAATGATAAAGTAATGGTCGAAACATACCGGCAGCTTCATCTGGCTTGGGGGCATGACATTTACACAAGCCATTTCCGCAAATTACTTAGAAGCTGCACCGGTGATTACATGCCGGGTGGTTTCCAGGCAACTTGGGGGCATGTTGTTTAGATGTCACATGCCCTAGATGCCAAATGTGAAAAGCTGGCTCCAGAGGCAAAGAGGCAGCTTTTCCCCCACCCCAAATAGGAGTGGATTTTATCTGCTTTTATTAAGGGCAGAAGCTGGCTGGATTGGAGCCACACATCTGTTGCCCCAATCCAGCCTGAATAGGATGGTTCCAAGCCACCCCATTGGGGCCATCTTTTTCATCCCTAAATTAAGCTAGTGTAAATATTACAAATTTAGCCATATAAAACTTTTCTATTATAAAGTCAGGGTTCCCATTTCATGCAAAGCCTTCCCGTTGTGCAAAACAGACCTCATGGTCCATAAAAAATCTTTCTAGTCTTCTACCTAGAAGACTTGTTCATGCAAAAAACCTTACAAGGGCCAGACATTCCCTCCTCTTGTGCAAAGGGTATCTTTCTTTCCCCTGTGACTGGGTGTTCCACCTAATTCCTACCCCAAATATGTACCTGTAACCATTCGACAAGAAAGCTTGTCCCATATAGATTGTTGTGTTGTGTGAGTGGGCAGAGGATTAAAGTATAGGTACCACAGCTGCTTTCAAAAAAGAAAGGAGAAAACCTTGAAGTCAACTCCTTTATCCTTTAATATAAATAAATTGAGAAAATGCTGTATTTGTTCCTTACCAGTGAGAAGAATGTCCTCTACCTATTTGCAAATGTTCTTTAAGTTTGGGTTTTTTGACTCTCTGAACTAACCCTCAGGTGATTCATGCTAATCATAAAAGAACACTGAATAGGATCCCTGTGCACAGGAAAAAAATTACACGCTGTGTGACTTAAACATGACTTTTCATTTGAAAGTCAAATTACATGAAGAGAAAGAAAAATGTTAGCTTTCCATTAATCATATTTCTATTATGCTCAGAATATATTGTTACTCAATAAATTTCTGTATGCTTAATGTTTGTATAGTTTGTTACTTGAAAAGCTTCTGGTTTTGATGTCTAGTGACTCTGTACAGCTGCTAGGTAGCAATTCCTTACCAGGGCGCAGGCAAAAGGCCTAAGTATTATACAAGAGAGGTGTGGCCTATAGCAACTTTCTGTTGCTATTGTTTTAAATAATAGTAAAAGTAGAGAAATCAAATGACACCTGATATTTGGTATGGATATTTTAATTGATCCTGATCCTGAACTGACACTTGGCCAGACAACTGACAGCGTGGTCAACTCAATTGACCACTTAAACCATACAAGTCCCTTACTTTTAAAAGAAGAAAGCAAATAGGAAAACATACAGAATAGCATGGTTAGCTAATCATCTTTGCCTCGGCCTTTGAATTTTGGGTGCTGGTAATAGTTAACTTTAGTAATTAACTAGAGGAAAAGACAGATTATGTTCTATCTGGCAGGTAAAAAATTCTTCAGCTTAATCCAGTAAGCAAACAGCTCCTCATGTTTGCATGGGTGTGCAAGGAATGCCTCTTGGTAATTAGGAATAATTTTTCCTACAAGTGAACATGGGAAGTACAGTGAAAGGACAGGAAAGTTTAAGACTTCCCTTTCTTAATGCAATTCTGATAAGGAATGCAAGATTTTCAACCAATATCTCATGCACCTGATCAATTCTTCTCATGATTGTGATGGGAAAGAACTGGAAGGCTTGTACTTCTATTCCTCACAGGCTACTGTCCTAACAATAACTGTGAGGGAGGCATACCTCATATTAACTACCAAAAATTACTGATATCACTGCAAGCAGTGCATTTAATGTAGCATGTGTTTGTGTATAGCAGCTTGGTTGTAGACAGGAAGATAACCGGCTGGGGGTGGGGATTAGTTAGACAAAGGTAACCTTGGGGGAGGTTTCATCTATTACTGTTATCTTGCAAAACTGTGAAGTGATTGATGCTCTTTTCAAGACCTGATTGCTTCCCTCTTCCATTCCTATGCTTCAGAACATCATAGTTTTGTGTAGGTAGTTGCGTAAACATTAGTGGTCTAAAAGTGTACCAGGGTAAGGTCCACACCCAGGACATGTGTGTTCTTGTATATGACTTTTCCCATTTAACACAAAGGTTTATAAAGGATTTTTCAAGACATTCAGTTGAGTGAACATAGAGCTTCCACCCAGACAGAAACCCTGCCTTATCAATATTATTCCATCAGTCAATGTGCTTGCATTAGACTTCTGGTACTTAATGTTCTCATATGGAGCAGAAACAGGAATGATATTATGCTTAATGTTTCACAAATAAGCTTATATGCTTCATGTGAAAAAAAATGTTATTATTATTTTGTCCAAACTTCTGCTTGTTTGTAATGTATTCTTTCTATTTACTGAACTCAGCATAAAGGAGTGATAGGAAATATATTAATAGGCAAATGAATAATTCATTTGTTTCCTTCAGAAACAATATTGTACAATTGTTTTTCCCTTGGTAAAATGCAGCATTTACTTTCCTTATTTATGCATGCATGTGTAATATCCACATTTATTTACTAGAAACAAATATATGAATAGAAGCTGCAAGGAATACAGATTTAAATGCTCATTCTTACCTGTATAACCAAGACAATGAAACTCTATCTCTTACATGACTGGGAACCCATAACTCTTCAGATGTTATTGTAATCTAAAATTTGTCAGTCCAGTTAGTAAAGTTAATGGGCAAGGATGATATAGTCTGATAACATCAGACTCCCAATTTCTGGTTATTAGAATGCACTATTTTCTCATCTATATGAGAGCTTGATGAACAGATATATTATACTAATTGATTTACATAAATGGATAAATTTAACACAAATATTGTTATCCCTTCACCTTGCCTTCAGATATTCATGTTTTATGGCATAGAACTGCTCTTTTAAATATCTAAATACTTTGTGGACTGAACATTATTTTAGGTATCCCCACCTTTCCAATTGATTAGTTGCCCCAAAGAGCTCAAGTTGACATACATGACTCTCCTCCCCACTTTCCCTTCACAACGACAGTATGAGGCTGATAAACTGTTAGAGATTAACTAATACCAATGCATCGCAGAACTCAGTGGGGACTTAGATCTGGTTCTCCCAAGTCCCATTCAATTATTTTAACCATGGTTCATAACTGTAACCATTAGATCACTTTCTCTATTGCTTAGAAATAACTACATAACTAGCACTGTAGTTACAAAGTTGGGAAGGAAAGGAGTGAAAGAAAGCTATATTCCATTCTAGGACAGAGGCCTGGCATTTTAAAATAAGAGATAAGAGGTTATTTCAATATTTCTTTCCTTTTAGAGTTAGTTCTGTTTGGGTAATCCAACAAGTTTGTGTCCATGCATAGTTAGATCATTGATCAGCCCCTGGCAAGGCTACCTGGGGATTCTAGTCTTGTCATTCGAGAAGAAGCTCCCCCCACCCCAATAGGCCATAGCCCATTCCAGAGTTAAATTTGCTTGACAGCATGATTTTAAGGGGTTGACCATTGAGTTTTTCGCTATGTGTCATTTTTATATCAGATGCTCTGTTTTGAACTATCACAATCTCCAGGATAAAATTTACTTAAAGGTTGAGACTAGATGATGTGGCACAGCCCAGATTATCCTGCCTCCAGAAGTGCTCTGACTCATCTCCATTGCAAAGCCCTCCATTGTAAAGCCAGGGGGGTGACCACATGGGTGTCCTGCTGAGCTGCCCAGCACATCCACTTCTGCCTCAGGTCATTTCACTATAGAGATGGTCACATTGCTTGGTGCATCATTCTGACCTCAGAGCAAGCAACAGGCAACAGCAACTGACATACTGGGTGGCTCAGTGAGATGTATTTCAAGCAGCTTCCCCACTTCAGAATGGAGGGGTCCAGATATGTTGTCAAAATTCAGAGCAAACCCATAGTAAAAGGGATAAAACCAAGTGGTGATTTGGCTTGGTTTGCTCACACCAGACCTAGGCTTGTGTCATCTGGTCTCTCCACCAGGGAAATAGGGGAGATTGTTGTATTTGGCTAGGGTAGACAGGATCCACGTTTGACCCTGCTGTATGTTTTCTGGCTGTAAATAAGCCAGCTCACTCCACAAAATGTTCAATGTTCTTTCTGAAATCAGTGAAAGAGATCTGAGAGTCACCTGTAAATCCTAACAACAGAGATTTTAGCACATGAAATCTGTGCTGAGATAGATGCGGGTTGTAACTGTCACTGACAGATCTTATCACACTGCCCACTGCTCTGGCAGTAGGCATCCCATATCCGCCCTGGCAGCTTTTCATGAATGAGATTTTCCCATTCTTGAAAACCTGCAATAGAAGCCTGGGTTGGCAACGGGCTGCCTACTATTTGGGCATGGGGCAGTGCAATAAGATCCTGTAACTATGACATCCAGGGGAATATAAATATTAGCTCCGATTTTGGCTGAGTTACAAGCAGCTCAAGATGTTGTCTCACTTGTTTACAGAGGTGGGGAGGCAAAGAACTGCAGAGGCAGAGTTCTTCTTTTAACTATATTTATTAAATGAATTGAACATACACATGAAATGTACATACTCTCATACAAGCACACAAGACGCTGAGAAATAAAGGAGTTAGATTAGAATAGATTTGAGGCTCCATTAACAGTGATATTTACCGGTAGTGAGGTTGCTCCAGTGGGTGCAGTTTGGTAGATGAGGTGTGGGACTCAGCTGTCAATGAGCAGAGTTCTAGCAGAGTTCAGAGTGACAGTGTCTGCCTGTAAACAAATTAGTCCTCTGAGCAAAGGAAATTTGGGGGTTTTATAGGGGTAATCCCACCTGGGGCAAAGAACCAGGGTTCCCATGGCCAATGGTCCAAATTGTATGAGGTAATTGCCTGGGGTGCGGGCTTCTGAGGTGAGAATTAAAGTGTAAATGAACAAATTCCTCCTGGAGGTAATCTGCAGAAGTGAGAGACAGGAACAAACATCACACCTGGAAATTGGTGTACACTTTCTTGATTGGATTGTCAAACCTTCCTGAGCTGTGTGTGAGTGAATCAGCCCTCCTAAACTTCCGAGGTGACCCTTCACAGGGAAGCTTATGGTGGCTACATTCAAGGTCATGGAAGGGTGAACCTCACAATATTTTTGATATTAAAATATTTGATATTTTTGATATTAAAATGGAAGACTTTGAGTCAGCATAATAATCTATTGTTGACGGGTAGAAGCCGTATGTATCCTGGTGTGGATTTTTGTGCGTGTGATAATCTCCTACCTAAATACCCAGTTTAATTTGTGAGCATGCAATACTAATAATACTATACTATTAATAATAACATTTATTTCCACCAAAGAGGTCAACATCAAATATGCACAATCAAAACATAGAGCAACAAAAGTTAACACAATAAATATACATGAAATCCTAAATATTCCACCAGTTCTTACCCAGCAGTCTCAGGTACAATTCAGCAGCTTATTCTAGTGAATTAAAGAGTAAGGTTTTTTTAATCCCTTACAAAAATAGGTGTGATCCTCTTCTAGCCAGAAGTCCAAAGGAAGACTGCTCCACAACAAGGAGCCAGATCTTGAAAGGCTCATAGCTTTGACAGGGCTGTGTGCATTGGTGGAACAAATAATGGCAATGCTGGTTCACCAGCTGCTGGTTCTGTACCTGAGGAATCTGGATCCTGTTCCAGGAGGTTTGTAGCTAGTCTTCTTAGCAGAAGCAGGCAGACAGGCAGTAGCAGTTCTTAGAGAAGAGTAGCCACAGCAAGGGAATGATGGGAACAGCTAGAGATATCTCTTCTCTGAAAAAGTGGTGGTGGTGCTTCTTCTCCCAAGTGTCCTGTCCCCAAAATCTGTCCTAATACTTTCAGGTCACCATATTCTGGGTGCTACATGTTCAATAGCTTCTTGTTCAGGGGTCCAGTGATTCACAGAACAGCAATATGACCTTTTTACAGAACTAGTGAGAAATACTGCATAGTTCCATCAGTGGAAACATAGTTGAATCCTACAGAATCCTGGAATTTATTCTTCAGTAGACTTCTGAACTAGAGTTTGTAAGGTACCCTTATGCTGTATAGATAGTAAGAAATGCTGAATAAGTTCCTCAGATCTTTTCTTTGATCTCCTCCTTCTCCTCTTTTTTTAAAAGATACCTTAAATTTAGGTTATTTCATTGTGAACTGAATTTGTGCTATTCTACAATCATTATGTTGCTGGTTGATTAATTTCTTTCTCCTATTTTGTGGCAAATAAGTTGTTCATGTATTGTTTCGTGATAATCCTTTAATTACTATTATGAGTTGCTGTGAATGCACTCCACTGTGGGAAAATGATACATAATAAACTGAACAACAGTGACAAACTTTTTTTTTGTAGAATGCAGCCACAATTCAAAAGAAAACTACACTTTATGCTAAGTGAATAGTGTGTAGCTATGACACAATTTTATTTTAAGTAATTAGAGGTGCAGCATGCATGATCTATGACTGCAATCCAATATGTGGAGATGGAGTATTTCTGTTTCCTCCCAAATATTGGAATGAAAATGACAAACCTACTTTACCTGTGCATATAGCTGGAGATGTTGAAAAACAAACAGCAATGTTCACTGGCAGTAACATTATTATTCTCCAAAATATTTTACTTATAAGGAAAGTGGGAAGTGACCCTAAATACCCCTTGTCCAGGGTACCTGTCCCCACTTCAAATAGTCTGGATAACGTTGACAGCAGGCCTCATGAACTGAAAATGCTGATTTTCCATGCCAGGTGAGTGAACAGGGAAAAAAATTATTGATCCAGGATTTAATCCTGGATGAGCATAGCCATCTGGCTTACATTACAGAGAGGTGACTGGATGATGCCAGGGAGTGTTGGAAAAACTATTCCCAGCTTTGTTCACCTGGTTTTCCAGTTTTGTCTATCTGGTCCACACAGGAGCAGATGTGTCATGGGGCATGGTGGGGTTGGGGGGTCCCCAGCAATAATCAGAGTTACTTTAAATGTTGGGAAAATTAGCTTTTCAAGAGTCTTGGGTGAACTTTGGACCATATGACCAGTGCACACCAGTACTAACTGGGAAGATTCCAGGTATTGGGTGAACTAAGAAGGTTTTTGTTTAGAAAAATACAGAGTGCAATGACACACACAATAGCAATTCACACAAATTCAGCTTACACAGCTAACCAAAATGGAAATATAGAAAGGAGATAGCAGAGTTTTAGGGGTTTCAGTAAGGTTATAATTGCCTGTCTGATGAAAAGATCATGTGAAGTTGGAGTGGCTCAGACGGGAAGGTTGAAGAGCAACACAGAACATACACAAGAGTGTGGGTATGTATGACAGTAGTGTGTGCAGAGGCTGAGTTTTGAAACCATATTTATACCTTAAAACTAGCCCTAGGCAATGGACTATCTAGCCAAGTAACAAAGTCTGAATGACTTGTCACAGGAATTGACAATGGGGTTGCAGACTGGTTGACAGCTTTAAATTTAAATTTAAATTGGATTAGGACATCCCTGAAATGGATGGATGAAAATGTTTGGCTGATGACATAACAAAAGGTAGGCAGAAAAAGACTGGCTTACTGCTTTGGGTGTGAAGCAGTCCTTTGTCTCAAGTTGGGATGGGACTTGAGGGCACTGTCATGCAGTGTTCTGCTTTTTTCTGGAAGGGTGAACTCAGAAGGCAGTGCTGGAGGACTCCTGTTTAATGCCTGAATGATGATGATGATGATGACGATGACAACAACAACAACAACATTTATTTTTATCTCGCCCTCTCTGAACACATTACAACATTAAAATGTACATACCCACATACCAAATTCCCCTCTTAAAATAAAATTAAACTGTTTACAATTCAAAAATAACTTAAAATAATAAACAAATAAACAAATAATAATGAACAATAATAACACTAACAACAGCAGAAGTCAGGGTCTGGCCAGATATAACAGGTTAGTAGGCTAGGCTTTGTTGGTGACTGGGCATCTATTCAGGAAAGGCCTGCTGAAAGAGATATGTCTTAACAGTTTTTTCGAAGCTGTTTAAGGTAATAATGTAATGGATCTCATCCGGCAGGCCATTCTATAACATGGGAGCACTTTTGGAGAAGATCCTCTGAGCGGTAGCAGACAATCTAGTTTTTATCAGTTGCAGCAAATTCCTCCCAGAGGACCTGAGAGCATGAGGTGGAATATACGGAAGGTGGTGGTCTCGAAAATAGGTTGGACCCAAGCCATGTAGGGCTTTAAAGGCCTTGTACTGGGCCCAGAAACTGATGGGCAGCCAATGACGCAATCTTAAGACTGGTGTTATGTGGTCTCTACTGGTTATACCTGAGACCAACCTGGCTGCCATATACTGTACTAATTGAAGTTTTCGAACCAGGCACAAAGGTAGCCCCATGTAAAGTGCATTGCAGAAATTGAGATGTGAGGTTGCCAGCATGTGTACCATATTGGCCTTTGGGGTCCCCCAGGATTCTATTTAACAACTACATGAAACTGCTGGGAGAGGCCATTCAGAGTTTGGGGGTGAGATGTCACCAATATGGTGATGTCAAGTAAATCTATCCTTCATTCCCATCTGAATCCAAGGAAGCTGTCTTGATACTGATCCAGACCTTAATCTAGAGAAGACAGAGGGGTTCTTGGTCAATCAAAAGGTAGATCAGAGAATAAACACTTTGCCTGTGCTGGATGGGGTTACACTTCCCCTGATTCTCAAGTCTGCAGCATGGGTATTTTCCTGGACTCAGCTGTGTGTGCATGTGTGTGTGTGGTCCTTAAAAGTCTACATGGCCGGGGGGGGGGGGGGACAGAGACCTTTATGGCTATGTAAACACGGGGAAAGGGCATGCCAAATATTTCTTCTTGATATGCTAGTTTAATGCATGGAAAATACTGTGAAATATTAAATGGAAATAGAAATATGGAACAAAATCTAATATAGACACATGATACTTGTTGGTCACTATTGGCACAAATTGTTTTGCTTTCATTGGCCTAAATCTAATTGCTAGTCCCAACTAGAGTGAATCAATGAGATTTAAATAAGTATAGAATTATCAACCATGAATAAATTTAGTGGGCCTACTCTAATTGGGACTAACATTGGATTTGGCCTCCAATACCCTTTAATGCACCTGAAATCATACCATTTGAAAATCTACCTACTGAATCTGCATAATATGTAAAATTGCTCTATAGTCTGAGAGATAATTTCAATTGTAATGGCAGCTGATGAAGAAAAAGTAATAACAAAGAGGAGAGTGGCAATCTGCCATAGAGACATGTTGAGAAATCTTTTTCAATCAGTTTCAAAGACTTGTGTGACAAACCTGAGATAGAGGATTTTTAAGGCTTTGTATGACAGTAAAGAAGACTGCACAGGATACATAAGCCATCTTGGTCTGTTTGCTGCAATGGAGCAGCAACTGTCTTAATTGATCATTTGGGATTGGTGGCCCATGTCTTTCACAGCAGATGTTGCTATTTAAGTGGTCAACTCCAGGTTTTGCAGGTTTTGCATGCACAATGCAGTGTGTAAGGAACCAGCTAGTAAAATGGCAGAATAGCAAGCACTTTGACGGGGAATACTGAGAAACACACCTGACTAACAAATATTTAGAAGCCTAAATTCATATGAATATAAAATCTCTTTTGTACTGGTGGAATTAAAGTGTTTCGTCCAGGGAAAGAGAAGAGGCAGTATTTGAAAAGAAGCTTAAAGTTGGAATTTTATCATATAACAAATATATGTGAAAAGGTGACATGGTAAAAGGAAAGAACAAAGTCACATTTTAAAATAACAAAGGAGTTTATCACACAGGGACAGCTGGAAGTGTAAACAGGATTTATCCCATGAAAATTGCACATTCACAATTAAGATTTTCACATGATGTCATGATTAAAGTACCATTATCCTGGGAATTTCCCATGAAAATGCATTCACGATAAAGGTTTTCACACAATGTTGCAATCAAAAGTGATTAAAGTGCCATTAATTAGGCAATAACCAGGCAATAAACAGCAACAAATCATTCACAGAAAAATCCAGTGAATCATTTGTTGCTGTTTATTGTCTGGTTATTGCCTGGCTATTCCTGGGATAATGACTGCTGTGTATGAAAATCTTAATAGTGCTTTAATAATAATTGTGCAATTTTCATGGGATAAACCCTGTTTAAACTTCCAGTTTTCTCCTATGTGATAAACTCCAGAGAGGAAATAGAAGACCATGTCTGCAAGATACCATTTCTTCCTTTTTTGTAATAAATATGTTCCAGTCTATGATTATTCTGCAGTGCTCCGATTAAAAGAAGGGATGCAATATGTCAGGACCTTTACTGCAGGCACATACAAACACTGAGATATTCACACATAATATCTAACATCCTACTTTGCTTCTGCCCTCAGAAACAAAATTTATGCCAGTAAAATTTTCATGTGATTTGATTGTTTTCTGCAGAAAAAAGTTCTTCCTAGAAAATATTTATGCACAGAATGTTATTTTCTGCACTGAAAATGAAGAACATTAAAATATGATTAAAAGAAAAACACAGAAAAAATGGACAAAACGGGAAAAACGGAGCAGGGGAGAAAGCCAAATAACTAATAATAGGACTCTGACACACATATGCACACACGTACACACACACACACACACACACACACAGAAAATCCTGACAGTAATGAGAAAAAACCAAAACAATGAGGCAGTACAAACTGCCCAAAAGGGGTGGTCTGTACTCGCCCACAGAAGCGGCAACATGGGGCCCCATTTCATCACTTCTCCAGGCCATGGAGAAGCAGCAAACTGCCGATTCAACGCGACCCCGATTCACCACGGCCCCTTTTCCCTCGGCAGAAACAGCACAGAAACAAGATGGTTTATCCATACATGCTAGGGTTCAGGAGGGACTAAATGCTGCACCCTCCCAAACCCTAAACACACCACACAGACGGCCCTTTTGAGCCGTCTGTATCAGCCCAATATTATTCGACCATTATAGGTCACTAAATAATTGACCTGTAAGTGGTAGAATAATCCTACTGCAGTTAATAAAAAAACATAACAACAGATTATTACATCATTAAAATCTAGCTAAGCAGGAAGGGTGACTCCCACACACCCACTTTGGTCCCCTCAACTGTGTGTGGAGAGGTGGGACCTCTAGTTTACCAGGTTCTCAAGTGGGGAAAATAGCAGAGAAATGTAACTTTTGAATGAGCCACGTAGGTGATAGAGGCCTTAAGCCTATTGATAATTCCAATAGAAGTAAAGCAATGGAATTAATTCTTGAATGGTGAATCCAAATATTGTTAAACTAATTTATTCTATGGATCTACGTTAGTTGGAACTAAAAACAGGAATCATATCCTATTGAACATACGGGCAGCAGTGGCACATTCTTGAGGTCTTCATGTTTGTTTATTTCCTTGAAGCAATAAACAAATATGAGCACATATATGTGCACACACATGCACACACACTCAAAAATCCCTATGCAGTGATGAACTAAGCTAGCATGATGTAATCATGGTTTGTGTACTGAGCTGGGACTCTCAGAGACCAAGACTGAAATTTCTCTTCAGCTGTGGAAACCCATTCGGTGAATTTGTAGCATTTATGCTGTCTCAGTTGCAGAGAAAGGCAACGGTAAACCCCTTTTGAATAATTTTTTATGATAGAATCAGCATAAGTTAGAATTACTTCTAGGCATGTAACAGCAATAAAATAGGTAAGCATACAGTCATCTCAAGATAATTTGCTGTATGTGGCATAGGAGAAGACCCTCTCTTTCCCTATTCTACATAAAGGATTTTCAGTGATGTTATGCTTCATGGTTAGTAATGGAACAGTAATCGGTATCACACATAATGGCAGCAGACCAATTGAGAGGATCAATCAGAGATCCCAGAAGAAACAGCCAAGGGACTATTGTTCCTGTCCCCAGCATCTGCTACTTGAGACACTTCCCTCTCTCTTCCTTATGGTAAAGCTAGCCTTAGCTAGACAGAATAACATTCCCCTTTCCTTAGACCCACTATGGGGAAAGTATGGCCTCTAGAACTCGCTTTTATAAATACCAAATATCCCCAAATCTTGCATGACTTTGGAGTGAAAATGACCCCTAAAGTATGTCCCGTACATGTATCCTGTCTTCACGTCTGGTTGCTATTTTGGATGGAATCCAAAGAGAAGGACATCCTTTCAGGTGAGGATGTCCACAGGGAAGATGTGGTAGGAAACTGAGCCCTTGACTCTGTTCAGTTGTCCACTCCACCATAGAGGGAGGCTGGGATTTTTTCTACAGATGTTGAGTGCTGAATTCAACTCCAGAAAAGTTAATGGGCTGTATTCCTTCCTGAACAGGATCTTACCATGCCATTTCCGCTTTTCAGAAACAAAGGGAAATAAAGCAATACAAAACACCAAATAATTGACAGGATGGTCCCCTGGGGAACCAAAGAGGGCCAGAACAGGACCTGAGGAGGACCAGATTCCTCATCAGGGCCTGAGTTTTCCAGTCTTGCACATTTTGCTACCTCTCCATGTAGCATGCCTCTGCACACTGACAGTGAAGATTTCGCAGCCCATGATCCTGTGTCAAAATTATAGGGAAAATAATAATTTACCAACCATGAAATAATGAGTCCACACACTGTATTTGGGATTAAACAAGGATCGTATTGGCTCACCTAAAATCTAATTAAATGTTTGAGGGTGAGTAAAGTGGGGGAGGGGGGGAGGAACCAGTGGTGGGTTTAGGTGAGGCACAGATATCAACCTTTGACTCCTCCTGAGCCATCCTTGGGGAAAACATAAGATCCCAAGGGCAATCCACAGAGATTGGTTGCCATCTTTGATTGTCATTTTGGAAAGCCAACCTGGAAGCCTCCCTCTGAAGGCCCACAACTTTACAATAGATCAACGATCGACCATGTATTGCTGTTACAAAATTTGATAGAAAAATACTCTAAAATGGGCATTCATCTCCATGCAGCTTTTATAGTCTTCAAAGCTGCCTTCGATACTGTTCCCAGATCCAGACTGTGGGAAAAACTTGTGAATAGTTCAATCGACAAATGACTTCTCCTCCTGCTTATTAAATTGCATGAGGACAATCGCCTGAAAGTGAGATGTAGCTCAGCAGGCCATATGTCTAAAGAAATCCAAGTTAAGATCGGAGTTAGACAAGGATGTGTTCTAGCCCCCATTCTGTTCAATTATTACATAAACTCCTTAGTTCCCCATTTGAATGACATCTCCTTCCACCCTCCCAAAATATCGAACAGACATGTAAATCTACTTCTCTACGCCGATGATGTAGTCATATTATCCTTGACTCCCACCGGATTAAGACGAGCTTTGAGGTCGTTAGCCATCTACTGCAGTGAAGAAAGATTAACAATAAATCATACTAAAACCAAAATTATTATCTTTTCTAAGCTATCAAGGAGGAGAAATTGGAAACTGGGTAATGAATCTATTGAACAGGTAAAGACATTTAGATACTTGGGAGTTGTGCTTCAGACCACAGGCAATAGAACTGCTCACTCAGAGTATGTGTCAAAAAATGCACAAAAAACAGCAAGTGCAATTCAGCAATACTTTTTTTCTAAGGGAGCCCAATTTATCCCAGCAGCAATCAAACTCTTTCAGGCCAAGGCCAGACCGCAACTTTTATACGGTGACCAATTGGGTCCTTATAATAATCTAATGTCTCTTGAACGGGTACAAACAAATTTCTTAAGGAAAATTTTCCAGGTAGGCTGTAGCGTTCCAAATGTTGTACTGAGGAGAGAGGCCGGAGTCAGCAAAATTGAAACAAGCATGTGGATTTATATATTATTTTATTGGCTCAAATTAAATAAAACATCAGATGGATTAACAAAATATATCCTGACTGATACCTATAAATCTTCTTGGGAATCGGTCATAAATAAGAAACTAACATCTATAGGCTTATCAAAAGATTTTATTTTGAAATTAAACCTCGATCAGGCTAAAGTGCACATAAAACAGAGGTTAGTTGACATAGGACAGACAGAAATTGCTGCCTTCCCAAGGCACATATTAATTAATAGATCAATTCTTATGTCCTCACCCGCCCCATACTTGTTCCAAATTATACTACCCAAATTTAGAAGAGCCTTTTCTTTAGCTCGCTTCAATGCCCTCCCCTCAGCGGTCCTAGAAGGAAGGTTCAAGAAAATTCCATTCAATGCACGGTTTTGCCCATGTAATGATTGCGATATTGAAACCCTTGAACATACCTTCCTTTATTGCTCTTTTCTTTAAAGATATTCGATACCAACTGATTATCCCACTTTTGGAAAAATTCTCGGGAGGCTCAGACACTTCAGTTGTTTATAATCTTTTGAATAGTCAGTCACCAGTATTGTATACAATGTGGCTAAATTTTGTTATATCATATGCAAAATATGTCCTCTTATGATGAGACAAAACCTTGAAATGTCAACAGAATAGTATATTAACATAGGCCAATATTTGGAAAACCTCGGCGCTAGATGTATACTGTATTATTCAACCCTCGCTGCCATGGTAGCATGTATATATATATACATATTTTGTCTTTGTAATTATTTTATTTTATTTTATTTTATTTTATCTTATTCTTTTTTTTATGATATGGTCAGCGGTGCACGAGCAATGTAGTTGCACTCTGCTGAACGAACTGCCATCTGTACTATATTTGTATCTATCCTGCTGGTCAACGACCAAATAAAGTTTTATATATTACAATAGATAGTAAGCCCCAAGATCAGCCCCAATGGCAGGCTCTTTCCCATGCCCCCAGGACTTTTTTTCCAGAGGCCAATCTGTTACCACAGAGAGAGTACCAAGGTGTATACCAATCTTATATTTCCTCCCACAGCTACCTGCCACAGACAAGGGACAGGCATCTGCTTAGTCCCTTTTCCCTTACAATCCTGGCAAAGTGGTGCTTACCCCTTTTGCAAATACCCCAAGAAGTTTGCAAAACTTTTTTTTCTAATAAACGGACCTTGCCCACCCTATAGAGTTATAATAATAATAATAATAATAATAATTATTATTATTATTATTATTTTTAGCCCACCTCTCCTTTTCTGCATGAGGTGGGTTCCAAACAATAAAACAAATAAACAATTACAGAAAAAAATATGTCTGGATGCAGGAGAAAATGGCCCAAACCCTACCCCATGGCTGGATTTCCCTATTTGCCCATCTTTAAGCCAGGTCCAGCCAGTCCCCCTTGCCTTGCCAAACTTGCTGTGGCAAAATGGCTGACCAATTAATGGGCACCCCAGACAATGTGTCCATTATGACTCAGAAATTGTGCAGGGCCTGACATACAGTATTAGGGTTTACTCTTGAAAAGGCCCAAGTCATTTCCACCAAGATGGATTACCATTACATCAGAGGGTGGTCTTATATGCCCCTAAACACCAGTGGAAAAAGACCACCCCATCTCAATCCTCACATGCTATGCCACTCCACTGTGGTAATGGCTCCCATTCTGAGATGCTTGTTGAAATAACTGATCTGAGCCTGTTGGTCTATGGCTGCAGGTCAGGACCTGATATCTCAGCCAGTAGGGTTTGGTCTCTAAAGAAAAAAAATGTAGAAAGCATTCCCAAAAAAGTCCAAGGGCTAAACATACATCTTGAAAGTCACGGACTGCCATTACACAATTTGCTGAATGTCCTGCTGGTTCACGCCCAAAGCTGAAGCAGTTGATACTGCTCTAATCCTAAAAGACTGCACACCAAAGCTGATTCCATTAAAATCCAGGCAATAAATTGCCTAGGAGGTAATTGTCAAAAAATAATGTTTTATGTGGTAGGATGCATCAGTGTGATAAAACAGCTCCCCTCCATGTATTTGCACATAGACCTGCAGTGCTCGTAGGGGGAATAAGGTTTTATCAGCATAGCAACCACCTGTTTGGTATATATCTTCAAATACAGCCTCAGCTGAGGTTTGTGCATTTCTTCAAAATGAATGCCAGGAGGAGGCAATGGGCTGGATGAGGGGGGGATTGAACCTGAAAACAGACAAGACAGAGGTGCTGACTGTTAAAGGTCCTGGGTTTGGAGGTGTGTCAGCCAGTCCTGGATGGGGTCACACACTCCCTGAAAGACTGTGTTCGCAATTTGGGGGTGCTTCTGGTTCTGTTCCTCCAAAAGACATCTCAGATATATGTGAGGGCCAAGAGTGCTTGCTATCAGCTTTGGCTGATATGCCAGCTCTACCACTACCTAGAGCTGGAGAACCTAAAGATGGTACTTCACATACTGCAAACCTCAAGGTTGCAATGCACTCTGCATTGGGCTATCTCTGTACCAAGTTTGGAAAATTCAGTTATTTCAAAACATGGCAGCCAGATTTATTACTGGGACATTCAGGAGTAATCACATTAGATCAATATTAAAATCACTCCACTGGCTTCCAGTTAGTTTCCTGGCATGGTATAAAGTGTTGGTTATTACTTTCAAAGTCCTATATGGCTTGCCTCCTCCCATATAATCCACCCTTTTCACTCAGGTCCTCTGGCAGACATTTACTCCAGTCAGCCAAGACTAGGTTGTTAACTACCTTGTTTCCCCGAAAATAAGACAGTGTCTTATATTAATTTTTGCTCCTAAAGATGCACTAGGTCCTATTTTTAGGAGATGCCTTATTTTTCCATGAAAAAGAATTCACATTTATTGTTGAACCAAAAAAAAATAAAATAAAATAAAAATAAAAATGAACAATTATTATTATTATTATTATTATTATTAATAATCTTTGCTAGGGCTTACTTTCAGGGGAGGCCTTAAATTTAGCAATTCAGCAAAACCTCTACTAGGTCTTATTTTCAGGGGATGTCTTATTTTTGGGGAAACAGGGTATCAGCCAGAAGTCTTATTCTTCAGCAGCCCTTAGACTGTGGAAAGACCTGTCAGAACATATTCAATAGCTGAATGTGCTGCCTGAGTTTAAAAGAGCAGTAAAGTAAAGACCAATCACTTCTCGCTTATCCAGATGACTTTTAAATTGTAAATTTTAAATTATTATTATTATTATTATTATTATTATTTCTATATCCCGCCTTTCCGTCAGATCAAGGCGTGATTACAGCAAAAGAAATATACACAATACAATGTCAATAAAGTAGTCAAAGAAAAAAAGCCCAATACATCAACATGTCCATACAATATAATATCTATAAATAGCACATAGTCACCTAGCATATTAACATCAGTTTAACACATATAATGCAATATCAATACCGCAATCCATAATATATACATATAGAATCAATTACAGTTACTAACAATTTCAATATACATAAGCTGGATACATAAATGATGGATTTTAAGTGTGGATTGTTTTAATATGTGTACAGTGAGCCTTCCTTATCTGCGAACTTGCCCTCCACAGGCAGCAAGCCCCCAGTTGTCCCCAATGGCAGTGTATACACAGGGCTGTGCTGCCATGAGGGACAACCCCAGTTGTCCCTGTTGCACCACCATTGGGACTGCAGGGAGAGGGAAAACCAGGATCAGCAGGCAGTACTGGACCAGCCAGGTAGGTGTCCAGCTGGAGGGTGCAGGCAGGCAGGCAGGTGGGTGAGGGTGCCCACCAGGAACAGGGTACAGGGTGCCCAAAGTGCCCATGGTGGAGGCTGTGCTGCTGCTGCTGAAGTGGCAGAAGGACTCCTAACAACTCGGTTGCAGAGCTTCCTCCCTCCCCAAATGCAGTTCTCTAGGCTGCTCCATGCAGAATTTGCAACGTGAGCCCCTCTTCCATGCCCCATACTCTGATGTAAGTAAGGAAGCCTTGGCATGCCCTAGCATTCCATCAGAGCATGAGGCATGGAAAAGGGGCTCCCAGTACAAAGTTTGCACAGAGCAACCAAGAGCACTGAACTCAGTGAGGGAGGCGACTCCACAACTGGGTTCAGAGGAATGCTGCTGCTGCAGCAGCAACAGTTCAGCTGCCAGTGAGGACCCTATGGACACATCCTGCTCCTCCCCCAGTGGGCACCCTTGCCCACCCTGTCTGGTGGCCATTGAAGCCCCCCTCACTGACTTACTAGCTCTCCTGTGCCACATGGGGTGGGTGGCACCTGCTTTAGCTCCTCCAGCTCTGCCCACTGCCCTGACAACTGCCTTGCACATCCATCTGTTCCCTGGGAACCCCTCAACTGGCTGGCAGGAGCAAAGACGCAATTGTCCCCAAAGGCGGTGCAGCTGAGTGTATGTGCCACCATTCAGAACAGTCCCCATTGTCCCCAATGGTGGCATGTGCATGAGGCCACACTGCCATTAGTGACGACTGTAAGCCTGAGGGCAGGGAACCATCTAAATATAAGATTCCATGTACAGCACTGTGTAAATTTACAGCGCTATATAAATAAAGGTTAATAATAATAACGAAACTTGGGCATTCACGGATTTTGGTATCTGCAGGGGGGTCCAGAACAGATCCCCCCACAGATACCAAGGGAAGCCATATATCTTATTTGTCTTTTTAAACTGGTGTGTTCTATAAATGGATATGTTTTAAATGATGTTGTTTAATTGTTGTCTTCTGTCTCAAATTGGGAGAGACAGATAAGAAATAATAATAATAATAATAATAATAATAATAATAATAAATCATCATCTTTTGGAAGCCACCACTCAGTCACTAATATGAATTGCTCTAAAGGATGCTGTCAGTGCAGCTATATGAAAAAACTTCATAGGAGCTGGCACAGATCAATCTCCACTGTTTATCCAAATCTGTAGGATTGCCAATGTGGAGGGCACTCTAATATCAGCCCCTTTACTAATCCGTCCAATGCTTTCCATACCATAAAATCAACACTACTGTCCTTTATCTCCTGTGCATTTGATGCAAAAGCCAATTCTGACAATTTATTTCTTATGGTTTGGGGAGCAAGGCTAGCCTGCTTCAAGTGGAAACAAAACTGGAGGATTTGGTTCATTACATATGACAAGATTATTAACATGGATCATCTCAACCCCCCAGGTTTCCACAGGTGGTGGGAATCAGGGCCAGACAAATTTTTGCCTCTAGGGTGAGCACCAAGGTAGGCCAATGCTCACACGTCTCACTCAAGTACTCTCATATAGAGGAAACATGAACCAAATACAATCTGAAGTCCAAAGGCAACTGAGTGCAGGAGGTTTTTGGCCCAAAAGAGGTGATGTGGGGGGAGCTAAATGAGGGCTACTTAAGGACAGAGGACTGATCAAAGAACGGGTTTAAGACAAAACCAGGGTGGATGAAGAGAGAGCTTAAGGTAAGGAATAGAGACCATGAGGCCAGGGGGAAAAAAAAGGATCATGGAGGCAAATTTCCTTAGCAGTCGCTGCCCAGAAATGCCCTGTTACAGATGGTCCCAATTCCAGCATTCCTAAGGAAACAAAATTGTAAGTGAGCACTGAAAAAAGTTCCATATATTTTGCAAAGCCAACAGCAGCAAAAATACTAGCAGAAAACCCAAGAATCAGTGTGCTATAAATTAACTCCCCCAACAATCAAAGGAATAAGTCCTGCTTTGCCAAAAAAAGAATTAAAGAAAAAAAGTATAGCTCAAATGCACCTTTTTCTCTGCCATACTACAGGGAAATTTGCTTCCACATATGGAAACCAGGGAATAAACTGTAAATATTGCCCACCCAGGCAAGCCATGTCTAAATAAGCCTCTGGAAGTTTTATATTTTTCATAACACTAATAATTTAAAAGAAGCTATGCCTCCTAGTAGATTCTTAACTCCAGTTGAATTGGTTAAAAAAAAAATAAACCCTTCAATTTTGTATTTGTAATACTCTTGCCACAAAACTGAGGCAATCACTATAAATATGGTTTTATGCTTCCAGCAAGAAGAATGGAATGACTTCTATCTGGGGGGTTAACTTTTTGCTTGTTATATTCTTGCATATAAATGGGGTTTATGTGAACATCAACTTTCCAAACTTACATAGTGCTAGGTTTTCACAGGGAGCAAACTGATCACCATGGTTACTGAATAGTAAATGTGTGAGGAGAGAGAAGGACCAATAGGCATGGAAGGGATTCATTGATTTTGTTTTCTCACTGGACCTTATTTACAATTAACTACCAAGTCAAAATGTTCCAAATAAGATTGGTGGCATAACTTATTATTATTAATTCAACACATCCTAGATGACAAAGCTAAGAACCCTAATTTACAAAATCTTGGAAGAGTTAGAAAACATGATGTGCTATTAGACTGAAACATTAGCTTTGCATGTAAGTCTCAAGTTCAGTTTGTATCATCTGCAGACAGAGCTAGAAAAGACTCTTGCTGAAGAGTCATTACCCATAAATATAGATTAGGGCTGAAGAACCTGGGGCTAGACATAGCTCTTCTGGCCCACTGGGGTCTCAGTCTGGCCCATTCTGGAGCATCATGCTGCAATGGTCAAACTCTCTCCCCATTATTTTATCATGTGATAATTTTCCACATTGTATACAAGTCATCTTTCTCATTCCAGAAGGCTGAAATGTTTCTCCTTAAGGACTAAGCAGATGGCTCAGGGCTTGGCCTGTGCTATCTTGACATGGTCTTAATGTGGCTTGGTCCCAGGTCACTGCAGGGATAGGTGGGTGTTTACATGCCCCCCTTTCACTGCACCATGGACCCACTACTGCCATGTGACCCTTACCTTTCTTTGCCATTGCTGGTACTAAGACACCCATCATCATATCTGATATGGAAATGAGGTGGCAATGGAGGAAGAGGGTAACGGGCACACAGGGCCATTTGGTCTACCAAGGCTTGCCACAGAGGTTCTGCAAAACTGCAGTAAATGGTGGGCCATTTTGACCTCCACTAAGGCTCTTTTGCACTGGGATCAGACCAGGTCTGCCAGAACAACAGCTGGACTGCCTGATCCTAGCCTGGTAGTATTGGCCTGCGTCACCCAAACAAGACAAAGAGAGGCCTAGGGAAATATGGACAACCCTTAATTAGTGAGACCTTTAAGGTTGGCAATTTTGGTCCTATCCTCTCTCCTTTGATCTCACCCACCACTGAAATGTGGCTTTTGAGAACTGCTCTGAAATTTATTTTGATCACAAGGCAGAGTGGGGTAGGCAAGACCTGACCATATAGGTAGGGAGTGTCTGTACTGGGGTATTGTGTTTCCTTGATACAGATATACATATATTTCATAGCCCCCTCTCTGGTGTTCATATATACAGAGCAAACATCTGTAAGGGAGGTCTTTATGCAGATAGTGTGTGTTGGTCTGCACTTAGTCTGTAATCTCACTCTATCTGAACTCCAGATCATGTGGAGAGCAAAGTGCAAAAGTTTGGTTTGCCAATAGCCCATTGTTATATCCAAAAATGATAAGTAATGGGCCTGTCCTAAACACTCTATAAGTTTAGTAGTGCCTGGCATAGGATAGGCATCAAACTTACAGGGCATTTAAATGATGAATATCTATGCAGAACTGAACCAATCACCAGCAGCACCTGTTTATGGCCCCCACTGACCTTTCTAAAGGTCCTATAATATCCATAGCTATCTGACTAAAGGGTTCTTCCACTATGGGTATGGGGACTAACTTTCCACTTGGTGCTCCTTTGTCTCGATGTCTTTGACACTGGGGATAGGAGTTACAAAACCTCTTACGTTCAGCATAAACACCCAGCCAAAAACCCTTTCTGTGATTCGTTGGATTGTTTTTTTTTTTTCAAGCCCTAAATGGCCTGCCAAAGGAATTTCATGAGCCAGTCTCATTACCTCATACCTTGACATCAATGTGTCTGTGGCTCCTGATCAGGACTGAGATAAAGGGTCAGTACAAGGGCCCATTGTTCAGCAGGCCACTAAGTAGCCACAGATACTCTTTTGAAGTTGTTCAGGAAAGCCTCCACATCATCATGAGGCCCCATCTTCATTAACCACAAGTGATTTACCCCCACTGCCCACACATCCAGTTCTTTGCCCCTGCCAGCAGACAAAGGAGTATAGATCAGTTCAGCCATCTGTCCCAACAAACAAGTTTGGGTAGTCTGCAGAGCTGCGTACATCTGGTCTAAAATTTGGAGTTGGTGCACCGACACCTGTTGCAGCAAGTGCTGCTGCTGTTCCTCAAACAACGTGAACCAACTCTCTGGTTTCGCTAGGATGCTACCTGCCCTTGTGGGCATGCCCATATTCTCCACCCTCCCCCTGGGTGGGTGTGGCTCCACAAGGTCCATGGTTCAGTTCCAAACAAACTCACATGCAAAAAGGATTCTTTTACAATTTTACTCTAACCCAACTTTAATTTCAACTTAACAAACAAGTCTTCCATCAGACAGGATTGGAACAGATATTCTTATTAGCTCTTACTGCCTCCCTCCTTACACAGGTAACTTTTCTGTCCCTTCCCAATTGGCTTTCTCTAAAATAGCAGGTCCGAGTCCATGCTCCCACCTGTGCCCTCTATCATCCCACCAGATCCCTTACCCAGTCAGGGAGCTGTGTACCAAGGGCCCAGTTCCCCTTCCCATCAGGGGTCCCACAACAGCACCTCAGTATGGGGTCCCACTTGGGGTCTTCCATGACATCTCTGTAGGGCAACTGGCCACCCTGCTCTTCCCAGACTCCTTGTCACTCTAGCTTCCCCTTCTACATATGCCTTCTCCTTCCACATCCCCTCTCCACATCCACCTGTCCCTCCACTTAATACTTCCCTTCTCTGACCACACTTCCTCTCCTTCCCTTCTGCCAGGGTCATTGTGCCAGCTCTGTTTCTTCCACAGTTCTTCCAACTGGCCTTCCGGGACCCTGACTTGCCCTCTGGGTGTGAAAGCTCTTCTCTTATTGTCGTCCTCTAGTACCACCTGACCAACCCAAAGCCTGTCTTCCACTCACTGACAATGTTTAAACGTCAAAGATGGGTCTTTTCACATTCTGTCAGGGCCCATATGCAGCCCAAGCTTATCCCATGGATTTTCAAGGATGGGAAAATCCCATCTTTGAAAAGCCTCAGGATAAGCCTGTATGGGCTACATATGGGCTGCATATGCCCGGCCCTGAGAGAATTTGATAAGACCTGTTTTTGACAGTTAAACCAGCTTCTATCCCATTGGGGGGGGGGAGATGGGATAAGGCGTATGCAATAATCTCCTACATCTCTTTGATCCTTGATCAGTTAAAAAAAAATTCAACCTATTGTGTCCTTCTAGATGTTGTTGGTCTTTAGTGACTAACAGTTCCAGCCAACATGCCCAATAATCAAGGAAAATGAAATTATATAGTCCAACATCTGGAAGTCTAAGGGGTCTTCACCACTGGTTTACTGTATGCAGTCACATCACTGAGTTGAAATTATTTGTGGTATACTTCTAACTAGAAACATGCCAGGTCCAAATAAGAGGTTTCTTTATCAGTTGTCATCTCCAGTCAACTAAATTTTGTACTTCACCCATTTGACAAGCAGCTCAGCTTTAGCCAAAAAACAAAAAACAAAAACAAAAAACAAAAAACAAAAAAACAAAAAACAAAACAAAACAAAAAACTGATAAAATAATTAAATGAGAAAAAAAATATTAATAATAAGAGGCTCTTTCTGCCTGCTCTTCTGTCTGGAGATGTTTTATGAACTTTTGAAACCACTTTTAATTTCATGAGAAATGTGAAGTAGTTCAAATTGTTTTCTTGCAAAAAACCAAAAACAAACTAGTAAAGTATTTTTCTTTTAGATATATGTAGCTGTCTGGTTAGCAACTAGCTCTCTTGACTGTTTGAGAGAATGCTAAGAGGCTGATTATCCAATTAAACAAAACAAGAGAAAAGGATCTGGTCAGTTTGTTGATATAAAGAATATTTTGTCCATATCAATTTTGTACTGAGGTGAATAACTGACAGGGCAATTGGCAGCTCCAGGGACCCAGATCATCTGAACAGCATTAACCCATAAGGGATGGATTATAGCTTAGGTTAATGCAGAAGATAGCAGCATGAGTAACTGTTATTTGCAGGAAGAAATGGGCTAGAATCTTGTCTGAAAGCCTGGAGACCTAATGCCAGTAAGTGTAGGCAACTACTAATCTGCACTGCAGAAATAATGCAGTTTTATACTACTTTACTGCCAATGTTATCTAATTCTGGAATTTATGGTTTTGCTTTCTGCTTTCTGTGTCAAAGAGCTCTGGTGCTACAACAAACTACAAATCCCAGCTTTCCATAGGATGGCACTATGACAGTTAACATGGGGTCAAATTGCATTATTTCTGCAAAGCAGATGCAGCTGTTGTTAGGATTTGAGGCTTGAGTTTAAAATGTACATCTATGCACAAAAGGTAAAATGGGACTTATGGGTAATCTATTGAATGCAGTTGGAGGCTTGAACAGCAAACAGTCTTCAAGATCAGTATGTGCTTACTGGCACGTAGGCCTAATGTAAACATGAGTCTTCCTGACTGAGGGGACAGTATTGCAGGTGGCACAGGAAGAAAGTCACCGGAAGAGGCTGGGTATTGTGGCCGCATGGCATTAATCTATAAATAGCCTGCACACCGCAGTGTGGGTTGTTGGGTAGTCGTTGGAGTTGGTGGATGGTTGGTTGGAGAGATTTGTTGGAAGAGCATATATATATTTGTAAATACAGCAATTTAAGAATAAATAAATTAGGAGAGAGTTTTGGCTCCAGTCTGTTTGATCAACAACTGGGAGGAAGTTTCCTGATAATGCCGAAAGCTCCAAAGGAGGTTGTTTGGACTGCACACATCTGCTTGTTTACATCAACAGTTGTACATGGGCCAATGGTGTGGCTTTCTATAACACAGAAACCTACATTACATTTATTAGAACTTGTTGATTCTCTATTGTGGATCTCTGTAGAATTTTTGAAAACGTATTCATCGTCATAATTCAGCACCGGGGCGGGGGGTGCGCGCGTGTAAAGGATGAAACCATTCTTAATGGATATAATGTGAAAATGTTAAAAGAAATAGATACAAGCTATCTATTTATGCCTGAGTGGTAAGGACTGAATTTACAAAAAGCTACAGTGTGCTAAATAGTATATTGGGTGTTGGTTGGAGCTTGGTATCGCAACCCACTCAGTTGTGACAATAACTAGGTGACCTTGGACCAGATACCAATTTCTCATCTTGATATATCTCACACTGTTATGGTGAAAATAAACTAGGGAAGAAGACAACTTTGTAAGACTTCTTTTAGGAAAGGTAGATATCCCTGTAATCCATAAATTCATGATTAGTCCAATTTACAGCTAATCTCAAAATAATCAAACTGAAATAACCATAAATTAGATCACCAACAATGATAAGAAGCCCATTATTAGTTGTAGAATCATTGGGACTTACATATTTGATGGGTCACCATTCAACAGCTGATTTAGTGAGTCTACTCACTGAATGGAAACTGGCAAACTGGCTTCCACCCAGTACTGTAAGATACTGTGCAGTTTCCAGAGATGTTGAACAATCCTATATGGATCTGAAAGAGGGCAAATGTCTATGTTTAATTGGCTTTGTCTCGTGTATGCTACTCTATTGTTTTCAACTCTCAAGACCCTCTAAGAGTAATTATCAGTGCAAACTTTGCACTCATCACTTTAAACACATGGTTTTGTTTTTGTATTTTGTATAGAACAAAATTGAGGTCATGTTCTGAGCCACCCAAAGGTGTCCCCTTCACTCCAGGTGACACCCTCAAATTAGGAAAAGGTTAAATATATAGGCAAAGGGACAAAGCAAGACACAGAGGCAAGGAGACAAACATGGACTCTTCTTCACATCAGAGGGTGAGAAAATCTCTGTAAGTTGACTACAGCCTCCTAAGATTGGTCAGGAGTAGGGTTTTAGCACCCATGCCACCCCCCCCCCCAAAAGCAGTCCCCCCCCCTCCAAAGCAGTTTGTATTGAACACACACTGTTCTGGCAGGTGTCATAAAGCCAAAATTATCTTGACGGCAACCTGATTTCTTCTCTTCTCTTTGTTTTTTCTTGTGAGGGGGTGGGGGTGGGGTAGCTATTCTGGTTAGCTGTCTATTTTAAAAAGCTCAGCTTGTAAGGTCCTACAGAGAATTAGTGCCTGGCAGAGCTTTTTTCCAAAACCAGAAAACCTAATGCACTGCTCTTAGTATATCCTCCATATGAAGGTGGGAAATATGTGGAATAGCAAACCCAACAACTTGTTTTTGTAACCCCAATTCCAAATGGACCCTGTCCAACAAAAAGAAGACAAGAATTGCAGGTGCTAGGATATAAAGAGCAAATGAAAGACATTTTAATATATTTCACACAGAGAATATTTTTGACATCAACTCATCAACAAATGATAACGAGGTTGCAGATAAGCTAAATTAATGCTCTGAACTATCCTTCATCACAGGAGATGAAACAGAAGATGCTTTTTGATCTGCAGCATTTTCCAAAATGTGTTCCTTCTCAGTAATAATGGGTTCTCTCAGAAATTGACATCTCCTGGGGAGAAGCAGTTTGACTGGCAACATTTTCTATCACAACTTGATATCAAGAGAAAAGAAGTTGCTGAATGGGATATGTGGAATAAATTGCAACTCTTGGTCCTGCCCGTATACTGCCAAGGTTCTAAAACGCTAGACCTGCTGATGATAAGTTTATATAATTTAAGGGGCCTAGAAGCGATAAAATGATTTAAAGTCCAGACAGTCCAACTGCTCTGTCTAGTATACTTGTAGGTGCACTAATTAAAAGCAGAATAATCAAGCATCTGGAAGAGGTGACTGATTAAGGTCTAAAACAGCACGACTTCTTCAAGGGAAACTGTACCTCATTAATCTGACAGAGTACTTCAATGTGTGAATCAAGTAGTAAATGAAGGTGAACATGCAAATATACTTTATTAAGACTTTCAAGAAGACCTTTTGGCAGGTGGGGAGTTCCCTCATGGAAGAGTATCGAAAAGCATTAACTTTTGAGTTTGAATTTCTTTTTCTTTTCTAATGTGGTGAGGTTACAAACTGAACATCCTGAGAAATAACATAATGGTCTCCCATAATGCTGTCAACCAGAAAGGATACAAGGCTTAGTTTGATACCCGGACCAATATGGGTTTAATATTTCAGCCTGAACCAGAATGCCAACTGACACCCATAACTCACTCAGGTCAAACTTCATAGTACCTACAGACAAATGGGTTATTTTGATTCATTGGGCTGAATCCCATGAGCACCTCTTTCCACCTCTGGCAGTAAACCCACAGTAACAGCCAAACAAATATGTGATCTGTGATACATTGCCTGGCTTTTCTAAAGGGGCATATCTGTACACTAAGCTTATAACAGTTTATAACAGTTCTGTCTCAGCAGACTAGCTACAATTTCCCCAACAGAATCATTTGAACAATATACAATGAGAATTTTTTGCTGATGATCCTTGTCTCTCCAGAATTTGCCTGGATGAAAGGATCATTAAACTAGTTTAAAAGTATATTGTATATCAATATGGTTAGTGTTACTGTTGAAATAACCAGTTCGAGCAACAATGAGTTGAACAAGGCCTACCTGAGATGTATAATGTCCTAAACAAAACAAACCATTATGTGTACTTTACAATGTGGACCAATTTTTCCTTCATTTTCATCTCACTTCCCAAGAGAAACTGGATTATTCTTTAAATTTATATCAAATTTTACTTCAATCAATGACTGCTAACCATTCCATGAACCTTTATTAGGCATATCAAACAACAAAACAATGCTAATAACAACAACAACAAATCAAAATTAAAACTGGATTACATCCCTGTAAAATTGGTCGCCTTTTAAAACTTTTCACTTTGAGTGATCGTTAGATTTATGCCAGATTTTTGTTGCCTCCATTAAAAAGTTAGCCGTCAATCGTGTAATCTGTACATTACGATCCTCCAATAAATGAACTAAATTTAGATCCATCAAGCAGTAATTCATTTCCAATAGTTTCCTTAGCAATTTCTCTCTCGGTTTTTGGTACAACGGACAAAGAAATATAATATGTTGGAGAGTATCCGGGGATAGTCCACATAAACATATTCGGTTTACAAATGAGATTTTCAGATATCTTCCTCTGGTGACACAAGAAGGGTGAATATTCAACCTTGCGAATAGAAAGGCTTTCCTCGAAGCCTGAAGGGACAGTGATCGAAAGTACTTTGGGATCTCACCATAACAGGGGGAAATACCAAACACAGATGGAGAACATATCCTGGGAGGATTGGTGTACGTCATTTTATAATCCCAGCTCAATAAACAGTCCTTAATTGTCTTGAAGCACTCCTCCTCCGTTAAGGGGAGGAGAGTGTCCAGACTTAGGCCCTTTGTTTTTAATTTATCATCATAGATTTTTGTCCAAGTAGAATAATGGTTGTCAGACAAAAGATACCAAATTAAACTAGATCTGTTGGGTCTATAATGGATTTTAAGCCAAGTTTTGTACACCATCAGCCAGGCTGTGGTCTCGAGAGAATCTAGGCCAAGCTCGGCATATAGTGTTAGATGATGAACACAAGGTGGAATAGATAACAATTTCCTACAGAATTGTGTTTGTAAACTTTCAACCACGTTGTTAAAAGCTGTTATCCAAACAAAAATACTATATAATAATTGAGGTCTTATTTTGGCTTTGTAAATTTTCATAGCTGCGAGGATGTCCTGGTTTCCCTTCTTATAATAAAAAGATTGTATAGTCGCCAAAGATCTTTTCCCAGACTGTATGACCTTCTCTCTCTGCTTTGCCCAGAGACCGTTATAATGAAAAAGTACACCCAAATATGTATACATTTTTACCTGCTCCATTCTTTGATTATTCACCCTCCACACCCTTGGAGCAAAACTTTTTGAAAAGACCAAAATCTTTGACTTATTAGCATTTATCTGAAGGTGGAATTTGACACAATATTCACTAAATCTATTCAATGCTCTTGATAAGCCCACTTGTGACAATGAGAGTAGTACAGTGTCATCAGCATATTGCAGCACAAAAAGTGGGCGATTTCCTAAAACGGGAGGGTGGGTATCAACTGCTGACATGAAGGATGGAAGATCGGCCACAAATAAATTAAATAAATGTGGGGCCAAAACACAGCCTTGTCTTACCCCGATTTCTGAATAGATAGGCTCAGTTAGATGTCCACTTTCAGTGAATTTTACTCTACAAACATTGCTAGTATGAATTTGGCTTAACAAAAAGAGAAGTCTTGGATCTATATTTAGCCTATTTAATTTGCTCCATAGTGTAGGTCGGTGAATAAGATCAAAAGCCGCTTTTAGATCAATAAATGCAGCATATAATTTCCCTTTGGGGCGAGATAAATATTTACTGATTAGAAATGAAATGACTGTGATATGATCTGTAGTAGACATATGGCCTCTAAAGCCCGCTTGTTCAGGCCCTAGGAGAGTTTGAGTATTCATCCAGTTTTGAAGTTTCATAGCCAAATAGCTGTCATAAAGTTTTCCCACGATAGAAAGTAAACTTATCGGGCGGTAATTAGCTGGATCTTGTTTATCACCTTTTTTAAATATTGGGATTATGATTGAATCTTTCCAGCCTGCTGGCATCTTACCAGAATTGTTTACTAAGGTAAATAAATTTGCCAATGCTTTGGTCCAAATTTCTGGACAGTACTTCAATATTTCAGCGGGTAAGGTGTCATACCCCGGCGATTTGGCAGATTTTAACTTTAAAATTAATTGATGGACTTCGTCCGGTGAGACTGGACTCCAAAGATTAGAGGGGTTCATAATAATAGAAATATTGTCAGTTATTTGGGATTGCATCTTGTTGCTAAAATATGTTACCCAAGTTTGAGGTGGGATACAAGAATTAGATAGATTTATATCGTTGTTTAAATGTCTCCTGACTGCTAACCAAAAGGATTTAATATCGTTAGATTTCAGATCTCTGTCTAACTTAGCCCAGTTTTGATGATAAAAAGATTTCTTTTTGTTTTCGGTGTATTTAAAGTATTCAACACGGGCCGTTAAGTAGGATCTAAGATTCGCCTCCGGATTGTCCAAAGCAAGTTGGAATGTTTGTCTAAGATTTCTTTTCCGTATAAGGCAATGCTTATCAAACCAGGAGCTCTTCCCTCTCAATGGGTAAATATAATTGGATGATCTACTACTCAAAGTGGATGTTATGTTCTTGTATTTTAACAAGGCCTCATCTATCGAAATGCAATTTGCTAAATCATTAATTTCCATTAGTACGCAATCATCATTATAACTTTTACTAATTGCATCCATTGTTCTTGAATTCCAGTAAATTCGTTTTAATCTTTCATATCTATCAGACATTTCATTACTAGTGGGCGATGCATTAACTAAATTAGGTATTGTCAAGGAAACATAAAGAGGTAAATGGTCACTTTCAACTCTACTGGAGATTTCAAAGTCTGCAATTAGCTTCATTAAATCAGGACTAGATATTACATAGTCGATAGAGCTCCTCCCTACTGATGATATGAAAGTAAAACCGTTGGTGTTTGGGAAGTAATCAGAGCCATTTAGTATGATCAGGTTATGGGTAACACACAGATTTGCCAAAAATAACCCGCTTTTGTTTATAACTGGATCCATCCCAACTCGAGGAAGGTTCAAAGGAAAAGGTGGCGTATTTACATTAATCATACACTGCTCACAGAGATGGTCATTTGAGGGACCAATTCTAGCATTGTAGTCCCCCATCAATAAACACCCTGGGGGCTCAGGTTTATTTATCAAATCATATAGATAGTTTGACAAGAGGTCCCAGTGAGTAGAGGAAGCTTGCATGTTGTTAGTTGCCGGCATATAGATGTTAAATAAGATTATTTTAACGTTTTCAAACTGTAAAAGAATTGCTTGTGCAATTTTCTCACAGGGGGCCAATGATATATACTTGAGGCCGCTATTTATTTTTATCAAAACAGCTAATCCTCCTTTGTACCGTCCCCTTTTACTGGATCTTTCAGCTGGCACATTAAGGGAAATATACCCAGGAAGACATATGTCGTACAGACTCCATGTCTCCTGTAGACAGACTATGTCAAATTTGGTGATATATTCAATAAAGTCTACATTGCCACTTCTCCTTCCCCAGCCGGCAATATTCCATGAGATTATACTTAGGCTTTGAGGGCTTTTGGAATTGCTCTCTTGGAGTCACTGTATTGGATCTGGCTCGATCGAGGATATGATTTGATCATCCATTTGAATACAGCCATTTAATCTAGGGTTGTACAGTTCTTTTGATGGTAGTATAGCAGAAGAAGTAGCTTCTATATTCGTCTGAATTATCTTACGAAATTTTGCTGTTGTATCTTCAAGTTGCGATGTAACCATTAATTGATTTGTAAGGGAGAGGCCGTGAAATCCCTGCAATGCCTCATCTTCTGTTTGTTTAAGTTCAGGGTCATCTACCAGGGGGGATTTGTCATAGGATGTATCAATATGTGGTCCAAGGGAAATGAGCTCGCTTAAGTCCTTGGCCCAATTCTGTTGTCTAGTATCCACTTTTGCCCTTACTTCAAAGTCGATTAAAGATTTTTCTTTAGAAACTTTCGAAACAATAGGGGGTGACCGTGAGATTTCAGTCTGGATAGATATTAGAGGCAAAGGAGACTTATCCATAATATGTGTATTTTTAATGGGGTCTCCCTGAGTTATGAAAGGGATGTCGTTACAGATCTTATGCTGGCCTTTGTTCACTTGTTTTACTTGGCAGGTATCATTCTTTGGAGTAATTACATTCGTAGATAAAGAAGCTTCTGCTACATGCTGGCTGTTATTTATCGATTCAATTACACTACATAGATTATTCCATTCCTCCTTTAGAATATTGAGATCGATGATGTTATTAAGCTTGTCCTTAGATGAAGGCCTATTAATCTCTGTTACAATTACTTCAGATTTCCTTTCCTTAAAGGTTATGAGAGGATTGGTCACCCTATTAGAGTATACCCTCACACAGTGGATGTCATAGTTTTTTTCCATTGATGACTTTTTTGCCCAAAGCAAATTAAGAGCCGCGGGGGAGTTAAAAGTCAAAATGAGTCTTAAATAGTGGCCTACCTTTGGCAGAAAATGAAATGAATTTAACATAGTTTTCCTGAATTCCCATCCCAATAGTTTCCTTAAGGAGGATTTAATATTATACGCATTGGACCATCTACCCTTGTTCATTGCATTATATCCTATGGCTAACATCACCTGGGATGGTTGTATTATTAAAGCTGAAGGGAGTTTGGAGGGATTAGGATAGTCATAGATAGGTAATGGTTGAGAATTTGGTCTATTTGCATTATTCGATAATTCCACATTATGTAATTTATCTAATAAGGTTTCTAACCCTTTACCAATGGAGGCACAGTTTTTTAATAATAATTCAAACGTCTTTGAAATTAAAAATGCTTCTTTTGCCAGGAGATCCTTCCATGGGCATTTGGTCGATGATTGCTCTAGCCCACTGTTCTTTCCCTCATCCCTTATTAACAGATCCTCATCCTGCAAGGAGTCCAGGATTTCATAACGATTGTTTAGTTCAATATCAGTTTGAGTGCCGGATGTTCCTGGTCTACTTGCAAAGTGAGAATCAATTTTAGATTGTTTGGAGGGTTTATTGTCAGGGTCCTGTGAAACCTTGGAACGGCGACGTTTCCTTAGTTTCATTTTAAAATAGTTTTCACTCAAAATTAGTTAAAACTTATGGCACACTTAAGATAGTGGGTCTGTTGACCAATTTACTATGCTATATCTCTATCCAAACCATAAAACCTCAGAAGTTATGGCTGTAAAAGAGGGCGTGGGGGCTTTGTGGGGCCGGCTAGTCCTTCAACTCCCACTTCGTTTCCTCTGCTCGTCGCCGTCGCCGCCGCAGATGGGGAGGGCGTGGGGGCCTTTATGGGGCCCGGCTGGTCCGGCCTCTTCCTCCTCGCCGCCGCCGCCGCAAAAGGGGAGGGCGTGGGGGCCTTTATGCGGCCCGGCTGGTCCGGCCTCTTCCTCCTCGCCGCCGCCGCTGCAAAAGGGGAGGGCGTGGGGGCCTTTATGGGGCCCGGCTGGTCCGGCCTCTTCCTCCTCGCTGCCGCCGCCGCAAAAGGGGAGGGCGTGGGGGCCTTTATGGCTGAAATGACTGAAATGAGCCCTGGTGGTGCAGTGGTTAAATGCCTGTACTGCAACCACTCACTCAAAACCATAAGGTTGCGAGTTCGAGAGCAGCAAAAGGGTTCAAGCTAAACTCAGGCTTGCATCCTTCCAAGGTCGCTAAAATGAGCACCCAGATTGTTGGGGGAAAGTAGCTTACAGTTGTAAACCACTTTGACATTCCTTGGGCTGTATGAAGCAGTATATAAATGAAGCTGTTTGTTTGTTTGAAATAAATGTTAGGGTTCTGCCTTAACTAAAACATGTAAAGATATGAAACAAACTTAAGCATTTTAGTGCAGTTAGAAGCTTCCCAGTAGTGCCCCAAAAGCTCCAATTAAACAACCTCCCTGGAATTATCAGTCTACATAACTTTGGGGATAAGAATAATTTCCTTTAGGGAAATTTGTTTGATCTTGATGAATAACTCCTGCAGAAACACTCACTAAAATGTCTAGTTTAGAGCCATTGTGGTGATAATAGTCTCACTAAATATGTCTGGCTTAGAGTCACGGTCAAGGTTAAGTTTCAAAGCCCAACTTCAGATTTACAATCAGACATTATTAGTGATGGAGGGAGGTATGTTTCATCTGCATGCTGATGCTAACCTAACTAGTTTTACAATTTCCAACCAAAACACGATCTCAAACTCAGTCAAAGCAAAACAAACAATTATACCAAATGTGTTGTTGTTTTCATGTACTTTCATGTTGTTCATGACTTATGAAGTTCTTAAGGCAAACCTATCATGAGGTTTTCTTGGCAAGATTTGTTCAGAGGGGGTTTGTTTTGTTTCCTCTGAGGCTAAGAGAGTCTGACGTGCCCAAGGTCACCCAATGGGTTTCAATCACTAAGTGAGGATTCAAGTCTTCCAGGGCTCCAAGGTCATAGTCCAAACTACAACACATTGGCTTGCTACAAAATGTGTACGTTACAGGAAAATGTATGCAAACATGTGCACATTAAGGAAATATTTAAATATGCATTCCTTTAAAATGCATGATGTACTAATCATAATCATGATAAAAAGAAATGCAGACTGAAAGTGCACATGAATTTTCGTGCCATGTTAAATTTCTTGAGGTTCAAGATGAATAATATAAGATGGGGGAAGGTTGGAATTCTGAGAACTGGAAATCAATATGTTTGTCCATGCTCATCCTATATCCCAGTCTCATGGGATATGAATAAAGAAATAAAATGTAGTCAACTAATTTCTATGTTTTGATCACCAAGAGCTGTAAATACATAGGAGAATTTGAATACCTTTCCTCTTTATTATTTCGTTTAGTATATGAATAATATCAGCACTATATGACAATTTGTTCATTGCTCACAGTGGCTGAGAGTTACACAAAATAGTCCTGTGGACTACATAGCACTGCAGGCATTAAATACAATGCCCGACTAAAGAGGTTACACATTTAACACAAGGGAAGGCCTAGGGAAAATAATCTGAAGCAATAAATAAACTCTGACAGCCTTGCATTTATGAAGCATGTGGAGAGCTGGGAGAACAGGAAGAAAACACCTGTAGTGAATATAAACAGCTTTAAAAGCTTGCAGGAAAAAGTGGGTGTCCAATGTTGTTTGGGAGACATGAGGACCTTGGAGACTATCAGAAAGGACTACTTTAAACACAAGAAAAGGTGGAAAGAAAATACATTCTCACAACAAACCTACATAAATGCTTCTTGTATTGATTTCATAATTAAGTAGCCAGTTCCTTGCCTAAGAAAACCTTATGAAATTCATGAGGTTGCCATAAGTCAACAGGCAATTTGAAGGCACGCACACATGTGCGTGCGCACACACACACACAATTGGAAGACACAATAATGTTACATTTAATTGTGCTATTTTAAATTGTGTAGCAATAAAAGAAGGAACTTTCCTTGAGGCAGGGGCTGGAAATGATGAAGCAGCAGAGCTGTGAAATGGTAGAGAGGCTTGTTTTTGAAGAATTTTTCTTAAGGGAACACTCAGTGATGTAGCTGCCTCTCTCTGTTTAAGATGTTGTAAAAAGTGCAGAATGAGGAGTCAACTTCAAAGTATTTCAAAGAGAGGGATAGTAAAGATATTGGGATCTGATTTTGGCATGCTTTTGTGCTGATGAAAATAGCATGGAAATCTTCCATCAGCAAGATCTTTAACAGATAATCTTTGAAATGGGAGGAGAATGCCAATTGAAACTTTTTAAGATAAAAATGTATCTACTGTCAAATTCTTGAGAACTGTTGACTGAAAGAAAGAAAGAAAAAAATCACCCTAGGACAAGGTGGTATATGAGAAGTTTGAAATGTAGTCTTATAAGAAGAGGTTTGTAAAAGTTGAAAAAATTTGCACCCCCACTTGCACTTCCTAAGCAAATTCCTAACACTATTAGGTTATTTTAAAAAAAAATCTGGAGCACCCACATGTCAGAAGGAGGAGGGGCTTGACTGCATGAATATCCCTCTGTACCATCTGAACTAAGAACAGTTACAATTTAACAAAATGAAGGCCTGAGACAAACATCATCACATTTTTGTTTTCTCCTGTATGATTTCTAACATCTTTGCCTGATGAAGAAGCCAGCAGAGCTTTGAAATCTTGCAATATACGATGGGGTATCATAAAGTTTTAATTATCACGCTTTAAAAAATTTGACAGAAAGTTTGTTTTGATTTGTAGTTGTTAACGTATCTCTATGTAGTCACCATCCAGATTTACACATTTTCCCCAGCATTTCTTGAACCTCCAAATACAATTATTTTAGAAGCCTGCAGATTGCGCCTGACAAGGATTTTATACTTTAGTTACTTCTGGTAGAGCCAGTCACAAAAATAAAGGACAAAATGAGTTGATTTTCTCAGCAATGTGTACTTAGGGACCAATGATGACACTGACAAAATTTCATCAATATGCCATAATAACTTCCGGGTGATAATTATTACTTTACGATACCCCCTCATAAGGTGCAATTTGCAGACTTCTACAATATCAGGTATTCAGAGGGTCAAGATATGCTGGGAAAAATGTATAAATCTAGATAGTGACTATATAGAGATAAGTTAACAACTACAAATCAAAACAAACTATCTGTCAATTTTTTTAAAAAGGTGATCATTAAAACTTTATGATACTCCCTCATATATTTTGTGTATTTTGGCTGTCCTAACAAAGGTATCACTGGGCCTGGACAGACCAGCACTTTGTGCCTGCCTCTGCCCAAACTAGGGCTGCAGTAGGGTGGAAATTTCACATGCTTAGATGGGGCACACCATTATGATGTCTGCCATGCTCAGTGCCCAAAGGGCATGGTGCACAATGGGCATCATAATGTTGTGCCACAGCAGTTATGATGGCCCTTCTGTGGCACAATTAGAAGTCCCTTTTTGGGGCTTTTGTGTGTGTGTGTATGCGTGTGTGTGTGGTGCACAGGCCACAGGTTGCCGTGGCCTGCTTCTGAGCAGACAAGGGCGGCATCTAGCCACCCCTTTCTGCCAACTTGTCGAGTTCCACTGTTTTGTGGATTTTGGATGTCAGGGTTTGTGTGTGTGTGTGTGTGTGTGCGCGCATATCAATATTACCTAGGGCTGCAATATTCCAGTCCCTCATATCCAAGCATTTAATTTGCATACTGTGTAAATAATTATAATTATGCAGATAATTTTTGTTCTGATTATGCAAATTCAACACATTGGTCATTGCACATTTTCTACCATATTGTTGCAACCTCCATACCAATACCAAGCTAAGAGCAATCTTTTTCTCCTCCCCCCCCCTCCACCCCACAAGCTGGTGTAAAGAGAAGGAAGCTTTCAAGCAGCCCCAAAGAGTGAAGGGACTCCCTTTCCTCTCTTGAGGCTGTTTAGAAGAGATGTTTCACCATGCTGCCTATCCCTTGGTTCAAGCTGCCAACACAATCAGCACACAACACAAAGGCCATCTCTGTTCTTCTCCTTTCTTATGTCCTGAGACTGTCAAGGGAAGGGAGGACAGAACAGAAGAATAAAATTGCAATGTTGCCACTGTGCAGTAGCAGCTGGAGGCTGCAGGGAGAGATCAGACTTCTGCTAGTGCAAATCTACTTGCACAGTTTCTTGCTTCATCACCACTGACACATTTTAATCTACCCATTGTTCTGTAATGAAGGGGAAATCTGAGATTTACTGGTTCAACTTGCCCAGCCAGCCAGGACATTTTTTATTCCTTTCAATCTGGGATTTTCCAGTTTTCCAGGACAAATGGCAGGCCTAACAGTAGCTAAAAGCTTCCCAAGATTCATCACAGTCTAATATGAAAAGACACTGAGAGATTAGTGGGTATCTGCCCTCCTAGAGGTATTTCCAGATTTCTCTCTCAATTTATACAAGGGTATTAAGAAAATCATACAGGCTTCAAACAGATGGGCCAAAAGGGACATTATCGGGCTGCGTTGGGGATGTGGCATTCAGATGATACATGCCCTGGATGTGATTCTCATGGCTCTTTTCCAAAGAACTGCCCCAAAAAGCAGCAATAAAGTACCACTCCTTTTTGGTGTTCAGGATGAGATGGCAGGATGAGGCAGTTCAGGATGAGGGAAAGGACCTTCTCAGTGGCTGATCCCTGGTTTCAGAACTCTTTCCTGGGGGGTTCATGCTGGCTCATCCCTGCTCTTCTTTTGACAACAGGTAAAAACAATTTGAACTTTCAGGATTTTTCAAACTGATGGAGGATGGACTTCTAAATGGTGATTCAGATTTTATTATGTGTATATTTTTAAATAGATTTAAAGAAATAATTGGGAGAAATAATAATAATGATAACAACAACAACTTTCAAAAAGTCATTAAAATATTAATAGAATTAAACAACATTAACAAAAACAAAATTGCTCTTTAAGTCTAGTGCAATCATTTTTAATTTGGAAGGAAAATATTCTTTAAACATCTATTTTGAGGGGGAAAGGCATGTAAAAATGTATATTTAAATACAATGTGGTGTGTGGGTTATTAATTAACAGACAAACGAGCAATCAGAAATCAAATGAAATTGATTTACAGGTGAACTCATACAAAAGTGCCACAGACAATAAATTAATGTATTTGGCCCTTCTTATGTACTTCTTTTTATGCTCTGTCATGCCATGTGAGTTATAACTGAAATAGTATTACAGCTATTTATGTTAGTAAGATGTCCTTGATAAATATTAAGCATGTATAGTAGAAAGACATATATCTGTTAGAATTTCTATTTCTGGCTATGTCTCAGACTTCCTCCAGTTTCACTTCCTTCCTTTAACAGCCGTTTTTGCCTTCTCACTGTTACAATGGCTTCTATTATCGGCCCTCATCACAGGCAGGCTGAGCTGAGCAATCTTTACGAATCTTATAAGATTCCATTTAGAAGCTTACTGCTATTTCTTAAGCTTGTTCTTATTTTCCAGCCTCATGCTCCCATTAGTCTCCCGATGTGAATTTATCCCAAGGACAATTTTATAGCTTCTCCAGCACAGAACTGGTGGGTCGGCTTCATTAGCAAAAACATGAAGATGCTGAGATTAAAATGCTCATTAAAATATATATTTTTTTAAAAAAATTAAAAATGGACGTGAAAGGCAAGCCGTAAGGCAAATTCAATTCTGAACTGGCAAAGCAAAAGGGGAGTGGGTAAAAAAGCAAGTAATAAAAATGTAGTTCATGTGTGACTGTGATTACCTTATCTTCAAGTCTTTGAAAGCTAGACACATGGCACTTAATGTAAATACTATATATTTCAGGGATATTCTGTTTCAAAATCATATTAACTCATTTCATTTTGGTGTATTTCAGGGATATATGTATATATAAGATTGATTTGCTTTTTGTGGATACTAGACATATCCAAAATATTTTATTTTAAACTGACTGTAGTTACTAGTTGACACTGGGATCTCAGGGATATGATAACTCTTTAAAAGGACTTTTCAAGAGTAAAGAATCTCCTCAATATCAGGAGGCCTTGAGAATTGTTTCATATATATGCAGTTAATTCAGATCAAGTTAAGCAGGTCCACCATTTACTATTCTTTTCACTGCAGGAATGATATAAGTTCTACTTTTATGTAACCCAAATGCATGGTGACACTTGCCTGTTTCTGGTTTCAAAAGTTCATGTTGTGTGTTTGTATGTACACACAGAAGCACATACAGATGTGGGAAAGCAACATTCCTATGCAGGGGTATGTTATGTATCTTCTCTTTGGGCATATCCAGATGGATAGAAAAGACCAGAAAATCCCAGATGTTGTTCTTGTTTTTTTTTTAGTTTATTGTAGAGATCCAAACACACATTGTTTATTCCAGAATATTTTCTCTCTGCTCCCACTACAGCCAGACTTTTATATCACCTCTCTAGATCAGTTTGTTTTAACCCTGTTCAAAATTATTTTTGGGACTTTTCAATCAATCTAGATGTGCCTTCCTTGCCTGGATGATTTTGCACTGAAAGCAAGGGATTCTGAATTTTTTGATGCAGTTTTGCAAGCAAAATGTAGATATTTCCTCAGATGAAACATACTCTGGAGATACATTATTGAATGTTGTTGCTGCTGTCAGACTCCCCCCTTATTTGGATTTCTCTCTTTCTTTGGTTTTACTGTTGTTTTTGGGAGACCTTATTGTGAATAATTAATTTCCCCCCATCTTAGTACATCTTTATTATTGTGATATGTTCAGCTTAATGTAAATCTTGAGTTGTAATTGTTATTGAATAATCTAGAACTGCTAAAGGGAGTATTTCTGAGAGGAAAATAAGCTTTGTGAGTCTGTGTAGGTGCTAGTTAATCATTTCACAAACCACAACATGGTTTTCATAATGAGTACAATGATTTTGAATAGCATAATGATGTATATGAGCAATCGTAATGAGCAACATGGCTACATGGAGCTGAAGAATAAGAATAAGGTAACCCTGAGAGACCCAGGGAGAAACCTTAGTTGTTTGGTATGAGTGGAAAAGGAAGTCAGGAGGTGGAAAGATTGAAGAACAATACACTCTTAGGCTGTCTCCTAAAAGTGAAGGGAAAGCCTCTGGGTGATCCCAATGATCCCAATATTGTTCTATGGAAGACTAAAAAAAGACCAGGAAAATAAAAAAAAATACCATGTGCTGTAAAAGGCAGAGGTGAACATGGACCTCAGGCACTGATAATAACTCTTTAGTGGTCTGGGCAATTGGGTATAATTGGCTGTGCACACCAGACAACACCAATTAAGTCTTTTTTGTTAGGGACATAGAGAGACTCGCTCTGTCCACTATGACCACATGGACAGGATGCCAAGAAGAAGGTCTCTGGAGAGAGAATTGCAACAGTCTTCAGGCCAGGAAGGAAAAATTGCTTCACAGCAGCAAATGACCTTCAGCTCCCTGCTTGCTGAATAAAGACACAGGCACTGCCAGTCTTAACTTGATACAAGGGCTTTAATCTTTGCTTGCAATATATACAAAGATATATAGGGAGAGTATTGGACAACCATCAGATACTCTCTATCTCTCACTCACCAACAAACTGCTACACCAACCACCATAACAAACCCACAATGGAGACATTATCCATCTCCCTTATATAGGTGGCTCAAATGTTCATTGCATCACCCATCCCAGGTGTGCATAATACCAATAGTTAACCCACACACACCTGCCACTGGAGCTTAGCCTATTTCCATTACCTGGCTTACAGCTCCATCTTGTGGTCACATCCATGTCATTTCCTGACATTTTAACCCTCTTTGAAACCCAGAGAGGGCTGTTCAACCTCACTGGAAGCTGCACAATACTTCAAAATGGAGGGTGTACCAATCCGAGCCATTTTGGCAGTTCTCCATTCAGTGGAGGTAAACAAGGCAATTAAGCTCTGATAGTTCTCATCAATGGAACCATTTCCTTGTCAGCAGGATGAGGGTAGGGGTGGGTCCAGTTTTCACTTAAAATAATGGTTGACATCCGCTCCCCAATAGACAGGGTGGAAGCCACTGTCCTACCTGTCTAGTATGGATTTTTAACAATTTGTGTAGACAAATTAAAAACTACATTTTACAGGGTTTGAGGGGAACAGTACAGCTGGTGTTTAGGTGCCATAGGGATTGACATTTAGAATACTTGGCAAGAAACAACTTTCCTGCTGTATATATCAAAGTCTACTATTCATATTTATAACTCATCACAGAAGAAACATCAAACTTCATGCAAAATCCATCAAAAAAGAAAACGTAAGTCTAGAGGCAGATGAAAAAAACATTGGGGTGGTGTAAGAAAAGATTTTACAATCCAGAGAGAACAATTACAGGACAAATGAGTGCCAGAGAACAGTGGGAGAGAGAAAGTGATGAAAAAATAAAATAAAATGGGGATGAATAGTAGATAGAGAGAAAAGAATGGGGTGATAAATTACTATTGGGCTTTTAACCTGGATGAAATGAAGCATTTTTACTGGACGTTAATACATGATTAGTTAGAAAATTAGAAAGAAAAAGCCAGTGAAGTGGGATCTAAATATATATAATCAAGTATTCTAAGTTTCTATCCCTATGGCAACTAAAAACTAGTTGTACTGCCATTTGCGCCCCCCCCCCCCGACCTGTAAAATGTATTTTGTTTCCCAACTGTGCTAGGTATCACTTTCATACTTTTGGTTAGATTAAAAAATAGTCATAAGTAGAATAGAGTAGACCCACTGAAATCAATGGAACTCGAGATAGTAATTACTGACTTGTCCATTTGTGTTAGCATGGCCAGATCTGGATCCAACATCACACTCAACTTCCAATGATTCCTCAAGAGTGAGGGGTTTAATTCTGAAGTGTGGATACAACTGTTATTACTTTCAAGTAAGTATGCACAGTAAATGAACATCTGCCTCAATGAATTAAATGATGCTCACTCACAAGTAAGTAGACCTAAGGGCTTTCTAGATTGGCAAAAAGAAGTGTGTTCATGGCGGCATAAATTCTAGCCTTTAGATGAGAAAAAGGGAAAGTATGCCATGAAAATGCTTTTTTGTGTGTTTTAGGGGAGAAGAAGCACCTTTAAAAAGGTGCTGGTTTTCCCAGCTTCTTTTTTAAAAACTGTGGAACAGCGTCCATCTAAAGGCTGTGGTGCAGCTGCTAAGCATTAAGGAAAAGGCAACTTCATATCACACTTTCCTGCCAATCTAGAAAGCCCCATAGTATTATAGCTGCAAGCAACATTCTTAAACATATTAGTAGGCTGAAATTTCCCTGGAAATCAAGAAGAGTTATTTCTTAGTTGGGAAGAAAAATCTCACACAACTATGTCTGATCTGAGATTAATCAGGCAAAAGATGGTGCTTAGTAGCTTCTGTCCCCGTTTTTTCTCTCCCAGCATGTAGACTTTCCCTGCTGACTTTCCTGCAATTTACTTTTACTTCTGGCAAAATTTTATTGTTTCTTTCCTAGATACTTCCTCCAGACAATTGGCAGCTTCCTTTTTTTCAGATAAGAGATAGTGCACTCTTCCTTTCCCCATTAATTTCCTCACTTTAAATATTTTCTCTATCTTAAATGTGATTCTGTTCTACTTCACTGGTAATTTTGCACTTGCATGTAAAACACTTTGAGCAGCGTTAATATTTGTTAAACACTACTTACATTTTGAATGGGGGACCTGGATTAAGGATCAGGATTAGAATTAAGACCAAGGTGAATTTTCATGATAGGTTATAGGATATAATTTTTTAAAGGGAAAATATGTGCACTTGCCACATTTAGTTTTGAGACTTTTCTTGGGGTGACCATTAATTGCCAGTACTTCAGCCTTATCACTGAGAACTTGCTGTAGTGCTCCAACCAAAACAAGCCACCTGCATCACACAGCAAAACCTTCTGCTAATGCTCTACTGCTTATGAGTCACCACTATCACATATCTATTGGTTCTTTCTTTCTGCCTTACCATCCTACATCCTACCATCCAACACACACTTCCCTAGTCCATTTGAGAATAACTAAAAATCACTTTTCTCTTTGGATACATTCATGAAGGCTTCACACCTCTTGTCTTGCTTATTTTATTGTTTGTGCTAGAATATATATATATATATATATATACACCTTCAGTCCAGTCTATCAGGACTTCAGTTACATTATTACGTTTGCATAATGACAGTTGGTGAAATCTGATACATTAGTAAGTACATCATATTTCAAACCTTAGTAAAAACTGGAACTGAGAGTTTGTGATACTTCTGGATTAACTAACAGAATGAACAAAAGAGCCCCCACCCACCCTTTGTGTATACAGTGTCTCTCCTCTGCCCCTGTAGACTTACAAACAGATCCAAGAACATTGGTAGCTAGATAGCTTTTAGGATGAAATCATCCTAGATGTGTTGAATTATTATTCCTACCTCGATCACTCACAATGCTCTTGGGCAGTCCGTGTAATTTGTATACATGTCCAATGAACAAAGTGGCCTGTTTGGCTGCTGTTGGCAAGCCTTTGCACCCACAAAATGTGCCTGTTTTGAGAATAAGTCCATTACCACCCATATGGTGTTTCACTCCTTATTATCAGGTAAGTCTGGTATGAAGTCCATTCTTTGTGCCTCAAGGGTCACTGGGCATGGGCAGCGGCTGCAACAGCCCCTGAGGTTTGCCTCCAGCCAGCTTGGCACAGTCACAAACCAGGCAGCCTTTGACATAAGTCTCTACAACCCACCTGATCCCATCCCACCAGTATTGTTTTCTTACCAAGTGCCAGGTCTTCAGGAATCCTCAATGTCTGGCTGTTTTGGTGTCATGACACAGTTGCAAGACTTTTGAGTTTGAGTTCCTCCAGGATGTAGACCCTAGTCCCTTTGTAGCAGAGTCCATCCTTTGGCTCTAGGGCATCTGAATCCTTTCCTGCCATCTCACGAAAGCTTTGGAACATAGAATCCTGGTATAAAACTTTCTTTTTCTTTTTTCTTTTTCTTTTTCTTTTTCTTTTCTTTTTTGTGGGCTAGTTCTGGGTGGTTACTTCAAGTCCCAGCTGCTTTGGGGTGAAGATAGTCTCTACCGGAGCATTTCTCTGGCTGTCATGCTGGGGTAGTCTAGACAAAGCATCAGCTAACACATTTTGTTTTCCTGCAAAAAGCTTTAGCTGGAACTTAAAGTGATAAAAGTCCTTGGCCCATGTATTAAGTTTCAGACTTAACTTCTTCAGGGTCTGCAAAACATCTAGAATTTATCAAAGGGATGGGGGCACTCTCCAAAAAGTGTTGCCAGCACTGCAGAGCTCACTTGATTGCAAATGCTTCCCTCTCCCAAGTGGGCCAGTCTAATTCCACTCCCTGAAATTTTTAGGACATGTAGCCACACAACCTTAACTCTCCCTTTAAGTCTCTCTGCATTAGTACTGCTCCCAATGCGACATCACTAGCATCTGCTTGTATGACAAAGAGTTGATTTGGGTCGGGGGGGGGGGGGTAGGATTGGTTTGGTGCTAAACAGTTGCTTTAATTTCGCAAAGGCCTCTTGACACTCCAGTGTTCATTTAACTTTTGTGGATGACTTGGGCTTCTCACTGGGCCCCCAGATGGGTCTTAGTTTATAGCAGATCCATAATGGGCAATGCTATCTGAGCAAAGTCAGGGATGAACTTTCTATAAAAGTTTGCAAACCCCAGGAAGCTTTGCACATGATTCTGGGTTTTTGGAGGGGCCCATTCTTAAACCATCTGCACCTCAGCAGGGTCCACCTTGATTCCCTGGGTAGACACACAGTATCCCAAGAAATCCAATTTATCAGTATGAAAGTTTCATTTGGACAGCTTGACATATAATTGATTTTCCAAGAGGTGTTTCAGTACCTCCTTTACTAACTTCACATGGTAGTCCGGGTCTTGTGAATAAATCCACGTGTCATCTAGGTAAACCAGGACACCTTCAAACAACAAGTTATGCATAATTTCATTCACTAGCCACAAATCAAATATTTTCCTTGTGCTCCACCACCCCAAGCCACACTATCCCTGGTCTCTCACTGGTGGATTTTTCCCCCATGGGGGACCTGTCCTTTGGTGAAAGATAATGGGTTGCTCCAATTTCTTGGTTTCCAGCTTTAGTTCTGCTACTATGCCTAGGTTTATGAAACATTAGGTGCAGCTTGATTCTATAGCTGCCACCAAGTCGCCGCTTCCTCCCCTCCCACTGATGTCTTCCATTTTAACTCTCAGGTGTAGAGGGGTTCCTCCATTCACCATTGGGGTGTGGTGCGTTGAACATAGGGCCTGCCTTCCATAACTGTCTGAGGTTGGCCAAAGAAGTTTCCTGCCAGCTCAGCTTTGCCCTCTGTCTCCATGGTGTCTGGCATTTCCTCCAATCCTTTGGCATCTTGATTAGCTGCCTTGAGAGCCCAACCATACTGTGGCCCTTTGCCCTACCTCTGCTGGAATGGGAGCAGGAGCAGGTGATTTCTTTGGTGTGGCTCCCCACCATTGGGTCTCTCAGTCAGGGCATTCAGCGATCTGGTGCCCTTTTGCCTGCATGTCCAGGCAAGTCCTAGTCTCACCTGCCACTCTCACTCTGATTCTTGGGCATTGGCCCCTCTACCCTTGTTATGGGAAGGGCTCGGATTTGGATAATCCCCTTGCCCACTTCCAGTCTCCTCTGCCTCATGAGGCGGATCTCCTCCTTCGCCATCTCGGCTTCCCCAGCCAACTGGATCCATTCCCCCACAGTTTCGGGATTGTCACTCATCTGGACTCATTCTAGGAGGTCCAGTCACAGCCCTTCCTTGAAGTATTGCACCTTGGTCATTTCAGGCTGGTCTGGAACTTGCACCGCCAGGCAATGAAATTCCACTGCATATTCAGTAACTGAGCTGGCACCTTGCTCCAGCACCATCAGTTTGGTGTGGGCCTTCTCCACCTGAAAAGTATCCTCGACCCGGGCATGCAGATACCTCATAAAGGTCATCAGGTTTCTCAGTTCCACTGCTTTTCCATCATATAACTACACCAACCAATTTGCCACCTCATTCTCCAGATGTGCAGCCACACATCCAACTTTTGCTCGTTCACAGGGAAGCTGTTTGTGTGCCCCACCCCCTGGGCTAGAAAATAGGGCAACCAGCTCAACCTCCCATCAAATTGCCCTCCCAGCTGTGTTGCCACAGGGTTCTGGATGCATGGGGCTGAGGCCACCAATGGGGCTCTTGGTACCACCTCCCTTACCCTGGGTTGAATCAGGCCCCAAGGTCATGGGGTCTATGCTGCTCCAGGGGATGCTTCTGCTGCTCTAGTGCCATTGTGGGCCTCTCCCCCCCCCCCAGTCCCTGTGAGTTGGTTGTTCTATTGCACTTTGCCTCACTCTGTGGGCCATTTGTCCCACTGACCTCTCTGTCCCTCCATGGGGTGATTGTCCCACCATGATCCAGGTGAGCACATTTGACACCTTGATTAGGAGGTCTCACATTAAGCACTCCTCAGTCAGCATCCACAGTTGCTAAGGGCTCCAGTTTTCTCCCTTCTAGGGGTCTACATCTAGTGGGCTTGCCACTGTGACATCCCAGCCCAACACTCTCCTTTATCAGATCTGCTCCCACTTATGAATGGGGATTGAGGTCTGGAACCACTTGTCTTCCTCCTTGCAGCTCAGTGGATCTTGCTGGGCTTCCTCCCAGAGCCATCCATCCATCCATCCCTGTGTCATCCTCCCCGTCAGGGGTACAGTCCTCCACTCCATTCCATCACCATCAAGGAATCATTCCTCCACTGAATTCCATAAGGCTAGTTGGGCTCCTTGCCATCTCCCCTGACACCTCAGGGTGATTTGGGTCTGGCTCCCCAGCCAGGAGTCATACTCTCTTCTAGAGATTGGGCTCCCTGTCTGCCTTCCAGCTTACCTTCAGAAGGCTCCTAAAGAATGGGTGCACCTTGGCTAGAACACATTTGCATCATACGATGCACTATTGGGAGTCCGGATCAGCGGACTCAGTTCCCACCAACCAAGAGAACATCTCAATGTGATTAAAACAAGATTTTAGTCCAGAAATTGAGAGAGAAGTTCCTCTGTCCAGAATTTGTGTTGAAACTGAAAAGTTTTCCCCCTGGATCATACTTAAGAGTTCCCATGATCCAGCCCCCCACCCCAGATAGAATCCCAAGTCTTTAATCCAGATCAAAGTGACCTTTCATGATTTCTCTTTCTTTTCCTATATTATCATTCAATCACACTTAAGGAAGGAGTGCATCCCTGGTTTATAGTCCTGATCTGCTTGCAGGAACAACAGGGTCATAAAACCACAAATGTCTCTCACCTTTGGCCATTTGTCCCCTCCCATTGTTTCTCAAGATTGTCTTCCCACAGGATTCCTGTTCCCCTCTCAATGAGCATTTATCCTAGCGCTATATCATCATGTCATCTTACCACCATATTATCATTACATCATATCGTCATGACAGAACCATGCATATGGAACTTACAATTGCAATTCTCTGCATAAATTATTATATCATTCCAATATAGTCTGCAGCTGCCTGGTTTAATAATAAGAGAAACTGGTTAATTCATTAAGCTTATATAACCATTATTGGACCATTAATAAGGACACCACCATCACAATAAATCAGTAAAACAATAATTTGGAATACCCAATCAATGAAACATAAAGAAGAAGTAAGGTCAGAAATCACTAATAAAGACAGCTGATCAGCCACGCAGAGACTGCAGGGCACACAGAGGTGAAACAATTGAAGCTATGCAGGGCTTAGCATGCACACAAACACACACCCCTGAGGCTTTGCAAAAGCCTGTAGAGGATGGAAGAATTTGCACATTTGCTAGAGGTGTTGTCAGATGTTTAAAACTGCTTGTTAAAATGGAAGGACACAATTCCCACTGTTAATCCTTCTGCAGTGCACTTCAAATGCCAATATTTTTAATTAGCGCTGCCAAAAGACTGTCATCTGATGAGAAAGTCCACAGTAAAATAAAGATACACGTCTGACTGGCTTCTAACACTATGTTTTTTTCAGCCCTTCTCTTCAAGGGAAAACATTCTGTATAAAGTGTTGAACATGTTTTGCTTTATTGGGACAACTTCTGACTGAACAGTTCTGGCACTGAATCAATTTACCTCCTGAACATATACTGTTACTGATTTGTTTTTAAGGTTTGTGGGGGATTTTTTTTTTTTTTGGTTGTTTTTCTAGAAGTTGGTCAGTGTATCCAAGTGACCTGCAATGTTCAATGCAACTTACAGTTTAAAAAAAAAATTCTCATGCAGAGAGAGACTAAATGAGCACTATTGTACAGTTGGACATCCATATCCATAGATCCATTATCCATGGATTCAACCATGGATTGAAGATATTTTTAAAAAAAATATATTAATCCCATAAAGGAAACCTTGATTTTTTTCATACAGAGAGAGAGAGAGAGAGAGAGAACACTATTTTACTACATCTTTGCTTTTAATGGAATTTGAGCACCCACAAAATACAGTATCCACAGCTGGAACCAAACTATAGTGGATACCAAGGGCCCACTATACTAAGAGAGATTTCCCCTGAATTTGTGCAACATGAGTCTGCTTTAATTCACCTAGAAATTATAAATTCCCCTGGAAATAATAAAATATATTTTATTTTAGAGACACTGGCTTTCACAGTACAAAATATGTGGGATAAGCAAGTTTGGGATATCAACCATAGCTCTATAACATACAGGGGGGGGGGGGGGAGAGGAAGGGATGAAGGGACCACACCACTGGCCAATCTTCTAGTGTCACATTTCCCTTTATTCCAGACCTCCTCTTGTTCAGTGCAGCCATTTTCAAAGAGTAGCTGCACATGAGAAACTGTTTATTCCTGATCAATCTTTGCAAGCACTTGGTGGGCAACCTAGTATGGCAGCTTGTTGGCTAAGGCATCATAGAAATTTCCAAATGAGAAACCTCACCCAAGAAAAGTTGGAGATGAAGGTCTGTGTATTCCTCCACCAGTGTTATCACTACCACTTAAACTATTTTGCTCTGTTTAATTCATGTTGATGTATTACATGTTCTTGAGCACATCTCTTCCTCTGTGGCACAGAAAGCTACTCTAATCCATATCAAGCCCTTTGTGCAAATTTGGCCAGTTATGTACTTTTTAGTCTCTACCTGAGAGATAAATGCTAGCCAGTAAAACAAAACAAAACAAAACTTTGAAGAAGCCATTCTGGATGGTTTCAGCCTGACAACATATATTTGCAGTAGTTGAGCTGTTGAAGCAGTCAAGTTTTAGAAAATCTATCCTACCCATGGGCTCCTCTACTATTGTTTGGGTGATAAATATTTCTGATGCTGAACTGATACCCAGTGATACAGATTTAACTCTACTGACTTGGATTCAAGTCATACTCAAGTCATGTCAATGATTCAACTTGGACCTGACTCCTCAATAAATGATGCACTTGCTAGACTCGACTCACAGTTTTGTTTACTTTTAGTGACCCACTTGCTGACCCAAATTAATCCAGAGGAGCTATGGAAAGGATAATGGTTTTCCTCCTTTGAACAAAGCTTCCATTGCACCGCTTTTTGAAATGTGTCCTACACTTGAGGCAAGAGTTAAGGTATGCTCAGCAGTATGTCCCTGTTTCATATCAGAGGAGCCTTCCAAAGCTTTTGAAAAGGCTGGTGGGTAGATCTCATTTTTTCTTCTAAAATGCAAGCTTAATGTCTATCATAATTTAATTATTTTACTTAACTTTGTGCATGTCGTCTTGATTTTCTAGCTATTGAAACTCTAACCCACATACCACCACCTATATAAAATAAATAATAAAATAAATAAATAAAATTGGCACCAAGACTTGAGACTCAAGACATAACTTGAAAGTACCCTGTAAGGAAATGAGGATGCACTTGACACTTGGAGTATAGACTTGGGACTTGGAGTATCACCCTAGAACATGGGCCTACCCCAGAGCTGGTCACCCTGGGGCTGTGGCAACCACACACTGCAGCTCCAATCCACCCTGATGTTGGCCCACATAGGAATTGAAAAGATCCGCTCCTATTTGGGCCAGTAAAGGGCTGCCTTTGGCAGCCCTGCTGCAGTCCTACGGTGGCTTCTGGGTGCTCTTGCAGCATGCAGTGTGTAAACACCATGCTCTTGGAGCATCTTGATGCTGCCCCTGAGTAATTGGCCAGGGCAGCTTCCAGACATCTTGTGGGCATGTGATATGTAGTGCCACCCAACCCAGCCAACCAGAAGGCAGCTTTACTGGGCAGTCTGTTTCAGCCCTACATCAGATATCTCTTGTGTGTTGAGGACAACAATTGTGATAACATGAGCAGCACAACACTGAAGTTTCCCCACAATTTCTTCTCTGGTGCTAGAATAATTAGGGTGATTTAATTAAATTTTCACATTCTTTTTAACTTCTCTCATTAATACTAGGACTAGCAGATTACAAACTCAACAAACTAGAAGCTCTCTAGTTAAATCAAAATAAAAGACAGCTGAAGATAACTCCCTCAGGGCTAGCCAGAGCAAGAAGAAGGGTACTTCCTCCAGTCCATCTGCTATGGTCCAGGCCAAAAAAGGAGAGAACCACCACTGGAATCCCCACCACCATTTCCTTCCCCTTTTGTGTCAAGTCATTTTAAATTGTAAGACTGAGGGCTGGGAACTGTCTGAATAACCATTTGTAAGCCACTCTGAGAGCCTTTAGGGCTGAAGAGCAGGGTATAAATACAGTAAATGAATGAATGATGCACAAATCAGTCTACATTTTGACCATGTCTCTTCAAGCATATAGTTTAGTCTATTTAGTTTTTGCATATGTCTAAACAAATTGAGGGAGGGTAATGAAAATATGATGGATTTTCATGGACACCCTTACCTTATACGCTAATTCTGCTTACAAAATCCCCTAATAGATGCAACTTTATGTGTAGCTTTCCCAGATATGCTCATATCTTCATGGTAAAGGTAAAGGTAAAAGTATTCCCCATTAACAAGGTTGTCAAGTTATGTCTTTTTTTTTCCTTTTATTTTTTTATTTAGTATTTTTGAAATTTTACAAAAAATAACATAAAAACAAATTATAACATTCTTTCATACCTATATACTTTAACATTTTCCTTGTTCTTTTTTCCCCCTGTATATCACCTCAGTGCACCCCCTCCCCTGGAGTCATTCCCATCTTTATATTCCATCCAAAATCTTAATTCATCCTGAAAAGGTAATTTCCCATCGTCTTTTGTTGGAACATTTTCAATATTTTTTTTCCAAATTTCATCAAAATAATTTCTTTTCCATAATCCCTTCTTTACCCTCAATTTACATGTTAATTTATCATTAATTGCTAATTTCCAAACTTCTTTATGCCAATCTTCCAATTCTACATTTATTTTTGTTTTCCAATTTCTTGCTATAATTAATCTCGCAGCTGTAAATAAATTTGTTATAAGGTTTTTCTCTTTTTTCCCCCATTCTACTTCATTATATAATGATAATAATACTATGTTTGGTTTTCTATCTATTTTTATATTCAAAATATTTTCTATTTCTAATATTACTATTTCCCAAAATTTTTGAACATATTTACATTGCCAGCACATATGTATATACGATCCTACCTCATTGCAACCTCTCCAACAATATTTTGAGTTATTCTTATTTATATCATTTAACCTTAATGGTGTTAAATTCCATTTCCAAACCAGTTTATAATAATTTTATTTAATTTGTATCAATAACTTTTCCAAGTGTCTTTGCTCCCAAATTCTATTCTATTCATTTTCACAAATTTTGTATCCTAATTCATCTTCCCATATTTCTTTCAAAATATTTTGATTTAATTTTTCCCTTTTGCTCTCCATTAATATTTTATACATTTTACTTGTTGTTCCTTTCATATTTTCTTTTTCCTCCCTTTCTTTCCCTTGCTGAATTATTTGTTCAAATTGTGTATAATTTTCCTTTCTTATATTCTTTTTTTCCAATTTTTAAACCATTGTTCTATTTGCATATAATGAAACCAAGACATTTTTATTCCACTAAGCTTTTCTTTTATACTTTCTTTTCCTATCTTTAACTCTATCCAACTTTCTATTTTATCCGTTTTCCTTTCTTTTAATTCCTTATCTAGTAAATCTCTTAAACTTTTTGGGAATGATTTTTCCATTATTATTGGTGTTATCATTGAATTTTCATTCATCATTCTTTTTTTATATATATATTTGTTCCATATCTCTAATATATTTTTCATGAATGTGTTTTCAATCTCCTTAATTTCCCTCCTACTAAAATCTTTGAAGAAAATTTTATCTATTTTCATATCTATTTCTCCTTTTTCCATTTCTAACCATTCTAGATCTGATATATTTAACATAATTTCTATTACATATTTTAAGTGGTAGGCCTCAAAGTATCCTTTTATATTATGTCTGACCATAGGGGGTTGTGCTCATCTCTGTTATTAAGCTGAAGAGCCAGCATTGTGGTCATGTGGCCAGAATGACTGCACAGCTCTATTTACCTTCCCACTGAAGTGGTACATATTTATCTACTTGCATTTGCATGCTTTTGAATTGCTAGTTTGGCCAGAAGTTGAGACTAGTGATGGGAGCTCATCCCATCATGTGGCACACAGGCCTAGAACTGCCAGCCTGCTGATCTTGCAATCATCAGAGTCAGCATCTTAACCACTTGAGCCATCACATCCCTATCTTCATGCTACTTTATATAATAAATACATTTGTATATATAATTATTGAGCAGAGAATAGGCACCACGACATTCTGAGAAGTATATCGCTGGAGTTAAAGCTTATTAGATCAGAAAGCTCATGTTAGGTCAGTTCATGATATATGTGGACCAAAGGGGACTCATCTAGGTCTCACACCATCCATTTTCTACATAGGCCATTATCTATGATTCTGCCACACCAGTGATACAATAAACCAAAATAATAATTTACCATAGCTGATGAGAAGAACAAATAGAGACACATGTCATGAATTGGACTAGGGTGTGGGTGCTTAACTGTGTTTGTCAAAAGTATATTTGACTCCTACCACCCTGTCCATTCCTTCTTTCGTTGGGCTTCATTAAGGAGCAAAAATCAGCTGGCAGTGATCCAGTTCCTCTTTATTTTGGTGTTTTAGCAATTGGTAGGTGATCAGATGACTGGTGGGAGATAGGGTGGCTGGAAAGCCCACCCTCAGATGGGACCTAATGCAGTCACAGATGTGTGTACAAATCATGACCCCTTCACTGCCCTGTTTCCACAAAAAATAAGACATCCCCTGCAAATAAGACCTAGTACAGGTTTTGCTGAATTGCTAAATATAAGGCCTTCCCCAAAAGTAAGACCTAGCAAAGTTTTTGTATATAAATATATATACAGTATATAACAAATGTTCTCTCTTTTTTATTCAACAGTAAAGGTGAATTCTTCTTCATGAAAAAAAATAAGACATTCCCTTAAAAAAAAAGATCCAGCACATCTTTGGGAGCAAAAATTAATATAAGACACTGTTTTATTTTTGGTGAAACATGGTATGAACTCTTGGTGAGCAGTTGCACAATGGGTATATTGTAAAGAGTTCCCAAGGGAATGCAACAGTTCAGTCTTAGGCCATCCAAGAACAGCTGCAGACATTAATCTGCTGAAAATTTGGGGTTCAGAGTCCATGCACATGCTGGGTGTATAAGTTTCAACATAAATGCTTAGTCTGTGAAGGCCCTCATTCATTTCATAAGTGTCCCAAAGGAAGGGGTCGATCTGACGATAAGAAAAAACAGCAATTGAGAAATTGGGAGACAGGAAATGACACTCCAGCTCCAAAAGGAACCCATCCCTATTAATTTTCAGAAATTATTGGTTCTGTTGCAGCTGTGTCCTGAACAAGTAGAGCATGTTTTTTGAGAAAGGTTTAGAGTTGGTTCTAGGATTTCATATCAAGTTACTTATTGCCTTTATATGACTAGGACTGTAAAAACAGTAATAGGTTTGGAGCATGTAGTTAAGGAAAAGATTCAGAATTTTTTAGTTGGAAGAGTGGTTGGTCTCTTCTTTTAATCCTCATTCTTAATTTGAGAGTGTTTTCTCTAGGTGTAGTACTGGAGAACATTCCAGGTGAATACAAGATTATTCACTGTTATCCCACTGGAACAGTCTGGCAGCTTCTTCCAGCTTCAATCCAGTTTGGAGGTGTGGTGTTTACATGCAACACACCCCCAAGTTGCCTGGAAGTCACACCAGCAATTACACACTGGGCAGTTTTGGGCCAGCTTCAGGGCATGGTGTTTAGATGTTGCATGTCCCGGAGTCAGTGAAAAGCTGGCTCCAGAGGCAAAGTGGTAGTTATTTTCTGCCTTTGGTATGTAAAGTACTCATGGTTTTAAATTTGGTAATAATATGAACTTCCTAGTGAGATTTCACTTGTGTATGTTTGTACTTGGAAACAAGAGAAAAACAAGTTGTCTTTTGCCAAGTTATCCTATTTGTACATGAATGTTCCATTTCCTAAAATACTATTGTTATTTTTTTAAAAAAATAAATAAATAAATAAATAAATACTGGTTTTTGTTACATGTAAGGCTTTTAAAAAAGTATATCAGTTCTTTGATAGCCTTTGCTTATGCTGCTGGTACATTTCTTAAGCATTTGTTTATGTTTTATATCTTGTCAATATAGTATGTTGTTGCCTTTTAGATTTCCATTGTTACTGTATTTTCAGTAATGGTATTTTTAGGGATTTTCCATTTATATTTATTTATTTTAACTCGTTTATTTGGACTGGAGTTTTATTCCCTAAGTGTATCACTATTTTCTTATGCTGACTTGATTATCGTCTGCTAGGATTTGTTTCTTTTATTCTATTTGTAGGAAACACTTTTAGTTAAATCACTGCTCTATTGACACAACTGTATGTGTGTGAACCTACCTAATCACAAAATGATTGCTTTGACCTTGCCTAAGATCCTATTCTACTCTATTTGAGCTCAGCAGGTGCCTTCACCCTGATTCCGTATGTTCCACATAATATCAAGACTGAACAAGCCTCTTCCCAACCCAAAGACTAGACAGAACTGCATGCTTTCAAAATAGAGAAGTTTAACTCTGTGATACTGTTCAAGTACTTCAGATGATTTTTTTTTCATCAATAGAGACCAGGTATCTCCAGAGTGTCTGCCCTGCAGGAAGTATGGATCTGTCAGAAATCTAAGCTGTACATTGAATTTTGTGTTTATTTTTATCTAAGCAAGGCTGATCAGTCCTATTTATGAAAGGATTTTCTGCTTTTCACTAAAACTGCTTCATCCCATCTCTTAAATATGAAATCTTCTCAGACATGCTGATCTTGAATAACAATTTTCTCCTAGGCAGCTTGAAAAAAATTTCACAGCCAGCTCTAAAAGTTAGAAACTAACCTAATGATTGTGTGGATTGAATGTCATTTGTACCTTTCATTTAAGCTATATATCAAGAGATTGATTAATCCATGCAGTTAATATTTACTTTTCTGTCAAAATTGAAAAGTCACCATCAGAATGAAAGTCCCATTTTTGGGAAGACCTAAGTATTAATCTCATTTTTATTTTATTTTATTTTATTGTCTTTCCAAAAATGTTCAGTTTGAGTCAGACATCATCCCAACTAAAACTTTAGCAGGCCTGTTTATGAAGTGGGAAGTGACTGGTCAAGGGAATTCCTGCCAACCTAAGAGCTTGGTTGTATGCTGCATTCACACTGGTAAACAATTTAAAACCTTCTAGCTCATATTCACAAAATTCACTCTCTTAGAACGCAGACTTTACCTTTCCTCCTCCCAAAATTCAGGTATTTGATGGCCTTTAGTTAAATAATTAATCAATCCTATATCCCCTTACTTCTCATTCACAAATGTAACCAAACTTTGAATGCATGTAACTTTATCAGCCCATATTCTTCCCTCACTGTTTTTGCTACTCCCTCCTCTTGCTTTCCTCCTTACTTATCTTAGAATGTGAGCTCCTTGGGAGAAAGCATCTACCTATTTTGTATCTTTGAAATGTCATGTCATTAAATAATGTCAATGCCACTAGCTGTTGCTTCTGGAGGGAATGGGCAGATGTGTTTTCAAGATTTTACAGCTCCTTCCTGGCATTACAGGAAAACTGAATGAATGTCTTATGTCTGTGATGCCACACCATGCAGAGTGCACCATCAGAGGCTGAGGAACTGAGCCAACTGGGTAATGAAGTCCATCTTTCATTTTCTTCACCACTGCCACAAAGTAAATATCTTTATTTCCTAGTTGCCTCTACCAAACTGCCCTTTAACCTTTGGAGTTTGATTACTGGCCCAGCCAACTCTCTGCAATGCATAGGATGATACTGCATTTATGTGTGAGATGAATAACAAGACCTCCAACAGAGTTATACCAAATAATTTGTTTTATTTGATGTTTTAGTAAGTGAACAAGTGAACTAGTTGAGGGGGAAATTACTTTTAGAGGAGGTAACAACAACAGCGATGATGATGATGATGATGATGATGATGATGATGACATGATCCTAATGAAGCAGCTTCTGGCCACTTTGGAGGTGTTCCAGAAGCTGTATTGAGGCCTTTGGAAAGGAGCAAAAAGGAGGTGAGATATTCTGGCTCCAGGAAGACCCAGATGGTCCCACAATGCTCTTTTCCACCTGTCTGCTCCAGTACACAGTCACAAAACTTTGTTTTAAAACCTCCACACTCCGTGTATGCAGTTCTATGATGGTGCTGGATGTACTGGGTCACCCATGAGTGGTCTTATAAGTTTGTCCACATCCCATTTATACTTCATGTATTCTTCCAAATGCCTAAACAGAGCTTTTCTTTATCTGTCTGCCCTACCCTCTCTTCTAACTTAATTGTCACACTGTAGATTTGGGTTGCAAGATGTCAGGGCACTGAGACCTTTGGATCAGGGAAATTGTGTGTTTCTATAGATCTCCAAGTGGGAAAACAAATCTCATGACAAGTTGAGCTGAAGGAGGATAAAGATAAATGTTGGGCTGCATGTTTTGTATGTGTGAGTGAGTGTACAGAAGAGGGAGGGAGAGGGAGAGAGAGAGAGAGAGAGAGTTCTGTGGACAGAAAATTATATATATATATATATATATATATATATATATATATCTGCTCAGAAAATACTGGTTTCTATGCATAAAAGGCTGGTTTTGTTGTTGTTTGTTGCTTTGCACAAAACACTCACACATTTTGTGCAGAATAATCTTGAAATTCAAATAGATTTTAAAAACTGTATGGTTTTTGGAGACTTGTTCAGGACATAACATTAAGATCGGGACCCTGTTCAGTGCAGGACCATGATGACCAGATACCACAGTCCTGAAGCCAGTCACTGGCATGGCCCTGAACAGGCCACTAGCAATGAGTGGCTGTTTGCTGCTCCTTTTGCAGCTGGCTCTTCCCAACTACATGTGCTCTCCACATGACTTCTGGCAACTCTAGGGTGTTATCTGCACGCCCCACTCTCAGAGTGGCCAAAAGCCACATTTTACTTCCTGTCTGTTTCATACCTTCATTGTTGTAATTTCTCAATTGTTTGGCTTTTATTTATTTATTTATTTATAAATAATTCACATGATCTGTGTTTCTGTTCTGAATCACCTCCCAGGAACATGTTGATTCTCATGGAACTATGCTTGGATGTAAAAGAGGGCTGACTTGATGCCTTTTATATTTTCTATTTGCTATTGCCCATGATGTTATCAGTGACTGCAAGTAAAAATGAATAAGATCTTTCAACAAGACTAACAACACAGTCCATGAATGTTCAATCTGCAAGCTATTTAGCTGAAATGTGCCAATCAAGGTTAAAAATCATGAACACTCCCTAAGTCCATGCTGGGCACATTTTGATTGCAATCAAGAATCATGTAACCAGAAGTGGAGTTAACATTATTTGGCATTCTGTGTAGGATCATTGAGAGTGTATGAAATACCTTTTTCTATTATTGTGCTACAGGATTTTTCTTATACAGTACTGTAACACATCACCAGTTCTTGGTGAAAACTAACACACACTCTGAAAATTTACTCACATTTCACACATGGGTTATACCTTCTGACCTTTCACATACACACACACACACACACTTTAACACATTCTGACCTTTCACTTTTGAAAACAAAACAAAAAAGAAAGTGAAAACTAATTACTGTTTGTTAAGTGGAGAGGGTGTGTAGTCTTGTTTAGAGAGGGATGGAGTTAAAAGGGAACAAGGAACTGGTGGGACATAATATTATCATCTCTTTCTCTGCATTGGAGAGGAGAGGTAAGTTATGCAAGGGTATCCAAAAGTTTTAATGATCACTTTTTAAAAAAATGACAGAAAGTTTGTTTTGATTTGTAGTTGTTAACTTATTTCAGTGGAGCCACTATTTAGATTTATACATTTTTCCCAGCGTATCTTGACCCTCCAAATACCTGATATAGTAGAAGTCATCAAGCAGTACATTTGTCACACTTATTTCCTTTTTGCTTTTTTTGGGGGGGGGGGGCGGATTCAGGAAGTGAGAACCATAGTATGAATCTAATAAAATATTAGCAGAAGATATTTGCATTCTGTGAAGTCAAAGGCTTTCATGGCTGGTATCCCTTGTTTTTTGTGAGTTTTTCAGGCTATGTGGCCATGTTCTAGAAGAGTTTATTCCTGATGTTTCGCCAACATCTGTGGCTGGGATCTCCAGAGAATACTGGCATGGAAGAGAGTGAGTATGTGTGTGTATATACACACACACACACACACACACACACACTGTGTGACCCTGGTAGGGTCCCTAATTTGGCTGTTGTGTTTTTCCCTGTTAAATAAGTTAATTTGTTCACATTTGACAGGGATATGTAAGTAAATAAGGTACAAACTTATTGGTGAGGTCCCAGAAGCACCTATGGAGATAATTGTCAGTTCCTGAAACATATACTCAAGGGCTATGGAACCCATAACCGGGATATAGCTGTCTCTGAGTCACCCACTATCACCCTTAGTAGAATATAAATGTCTGAAACTTCATACAGCACAACATAGAGACACATGGGTGTATAGAAAGATGCAAGAAAAAAATGGTATATGAGGATGAGTGACAGTAGGCTTCTAGTGAATTCTATTCAAGCTCAGGAAGTGCCTGGACACTGGGGCAACATGCCCTAAATTTTACGAAGGCACAACAAACCTCCAACCTGAAAACTAGATAGCTCAGTGTTATTGGGATGGGATGGAAAGGGAAGATTATCACCTATATTGAAAGAGCATGTACTGAAGAAATGTACTTTAATTCACTGCTTTCTTGAGGCGCAGGGCTTTCACTCAAGATGTGTAGACATTAATCCTGTCAGATAGGCAAATTATTGCACATCAGTGAAAGAAGCAGAGAATATTTGTTCCTTTTCTCATCCTCAAGGAAAAGGAGATAACTCTCTGACCGAGACTCCCCACTACGAAAGTATGGAGTCAGCAATTTTGTTCAAAGTTCAGGACTTTTTATTATTTTGCACAGAAACCAGCATTTTCAATACAATGTATAAATGTCCTGGTCACAAAATCATGTTCTCTATGCAGAAAATAGTTTATTATGTACCAAAAGTCTATGTGTGCACTTTTAATTTTGTTTTCTGAGCAAAGTGTTCACTCAGAAAAATCCTGAATGTCAAGTTCTCTTCAAAAATTGCATTGTTTTCTCATTTTCTACTGCAGCAGAAGAAAATTCATGATCAGAAGAATGAAACAAAGATTAACATCTCTAACTTGAGCTCATCTTTACTGATCCTTTCCATTGGAATCAATCAATGTGGCCCTGCTTCACACTGTATTACCTGGTATTTACACTTTATGTCTTGTTTTCATCTCTCAAAATCACTAAATCTTCCATGCACACCATTGATCCCAGAAAAACTTTCCACCAGTAGGAAAATGGGCAAAGCCAATGGGAAAGAGGGAGTAGCTAGTGGGTGTTTTCATTTGCATCATGTTGTTGTGTTAGCAATAGAAGTGGTCTTTTACCTCAGTATTAGATTACGGATCTTGGTTTGTAAATGTTGTGTATTGTTTAGATATTTAATTTATTTGCTTATGTAAAACATTTATGTATTTTGTGTATTTGTTTATCTACTTTTGTAAACCACTTTGATCTTTTTGGAAAAGCCGTATATAAATAAAATTTATTATTAAGAGGTTAAGAGGTGATATGATAGCCCTGTTTAAATATTTGAAGAGATGTCACATTGAGGAGGGAGCAAGCTTGGTTTCTGCTGCTCCAGAGAACAGGACCCAGAACAATAGATGCGAGCTCCATGAAAAGAGATTCCACCTCAACATTAGGAAAAAACTTCCTGACAGTAAGGGCTGTTCGACTGTGGAACACACTCCCTCGGAGTGTAGTGGAGCCTCCTTCCTTGGAGGTCTTTAAGCAGAGGCTGGATGACCATCTGTCGGGGATGCTTTGATTGGGAGTTCGTGCATGGCAGGGGGGTTGGATGGATGGCCCTTGTGGTCTCTTCCAACTCTGTGATTCTATGATTCTATGATTATTATTGTCATTATTATTATTATTATTAAGCTGCTGTTAAGCAAAGCCTCTATAACCTTATCTATCATGATGAACTAACTCTATTGGGGGGTGGGATGATTATTTCTCCCAACCACCACTTCAAAAATCTCTGTCACCCCACTGTAATGGTAGACACATTTTCTCCACTATCTGCCTTCAAACTACAACCAACTAAATGTTTCTGGAATACTACCTTGCAGTCTCCCATAAAACTAATAACTCTTCTCCTCTGATTGCTCCCATCAATCCTTTCAATATGGATTTTCCATTCAACACTCATTGCTACTATCTGATTTGATTTACTGTTAATATAGATATACACATTAGTTCTGGGGTAAAACTAAGGTTGGAGAAGTTTCTCTGTGTTAATATGAAATAATATTTTTTTTGTGGGAGCAGGGAGGACAACAACTTCCAGAAGCCCATTTTGGCTGGGGCATTCTGGGAGTATATTACAAAAAGAAACAAACAAAGAAAGAAAAAGAGAGAGAGAGAGAGAGAGAGAGCCCACAATCCCTATATTGAATAGAAATTAACTCAGTGGCTGGCTTTCTGTATTGCAATTATGGATTGATAAAATGGAGTTATGGATCATTATCTGCTCCATATTCACTAACACTACATAGACATGATTGTAGTGCTATTGGCACTATTGTAGATACCCTCCCAAATCTATTTTACCAGGCAGCATCTATATGGAGAGATGAAGGTCTGTTCATCAGGTGATCACAGCACAAGAGGATAATATTTCCACCTCTTCTTCCCAGCAATCAAGGCTATAACATCACCCTTCTGTACCCTGATCACCAGCTGAACAGACCTAGATCCTTTGGTGTAGCTTCTGCCTAGTAAAGTAAGTCTTGGGAGAAAAGTTGGGCCAGGAGAATCTACTTAATTATGCACATTTATGTTATGGAGAATATGGGTCTGTTAAAAATGTTTGAAATATTCTCAAACTTCTAAAAACAAATAAACCCTTCATTAATTAGTAACCCTCCCCAGTCTATGCAGAATTTAAACATAGAGTTATAAATGGAAAAAAAAATCTGTATTATGTTGTAGAAAGCCTGTAATTTGTTGAGGGGAAAAATGGCACAGAAATAGCTGGGGAATCCAACTCTAACACACAGAAATGTCTTAATTAGCCCAGCCGTTCCACGGCTGGGCTTCACTCTTCCTGCAGGATCCTACAAAGATTTCCCCCATTGGTCCCATAGAACTTCAGCATCTGTGATGGGTGCTTGGTAGAGATGTGACCTTTCAAATAACTGGCAGGGAGAAATAATTGGTCTGGGAGACTCTCGGAGTGTTTTCAGATTTAGAAGAAACAGGATAGAGTTACTCTAGAGATTATCACTTTCCTTTCTATGATTTCCTCTCCCCCCCCCTTACAGAAAACAATTTTAACCAAAATAATGTGTGTTGACATCTCACTGTAGCATCGAAGGGTGCCTGGGACTACCTTAACAGGTCACACCAATTTAATATCATCATCTTCTATTACAGAAAGAGTACCATTAACTTGTAAGATATCATGCTAAGAGTATTATTTTCACTAATGGTAAATTTATAAAGCTTTCAAAATGTCATTTTAACATAGGAGGAAAATAGCATCAGCAGATTGCTCTAATCTCTTCTAACATAGTCTTGGCTATATTGTAAGAATTAAGCATGATACCTCTCAAACCCCAATCCCCCACAATAAAGTGTCAAAATTGATAAGTTTCTATAGCTGGGATTGAGAACATGTGGCCCACCAAATGGTGCTAGACATACAACTATTTGGAGGTTGGGAAATGTAATTTATGGAATATAACGGGGAGACAGATTATGGGGCTTGTAGTCAAAATTACACTTTCCGGCTCTTCTCCCATGATACCTCACCATGGTCGATGGTGGTTGGTGACTTCTATGAAACTGAGGTCATGAATCTGTCCTGATTTTTTGCCAAACTTCCAATGAGCTATCCAAATTGATGAAACTAATTGGTGATAGGATACAGGTCCTGGATAGTTTCTTTAAAGTTCAGATTAAAACCCAGATTGTATTCACTACTTCACTTACATTGAATCCACCAATATTATTTATGCTGATCAGGATTGATGAATGTAACAGTACAACTACATCTGGGGAGAAGGTATACATTATCCATCCATGACCTGAAACTTAAGGCTGAAAGATTATGAGGTTTCCTTAAGAGATCAATCCATTTAAATAATAGTTGATTAAATCTTATTTTCTACAAGGAAATCTTAAACTTGCCTGCCCTCATAGAGGAAGTATTTATAAATCCTCCACCTCCCTATTCATTTTATTTACTTTCTCATTTTGTCCATCACTCAGCAACTTATCTAATTTATGTGTACCTTAAGCATCTAAACATTTTCAAGGCAGCTAGGGACATAAGACTGAACTGAATCATATTTAGAGTAAATTGGGATTTAATGTATACATGAGTAATCTTATTGATTTCAGTGGGCTTACTCTAAGTATGACTATTTTTAGGGCTAACACATTAAATACAATATATATATAATATGATATATAATCTTGTCTAGTTGGTTGTGATATACTTCCAATGTAGAGTACACTAGGGGATGGAAGTAGCAGACCAACATTTAGCCCTGAGTCCCAGATGTAACTTCCCATGTGTACTTGGCATTATCTACTCCAGGAAAAGATCATCTCCAGTGTCCTGACTCTATGAGACCAATGTCATGTAATTTATTTTCTGCTTCTGGCTAGTCAACAGAGAATGAAATTCAAAGTGACATCTTAGGAGCTTTATTTTTTTTTTAATATTTAGTTTTTATTGAATATATACAATACAAGACAAAATCAACAATAAAACAAAAACATTGTTGTGTGTTAACATTTATCAATTGCATCAGCCAAATTGCTAGTTTACTACAGAAACAAAATACTCCAACTTTCTTAATGACCTCGTTATGCATATCCTCTATTGGTATGATCCAGACAAGCTTTTAAAGTCTCATATAACATTATATCATTTTAAATTGTAAAATTAGGTACTGTACACTATACAATGGATAGTGTTCTATCCCTCTTTCCTGTTTGTTGTCTGTACATTTTGTTTTAACCTTACATATCATATGCCCAACTTTATGTTTCTATTCCGGTTTTTCCCTCTCTTTATTTTTTATTTCTACCAAATTGTGATATCAGATTAGTTCCTCTTTCAGATTACATTTTTTAAACCAGTATTTTTCGATAGGTTCCCATTCCTTTGTTACCTTATTCTTAGGTTTATTATTGATTGATGCTGTTATTTTATCAAATTCCTTAACTTCTATAATCTTATAAAACCAGTCATCTATTGATGGAACCGTGTTTTTTTTCCAATTTCTTGCCAGGAGAATCCTGGCTGTTGTGATTAAACATAAGATAATCCTCCAATATTTGTTTTCTGTTACTGTATCTAAAAAGGACGTCATATTCAGTATGTATAATTCTGGGACAAAAGAAAATTTTATTTTAAAAATTTCTTGGATCTTTTCATGTATTTTGCTCCAAAACTTTTTAACTTTCGGGCATGCCCACCACATGTGGAGATAAGAGCCTTTAACTTTTTGACATTTCCAACACTGAAACTTATTCGTTCTATAGAGTTTTGCAATTCTAAGTGGTGTATAGTACCACCTGTTAGATACTTTTAAAAATTTTTCCTTTAGATCTTGTGACGCTGTAAATCTATTAGATTTGTTCCATGCGTTTTCCCAATTTTCAAACTCTATATTACGACCTAACTCCTGTGCCCATTTTATCATATTATGGACCGTTTCATGTTCTAATTCTCTATTTAACAAAAGTTTGTAGATTTTAGATATTTTCCCTTTATCTTTATCCCAGAGTAGTTTATCAAATTCATTTGAGTCTTTTTCAATACCGATATTCTTTTTGTCTTCATTAACTTTTTGTAATATTTGTAAATAACCGAACCAGTTAATTTTAATTCCTCTTTCTGCAAGTTCTTCCATTGATCGAATTTCCAGTTCTCCCTCCGGGTTTATCTTTAATACATCTTTATAACTGATCCAGTTTCCCCCGCTCTCCCATCTGCCTAAAAAGGCCTCTTGTACCGACACCCATAGAGGTAAACCACGATAAAATTTTTCTTTTAAGATATTCCAGGTTTTTAAAAGTGTCTTTCTCACAGAATAATTATTAAAGTCTCTGTTTACTATTTCTTTGCTATACCAGAGGTATGCGTGCCAACCAAACCTTAAATTACACGACTCTAAATCCAATAAATGTTTATCCGACAGTTTTACCCACTCTTGCAACCATAATATATTACCGGCTCTATAATAGGTTTTCAGATCAGGCAACGCACATCCTCCTAGAGATTTGTCCTTCTTCAATATTTTCCATTGTATCCTTGCCTTTTTGCCCCTCCAAACAAATTTGGAGATCACTTTTTCCCAGTCCTTAAATATCTTTTCGTTTGGTACTATTGGGAGGTTTAAAAAAAGAAACATTAATCTTGGCAATACATTCATCTTGATTGCTGCAATTCTGCCCAGCATAGATAGGTTATAATTGTTCCACAGCTTCAGATCTTTCTCAATACTATTCCATACATCCTTATAGTTATTTTCAAACAAACTCATATTTCTATCCGTAAGCCAGATTCCTAAATATTTAACTTTCCTTTCTATCTTAATACCAATCCTGGATGATAATTCTGATTTTTCTTTTTCCTTCATATTTTTAATCATAATTTGAGTCTTGCTTTTATTTATTTTGAATCCCGCCACCGTACCAAATTCATTTAATTCTGCAAATAAATATTCTATATTTCTTGTAGGGTCCTCCAGAAAAATGACTAGGTCGTCAGCATAAGCTTTTAATTTAAATTCGGAACCTTTAATCTTGATCCCTTTTATTTTGTTGTTGTTTCTTATTGAATTGTTCAAAACTTCCAGAATGGTGATAAACAGGAGGGGAGACAGAGGACAGCCCTGCCTGGTACCTTTGTTTACTTCAATACTGTCAGTTTTTTCACCGTTCACTATAATTTGAACTTTCTGTTGAGTATAGATTTGTGTAACATTTGCCAAGAAATTATTTCCAAAACCCATTCTTTTAATTACCTCGAACATAAATTGCCAACTTATGTTGTCGAATGCTTTTTCGGCGTCTAAAAAAATTAACGCACACTTTTTTTCATTGTTTACATTATAATACTCTATTATGTCAAGTACTGTTCTTATATTGTTTCTTATTTGCCTTTCAGGCAGAAAGCCACTCTGATCCTTATGAATAATTTCTACAAGTATAGTTTTTAATCTTTTTGCAATTATCGAGGTAAATATCTTGTAATCTAGATTTAATAAGGCAATAGGCCTATAATTTTTTATATCTGTCTTTTCTTTTCCTGCCTTGGGGATAACAGCGACATCAGCGTAATTCCACGTCGCTGGTTTACCTTCCCATCTTACTTTGTTAAATGTAGTACATAGAATTTTTACAAGTTCTTTTTAAAAGGTTTTATAGAATTTTGCTGTGTAGCCGTCAGGTCCAGGGGCCTTTCCTAACTTTAATGAGTCTATTGCTTCTAATATTTCCTCTTCTGTAATTGGGTTTTCCATTCTATCTTTTTGATTTTTGGAAATACTTGTAATACACGTGGATTTGTTATCGAGATAATTCTTCACATTTTTAAAAATCGTTGCTTTATCTCTTTTTTCATTAAAAATTGTTCCTGAAAGGCTTTTTTTATTTCTTTTTGTCTTGTCATTATGTTTCCTTTATATTTAATTTCTGTAATCAGCTTTTCGTCCCTCTCTTTTTTTAGTTTGTGAGCCAACCAGCGTCCTGTTTTATTCGCCTGTTCAAAGTGTTTTTGTTTAGCTCTTTTTAATTTCTTTGCTATCTCTTCTGTGGAGGATTCCATCTTTTTACATTTCAGCGTCTCGTATTTTTTTTTTATTTTCTTATTATTTGGATCTTTATACAGTTCTTTTTCTGTGAGTTTTAATTCTAGACTGATTTTTTCTTCCTTGTCTTGCTTTTGACGCTTTAATTCTGCCCCTTTTTTAATTAGTATTCCTCTGACCACCACCTTACACGTATCCCAGACTGTTTTATCTTTTATTCCTGGGGTGGCGTTTTCTTCTAAAAAGAACTTTATTTCTTTTTTTAATACATCTACAAATGTCTCTTCATCTAATAAGTCTTCATTTAACCTCCAACCACCATAAGATTTATTTCCCTCTAGTTCTAAGATAAGTTTTATCATATTGTGATCAGATAGTTCTCTTGGAGTGTCTCTTCTCCCTCCCGCTGCTGCTGCGCCACCTCAGGAGGAGTCGGTGGTGTTTGGGCCTTTTATGGAGGCCCCGGACGCCCCGGACGTCACCGCCGCCTCTAAGGCTCCCTGGGCGGGGTGGGTGGTGGGTGGGCCGTCCTGGCTGGCCCCGGGCGTCTCTTCTCCCTCCCGCTGCTGCTGCGCCGCCTCAGGAGGAGTCGGTGGTGTTTGGGCCTTTTATGGAGGCCCCGGACGTCGCCGCCGCCTCTAAGGCTCCCTGGGCGGGGTGGGTGGTGGGTGGGCCGTCCTGGCTGGCCCCGGGCGTCTCTTCTCCCTCCCGCTGCTGCTGCGCCGCCTCAGCATCTTAGGAGCTTTATACTGGATGTTTAAAGTTTTCAGGATTTTTAAAAATGTATCTCATCCAAAGTAGGGATCGGTCCAAAACAAACTGCAGAAATAATCCAGTTTGAGACCTCTTTAACTGTCCCAGCTCAGTTACAGGGAATTCTGGGAACTGTAGTTTTGTGAGACCTTTAGCCTTATCTGTCAAATAACTCTGATGCCACAATAAATAAGGCCGCCTGATTTACCAGGCCAGCCTGGTTGCCACTGGGGATAAGGTTGCCGTGTGTTGGGGCTCTCCAGCCTGACGGAGCCCTCAGAATGTTCGGGGCTGCCTAGCCAGGCTGGAATTGTCTCCAGCCAGTGTCGGGCGGGGGGGGGGGGGCTTCTGGGCTCAGGCCTGGACTCAACTCCTATCAGGCTTTGGGAGATGGAAGTGCCGTCTGATTGGTGGCTGGCTGGGCTGGCTGGGGCCCCTGATTGGTGGGGAGCCAGGAGGAGTGGGACTCCCCCCTTCCCGTTTCCTGATTGGTTATTGGGTCTATTTAAGGCCATATGGTGCCCTGGCCAGCACCATTCCAGCCTGGCTCTCCATTCCCTCCCTATGTTTGGTTTGTGCTGCACTGTCACAACTTCCTAGGAATGGTAGCATAGGTCTTGGATCTGGTGGGCATGGTTTCCAGGGCTGTGTAGCACTGGGTTGGGATTCCTACAGGGACCTGGGGATGCTAGGAGATTGTGGTGTTGCCATTGTGGGGGCAGCATCATGTCAGCATCCCCCAGTGGCAAAGGCCAGAGATGAGAAGATGTGCACAACCAGTTAACAGAGCCAGGAGGGCAATTAACCAGTCACCCCCTTTGGTCATCCCAAAGCTTGGCCATGACCAGGCAAATGGATTCATCGACCAATAATGGATTGGTTGATGACATGTCCAGATTGCATACATGTTCAAGCCAACCCTACTTTCAGCTGTTTTTGTTAATAAAGTTGGTGGTTATTGTTGTAGCGCCTCCACTCCAAGGCAAAGTACAACTCCCAGGATTCCCTAACACTGAGCCAGGTAATTAAAGCAGTCTCAAACTGGATTATTTCTGCAGTGTGCTTTGGACAATCCTTATTTTTATTTTTGTTTTATTTTTAGAAAATTGACTCTTTCCATCATCTCATACCTCCTCCTCCTGGAAAAATGTCATATGCATACATTTTAGCACTGTCTGGAATTATGTACTTCTCATTGCCTAACATCTGTCCAGAAGCATACAACATGAATGTTTCTAATATGACCAGCACTGTAGAGTTCAAAAACTCCCTATATTCTGTGGATGCAGATGTTTAATAAAGTCTGATCACCACCCTGTGGGATACAGCTTTTCCAAAGGGTCATTAGCCTCAGCATGCACTGATGCCATTAAGGGAGGTCATGCCATGTGGGACAGGGAACAACTTGAATTATGAGTTCTTTGTGGTGGTGTTGTGCTGTAGTTGTTGTCCAGACTTTGATAAAACCTTTCCAAAAATTTGCAAATTGCTTCATAAATTTGATAGAAAGACTTTGAGACTTTTAAAAATGAAACAAAAAGCCTCCAATGTGTGTGTGGGGGAGAGCAAAACTGACAGATTTGCTATTCAGATAAAAGGTGTTTGGCAGCCATTTGAATTTGGCTTTGAATTCTTGTATTCAACAGTATTTGTAGCTCTAAAGTATGGTTGCTACTTGTTTTCTTTATCGGGGTAGGTTCTTAATTATTAACAGTCCATGTGGCCCCTTACAACTCCATGAGTCTATGATTCTAGTTAGTAAAGCCTGATACCGACATTCTATTTACTCATCATTGCCATATGCCCACTAAGCTAGATGACTCAGACAAAGCAATCCACCACTTTTTAGAAGATTGTGCATTATGAGACACAATAAAATTTAAATTATGCCTTGGATTGAGCATATTACAAAACAGTGTGCATTTCCTTGGAGGCATCTTTTAGCACTGATGCTGTGCAAATGAGCCTGTCACATATAATGCCTTTATTAATTTCCTTCCAATTGCCTACCTGTCCTCACCCAAGAGATGCCTAGGGACCACACTCACTTTAACCCACATTTTACCAAATCAACATTATAAGCTTCTAAAAATAATCTCTGCTCTGTCAAAACCAAAATGTCACTCTTCTGCATCTTCCAAAATCCTCTGACTTTCTTAACCAGCACCAGCCCCCTGCAGTTATTCTCTTCTAAGCATCTTCTAAGCATGCTGACAACTCACTAGCTCCTATTCAAAATCAGACAAACTAATAAGACTATATGCTGCTCTGCAGTCCAGCTGGTTGAGGGATTTAAATCTTTGGGAATTCTGATATGAACAAACCTCAAAACTTATTTCTTCATTGATTTTTGCACTCCTTGAATGTTCTGAACTATTTCTCATCCTCTATAGGGTGAAACAGATGGGCAAGAAAAAGTGGCTTGAAGCTGCCTTTTCTGAAGCCACACTAAAACCCCACCAACCACATCACCGGTTCCCAAGGCAGATGGAGTGCTCATGTCATGGCCACATGACATGGCTTCAAGCCAGGAAGAAGCAGAAAAAAGCTGCTTCTTTTTGAAACAGTTTTTTTTCTGCATAAGGACACTTTTCTGCTGGCTTCAAGGCATGTGTCATCTAAGTGCCACACCTTCAAGTCAGTCTGAAAGCACCTCTTTTTGCCTGTCTGTTTAGCCACAATATGTCTGTGTTCATATATCTCTGTGTGCATTTAATTCATATACAGATGTGAAATGTATTAAGCAATGTCCATATCTGAGAGAAAGTATGTTTAGAAATGCACATTTACACATTTTTAAATCCAAATTTTCTACATTTTTTGTTTTTAGAATTGCAGTGTAATACAGAAATAGAATGGAATAAAAGAAACCAGCTTGCTGAGATTGGAAGGGGTATATATATGTGTGTGTGTGTGTGTATATGTATATAAAATTATTCATATTCTGGGATTTTCTGAGAAAATTTCACAAGGAGGTTTTCACTTAATATAAGCATTAGGTTTGACACAAAAGGTAGTATTTTGGCACAAAATGACAAAACAAGGAAGTCATGGTGTTTTTGCACTTTATACTAGTGTAACTACTCTCCCAGGCACTGCTGTGTGTGGGCCTTTCTTGGCAAGATTTATTCAGAAGTGATTTGCTGTCACTGTCCTCTGAGGCTGAGTGTTTGTGACTTGTCCATAATCACCCAGTAGTGGATATTTTTTTCAAGGGCGGCGAGGACAGTTTTGTTTTGTTTTGTTTTGTCAAGGACAACAGAATTCCTGCATATGACTGATATCCCTAGTGAATGCTTCTCCCCAATCCTGTGATCAGGGGAGGAGCCTTTGCTGGGCTCTCAGTGGAGAGATCATCAATTTAAAGATAAACAGCATGCTTAGCAGACTGTTAAGAGTGATACAGGCAGGGGTCAGCATAATTGAGGCTTACCTGTCCATTCCTTCTCAGTCTGGTTGAAACACTGGCCCACCATCCCACCTCAACAGCAGTGTGAGAGTAATTTCTGGTCACTTTGGGTCTGGGTAGGAATTTTCTTCCCTTTCCAAGGGCTTTTTGCCTACCCCACAATATTAGTTGAGGGCTTTGACAATTGGCCTGGAGTATGGTCATAAATAGGTTTCACGCATAGGTGGGGGGAGATAGAAGTCCAGGTGAACACCTCAGCATCTTTCTAAAGGGTGAATGTAAGTCTCTGGAACTGACATTTAGGTCTTGTGACTAAACATGAAGGGAAAGAGACTTGCTTTGGGGCTGGCCTGAGATTTAAACCCTCACTTAACTCTTGTAAGTTAAGTGGGGGAGTCTTGGGTTGGCCTTGGGGCTCAGGTGTTTTCACCCAGGGGAAGCTGGGGAATTGGTGTGGGGGCAGGCCATCTGCCAGCTTTTCCCACACAAGGTTCCCCCCCCTGGTTTTTGCAGATCTCAAAGAAATAAAGTTAAATAAGTTGAGTTTAATGAAATTGCCCAGTTCTCTGTGTCTGCTCTCATTAATCAGTGAGTTGGTCAGCAAAAAACATTCACTTCTAACTTGTTATTATACAAAATTTGTCTAACATTAACCATTCATTCTGAAATCTACAACAGGAGATCAAATTTCAAATAATTTGCCATGGTTTTCCTGAAAAATGTATAGAACAAATATTTGCATTTACAACTATTGTGCTGTACTATGATACCACTGCTAATGATGTATTACTTTCTTCCTTTTCTTTATCTCACTCATTCTCCACCTCGGTCTCTCCTACTTTCTCTTTTGTATTAGTATAACTTGTATTATTGGAGTGGGTTGTGAGGACAAATACTGGTGTTATAAATGATTTCTTTTTGAAAACTCAAAATACTGATTGGAACATATGGGAAGCTGGAAGTGTCATTTGCAGTGTTAATGAAGCTTTGGTTTATGATACGTTCACCATTATTTTTTCTCTCATAACTTAGGAGTTCCTGTCCCATTTCATTTCATGAACTAAATCTTCTTGATAACAAGTATCATGTCTCTTCACTTCCCCTCCAATTATCCCAGCAAAAGTCAGTACATAACATCTGAAACTGGTGCAGAAGCTAGAAATTCAAGACAACGGTTACATTTTTATTTGTTCCTTTTACTGTTGAAGATAAAAATGAGTGTCACGGTTTTTATGTTAAAGATGTGCAAGATGAAAGAAAATGCCATACTACTAAGGCAAGTGAACTTGTTAAAAATAAAGTGGAAGGGGGCTGTAAACAAGACAAAACAAAAAGGTGAAAAACAAAGTAATTGGCAGGATGGTATTATAAAACCATGGAATGAGAATAAGGACATGGACAACACCCTACAATGCACCAACTGATATTTATGCAAAAATATTTATGGAAAATCTTATGACCCAAATTATCACTGCCCTGACATACTCAGTAAGAGAAATGTGACAAGTTTCCTTATTAGTTGGGACTTCATGCTACTGTGGAGGTCCCTGGGCTTTTCCTAAGGCATCTAACTTTAGGTTAATACATTAGGTAATCCATTTCGCTCACTTTCCTCATCTGATGAAACAGATAACTATAAAGGTCGGTATTTCAGCAGGCCTTTGCCCTTGGACACTCCCCCCAGCTTTATTGCATGTTATGTGACAGTAAGAAAAGTAATTACTAGTCCAGCACTAAAACAAAACAAAACAAAACAAAACAAAACAAAAAACACCAAAAAACAAAAAAAACCACCTACTAGGCTTACAGGTCTTCACAGAACCTAAGGGCTTATAACATAGTCTACTTAATGGGGCAACCCAGGCCTCTTGGGGATAGCAAGGCCTGAAGTCCTAATTGGCCCCAAAAAGCCTAACCCAAGCCAAATGAATGGGCCTAAGAGTCTAGCCAGTAGATCAGACCTAGCAAGGCCCAACAAGGCCTAGCAAAACAATTGAGTCCAGAGGTACCAACAAAGGCTCAAGCTCTTGCAAGGCAGTCTAATTGCTGATTGAACCTACTATGGCCTATCAGAACCTGGGCCTAAATGCAGGCCTTACAAGCTCCAATTGATGCCTAACTAGAACAGCCTAACTGGAAGAGCCCAAGGGGGCTAGCCAGTGAAGTACAACTGGGTATATAAGATGGTCTTAACACATCTAGTAGGCTGCCTATGCAACCCCTAAACACCATAGGGCTGAATGGGCCTTATAGGCCAAACCATGCAGCCCTCTGACATGTCCCACAAAACCATGTGGCCACAGGGACCTAATTTGCCTCTCTACCCAATGTTCCAAACAAAGTGAGCTTATGGGCTTATTAGGCTGCAGCATGTGACCTATCACTAAATAAATAAATAAATAAATAAATAAATAAATAAATAAAAGTTCAGACCCACCACATGGCTTACAAGAGGGCCCAAGTGAGCCTCATAATCCAAACTACATGGCCTGAAGAAAAAAGGGGGTCTTTAATAACCCAATTTTCAGTCATACTCAGCTAACTAATATGGGCAACCCACCAGTTGCCCACACTCCTCCAGGAAACTCCCTGCATCATTTACAGGGGAATGTAAAATAATGCAACAAACCAATAAGCATGTGATTCCAAGTTGTTCTCTTCCCCACACTCCCTACCACAATAAAACCAGAAAAGGTAGTGATGCCAAACACAGCTGCCCATTCATTCTCATTGTTTTAAAAATGTCACCAAAAGAGGCTGTGAAGGGAGTGGGCAGGTCTTAATACCCTCCAGCTCTGCCCACCCCATTAAAAGTGGGCCCTTCCCCACAGCACCTTGCACTGTATGGTTCCAGAGCCACATCCTAGTAAACAGTCATAGGGAGACTGCTTTGGCCTTTCCTGGCTTGTTTGTTTTTATTAATACTTTTCTCCCATCATGACCACCCTCTGATGTTGCTTGGCCACATGAATCCCAGTTTTTGAGTGTTTTTCCCCCTGTAAAATGTTGAACAATAGACAATACAATAAAAATGTCTGGTCTCCTAGTTACCGTTATTTCCAATTATTTGTTGTTATTATTATTATTATTATTATTATTAATTTATTTATTTATATAGCGCTGTAAATTTACACAGTGCTGTACATACAATCTTATTGTTAGATGGATCCCTGTCCTCAGGCTTGCAGTATAAAAGAGACAACACAAAAGGAAGAGGGGAAGGTGGTGGGAAGAGGATGACGTCCAGTGGTTCTTCTCTCTCTCTGGGGCCTGGACCAAGGCAGATGGACTGGAGGGAGGGCAGGGCTTCTTGATACATAGTTAAAAGGAGGCATCCTGGGGCAGAAGGCACAATCCTGAGAACACTTCCCTAAAAATATAGTCTTTAACCTAATTTTGAAACTGGTTAGAGAAGTGATGAGGCACACATGTGGGGGAAGAAGGTTCCAGGAGTGAGTGGCAGCAAGTGAGAAGGGACGAATCCTGGATGAGGCAGTGGAAATTCTCAGCTGGGACAGGAGACCTTGACTACCAGAGCGGAGGGGAAGAGAAGGAGTATGAGGAGAGAGAAGTTCAGACAAGTAAGGAGGGGCCAGTCCGTGGAGGGCTTTGAAAGTCAACAACAAAAGCTTGTATTGGATGCGGAAGGGGAGCCAGTGAGGGGAGGAAAAGGGGGGGGGAACATGGTCAAAGCAGTGAGCAGATGTGATAATACGTGCAGCTGAGTTCTGGACAGAGATTAAAGGATGGAGGTGTGAGAGAGGAAGCCCTGTCAGAAGAAGGTTACAATAATCTAGTCCTGAAACCACTAGGGCATGGACCAGAGTCTTGGCAGTGGAGGCTGAGAGGAATGGATGGATTTTAGCAATGTTGTAAAGAGAGAATCTACAGGTCTTGGCTGTGGCCTGAATCTGGGCCTGCTCTTCAGCCCAAAAGGCTATCAGAGTAGCTTACAATTATAATTAGGCGGTTCCCTGTCCTCAGGCTTACAATCTAAAAAGGCATGGCACAAAAGGAGAAGGGAATGGTGGAGGGAAAGGGGATGAGGTCCAGTGATTGTTCTCTCCCTCTTAGGCTGGACCTCAGATGGACTGGAGAGAGGTCTCTCTTTCTTCAGGCTAGCCCTGATGGCGCTGGGCCTGACTCTTCACTCCATCCCAGGCTGAAGGATGACAGTTGGCATGGAGGGAGGGCTCTCTTTCTTCAGGCTAGCCCTGATGGAGTTATGTGAAACAATGCAGGCTTTGAGTTCTACTTGTAAGAACTAGAACAACTGCTCCATTATCAGGAAGTTGGAATTGAACTGTTTCAGATCATGCATGTATTGGTCAACTGCCTCATAAAGTTTCTGAACCCATTTTATGACATCAATCACTGTTGAAATATTCAGCCAGTAACAATATGAGGCATACAGGCCTTTCTCCTACAATACTTGACAGGTACATGTTCCTGGAAGCAGAAAACATGGTTTTATTATGAATCAGTAATATGTAAAGCAAGGCCTATGTGATCTCTTAGGTAGATCACATATATTTGCCAATTTTATGACTACCCTGTTGTGACTGTTTCTTTGGAGAGGGTGAGGGACATAACAAATGGTGGCAATAAAGTTGTAACTCCTAGACAGAAGGAGACATGATTAATTCAGCATTTTAAATGTCACATAAAACTGCTCATAATCTAATGCATACAGACACTTGTAGCTGGCCATTTACTAGGCACTGCAGCTTATGCCGTGTCCCTGTTAAGAGTTTGGATAGGAATTCATTCAATCAGTATTGCTTCCTGATTTCTGATTCAGCTGGCTGCCTTTTGCTGTGGATTCTCTGGAGTCACGTATAGTGGATATGGCCTCTGCCAACAAGCCAATGATGGAATCCTCATCAGCATCATGGCTAATGTTAACATCTGTCCAAAAGCATTAAATGTGTTAATAAAGACCTTGCTAGATAGTTTCACTTTTGTAGGGCAGCTAAAAACTGGGAACAGACTGGAGACTTTTAATGTTCTCATGTGTCTATTGTGATTGGAGATGGTTTATGACTCCATTCTTCAGCTTTCTTTGCTTTGGCCCAGTATAACCTCAGGGAGCTAACTTCAAGTCATTTCTTGTGGTGTGAGGAGCACCCTATCCCAGGGGACTTGCTATAAAGCCACAGTGATCAGAGGTATTGGTTCTAGGATATTTTGCATAGAATTCAGTGCTCATGTTCTGATTCTGCCACATACTTCAAAGGATGCTGGAATTCATCAGCTAAAGGACCTCTGATGCTTTCTCTAGCATAGAGCACCTGCTCTATTTACAAAATAATAAATTATGTTAAACAGTTTGGGAGTAGAGTACTAAACAAAGCTGTGTGGTGTCCTGGAATGGCAGCAATTCCAGTTCAAAATACCATGCAAGATGCATAACTCCTTTGTCTCTTAGGGCAAACTAAAACCCACAGTTCACTGTGTAAATGTTGTTTTTGTTGTTTCCTACAAATTTCTGTGTGTTTGATTTTATTATTCATCTCAACATTTTGATTCTGGTGAATTTTAGCTAAACAAATAAAGAATTTTAACTAATATAATATCCAACTAGTTACTGCTTAACTTCTGTTCACCTTGAGTTATTGTGACTCTATGAATGAAAGACCTCCAACTCAACCTATAGTCAACCCTGTGTCAGAGAGACATGCTCAAGATCCTCAGACTCAGGGCTATGTCTTTCTTTATTGATTATATCCACCTGTACTGTGATCTTCATCTCTTTGTACTGTCTTTTATCTTGCCAAGCATTATTTTATTTTCTAGTGAGTCATGTCATCTCATGATATGTCCAAAATATGACAGTATCAGTTTAGTTATCTTGGCTGTATGATAAATTTTGGTTTGATTAGCTCTGGAACACATTGATTTCTCCTTTTAGCAGTCCACAGTATCCATAGAACTCTTTTATTCCTATCACTTTTTCTCACTGTCCAGCGTTCACAATGTTACAAAGAAATTAGAAATACAATCCTAACTTTGGTATTCAATAATATATTCAGGATCTTGTTTAGTTCCTTCATAGCTAATCTTCTTAGTATCATTTTGATTTCTTGATTGTTATTTTCTGTTCTGATTAATGACTGAGCCAAGGTATGGGAAATCCTGAACTGCTTCATAGAATCATAGAGTTGTGAGTGACCTCTAGGCCCATCAAGTCCAACCTCCTGTCATGTTGGAAGACACAATCAAAGCACACCTGTCCTCATTAGCTACTTTCATGCCAGATAAATCACTTGTGGTCATTTTTTGTTTGTTTTATTAGTGCTCAGCTGTAAACAAAGTATCTTTGCACTTACTTGCTTAACTTTGTCCATTAGTCATTCCACATCTTTGCTATTTTAGAAGTAGTATGATGTCATCTACATCTCTTGATGTTTATGTTCCTTCCTCTAATTTTCATGCCTCCTTCCTCTGAATCTAATCCTGCTTTATGTATTGCCTGAACCCTTTGAAAATTGCAAACTATTCCATTTCTCCATAGTCTGTCTTGATGATAGCCTCTTGTCCTACACAAAGGTTATGCATCAGGACAATCAAATATTGTGGCACACCCATTTTCTTAAGAGTGATTAATGGTCTTTCATGATCAACACAACCAAAGGCTTTTCTATCATCTATAAAGCACAGACAAATTTTCTTCTGACATTCTTTTGTCTTCTTCATTATATAACATATATTTACTATATGATGCCTAGAGCCTCATCTTTTCCTGATCCCAGCTTGAACATCCAACATTCCATGCTTCATTTGTTGTAAAGGTCTTTGATGTAGAATTTTGAGCATCACTTTGATTGCATATAAATTCATATAATGGTTCTAGGGTTATGGAAATCCCTAACATCCCCTTTCTTGGGGACTAGAATGCATATTGAGTGATTCCAATCTATGGGCTATTATTTTGTGACCATATTATTTTAACAAATTTTTGTTAGAGCTAGAGCAGATTTTGTCTCTGTAACTTGAAGCAACTCTATTGGTATGTCATCTGTTCCTGATGATTTATTTCTCGGAAGTATTCTGAGAGTAATTTCCTTTTCACTTTCTAAAATTGTACACTCACCTGGAAATGGTACTTCCTTGAATTAATATGTCATCCTTTCATGTCTTTTACATAGTTCTTCAGTATATTGTTTCTACTGTTGTTGTTTTTTTTAATTTCTACTTGATCAAGTAATGTGTTCTCCTCTACGTGTCAATCATCCTCACTCTTGGTTTAAACTTCCCTTTCTCAGATCTTGTGGAACATTCCTGTTGTTCTTTTTTGTTGCCATCTTCTGTTTATCTGCACTTATTATTATAATAGAAATGTTTCTCCCTGTATACAACTTGTTGAACAGTTTCATTCAGGGAGCTGACTGTATTTCTATCACCTTTTACATTGCTTCTTAATGTTTTGAAGAATTTGCAATGTCATCCATTGAGGATTCTCTTTCTTTTTGGCTCCAGATAGTAGATTTTTGCATTTCTCCCTGAAAGTATCCCTGTCTTCAGTCCAGCATTCTTCTGGCTCCTGATCAATTGGGCTTAATGGTGCAAATCTATTTTTTATATGGTTGGTTTTGTGTTCTTCTTTAGCCTTACTCTATTTTTATTTTATTATTTTTTTAAAAAAAAAATATGATCTGTGCCACAATCTACTCCTGATTTTCCTCCAGAAAGAATGTAGTTTCTAAAAACTAAAATATTTAGGAATGTAGCTTACAAAAAGGAATATGGTCATATATGAGAATATTTATAAACAAACATGGGAAGAGATTAAAAAGATCTGAAGAATTTGTCTAAACTTCAACTGTATCTCATGGGGAGAAGATCTTCAATATCCATGGGCATTTTGTCTAAAATGATGTATTTTTTTCCAAACATTCCCATAACAGTACAATAAAAAAAAGGAGGATTGGGACTACTAGATCTACAATTATATTATAAAGCATGTAGTTTAAATTGGATTTCAGAATGGCTTAAATTAAACAATGAAGAATCAAAAGAATCTGGAAGGTTTTAACAAATAATTTGGTTGGCATGGATATATTTGGTATGACAAAGTAAAGGCTAAAAGAGAAATTGTGAATCATATAATCAGAAAATCCCTATTGATAACATGGACAAAATATAAACAGAAAATATATAGGAAAATCCCACTCTGGAGCTTCCCAGAAGAAGCGTTTATGGGACAATGGAAGGATAAAAGGGATCATTGGATCAGATACAAAGATATAGTGAAAATAAACTTTCTCTCCAGCATTGAACTAAGATCAAGAGAAGAAATGGAGAAAAACAGTTTTATTTGTCATTGGTTTATTTACCGACAACTTCAAGAAAGATTTGCAATGGACAAAAAACTTCAAGACTTTGACTTGGAAGATGACAAAATAGGAGATGTTTTAATTACGGAGAAGGGAAAACTCGCAGCCAAAATATATGATATACAATTAAGATTACAATTAGAGAAAGAACAAGTGTCCAATAACATGATCAAATGGGCTCAAAATATCCACAACATGATAACACTAGAACAATGGGAAGACTCTTGGAGAAGGACACGAAGATTAACTAAATCCCAGGAATTTAAAGAAAATTATATTACGATATTTCATAGGTGTTATCTCACCCCAGTTAAATTAAATAAAATGTACAAAGAAGTTGACCCAACATGCTGGAAGTGCAAAGAAACACAAGGATACTTTTTTACTTATGGTGGAGCAGCCCTGTAATTAGAAAATACCGGAAAGCAATACATTCAATAATGTCACAAATTATAGGGAAATGTATACCTATGCAACCTGAATTATTTTTACTTCAATTTTTTGAATTATTTTTTTATTTTTACTTCAGTATTTCAATTTCAATATTTTTACTTCAATTATTTTTACTTCAATCAAACATAACTTCAATTTTAGACAAAGCAGATTAGAAGGAACATTGGAAATTAATTTTATATATGGTGATAGCGGTACGTAATCTCTTAGCAAAATATTGGGAAAAGAAAACAATATCCTTAATTGAGGAGTGGCTAACAAAACTGTTGGAAATGATTGAATTAAATAAACTTACATGTAGTTTAAACAATAAATCATCAATCATCAATTGAAGTAGAAAAAGTATGGTCACAAGTGATAAAATACTGGAACTGGCAAGGTTTGGTTGTATAGTGTCTTGCATGAAATATGCATGAACATATTTGAGATGGCTGTAAACTCAATGAAATAACTTATTTGGTTTTCTATTAATGTTTTCTTTGATTATAATAAGTTTATTTTGGAAATTTTGTAGCTTCATAATATGCAGATAATTTTTCATAAAATTAAAAATGTTGTTGATGGTGTGAATTAAATACTACTTAAAGGAAAAAAAAATAAGGCTATTATTCATAAGTCTATAACTAACTACTAGGAATGACTAGTATGTAAATAATGTCATTATTTCTGTTTTATTTGTGTGTTGTGAATGTTATAAATAATTTTTAAAAAAGAAAAAAAAGAATACAGTTTCTCCATTCTCTGCTTCTAATTATGTAGTCTATTTGATTTCTATATTGGCCATCAGGTGATGTCCATATATACAGTATGGTTGCTTGGAAAATGCATTTGTACTGAACCAATTGTTGGCCTTCCAAAATTATATATGTTTCTCTCTTGCTTTATTTCTAATTTTAGGCCAAATATTCCTAGAAATATAGGGCCTGAACAGACAGGCCAAAATAAAGCTGCTTCTGGTCACTTTAGAGGTAGGACTGCAACATCGCTTTGACGTGGCTTCTGGCCTCTTAGGACACATGTATCATTTAAACAGCATACCTTCAAAGTGACCTAAGCAGCTTTATTTTGGCCTGTCTGTTTGGGCCCTTAGATTCTACTCTGTTTCCTACTTTCACATTCCAATCACTTATGATTAAAAACAAGTCCTGTTTTGGTGTCTGGTCAATTTCCTCCTGGATGCCAACATAGAATTTTTCAACTTTTTCTTCTCTGCCTCTGTAGTTGAGGTATAATTTTGAATTACAGCTATATTGATAGGTTTTCTCTGAAGTCCTGTTGATATCATTCTGTCAGACTTTGTTTTTATATCCTTTGAACACTTTTGCTACATCTCTCCTCACTATTAATGCAAGTCCTGGGCCCTTTATTCAAGTTTAGCGTAAATAAGCAGAAGTGTGCAGTTCAAGCAATCTCCGATGCCTACAATACCGGCAACCCCGGAGCTTCGGCTTGATCAGGAATCCTCCCAGTTGTTGATGAAAACAGACTGGAGCCAAAACTCTCTTCTCAGAGGCTTTATTCTTAAGTTGCTGTATTTACAAATATACACACGCTCGTCCGACAAATATCTCCATCCATCCTTTACAAAACAATTACCCAACAATCCTCACTGAGGTGTGTAAGCTGGTTATAGACTTGTGTCATGTGGTCACAAACCCAACCTCATTTGGTGATTCTACTTCCGTTTGTTGCCTGCATTATTGTTGTCCCCTCAGTCAGGAAGACACAGTTGTTTTCATTAGGTTTACATGCAAGCAAGCACATACTGACCTTGAGCACTGTCTGCTCCCAGCCTTCAGCTGTAAACAAGTCTAGCCATGATTCCTGATTTTCCCTTTTTGTGCACATCTGTACATTTCATACTCAGGCCTCAAAGCCTAACATAGCCATGCTAGTTAAATCATGTTATCTAAACTAATTCATGCTAGTTAAAAGGGATGAGTGTTGGCAGAAATGTAAGTTCATACTCCAGTTAGATTTCTATTCCTTAACAGAAAAGACTATATTGCAGAGGTGCAACCTTCTAGATGCTGTACTGTACCAGTAGTATTACCCAACATGGTCAGTAGTGGAGGAAAAGTGTGAACTCTAATCCATTAATATATAGACAGCTACATGATCCCCATTTTTGGTGTAAAGCAATTGTGTCTTTCCTATTACACCCGTATGGAATCCATATTACTTTGGGCTGATCTAGACTGGCAAAAAGGGGTGTGTTCATACCTGCATGAAAGTGTAGCCTTTAGATGACCCACACTGAAAGTTTGGCATGAACACACTTCTTTTGCATTTTTGTGGGGGAAAAGCAGCTTTAAAAAGGACATGCTTTTCCCAGCTTCTTTTTAAAAAGGGTGTAACAGTGCAGCTGTGTCTAAATACTGCAGTGCAACTGTGCAATTTTTTAAAGCTCCCAAACCCTAGCTCCAGCCCTAATCCGAACCCTAGACATGTGCAGTAGGGACTCTGGGATGCTGTAACTGTTATGCAACTGTGCATAAAATGTCAATTCATTCATAAAATAAAGAATTTTATTCATAAACTTAAATTGTAACAGATTTAATATCTTTTTAAGGGGGGAAGGGATGCAGTTTGTTTTATTGATGTAATAGTATTTTAATGTGTAAGCCATCTCAATTGATCTCAAAGGGGTGGAGTAATAACAACAACAACAACAACAACAACAACTATTATTATTATTATTATTATTATTATTATAAAATAAAGGGGTTCATTCATGGTGCACCGATGCAACTGCACACTTAAAAAAGGGAAGCAAAACTACAATGGTAATTTGACAGATCTTCATAACTGCACAGTTCATGTGTGATGTACCTGTATAACTGCGCAGTTCACAGCTGGCAATACAATTGCCTGTATGATGTAGTGGTGCAACTACGCAGTTCACAGCCGGCAACAACAACAAAAAAATTAAAGGTTCAGTGCGGCCAAAAGCCCCGTTCATTGCCACCCGTGCAGCTGCTTCACCTGTGTTTCTAGCATCCTGACAGCTTCCAATGTAGTTGCTGAGAAACAGAAAAGACTTCAGATAAGTTGTCTTCACACCTCCTCAGTGTAGCTGCCCTATGCCTTTTTATTACACACCTGGGGCTTGCAGTGTAGCTGCTAAGCATTAAGGAAAAAGCAACTTTATGTCTCCCTTTCCTGCCAATCTAGAAAGCCCCATTGTCTTTTAAACAAGTGGGGGACAGGCTAGCATAGAAACAAAAGCATAGATAGGCTAGAAACACAGAAACAAAAAGCAGATAGAGTCTTCAGTATCATTTAACTGTGTTGGAAAACCTTGATATGAGAAAATGAATAGTACAAGCCCATCTGTATTTTCATTGCTGAAATGTCAGAAGTGAGGACACTCAATGTGATTGCACAGCATTATTTGTTTTTTTATATATACATCATCTGACAGCATAGAGTATTTCAAGAGTGAGCATCATTGATTGCTGATGAAGGACAAAGCTTTTTCATTTTTCATTCCAAAAACTTTGGATTTGTGTTTTTAATGTGCTTTCTATGCATTACTGAGTGTGTGTTACAGGTGGAATAAATAAATAAATAAAGGTCATATAGACATTTTAAAACTGGAATATCATTTAGCCAATTAGATTAGTCTAGCATTTGATCATAACCTTTATTGTGGCAAGATCTTAAATTATTATTTTTAAGCAACAACAACAGCTACAAAAATAACTGTTTGATCCTGAAGCACCTTAGCAGAAGACACATTTAAACTATACTCTGGTATTTCTACATTTAAACTATACTCTGGTATTCTAATACAAATAAATTATCTTAACTTATTACTGTTGTTAATATTTAAAAGCAGGTTTATGTAATAACATTAAAACCAAACAAAAAGGGGTAACAGATATCTCCTACAATTCTAATTTACACATATGATTGATGTATACACACACACCAGAATTATGCACATACAGAAATGTTAAGAAAATCATATTGAAGTAATGTTTATAGAGAAGGAGAAACACATTCATAATTCAAGATAAAAAGGGTCATATATAATTACCCAATATCCAAGTTTACATTCAGTCCCTGCATCAACCTCCCTACTTGAGCCTACGACAGCCTGCTGTGAGGTGTTTAACACTTATTTTGCATATAAAGTCTCTCGGATTAGAGCCGACTTGGACACCAACATTGACTCAGAGCCCCCAAGTGAGGTGTCCAGTCACTCCGTAGATGGTTTATTGGATGAGTTTCAATTGGTGAGTACTGATGACGTGGACAAACTCCTTGGTAGTACTAGGAAGATGACTTGCTCCCTTGATCCAGCTCCATCTTGGCTGGTAGTCCAGGGAGGGGACACATTGAGAACTTTCCTTCGGGAGCTGATCAATGCGTCCCTCAGGGAGTGCATTGTTCCATCATGTTTAAAGGAGGCGGCGGTAAAGCCCCTCCTGAAGAAACCCTCCCTTGATCCCCTGGACAACTACAGACCAGTGTCCATGCTACCTTTTATTAGCAAGGTCATTGAGAGAGCTGTTGCCCTCCAACTCCAAGCAGTCTTGCATGAAGCTGATTATCTCGATCCATTTCAAACCGGCTTCAGGGCGGGGTATGGAGTTGAGACTGCCATGGTTGCTCTGATGGATGACTTCCACTTGAGCATTGACAGGAGTAATGTGACTTGGATCTCTCCACAGCCTTCGACACCATAGATCACGCCATCCTTTTGGATCGGCTGAGAGAGTTGGGGATCGGTGGCACTGTGCTCCGGTGGTTCCGGTCCTTTCTCTCCGGCAGATCCCAAAGGGTGAGGCTTGGGAACAGTTGCTCCCCTAAAATCGAGCTTAATTGTGGCATCCCTCACCTGTCCCCGATGTTGTTTAACATTTATATGAAGCCGTGTAGTGAGATCATTCGAAGGCATGGAGCTCAGTGTCTTCAGTACGCTGACGACACTCAGATATATCTCTCCATGACAAGATCATCCACTCAGACCTCAGATGGCATCTCTCCTCTGAACCGCTGCCTTGAGGCAGTAATGGATTGGATGAGGGAAAACAAATTGAAACTCAAACCAAGCAAAACGGAGGTACTCACAGTCACAGGCCCAAAACCAGGATTGGGAATACAATTTCCAGTTCTTGATGGAGTCACACTCTCCTCTAAGGACTGTGTTGGCAGTTTGGGGGTCCTCCTGGACTCGTCGCTTCACATGACTAGTCAGGTGAATGCGACGGTCTGGAGTGCCTGTTACCAGCTTTGGCTGATCCGCCAGCTGCGCCTTTTCCTGGAGAGGAAGGACCTGGAAACTGTGATACACGCACTGGTAACCTCACGACTGGACTTCTGTAATGCACCCTACTTGGGGCTACCCATGTGCTTAACTCGGAAACTACAACTGATTCAGAATATGGCAACCAGACTTATTACTGGTACATCTAGGAGAGAGCACATGACATCTGTGCTAAAATCTCTCCACTGGCTGCCGATCAGTTTCTGGGCACAGTACAAGGTGTTGGTCTTAAACTATAAAGCCCTACATGGCTCGAGTCCATCCTATCTAATGGACCGCCTTTCCCTGTATGACCCCCCCCCCGGGAAGAATCTGTTACAGCCCAGGAAGACCAGGTTGGTGGAGACCTCCCAGGGGGCCTTTTCGGCAGTCGCTCCCAAGCTTTGGAATGGCCTGCCAGACGAGATGTGTCTTATTCCATCTATTGATGGCTTCAAGAAAGCCTTGAAGACACATCTCTTTCAGCAGGCCTTCCCGGAAAAAATGTTTAATATTCCTAGCTCTAAACCTCCTGCTAGTTCCTAGTCTCCATCCTGTTAAACAGCTCAGGGAGTTTTTTAGCTTGACATTGTTGATTCTGTTTATTTGTAATTGTTTTAACTTGTTCTGGTTTAATCCTTTTTTAAGGGGGGGGAGTTGGGAGTGGGATTGGATATCTTAATTGTGATGTTTTTAACTTCTCTTGTACCCCGCCCCAATTGCCTGTTCAGAGGGGTGGGCTAGAAATAAAAAAATATTATTATTATTATTATTATTATTATTATTTTCTACAAATTAGAGAACACTGCACTGAAAACTGGTAAGTGTCCAATGACTGAAGCATAACAGGCATCTAGGTAGTATCCTGTGACATGTACAACCTTCTGCAAATGACAGTCTAGATACATCTTTAATCACTTCTGGGAAAATGTGGCACTTTTTGTTGTTGCTGCTGTTGCTGAAAAAAAAAAAAAACTTTGTCTCTGATTTCCAGCTAGCTTCCTGATGCTGAATTAGATTTTTCTGCTGCTACACTCTTGATTTCACTGCTAGGGATGTGAGTCAATAGGAAAAAAGTGTTCCCTAGGAAGCTGTCAAGAACTGACTAAGAGCTGTGAGCAGATAATTGAATGTTAAGTTGATATATATGCCCACATTGCAGTGATGTATTCAAGCTTTTTACTGCAAGTCTTGAGTCTCATGCCCCTGCCTTCAAGTCTCAAGCTGAGTCTCATGTCTGCTCTCCCAGGAAAATCTTTAGAAGGGCCTTTTCATGTGAAATCAGGCTGCTGAATAGACCTCAAGTCTTCCTCAAGCCCATTGCCTGATGTGTTTGCTGTTCCCTTCCAAGAAATGTACCTCATGCTCTGGGTTTGAGGTGTGTGTGGGGGGGATCAGAAAGCTAGACTCACTCCATAATGTAGGTCACATTTCTTGGAGGAGAACAGAAAACCACAAGGGATAGGTCTATATAGCAAACCTAGGACCTTATCAGACGTGGGCGAAACTTTATCAAAACATTCCAGAAACCTTGCAGAAGATCCAGGATGTGACCATCCGGGGCACTTTTAAAGTGTAATTGAGGCTTCCTGCTATGTTTTCATCATGAAATCATTTGTGAGGAAGCCATTTTCTCAATAACGGGATATCCTGTTATTCAGAAAATTGCTCCTTCTGGCTTTCCCATGAATGATTCCATGACAATTCCATAGCAGGAAGCCTCAATTACACTTTAGAAGTGTCATGGATGATCACATCCCTGGCACTTCTGCAACATTTCTGGAATGTTATCATTATGTTTGGACCCTGCATGTGATAAGGTCCATAAAGTACTGCTTCTGTCATATGATTGGTAGTCAAAAAGCAATGAGATGGAAGATTTGTTCAAAGGAGGAAAATTGTTTTCTGTTTCATTACATTTGTGGATGATGATAGGCCAAGTCAGTTGCTAAAAATATACAAGTCATGAATCTAATAAAGTCAGTGTGTCATTTATTACAAATTCAAGTCCAAGTTGAGTCACTGAAGTCTCTGACTTCAGTCCAACTTGAGTCTGAATCAATTGCCTCAAGTCTGTTTCACTGACACATTGTCATACAATATACACATGATCCTCTTTTGATAATGCATTAAATGAATGTAATTGTTTCTTAAAATTTCCGTGTATATATGTGTTCAGTACAACAGTGTGTGCATTAATATTATAAGAGTTCTGTCTTGAGATATCCCTGTGATGGTGGTGGTGATAGCAATGGTAGGTAACAAAGTCATCAACAGAGCATTTCAAACAGAACATTTAAAAGTACTGTACACTTAAATCAATGCACAGTAAATGGTCATGTTTTAAGGGCATAACAATTAAGATAAAATAGTACCCTATGAACTAGGCAGTCAAAATGCCAACTCTAAAACTATTCTAGTCCTTTATTATTCCAATAAGATAGTTTAATTCTTTGAAGCTCTATAAATGTATGCTATAGAGTCTTCTTTTCAAAAATCAACTTAGAGATCCTAGGGAAAGAAATCTTGCACATATGTGCACATTCTATTCATTCCACACATTCTTTTTATTTTACAGAAGGTTTTGTAACTGTATCTTTCTAATTTCAAAATCTATAGGACAACTTTTTATTGGCTAGAACTGGAGCAAGATACAACAACTTCAGTACATAAAAATGAAATTAATAATAAACAAACCTGAATGGGTACTGAACAAAAATAAATAAACAAGTAGTTGGGCCGAAGGAGGAGAAAGTGGGTTGATCCTGCTTTTTCAGAAAGCGCGTCAAAACCCACCTGCCTCCAAAGCCCATTCGCAAGATGGGCTGAATGTGCAAGGCCCAACTGCATGGTACAGAGTCAAGCGAGCACTGCTGGGTATATTTTCTTTTGTTGCCTCCTCTTCATACATGCACACCATTGCACAAACACACTGCTGGTGACCCCCAAGTAGCTTGCACATCTGCCCAGATGCCATCCCATTATGATTGGCCACACAGTCACATGTGTGATGCTCCACCAATACAGTGTATCAGTGCAATCGATGTGCAAATCATACATTGTCAAAGGACAATCATGGAGATCCCCCCCCCCCAATGCCTCCTTCATGCCATGCCCCGCGTTGGACAATCTGGTTTGTGTATATTGTATTTTGGAGTTGTCACACACTCATTTCTTTGCTTAGCCACAGCTACACACTCACATTGATGCATTTATAGCAGCCATGAAGATGCACATCTTCCACTTTGAGTTAAACTATCCCAGATTCTGTTTGCCTTGGCTTTTAGCCCTGGAGCTTCAATCTAGTTTCCACTCGCTTTGGAGTTGTGCATCATCTAAACACATTGTCTTCAAAGTGGTTGGAAGCCACTTTATTTGGCCTGCCTGTTCCACCCCATTGTTTTATTCTCTGGTTTATCTGAGGAACTTGATCACCCTTGATTTCAGTTTCATCCCAATGTCTATGGATAATGTATTTGAACAGCAACAACCAGATTAGTCAATATAATGAAAGAGACATGACTGGGGGGGGGGGGGTTTAAGAACAATGTCTATATTGGAAGTGGTCAGCAGGCTCACATGGGAAACACAGCAAAGAGTAAAAATCTTTCTGACTTTACTTGCATATTTCCTATCTTTCCATTCCATATTTTTGTAGTTTGCTATTGGTATTACACCTTAATATATTGTTAGTGTAATTGGCTACCTTAGGTGAAGAACATGATGTTTCCAGATACATAGTTCACAGGCATCAGTTTGACTGGACTGGCTGTTTAAACTTTATTTGAGAGTTGTCAATGCTGTAGTGCTTTCCACCACTACACTTCAGACTGCAGTAGAGATGAGCAATGGGAAAGCCACTAGGAGGCTGAAACCACACTGGGGTTTGTTTTCCTCAGAATCTACTTCAGCTTTTACATGGGCTATCCAGGTTGCTAATCTCTCCTCCTGAAATAGGTTCAGCACTTTGGAAAGCAGACATTAAAAGCACAGGAGATTCTGGAACACTTAGCATGGCTTTAAAGAAGTGGTGCTGCTAGCAGTTTTTGGACAGCAGACTAGTCTAGTGAGTCCAGGACAAGCTGAGTGGGATTTGAAACGCCCTCATCTTCCCAAAAAAAAAAAAAAAAAGGAATGAGAGAACGAGAGAGAGAACTAGAGCATTAAGAAGTTGTAACTTCAAGACGTTAAATCCTTTGATGAGGGCCGTGATGATGACATTTCATGGTTACAGGCTTTTGAATGTCAGGTGACTGATTTTGCTCCACCTGCACCTTCACAGCTTAAGTCTGCTAAGATTTCCACATAGAGGAGGGTGTGGTTTTTTTTTTTTAAGTGGTTTGTTTTGATCTCACTGCATGTCCAGGGAGAGAATTTGTCTTGTCAGTTGAGCCAAGAGTCACTCACACCAGAGCCTTCTAAGGAGCTGCAGGCCACAGAGCATGTTCAGGCTGTTGCACCAGGTGAGACTTTCAATCCATTGTCTGTTTTCCCACGTGTTACTTGGCCAATTACAGTCAGCCTCACTACCCAATCCTACAGCTGGGGCTTCCACAGCTATGGGGTGCCCACATCCCCATTTGAAAATGTTTGGGGTTGGCCCACCCCACAAACACCACTGTCTTTAGGAGCATCACCCCAGACGTTGCCCTGACAGGTTATGAATGGTCACCAGATGGCTTACCCAACAGGATCTGAATATGAGTTAACTTCCCCAGAAGCAATACCTATAGGCTATATTGCTGCCCATAGGAAATCATGTAGCTCAGGCAACATGAGAGAAGATCTTAAGGGGTGAATATATTAACGTGCTTTTACTAATGTATCACAAGTTAGAAAAGAAAGAGAAAGAGGAGCTGGATGACAAGGAGAAAGACAAACTGAGAAAAAGGCAGGTTGAAACGTGTTGTTCCAATTGATTCTCATGCTTCCTGATTTATGTGGGTTTTATAGCCAGAATACAGTCTATAAGGTCTGCCTCTTTATTTCAGTATATAGACATCATACACAGGGCTTATGTGGATTATTGAGGCCTGGCATGGCTGTTGTATGATGAGGCATTTCAGATGCGAACTGCTATTTACCTGACCTTATGTTGGGATATGATGCATTCCCAGCTGTGGATGCAGCTCATGACTCCCGTGAGGCCTGCACAAGGAGAGAGATCCCATAGTGGACATCTGGTACAGGAAGCACTTACCTCGCCTTCCTTTTGTGGCTCAGGGCCAGCTGGTCAACAGTGAAAGATGATGTTCTGGGAGTTTGTTCTCAGAGGGTGTGGACCAGGAAGCCTGCAGGTTTAAGCATTAGCACCCATTGTGTGAAGGGAGCCACTCCTTTAAGAACTGCATGAGGGGACATGGACAGGCAGGGCCAAAAGGCCAGGGCTCTAAAAAGGGATCCAGTATTCCTCCCCCTCTCCTTTAAAAGGGACCTGAACCTATAGATATTGGTTCTCTCATTGCCTTGCTGTGACATTATCCCAAAAGGTGGGGGGAAATAAAGGTTCAGGTGAACACCTTTGGCACCCTCCTAAAGGGTGAAGGTAAGTCTCTGGAACTGGCTTTTAGGTCTTGTGACTAAACAGGGGCTGGCCTGAGATTTAAACCCTCACTTAAGTCTTGTGAGTTAAATGAGGGAGTCTTGGGTTGGTCTTCCAGATGCAGGCCAACTGGGGAATCAACCCACTTTTGGTGCTTTGCCCAGTAGAAGCTGGGGATTGGATCTGGGAGTAGACCGCCTGCCAGTTGTTCCCTCATGAGGTTCCCCCACTTTTTTTTACAGCTCTCTAAGAAATAAAGTTAAATAAGTTGAGTTAAATAAAGTTGCCCAATTTCATAACCCAGTTTTCACTGGGTTGATTGGCAGTTATATACCTATATGTTGTTGACTGATACATATTTGTGTACTTTTGTGTGCATGTACATATTTCTGCCATTCTGATATATTTTAAGTACAATCTTAATTTGCATTTCATGCATCACATCCACAGTCTTTCTCAGACTGCACATGTCATGTATACATTGATCTTGGAGTAAATCTGATTGCACTCAATAAAAATCACTTCTGAACGGATATGCATTGGATTGTACTGCTGTTCTTTAACATTTGCCCACACATTGTCAGAAAAGCAGGATACTCTTTTACAAAGTGAAAAAAAATTCAATTTAAAATATCAAATGATTCTCTGTTGTCACCTTGAGCCTTAGTCCTGGAAAAACAGTGAGGCTAATTTAATTGATTGATCAATTGAGTGATTTTGATTTTGTTTAGCTTGGATAATAGTTCATCTTGATACATGCCTGAGTGGTTTAAACTAAGTAGTCTGTACACAACAATTAGTGAAAACTGATTTATACTGTACCATAGTTAAGATCCTACATTGAGGTTTTTTAGTTGATTCCCAAGTCACCCATGTAAACCCACTGGGTGACCTTGGATAAAAGATACTCTCACACTCCCAGCCCTACAAAACCATGTGATAGGCTTCCCTTTGGGTTGGTCTTAGAAACATCTTGAAGGTACACAGCAACAGCAAAGAGTAAATCTTCATGCATGGTGTTATACATTAGTTGTATTGCACAACTCTTAAACTGATCAGTTACGTTGTGCAACACAACCAAGATGCTAAATTTGCATTTCTGATGCCACTGATACACTCATCACAGGATCAGGTTGATGCAAGTCATCTGCAAGGCTATGCAGATGTGGTCTACCTTCCTTGAAGGATGTAATGGTGTTTTCTTTTGGAGAAACTGTTGATGACTCTGTTATCTTCATATGTGATACATAATGTACATCTATCCACAGTGTATGTCTTTTCAATGTAATACTTGTTCTTCTCTGCTTTCAACAACATGGAATTGAATGTGGATGTTCTACATGAAACAAAAATATGCAACTGCTTCCATAGAGAAATTACACACCTTTAGGACACCAACAGGATTTTAGCACATCACTGGATTTCAATGGGAGTAAATTCATACATTTAGAGGCATCCAGCTTTAATAGGTGTGATGATAGTCTACCCAGAATATATTCTGCACATAGTTTTGAATAAACTAAGAGGTTTTAATCTCTTCAATTAACTGAGAGTATACCAATGGGTCTACATTTTATTCTTTTCTTTTCAAAAGAGTTTTGAAACTGGAGTATTAAAAAAAAAAACTCTTGGCCCACTTGACCTTGTTCCTTTCCTTCAGAGGCTCCCTCTTTCAGTCATTCCCCAAGGCCACTTTAAGCTTTTTGGAAAGCATGAGCAAAGTGTCATTTTCTTTTCTTTTTCCTCCTCCTCTCTCCCAAGTGTTGATGGTTGAAGAGTGTTTTTTAAAAAAAATGAATGTGACTGAGCTCTTCACTGATAGCTAGCTAAATAGAGGACTTTTGCACAGCCCTTGAAAATGAATCAGACCATTTTCAAAGGATTCTGGTCCCTTGGGTCCAACTAGATTGTCATAATCTATAGTAGTGGGAGCAATTCTGTTAATCCCACCTTGTCAGTGCTTTTCAGTTAGCTGTTTTCCTCACAATGTTTTCTCAAGATATAGCAGTTAATAATACAGTGCTGATATTATTTCCCCATAAATAACTGTGGTCTGTGAAAAACTGATGCATGTTAGGATTCCACAATCATTTCCTTAGTGTTGAATGGGAAGGAGGAAGACCTCAGTGAGTAATCTCACATATTGATTTAGGGATTGTGTTGGCTCTCCCACCTGGTAGCTCTTGCATTTTAGAAAATATGTATGTGTGTTTGTACAGAAAACTTTGACAAGCCATGTCCACTCCACCCACTGCAGGCACTTCTTCCATTGATATACTACCAAGGGCAATCTGGGGAAAAATCATTGAAGTCAAGACGTAAAATTTTGTGCCTACATCCATTTGTCATTTCCAAACACAGTTCATTCACTAAATAAATTTCTGAATGATAAGTAAACACTTGTGCAACTCTCATTGATTTGATCAATCTAGAGAAGTTTTAACTAGCAATTTGGATTAAGTAAAGCTTCTATTGTGTTTTCTTGGTTTGCTAGTACATTTCAATGATACAGGGGTTTGGGGAGGGGGCGTTGAGGATTCTGGAAGCATTTTCAAGGCTGCAAACATTCCACGTGTGCTCTCAAACTGTATGGAAAGTGAGTTGTTTTTCGTTCCTCTTTTTTCAACAAAATGTCCATATGGCCCCAGTTTTACCATTCAGATGTGTTATATATGTTAGAAGGCTATCCATATCTTTCAATGACATTTCTTGCGCATTCAGTGTATGTGAAATAAGACTTGCTGAAGGGATTGTGTGGGTAGGGAGGCAGAAAGAACTTGATCCGTAGGGAGAGGTAGGAAATAAAAATTATTATTATTATTATTATTATTATTATTATTATTATTACCATTTTCTTCTTTCCCCCCACCTTCAGGTCTTACCCTACTCTGATCTCTCCTCATTTAGTACCTCCACATGTTATGTTTCCAGCCTATTGGGCTAGGGAATGGAGGAAATATTCAGAACAATTTCTACCAACCCTCTGAATGCGGATGAATTCAATCACGCAACAAAACACAGAGAAAGCTGCTACTCTTCTGCATCATTAGCACTTTGTTTTCTCATGCAATAAGGCAGTTGGTTATAAATATATTTTAAGAATATAACAAAAATTCACTGTAGACTTGGTAAATCATTACTGTTTTAAGCATACTCACATGTTTTGAGAACTAGGCAGTATAAATATTCCCAAGTAGTTGCAGGGCAAATACAGTCAGTCCTCCATATCCACTGATCCCTTATGCATGGATTCAACCATCCAGAGCTTAGGGGAAATTGTTTTATGGATTGTTTATATACAATAATCAACTGTCATTTTACAGTGTAACATATTTTAAACATCATTGAATAAATGTTACCACAATGCAATTCAAAATAACTTTGCCACTATCACAATCAAATAATGCTTTGCAACCTTCAAGCTGTTCAGTAACCCATTTTTTTCTAAGAAACATCAGATCATTAGGCCCGATTTGCCAAGAAGTGTCAAAAATGCAAATGTGAGTATTGCTACCAAGAATCTTTTTTTTAAACCAGAAGATAAGTTTCAATCACAAATTTCCTCAAAGAGTTGCTTCTCAACTAGGTTGTTAAGTAATTAAGACAAGAATGCTTTGATGATTTCATCCTTGTTAGGGAAAAATATTTCTAACTGATTTGGCTGATCAGTGAGTTGGCACCCAAACAAATATGTTACTGCTTGGGGACGCTCTTGCCAAATGGATTTTACACATAAATATTTTGAATATGTTTGTTAGATGTGGCATTAAGACAGTGATGAGAGCAACATACTTTGCTATATTTGCTAGTGTTCTAAATATATGATTGATTACCTTACGTTTAGTATGCCACTGAAGTTTGAAAATAATGGGCTTAACATGCAGATTTTCTCAGTCCGCAATGCTCTATTTTGCTGTTAGTTAATTTCCCCTTGCTCTGACATTCTTACGCTATTTATAATTAAAATCAAATATATTGTATGTGCCAGTTTTGTGCCTCTGCTATTGGTATTCAACAAAGTACATATCCAAGGCCAGTAGTCATTATTGTCACTATATGGTTAGAAGTTTGTCAAATAAAACTGGTCTTGATTGCTGGAACTAACTTGAATTTTGAAAAAAAGGATGTATTGATAACAACAACAACAACAACAACAACAACAATTTTTATTTATAGCCAGGCAATCGGGGCAGGTTACAACAACATTAAAACAAAAACAGTTAAAATAGAAACAGCCCCATCCCAACCACCCACCCCTTAAAATAAGATTAAATTAACAATGAGTTAAAACATGGCACATAAAAACAGGAACAATATCAAAAACCTAAAATTCTTGAGCAGAATGGGTTTAATAGCACAGTTCCATGGCTCCTCAATAGTTTATTATCTCAGAAAGGTCACAAATATTTGTATTTAGTTAAGCCAGAGCAGGGACATTGTTCATCCATGCCACTCTTAACATGAACCCATTACTGCAATGCTCTTTAGACATTACTAGGAAGATACTCAGAGATGCATTTCATTGTTGCTTGCCATTCTTGTGAGGAAGTGGTCTGGTGAGAATGGAATATCTGTCTTTGTAAAAATAGGTCCATAGGCAAAATACACAGATCCAACAACCATTTCTCTCCCTCTCAAAAAAGATTGATGATGATGATGATGATGATGATGGGTATAAATATTATTTATGCTTCTACTTACACAGGATGAGAAAATGCCAGAGCTTGTTGGTTACATATAACTTAAGTAAACTCACATATCCTTTCCTCATAGTCACTGTCACTGGAGACTATTGGAGATTATTACTGTGATTCACATCTTAGACTCCACATTACTAAAAAGCTCAGTCTAAATAATCTTTTCTACCATATAACAAAACCTAGATGCCCTTCTTATAATTTAATGTTGGAGACACAATGGCCTGAGACACATGGGCCAAAATCTGGCCACTCTGGAGTGTGTAGCATTCAAATGATGCATGGCCCCAAAGCAGCCACTACCCAGTCCTTTGGATCAGATCAAATAGGAGGGGGAATAATCCAGCTCCTGGTGGTGGCTGCGTTGGGATCACTGTGGCAGCCTACTTTGGAAGTGGGCCATGTGGTTGCTGCAGTCCTGGTGTGATTGTGGAAGGAGAGGCTGGAGGTTACTTCTTGTTGCCTGTCTGCTTCATCCCCACAGTATACTCTCCCGCCCTTCTGATAATCTATCTTGTTCTTACTGGCAACAAATGGGACCAATCCAATATGTTCTGGAGGTGGCACACATCAGCCCTGTTCTCTTTTGATTCAGGTGACCTAGTCATTATACATTGCTTGAGAAGGCTGTAATTTATATTTTTCTCTGAATATTATTATTATTATTATTATTATTATTATTATTATTATTATTATGCCTTTCTCCCAGGGCTGGGACTCAGGATGGGTTACAACATTAAAAAAACACCATACAGGTGTTTTTAAAATAGTATTTTAAATTGAATTAATTTACTGCAATAATTAAAACAAATTCAGTGCTAAAATCAAGTACTTTAAAAGGATTAAAATGCTTTAAATACATTAAAACAATATAACAACATCTCATCACATGCCTTAAAAACTTTCGGTTTTAAAAGCCTGTGTAAACAAGTAGGTCTTAGCCTGCTGGTGGAAGGATAACAAGAAAGGGGCCATTTTGGCCTCCCTGGGCAGGGAGTTCCAGAGTCTAGGGGCAGCCACTGAAAAGGCCATCTCTCATGTCCCCACCAGCTGCACTTGTGATGGTGGTAGGATGGAGAGAAGGCTCCCCTGAGAATCTCAGAGCCAGGGCTGACTCATATAGGGAGATACAGTCTGCCAAAAAGCCTAGACTTGAGTCATATAGGGTTTTATAGGTCATCACCAGCACTTTGAATATCTCTTCCTGGGTTGTAACATAAATTAAACAAAGACAGTTATAAGTCTCATAAAATATCAGCTCGGTTACAGTAAAAAAATTAACAAAAATGAGCAAGAATTCATATCTTTTTTTTTTCTTTTTTAAAAAAGATATCTATTGTTCAAGATTAGAAAATACCATTCTTTTTCTCCTTTCACTTAAATCAAGATGTAGGATGTACTTGAACATTTGAAAATTAAGCAAGGAGCATTATTTTGACTCAAAATAGACTACCAAATAGTAAAGTGCTCTGAGTAACTTAATTCCCTAACAAATAGCAATATTTATTTTATTATTTATTTTATTATTGCTAATAAGATCATCATCATCATCATCATCATCAATATCATCATAATCTTTAACTTATGCAGACATTAGAATTTCTGCTAGCCATCTAAACTGTCTCTGTTATTTTCCCAGATGGTACTCTTTTGTCTAAGCTACAAAATTTACAGAATACGCATGAAAAATAGAAGGCATTGTAAAGCAGCATAATATTAGCTTGCCAGCTCACACTGAGTCTTCTTTAGAAATATATTGTGATATTTGGGAATACATATATGATCATTTCTCAGTTGAAACTATGCCCTTTGCAAACATATTTCATTATTATACAATCAAACACTAAGGGCTGTTTGCATTTGTCACATCTGTTTGGAAGGCATGCTGCTGATCCAAACTTAATCAAACCCTTGCTGAAGGCAAGACCAAGAATCAATGAAAGGTTTATGAGTCCAATTAAAATAATCTTAAAGGAAACACAAAGGCTACTTTTGCCACTTTTGAGCTGTGGCATTACTTTTGTGAAGACAATACCACTTGAGTTTCCCTCAGGAGCTGTTTGGGGGAGAGATGGCCATCACTACCTCAACATTTAAAAAAATAAAATAAAATTGAATACATATCTCACAGAGTTTGGGACAGGAATTTGAAACTTATCATTATATAAATCCTGTTGAAGTCAGAGAGACTTATTTTTTATTAGATATGTTTTGAATCTCACCATCAGAGTTTTCTTACTGTCACATAACTTTATTCATATGAAACTAATGTGGCAGAATCTTCACAGCATGCTTCTGCCATGTCATCTCCTTAACACTTATTGTCAAATCTGGAAATATTGGCTCTAGAGAGTGAAGGAAGAAAGTACACCAGCTGACAAGATAAAGATGACACCATGTCATATGACATGGCCTTGGATAGGAGAACATTATCAAAAAGAACTTTGAAGAACTTTCTGTAGGGATAAAAAATCTGCACAACATTTGAACAGAAAAGGTCAGGTTTCTGTGGTTGCTAGGGGTATTTTTTTTCACACTTGATGTTGTATGTCAACTGCACCTATTTCATGTAAACACCTGATCTGGCTGTGGTAACACTTGCCTTAGTTACATCCTGTTAGATTACTGTAAGATACAGTACTCTATGTATGGGATGAAAAGGTTATTTTTTTTAAAAAAAAATTCACAAAATAGTCAAAACTCATTTTTAAAGTACTGGGAAACCCTGATAAGATAAAACCTGGACTGATTAGAATTTTCATAAACTTATACTGTGCAAAATTCACACAAATGATTGCTTTGCACAGAAATCAACATTGGCTAGAATCTTGTATCATAGTTATGAATGCATAACTGGGAGTTATGTACTTATGACTGTTACATATCCATGGTACTTATGTAGCCCCTTGTGTAGGGGCTATGTAGGGACTATGTAAGTCCCCCAGTATTCACTTACCAGGCAGTAGCTGCTGCAATCAATGGGGATCTGTTCCATTTTCATGAGAATCTGCTGTTCCTACTCCCATTGTGTGAATGATCTTTAGTGACAAGTTCTCTGTTTCTGCATGTTACAATAGGGATCGCTCAAAGGAGGGGATGGAAATGGAAACCAGCTGCTTCCCAAATGACAGAGGAACAGACTCCATTGATCACAGGAGACTGGGGGATTGCACAAGAATTGAGTCTGAAACAACATTTTCTATACAGAGATATTATTTCCTGTGCCGAAAATACTACTTTATCCAAAGAAAATCTTATTTGCTGCATAGAAAATGCTGCAAATAGGCATTCATTAGGCACAAAATGTGCATATGGTTGATTTGCCTAGGAAACAATATTTTCTACAGAGGAAACAGCATTTTCTGTGCAGTAAATCTTGTGTCCTTTGCAGAAAATTTTGTCGATGGCCAACCATAAAATAATGAGACCACACACAAGGCATTGGATTAAAAAGTCCAGTTGTGGGTCCAGTTCATGCCAGGTGTCAGCCTGTGACCACCACCTCAGCCTTCCTTTTGGCATGACTCCTGACTCCTAGGGCAATCCAATCCCATGGATTGCTCCCTTGCTGATCATTTACTAGAAGGCACATGAAAGGCAAAACCCTCCTCCAAGTCCATAGAATTGGTTATTTGTTCCTAAGTAAAAACCACAAAGCTAAATTAGAATAGATGCAGCTAAAAGAACTGAAAAAATGCCATTGCTTTTTAGGGTGGCAAAAGGCTGCCCTTGCCACTGTGGCAGTGGCTTTCAGAAATGAAGAAAGCAGATAGGAAGGAAAAAAAAAACCATTTGAAATGTGGGGCTAGAGGTAAGTTCTACAGGTACCACGGTCTAATTAAACACACACACACACACATACACACACACACACACACACACAAGGAAATGGATCCCAGGGCAAATCATACCTGGACTCTCTATAGAACTGAGGCTATTGAACTTTGGCCACATTAACAGAAAACATGACTCATTAGAAAAGACAACAATTTTTGGTAAAATAGAGGTCAGCAAGAAAAGTGGATGATCACATTCTAGATGGATAGACTATATCAAGGAAATCACAGATCTGAGTCTGCAAGACCTGAGCAGGAGGGACTTGGAAATTGAAGCCAACTTGATAGTTAACAAGAAGAAACCATGTCGAATATCTAAGTCTGTTTTGATCTTTTGCTTCAAGGCTTCTTCATCATGTTCAGGAAACTGCCCCACTACACTGACACTTAAACTTATGAACAGGCTCCATGTAAAAGAACTGTTTATGCAATAAGATAGGGAATCTTCAAAGCTATAACTTATGAAATTCTCTCTGTACTAGTCCGCTATTGTGTATATAAGTTATCAAGGAATGCTGTAGTAACATGCATGTGTGAACCAGCCCATAGCTGTGTGATTCCACTCTCCATTAATTCCAGATATATTCAACCAAAGCATTTTCACACTAGTCATACCAAACCGATTGTTATGCAACAATGTCGAAGTAATACTGAAGTCATTGGTAGCACAGAACACTGTCTTTTATTTGATCTTCTAACCTCTGAATCAATGGTTGTTTGCTAACCAGAGCATTTAATTGCCACAATTGCTTCAGTGCTTTTCTTCATGAAAATGTGCACCAGCTAGTTATGTAAACAAATCTGCAATATGTGTTTGTGTTTCTAAATTAATAATCAGGTCACAAAATAATTTACACACTCTGCTAAAGCCAAATTGAATATTATTTTTTCATAGAGAGAATTGAAACATATCTAAAGTCTCTGTCACTGTCGGATGGAACAATACAAAGAGTTTGACTTGCAAGACTGGGGTAATTCTGCAGAACAATGTGGAGGTTATTAGCATGGCTGTCTTGCTTATAACATTTTCCCTGTCCAAGCAACTTTAAAGATAAGCCAATTATCCCATGCTATTTTATTCTGGGGATGGGGGAAGCAACATTCTTATATGCCGTGCAATTATATATTAACAATTAACCTGCTACATGTTGAGCTGATGGGAACATATTTAACTAATGCAACTGTCTTTAATGTCAAGGATTCCTTGGGAACTGAAATAGTAATGTGAACATAATGTGAAAGTATGCATGCCTTATAGCCATATAGATGTCAGGGCATAGATACTTCTGCAAAACTTTGTTTTCACATTTCTGTATTAGAATTAGATAAGCAAGAACTGGGTCCAAATCTTAGCCAAATAGACTTAGGTGCGGAACAGAAGGCCCAGAAGGAGCACCCAGAGGCCGCTATGGCTGCAATCGGGTTGGAACCATGGTGATCACATGTCCCAGGCCTGAAGCAGGCTGCCACCATTTTCCCAAACTGGCACCACTAGAGTCGGATTTAATCCAGCTTCCAGGTGTTTGGGGCCATGCGTCATTTGAATGCCACACATTAGGAAGCCTCCTAATTTGGCCCATGCATTTCGGGCCTTTGTTTTGCAAAAAAAAAAAAAAAAGAACAATGATTGGACTGGCTAGCAGGATTTGTATGAGGATTAAAGAGGGAAGACAGCATCATGCAGGGTGCTCAGAGCTCCATAGAAGAAGGACAGGTTGAAAACACCACTCCTTGGCCTATTATCTCTGGATTTTGTTGACACATTTTCATTCTTTTTTGGAGATGTAAGTGTTGTTACTGGTTTTAATCAAGAAGATATGTTATATAGCATAGTTTGGAGACTGTTTGGAAGCAGGAAGACTATCCTGCAGTGATTTGTGGTTCAGACATTATCTAGGGGCATACCACATCCCTGACATCATGGAACCATGACTCTTGGAATCATCTTGGAAGAACTCCACCTGCTCTTCATCTGCAAATAGGGTTTTACTCTTCCACAACACTCTCTGTAAAAGAATGGATTAGGAGAAGTGAAGCACATTAAACCACTGGTTATAACGATTTGGATGACAGAATTGGGGGCATACTTACCAAATTTGCAGATGACACTAAACTGGGAGGAGTAGCTAATACCCCAGAGGACAGGATCAAAATTCAAAATGACCTGAATAGACTAGAAAGCTGGGCCAGTGCTAACAAAATGAAATTCAATGCGGAGAAATGTAAGGTTCTGCACTTAGGGTGGAAAAATGAAATGCAGAGATATAGGATGGGGGACACCTGGCTGAATGAGACCACATGTGAAAGGGATCTAGGAGTCCAAGTAGACCATAAGCTGAACATGAGTCAACAGTGTGATGTGGCAGCTAAAAAAGCCAATGCAATTTTAGGCTGCATCAATAGAAGTATAGTTTCTAGATCAAGGGAAGTTATAGTGCCACTCTATTCTGCTTTGGTCAGGCCCCACCTGGAATACTGTGTCCAGTTCTGGGCACCACAATTCAAAAAAGATGTGAAGAAACTGGAGCATGTCCAAAGGAGGGCAACTAAGATGGTGAAGGGTCTGGAAACCTTGCCCTATGAAGAACGCCTTAGGGAGCTGGGGATGTTTAGCCTGGAGAAGAGAAGGTTAAGAGGTGATATGATAGCCCTGTTTAAATATTTGAAGGGATGTCATATTGAGGAGGGAGCAAGCTTGTTTTCTGCTGCTGCAGAGACTAGAACGCGGAACAATGGATGCAAACTGCAGGAAAAGAGATTCCACCTCAACATTAGGAGGAACTTCCTGACAGTAAGGGCTGTTCGACAGTGGAACACACTCCCTCGGAGTGTAGTGGAGTCTCCTTCCTTAGGGGTCTTTAAGCAGAGGCTGGATGGCCATCTGTCAGGGATGCTTTGACTTGGAGTTCCTGCGTGGCAGGGGGTTGGACTGGATGGCCCTTGTGGTCTCTTCCAACTCTATGATTCTATGATTCTATGATTCTATGATTCTAAGTGGGGAAAGTGGTGGGGAAACGGGAGGAAGATGGGATATATGTGACATATTTAGGTACAACATTTTGAAATGAAATTCACATCAGGGCCCAGTTTTGTAAGGCTACAACCTTTCTTATTGCACAAAAATTCATAGAATTACAAAGAAAATAGTTTATGACAGAGAGCCAATGTAGTGTCATGATTTGAGTGTTGGAGTAAGACTGTGAGAGACTAGGGTTCAAATCCCTGCGTGACCATGGAAACCTGCTAGGCCACATTCTCACAGACTTAGAGGAAAGGAATGGCAAAACCCCTCTGAACAAATCATGCCAAGAAAACCCCATGACAGGTTTGCTTCTGAGTTGCCATATGTTGGAAATAACTTGAAGGCACATAATAAAAATGAACAATTCCTGGCTAGAGAATTTGAGCAACAACTTTAACCTATATACTCTTACATTGTTCTGCTGTTTGGAATCTTAGAAATATACTAACACACAGTTCTTCTTTGTTTGCCTTCCAGCTTAAACTAATGTTCAGGCTGCCACTTGTGCTTCAGAATGTTATTGTGACTGACATTAAAATGTGCCAAAAACAAAATGTGAAGAACCACGAATTAGTCCTGGGGAAATGGGCAACTTTGCCAGTGCTTGCTCTAGGCTGGGATGGCGGATGGGAGAAGGAGTATGAGGAAATCTACTGAGATCACACCACAAAAAATATATGCCTCTCTGTTGTTTAGAGAAAACAATATAGAATGTATTCTTTAAAGCCCTTGAGAAAGTTGCAGAACTTATATAAATTTCTTATTATTTATTGTGAGATATCCAATAGAATCCAAAATATTCCTGATTAGGGATACACTTGACAGCTCTTTCTCAAAGAGGTCTTCCTCAAAGAGGTCATTGTAATGTCTTATCTCAACAATGCCATCTAGCTGAGCAAACGTTATAGTTAGAGCTGCTACCAAGTTTTTCCTAAATTTAAATGTTCAGAAAATTATCTGTTTATAGGAAGCATTTCAGAGACTTTAAGAGAAAGAAGAGAACCCAACATGTGCTAAAATGCCTCTCCTCTTTGTACATATTAATTGATTTACTGATTTTACATAGCACAGTTCTTAGCCACTTTCATTGTTGTCTTCCCAAGTTGACTTACAACATGATATTAATAAATGCATATTTCATTTAAAAAGACTCATGTAATAAATCTAGTTAGTAACATTAATTATATTCTTCAGTTTTTGCAAAGTTCATTAAAAATTGTGGTGAAATTCCTTTTTTATATACTAAAAATATTCAAAGAGAATACTGGGAAATGTAGTCCAAGGAAACACTTTTTTCTAGATTCTGGTTTATTATTATTATTATTATTATTATTATTATTATTATTATTAACCTTTATTTATATAGTGCTGTAAATGTACACAGTGCTATAAGTTGCATACATGTTTGAGGGCTCATAGACAATGTGGACATGACAAAGTAAGAGAAAATGGCCCTGTATTTCAATCTTCAATGACCCAATGCTTCCATGAATCTCAAGTCAGACAGAGGTGCATCGAGTGTTACAATATGATGCAACAGGTACTGGGTATGAAACCAGCAAGATTTCATTGCTGGCATGGCTGTCACATGATTTCACAGAAGACCACCTATAAAAGGGAGAAGCTAACTATCTCCATTGTTGGTTGATGTTGGATGTTGGTTGTTGGTGCTGGAGTTACGGATGGTGGTTCGCGAAGCACTTTGTTTATAGCTGTGATTATCCAAGATGGTTGTCTGGTACTCTGTGCATTTTTGTATATAGTTTGCAACAAGTGATTAAAGCCCTAGTGTTCAAAAGAAGCCTTGACTGTCCAGCAGTGTTATTTCTTCAAGCTGGGAGCTCAAGGGTGAAGCCTGCATTGGAGGAAAATTTCCTTGCAGCTCGAAGCCTTTGCAGATTTCTCTACAAGAGCCTCTTCTGGGCATCCTGCCTGCATGGATCAATTCTACATGTGGTTGTAGTGGACATAGTGTGTCTCTCTGCACCCCAACAAGCACAACTTGGAGGTGTCCAGGGTCTTTAACCGATGTAAACATTTAACTGAACCTGTATTCCTGCTTTCAGAGTTATCTAAAATAAGACACATTCTGTCTTAGTAACCTTACAAAGTTAGATATATATCCAGTGACTATACCTACATAATCACAAGGAAAAGAATTGTTTATACATATTTAAATAAACATTTTTCTTTCTTTGTCAAAGATTGGGTTTCGGCACTGAAAAAGAATGGATTTTGGTGGTAAATTCAAGAGTCAAAACTCAAATGAAGCTCAGAGAGATCAACAATCATTCAAAGTCAATACCATTCTACATATAACTACATAGCCAAACACAGAAAAGATAGGCCCCAAACAGATGAACAGATGGGGACAGTTTCTGGCCACACTGAGTGCATGTTGTTTACATGACACACACCCCTGGAGCACCTGGAAGCTGCCCCAGGGCTGTGCTGCGGCCATCTAAGGCAGCCCACAACCTGCCCCAAAAGGAGTGGATCTTTTCCACTCCTATTTGGGGTCACAGGAGATGACACCCTTCAGGCTGTGGTGTGTGTGTTTGCCATGGTCCCAAGGCAATCAGGCTCAGAGAGGCTTCTAGCCACTCTTTCCTGCCCATTTGCTTTGCCCTTAAGTGCATAAAGCTGTTGTCCTCACTTTCTGAGGACTCATTCTTTTGACTTTTCTAAATTATGTCCAGAATCCTAGAACCATAGAATCAAAGAGTTGGAAAAGCCTACTAGCACAATCCAGTCCAACTCCCTATCCAGCCTCTGTTTAAGAATCTCCACAGAAGGAAACTCCATCACATTCTGAGGCAGAGTATTCATTGTCAAACAGCCTTAACATCAGGACATTCTTCCTAAAGGTTAGGTGGCCTCTCTTTTCCTGTAGTTTTTATCCACTGCTCCAGATCCTGTTCTCTGCAGCTGCAAACAACAAGCTTAATCCATTCTAAATATGACATACCTTCAAATATTTAAACATGGTTATCATGTCACCTCTTGATCTTCTCTTCTCTTCTCTTATAATCTTATCTTATCTTATCCAGTTCCCTAAGACAATTTTCATAAGGCAAGGTTCCCAGAACTTTCACCATTTTGTTCACCATCCTCTGGATCCGATCTAGCTTGTCCATGTCCCTCTTCAGTTGTGATGCCCAGAATTGGGCACAGTATTCCAGGTAAGGTTTGATTGGGACTATTGCTTTAGAAGCTGTTCTCCTCTTGATACACCCTAGAAGCACAGTGGCATTTTTAGCTGCCACATAACACTGGTCACTCACATTCAGCTTGTTGTCTAGTAAGACTCCTAGTTCCCTTTTGCATGTACTGTTGTCAGGCCAGGTGTTCCCCATCCTATCTCTGTGCATTGCATTTTTTTTCTCCATAAGCATAATACCTGAATTTCTCCCTGTTGAAATACATTTGTTTTAGTTTTATCCCAGCAATCTAATTTGGTAAAGTCATTTTGAATTCCACTTCTGTCTAGTGAAGCATTGGGTTTCCCACTTAATTTGGTGTCAGCTGAATAATAATAACTATTATTATTATTATTATTATTATTATTCTATATCCCGCCCCTCTACAAAATGCAATCGGGGCGGCTTACAAAGATTAAAAAACATACAATCCAAATCCCTCAATTCCCCCTTAAAATTCTATTAAATAAGGTAAGAGTTAAAACATACTTAAAAATTAATACAATTGAGACATCACAATTTCCTTGTAGAGCAACTGTCCCTGAGAATCACCCTCTGAAATCTGCCCAAGAGGAAGGAACGGAGCCACTGTGCCACCAGGGCTCCTGAAAATTTGATAAGCATGGCCTCCGTTCCATCATCCAAATCACTGATAAAGATGTTAAATAGCACTGGGCCCAGGACAGAACCCTGTGGCATCCCACTGGTCACTTTTCTCTAGGATGAAGAGAAGCCCTTAGTGAGCACCCTTTGGGTCTGGCCAGTCAACCAATTACAAATGCACCCGATGCACATTTTACTAGCTTGTTTGCAAGAATATTATAGGAGATCTTGTCAAAGGCCTTATTGAAATCAAGTTATACTACATGCATAGCAAATTCCCTTCATCTTTTACTTGGACTCTGTATTGTCCCAGTTTGTAACTTCAGCACATTATTAATCATCCTGCCTACATATATACTTTTAAATATATGGTACATGTGTGTATACACCAATATGTGCATATGTTGTCTCATGCAGCCTATTTACCACTAAAAGGGGTGTACACATTTAGCAAGAATACACAGATTAGCTGCAATCCTGTGTGACTCAGCATAGTGTTTATATAACATCCCACAACCTACTGATCATCCCAAGAAGCCCCTATTTGCATGATCAATTCCTCTTTCATGGGAAGCAGGCAGGATTGCAGAAGATATTAGCTATCTTCCCATAGCCTTTTTTACAACAGCATCAAGACCTCTGGAGGATGCCAGCGGATCTCATCACCAATGCCATCATTTTACGTCTGGATATGGGGATATGTAATACTGTTTACTGTCTGTGAAGCAGGGAATGTCCATGGACTGAGCTTCAAGAGACTGTGCAGTAAATTGGGAGGCAGATTTGGGGACCTGAGGGAGAGGGAGAAAATACTAACCTGCACAGCACCCAAAAATGGGTATATACATATGTAGGTGAAGCTAAAGCATGTGTATATCCTTAACAGGATATCAGACACTGTTGTTTGACTGGTGTATTTTACATACATCAGGGGAGTCATGCATGACATCAATAGTTGCTATTGAGCTCCACTGCATAAACAGTATAAAGTACAAATCACAACTACTGGGTAAGTTATTAATTTTGGATGCAATTCAGCCAAAGTTCAGTACTTTTAACACCCACTGATTTCAATAGGAGAAAGTTAAGCTCATGCTTAACTCTCCCACTGAAATCAATGAATTCTAATCAATGGCACTTTAAAGTTTTTGACTTTCATGAACTTCTGCCACAGGCTGTTTATTCACTGAAGGATTTTTTTTTTTTTACAAAAAAAACAAAAACAAACAAAAACCCACAAATTTTTAAACACATTCAAAGAAATCAACAATAGGTAGAGCATGTAACCCATCAATCTCTAACAGGAAAATCAACAAAACAGATTCCCCTAAAATATACTCCCATTACTTCATGAGGCTAAGTTAATTCCCTCAATTCCAACTAACCCTCTATTTTTGGAAGATGGGCAGGAGAGACTGTGACCAATAAATAAAGCATATAGACTGAAATCCTGTGTTGGGAGATTTATGTGTATCTGGACACACTGATGTCCTTGCAGTACATTTTTTTAAATAGGAAAACAGATGAATTCACCCCCTGTTGATCCCTCTACTATCAGATAACACAAGACAGACTGTTTGTGAGAGCCAGTGTGATATAGTGGTTTGAGTATTGAACTATCCCTCTGGAGACCAGGTTTCGAATCCCACTTGGCCGTGGAAATACACTGAGTGACTCTGGGACAGTCACTTTTTCCCAGCCTCAGAAGTGCAAATGAAAACATGATCTGAACAAATCCTGCCAAGAAAATGAAATGTTAAGCTTGCTTTAGGATTGCCACATATTGTAACCAACTTGAAGGCACATAATAATAATAACAAACATTTGTTTTAGGGCTTGTGTTCAAGTAATGAAATATTCTTGGCATGAATCATTTCAGACAATATATATATATATATATATATATATATATATGAGAAACAAAAGACACTAGATCCTAGAAGGAAGGAATCAAGACTGACCTCACCGTTATGCTAGGCTTTTGTTCTGATATGAAAGAACTTTTTTTTAAATTCAATCATTCAGCTCCTCTGACTGAAATAAAGTGTGACTTCAGGATATTCTATGTGTACACTAGGCCTTAATAATGTCAGTTATGTTGGAAATGTCTAAGTAAAGACAAACAGGATTTGGTAAAGATCAGAAATACACTTTGAAAAGACTCCCTCAGAGATTGTTTTACTCTGGGAGACAACAAAGTGTCAAGTAATAATGTGAAGTCTCATAGCACCAAAGATTAAAGAGAAAACAGCTAACTAAGCCAGCATAATTAATTTAGTGGAAGACAATGAAGCATGTACTTTATACTGTGATACAAATAAGGGCATTTATAATTTATTTTGTGGGTCTAAGACAGAGCATTGTACACTGGAAACATTATGTGTCTTAAGGGAAATTACACTTCTGGAAAATGATACTTGCATGTGGAAGTTCCACACAACAAAGGTCTTTTGTGGAACTGTTCAGAAATAGTACTAACCACTTTCACTTGTTATCAACATACGATCAATGCAAAAAAGTCAAAAGAAGAATAAGACCTTCTTTACGTACTAGGATTCATTCATTCATTCATTCATTCATTTATAAACAAGCTGTGCTCTGTGTGTTTTGGGGCATTTTCTAACTCCGGCGAGAATGTCCACGTAGTGTTGGCAACTCTTCTGAATATTAGTATTTTTGAAATGCTAATTGCAGACCCCTTCAGCTAATTTGACTATGAAGATTTTCAGACCAGTGCTTACCATTGAGTAAATGCTGGTAAAGTGCCACTAAATCATTTAGGAAGATTGTGTGTGTGTGAAAGTCTGCTGAGCTTCCTAAACATCATCTCCCCTCCAGCATCCCTGAATCATTTGGAGAGGGGCAATTTCCTATGAACACAAAGTTTTCATTCATAGGAAATTGCCTCTCCCTGAATGATTTAGGGACACTGGAGAGGAGCTGATGATTCCCTGACATTTAGGAAAGCTAAACAATTTTGCTACTTTTTACCAGCACTTAAGCATAGAAAATCCTCTATGTGTCATATGACTATATGACTTTATATTCAAGTATGTAAGCAGAATCAGGTGTGGATTATAGAAAATGTTATGACACAATGAATACTAATGTCTCCACAATGGGAAATATTTCAATGTTCCCTGAATTTTCCAGAATCAAGCTAATGCTGATCAGAATGAATCACATCTCCTTCACCGCATGATTTGCTAGAAAACTACATGGAATAGGTTTTGTCCCTGCACATACAATGCATGAGAAGTAAATATGTTCAATGACAAACATGAATAAAGTTCATTGGAGCATTTTTGTTCTGGGGGAGGACCTGCATGTGGGGAAAATGTTTACCACTATGTAGTTGGCAATGACCTTTCCCCCCTCTTTTAACATTAAGATAAATACTACAACCCATTCTCTTTGGATTTGTCATTTCAACAAACATATCCCCTCTCCCAAACTCTGTGCCTACCCAACCTGCTAGTGTGAAATATCTGTGACACAGTGGGAGAAGCCATTTCCAGCTTGCCTTCATACTAATAGTATCACATTTAATTCTTGCTAATGATTGAATAGGAAGTGACTTCATTTAAAGGAAGTAGCTCCACTAAAACCATACAGATGTCTGGTTTCTGGAATACTGTATAGATCAACCTTGTGTCCTTCACTACTGCCCTTGTCACAATATTTCCCATTTTGCTCAGAAAAATAAAATAAAATAAAGTTTACAGCAATATTTCTTCAGGTCTGTTTTTGTTATATGCCTTCAAGTCAATTTCAGATTATGGCAACTGTTTCCCAGAGTGTTCTTGGTAAGATTTATTCAAATAATGGTTGTCATTGTCTTTCTCTTAGACTGAGAGATCATGACCATCCAATAGGTTTCTGTGGCTGAGAAGGATTCAAATCCTGGTGTGCTAAAGTCCTAGTCTAAAACTCACACCAACATACTACTCTGATTCTTCTTTGGTGCTATCATTTCAAATAAGAGAAACAGAAAACATCTTTTGTTAACTGTTGTTCATATTCAAATTTGTCTAAACTGTTACCTGGTTGCAGTTTATCTTTTTTGCTTTAGTATAGCTGGACACAATAGCCTCATCACTTCTAAATAATTCCACCCTAAAGAAGCTTTTACTCTTGCAGTATAACTATAAAGCTTATTTATGAAGAAACACTCAACAGTAGATTTAATAGAGGCTCGAAGTATAGACATACAGGTAGTGTACTATCAAAATCAGAAAAGCTTACAAGTGTCTCAACAATTAGCATTAGTTTTAAAAGTGCTTGAACAGATAGCAGGCCACAGCTAGTATTATGGAGCAAATATAGTAGTAATCATAACTTTGTATTTGTGCAGTGCTTCCACTGAAATATCTAAGTGTGCTTTGGACATACGTACATTATTTCACTCACTTTTAAAATGATCATGGCAATTAAGCTGGCATATTTTTCATGTGTTACTAATCATAGGTGTATGAGACATGGACTGTAACAACCAAGGTTATTTGGTTGGGAAGAAATAACAACAACAACAACAACAACAACAATGTCTGAGCAGTATGGAAAAAGAGAGAATCAGTGTTGTTTTGAATGTGTAACAAATCAATTAAGAGCCCATCAATATTATGAGTCCTATAGATACATGGACTGTGAAAATGAAAAATAAACAGTTCTTAAAGCAAAGCAGGGATCCAGCATGATTTATTGTTGGACTACAATGGTGGAGATCAGGGCTCAAATCCCCACTCAACCATGGCAACCCACTGGATGACCTTGGGCAAGTCAGTAGTCTCCACCATAGAGGAAGACAAAAGCAAACCCTCTCTGAACAAATTTTGCTGCCATTTACATCATTTGTCAAGTGTAAGCTGTAGTTCCTTTCTTTTCTTTTCTTTTAAGAAAATTAAAAAGGGGGGGGGGAAGCTGGGGGGAAAAAAAGAAAAAAAGAGAGAGAGATGACTTGGAGGAACACAGCAGCAACAAGAACAAAACAATCTCGAACTCTCCCTACAAGCCAAAATGACTAAAATGACACTAGTATTTTAGACACATCATATGACAATATGAATCATTTAAAAAGATGGTCGTGCTCAGCAAAGTGGAAGGCAGTAGGAAAAGGGGAAGACCACAGTCTGAGTGTACAGATGCAATCAAGGAAGCCATCACCCCATGTATGCAAAATCTTAACAGCAATGTTAATAACAGGGTGTCTTGGAGGAGTCACATTCATAGGCTTACCTTAAGGCAAACTTACTTGACAGCAATTAATAATTCTCTAATAAAAAGTCCTTCCAGTCCCATTTACCAAGACACTGATACTCTTGAGGCCGGCCACTTACCCAATTTTTAGAGCTATTATCGTCTAATGTTTATCTTTTAATGTTTCACTGTTTTAAATCTTATTCTTAATTTAATCTATTTTTTATGGGTGGGAGGGGAGACCAAAGTGTTATTTTAACTGTATGTATTTTTAAATGTTGTACTCTGCCCCGATTGTTCACCCAGAGGGGCAGAATATAAATTATTATTATTATTATTATTATTATTATTATTATTATTTTAAGTATCAGCTTACAGTCCTAGAAAAAACTATAAGAAAAAAACACACTTAAAATTATGCAAATTGTTTCTCTTAACTTGAGAATCATCTGAGAAGTATCTTCTTCAAATACCCCAAGAAGGTCAAGGGATCTCTTAAGGAGGGCTTTGTATCCCAATTTCATTCAAGTTCAGATATATCAAGAATGTGTAGCTACCCAGAGAATTTAACTTTATAAAAACACCAGTCTACTTACTCAGAAAAGACACATTACTAAGCTTTGTGGTTGAAATGAAATTTTGAAACTGTGTGGGAAGCATTCTAGTGTCACTAAATAGATTGTTTCTGCTTATTGGGGACTTGGGCTTTAGTGCTCTATAGTCTTTATCCTTTCTCATGTCACAGAAAGAAAATAAAGTATGCAAAACAGTGAATGCAGATTAGTAAATGCACAATGTTTGCTATTTTGTTTCAGCCCAGAGTACGTACAGCTTTACTAGAATCTCACACTAGTTACCTGTATAGATGACCAAACCTCCTACAGTTACACTCAAATATCAAATCAGTCATTCATATCCCCACCTCCATCTCCACCTCCACCCACCCACCCACCACACCTCAAAATTGCAGAAACATGATAGAATACATTGTGAATGGCTGAGAAGATCCCCAGTACCATTGGAATCCTGTAGGACATAATTTTGGAGAAATAGCCAAGGGTCAATGACACCATTTTAGATTTGTGAGTGTTCATATTTCACCTTCACTTCAGTGTGGATTTATTTCAAAATAAATCCCACTAATTTCTATTGATGTTGCCATCTATTTAACATTGACTTTAATGTTTCCATTTCTTCTTTCTGTGTTGTTGGAACTGGTATCTCTGATAATATACAACCAGGAAGTATTCTTTCAAAAGTCTCATGCAAACATACATGCAAACACTAAAATCTCTTCCAACCATTTATGCCTGACATTTCAATACAGTCCAATCTGGTGTATAACAGAGACAAAAAATTGTCTTACACCTTCAAAAGGAATGCCAGTTTATCACTTCAGATGCTTTGCAATGAAAGCTGTCAAGTGGTGACACCATCAAGATGTGTGGAAGAAATGCACCTGAGACCTCCAGCAAGATACTTCTTTTTAAAAAATGAAAATGAAAAAGCTTATTTGTAAGCCACGCACAAGCCAGACTCAGTTTAGCTGTAGCTGAGCCTTATCAAATCAATCAGGGGATAGGACTGAATGTCAAATACTTCTCTGAGGTCAAATTAATGCACCACAGCTGGTGCACTAGCTTTTAGCTCAGAGGCATACATCGTCACCTTTGTTTCAGTTCTATACAAATAAAAGTAGAAGATCTCTGCTGCATCAGACTACATCTCAGAAACAATTAATTTCTTGGACTATTAATCCTCCCATCCCCCAGAAACCACAGGGCCTTCAGTGGGGGCTATAGTACAAAAGGATTCTGGAAAATGTAGTACAAAAATAATGCTTCAAAGTTCTGGCTCAAAACAACAGTGTATTTTGTGCTGCATCCTTTTGCCTGATATGATCAAGTCATTGGGTTATGACAATGAAAACCTTCTGTTACAATTACTCTTTTGATAGTGGTACAAAGTGGCAAATTAGCTCTGATTCTACTCCTTCTATACAGCCATCATGCCTATGAGCTACTGTTAGTCCTATATGAATTTATACATTAGTAAATTATACATAAATTCATCTAATTCATCTAGGTTCACATCTGTCCCTATGTCATGAAAAATAAAATAACATACATTGATTATGTACTGTGTAAACTAAGATGTCACTTGTATCCCTTCAAATGCTGTTGGATCGTTACCATCACTTTTTTTAACCATATTTGTTCTGATTAGGGCTTATGGTAATGGCTACCCAGCAACATCTGTAAGGTACAAAAGTTGAACACACCTGAGCTTAAAATTGCTTGTATCTGTTTTGAATTGAATATCATTCAATTTAACTGAGTGCTCCAGTCTCATAAGCAAACTCTCCACACTATGTATATAAATCTGTTACATCCTTTTTAGCTAATTCTAAACCAAACATTCATATCCTTTCCCCTTTTCTTACTTTTCCTCTAGATCTACAATACTGTTTCTAAGATGGGCTCCCCAGAAAGCTACACAGCATTATCTGGATCCATTTCAAATTGGCTTTAAGACAGGATATGTAGTTGAGACTGCTATGGTTGCCTTAGTCAATCATCTCCATCTGTGTATCAACAGGGAAAGTATGACCCTCCCAGCGGCCTTTGATATCATCGACCATGGTATCCTTCTGGAATGCCTGGGAGAACTGGGAACCAGGGGCACTGCATTGCAGTGGTCCCAATCCTATCTCTCAGGTAGTTTCCAGATGGTGATGCTTGGGTACAGTTGCTCCTCTAAGAGGAATCTCAGATTTGGTGTCCCTCAAGGCACCATTCTGTCTTCAAAACTATTTAATATTTACATGAAGCCACTGGAGGAGGTCATCCAGAGACATGGCGCACGGGGTGTTATCAATATACTGATGAAACCGAAATATATTTCTCTATGCCTCAGACTGTTGCAGTGACTAAGGATATCATTTCTCCTCTGAATTAATGTCTAAAAGTGGTAATGGACCGGTTGAGGAAAAACAGACTAAAACTGAATCCAGATAAGACAGAGGTACTCTCTATAGGGACCCCAAATCCAGGTGAGGAGATATGTCTCATGGTCTTGGATGGGGTCACACTTTCCCTAAAGGTCTGTGTCTGTAGCTTGGGAGTACTCCTGGACTCATTCCTTCAGTTGTCAGCTCAGATAGAGTGCTTCTTATCAGCTTTGGCTAGGAGTGCTTCTTATCAGCTTTGGCTGATATGCTAGCTCTGTCCCTTCCTGGAGCCAGGGACCTAGACATGTGCTGGTAATCTCTCAACTAGACTTCTGTAATGAACTCTATATGGGGGTACCCTTGTGCCTAGTTTGAAAACTTCAATTAGTTCAAAACACGGCAGCCAGACTGGTCACCGGAAATCTAGAGGTAACCACATAACACTAATCCTAAAATCCCTTCACTGACTGCCTATCAGTTTCTGGGCACAGTACAAGGTGTTGGTAATAACCTTTAAATCCCTAAATGGCTTAGGTCTAGCTAGCTTGAGAGAATGCCTCCTTTCGTACAATCCACCCCACACAATCAGGTCCTCAGGGAAAAATTTACTGCAGACAATAAAACCAGATTGGCTGCAGTTACCCAAAGTGCCTTTTCACTGTTCTCTCCTAAATTATGGAATGGCCTGTCAGAAGAGAGCTGATATATCACCAATCTTGATGGCTTTAAAAAAGCTGTCAAAATGGATCTCTTTGGACAGGTTTTCCCTGACTGATCATTTTACTCCCACTGATATGGACTACCCCAAGATGTCTCACACAAATTATGATGTTTTAGTGATTTTAATGTGATTTTATAAGGTTGATGTATGTATGTATTTTATTATTGTTTTATTATTGTAATTTTTTTACAGTTGTAACCCACCTCAATCCATTGGAGAGGCAGGAAAAAAATAAAATGCATTTATTTATTTATTATTACAAGTGTGAATACACCATGCAGTTTATGAGGTCATTGCAATCATAATAGAGTCAGGTACTTTCCTTATAACCTGTAGCATGAATTTTCTCTTTTCACAGCTGCTTCATGATTTAGTAATGTTTGCATTGAACTATCCACCATGATACCAAGATCTATCTCCTGCTAGTCATTGGCTGACAGTGCAAACTCCATCAGTATATCAAACAAATTAGAGTTTTCTGTGCCTTAGTACAACACTGACTCACAGTAAATCATGTTTTCACTTTTGTTATCCAGCCATACACCCATTCTGGATAGATTAGTAAGATGACCCATGGTCTGTTGTCGGAGCGGGAATCCATGTTCCTGTCTAAAGTCAAGGGCTGGCTGAATCCATTCCCTTTCTTAGTTGATATTTAAGGACAGACTTTCTTAATCTTGATTATTGTTTTAGCTTGAAATTTAAATTTGCAGTCAGTTGTGCCTGCTCACCTAGGCCACAGAAACTGATGACAGAATGAATCTCCTTCTCACCAAAATCTTGCCGTGGGTATGAAAGTGTACATAAATTCATGCCACTTACAGGCAATATATTTAACCATGATGGGTTTTGGTCACGGAAAAGTTCTAGAATTTGTATAGAAGCAGTAGAAATGTTGCAGAATGGGATCAAATTGCTTGTTTTTGGTTTGTTTTTTTTAAAAAAATAAAGATAATGTGTCTATTGAAATATCAGATTTGTGCTTTGAAGCTGATGTGCAGGATCTCCATCCTTCCTTTATGCTACTCCTTGGAAGTTCTAGTCCAGAATATATTCTGTTAGCTGCTAGTGTGCCTGCCTGAGTACTCTCTTCCTGAGACTACCATAAAGTATTTACATTGAATCCTACCTAAACTTGAAAGCATTTTAAAAATGTCAGTTATTTTCATAATACCATGGTTTTCCGATAGTCACCACGACTACATAAATCCAGTGTTCCAAGTGAACTGTTAATTGCAAGTTTTGTTTTGAAACTAAATTCAAGATGACATTTTTGATATCATTGAAGACCTGTCCATGATACCTAAGAGACCACATAATTTATAATTTATAAGGAAAGTCCCTAAATCTCACCATGTATTTTCACTGCAGGATGAACAATTATCCTTCATTTGTGGAAACTGTTATCTTCTGAAGCCTAATATATCTCAGAAAATGATGCACCTATATGTGCTGCAAAAATATTTTTGTTTAAAAAGAAAAAGGCTCCTACTATCACATGTGGTGGGTATGTCCTAGAATAAAAAAAATTTGGCTGAAAATACATAAAAAGATACAACAGATATTGAATATCGAATACCCACTTGTCCCGGAAATATACTTATTAAACATAACTGCAATTTTAGACACTGAAACAGAAAGAAAATATTGGAAAATAATTCTGTACTTAATAACGGCTGCCAGAATGTTACTGGCAAAAAACTGGAAACTGCGTCGTATCCCTACCTTAGATGAATGGTTTCAGAAAGTTATAGATTTCAAAGATATGGACTGCCTTACAGCACTAATTAATAACAAACCCAAGGAGAAGATCGAAAAAGAATGGGACCCAGTTAAAAAATATTTGAAAGAGATATGGGATATAAAAGAAGATTTGATATAAGAAAATGGAGTGAACTTAAGATAAAATCTCTCATTTCAGAGAGGCAAAGGGTGAGGATGATGTATATATATTTTTTGAGATATAGGTTTGATTGTGGATATTGAGGAAACCTCTTGTTTGTTTTTCTGTTCCTCTCGTTTTGTATATATATATATATATATATATATATAAATTTTTGATTTTCGATGTTTGTATATATAATGGTTACACTGGAAAATGTAAATGTATTCAAAATGTAAATGTATTCAATTATCTTTAATAAAGGGGAAAAAATTGTATGTAAAAAAATATTTTTGTTTAGGTCAGCAGTTAGACTTAGATCTAATGGTGGCACACTGTTTCAGCAACTTTTGGTTACATGAATAGATGTATATTTTGCATGTTTGTTCAAGAAGGCATCCCAGGTCTCCTTGTGGAAGATTCCTCATTGTTGCACAGAGGCTGCATGAAGAGGCTGGGCAAGACAATGAGCCAATTTACATGATGGTGGAGTCTCTGAACATAACTTTCTTTCCCAGAAGAAGCTTTCTAAAGCTGTCCACCACAGCACTCCCTGTCTGAATCCCACTTAGTAATGGCGACTTTTGCTCTTATGATATTGAATTGGCCTTAAGTTTTAATACATGGGAAGACATTTTAGACAATTATTTAGCATATAATACACTTGAGTTTATTTTTCCTTCACCTTTCCTTCAAACGTTTCAGATCATTAGGTTACCTCACCAACACAGAAACACACACATACCTTATCCAAGGTCATCCACTTATCTTCCTGGCAAAGTGTGATAGAAATGTAGTTGGACACACTACTGGTTCCCTGAACTAGATCTCAAAATTTACTTGAAAATTTACTTCATTGGAGGAAAATAAATATTGCTTCATGCTTTCTTATAATTTTTATTTCTGCGATGTTTTCAGTTGTATTTTCTATTTTTTTTTAAAAAAAGAAACTATTCCCATTTAGAAATATAACTTATTATAAGCAGTAGCTGGCATCCTATAGAGCAGTTACAAATGTGTAAGCTAGATTTACACATTTCAGTAAATTCAGTATCCATAGTTATGATTGCAGCACTATTGCCACAATTGCTGCTGAACATGTAAAATTAAATATAAATATAATGATTCACTTCAAAAATACTACAAACAATAGAAACAAGTACAAAGGTGGTTTAGAAAAAATGAAACAAGCGAACAAATACAAATACATTTTCACAAAGAATAAATAGGAGTTAGAGAGAAATGATTGTGTCAGAAGTGAAAAGATTTATTTATTTATTTATTTATTTATTAAAAAATGATAATTTTAAACTTTCTCTGGCTCTCAGTGTTTTCTGCTTCTGGCTACTTTACAGTGTGAAAAGAAAGAGCCTTTGATGTTGTCAGCTTGTTGAGCATAAAAACCAGGCAGAACAAACCAGACGAAAGATATTCACCATCCTTTGTTGCTGCTTATCATTAATATGCTGTTTATATTGGTCTGTTACCCTTTTCCAATACCCCCTTTTCTTTGCTAAATCATTAAATCATTGTTTAATGATTATCTGTTAAGATGTTTATTTAAAATGCAAAATAGTTCAGTTCTTATAATAATTAGGAAATGTAGCAGAATATGAGTTGATTGCTTTTTATTTCTTCTCCCCTTCCCTTATCTCTTCAACCTAGGGCTTAATCTTCTATCTCTCCCTGCCTCCCTCCCTATTGCTATTTTATGGAGGCAGGTTTTTATATGAGTTGTGTGATCTGCATGTGGTAGCCTGAAAATAGGAATGTGCAAGGGGGAATTTTGCCTGCAGGAACATAACAATCAGATGATGTGTAGTCTCCTTGCCTAAATCTCTACTAGAAATGGGAGATATATTTCTTCGATTTTTATTTTGGTACAGAGTTACCCATTTCAAAACTCCCATGGTTGACAATGAGATGGGACACATTTTGCCTCAGAAATCTCTCCATTCCTGGGACGTATGATGCCTTTCAAAGACCAAAAATATATGATAGCAGCTAGAGTAAGCACATATTTGAAAAGGTGTACACAATTACAAATGCACTTATTTCAAAAATGTACATAAACATATTTTAAACCATGGAAAATGCAATGACTATATCCAATAGAAAATGTACAGGAAAAGTATGCAGTTATCAATAATATGCACAAAGATATACATACATTTCCATGTATATACTTGCCTTAAGACTTCTGATGTGATGGGATGAAGGTAGGATGAGAATATAAGTGGAAGCATGAGACTGGAAGATTTGCATGTCTCCAATCAACACTGGTAATTTCCTTTGGGCCAGGGCTGCAGTTATTTTCCTTATTTGAAAATTCTGAATAATGAAAATACAAGGAGACTGGGATAAGTTTCCACACCAGCGTCTACAGAACCATGGCTAATCACAGCTCCTCATATTATGGTTTTATGGTGGACACATGGTATAATAAAGGTTCTTGTTCTGGAGGTCTACAAAACCTGGCCCTTTATTTCTGCCGTTATTTCTGTCTTCATGCACGCTGGCACAATTCATGCAATTTTTACAGACCCAACTAATCACATGCATTTTATTATGCTCAATTGGTTTTATTCAGCATCCTTTCCCTCTTCTGAAAGCACAATTTGTCATTTTGGACATAATGCAGATCTGAGCTATTATTATACACCATGTTCACACTCAGTTTTCAGAAATAGCTTTTGCATTCAGTTTTCTCTGAAGATCAGGGTTCCCAACCTAGGGTGCCTAGCAATTTTTGGACTGTGTTTTCCATCACTCATAAATAATATGTTTCCTACTCAGGAACAATGGGAGTGTTTGTCATCAGTTAAAAAATCCTCACTTTCTGGAATCTGCTAACAGGAATAATAATATTGGCTTACCTAATAGGGTTACTGCAGTATTTAATTGTGTGTGTGTGTGTGTGTGTGTGTGTGTGAACTGCATTTTATCAGCCTTTTCCAAAAGTAGTGCCTCTCAGATGTGTTGGGATACAACTCTTTACAGCATGATGAGTTGTGACACTAAGGGCCAAGACAGACTGCCCAAAAATGGTGGTCTGGAGGTGCCTGTTTTAACTCCGGAGGGACACCACAGCAGCAAACTGTGTGATTTCCCTCTGGAGTAAAAACTTCTGGGTTCTTTTTGTGGCACCTGGCTTATGTACAAGTGTGCCATTGATGTATGCCACATGCCCATCATGTCAAGATGGTGGTGCCCATGTGGATGGGATGCTGCCATGTTGCTGCCACCATGACGTGCTAGGGTTCTGGATCATGCAGATGCTACGCCCTTCGGAACCCTAGTATTGCTGCCACCACACTCCTTTTGGGCCATCTGTCTCGGCCCTAAGTTGGGGAACATTGCTTTAATCTACAGAAATGATACAGATCCCCTTCCTTATTGTAATTACATATATTAATGTCCACATTTAATATAACAATGGTGTGAGAAGCATAACAATTAGGTTAAATATGATTAACTACAAGATAAGCACAAAACCAAAAGTCTAGTCCAAATTATCTATACATTTATTACACCTTCATAAAATCAACTTGTTTCAGAACTCACAGTGCTTCAAGAGTTTCCATTCTCTTGTTATTAATGATAGAAATTACACTGAGTAATGTATTTTTTTTCTTTAAAAATAGAAAATCCTCTTGTTTCTCAGGAAAATTAAATGTGTTTAATCCATTTCACACTCTTAATAGTATAATTAGCCTCCTCAGATGCACAGTCATTACAGGGGATCCCTAATATATGTGATTTTACACATGCCAGCTCAGTCAGGGAGTGAACTGCTTAATATAAAACTTGGAAACACCATATTAATTACACTATGTGGAGGTTGGGGCTTCAAAGCAGTGAATGCTTTACTCTCTACTGAATTTAATACATTTGTATAATGTATTATTTTTATTGGTAAAAACCTGCTATTTAGAAACAAAATAATATCAGAAAACGTTCATTTTTTTTCTGAGCTGAAACCAATATTTATTGGGGGGTGGGGGGCAGGGCAGGTAGGCCAGGTTAAAATGTTTAACTTTTATCCATTTTCCAGAGTGAAAGTTAAGATCTATATGGACACAATGATATTGAGCAATGATACAGAGCAGCTGGTCTGTACAATACCACTCCAGATTGTAAATTAAGCCTCATATGATGGAGTTTTCTTCTTTGAGATGAAGATGTTTTTGTGTGTGTGAAACTGGCACATTTTAAAGAAAATAAATGACAAGTGGAAATTCTTTGACTCTCTAGCCATTTTTGGCCTACACTGGAATTGCCAGGTTTAAGGGTGTCAGTTTACATCTCAGAAAATAACAATGCTTCTTTGGGTCTGTGTGGGAAGACAAATCTCAGGATAAGTAGCAGAGGAGGATCTTAAAAACAAAACAAAATGCAGAGTGCCTGAGTACATATTTCCCCTGTTCCTAGCTAGCACTAAAGCTTCCTCCTGTTTAGCCTAAATGTGTTGTGATTCTTCACTGTGAATGCACTAAGAAGCCAAAAGTGAAAGGAAAGCAATGAGAAGAAAGAAGGTGTGTGCATCATACACTTCAGCCCATCATGAAATTTTGACCATGGCAAAGAATTAATGCTGCCACTCATGTGATTTATTATTGTATAAGCCCTGGAATTAGTCACACTAGGTTTGGTGGGGAACAAGAACCATAAGGGTGGGCAGCTAACCACCCACAAAAACCAATGACATTGTAGATCTTAAGGGGGGGGGGGGACACCTATGTCATGTAGGCTGTAGGCAAGACCATGTGGTATAGGAGCCCTAGTTGAGAAATAATGTGCTATTTCTCTCCTGGTTGTCATATTTACTTTTTGTTGGGTTTGATCTAAATTCTGAACCCATTTCTTCATGCGCAGATGCCACAATCAGCTGATGCAGAAAAGATCTCCCAGCCCACACTTGTCCCACCTGTATGGAGATACTGAAGATTTTCATACCTGGCTGCATCGCTGCTCAAATGTCCTACAAATGGCCCTAAAAGGGGAATGCAGTGCCTGTCTGAAAACCAGGCACACTTCCTGAATTACCATGGAAAAGTGCCTCCTTCCTTTTGCGTCCCTGAATCGTTCCTGGGGAGCAGAATTCCTCTGAACACAAAGTTTGTGTTCAACGCCAAAATGCAAGAGGATGCAGCCACAGCATTTAAAGCGACCTAGCCCTGTTTTAAGACTGTAAAGCGATAAACTCCGTTATTGGAATTCCTTTGGATCCATTTTAAAATCCATGTAATGTTTCATCTGAGACCATTAACCTTTCACATATAGTTATTTTTGTATGTGTGAAATTTCTAGGACAAATCAAAATTAAATTATTAGAATGTCTTAGGAGAGGAATGCTTATTTGCTACTCAGTTGCAACTTTAAGTTAACTTTAAGATAATTTTCGAAGTTTCAGTTAAGATAAGTCTTCTGAAGAATTTCTGGAAATTGAGAAGAGACTTGAGAAGACTATACCTAGCTTGCATGGACAACTGAATAACATTGCTCAACTTAAGGTAATATTTCTGTCTTCTGTTTTCTCCCAGCAAGGGATTCAAGGTGTCTTGTAAACATTTAAAAACATTGCACAACCAAAGAAAAGAAAATAACACAAAAATGAACACAATTAAATCAGAATTCTATTTAAAGAACACTTTAAAAAAAAAACTTTAAAAGTAGTTGGTAGGCTCATCTCTAAATTCTTCTGTTCTCTCACACAAAATGTAAGAGCATTTTTTTCCAATTACATTTGACGTAAGGTATCATTAATATATATATATATATATATATATATATATATGCACCATTATAATTCTACAACATTCTTTTTTAATCACCCTGTATATAATTTCGGAAAATTAATTCCATTTCTGAGGATATTACCTTTGTTTGAGATGACCTTACTGAATTATTTTTTGCAAAGAAAGAGAGTTCTGGTGTTCTTCAGTTGATATATATGTGTGGGAGCAAGATGGGAAAACCAGTGTAATAAAACTGACTCTTTCTATTTTAAAGCTTACCCTGGTACATTACTCAGTTTTATAAGTCCTCCCCCCCCCCAAAAAAAAAACAACAAGAGAAAAAAGTGGGTGCACAAGAGAGTGCAGGATTATATATTGTCATAATGTTGAATTTTTTTTTTCAAGATCTGAACATATCTACTCAGAAATAAGTTTGACTGAGTTTAATGCAGGTACGATTGTTTAGGATTGCAGTCACAAGTACCATTGTAGACCAATCCATGTGATTATAGTTTTGACCAGGAAATCTTTATTAAGGCAAAATGAAAGGTTTTTCGGATAAGGTACAAGTATTATGAGCTCCAATATATATCCAAGTGACCATTTCCCCACCTTCAATAGGCATTTGTTCTTTCTTATGAACTTTATTTGTTCAGTGAAGCTTACTAAATTCATGCTGGCATTGAAGCTAGAAAAGAAACACTTGTGATTTACAAGCTTCAAATGAAAATGGAAAAGAAAATTTTTGATAAATGCACCATTTGTCCTACAGGTTAAACATCAGCTTTTACCTTAGAATGGTAAGCATTTCCTTTATACAATACACACCTTGAGTAATTCATAATTGCATAGTGCATCACTATGATAAGTAATTTATAATTGTCTATCATTTGTGAGTGTTTTCTTTTGTGTGCATTTGCCATCAATAGCGAAGAGCATACATGTGGTTTACACTGCCTTTATGAGCCTAGAAGGTGGTGGGTTTATCCACATTCAGTGGAATTTTTCCATACTTTTATCTCAACTGTTTGGTCTGATAAGAAATGGAAAGAGACTTTAGGATGCCAGGAACAATTTTCCACATGTTGATGGAAGAGCTGCGGCCACATATATTAAGTCAAGACATGCAGCTTCAACAGGCAATAACTGATGAGCAGTGGCTTGCAATAACTTTATGGTTGCTACCGTATTTCCCTGAAAATAAGACAGTGTTTTATATTAATCCCAAAGATGCACTAGGTCTTATTTTCAGGGGATGTCTTATTTTTCCATGAAAAATTCACATTTATTGTTGAAAAAAAAGAGAACATTTATTATAGACTGTATTTATATACAAAAACTTTGCTAGGTCTTACTTTTGGGGGAGGCCTTATATTTAGCAATTTAGCAAAACCTCTACTAGGTCTTATTTTATGAGGATGGCTTATTTTGGGGGAAACAGGAGAGCAGGTCAGGCTACATATGGGAATGCCGCTTCCTTGTTCGGTGTGGGGAAGTCAACAGTCTACAAGTTGTTAATACAAGATGTTCTTGCAATGGAGTTGATTCTCCTAAAGAAAACAGTTTACCTTGGGGACCACAGGAAGATTGGTTTATCATTCTGTAATATTTTACTCTTCTCTGTTCCTTTCTCAGTTCATGCACAGTGAATCTTGAACATTCAAATATAGGACTTACACTTTATTTTGCTCTACCACATGTTCAGGCCTCTACTGGTATGTCTGCACTGGATTTTTCCCTGCCTATTATGTGATTCAGCATTCCACTTCAGTCATTTGCATGAATTATTGTTCTTCCTGTAGGAAAATCAGTGCCCTAATGTGTTAATAGCATGAGGTACACTACAGAAAAATGGGATTACTGGTCCTGGACCAATCCTAACACATTCTGGGTTGTTTAAAACAGCAGACCAGTGCACCTGCCTATTATAGGGAGGGGCTGCCAAATAAGTACTGTTCCCTGCAAAGCGAGTATATTGACCAATCACCTATAAGGATTGCTCTCCTGGTGGTGTAAGGTGGCAAAATTTGAACTGTTTCAGAACAAGGATACAAAGTTATTAGTAATAAATTGGACAATTTTGTTCATTGGCCAAAAATGTGTTTGGTCATTTGAAAAATTTGCCAGTACTTAAACAATGAAAAAAAAAAACCTGTTTCTGGGTCAGTTAGTAGCAATGGCGGGCCAAGGTGTGCCATACCGCATAGAGTATTGGTGATCCTGTTAAGGTAGAAGCTAATAAAGCCATTGATAACCAACTGATAACCAATAATCTCTGCCATTGATGATCAATAATGAACAGTTCAACCATAGTGAGAAATAGAGCTAAAGGAAAAACTTGTCCTTTTGAATTCGGCCTGTAGCCCCCACCTTAGGAGGCAGGAGGGAAGTCAATGAGTGCTTAATGAAAACAAAGGGGCTTTGAGTTGTTCCTGATAAGACCAAAGTTGACTTCATGCCTAGAAAGCAGAATGTTACAAGAACTAAGCTAATAGCAAACAGTTTCAGTTAGTAAGCCTAGGCAGATAGATAGTGATATACAATGAAATGAAGTGGAAATGTGTGGATATTGATGCTGATTAGTACTCATGCTCAATGAATATTTTGTGGATTAATAAAAACTGTTTGCACCATGTTTGGGGCA